>OZ024728.1:25440364-26777864 GCA_964016875.1 Fallopia convolvulus | reverse complement strand
ATTGGTCACGAGAAGAGAAAGCAAGAGGACAAGCAACAAGAGATGGAGGTGAAAGGTATAACACTCAAATTGGAGAAGGCCCTCAAATCCATCTAGGAGCAGCATGAAGAATCAAATGAGGACGAAGACGAGGATCTGGTGCTTGTCACAAAGACACTTAGGAACTTCTACAAGAAAGGCAAGTTCAAAGGGAACTCCAATGGAGAAAGAAGGAACCATGAGTCCAACAACAAGGACCAAAAAGGAGACAGATGTTGCCGACGCCACTTGCTACAGGTGCTTTAAGATAGGGCACTTCGCCAGAAGCTGTCCTCATGGAACAAATGAGCAAAGTTCCAACTACGACAAGAAAAAGTCGTACATCGCAACTTGGAGGAGACCACTATGGAACAACCCGGTGAGGTAAATCCTGAAACTCTTCTCAACTCTCTATCTCAATATAAAAAAACTGAGCTGTTAAAACTGTTGACCAAGATGTTAGATGAAATTATTAAAATCAGAAATCAACTTGATCAATCAGATTTTTTGTTGTCAAAAAAATTGGAAACTGGTTCAAGGTATGATGGGATTTCTGCTAAGTTGAACCTCTATGTTAATCAAGTTACTCTCCTTAAAAGGGAACTCAACTATATCAAAGGTGAAAGAGAATAAGTTGTTTAAGACCTTCTGTGAAAATCAAGAATGTCTAGATAAATCCGTTCCTTAAGCCAAGGTCCTAAAAGAAAATGAGAGCCTTAGGAGAGAGATCTTCAACCCAAAATTGTTGCTTAGTGAAGAGCTCAAGTCTAAGATAGATGAGAGAAGCCTAGGTGTCTGCATTCTTTGTGACAAGATCAGACCAATATAATGGGTAACCAAATCTAAAAAAACCCTTCCTAAAATCAAATTTGTTCCCTTTGGTCATGAAATAGAGTATGAAGAGGGATCATCAAAGGATGGGAACCCTCCTCTCTTAGAAAAGGAGAAAAATGAGTGTAGGGATCACGAGCTTCAAAGCCAAAAGCTTAATATCGCTCATTTAGAGGAAAGGATCAGTGTGCTTGAAAGTAGAGAGAACGGGAACAATGAGTACCATACTAGGATGGCCAGGTACAAAAAAAGTCTTAAGTTAGGCAAGGGAAATTGGTCTAGAGTCCATAAAGCCTACCGGAAATGATGGGAATTGCATTTTCAAAAGACAAAATCATCTTTCTCACACCTGAGAAAAGGGAGTACCCAAGGAGCAATGGAAACCCCCCAACAACAAGAACTCCTTGCCTAGCCATAGGAACCTTGCTCTTATCCGTGACCTGATAGAACTGTTAGACAATATTAATCTTGAAACTTGTTTTGATCCAAGGTAGACAATATTAATCTTGCCTAGCCATAGGAATCATCTTGTGAACCTATGTAGGACCGAAAGGTAGATTGTGGATACTTGATCTATGCATAGGATAGACATCTCCTCGAGCACTCTCGAATGCTCTTAGAGGCGATGACTATTGATTTCAACAAGTCCATGTTTATTATTTCCTCGATGATTGGCTAGTTCAGTTATTTTACATGATATGAACTTAGTGGGAACTATGCATTCACTTTAACAGTTAATGTTTGTCTAAGGCAACAGTTGTACGCCTAGGAACTCTTATTCTTTTGGGCCTAAAATGATCAACTTGAGTTCTCTCTGACCCGCATTACAAGACACAATGATAGTTGATCATAAGCTTACCCAGAGTCTTGGATTGGACAAACTCATCCCATGAGCCCCTCTTCTGTTTACCTTTTACGGGTTGAAATTTTCTAAGTCCTTTGTGTTCCCATCCATCACATCAAAGTTTGAACAAGAGTTTCCTTCACCACTCTGCTCAAACAAGTCATTGTGCAAGATCATGGGATCCCATAAATGAAACGTGTAATATTCGGTCTTCCGAAAAAAAAACGATAACTAATTCTCGTTTCGGCTGTTGCTACCTCATTTTCGTATTTGGGCCTAGAATCAATAAGTTTTTGGGTACTTTAGACTTTTGGGCCGAATAGCCCATCAACAGGCCCAATTTCATCTCCCTTTTCTTTTCCTTCTTTTTTTTCCTCATCTCTCATTTCATTTCCTGGGAAGAGAACAGAAACCTAGGTGGGGAGAGAGAGAGCGAGAGCAAGAAGCTTTCGGTCTGCCCTCGTCTTCCACGTGAGGCTCGCCGGTGAAGCTCGTCATTGCGTCCCGTCTTCTCCTCCTTCCTCTTCTTCAGTCGCTCCGATAGACGGGGAATCGAGTCCCTTTGTCGCCGGAAGTGGAGCCTCGCTGTCCTTCTCGTACCGCCACTCATCTCGGCAATCGAAAGTCGCGTTCCCTCTTGTCGTCACCAATCGTTGCTTGCTCATCCCAGATCTGAAACGAGGTCGTTGTCCTTTCCGACCGCCGATTGTACCGCCCTTCATTGTCGACTCGTTCCTGTCCGGCTTGGGCCGTCGTCCGCCTGCCTATCGCCGAACTTAAGCCGCCTCTGATCGCGCGAGTAAACACCAGCACAAGGTGTGCTTTTGTTTTGGTTTCTTTTCTCATCTAAAACAAACTGGTGGTAAATTTGTTACGTTGGGATTAGAATTAATTAGGTCTTCGTTTTATAATTAAGCCATGCTCATGTATATAATAAGCTCTAGAAGTCTATAATTTTGGCCCTTGGAATGATATTTGGTTATGTTTGTCGTGGACTGTTGGGTTAGGGGTAAGTAAAAGGGAGTGTAATATGTTTTGTTTTTAGATATGTGGGTGACTGTGAATTCGAGCTTGATCCGACTTGGGGATCTTCAGTTTTGTGGTTTTGTAATTGAAATCAAAGACCCACTTAATTCTCCGTAATTTGATGTGTTTTTGGATGGGGATTCATTGAATTAGTGTTGGCTATGTTTAATTTATCCAAGATATAATTGAATTGTGAAATTGGAGTTACTAATATCGATCGCTTAGTGGGACTATATTAGGCTAGTTAGTAGATCAAGTGTGTGTTCCTGGTTATATATATAAGCTTTTAAATAAGCTGTTTATATATATAAGCTTTTTAAGTAGATCTAATTAGTGGGATTATATTAGGTTAGGATGATTAACTATGTATATAGAAATGTGTTCCTGGTCTATCAAGTGTGTGTGTTTAATTAATGAAGCTTTGTTCTTAGGTGATAAACTATTATACACGTAGGTGATCAATTAAGTTAGTTAATTTAATTATACACACACGTTGAATACTAATTAAGATGAGGCTAGTTAAAAGTTTAAAATATGTTAGTATGATAGTTGAAAGGATTAGTCTAGGTTAGCTAGTTATGGTTCGATGGTATGCTTTAAAGCTAATGAGCTTGGGATAGTTACCTATTATTGCCAAGTTTTATTTTTGTTGGAGACTATCAGAGTACTAAGTGTACCGTTAATATGTTTAGGAGATTGCTACTATACGGGTTCTTAGCTTTTTGTAGTCGTCAAGAAATCCGCCATTCCGGGTAAGTCGTCCTGCGACTTGCTAGGCTTAATTCAATTCTTGTTAGATTGGGTGCCATGTGTATATAATTGGTTTTGGGAATTAGTCCCTTGTTTATTATTTCAATTTAAAATCATTTTAATCTGTAAATATGTGAATTTTGAATTCGATTGTGATTGTGTTTTTATTGGTAGATTTAATTGTGATTCTAATTGCCTTGGTATTTGTGAATTTATGTGTACTTATAATCGTAAGTGTGCTGTAATAGTAATTGTGAAGGTAAATGGTAATTGTAGCTGTTGTTGTGATTGTAATGGTGACTGTGACTGTGACTGTGATTGGTAATTGTGTTTGTGAAATGTTTGAATGTTTGCTCTATGTGTTATTTGAAAACCGGCATGTAATGATGGAGAAGGGTTGCATTGTTGGAATGACATGCAATGGCGAAGAAGGGTTGCATTGTCGCGTAGAATGCAATGCTGAAGAAGGGTTGCATTACCGCAAAATAAATTATATGGGCGCAAGTGTGGACGTATGGAGGAGGCTGTGTAGGTGAATATTGTGTGTATTAAAATGTGTGTATGTGTATCTGTGTGATTGTGTGACTGTGTGTATGGGTGTCTGTGCGATTATTCAACGTTAAGTATTGAATCGATATGAATCGATAAATATTGATTTTTGCGTGAATATTGATTGCTAAGGTTCTGTGTGGTTTTTCAAACGTTCTATATGCATCTCACGCTTTCTAGCTTGAATTGGAATTGTAGCTGACCCTTCGGGGAATATTTTTTACAGTTTCAGGTACTTTTCAAGAATCGTGATGGATTCTCTACAAAGTGGTGAAGCGGATGTTGGCGACGTGCCATCAGGTCGGGCTGTTGGGTTCTGGTTAATTATGTATTAAAAGTTGTCTTTTGAATTCTTTTATTACTAGTTGGATAGAACTGGTTTAGGATAGTTTGAAATTTCAGAACGATCTGATTGTTGTCTTGTGTTTATGAATTCGAGAATACTATCATGCCTTCCACCTTATGTTTAAAATAAAAAGTTAGATGTTTATTTGTTTTCTCGTCGTGCCCGAGTTGCAAGATCCGAGTGAATTTGTTGTTTTACTAATCTGAGTAGTCCCAGACAGGGTCTACCACCGAGTAGCGCCTCGGTAAAAGTCGGGGTGTTACAAAATGAGCCGATCGTCTGTTGAACCCATGTATTTTCGTCTTGGGAAGACAAATGGATCTTGTCAGGGCAATGAATGAAGGAGTATATGTGAGAGCCAAGCGTCCTCATGTTCAATGGATTGTCAACACGTGTCTCCATGTGCAGAGTACGCTTTAGAGAAAGAAGAAGCGTCAAGAGTCTTTTTGAATTTAAAAAGGGGAGACGAAGAAAAAGACGACTATGCCCTTGTGCAGAAATCCCTTATATTCCGGCTTTTTCCCTAACTAGAACCTTTCTTCAACCTCTGCTTCTTCGTCTCGCTTTGCCCCAAATCTCCTAAACTTCCAATTCCAAAAAAAATCCAAACTCACAAATGGCTCCCAAACAATCCTCCTCTTCCAAAGGTCACAAATTCAAGGCCACTTCCGAAGCTATCTAAGCCTACAACTCTATACCACCACCCTTGGAACCAGGACTTCAGCTTTGGCTAAAAACAAATCATGCAACTCTCTGGCAATCTCAGACCCTAGGTGAACTTCAAACCCCAGATCCAGTTGCATGAGCTGATGTCAAATCAATGATCGACAAACATATCCGTCCTCACATCTATAAAGGAATCAACTATGTCGTGCCCATCTCTCAGTTAGAGATATCCTTCCTCGCAAATAATCATCCTCATACTCTCCCAACACTGCCTCCGAGAAAAAGCTATCCTGCATACAACCCGCTTCCACTGCAAAATCTTCATCACCAACTCCTCAGGAACTACAGTAGTAGATCACTTTTCAGACACCGCTCCCATCGCCAAACAGAAATCAAAGCTCCTAACTTCTCAAAACCCTAAGGCATCGCTTCCTCCACCCACTCCACATACTCCAACAATTCCTTCTTCACCTTCCACTCCCAAGACAAATCCCTCCACTTCCATGGAAATTGACCCCTCTTCCACCTCCATACCACCACTCAAAACCCCCTCTCCTCAAAAATCCAAGACCCCAACTACGCCGACAATAGAAATCCTTCCTTCCCTCTCACCAACCAAACCCATTGAAATTGAGGAGAGTGAAGAAGAATAAGAAGAAGAACACACTGAGGCCCTAGTTCGTAAGCTCCATAACTCAGCTCTCTAGAGCCTTCAAGAACTTGGCCACCAAGAAGACAAAGACTCCATGGCTGAGGTAGAAAAGGAACTAAATCAGGACGCCTCTCTAAAAGTCTTAGAGAACATAATGGAGTCATCGTTGAAGGAAAGGACTCTCAAGCCTTGGGGCCGAATGACCAAGAAACAGGCCCAACAAATACTAAGAACCCCAACACTGAAAAGGGAAACCTAGACAAACAACCTTTGGGCCAAGATAAAGAAGATGGCCAAGAACACAAAGGAGAAGAAGAAAACGAAACGAAAGATGGTCAAGAAGAGGAAAGAGAAGAAGAAAAGGAAAGAGAAGAAGAAAAAGGAGAAGAAGAAGAGGAAAGAGAAAGGAGATGAACACGAAAGTGAAGAAGAAGAAGAGGAAGAGAAAGGAAAAGAAGATAATGAAGGAACAACTGATGTTGTTGAAAGGAATGATAACAACACAATAGAACCTATTGAGAAAGGCCTTGGAGGAACTTTATTTGCCTCCATCTAGAATCTCCTCACCAGAGCCCTCAATCCCTTTACCCTTCCCTCCTCCGAAAAAGTTAAGAAAACCAGAGTTGGAGGAAAGACGAAGAGAAACGAACGAGGTGTCACCGAGCCTCTCTCCAAGCGCCCAGGAAGAGAAGAATCACAAGTGATTGTCCCTATTGAAACTGAGCCAGCGACAGTACAGGATCAGAATGTTTCCAAGGAGTGTAAGGTAATCGCTCTAATGATCCTCAATCCCCAAACTCTTACTTAGCATAATTTAGGAGCTCTCTAGGAACTGATTCAGGCTCAAAAGTGGGAACCAATTTGTACTGCGAATGTAAAGGTTGACCCTGCTCAGATTCGAGCCTTCTACGACTCGTTCAAGTTGGCTAAGGACAAGGAGCAGGGCATCTGCAAATCCAAAGGTTCCTCATTCGCCTTTATTGTGGATCAGCTAGCCCGGGCTTTGAATGTTAAAACATAGGCTTGGGAAACCTGCCTTGGAAGGTCTGGGGAACATACGACAGAGAAGCTATCCTCAAAAGGATATATGAGGGACGTGTTCCAGCCAAGGGATTAGCCACTATTACACATGGGTTGTCTCTGCTAGGAAAGTTGGCTCACAAGTTCCTTATCAAGAATGTTCTTCCATGGAAAGAAAAGAGGCACACACTCAACATCGGTGATGCCATTCTCCTCGATCTATTTCTTCACAAAGAGCCCATCAATCTGCCTCAACTAGCCCTGGGACACATGGACAAGTGTGATGGGAAATCCACCCATTCTCTTCCATATCCTTACCTCGTTAAGCAGCTATTAACAAAGGAATTTCTCTATGAGGAAAAGGATGAGGAAGTCGTTGCGTCGGAGATGGACCTCGAGGCCATCCATAGTCTTCGTCACTCAGAAACTGCAGAAGAAACTGAGCTCCCTATGCTTCTTGCACCAGAGACTGATGACATCAAGGGCGCAATTGACAGGAACTATCATGTTCTTCTCATGATTGAGCATCATTTGGCCAGACATGTCGAACTCAAGAAAAACAGGGCCTTGTGATTGTTTTGGACAAAAATTGGATAACCAAACTCCTGTTCTAGATTGACGCAATGGTCGAATTAACACTTGAAAGATCAAAGAAAGGGGTAATCTTATTGATTATGATTGGAGGTTACAAGTGTATATTCTCTCAAGAGGTAAAAATGCTCTACTTTGTGCGTACAACCGAATGAATATTATCCCTTCTTTTCCTAGCCTATATTCCCTTAAACTAGCTGTTTCCCCTAATATCCCACGATCTACACGTTTCCAAGGCATATCTCAAGCTGCCAGCCACCTCCCACATTTGTCGGAATGAATAACCGCCATGGATGGTCGAATCTCGGACGCGCATCCCCTTCTCGTGACAATAGCTTTCTTCGTTCTTTTTGTGATTGCTAACTTCTTCTCGCCCTTGTGATTTCTATCTTCTTGTTCTTTCGTGGTCCTTCATTCGCTTTTGGGCTAATAATCTTAAATGGGCCGACTTATTTTTTGGCCTTTGGAGGGATTTTGATCAGATTCGCCATGCTCTCTACAGTCTATACGCTCCACGTGGCTTCACCCTACCCATCCAATCATTCTCGGGGAAAGGAAGGGTCATATCGGCCAGGCTATAATTGCTTCGAGCGCAAGTTCTCGAAGATGCGCGTCTTCCAGTGTTTATCTCTATTTTCTTTCACCTTCTTTTTGTCTTCATCCTTTCTAATTGTTTGAAATCCATCCCACCATGGTTAGGGCACAAATTGTAGACCTAGGTTCGAGTCCTCTCATTCCCTCGAACCCAATGATTGCCGCCCCTGCTCCATGTCCTTCGGGGAGGTGGAGAAAATCATCAAAACTCATGGCTTTTCGATTGGTACTAACTTCCATTGCCCTACGCATGAGGCCGTAGATTGGGTCAAAAAGGGGTGGGTCTACTTCCTGGAATATCCTTTCACGTTGGGGGCACACTTCCCTTTTTCCACTCTGATTCTAAACTTCTTGTTGGCTCTCAAGGCTTCTCTGGCACAACTGATGCCGTCTACGTTGAGGATCTTGTACCAGATGGGTGAGGTGTGTTCGGAGGAGAAGATTGAGTTTTCAGTGTTTGACCTTTTGTGTGCTTACTTGGTATGCCCACTTAGGGGTGGTCGCTTCACCCTTCATGCGAGGGATGCCAAGAATCCGTTAATCCTAAAAACAATGGTGAATGACAAGGATTGGGCTACCTGTTTCTTCTTTGTGGAAAGATCTACATTGGGCTCAATGTATCAAGTGGCCTTCTCCGATTCGTGGAGTTCCAAGGGTAAATATTCACAACCCCAATTTCTGCTTCGCTTTACTAGGGTTTATTCCTTTTATTAATCTTTTTCTTTGGCCCGCTTTTGCGTATAGTTCCAACGGGTTTGGATACCCATGTCTTGGAATCAGAGGCATGCAGAAAGATCTTTGACCTTCTCGAGGCGAGAAGGACCTTCCGGAAATCTGCGGAGCTCATGTTGGAAGGTGAGTCTAGTACTAAGACGGCGGCTTTGTCAAAAGACCAGTCCGATGACGAGGATGATGCGAGCTCGGGTGGTTCCGAGAAGCAATAGACGATGGAGTTCCCACGTCTGTGGTGACTACCGAAGTGATTGTAAAGCCTCCATCAAAAACTATGTGTATATGTCTTTTTACTGACCGTTCTTTAGTTGTCTCTATCTTCTGTTTCTTGATTGGTAATTCATTTCGATTCTACTTTGGAAGCCTCCTCGTCTCTGGAACGGAATTTTTCTGTTGCGGCTATGATTCAGCGCAAGTTGCGATCGAGTGAAAAGAAACCTCCCATGGACCCTAAGGTGAAAGTAGAGGTTGTGGCTAAGGTAACCCCCGAGAAACGGTCGTCACCAGATGTTGCTGAGGTTGTCAGCCTAGAAGACAAAGTTTCGTCAGACTTGTGGAAAAGGCTCAGCAACACTCATATCTCTAAGAAGCCTCGTTTGGACACCCCCACCTCTGCCCTAATTAGAGACATCGGCCTGATGGTTTGGAAGGTAGGTTTCCATCTCTACACCATCATTTTCTCTCCTTTATTTCCTTTTTCTATGCGATCAATCTTACTGTCGGAGCTTTTGTTCTTTAGGCCTTACAAGGTACATTATGGGTAGCGGATGCCGTAGACAAGGAGGAGAAAGGTTTGACAGAACTCAGGTCAAGGTGGGGTGTTATTGACTGAACTGGAGAAGGAAGTGGTGGCCACTGTTGAACGCAGAAGATTGACGTTGGTAAAATCGCAAAGCTAACAGAAGCAGTCAAGCGTCATTCGTGTTAAGTTGTTGTGGATCGATCCAAGATCACTGAGCTGGAGCTTGTGAACAGGAAGATCCTCAAGGAAGCTGGTGAAACTAGGGCCTACTTCTCAATGATGTCTCGGGTGGAGACGATTAAGCAATTCATGGCGGGTCAACACTTGAGTTGGGACCTGGTCGCGGAGATTGCGACCTTATTTGAATGCTATCCTCCCGAGAAGCCGGCTCCCGATTTCGAGATCATTGCTTCCATGGACATCTTGGAAGAAGAAGTGGCGGAGAAGGATCTTGATGTTGAGGAGGATGCTGGCGATCGAGGAGTGGGCGTTGGGGCTACACCTGGGACAGAAGAAGAACGGGATGACCTCCCAACGAGTGGAAACGATCAGCTCAAGGAAACCAGCGACGAAGATGATGATTAGGGCTATGGGCCCGTGTAATTTCTTTTGATATCTCAGTTGTGATCGGACAAGTATTTTTCTTCTTTTGATGGATTAGGCCAGGTTCAATGCCGAAGACGGTTTCACCCCATTCCGGGAGCATTGTCTCGCTGCGCTTGGACAAAGACCCCTGCAGAAGTCATTCGTTGCTGGTGGCAGCTGCGCTTACCGAAGAGTGTTTCCATGCGAGTGACGGCTATCGCGTCGTAGCATGCACTCGGGATGTTCCATCGATTGAACACATCTTTAGTCTAGGGTTTTATACCTCTGTCGTTTAAGACATTCAGTTGTATGGGTGTTTCCCCCAAACGATATATTTTATCCAACGACGATTTTAATAAAACATGCTTTATCTACTACTAATACTTATGCAAAAAAGGAAATAGATACGAGCAGGCAATAACACAAGCATAGGTCATTCATTTAACGAAACATTGCAACATAATAATCACATAACAAGTAGTTTTCACATAATCAAGTTGATCACAAGTAAACTAATGAAGGAACAAATTGAAACGAACTAAAAACTAAGGGTAGATGACCTCGAACGTCTTGTGTACATCGCGCGGAGGCTTCCTGTTTAGAGTGCCTAGGAGGTTTATGGTTCGAGGAAGGAAGACTTCTTTTAGAAGTGATACTTCTTCAGGTGTATTGCGTTCTAGCTCCATGGGATAGCATCATCATCTTTGGACTTGATCTGGTATGCGCCTTGACCGACGACCTTGGTTATCCTATAGGGCCCTTCCTACGATAGGTCTAATTTGCCTGACTTGGTTTTGAGGTTATTTTAGAAAACTTTCCGTAATACCCAGTCCCCAACTTGGATAGTTAGAATCTTGACGTTCTGATTGTAGCTTCGGATGACCTGTTCCTGGTGCATAGCTAGGCAAAGTCGGGCCTGGTCACAAAGCTCGTCTGAGGTATCCAGATCGGCCGACAATTCCAGACGGTTCTGTTCTTCAGTCAAGAAGCTGGAGCGAGTTGTGGGGATGAGAATCTTGGTGGGAATGACCGCTTCACATCCGTGCATCAAAGAGAAAAGGGATTGACCGGTTGCTACCTTAGGCGTTGTTCGATCTTCCCACATGACGTAGGGTAGCTTCTCGGCCCAGTTCCCCTTGGCTTTTGTTAGATGCTTCTTTAGGTTGTTCACAATCACCTTATTGCTAGCTTCGGCTTGCCCATTAGAGTGGGGGTAGCGGGGTGTCAAAGTGACCAAGTTGATGTTCTAGTGACTGCAGAAGTCTTTGGTTCTCTGACTTATGAACTGAGAACCATTTTCACATATGATCTTTGAAGGCACCCCGGAATGACAGCGGACATTTCTAATGATAAGGAAATCACCTGTTTATCCTTGATCTCTCGGTAAGCCTTGGCTTCGATCCACTTGGAGAAGTAATCACTCATGGTGAGGAAAAATACTCTTTGCCTGGACAAAGGGGGTAACTTCCCGACTATGTCCATTCCCCAGCGCATGAACGACCACAACGTGAATGTGGGATAGAGTGGATCGGGAGGTTGGTGAGCCGTTAGTGCGTGTCTTTGGAAGGCGTCGCACTTACGGCAAAAGTCTATAGCATCCTTTCGCATGGGGGGCCAGTACCACCCCTGACGAAGGGTCTTATTGGATACTTCTTCCTCCTGTATGGTTCCCACAATCTCCTTCGTGAAGCTCCTCAAGAAGTTTCTAAATGCCTCCCTTGGTCAAAAATGTTGGAGTGTGCCCACCGGTGATCGGTGGAATAGCATCCCATTCTCAACTGTGAACCGTGTGGCTCTTATCTTCAACATCATGGCTTCTATTTTATCTTTTGGAACATTCCCTTCGATCAACCAATCAAGGTACGGCTAGGACCATGGTTCCTCATTAACTTCGGAGGGAAGGAGGGGGTCCTCGTCACGATCCGGATCGTCCAGATAAAGGTCTGGATCTGAGTCATTCCGGAAGCTCCTGGCATCAACATCATCACTGTTCATGAAGACGTCCTTGCAAAACATGGATCTGCGAGGGGTGATGTCTTCAATCATTTCAAGAGATTTATTACCATCACCGGTGCGGGATCTCCCGATGGAAGGGACCATTATATGAACCATTGGAATCACATGATATTCATCAGGGTCGATCGCCGAAGCTAAACGGGTGTTGGGCCCCCTATAACCGAGCCCAAATTAGGAAAGGCCCAGATCCAATGAAGAGAAACGGAGATTTAGTGAGGTCCTTGGATTGAATGGCAAAGGCACGATCGATCATGGAGATAAAACGGGCGCGAGAGATGGAAGGCATTCATACTACTTACACCCAAGTCGATGACGTTGAGAAGCACGAGATCAATGAAGGGATCGACGATCAGCGGACTAGGAATGTGATAGAAGGGGGTGAGCACAATTCCGGAGATAGAAATGGCAATCCTACCACTTCCACGACAATAGAACAATGAGGAGCGGTCGATTCCGACACCGTCGCTGAACTCTGTGCGACTATGCTCACTCTACAAAAGGATTTGGAAAACCAAAAGAATGTCCATGCCAAATTCACCGAGGTATACAAAAAGCAAATTAAGACTTTAACTAATGAGCGTAATTTGCTTCAATCTCAGGTACAATCAACAACAAATCGACAACGCGTTACTGGAGCAATGGATAGCGTCGCTCGACGATTAGACATGGACGATCCAAATCTTAGAACCCTAGACGACACTAGTCTAGTAACTGGCTATCAAGTAAATGCTAATTATTTGAGGGTAGTTAAAGAGGATGTCGAGGTTACCCAATTACAAGAACGCCTCACGCCTTGGAGGACCGAATTACACAGGTCCCTAGGGCCCCACAACCGATAGCAGTGGAAAGACGGGATGGATACACAGATTCTCCCTTCGTACCCGCTATCGCAAGGATAGACATCTCTCTGAAATATCACATCCCCGATGTACCCAAGCACGAAGGGGTTACGGATCCAAACAAACACGCAGCCGCGTTTAAACAAGGTATGAATATTAGTACAATTCCCTTCGATATGAAGGAAATTGTTATGTGTCGTTGGTTCGGAAACACGTTATTTGGGCTCGCACTCAATTGGCATTCTCATTTACCCCTTGGGAGTATTTCATCTTTTGTTGAGTTAATTGACAACTTCATGATAAGGTTCGCAAGTAGTCGACACGCTAAAAAGCATTCTAGTGACTTATATCACATGATTCAAAAGACCGGTGATTCTTTGAAAGCTTTTCTAAATAGGTACAATGAGGAATTGGTCACCATAGAAGGATGCAATGCCGCTATAGCTGTGCAAGCATTTCAGAGAGGCATTTCGGTTGGTAATCCTGATCTTTATCATGAATTAACTAAACACCCTTCCTCGATTTTCGATGAGGTATAGGTAAAGGCGTTGACACATGTGCGGTTAGAAGAAGATGACCTCTTCGCCATCAAAACTGCTAGTCCTCACCGACCAGAACGCCGGCAAGGGCAACGAGAAACCATATATGTTCCATACCCTAATCCATCCCCCGCAAAACCAACGGTAAACACGACATTCGCCAGGTCAAATAAGCGATATGAAGACTTAAGACAGCCTCCCAAGTTATCTCACTACAACTTTCGGGTAGACGCAACAGAGGTTGTACGAACTCTTAATGACACGGGGGACATCCAAATGGTGTGATTTTCATTTCGATCACGGCCACAGGACGGACGAATGTGTCCCGTTGAGGAAAGAGGTAAGTGAGTTGTTACACAAGGGGTACCTCAAGGATCTAATATCAGAAAGAGCGAGGGAGCAACTAGAACGCAACAAAGGGAAGACCAGTCCACCGCCACCTCCAAAGCATACAAGAGTGATCAACATCATCACTGGGGGATCTGAGGTCTATGGTGTAACCTATTTTGTAGCTAATAGGATTGCAATGAGTACCCGAAGAGAAGATCCCACAATCTTTGTTCGAAGCGGTCATAACGTGATGCCCATTACCTTCGATGACATCGAAGAAGAGGAAGTTCATCATGTTTGTTTAATCATTTCCTTAACAATAGCAAAACTCTCTTGTTAAACGAGTTTTAATTGATAATGGAAGTTCTACTAATTTTCTTATGATGGATGCCTTGTATATTTTAAGCCTGCGTTTGGACGACATTGTCAAGAAGTCTACAACTTTGGTGGGCTTCAACGGCGAATCACGCAACACTTTGTGAAAAATATCATTACCCAACATCGCGTGCAGGGTAAATTACCAGGTAAAATTTCAAGTACTTGATTGTCCATCACCTTTCAATGTTATCTTGGGTAGGGCCTGAATCCACGGGATGAAGGCCATTCCTTCAACCTATCATCAATGTGTGAAGTTCCCATCACCATGGGGAATACAAGAAATTAGGGGAGAACAAAAGATAGAAAGGGAGTGTTATTCCATAACCATGAGGGTAACGACTTCGAAAGCACCGCAGATTGAGGCAGAAAAGAAGTCGTCGGAATAGTGTTGATAGGATTTCTTGACCACAAATAAATTTATATCAAGACCCCGTTGTTGTATAGCAGAGTCAGCTTCGTCCGCAGGGAGAAAGTCAGTATCAAGTTTTGTAACTTATCACGCAAGCAATCAACAAAAGTAAGGGATTTTTAACAACAGAAAGTGATTTCTAAGGTTTAGGGTATTCCCACAACAACAATCATGCAATGCCAACGTTATGAAACATAAAGATCATGCTTTTATCACATAGAGGTATCAACTTTCGTCAACCTAAGCAAGTAAATCAACTAACTTTCATTCAATCAACAAACTTACTATCTAATCTCTCTTACTTCAACTATGATAGATCCGCTTTCGCTTCAAAACCCTTAATTTGACTATTCTGGTTCAAGGTTTCCGCTTTCGCTTGAACTATGAATGAGAAATTCCTATCAACTTTCGTTTCAAGGATTAAGAACAAGAGAATAGATTCATGCAATAAAAAAAATCAAAACATGATCATAAACAAGCATGCACAACCATTGTTGGTTTTAACCCCAACCTTATAGAGGAAGACTACTCATAAAGCATAATTAAAGAAATCCTGAATTAAATAAAAGAGAAAGCTTACAACCGAATCCACAACGATAGTTCTTCCCCATAAAAACTCGTCTCTAACGTGCCTCCTCTCTCTTCTCTCATCCCCTTCCTTGCCCTCCAAGGTGGTGTTCATGTTTTTGGTCTAGTTTTTAGTATTTTTCTTAGTTTGTTTAGTTTAGTTTTAGTAGTTTTTAGAGTTAGTTCTGTGTGTTTTTGGATAAGTTTGCATATTTTGTGAGAAGTAGGGAAGCTACTCCGTTTTGTGTCATTTTGTAGGTTTTGAGCAGGAAAAGGAGCACTTTTTAAGCTGGATTAGAATGTTGTGGTGAAGGATGGAAAACATGAAGATGAAGAGGAAGATTGCATAAGAAGAGCGAAGAGGAGTTCAAGTTTAAGTGAAGAAAAGTTGAAGAAAAGCCGAATCCCAGGCTCGTTAACGAAGCTGTGAAGGGTCGTTAACGAGGCTTAGAGATAGAATTTTCTAGTGGTTTTTGTGATTCCTACCGACCCTGTGCGGAGATCGTTAACGATGATTCCGTGTCGGTAGAGTTTTAACTGATTTTAGGGTTGTTATATCTTATATCTTGTTATCTGTAGTAGAGTAAGTTTTTATTTTTTAGGGTTTTATAGATAGCTTTCTTAGTATAAATACCCTTCTTTCTAGCCTAGAAGAGGGGGGCGAACGATTTTAGAGGACGGGTTTTAATTGTTTTTGGAGAGCTGAGAATTGACAGGAGACGAGGAGAAGAATAATGAGCTGGTTCGTTCGAGAGAAGAGCTAGGGTCGTTAGTCGGATTTGCTCGGGTTTTGTTTTGCGTTTTCGGTTTCTTCAGGATACTATAAGACAATATTTCTCTTATTAATTTCAAGTAAGTTTGTTTTGTTTTCAATGTTTTCACTTGTTAAAAATGTTAGCTTTATTACTATGAGTAGTCAGTAGTTTTCTTATCTAGGGTTGGGGTTGAAACCCGACATAGTTATGCATGTTTGATGAGTGAGTTGATGTTTTGAATGCCTTTTATCTATTTTAGATTGCTTGTTATGCTTATGCTTAGATGATAGTCAGGGTAATTTGAGTTTGCAAAATTTGATCGAAAGAGAAAGTTGTTAACTTGAAGGTTGATATTGTTCGGTTACGAAAGTTTTGAGCTTTGGATCCAAAACAAGTGATTGAGTGAATTAATTTATGAGAATTGATTGATTTACTTGCTAGTCAGCGAAAGTTGATCAATTTATGTATTTATAGGCATGATCTTTATCTTCTTATGAGTTTATATGCATGACTATGTTGCGGTAACACTTGTCCTAGATTTTTATTCTTAATTGAGTTTGCTTCCGTTATATTCGTTATCGAGTTAGTTGTCTCGGTACCGAACCTGCATTTTAGGTCGTTATATTTGTGTTTGTAGTGTTATCCAGGTTCATTAACGACCTTGACAAAGTCGTTAACGAGGTTGGTCGTAGGGTGTTTGTTTTGTTTTGCTTTGTTTTACTTTTAGTAGTTGATAGATAAACAACCGTGCTTCCCGTGGACGATCTTGACTTTGCTATACTCAGCGGGGTCTTGACTTATAAATTTATTTGTTGTCAAGAAACCCTACTCAACAAATTGGCGCCGTTGCCGGGGAAGCAACAGTGTTTGTTTGTTTATCTGTGGGTCTGGGAATAGCTCGGCCCCAGTTTTTGTTTTTAATTTTGTTTTCTGTGTCTGTTTCTCAGCGTATGCCAGCGGGACGTTGCAAGCTCGAATTTGACAGCACCGGTTATTATTTCGAACCTGAGCGCACCTTGCACCGTAGACGAAGAGAAACGCGAGCCATGGCTACACTTGAAGAGATGGCTCGACAGATGGAAGCACTTCAACAACAGATGGAGGCGTTACAAGCTGATCGAGACGCCGCTGTTGTCAAGGCTGAACGTCAATGAGTCAACAATGCTCGTTTACAAGAAGAGCTGAATGCCTATCCGAGGAATGCCAACCAATATATGCATCCAGAACTGAGGGTTCCGGAGTATCCAATTATGATTCCAAAGATAGAGAAGAATTTTGAGATTTAGTCTCAATTTATATCATTGATTAAAAGGGCTCAGTTTGAAAGGAAACCTACTGAGTGCCCTATGGAACATATTAGAAACTTTCTTGATTTATGTGACATTATAGCTGCTGAAGGTGTCTCACTTGAATATGTTTTGTTAAAAGCTTTTAGGTGGTCTCTTATTGGAAAGGCCCTGAGCTGGTTGGAGAGCTTACCTCCTAAGTCTATCAGGACTTGGAAGGCTTTGTATGATCAATTTCTTATAAAGTTCTTCCCTCCTGCCAAGACAACGGAGTTGAGAAAACGCATCACCTCCTATCACCAGCTGCCTAATGAGACCTTTGTAGAAACTTGGGAAGATTTAAGGAAATGCTTAGACAGTGCCCTACCCATGCACAACATTTATATGTCCTTCAAGAAATCTTTTTCCAAGGTATTAATGCAGAGACAAAGAACCGCATCAACACGCATACAGCATGCGGTTTTATAGAGATGGATCCCACAACTGCATGGGAATTGCTGGACAAGCTTTCTAACTATGATGCCATGTATGGTACCCAACAATCACCCAAGCCCCAGAGGCGTCTCTACGTGCCTAACAAGGAAGATGTTGACCCCGATGTCAAAAATCAATTCTTGCAAGTCGAGGTCAACCGCTTGAAGAAGCAGGTAAGTTTTTTGAAATTCTCTCAATCTTGTCAAGAATGTGGCTCTTCTACCCATATTACATCTGCTTGCACTAACATAGAGTAGGTAAGAGCCGCTGAGACCTATGCTGAGGTGAATTACATGAGAGGCCCATACAGGAACCAACCTAGTAATTTTGACAGGTCCAATAATTATCCAACGTGGGGCAATCAAAATCCGAATTCAAACTATGCAACGCCTCCACCGGATAGACGACCTGCGCCATATCAACCTCCAGGCTACCAAGAGCCACCATCATGGGCACAAGGTTTACAGGAAGGCATTAACGGAGTCCATAATAAGTTCAATGAAGTGCATAGCAAGATTGATGGAATCCAAGCCAACCTTAACAATCAAAACAAAAGATGGGGAGAGTTCGATGCGTGGAAGAAGAACGTCGACTCCCAACTAGGGAACCTCGCTCAACAAATTCCAAGACCACAAGGGCAACTCCCTGGCCGTCCCGAGGAGAACCCGAAAGGACAAATAGCAGCGGTGCACCTTAGGAGCGGGAAGACACTACCGGAGCGTGTCCAGGCTAAAGAGAAGAGCCCCTCAACTGATAAAGAAGCCACGACTCAGCTCGATAACGAACCAGAGAAGGTCGTTACCGAACCTGCCCACCATGGTGACGATGCTCCCAGGGTCGTTAACGACTCTAAGCCAGGTAAGTTTCCTATTCCAAGCTCCTCTCTCAATCCCAGGCTCGTTAACGACCCCATCAGGGTCGTAACGATCCTCCGAGTGCACCAAACGACCCTAATGTCAACCCGGTATCATCACCTCTCGAGCCCGATTTGGTTCCGAGAATGGTGAAATCTCTTCCTTTTCCCACTAAGAAGTCTAAGGACTCTACTGAGAATAAGTTCAGGCGTTTCGTAAAGATTCTCCAGGGCATAAATATTTCTATACCATTTGCTGAGGCCCTAAGCGAAATGTCGGCTTACACAAAATTCTTGAAAGATATTTTTAGCAGGAAACGATCCATTACAGAGTTGCAAAATGAGGTCCGATCCATTACGCTACCAGGGAAGTTAGGTGACCCAGGGAGATTCGCCATATCAATTGGCATAGGCGACCACAAATTCAAAGCTCTATGCGATTTGGGAGCTAGTGCTAGTTTGCTTCCTCTTTCAATATGGTCAAAGGCCAACATGGGACCATTGGAGCCTGTAGACATGAATCCCTACATGGAAGACGAATCAAGTGTAAAAGCTACAAGGGTCGTTGACGATTATCCCATTCAAGTCGGGAAATTCTTTATTCCAAATGATTTCATCGTTCTCGACATGCCTGAAGACCCTCACGTCCCCATTATCTTAGGCATGTCATTTCTAACTACAGCAGGTGCTAGGGTAGATGTGCGGAAAGGACTCCTCCTCTTTGGTATTGGAGAAGAACGCGTGGAATTCAGCCTCGATCAGAACGATAATGACCCAACTGCGGTTGCACAGATTGAGTTGAACCAGCCAGAACTCGATATAGCTGTTCCTAAAGACCCTCCACCAATTAGCAAAGTGGACGAGAATTTCACACAAATCTCTACCGACCCTCCTTGGTCCAATACCGAGTCCCTAAAGCAAGTCTATGATGAAGGAATCGTTAGCACAGGCTCTGTAATGGCCCCAACGACCTCAGTGTCAACATCGTTTCCAATAAATTGAGGTGCGTACTCTAACCATGAATTCACTATTACTGTGTTATGATTCTTCTCCATACTCTATTCCTACACCGTATCCCAGTATTTATGCTATAGAGGAGTCCAAACCACCTTGGTTTTCGGATTTCACTAACCCTGATGTAGGAATACCGGGCATATTGCTAGAAGATAAAGGACCAAATTTAGTGACAAGAGCCAATAATATTTACAGAGCTAAGCATGGGGTCCCTCAAAACCCCGACTTAGTTACAAGAGAACCACCTTGAGCCAAGGTAAGCACGTCGGGCTGACGACGTTAAAAATAGCGCTTACAGGACGCAACCCGGGTTTAGTATAGTTTAGTTTTTATTACTTTCTTTTTAGATCTTGTTTCTAGATTTCTTTTGAGTTTTAGTGGTTTTTAAGGTAGCAAGTTAGAATTGTTTTTAGGCTAACCTGAACAGGAGTTGGGCTCGAAAATCACTGGAAAGGGGATACGCTGTAAGGCCCCAAGCCTTTAGAAGCGCTATCCCATGCCAACCCGAGGACTTCCCAAGAGGTCACCCATCCTGGTACTACTCTCGCCCCTACACGCTTAACTTCTGAGTCCTTTGTCCTCACTTGAACCTAGAAAAGGAAGAGCTCTTGTTGACATGGGTAGCACTTCAATCCCTTATAAATCTTCGGGGTGTTACAATCTCCCCCACTTAAACACTTGACGTCCTCGTCAAGGCCCAATGACCGCCCCTGGGTCGAGTGACCGCCATCTGGACCAAGCCAACTCGTAACCCGGAGTCGGCTCTGATACCATTTGTAAGGCCCCAAGCCCTTAGAAGCGCTATCCCATGCCAACCCGAGGACTTCCCAAGAGGTCACCCATCCTGGTACTACTCTCGCCCCTGCACGCTTAACTTCTGAGTCCTTTGTCCTCACTTGAAACTAGAAAAGGAAGAGCTCTTGTTGACATGGGTAGCACTTCAATCCCTTATAAATCTTTGGGGTGTTACATAGTATCTGTGGCTGGGATAGATACTCCTTCAACTCTTTGAAGGCCTCTTCATGTGCCTCTGTCCACTTGAACAACTTGTTTTTCTTCAGGATGTCGTATAATAACTTGTTTCTGTCCGAGGACCTAGATATGAACCGGTTGAGTACTGCTACTGGTCCTGTCAACTTATGAACGTCTTCGACGCATCTTGGTGAATGTAACTCCAGTATTGCCTTGATCTGGTCCGGACATGCTTCGATTCTTCTCTGTGTCACTATTTAACCCTAGAATTTGCCTGATGTAACTCCAAAGGAGCACTTAGTTGTGTTCAGCTTCATCTGATAACTCCGTAGAATCTGGAATGCATTTTCCAAATGTCGGATATGATCTTTCTCCCTAAAACATCTTATTAACCAATCTTTGATAAGTAGCACCTGCGTTTTTTAGTCCGAAAGGCATAAATTTGTAACAGTAGGTTCCTTGATTCGTTACAAATGCGGTTTTTTCTTAGTCGTCAGGGTGCATCATTATCTGATGGTACCCACTAAATGCGTCCATAAAAGTCAAAAGCTCAAGTCCCGCCGTCGCATCCACCATTGCGTCAATGTGGGGCAATGTGAATGAATCTTTGGGACACGCTTTGTTTAAATCGGTAAAGTCAACGCAAATGCGCCACTTCCCATTTTTCTTTTTGACGACAACCATGTTTGCTAACCAATCAAGATATTTTACTTCTCTAATTTTCCAAGATTCAAGTAGTGATTTTCCCTCATCATTTATTACCTGATTTTGTTCAGGTGTGAACTTACGCCTTTTTTGTGGGATTTTCTTATTAACGTTGAATGCGTTTGTGATCACGTTAGGATCAATTCCCACCATATCTTCATTCGACCAGGTGAAGCAATCACTGTAGGACCGTAAGAACTCCACTAATTGCCCTCATAAAGTTGGCTCCAAATCTACCCCTATCCTGATTTTCCTGGACGGATCAAGTGAATCAAGGGCTACCTCTTCGAGTTTTGGTGTTTCCGGCTTCACATAGTAAGTTGGAGTCTTACAGTCCTTTAATTTCTATTTGATGTCCGACTTTTTAGTCGTGTTTTTAGGGTGTGTTTTTAGTGTGTTTGAGTCTTTTTTTTTAGTTTTGTGTTTTGTTTTGAGTCGTTTGTGTAGATTTTCGTATTATCTTAAGATATGGAGTCTACATAAGCTTTGATGGTGTTTTATAGGTTTTTTGAAGCTATTTGGAGCACTTTTGAAGAAAGGAGCAAAGCCGGTGAAAGATAGCACTCAAGAATGAAGAGAAGATGAGGATTAAGAGCTCAATTAAAGTCATTGAAGATCATGTTTGAGCTTGGAAAGAGATAGATAAATTCGTTATAAGAACATAGGAAAAAGAATCGATTCAAACGGAGTTGTAACGAATCCGCTACGCAAGATTTACTCAAAGTTGTTCGAAGTGCTGTCACAGCTCGGTAACGAGGCTCTCAGGTCGTTAACGAAGCACCCCGTGGCGCAGTGGAGATCCGAGTCGGCGTGTTTAATGGGTTTTTATCCAATTTCCTTTTATGTTATTAGATAGATAGAAGGAATATATCTTATTAGAAGTATTATTTCCTTAGCGATAGATTTAAGATAGATTAGTTTCTCTATAAATACTCTTGTCTACCCTTTGTTTTTCTCTACACAATCAATTGCCTTGGAGGGCAAGGAAGGGGATGAGAGAAGAGAGAGGAGGCACGTTAGAGACGAGTTTTTGTGGGGAAGAACTATCGTTGTGGATTCGGTTGTATGCTTTCTCTTTTATTTAATTCAGTTGTTCTTTAATTATGCTTTATGAGTAGTCTTCCTCTCTAAGGTTGGGGTTAAATCCAACAATGGTTGTGCATGCTTGTTTGTGATCATGTTTTGATTGTTTTTATTGCATGAACCTATTCTCTTGTTCTTAATCCTTGAAATGAAAGTTGATAGGAATTTCTCATTCATAGTTGAAGCGAAAGCAGAAACCTTGAACCAGAATAGTCAGATTAAGGGTTTTGAAGCGAAAGCGGATCTATCCTAGTTGAAGTAGAAGAGATTAGATAGTAAGTTTGTTGATTGAACGAAAGTTAGTTGATTTACTTGCTTAGGTTGATGAAAGTTCATACCTTTATGTGATAAAAGCATGATCTTTATGTTTCATAATGTTGGCATTGCATGATTGTTGTTATGGGAATACCCTAAACCTTAGAAATTTCTTTCTCTTGTTAAAAAGCCCTTACTTTTGTTGATTGCTTGCGTGATAAGTTATAAAACTTGATATTGACTTTCTCCCAACGGACGAACCTGACTCTGCTATACAAAAACGGGGTCTTGATATAAATTTATTTGTTGTCAAGAAACCCTATCAACAAATTGGCACCGTTGCCGGGGAGATTTCAATAGTGCCAAGTTTTATTCTTTTTACGTTTTTTGGGACTCGGTCGAGTCGGTAACGACCCCCCTAGGGTCGGTATCGACCCTGCTGTGCAACCCAGTTTTTGTGCTTTTTCTGTTTAGTTTCTAGGTCATTGTCGAGTCGTTAACGACCCCCCAGGGTCGGTAACGACCCTGTCGACTGGTAGTTGCTTCTTTCTTTTCAGTTTTTTGTTTTACGGGATCGCTACAGGCTCGTTACCGACCCCCTAGGCCTCGGTACCGACCGTTCTCCGAGAACTCGTTTTGCTTTTTGATTTCGTTTTTTTTTTGTTTTTGCTTACAGTGTATGCCAGCTGAAGGTCGTCGAGCAAACAAAGCCATGGCTACACCTGAAGAACTAGCTACGCAGATTGCTGAACTCTGTTTAGAGATAGAGGAGATCTAGAGAGAAAGGGAAACCCTAGCTGCTAAGGCATATGAAAAAGCTAATTACATGAGGGGTCCATATAGGAACCAAGGTGATACATTTTATGCAGGGAGGAATTACAATCAGCCCACCTGGGGCAATTATGCATACGGCCAAGGGATCCAACCTCCTCAGCAAGATCAGAGAGTTCCACCTTACAAACCCCCGGGCTATCAAGAGACATCATCCTTGGTGCAAGGATTTCAAGAAGGAATCAGTGGAGTCCAAGCTAGCCTCAGTAATCAGATGAAAAGGTGGGAAGAGTTCGAGAACTGGAAGAAGAGCGTTGACTCCCAACTTTGTAACCTAGCTGCACGGATTCCAGGACCTCAAGGGCAACTTCCGGGCCGACCCGAAGAGAACCCTAGAGGACAAATTGCAGCCATACACCTCATAAGTGGCAAGGAGTTTCCAGATCGAGCCAAGCCTAAAGACACTCAGCACGACAACAAAGATGATGGCCCGGTCAGGCTCGTTACCGACCCCAACAAGGTCGATAACGAAGCTCCCCAGCTCGATAACGCGCCATCCAGGCCAGGTAAGTATTCTGCACCGAGTTCTCAGTTCGTTACCGACCCCCTCAGGGTCGGTACCGACCCCTTATCTACACCAATCGACCCTCTTGTCGATTCGGTAGGGTCTCGAGCTGGGCCTCTCTCTATCCCGAGTCCGTCAAAAATTCTTCCTGTCCCGATTAAGAAAGCTAACGATGTCACGGAAGGAAAGTTTAGACGGTTTGTCAAGATTCTTCAAAGGTAAAATATTTCAATTCCATTTACTGATGCCCTTAATGAAATGCCTGTCTACGCTAAATTTTTGAAAGAGATTTTAAGCAGGAAATGATCTATCTCAGAGCTGCATAATGAGGTTCATTCCATAAAGCTCCTTGAGAAACTTCGTGATCCAGGTAAGTTTGCAATTTCAATTGGTATTGGGACTCACCATTTTAAAGCTCTATGTGATCTAGGTGCCAGTGCCAATTTATTACCATTGTCTATCTGGACCAAGGCTAACATGGGACCACTGGAGCCCGTCGATATGAATCTTTATATGGCGAATGGATCATGTGTTAAAGCAACCAGAGTCGTTGAGGATGTACCCATTCAAGTTGGCAAATTGTTTGTCCTAAACAACTTCATTGTGCTAGATATGCCAGAAGACCTTGTGGTGCCAATCACTCTAGGCAGACCATTCTTAGCAACCGCAGGAGCACGTGTGGATGTCAAGAGGGGACTTCTCACGTTTGATATTGGAGAAGCGAAGGTCAAATTTCATTTTAATTCGCCCATAAGAGAAGTGGCTAGTTGTAGTACTAAGGAGCCTACCGACCCACCATGGCTCGGTAACGACCCCTCTCTGAGTACAGAAACGAGCAAAATCAATGGAGACACGCCTATCAAGGAGCCTACCGACCCCCCTGGGTCGGTCACGACCCTTATTTGAAGGAAAACGAGGTGGGAGATGGATACAGGAACAGTACCGAGGCACTTCCAGATCCAACAGGGTCGTTAACGACCCATATAGCCTCGGTAACGAGCCCTTATCTGCTCGATCAAGGTGAGTTTTCATGTTCTTATCCAATCCATTCTGGTCATGATCCCTTCTCTCATCCTTGTTCTATATTAAATCCTACTGTTAGTATTGTGCAAGAGTCGAAACCTCCTTGGTTTTCGGATTTTACTAACCCTGTTGTAGGATTACCAAGCATTCTTATTAATGATAGAGGACCGAATGTCCTAGAGAAAGGCTTTGATGTTTTTCAGGCTAAGTATGGGGTTTCTCTTGATCCCGACATAGCTGGATGGAAGCCATTTTAGAGGCAAGGTAAGTTCATCGGGCTAAACGACGTTAAAAAATAGTTCTTACGGGAGGCAACCCGCTTTTTGTTTTCGCTTTTTAGTTTTTGCTTTCTTAGATCTTTTTGATAGCTTTCTTTTGACTTGTTTTTTAGATTAGATTAGTATAGTAGGATAGAAGTTTTTCTAAAGTGACTCAGGTACAAGAAGAAGAAGTACTAAGAAGAAAAAAATCAAGAAGATTCGGTGTACAAGCACGTAAGCTCGATACCGACCTTCACAGGATTCGGTGTACAATGCTTACAAGCTTGACCTTCCTCCGACTTATGGCGTCCATGAGATATTCAACGTATCCGATATTGTTCGTTATCTTTCTAACGATGATGTTGATTTTGAGCAGGATCTAGGTTCGAGGACGAACCCTTTCAAGGGAGGAGGAGGATGTGATTCCATCGACATCCGATCCAACAAAGGAGCACACGACGGAACACTTGGAGGAGCCACGATCTACCTTAGACGCGCCTAGCGCGCCCTTGCATGGGGACGATGGTGGCGCGCCCTTGCCTTCCGGTTTTGATGGTGCCAAGTCTCAAGGAACTACACCACCTTATCCGGGTCGTATTACGTGATCCCGAGCTAAGGCCATTCTATGTCAAGTACAAGAGGAGCTCATGGGGTGTAGCTTTCCGAGAGAGTGCATTGAAGATGGATGGAGTTTTATTGTGCTTCACGGTTCTAAGTGACAATTCTACGGTTAAGGACACTTTATAAGTTTTCGGGATTTCGGGTTAATTTATGTAATTTCCTTAAGTGAGGGGGTTGATTTTGTAAGGCTTTGTGTTAGGTTTAAGGTCGGCCTCCTCTTCCTCATTCTCTAGATTGGACGAAAAACCTTGTTGCTTACTTTCCTTGCATCTTTCAATTCAAGTTCTTATTCTTGTTTTCGTTCGTTCAATTCTCGTTGTTCAAGTTGTTGGTGAGTAATATCCGACAATCTCGGGCATCCTAGTTTGTTTGAGAGCTTGGTGAGTCATATCCAAGTTATCAAGCATCCATATCCCTTGTTACTTACTTCGAACCATCATCCATCTCGGTGGTTTCTGCACCACCTCAGTAAAATCGACATAACTTTGAATCCACTTATCCTCTGGATCTCATATTTTTAGGACTTCAACTAGACTCATAGATCTAAATCCGCGTTTTGGAATCACTCAATTCCGAGTTCGGACAAGGAAGATCCAGCCAGTTGAAGACGGGTCAGTTTGCGAGGTGTTTGTTGTCGGAATTCCTTGGATTCTCGTGGCGATCTCTTTGCACCATCATCCCTTCCATCGATCCGGCCATCAAGTGGGTATCACCATCTAAAGCTTATTCCGACCTTGAATTTCCACTTGTTGCAAGTTTAGGGTTCGAACTCCTTAGGGTTGCGTTGTTTTTGTTGTTATTTGCGGCCATCATCGAATTGTTGTTTTGTGTTGTGGTCGTTTCTTTGTATTGATCTTGTTGTTTTCTTGGCCGAGTGGGTGCTCACCCATGGCTGCAAACCATGCTCAAAAAACGTCCCAATAGAACACCAAAGGAGTTTTCAAAAGTTAGTAGTTGAAAGGGTGCATTTGTTGCTTGATTAAAGCCTTCCTTTAGTGCTTGAATTGAATTGATCTTTGCTGAATTTTGCTGAGTGGAAAAACGTGGGTTGGTGGCCAAAAACCAGCCTTGTTGTCGTGTTCATTACATGCTTGTGTCGGTTTCAGTGCTAGGATACGGGAACGACACCAAGACGAGACATCTTGTGTTGTTGTTTAAGTTTCTTGAAATCTCTTGTTGAATAATCAGAAAAACCTTGCCGGCAGCGTAAAGCTAATAAGGGGTCAGGCACAGAAAGAAAGATTAAAGACTATAAAAACCTTGCCCGGCGACGTAAAGCTAATAAGGGGCCGGACACTGAAAGAGTAGTCATCTTGTAGTGCCTAGAAAAGGCCTACAAAAGTCGTCTTCTAGTAGTGCCTAGCAAAGGCCTACCCGAAAAGAAAAAAAATTAATTAATTAATTTCGTAATACTTGGTGTTGAGTCTTGGTGGTTTAGTATCTTCCTAGCATTGTTTTCCTAAGCAAGTGTGTGGTGAATTCTCTCTTTGTTGCCTTTGTTGTTTTTGCCTACTTGCAACTTGTCGGATTTTCATCTCGAGAAAGTCTTGGTGATTAATTCGTGTGACCTCTATACCTTGATCTTTGCCTTGTTTATACATTGACAAGTGTAGGTGATGACAAGAATAAGGAACAAGTTGAGGAGACGTCCACTAGTTCGGTGGCTGCCATGTTGCAAACCATGCAACAATCCTTGCAAGAATCCATTGAGGCTTTGGGAAATAGGTTGACTGATTTGGAGAGCCAAGTGCGCGGCCAAGATGATAGAGCATGAATGTCTCAAATGGGGGATCTACCAAGTGTGCTACAAAGCGCTAACCAAGTGGAGTCGTTACACGAGGAGGCCTCTACTTCTTACTTGCCAAACTCGGAGGCACAAGCATCCATCGGTGTGAGCACCTCCATGGGGATTATGCCTCCTTACATTCCTCCGACGAGCTTCCAGAATCCACACTTTGTGGCCAATTCCGGGGTAAGGCCTTCATTTGCTACATTTCCTAATAATATTCCTATTAGTGCTACTAACTTTTCAGGATATGGAGCGCCGAGCTATCAAGAGGCCAATGCTGAAACGGCCACTCAACCCCCACCTATCTTGAATCTACCAAGGCGTGGCCAACCTCCTAGGGGGCCGGCCAATGTTGGTGCCGGGCAGCCTTGGTATGGCGAGCCGGTGCATCAAGAAGAGCGGCCCTGGGATCCCCATTACGGCATCAAGCAGAACGTGCCGACGTTTTCGGGAACTTCCGACGCGATGCATGCCTTGATTGGCTTGCCAAGGTGGAGTCAATCTTTGACTTCTATGGCTATGATGATGCGAGGCGAGTGGCCATGGTTGCCATACATTTTACCGACTTTGCTTACCAATGGTGGCTCGAGGACAAGGCTTTGAGGAGAGCGCGTCGGATGCCTCAACTTAACACATGGCAAGATCTAAGAGAGGCCTTAGAGGAGAGGTTCGTGCCTCAAGATTACACATAGCGCATCCATGCATAGTTGGAGCAAGTGCGCCAAGGAAACCGGACTCCCGATGAGTTCTACAACGAGCTGCGTATGCTCATCTTCCGTTCCGGAGTACAATTTCCCGACGGGTATGTCATCTCTAAATTTGTCAATGGGTTAAATTTGGAACTAAAAAATGTTGTGAGTATGCAACATTTTAGCAGGAGTACTGACATTGAGCAAGTGCTTCATTACACCAACCATATCTACAAGCAACTTGCTCAACGACGTTCGAGTCAACCACTTCTCGAACGTGGCAGCCTTCATCCACGGCTCCTAAGGCACCACCAACTCAGTTTAGGAAGCCGGAAATGAGGAAGGACTCGACTCCTCAACCGAGGAAAGAGTTTCCCCCACGTCCTCGGCAAGAAGGCGGAGTAAAGGCGAGCGACGTGATGTGTTTCAAGTGCCTTGGCCATGGGCACTATGCTCGGGATTGTCCCAACGAACGGAAGGTTCTCCTTAACTCCCAAGGGGAGTACGAGTATGAGGTAGAAGGGGCTGCGGAAGATGAAGAATAGAGCCCCAAGGTTGAGGAAGACGAGCTGCACATCACCGCCGAGGATGGAGAGTGCTTCGTGGTCCAACGAACACTTTTCATGACGGAGAACACCACCACACCTAGCCAACGGGAGGTTATCTTTCACACTCGATGCAAAATTATGGATAAGGTATGTATTGTGATTATCGATAGCGGATCTTGTTGTAACATTATTAGTCAAGAGGTAGTGGATCGCTTTTCCTTGAAAACTACTTGCCATCCTTTACCTTATCCTCTATGTTGGTTGAATTCTAACGCCCTGATCCAAGTCAAGGAAAGGGCTCGTGTTTGCTTTTCTGTAGGGCCTTACAAGGATGAGGTGGAGTGTGATGTGGTGCCGATGACCGCTTGTCATCTCCTTTTGGGGCGCCCTTGGCAATATGACAAGGGAGCTATTCATGATGGCGTCTCCAATAAGTATCATTTTCAAATGGAGGGAAAGAAGATGACGTTGCATCCAATGACCCCCCATGAAATCATGTTGGACAACGCAGCGAAGGAGCAAAGGAAGAAGCATGCACTTCGAGAGGGAAAGAAGGACAAGAAGCTAGCTTTAGGCGGCCCTTCTACGCCCTTGCTTTTGGCCAAACCGAAGGAGATTCTTCATACTTTCAAGCGAAGTGGCGTTTGTCTTTTACTTGTTTTTCAAGAATCTTACTTATCTTCCCAAGAATTAGTTGATCTTCCTCCTTCTATATCTACTCTTTTGCAGGACTTTGAGGAGCTTTTCCAAGAAGTGGTGCCACCGGGACTACCACCGCTTAGAGGAATCAAGCACCAAATCGACTTTGTCCCTGGTGCCACTCTACCGAACCGTCCAGCCTATCGAGCCAATCCGGAGGAAACTAAGGAGCTTCAACGGCAAGTTCAAGAGCTCCTTGATAAGGGCTATGTGCGTGAGAGCCTCAGCCCGTGTGCCGTGCCCGTCATTCTTGTGCCTAAGAAGGACGGCACATGGAGGATGTGCGTTGATTGCCGGGCGATCAACAATATTATGATCAAGTATCGCCATCCGATTCCGAGGCTCGAGGATATGCTTGATGAGCTTCATGGGGCGAGTCTCTTCTCCAAAATTGATCTCAAGAGCGGATATCATCAAATAAGGATGAAGGAGGGAGATGAATGGAAGACGGCGTTCAAAACCAAGCAAGGCCTATATGAGTGGTTGGTTATGCCCTTCGGATTAACCAACGCTCCGAGCACATTTATGCGCTTGATGAACCACGTCCTCCGCCCTTTTATTGGTAAGTTTGTGGTTGTATACTATGATGATATTTTAATTTATAGCCACGATTTATCATCCCATGTCGAGCACCTTAGGCAAGTGCTTGAAGCTTTGAAACGGGAACGCCTATTTGCTAACTTCAAGAAGTGCCACTTTTGTTCGGATCACGTGGTATTTCTTGGTTTTGTTGTGAGTAGGAATGGACTTCAAGTGGATGAAGAGAAGGTGAAGGCGATTCAAGAATGGCCAACACCGACAACTATGACACAAGTCCGGAGTTTCCTTGGACTAGCCAGTTTCTACCGCCGGTTTGTTCGTGATTTTAGCACCTTGGTTGCGCCTTTGACCTTCCTCACCAAGAAAAATGTTCCATTTATGTGGGGAGAGGCGCAAGAAGAGGGTTTTGCAGCCCTTAAGGCTAAGTTGACACAAGCGTTGTTGTTAGCTCTTCCCGATTTTAGCAAGATATTTGAGATCGAGTGTGATGCGTCGGGAATCGGGCTCGGTGGTGTGCTTATGCAAGAGGGACGGCCTATAGCCTATTATAGTGAGAAGCTTGGAGGTGCCGAGCTCAAGTACCCCACGTACGACAAAGAGCTAATTGCTCTTGTTCGAGTGCTAAGGGCGTGGGAGCACTATCTCTTGCCTCGGGAGTTTGTTATCCATTCCGATCACGAGGCGTTGAAGTACTTGAGAGGGAAAGAAAAACTGAATCGGAGGCATGCCAAATGGTTTGAGTTCATTGAATCCTTTCCCTATGTCATCAAGCATAAGAAGAGCAAGGACAACGTCGTCGCTGACGCGTTGTCCCGGAGGTACGCTCTTTTATCCTTACTAGATGCTCGATTGCTTGGATTTTCTTTCATGAAGGAGTTGTATGCTCATGATTCTGATTTTGGTGACATTTTTCATGCTTGTTTGAAGGGGGGGAGTCGGGATCAATTTTATTTGCATGAGGGTTTTCTTTTTAAGGGAAATCGCTTGTGTGTGCCTAGTGGTTCGGTTAGGCGATTGCTTGTCCAAGAGGCCCATGGTGGCGGCCTCATGGGACATTTTGGTGTGATGAAAACATTGCATATGCTTAGGTAGCATTTCTATTGGCCTCACATGCTTAGGTCGGTAGAGAACTTTTGTGCTTCATGTGCTACTTGTGTGCGTGCAAAGTCTAAAGTGCACCCTCACGGTTTGTATACTCCTTTGCCTATTCCTAGTGCCCCATGGGAGGATATTTCTATAGACTTTGTTTTGGGGTTGCCTAGGACAAAAAGGGGTAGGGACTCTATTTTTGTGGTGGTAGATAGATTTTCTAAGATGGCACATTTTATTGCTTGCCACAAAACCGATGATGCTGTTAATGTTGCCACTTTGTTCTTTGATAATGTGGTTCAGTTGCATGGGGTCCCTAAATCTATTGTTTTTGACCGTGATGTTAAATTTCTAAGTTTCTTTTGGAAGACTCTTTGGTCCAAGCTTGGAACCAAGCTCTTATTCTCTACTACTTGTCACCCGCAAACGGATGGGCAAACCGAGGTCGTTAATCGTACCCTTGGTGCCTTGTTGCATTCTATTTTGAAAACTAACTTGTGCAGGTTGGAAGAGTGTCTTCCTTTCATTGAGTTTGCTTATATTAGGTCTGTTCATTCCGCTACAATGAAGACGCCTTTTGCGGTGGTGTATGGGCGTAATCCCGCTACATCGGTTGATCTAGCGCCTTATGCTATGTCTGAGCGAGAGAGTCGTGAGGGACGGGACCGGGCTGAGTATATTAAGCAGCTTCATGAGGATAGTCCCCTTCAATTGTAAAGGCGAACTTTGCAATACAAGCGCCAAGCTAATAAAGGGCGCAAGGAGCTGATTTTTGAACCCGGCGACCTTGTTTGGGTTCATTTGAGGAAGGGGAGGTTTCCTATCCTTCGAAATTCTAAGCTCAAGCCACGTGGAGATGGACCCTTCCAAGTGTTAGAGCGCATCAACGACAATGCTTACAAGCTTGACCTTCCTCCGAATTATGGCGTCCATGAGATATTCAACGTATCCGATCTTGTTCCTTATCTTTCTAATGATGATGTTGATTTTGAGCAAGATCTAGGTTCGAGGACGAACCCTTTTCAAGGGGAGGAGGAGGATGTGATTCCATCGTCATCCGATCCAACAAGGGAGCACACGACGGAACACTTGGAGGAGCCACGATCTACCTTAGACGCGCCTGGCGCGCCCTTGCATGGGGACGATGGTGGCGCGCCCTTGCCTTTCGGTTTTGATGGTGCCAAGTCTCAAGGAACTACACCACCTTATTTAGATCGTATTAAGCGATCCCGAGATAAGGCCATTCTATGTCAAGTACAAGAGGAGCTCATGGGGTGTAGCTTTCCGAGAGCGTGCATTGAAGATGGATGGAGTTTTATTGTGCTTCACGGTTCTAAGTGACAATTCTACGGTTAAGGACACTTTATAAGTTTTTGGGATTTCGGGTTAATTTATGTAATTTCCTTAAGCAAGGGGGTTGATTTTGTAAGGCTTTGTGTTAGGTTTAAGGTTGGCCTCCTCCTCATCATTCTCTAGATTGGACGAAAAACCTTGTTGATTACTTTCCTTGCATCTTTAAATTCAAGTTCTTATTCTTCTTTTCGTTCGTTCAATTCTCGTTGTTCAAGTTGTTGGTGAGTAATATCCGACAATCTCGGGCATCCTAGTTTGTTTGAGATCTTGGTGAGTCATATCCAAGTTATCAAGCATCCATATCCCTTGTTACCTACTTCGAACCATCATCCATCTCGGTGGTTTCTGCACCACCTCAGTAAAATCGACATAACTTTCAATCCACTCATCCTCTGGCTCTCATATTTTGAGGAATTCAACTAGACTCATAGATCTAAATTCTAGTTTTCGAATCACTCAATTCCGAGTTCGGACAATGGTTAGTTTGCGAGGTGTTTGTTGTCGGAATTCCTTGGATTCTCGTGGCGATCTCTTTATACCATCATCCCCTCCATCTATCCGGCCATCAAGCAAACTCCGAAAGAGATTAATGGTTCCAATCAGCTTCAGTTTTATTTTGTGAGTTCCATTTTCTTATCCTCTTTATTGTTTTTTATGTCTTTAAACAATGAGGACACTGTTTGATTTAAGTATGGGGTATGGGAAAAGGTAACTCAGTTTTGTCTCAGTTGTGTCTTTGTCTGTGTTTTTAGGATTGATAATATTCCACTTCGATGTCCTATGATATGCTTTAGCTTGCTTGATCATGTAATTCCTTTAGCATGTTTGGATAGCTTTGCCTGAATCATGTTTAAAATTTGTTTTTATGTGGATATTTAGCATGTGATGAAATTGAGCACATATGATCTTAAGTAGAGGTAACTTGAAATCCAACAAAAATGCTACCTTGTGAGTTATTTTTGGCCTTGTAGGGTGAACATAAAAAATCCCTCTTCTTTTCTTGTGTGATTTTCTCTCCTTATGCATATTATCTCTTGTCATTGATATGGTTATCTATTTCTTGAGACCTATATGAGATATTAGTTCATTGCATGTGAAATCATATGATGTAGAACTTATTTTTCTTAATCCCTATTAATCCTTATATAGAAACGAGCAAAGTCAATGGAGACACGCCTATCAAGGAGCCTACCGACCCCCCATGGGCCGGTAACGACCCTTATCTGAAGGAAAACGAGGTGGGAGATGGATCCAGGCACAGTACCGAGGCACTTCCAGATCCAACAAGGTCGTTAACGACCCACATAGCCTCGGTAACTAGCCCTTATCTGCTCGATCAAGGTGAGTTTTCATGTTCTTATCCAATCCATTCTGGTCATGATCCCTTCTCTCATCCTTGTTCTATATTAAATCCTTCTGTTAGTATTGTGCAAGAGTCGAAACCTCCTTGGTTTTCGGATTTTACTAACCCTGTTTTAGGATTACCAAGCATTCTTATTAATGATAGAGGATCGAATGTCCTAGAGAAAGGCTTTGATGTTTTTCAGGCTAAGTATGGGGTTTCTCTTGATCCCGACATAGCTGGATGGAAGCCACCTTAGAGGCAAGGTAAGTTCGTCGGGCTAAACGACGTTAAAAAATAGCGCTTACGAGAGGCAACCCGCTTTTTGTTTTCGCTTTTTAGTTTTTTCTTTCTTAGATCTTTTTGCTAGCATTCTTTTGACTTGTTTTTTAGATTAGATTAGTGTAGTAGGATAGAAGTTTTTCTAAAGTGACTCAGGTACAAGAAGAAGAAGTACTAAGATGAAAAAAATCAAGAAGATTTGGTGTACAAGCACATAAGCTCGATACCGACCTTCACAGGGTCGACACTGACCTCTACAGAACCGAAAGACAAGCAAACTCCTCAAGAGATTAATGGTTCCAAGCAGCTACAATTTTATTTTGTGAGTTCCGTTTTCTTATCCTCTTTATTGTTTTTTATGTCTTTAAATAGTGAGGACACTGTTTGGTTTAAGTATGGGGTATGGGAAAAGGTAACTCAGTTTTGTCTCAGTTGTGTCTGTGTCTGTGTTTTTAGGACTGATAATATTCCACTTAGATGTCCTATGATATGCTTTAACTTGCTTGATCATGTAATTCCTTTGGCATGTTTATATAGGTTTGCCTTAGTCATGTTTAAAATTTGTTTTTATGTGGATATTTAGCATGTGATGAAATTGGGCACATATGATCTTAAGTAGAGGTAACTTGAAATCCAACAAAAATGCTACCTTGTGAGTTATTTTTGGCCTTGTAGGGAGAACATCACAAATCCCTCTTCTTTTCTTGTGTGATTTGCTCTCCTTATGCATATTATCTCTTGTCATTGATATGGTTATCTATTTCTTGAGACCTATATGAGATATTAGTTCATTGCATGTGAAATCATATGATGGAGAACTTATTTTTCTTAAGCCCTATTAATCCTTATCTACCTTTAGATTATCCTCTTTTTGAAGCCAATTTGAGCCTTTTAGCCTTTTATTTTTAGCTCCACAAGATTGTTCCTTAGTCGAGATAAACTTGACCCTATCCGTGGATTAGGACTTAGTGTTGGTTGTTATGATTTTGTTGAGTGAGATTGTTTGGTTCAAGTGTGGGGTAATATGGGTTTGGTAAAGTAAGTTTATCATGTAAAAGGAGTATTGGTTCCCTGAATGCACTTGCTATAAAGGAAAAAGAAGTAAAATAAGAACAATCAGAGCTCGTTACCTACTCTGTAGGGTTCGGTACCAAGGCTTCCCAGTAGAAAGAAAAAATCAAAAAAAATTAGAAGGGAAGGAAAAGCAAGAAAAAGAGCTGAAAAGTGTAAAGTGTGCAGGAGCCAAATTTTCCTTGTCGTTTTGAGCAAGATTAGATGGGATTTAAACGGGTTAAAGAGATGAGTGTGAATAATGAAGAGTGAGTTTGGTATAATGTTTTTGAGAGTTTTTGATGTTATGTGAGTTTTCAGGAGTCTTTGATTCCCGGATATTATTAGCACCACATGACCAAAAATATTTCCACGCCTAATTGTCTTTACCAAGCCCCATTACAACCCGGCCGAATCGAAACTTCTATGAAGTTTTTCATTGAGCCTAAGTTCTCTTGATGATTTTTATGTGTTTTGACATCTCTGGTAGAGAGTTTGGTGATATAAGTAACAATGACTATGTTGATTTTGTAACACCCCGAAGATTTATAAGGGATTGAAGTGCTACTCATGTCAACAAGAGCTCTTCCTTTTCTAGGTTCAAGTGAGGACAAAGGACTCAGAAGTTAAGCGTGCAGGGGCGAGAATAGTACCAGGATGGGTGACCTCCTGGGAAGTCCTCGGGTTGGCATGGGATAGCGCTTCTAAAGGCTTGGGGCCTTACAAATGGTATCAGAGCCGACTCCGGGTTACGAGTTGGCTTGGTCCAAATGGAAGTCACTCGACCCAGGGGCGGTCCTTGGGCTTTGACGAGGACGTCAAGTGTTTAAGTGGGGGAGATTGTAACACCCCGAAGATTTATAAGGGATTGAAGTGCTACCCATGTCAACAAGAGCTCTTCCTTTTCTAGGTTCAAGTGAGGACAAAGGACTCAAAAGTTAAGCGTGCAGGGGCGAGAGTAGTACCAGGATGGGTGACCTCCTAGGAAGTCCTCGGGTTGGCATGGGATTAGCGCTTCTAAAGGCTTGGGGCCTTACAGATTTTTGTATATTGGATTGAGTTAAGAGTTGTTATTATAATCCCAAACACTTGAGAGTTGAGTGAAACACATTACCCTTGTGAGGTTGGACTTCTTAGTTGCTTTTGTTTAAGGTTGCTCTTATATGTGTGATGACGTTAGATTCACTTGTCTATTTATTCTTCTTGTGCTTTGATGTTGCTTTTTGATGAAGGCATTGACTTGATATATGTGATGATGGTTTTGGTTGATGTCTTGTTGATTGCTTGAAGAAAAGCAAGTCTAAGTATGGGGTATTTTGATGTCCGCCTTTTTAGTCGTGTTTTAGGGTGTGTTTTTAGTGTGTTTGAGTCTTTTTTTTAGTTTTGTGTTTTGTTTTGAGTTGTTTGTGTAGATTTTCGTATTATCTTAAGATATGGAGTCTACATAAGCTTTGGTGGTGTTTTATAGGTTTTTTGAAGCTATTTGGAGCACTTTTGAAGAAAGGAGCAAAGTCGGTGAAAGATAGCACTCAAGAATGAAGAGAAGATGAGGATTAAGCGCTCAAGTACAGTCATTGGAGATCAAGTTTGAGCTTGGAAAGAGATAGATAAATTCGTTGAAGAACATAGGAAAAAGAATCGAGTCAAACGGAGTTGTAACGAATCCGCTACGCAAGATTTACTCAAAGTTGTTCGAAGTGCTGTCACAGCTCGGTAACAAGGCTCTCAGGTCGTTAACGAGGCACCCCGTGGCGCAGTGGAGATCCGAGTCAACGTGTTTAATGGGCTTTTATCCTATTTTCCTTTTATGTTATTAGATAGATATAAGGAATATATCTTATTAGAAGTATTATTTCCTTAGCGATAGATTTAAGATAGATTAGTTTCCCTATAAATACTCTTGTCTACCCTTTGTTTTTCTCTACACAATCAATTGCCTTGGAGGGCAAGGAAGGGGATGAGAGAAGAGAGAGGAGGCACGTTAGAGACGAGTTTTTGTGGGGAAGAACTATCGTTGTGGATTCGGTTGTAAGCTTTCTCTTTTATTTAATTCAATTGTTCTTTAATTATTCAGTTGTTCTACACAATCAATTGCCTTGTGTTGACTAGGGTTTCTTGACAACAAATAAATTTATAAGTCAAGACCCCGCTGAGTATAGAGAAGTCAGGATCGTCCACGGGAAGCACGGTTGTTTATCTATCAACTACTAAAAGTAAAACAAAGCAAAACAAAACAAACACCCTACGACCAAACTCGTTAACGACTTTGTCAGGGTCGTTAACGAACCTGGATAACACTACGAACGCATATATAACGACCTAAAATGTAGGTTCGGTACCGAGGGAACTAACTCGATAATGAATATAACGGAAGCAAACTCAATTAAGAATAAAAATCTAGGACAAGGGTTACCGCAAAATAGTCATGCATATAAACTCATAAGAAGATAAAGATAATGCCTTTAAATAGATAAATTCATCAACTTTCGCTGACTAGCAAGTAAATCAATCAATTCTCATAAATTAATTCACTCCATCACTTGTTTTGGATCCAAAGCTCGAAACTTTCGTAACCGAACAATATCAACCTTCAAGTTAACAACTTTCCCTTTCGATCAAATTTGCAAACTCAAATTACCCTGACTATCGTCTAAGCATAAGCATAACAAGCAATCTAAAATAGATAAAAGACATTCAAAACATCAACTCAATCATCAAACATGCATAACTATGTCGGGTTTCAACCCCGACCCTAGATAAGAAAATTACTCACTACTCATAGTAATAAAGTTAACAACTTTAACAAGTGAAAACATTGAAAATAAACAAACTTACTTGAAATTAATAAGAGAAATATTGTCTTACAATATCCTGAAGAAACCGAAAACACAGAACAAAACCCGAGCAAATCCGACTAAAGACCCTAGCTCTTCTCTCGAACGAACCAACTCGTTATTCTTCTCCTCGTCTCCCGTCAATTCTCGGCTCTCCAAAAACAATTAAAACTCGTCCTCTAAAATCGTTCACCCCCCTTCTAGGCTAGAAAGAAGGGTATTTATACTAAGAAAGCTATCTATAAAACCATAAAAGATAAAAACTTACTCTAGTAAAGATAACAAGATATAATATATAAGATATAACAACCCTAAAATCAGTTAAAACTCTACCGACACGGAATCATCGTTAACGACCTCCGCACAAGGTCGGTAGGAATCACAAAAACCACCAGAAAATTCTATCTCTTATCCTCATTAACGACCTTTCACAGCTTCGTTAACGAGCCTGGAATTCGGCTTTTCTTCAAATTTTCTTCACTTAAACTTGAACTCCACTTCGCTCTTCTTATGCAATCTTCCTCTTCATCTTCATGTTCTCCATCCTTCACCACAACATTCTAATCCAGCTTAAAAAGTGCTCCTTTTCCTGCTCAAAACCTACAACAAGACACAAAACGGAGTAGTTTCCATACTTCTCACAAAATATGCAAACTTATTCAAAAACACACAGAACTAACTCTAAAAACTACTAAAAATAAACTAAACAAACTAGAAAACATACTAAAAACTAGACCAAAAACATGAACATCAAAATACTCCATACTTAGAATTTCTTGTCCTCAAGCAATTACTAAACACTAACCAAAACCAAACAATCATGCTCATCAAGCAGATATCGATCAACTAAAAAACAACATCAAAAACATAGCAGAAAATAGCAAATGACTATTAACGTCATCACACATATAAGCACTAAATAGGCACAAGCAAATACAATCCAACCTCACAAGGGATGTATGTGTTTCACTCAACTCTCAAGTGTTTAGGCTTATAAATTCAACTCTCAACTCATGTCATATGCAAAAACTCATAGAAATTGGAACTTATATCACCAAACTCTCCACCAAAGATTTGTCAAAACAAGAAAAAATCATCAAGAGAACTTAGGCTCAATGAAAAACTTCATAGAAGTTCCCATTCGGCCGGGTTGTAACGGGGCTTGGTAATAACAATAAGGCGTGGAAATATTTTGGCTATGTGGTGCTAATAATATCCGGGAATCAAAGACTCCTAAAAACTCACACATCCAAAACTCTCATAAAAACAAACATACCAAATTACCAAACTCACTCAAACATTATGCACTTTTATTCACTCACCCAATTTATCCTAGAAAGTCTCATAAAACAACTCAAAAGAATCTCCGGCTTATCTTTCAAACACAAATGCACATCTTACTTCTCTTTCTCCTCTCTCTTCATACACAATTTTTTTCTTTCAGCTTTTCTATCTCTCCTCGAACAGCCTCGTTAATGAACCAACTAGGTCGTTAACGAGCTTCATCGTGTACTCATTCTCTCTTTTTTCTCAACAACAACTTTCTTTTGTGCATCCTTTCTTACCAAGAGATCTTTCTTTTTGCATAATAAAACAAGAGACTTCCAATCTACCCTTTCAAAAACCTTGATTTCGAACCAAACATAACATATCACTCAACAAAACAAACCTCTCCAAACTAAGTCCTAATCCCCGGATAGGGTCAAGCTTATCTCGGCTAGGGAACAATTTTGTGGAGCTAAAAATAAAAGGCTTAAAGGCTCAATTTGGCTTCAAAAAGAAGATAATGTAAGGGTGGATAGGGATTAATAGGGTTTATGAAAAATAAGTTCTCTACATATGATCTTCACAAGTAATGAACTATAAATCTCATACAGGTCTCAGGAAATAGATAATCATCACAATTCCAAGAGATAATACGCATAAAGAGAGTAAATCACACAAGAAAAGAAGAGGGATTTTTGAATATTCTCCCTATAAGGCTAAAAATAACTCACAAGGTAAATTTTGTTGGATTGCATCACTTATGCTAAAAAGTATACATGCTCAATTTCATCAAATGCTATTCCTCTATAAAAACAATTTTCAATCAAGAATCAGGCTATACTTATCAAAGACAGGCTTGCAAGGAATTATATGATTATGTTAGCAATTACTATCATAGAACCATAAGGAAAATGGTATTTATCTATTCTAAAACTCTTTTTTTTTTTCAATTTTTTCAATTTTTTTTTTTTGTGATTTTTGATTTTATAAAACAAAGAACAACTAAAACTCACAAGACAAAAGAAAAACAAACAAGGCACAAGATTTCTACCCTTTCCCACCCCATACTTAAAATTACAGTGTCCCCACTATAATAAAAATAAGCAGAAGAAAAGAATAGAAAAGAAAAAGAAAAAGAAAAACTTACAAGATTTTTGAAGCAGAAAAAAAAAACAACTCTCAAACTGAATTAGCGCCCTGGTGGTGGAAACTGGCGCTCAAAGTTCCCCATAGAGTCATAAAATGTCCTCCAACGCTCTGCATCATCCACCTCCCTCTGCTGATGCCTCGCATCATCTAACACCATACGAGCAGAATAAAAATTCTCCCACCGATCCATCCTCCGATGGATATGAGTCTATTGTAGGTTAAGCTGCTGCATCTGAGACGAGAGATCTTCGGCCCATGGAGATGGGATACTTGATCTAGTGTAATCGGGCTGAGGAGGTGGTTGGTAGTGGTTGTTAGGCTGGAAGTGGTCTTGAAAAATTTCCGGATTGTTGGGCATAAGACCATAAGGATGTTGCTCGACAGGTGGCGACGGGGGATCATTACCGAAGTTGTGTGCCTCGGTAGGAGCCTCGAAGTGGTCGTTAACGACCCTGGTGGGCTCATTAACGAAGTTGTTCACTAGTACAAATTAATGTTCTCTCAGGAGTTTTATTACACTACTCTAGGGGGTTATTGAACCCCTGTTATACGTGTGGCCGAGAAAAAACTCTAGGGAGTTTTTAAAAACCCTTGAGAGACCTACAAACGCTCAGGGGTTTTTATAAACCCCCGATAAATATTTCTAGGGTCTTTCTTAAAAACTCCCGATAAATGTTTCTCAAGGGTTTTCTAAAAAAATCCTCGAAAAGCACTTCTCTGGGATTTTAAAAAACCCCTGAGAAATTTTTCATACTTTTTTTTAAAAAAATTTGTTAAAATAAATACCCAACTACCATGTACAGATTTACCAAACAAGACTCCAATGTTTAAATAATTGTCTAATGTCGATTAAACACAAAGAAAGCACTGTTTTTACAAACTGATATTTGAAGTTCCAAATTCTAAAGTCGAAAACAACACAAGACTATCTACTGAAAGTCTAAAAACCAAGTTCCAAATTCTAAAATGCAAGTGTAGGGGCTATTACGTATTTTGTGTCTCCAAATATTGCAGCCATTCCTCTCGCAAATCATCAATGAGATGTATATCGTAGAAAGTCGGTGAATCTTTAAAATACTGCAAAATCAAACATATATACTTATTGCATGGGAATTAATTGTATACATGGATGATAATATATATAACAACAATGACAACAACTACATATGAACAGAGGTAATAATCATTCAACTAATGGCTTAGTGTTTTCTTCCAATTTAGTTTTGTAGTATCTTCCAAATCAGTTCGTGTTGGCAGCAGTTTGCTATCAACACTGAAGTTTCTAGTATTGAGGAAGTACTAGGGACTGACAACAAGTCTAGTATCAAACTAGCTATCAACTCTTTTGGCAATAAAGGTCAAGAGAAGTTCCAAGGAAATTTCTGAAGAGTTACTAGCCTAAATCAATTGCAAAATGAGTAATCTTGATATCTGTTTCAGAACTGGCTGAAATTCTAAAGATTTTGAGTTTGAGAAGAACTCTGATTGCTACCAAACAGACCCAAAATCTGTTGCAATGAGCCAATGACAGTTCAACTTTGGTATTTTTTCAAGTTCAATGTCACCTCAGTTCAATGACAACTTCATGTTTGAAACTCAATTATGACTTAATATAAAGCACAGGAATTCTTAGAAACAACTAAATATTGTATACAAAGGTTCAGTTCAGTGGAAAAGGAATTATAATTCTTATATACAGAAAGTGATATGCTAAGAACCAAGTTCATTTATTCAGGTTTGGTTGGCTATTATCCTCTTTTGTGTGCAGTTGTGGTTATGATTCTTATTCAGTCTAATAATATGCACTAAATTGCAAACTTAATATTCTTATTTCTTCAGGAATAACAGGCAACCCTCTACAATCATATATTTTTATTGGACCAATTTACTATCAAAAGTTAATACACATGATAAACTCCATTTCCAAAGCTAATGCTGATTATAGTTTATGTTTTCAACTTATTTCATATGAATGCTCTTGACTAAATAATCTCAGTTATAGAATACTAATTAATATCTATGGTGTGTATGTGCTTGAAGGTAGTGGATAAAATGCAGGCTCGAGGTATGTTCTAAGCAAAACATACTTATTCAAACACAATTTAGACTCAAATTAGGCTTCAATTTGATAATCAATAAGAAGTGTATGCTTGGAAATTACTAGTAATTCAGTTGTAAAAATTCATATTTTTCACACCAAACAACAATAAATTTAGCAATTAGCACTTTTGGTCAAATTATGAATAATTTAGAGATTAGTAATATAATACTTTCTCCTGAATTTCACTGAAATGGCAAGAATTGGATTACATATAAGACAAAAGTAAGAGATTATTTTCTCAAAATCTGTGATAAAAAACAAAATCGAATCACATTGTGGCCATTTTATCTCACAACAGAGTCTATTTGTAGTAGAGTATCTAAATTATTTTCTTCTGATTTAGCTAAGCTCCACTACTGACGAGATCAAGAAGAAAAACAGTAGAACAAGAAGAAAAAGAAGTAAAAGCAATCCAAAGGCTATTCTTTAGTTCACTAATTGATCATGATAATAGAAACTTCATGAAACAATGGGATCAATGAGCAAACTTCATAAAAATCTATGAGAATGCAAAACTTATGAGATCCTTAAAAGAAAAAAACAGTAGCAGAATTTTTTCCATGTATATAAAGTAGACAAACTAACCAAATATAAAATAATCCGTCCATTTCTTGTCTCTGAACCCTACCAAGCAGCTCTATCTGCAAAACTCCACCGATGCAAAGAACTAGTTCTGGTAGCTTGAAATTTTGTAGAGTACTTTCCTGTTCACAAGGACATTGTGAGAGGATAATTATGTAGTAGGTACACTTTCACTTCAAAGGAACTAACATCACTTCAAAGGGAAAGGAAGTTTTAATGAATCAAATATCAAGCATGAGTAGCACCCAAATAATTTAAAACATGCAGAAGGCTACCAGTCATCCCACAACTAGGGTTCTTTGGAACCTGGGACTTCTACTTGATGGAACTTACGAAGTTGCTTAGCTATTTCTGGCACCAACTTTGGATTCCTCATATCTGTTAGGTCCTCATTAGGTCCTGTTACGACAAATTCATTCATGAAACAAGCACTAACTAGAATTCATACACTGGTTTTCAAAATTCATTCATGAAACAAGTACAAACTAGAATTCATTCAGGAAATTGGTCCTTTCCCTTTGAAGTGATTTTAGTTCCTTTGAAGTGATATTTGATTCATTATAACTAACATGCTTTCTTATTATGACTGTATTTACTTCTTTAAGTCAAATGAGCTAAGTGATATTCAGTACAAAAATGCATGTATTGTAAGTCAATGACTCAATTGCTTTAATTTTGAACTCTTCAAGATTTCCACATCCATCTCTCTGTAGATTGAAGGAGATCTCCAAAGTTTAATTAAAAAATTACTTATACATAAAAAATAGTCAGTATAAGGCAACTGTTTGAGCCAACCTCAAATTCATCAAGTGAGCATGAGCTGCTTGTTTTAGAAGCAGAATCACTTGATGTTTTGCCGTGTGACATTCTGAAACTATGGTCATAACATGACACAAAGTAGCTTGTGTCGTCTATTGTCTGATTGAGGAAGCATCAGATGAACAAATTCACAAAGAAGATCCATGTAGATAAGAATTGTAAGTGACCATAATCTCTGGGAGGAAACAAAAGAAAAAGAGATGTGTTACCTTCTGTGATGCCAAAGTGTCCCAATTGATCCCCTAGAAAAACGGGTGTGCTTTCACCTGCAAAATTGTTTTTGAACAATGGATGTAAAATACAATAGAAGAGATCAGTTCAAATATTTGATTTTCCTACGAAGGGCAACTTGCCAACTTCTCCAACAGCCTTGCAATAAAACAAAAAAAAAGGTTCGAACCTCTGATGCTCCTTTTGCTCCAAGACGCTCAGCAGGGTCTAGCATCAGAAATCTGGGAAGACAATTCAACTTATTGAGCTATCATTAAATAAATCTAAAATTCAGATCACTAGACAACAAAGAAGGAAATCAAAACCAAAGCAATTGAGTCATTGACTGTCAATGAAGGAATCAGAAATGTGAGCGAGAGTGCGACACCAAAGGCATGCTCCCCAGGTTTCAAAGTTGGGCCTAAGAGTGACAGTCTCCTCACAGGCGTGCCCCTAGAGATATAGCCAAAATCGTCAAAATCAAAGGCGTGCCCCTAGAGATAGCAATTCAGGAAACATCAACCCTAATCTAATGCAGAGACACTGAAATTCAAAACAAAAATCATCAAATGGTAAATGCTCGGACAAAAGTGTTCAATCTCATTAACTTCTTCGCAGATTTCTCAAATATTTTTGATGCCAAACACGAAGCCATCTACAAAGAGGGACGTAGAGAATAGAGGAACTCACCATGGTTGGATTGGGAGGTGCATGAGAGGTCTGGCAACTTGGGATCTTCCGAACTCTCTGCCTCCAAACACCACTCAACGAAAGTGGAAGAACCGATATGCGAGAGGCAAGGCAAAAACGGTGTGATGAACCGTTTTATAACTTCTATTGTTTTTAATTCCCTAAAAAGCTTGTAAACCGGTCAAGTTGATGAACCGGGTTTGTTGCTGAACCAGGGTGTTTTCTGAGGTAATCAATTATGACAGCCGCTTTCTCTATTCCCTAAACATTCTCTTTCAGGTGCCCTTTGCTGAATCAATTCGATCGGTTTTCCATTCAATAGCTGGTCCTCTTGATTTGGTGAGCTTGATATCGAATCTCTCACGATTCCTCATCAGCTTTATCATTGATTTACCCTTTATCACTGATTTACCCGTTATCATTGGTATCAGATTCTCGATCCTCCTGCCTGTCAAAAATGGTGACCAACGCTGAGTTGAACAAGAAGCTAGAAGAGCTCCAAGCTGAGTTTTTGGCAGCCCAGACCAAGGCGCAAAAGGATTTTGAAGAGGCCCAAGCGAAGACACGCAGCGAACAAGACGAGCAACATCAAGCTCGAGCAAAAGCCGACGAGCAAAGGGACAGAGAGCTCGCCGACATCAAATCCATGATCGCATCTCTGGCTCACCTTATTCGACCCCCAGATCCGTCGAACTCGTCCAACCCACTGCCGTCGCCCGCTTCTGTCCCAGCCCAGAACCCCGAGCTCCCTTCAATCGCTAGAAGCAACCCTCCCCAAAACAGCACCACTCCGATCACAACCTCTGCCGGTGGCTCGATATTCCCTGGGGGTTTGTCGTCGCGATTAACTAAAGTTGACTTCCCCAAATTTGACGGTACCTCTCTACACCCTTGGCTGTACAAATGTGAGCAATTTTTCGCTCTCGATAATACTCTACCTGAGTATAGGGTTCGGTTGGCGTCTTTGCATTTGGATGGCCGAGCATTACAATGGCATCACAATTACATGAGGGAACGATCGCACTTATTTCCGTCCTGGTCAGAGTATGTGGTGGACATCTCTGCTCGGTTCTGTGAATTAATCGAAGACCCGCTTGCGGAGCTCGTCAATGTCGAATATGATGGCAACGTTGATTCATACTTGGATGCCTTTGAGGGAGCATTAACCAAGCTGTCCCTTCCCAGTTCACAAGCACTGAGCATCTTCTTGGCCAACCTTAGCCCACAAATGCAACTCCACACCTGTCAGTTCTCGCCCACATCCATCCATCAGGCAGCACGTTTGGTGAAGCTCCATGAGACAGCCAATAAACTACCCTCCAAACCAGCCTTTTACACAAAAAACATTAGCAACCCCCCACAAAAATCTACCCATCTCGTTCACGCAACATAACCACAAACTAAAACCCCACCCCTTGCCATCTTACCCACCCCAAACCCACAAACCACTAACCCCGATCGACAGGGTCGAAAGTTCACTTATGCAGAAATGCAAGACAGGAAAGCAAAGGGTCTTTGCATGTTTTGTGACGAGTCGTACACTCCAGAACACCAGGCTAAGCATCGTCGCGATCGCCTAAATTGGATAGAGGGCACTAAGGAAAGCGATGACGATGAGTAGGTTACTGTAACTGAGCAAACACAGCAGAACACGGACTGCACAGCCTTGCAAATTTCTGTACATGCTCTCACTGGAGTGTCTATGTTCAATACCATGAAAGTCACCGGGTTTTACAAGGATCGACCAATCCATATCCTTATAGACTCGGGCAGCACTCACAATTTCTTGGACTTCGACGTTGCAAAAGCTTTCGGTTGTCCACTAGATCCCATTCGATCTCTGTCCGTTTCAGTTGCCAATGGCAGCACCCTACATTCCTCACATGCTTGTAAGAATTTCACATGGAAGATTCAACGAACCACTTTTGTTTCTGATGTGGTTACTCTTCCGATTGGATGTTGCGATCTAGTCTTGGGTGTGCAGTGGTTATCCACCCTTGGTCCCATTGTTTGGGATTTCAAGCAGCTTCGAATGGAATTCACTGTTAACGGGGCAAAAACAGTGCTTAGAGGGTTAGTTAATACCCACTATAAGCAGGTTAAAGGCGCTACAATGGACAAAACACTCACCAGCACACCCCAATTGGACTTGATTCACGCCATTGACAGCCCTTCACCTATGTTCACACCAACCCTCCACCACATCTCAGTTGCCCAACAACAGACCCCACACCCACCAGAACTGCAAACTCTGCTACAGACATTTGCTGATGTCTTCAAAGAACCCTCGCAGCTACCACCTTTCAGGCCCGGATTCGACCACCACATTCCCCTCCAACATGGTTCGAACCCAATCATCAAGCGCCATATAGATACCCAGCTATGCAAAAAGACGTCATCGAATCCATGGTAGATGACATGTTGAAATCTGGTGTGATTCAACACAGTGCCAGTCCATACGCCTCTCCGGTCGTGTTGGTGAAGAAAAAAGACGGCTCCTGGCGCCTTTGCGTCGACTACAGAGATCTGAACGCCCAGACCATAAAAGACAAGTATCCTATACCTCTCCTCGATGATCTACTCGATGAATTGGGAGGTTCCACTCTATTCTCTAAACTGGATTTGAGGTCCGGGTTCCACCAGATCCGAATGTCCCCAGAAGACGTATACAAAACGGCTTTCAAAACTCACTCAGGGCACTACGAGTACCTAGTTATGCCGTTCGGCCTTTCAAACGCCCCATGTACCTTTCAGAGCTTGATGAACGAGGTATTCAGAGATTATCTCAGGAAGTTTATCTTGGTCTTCTTCGACGATATTCTCGTCTTCAGCAAGAATTGGCATGATCACCTACATCACTTGCACACCGTCCTTTCCCTGCTGCAGCAAAATCAGTTGTACCTCAAAGCATCAAAATGCAACTTCGGGGCTTTAAAACTAGAGTACCTTGGCCACTTTATTTCATCTGAGGGCGTGAGCACGGATCCATCAAAAATTCAGTCCATCCTTGATTGGCCACAACCTACTTCACTCAAGCAATTAAGGGGATTTCTCGGTCTCACAAACTATTACAGACGCTTTGTGCAGGGCTATGGCATTCTTTCACGCCCCTTAACCGATCTGTTGAAGAAAGACAGCTTCGTTTGGTCAGACGACGCTATTGCCTCCTTCAATCAGCTCAAACAAGCACTCACCTCTACCCCTGTTCTGGCCTTACCCGATTTCTCTCAGACTTTTGTTGTTGAAACGGACGCGTAGGGAATTGGAATTGGTGCCGTTTTGATGCAAAACCATCACCCCATCTGCTACATCAGCAAAGCCCTGAGTCCTCACCACCAGCTTCTATCTGTATACGAGAGAGAACTTCTTGCCGTTGTCTACGCAATTCAAAAATGGAGTGCCTACCTCACCCAACGCCACTTCATCATTCGGACTGACCAAAAAAGCCTCAAGTTCCAATTGGACCAGTCTGTCACTACTCCATTCCAGCACATGTGGGTGGCGAAGCTGATGGGATTTGATTACGAAATTCAGTACAAAAAAGGCAGAGAAAACGCTGCAGCAGACGCACTCTCACGAGTTACCAACGCTCAGCTTCTTCAAATGCACCTCACATTCCAGAACAATGATTTTTACGCTGCGGTGGTACAATCTTGGCAGGACGACCCATCACTGGTACAGATCATAAAAGACTTGCAGGCCAACCCCAGCTCACATCCTAAATTCTCCTTCGACAGCAGCGAACTACGAAGGAAGGGCAAATTGGTTGTAGGTGACAACCCTATTTTGAAGACAAATATATTAAGGTGGCTGCATGATTCACCATATGGAGGACATTCAGGGAGGGACTCGACCACAAAAAGAGTTACCGCTCTCTTCTATTGGAAGGGCATGCACCGAAACATTAAACATTATGTCCGGAACTGTGAGGTATGCCAGAAGAATAAGCCGGATAACGCCGCTTACCCAGGGTTGCTCCAGCCATTACCCATACCAGCTGCAGTGTGGGAGGATATAAGCTTAGATTTCATTGAGGGGCTGCCACCATCGACACGCAAGTTCACCTCTATTCTTGTCGTTATCGATCGGCTGAGCAAGTATGCACACTTTGTGCCTTTGAAGCATCCCTACACAGCTACAGATGTCGCCCAAGCTTACCTCGACAATATCTTCAAGTTACATGGCTTCCCAAAATCGATCGTAAGCGATCGTGATCCCATCTTCCTCAGCGACGTCTGGACAGAATTCTTCCGCATACAAGGCGTCGAGCTCAACTTCTCTACTGCATACCACCCGCAAAGTGATGGCCAAACCGAGGTAACAAATCGCACATTGGAAACATATCTATGTTGTATGTGCTCCTCCACTCCACACACTTGGAGTTTTTGGCTTCCCTTGGCGGAATGGTGGTACAACACCACATTTCACACAACAGCGCAATGCACACCATGCGAGCTCTTATACGACCAACCACCACCAGTGCACATGCCGTACCTTCCGGGAGAATCGAAGGTGTTGTCAGTGGACAAAAATATGCAGAAACGAGAAGAGCTTATTTCAGTTCTAAAGCAGAATCTACAGCGGGCTCAAAACCGAATGTCACAGATCGCAAACAAGCACAGAACTGATCGTACATTCAATGTGGGATATTGGGTTTATCTCAAGTTGCAACCCTACCGGCAAATCTCTCTCAAAGGCCAAGGCCCACACAAACTCTCTCCTAAGTTTTATGGTCCTTATTTGATCACCGACAAGATCGGTAAGGTCGCCTATCAGTTGCAACTCCCAGCCTCTGCCTCTGTCCATAACGTATTCCACGTTAGCCCACTCAAGCTTTGCCCCAACCCAGCGGCCACCTCAACCAAAGATATCCCTCCATACATTGCTGATGCTAGTGCAATCCGGACCCCTGAGAAGATCCTCGATCGCCAAATGGTCAAGAGAGGTCGAGCAGCAGCCACGAAAGTCCTGGTCAAATGGCAGGATACTCCCGTCGAGGACGCTACCTGGGAATTCCTACCTGATTTGCTGAACAAGTTTCCAGAATTCCATCCTTGAGGCAAGGATGTTTCGAAGGGGGAGTACTGATACAGAGCTAGCTGTATCTGCCACTATCTTATGCATTTTATAACTTCTGTTGTTTTTAATTCCCTAAAAAGCTTGTAAACCGGTCAAGTTGATGAACCGGGTTTGTTGCTGAACCAGGGCTTCCCTAGTTGTAAGGCTCTATAAGCCATAACTCTTGTTTTCTGGGTAATCAATTATGACAGCCGCTTTCTCTATTCCCTAAACATTCTCTTTCAGGTGCCCTTTGTTGAATCAATTCGATCGGTTTTCCATTCAATAGCTGGTCCTCTTGATTTGGTGAGCTTGATATCGAATCTCTCACGATTCCTCATCAGCTTTATCATTGATTTACCCTTTATCACTGATTTACCCGTTATCACGGTGGTGAGCGAGAGGCTAGGCATCGACGATGCCACAAGAGACCCGTTCGATGGTGGTAGGCGAGAGTGGCGGGTGGAAAGAGAAAACTTTGACGGTTTAGGGCTGGCTGCTTGGAGAAGAACGAAGTAGGCAGGTCGAATGGTCAAATGCACATCTGAGAAATTTTTTTAGGTTTTAACTCGGCGTTTTTTTTTTAAACTCTTGATAGTATCTATTTATTAAAGTGGGTTGACAAATAACTCTCTAGAGAATTTTTTTAAAAAAATATTAAATTATTAGATAAAAAATCTCAAGGGTTTTATATAATAACCCCTAAGCTTGAATTATTTTACTGGAGTTTAAATAAACCGCTGAGAACAAACTCCCGAGAAATATACATTTTGTGCTAGTGGTTGTTGCCCAAAATCTCATTATCGAGGTCATCTTCCTCGATGTTAAGCTCTTCTGTGGCCCTAAACCTTTAGAAGCGCTATCCCATGCCAACCCGAGGACTTCCCAGGAGGTCACCCATCCTGGTACTATTCTCGCCCCTACACGCTTAACTTTTGAGTCCTTTGTCCTCACTTGAACCTAGAAAAGGAAGAGCTCTTGTTGACATGGGTAGCATTTCAATCCCTTATAAATCTTCGGGGTGTTACAATCTCTCCCACTTAAACACTTGACGTCCTCGTCAAGGCCCAAGGACCGCCCCTCGGTCGAGTGACCGCCATCTGGACCAAGCCAACTCGTAACCTGGAGTCTGCTCTAATACCATTTGTAAGGCCCCAAGCCTTTAGAAGCGCTATCCCATGCCAACCCGAGGACTTCCCAGGAGGTCACCCATCCTGGTACTACTCTCGCCCCTGCACGCTGAACTTCTGAGTCCTTTGTCCTCACTTGAACCTAAAAAAGGAAGAGCTCTTGTTGACATGGGTAGCACTTCAATCCCTTATAAATCTTCGGGGTGTTACATACTATCCAAGCGCAAGCCAGGAGAAATGTTGTACGTCTATCTGGCAGTCACAAAGGCAGCTATAAGTGCCGTCTTGATTCGAGAAGAAGATGGAAACCAGTTACCCATCTACTATGTAAGTAAAACTCTATTTGATGTGGAGACTAGGTACTCACCCGCTGAAAAACTCCTATTGTCTTTGGTAATGGCCTCTATCAATTACGTCCTTATTTTTAAAGTCATTCTATTACAGTAAGGACTAACTTGCCAATGAAGAGTATTATGTCAAAACCGGAGCTATCAGGTCGCTCGATGAGGTGGTTGATTCACCTCAACGGGTATGATATCACTTACGAGCCATGAACAGCATTGAAGTCTCAAGCCTTGGCGGATTTTGTGGCTGACTTCACTCCCACCCGGCTAGAAGAAGAAAACCAAGAAAGATTACAGGTAGCAAGATCGCTGAGCAACGGCAAGTGGACGATGCACACCGGTGGAGCGTCAAATCAAGTAGGTGTAGGGTTGGGGTTAGTCTTGAAGTCACCACAGCGGGCTACCAATAATGAAGCAGAATATGAGGCACTCATCGCATGATTACTTACCGCCAAGGACATGAATGTGCAAGAAATCGAGGTAATATGTGATTCGTTACTTATTGTCAAACAAATCACAAATTCGTATGTTCCTAGGGATTCGAAAATGAAGGCGTACTTGGAGAGAGTTCAAGAAATTATGAAAGATTTCAAGCACTTTGAGATAAAGCATGTACCTTGAAGTGCTAACGCGCAAGCCGACGCCTTATCAAATCTCGGGTCCGCGATCGACCCAAGAGAGTATGACAAGATACCATTTGTTTATCTGGATGCACCCTCCATAACAAAAGAAGCAGATGTGTTCGAGGTTCGGGATTCTGAGGCGACTACTTCATGGGTAACACCTTACTTAAGATGGTTACGAGACGAAGTTCTACTGGATGATAAAGAGGAAGCTCGACGACTAAAGGTAAAAGCTTCTACTTTTTCCATTAAGGATAACATCTTGTTCAAGTGGATGTCATGAGGATTATACACACGCTGCGTGAAAGAGGAAGTAGTACAGAAGGTGTTGCGAGATATACACGATGGGGAATGCGGAAATCAAACAGGGGGTCGCAACTTGGCAAAGAAGGCAAGCAGAATAAGCTACTATTGGCCCACCATTAACAAGGATGTACTGGAGTTTGCCCAAAGTGTGACGCGTGCCAGCGTCACGGACCTATTCCACATCAACCACCAGAATTGTTGCATCATGTAACTTCCCCTTGGTCATTCATGAAGTGGGGAATGGACATCATGGGAAACTACCTCCAGATTTAGGACAACGTGTTTACATACTAGCCATGACCGACTACTTATCTAACTGGATCGAAGCTGAAGCCTTCAAAGAAGTAAAGGACACACGGGTCATCTCCTAAATTAAGAGAAATATCCTTAGCAGATTCAGGGTACCATCAACCATAGCATGTGACAATGGATCCCAATTCATTAGCGACAAAACAGGATCTTTTTGCTAGCAATACGACATTCAGTTGGTGATGTCTACTCCGCGTTACCCTCAAGCTAATGGTCAAGAGGAAGCAAGCAACAACGTAATCATAAAAAACTTGAAGAAACGCCTTAAAGAAGCCAAGGGAAGATGGGCCGATGAGTTACCCCTTATTATTTGGTCAGATCGCACGACTCTTAAGACTGTTACTGGGCATACGCCATTCTCATTAGTGTACGGGTGTGAAGCCGTGTTGCCAGTCAAGATAACTCTGCACAACTCGATATGGCCTCACTACTGAAGAGTCAAATTTGTCTAATTTGTTCCATCATCTAGATAGTGTTGATGAGTTACGAGATGAAGCATCAGTTTGCATGGCGACATACAGACAGGGGGTAGCTCGGAGTTACAAAAATCACGTTAGAGCGAAGGTGTTTCAAGTAGGATATTGGGTATTAAGGAAAGTTTTCCAAAACACCCATGAGCTAAATGCTGGAAAACTTGGAGCTAACTGGGAAGGACCCTATCAAATTACAAAAGTCGTCAGGCAAGGAGCTTACGAGTTAATTTCCCACGATGGGAGAGTAGTCCCAAGTAGCTAGAACGCAACGAATCTGAAACTTTACCACATTTGAGAAAGACAAGTCGTGACAAGGTATTAATTCATTACTTGATCTTATTTATCAAATTCATTTACATCATTTCACACATGCGGAACAACAACAATACTATAAAACTAACAAGGGACGCCTTGTGAAATTACACGCAAAAAACATGGGCCCTCGCCTTACAATAAGGCTACGATGTGCAAACAACGAATAGTCACGAGATGCAAGAGACCAGAATAACATTTAACGACTCTGGAGCAAGAGGAGTTTAACACAGTAGAGATACTTGTGTAATCGGTACAAATTTTATTAATAAAACGCGAGTATCATACATCTTTAAATTTTATTCTATTACACATCTCGCTCTCTCTTAGCATCTCTTACAAAAGCGCTATCACGACATGACTTGGACAAACATGACTAACGATCTTCTTACCAAACATGTTGGTCTTCATCCAATGGAAGCAGCCTTTAAAAACCCGTATCACTTGCAAAGTAGACAGAGAAACAGAATACCATACAAACACAAAACAGCATGCATACAAGACCCTAAAAACATAATGCATAGGGTTAAAAAGATTGTTCACACAAACGGCCCTAAAACAAACGGCCATAGGAAAAAAGTTAATGTTTTAAAACCCCGACACGCTGGGGGTACCCAAAATACTTAGAAATTCATAAAGAGGAGCGACACAACTACTCCTTAGAAACATCATCAGAAGCTTTCAGGTTCTCCGCAAGTTCCACCTGGGCTACCTCCTTGGCAACATGAGCAATGTCGTCCACCATCGAGGATTTCTTGGTTGCGACCAATTCATCAGAGAACAGACTCTCGAACAGCTCTCTTTCTTTTACGGCATCCCATGAGGTGTGCTTTACTGCGGAAAATTCCTCCATCATCTCTACACGAGCCCTACATGACCAGTAATCAGCAGTATCCTCGATTTCCTTTGCGAGAGCAGCTTCCTTCCTTGATGCAGCTATGAATCTCTCCTCCCAATCCTTTGAGCTTATGGAAGCCCTTTCAAGAGCATCTATCAACTCTTTAACCTTTTCCTCTAAAACCTTCTTCTCCTTCCCTAGAAGAGTACATCGGTCTTTCTCCAGCTAGATAGAAATATTGCTCAGAGCAAGTTGGCCCGGTTGGTCCTTGAAAGCCTCGAAAGCTGAAAGCGTAAGCTAGAAGCTCTGGAAGAAAGTTGTTAACGCGTTAGAATATAAGCCGGAAAATATAACGCAAGAGTGAAGAAACAACGAGTCATTCGAGAATCAACAGTCAAACCTGCCATTGGGCGGCCAACATCTCTCCAAAGAACTCCAGCATAGAGGACCAACTTCCTGCACCTCGAGAACAATTCACATAAAGGGGAATCAGGGAGCTCAGACATTTTTCCGCCGCCATATCCAGGGACATCATGGTTCCGGGAAGATCAGTCAAACAAGGGGTAGCGTTCTTTTTTGAAGAAGACGTCTTGGGGGCAGTATCACCAACCTTCGGGGAAAGAGGCATTGCTAAAGACGTATCCACAGTAGAGGCTGTCTCGACTTTCCTCTTCTTTCGCGCTTAAACTCTCTCCATGGTGGTGAGGGCGGCAGTGGAGCGAGTAGTTCTTGAGCCTAAACAACATGCAGAAATGCGGAATTATAAGAGTTGAGAGTATCTTTGTTCACAAAGTAAGAGGGGTATCTATACTTACTTGACATTTCAATATCCTCGGAATCGGCAAAGCACGCTTTCACCAACTTCGGGTAAGATCTTTCCTCCAGTGATAAAGCTTCTATGCGAGAAATGATTTGAGCTGACACCTTACGGGGGTGAAGCGAGGCAAGATTCACTGCATCAAAAGCAAGCATACTCATAGGTTAATGTTGTCAAGAAGAAGAAAGATGAGCAAACAAAGGAAACACTACCTAAAGATCGCCAACGGGGTTTCAAGAAAGAAGTATCAATTTCCAAAGAAGACAGTTTTACAAAGAAGAATGTAGCCCAGCCACGATCTGACTTCGACATGTTGTAGATCAAGTCAGACTTGTTCTCTAGGGTTTTTAGAGTGAAACGGTCAGGACCACTTTTTGAAAGGCGATAATTGCAAAGAAAGTCGACAACTTTGAACGGGATGTCATGAGATGAGCATATTTGATCAATAGATAAGAGAAGCCGCCAAACTTGGGGGAGAATTTTCCTTGGTGACACATTAAGAGTGGCAAAAAAAGTCAATCATAAGAGGAGAAAAACGGAAACGATGTCCAATGCAAAAGGGGTATTCGTATAAACACACCCAATCGTCATTGTAGAAGTCAGCCTAAAGACCAAGGTGAGGAAGAAAAACCTCCGATGAGGCTGGAAACCCGACAGAAAAAGCAAAAGAACTAGGCTCCTGAGAGGTATTGTTTCTCTAATGATAAGGAGTAAGGATTTTAGAAGAAATGAGGGAAGGAGGGTCGGTAGGTTTGTAACAATGGTGTTAGAAGACGGAAGTTTGAGTTTTGATGGTTCCAGAGTCAGTGACCCTATGTTTGCAAGTCAAGTCGGCGACTTGGCAAAGTCACTAACATGAACAGCTGGCGAAGCAATTTATTTATGGAAGGAACACACAGATCATGCGCGTTCAACTGAAGACAGCTGTGTTGGTTTATTTTAGGAGAAGATCATCAAAAGAATGCTAAAATCAAGATGAAGATAATTTGTTTCTCCTAGAATATTTTAGTGTGCGTATGATTATATATTTGGAAAGATTTGTAAACGATTGAGTGAATATTGTTTTCCTAATCGAATGGAAAATAATATTCATGAGATCTCTCTTACCTTAGTTTAAATACTCTTGTGTTTTAGACTAATGGTAAGCGTCTGAGCATAATTTTTACAATCGTGTGTAAGAAAGGAAGAGCAGACTTGTGCGAGAGATTCGTACAAGTGGTGAGTCAAGAGATCTTAGGCATAGCGTGAGATTGAGAGTGTGAGTGCAAAGGTAGAGCGTGGTTCAAGGGTGTGGGATTCATTCTTGTACACGGGAGAGCTTTGTAATCACTCAAGAAATCAATAGAGCGAGTCTGAGAACTCTTGAAATCCGACCAAGTGATAAACTTGGAAGGGAGTGGTTTTTCTCTAAGTAAACTAGTTGGTTTACGAAGAGTTTCCACTATACATTGCTTTTCAGTGACTGTTGGTAAACGTTTATTTTACTGTGTGATTATTCCGCTGCTTTGTTACTCAAAGTCGACGACTTCGTAGGAGTCGCCGACTCGTCCTAGTACTAACGATCCTATAATTGGTATCAGAGCATAGGCTCTAGATTGTGTTTTAGTACTATTCTTGCAGGAAAATGACGTCCACCAACACCTCTGTGAATGACTCTTTCTGGAATCCTCCAATCCTCAAGGTTGGAGAGTATAACTGGTGGGTTGAACAGATGAAGACCCATATCTGCTCGCTTGATGGTCAGCTTTGGAAAGTGATTGAACTAGGTCCAGAAACTTTTCTTGGAAAAGATGGAAGGACTGAAAAGACCACAGCCGAGTACGATGATGTTGATTTCAAGAAGCTCGAGAAAAATGCTAGAGCAAAGAAAGTGCTTCATCATGCCCTCACTGATGGTGACCTCAAAAAGGTCATCGGATACAAGACGGCAAAAGAAATCTGGGATGCTCTTAAAAGACTTCATCAAGGCAACGATGATGTAAAGAAGGACAGAATTATCAGTCTCGAAGCAGAGTATGACAATATTTTCCAAGCAAAAGGAGAATCTCTTCGTGACTATCATTCCAGATTCCAAGCGATTGTGAATCAACTCGAGTTTCTTGGTGAAGAGATTCCTCAATGGAAACTCACAAACAAGTTGATCTCAGGGTTGAACAAGAACTGGGATAGTATTGTTGCGTCTCTCCTTACTCAAAAGGAGACCTAGTCATTGACCCTGGAGGATCTTGTAGGACAACTTACCATGTATGGAGGCATTCAACAAAGAAGAGTTGAAAGACTGGACTCGGAGAAAGTAAAAAACATTGCTCTCAAAGTTGAGAGAGCCTTTGACTTAGCTCAGGGAGACGATGACACTGATGGAGTAGATGAAGATGTGGCTCTCATATCTAAAGCCATGAAAAGATTGTGGATTCGAAACAAAGCTCCCTTGAAGACTCCAGAATCAACTAAAGAAGGGAAGGATATGAAGGATGTCATTTGCTATCAATGTCAAGGTAAAGGTCACTTTGCCAAACATTGTCCAAAAAGAAAAAGTGGTGAAGCTGGTAAAGGCATGATGGCAACTTGGGACATGTCTGACGATGATGATGAGGTGGCACCAGCAAGAGGGAAATGTTGCATGGCCATTGAAGATAAGTCTTCCCAAGATCTTGAAGTGGGTGAACAAGAGCCCTGGTTTATTGATAGTGCATGCTCAACTCATATGTCGGGAAACCCCAGGGATTTCATCTCACTTCAAGAATACAAGGGAGGTAAGATTACCTTCGGCAACAACAGTAAAGGTGGTATCTCAGGCATTGGTACGGTAAGATTCTCTGATAAGCTAACCATAGACAATGTGAATTTAGTTGATAATCTCAGTTTCAAGTTACTGAGTGTTTCCCAAATCTGTGCTAATGGAAAATATCAAGTTGTCTTTGATAAGATTGGGTGTCAAGTACAAGAGATTAGCTCAGGCAAGATTCTTTTGAGAGGGGTATGTGAAAACAATCTATATAAGGTGGACCCCTGTTTTGAGCCTGAAGAGAAATTGTGTCTTAGAACAGTTTCAGATGTCGCCGACCTCTGGCACAAAAGGTTTGGTCATGCAAGCTTTCAACTTCTTGACAAACTTCATAAGCAAGAACTGGTTAGAGGACTGCCCAAAATTGATTCAAACAAGCATGAGGTTTGTGAAACTTGTGTGAGAGGTAAGCAAGTAAGATCATCATTCAAATCCAAAAAGGAAGTAAGTAACCTTTAGAGCTCATTCATATTGATTTATGTGGTCCCATGCGAGTCCAAAGGCGAGGGGGAAATAGCTATATTTTTGTCATTGTTGATGACTTTTCACGGTATACTTGGACTATTTTTCTATCTTCTAAAGATCAGGTCTTTGAAGAATTCGAAGCATGGGTGAAGGTGGTTGAGAAAAAGCTTCGAGTTTCTCTAGTGTCAGTTAGATCAGATCATGGAACAGAATTTGACAACTCTGAGTTTCTATCCTTTTGCAAGAAAAATGGCATAAGTCACAACTTCTCAGCGCCAAGAACTCCTCAACAAAATGGCGTGGTTGAAAGAAAGAATCGTGCCTTGGAAAACATGTCAAGAACCATGCTTATCTCAAGTGGTCTTCCAAGGAATTTCTGGGGTGAAGCCATAAATGCATCTTGCTATGTGATGAATAGAGCTATGCTTCGACCACTTCTTGGAAAAACTCCATATGAGTTGCTTAGAGGAATTAAGCCCAGTGTCGCCCACTTGCGCACTTTTGGATGTAAATGTTATGCTCACAACAACGGCAAAGATAGTTTGGGAAAATTTGATCCAAGAAGTGATGTTGGCACTTTTGTAGGATATTCTCCTCATAGCAAAGCCTACAAAGTGTTCAACAAAAGGACAAGGAGGATTGAAGAAAGCGTTCATGTGGTGTTTGATGAGAACACTATGGGAGGATCGATGATTGAGGATCTTGATGATGGTGATCAAGGATACAATCTGGTTCAAGATGACTCTCTTCCAGTTTCCACAAAAGAATCAACAGTCAGTGACAATTCTGAAGTCACCAACTCAGACAATACAGGGGGCAAGAGTCAAAGTCAAAATTCAAGCGATAGTGAGTCTGATAATGAGAAAACTCCTGAAAGAAGCTCAAGCGTGGAGAACTCAGAAGAAGATTCAAAGAAGACGCCTCAGACTCAAGTCAGTGACCTCACAGAAATACAGATCCGAAATTATCAACAGAAAAGTGCTCATCCTGTCACCAACATCCTCACTGATTTCTCCAAGGGTGTGCAAACCAGATCTTCTTTGAACAATTTCTTTGCTTTCAATGCTTTCATCTCAATGTTGGAACCTAAAAATGTTGAACAAGCATTGAAAGATTCGGATTGGGTTAGTGCCATGCAAGAAGAACTTCATCAATTTGAAAGGAATAAGGTATGGCATCTGGTTCCAAGGCCAAAAGACAGATCAGTGATTGGAACACGATGGGTGTTCAGAAACAAGCTGGATGATGAAGGAAATGTGGTCAGAAATAAAGCAAGGCTAGTAGTTAAGGGATACAATCAGCAGGAGGGCATTGACTATGATGAAACGTTTGCTCCAGTAGCTCGTCTTGAGGCTATTCGATTACTCATTGCCTATTCTGCTCATCATGGTTTCAAGTTACAACAAATGGATGTCAAGACTGCATTTTTGAATGGATTTTTAAAGGAAGAAGTGTATGTTGAACAAACTCTGGGTTTTGAAGATGTCACCCACCCGGATCACGTCTACAAACTGGACAAAGCACTCTATGGATTAAAGCAAGCCCCACGTGCTTGGTATGATCGGTTGTCTCAGTTCTTGATTCAACATGGGTATGTTCGTGGTGAAGTAGACAAGACTCTCTTCTTGCTGAAAGAGAGAGGACACACACTTGTTGTTCAGGTCTTTGTCGATGACATCATCTTTGGCTCAACAGATGATAAGTTGGTTAAGAAGTTCGCTGACCTCATGTCCAGTGAGTTTGAAATGAGTATGGTCGGCGAACTCAAGTTCTTCTTAGGACTTCAAGTTGTTCAAAATGAGGATGGGACACGAGTTCATCAACAAAAGTATCTTAGAGAATGTGTTATGAAGTTCGGTCTGGAGAATGCTAAACCGTTTGATACTCCCATGTCACCGACTACCTCACTTGGAAAAGATGACAAAAATCCAGAAGTCAATGCTACTATGTATCGGGGTATGATTGGTTCATTGCTCTATCTTACTGCAAGCCGACCAGATATTGTGTTTGGAGTCTGTCTATGTGCTAGGTTTCAAGCCGATCCAAGAGAGTCCCACTTGAAAGCTGTTAAAAGAACCATTCGGTATCTTAAGGGAACTGACAATCTGTGTTTATGGTATCCAAGAGGATTTGATTTTGAGCTTGTCGGATACACAGATGCTGACTTTGCTGGAAACAGGGTTGATAGAAAAAGCACTTCAGGGATGGCTCAATTTCTTGGACCTTGTCTTGTCTCATGGGGATCTAAAAAGCAAAATTATGTGGCTCTATCAACAGCAGAAGCAGAGTATATCGCGGCTGCAGCTTGTTGTTCACAACTTTTGTGGATCAAGCAACAAGTCAGTGACTATGGTGTGAAATGTGAGTCAGTGCCCATACTATGTGACAACACCAGTGCCATCAACATCTCAAAGAATCCGGTGCAACATTCTAAGACAAAACACATTGAGATAAGGCATCACTTTCTTCGAGATTGTGTAGAAAAGGGCATGGTCACTATGGAATTCTGTAGAACAAGTGATCAAAGAGCGGACATCTTCACAAAGGCCTTGAATCGTGAACCTTTTGAACAACTCCGCATGGAATTAGGTATGATCTCTCTTCAATGATCTGTTTCCCTACATGAATTCCCTCAATGATTGGCTAAAATTGATTGCTATGCATAAGTCTTGAAATCATGCTTTTATGGTATAATTCTTAAACATACTTGATAGACATCATATTTAGGAAACCCATGCATTTGATTGTCGATGACTTTCATCATATTCTGTATATGTGCAACCTTTTTGAGCTCTTTGTTTAGCCCAAAAGAATCAACCTGATGATCCTAACCCTCACTACAAGCCCAAATGATGGTTGGTTCTAATGCTTGTCCCTGACCTATCATGGTTTGAGAGTCTCTATGAGCCCATTTTGAATTTCTTTTTAAAACGGAGACTTATCATCATGATCGAGAAATCCTCAACAATAAAATTTTACTTGGTTCTCTTTGGCACCCCTGTGCAAACCCATCACCAAGTAAGCTCTTAAAAGAGTAAGTCATGAGTGGACAAAAGTCACGAATATACGAAAGAAGCAGTTTTGAGGTAGAAGTCGCCGACGTGCTCAAGGTCAGTGACTGCAATTTCTGGCGCTAGAAAAGGATCATGGCTTAACAGTATCTTTTAAAATTGGAAAGTGTACTTCAAAAGGGAGGAAAGAGAAGATCTTGTGATTTGACAACTTCCTTAATGATGGAAGTGGATTTCTTTATTATGCCTCAACCGTCAAACTAAAAAGGTACGCTCTTCTAAAATCCTTCTCTTTCTCTCGACTTCCTCTCTCTCTCTCAAACCCAAAACCCTCAAACCTTCATCCTTCTCCAATGGCATCTCCATCCAATTCCGACATCCCTGCTTCTCCCAAGACCAAAATCGACAGTCTTGAATCGGCAAAGAAGAAAATTCTCGCCCTCTTTGGTGATGATTTTCTTCGAGCTCTTTTATCTGGAGAATCGTCTTCCTCCACTGTCCCACCAACCGCCATGGAACCTCCATCCCAAAACCTCATTCCTCCACAGAACCAAGATCTAAGCCCTTCTCTTCCAAAATCAACTCCCTCATCACCCGTTACCACCGAAAAACCCCAAAATCTCCTTCCTCAAATTGAAACCGAAACCCTAACCACTTCACCAGAGTCTGGAAAAATGCGCCAAACGGCGCAACCAATGGTTTTTCCAGAAACTGGTGAATCCTCCTTACCCAAATCTCCAAACCCAGAGATTGTAGAGGAAGAGAGAGCGAAGACTCCGATTATGGAGTCAATGGAGTTTGAGGAAACAGAGACTGTTGTCGGGTCGTTTGGAGAAGAGAAAGAAGAAGAGGCTGCTGAAAAGGAGAACCAACGGCTATCTCCTCAAGGGAAGGCTGTCAATGACTGCTCGAAAGTCATTGACCTTGATGCTGATGCTGAGAATACTGACAAGGTGGCTGACAAGGATCCCTCTCGAAAGGAATCAAAAGACAACTCTGAAGAAGGTACTCCCTCTGATCCCATCTTGGTTTCCAAGAAACCCATTTATGGTGAATCTGTTAAGAAAAATCTGGAAAAAGACCTCTTTGGAGATGACTCTGAGTTGCTCAAGGACGAAGAGATAGAAATGCCTCCTCCCTTTCGTCCTAAAACTAGATCTGCTAGTGCTAGAGCCTCGGCAATGGCTCTTAAAGCCAAAAAGGGCAAGGGGTTGGAAACCCCTGAGGCTGCCTCAGAGGGAGGTGACTCTTCCTTTTCTGAGAAAGTCACTAGGAAGAAAAGGGGAAGATCTCCTAAGTCTGCTGTTGGGTCCAGTAAAAAGAGTAAGAAAACAAGTGTGAGCATTGATATGTCGTCTAGAGATTTCACTAAGGATCTACTGTGGGATGAAAATTTCATGAAGGAGTTCAAACTGACCAAGGTCCTTGACTGGTTGAAAAAACAGAAGTGGGAGAAGTTAATCCAAGGGGAACATGATTATAATCCATTGATGGTGAATGATGAGCTGAAGGAGACAAAGGGAGACAAAGGGAATTGTACTGGGTTGATGGTCAGTGGGTACTGAAGTCATCTGATGTAAGTGACAAAGGGAATCAAGAAGAAGGACCAAAATCTGCTCCGGTGAATGATGAGCTGAAGGAGATCAGGGAGCAGAACATGATTCTGAAGGGGATGATGGAAAAGCTTCAGAATATGGTCGGCAACGCACAGTCAAAGTTGGAAGCATTAGATGAGAGGCTCAATGACTTTGGAGCCTGATGTTAGTGACTGTCGTGCACTCATGACCTTCTCTATCCCTTTCTTTTTTCCTTGCCATATTATTCCTCCACTCTTAAAAGACCTCTTTAGTTCAATTTGGTTGTAACGTACTTCTGGATTGTGTGTGTCTGCATCGTACTCTTATTTTGCCATGGTGGATGACTATTTATGACTGTTTTGATATTATGCTTTACGTTTCTATATTTGCCTCTGATTTCTTTTCTTGTTTTAGCAGTCTTTTTGATGATGCCAAAAGGGGGAATTAACCGGGGAAATAGATTTATTAGGGGGATCAAAATACTGAAAACATGTGGTTACTAAGCTTAGGGGGAACTTTTATGGCTTTTGAGTTTTGCTCTATCTATTATACTGTTTTGTATGCTGGATATTTTGTTTATCAGAACAGGTTGTTTGTCACCATCAAAAAGGGGGAATTTGTTAGAAGACGGAAGTTTGAGTTTTGATGGTTCCAGAGTCAGTGACCCTATGTTTGCAAGTCAAGTCGGCGACTTGGCAAAGTCACTGACATGAACAACTGGCGAAGCAATTTATTTATGGAAGGAACGCACAGATCATGCGCGTTCAACTGAAGACAACTGTGTTGGTTTATTTTAGGAGAAGATCATCAAAAGAATGCTAAAATCAAGATGAAGATAATTTGTTTCTCCTAGAATATTTTAGTGTGCGTATGATTATATATTTGGAAAGATTTGTAAACGATTGAGTGAATATTGTTTTCCTAATCGAATGGAAAATAATATTCATGAGATCTCTCTTACCTTAGTTTAAATACTCTTGTGTTTTAGACTAATGGTAAGCGTCTGAGCATAATTTTTACAATCGTGTGTAAGAAAGGAAGAGCAGACTTGTGCGAGAGATTCGTACAAGTGGTGAGTCAAGAGATCTTAGGCATAGCGTGAGATTGAGAGTGTGAGTGAAAAGGTAGAGCGTGGTTCAAGGGTGTGGGATTCATTCTTGTACACGGGAGAGCTTTTTAATCACTCAAGAAATCAATAGAGCGAGTCTGAGGACTCTTGAAATCCGACCAAGTGATAAACTTGGAAGGGAGTGGTTTTTCTCTAAGTAAACTAGTTGGTTTACGAAGAGTTTCCACTATACATCGCTTGTCAGTGACTGTTGGTAAACATTTATTTTATTGTGTGATTATTCCGCTGCTTTGTTACTCAAAGTCGACGACTTCGTAGGAGTCGCCGACTTGTCCTAGTACTAACGATCCTATAAATGGGAAAGAGATTCTGAAGAGGAACCAGAGTTCGCAATGGAGAAGAAAGAAAGAAAAACAAAAGACAAATAAATGGGGAAAAGGAGACGTACCTGATAACCCATAAGCATAGTTGGGGTTGCAATAAGTCATCAGACCAGCCTTAAATAAGAGTCGATGGGACGTGCCATGATGCACTACAACTTCTGAGAAAAGCTCAAAAAACCCTAGTGAAAATTGGGAGGGAAATTTTCTCGGGTTTTTTAGGGGGTATTGTTGGGCCCCCCTAACCGAGCCCAAATTAGGGAAGGCCTAGATCCAATGAAGAGAAACGGAGATTTAGTGAGCTCCTCGGATTGAATGCCAAAGGCACGATCGATCATGGAGATAAAATGGGCGAGCGAGATTTTCGGAAGCAAACGGTTACCACATTAATGGTGAAGGTCGATATCTGCGGGATTGGAAGGAAAGCGGATAATTGATCAACGGTCAAGAGATGGAGAGTGGCTATAAAAGCTTAGGTTGATGAGGAAGAGAGGGCATCCGAACGCTAAAAAACACATTCTTGTAATCCTTGTTCACTATCGATCACATCCATCACAATCCATATTAACATTAGTTCTCCGATCCATTTGTCTAAACCGTACTCTTGTATCATCATCATTTTAGTGTTCTCAAGCTACTACTTATTCTCCTGCTTTACTATTCACATTCATATCTTTACTTTCGATTTATTTCGTAGTTACAGACTAACGTGTTCTGACATCTTGATTGGTTGAGATGCCCTCATTTTAGCAGATAACGCGTTACTTGTTATTCTGCCCAAAACAACGGGCGAGGGAATCTGCTTTAGCGTTCTGCTCTCTTGGGATTTATGTGAAGGATATCTTCTCGAACTGAGGGATTAAATCCTTCACCACTTTCATATAAGATGCCATTCTTTTGTCCCTGGATTCGTACAACCCTGGGATTTGATTGATTATTAGCAACGAATCACAGTTGACTTCAATCGGTTGTATGGCCAAGTCCTTGGCAAGGGTTAAGCCGAAAATTAGAGTCTCCTACTCGACTTCATTGTTTGTGGCCTCGAAAGTGCATCTCACATATTGTGCCACCCTATCCCCTTGTGTTGATTTTAGGACCACTCCTATCCCTGTTCCCCCAGCGTTAGATGCGCCATCTGTGTGAAGCGTCCATTTGACTAAAGACTTTGCTTCTAGCGTCACCAACTCAACTGATTTTGTTCTCTCTTCCGTGATGGGACTAAATCCACCACAAAGTCGGCCAATGTTTGGGATTTCAGCGCGGTTCTGGGCTCAGATTGGATGTCGAATCCGCTTAGGTCGATTGCCCCCTAAGCCATTTTTCCCGTACACTCGGGCTTGTGCATGACCGTCTTCAAGGGGTGCGTGGTTCTCACTACGATCGTGTGTGACTCGAAGTAGGGACGGAGTTTATTGGAGCACATGACCAATGGTAACACCAACTTTTCCAGGGAAGAAGAACGGGTGGTGGCTAGTAGGAGAGTTCTACTTACATAATATACAGGTTGTTGCTGCCCATCCTGTACGCGAACAAGCACCCCACTGATGGCTTGCTTGTGACAGCTAGGTACAAGGGTAAGGTTTCATCTTCTTCCGGCTTTGCTAAGATTAGAGGATCAGAGAAGTATTTCTTCAACTCTTGGAAAGCTTCTTCATGCATGTGAGTCCACTGGAAGCATTTGTTCTTTCTAAGTACTTCGTAGAATAGACGACAACGATCCGCTGATTTGGAAATGAATCTATTCAACAGAGTGATTTTTCCGGTGAATTTTTGGGCATCTTTTACGCATCTTGGAGATTTCAGCAATACTATTGCGCGAACCTGCTCTGGGCTTGCTTCTATTCCTTTCTAGGTGACTAAGTACCCCAGGAATTTCCCAGACTTCATGTCGAAGGCGCATTTTTGCGGATTTAACTTCATGTTGTAACCGCTTCAGGATCTCAAATGCCTCCTCCAGATGACGGCGATGGTCTAAATCTTTCTTTGACTTGACGAGCATGTCATCTATATACACTTCCATGGTTTCTCCTATCTAACTTTGGAACATTTTATTCACCAGTCTCTGGTATGTGGCGCCAGCGTTCCGCAGTCAAAAATGCATGACTTTGTAGTAATAGGTTCCTTTGTTGGTTATGAAGGATGTCTTCTCTTGGTCGCTTTCTTCCATCCGTATCTAGATGTACCCGATAAATGCGTCCATGAAGGTTAACAACTCATGGCCCGTCTTAGCGTCTACTAGGGAGTCTATGTGGGGCAACGGAAATGAATCCTTGGGACAAGCCTTGTTCAAATCTGTGAAGTCCATGCACATCCTCCACTTTCCATTTTTCTGGGGTACAACGACTACGTTAGCTAGTCATTCCAGATACTTGACTTCTTTGATCTTGCCAGTCTCCATCAGCTTTCCTACTTCCTCGTCTACTATCTTGTTCCTTTCCGCGGTGAATTTTCCTTTTTTCTGCTTTACTAGTGGGTGATTGGGATCCACATTCAACTTGTATGTGATGACCTTCGGGTCGATTCCCACCATTTCTTCGTGGGACTATGTGAAGCATTCCGTATTCTTACTCAAGAAGTCTATTAGTTGATCCCTCATAGACGTTTCCAAGTCTACTCCAATCTTTACGGACCGATTGAGGTCTAATTGGTCTAGGGCCACCTCTTCTACTTGCTCGTCTTCTTTTTCTTTTTCTTTTGGAGTGATGGAATTGCTGGCTTCCTTTAATTGCTATGCTGATTTTTGACTGGCAGTTGGCTTTAAAGCCAATTTGTAGCATTCTCTTGAAGTTCTCTGGTCTCCTCAGATCTCTTGAACCCCACAAGGTATTGGGAACATTAACGTCTTGTGGTAGGTGGAGGGGAATGCCCTCATATCATGGAGCCATGGTCTCCCCATTATGACACGTGTGCCCGATCGCGTATGTAGGAAGGATGATGTCGCCTAATGATGTGTTCCGCCTTTCGGGTGGATCGCACGGGTGTCCGATCTAGGCTCGGAAGGGCCTCGGATCTTCTCTAACAGAAATGTAACTGGGATAAGCGTGAACCAGAGGTAGGCTCGTGAGGGAAGTAACCAAGAAAGGATCGGATTGAGTCCGAATCCTAGGGCCGGCAAGGGGGCTCGGCCGAGAAAGGGCGTTTAGGGTTAGAAAGGGGTGACGCCTAGGCCATACGGAAGAGAAACTCGATTCACAAAAGGCAATCTGTATATAGCAAGGCGTAAATAAAACTGATTACAACGAGTACTTTAAATAGAGAAAACTAGGTCTAACTAGGTTTAACTAATGGGCCTAATCTAACTATCGGGTCGGCCTCTTAAGCATAAGAGGTCGCACGCCTAATATAGTAATACTATGAATAGAAACTAGCTATAAATAGAAACATGCCAAAAATAGAAAATGTAATAAATATAAAAATAAATATAATAGTAACGAGCTAGGTTGGAATCCAAGGCGGACACTAAGGTCTCGATAGACTCGGGCTCCTCATGATCGTTCTCGGTCTAGGACCGGATCGCATCATCCTCCCTCCCTTAGAATCGAAGCGTCCTCGCTTCGAGCTTGGATGGTTCGAGGAGAGGCGGAGATCAGTAAACAGCACAAAGAACGTCTATAATAGGCAAAACGAACTCGGGTTCCAAAGATGGCACAAGATCAAGTACGGGCGCGACAATGATAAGTGGTGGCTCGGCTGTTGTGGGAAGCAAAGGCATCAGACAAGACTCCGATATTGGCAAACTCGTCTCATCCAAGTCGGGCTCGCTATCCAAAACAAGCTCATGATCCAAAACGGGCTTGACTAGACATCCGCAGGTGCGACCGCTATTTAGCCACGCCGGTGACTTGTGATACAATGGCGTCAAGTTCGGCTCGGATCAGGGCCAACTCCTCTCGCATGGCTGCTCTCTCTTGAGCCAATTGAGTCAGCGATGCTATCGACGTTGGCACTGAATGGCTCGGATTGGCACTGGGTGCGCGGCCGCGTCATGGTGGTCTTGGCCCGCGCTCTAAAAACAATGGCCACTATCGAAATTACGAGGGATAGGGAGGGGGTGGCGCGGTCGCGAAATGGAGGAGTGCGGTCGGGGCTCATAGTGGCGCGAGCGCGTCATGCTGGGACAAGGCCGAGTTGGTGGTGGCGCAACCGGTATCTCGAACGGGTCGTCCTGATAATAAACCGGCCTGGATGGGCACCGAAAGTCATATAACTCGTCATCATAGTAGGAACAACAACGAGTCGGTGCCGAGGAGTAATCATGCTGGTCATGTGGCAGGCTCGGCGGCGGAATCCAATCAGGGTGCCCAAACGGTACTTGTCGGGGCGGTGGAATCCAATCGGGGTGCCCAAATGGTACTTGCCGGGGTGGCAAGTTGTGGAATCTTTGGGGTGGTTGTTTTGGACAAAACATGACCAATTAATCACTTTAGTGTCCTAGATGGGGTTTGATAGCCAAAGGGATACAATTGAATCGGGTGTACGAGAGAACTGATAAAAATGATTAGCAAAAGCAATAAATAAGTAATGAAACTAAATGCAAAATCAATACAAATGAAGAAGAAATGCTTATCTCCTTTAATTAATCATAAACAAGTGATTACAAGCTTAGATCTGGGGTTTAGGATCCGTTGTCATGCGAAAATTGCTGGGAAGACAGCGGTCAGATGCTAGCAGTCTTGCTCAGAAGACAGAGGTCTCCGAGAGCAATGTAAGGTATGAGAGCGTTCTGATTACAAGAGAGGGGAAGTGGTGTCCTAATGTCTCTCTCTCCGTATATCTACCGTGGATATTCCCTTAGATGCCTTTATATAGTAGGGAGAGTTACATATAAATAGTTACAAGTTCGAGAATAAACTTCCTCCTAAAAAATAGGTCGTGGACGTTGTGGAGGATATGGTCAAAGGCAGTTGTAACTGAACCAAAGATCTCGGGATCTCGTTGGCGCTGCGGGATAGTCAGGTGACGATTGACGTTAACGGTCTTTGTGACGACGACAGTCTTCGGTCTTTGTGACGATAATGGTCTCTGTGATGATGATAGTTTGTATGACGACGACGGTCTGTGTGACGATGATGGTCTTTCCGACGACGATGGTCTTTCTGACGACGATGGTCTTCGGTCTTTGTGACTATGACATACTTGAAATTGTACTGGTTTTTTTGGGTCTAACAATACCCCAAATTTATCTTGGTCATTGAGGCGAGGAGACGGGTGAGATGAATTTTAAGCCTTTCGTCGGATGCTTCATTGTCTTCATGAGAAAAATTGTGTTTGGAAGATGTTGAGCTACTAGACATCAGGAGTCGTGACGATGGAAGTCAATGGTAAAAGGTACGGACTTGATCAAAGTCGTCATGTAAAGGCATGGACCTGACCGAAGTTATTAGCCTCTAGCACTGATTCTATTGAAGTTGTGTAGCCACGGGCGTTTTAACTTGATGACAATTGTTGGCGTTAGGCGTTAACTTCATCGAAATCGCTAGCCAATATCTTAGACTCGGTCAAGGTCGTTAACCAAGAGTACAGACTTGTTGTCTTGCGAAAATGCAACTATGTAGATGCTTTTGAGTTGTGCCTCAGGAGCCGAGGGCTTTTAACGGACAATGACCCATGCAGAAGTCGTTTGTAAACCATTTGATTCGCAGCTGCTTATGATCACGAGTGCTCAGCCAGACGATGACTAGTGTCTTCCTTGGTGATAACTAGCGTCTTTGGCGTTTCGAGCATTGTCCTCAGGGGAGTACCTATTCTGGCAAGTATCGCCCTGGCGGATAATGCCTTGTTTGCTAGCGATAGAAGCTACGGTTGTTGGCGAGTATCGCCTCATTTGTTCTAGCGAATAGTGCCTTATGATCGTGACTGATGATTTCTTCCTTCCGATTGTAGTCGATTGTGACCATGACTTGAGATTATCATCTCATGTGCTTCTGCATGACAAAAATTCAAAGAACTAGGAGGGTTGGTCGTGGGTTTCCCCAACGACCCTCCGACGCTCAAGTCAGTATTTATTCGACTAACATGAATTTTTTTAGAAATGATAAGGGTGAAACATGCGTTCCTTGCGATTTTGGGTTCCTAGACCGTGACTGTGACTATGATCATGACCATGACCGCTCTCGTCATCATCTGAGGTCTCACGGTCAGATTCACCAGCTGTTGGATTCTGACGGTTATCTTTTGTAGTCTTGGGATCAGAATCCAAAAGGTTATCTTCGGGGATGTTAGATCCCTTATCTTCTTCTAGGCGAATTTGTGTCATTGCTTTAGTTTGAACATCTTCAAAGGTTGCACATGGGTACATGGTCAACTCTTTGTAGAGTTCATTGCTCGTTTGAAGACCTTGACGGAATGATTCGATGGACGTCGAGACATCGCAATTGGGGATCTTGATTTTCTCGTGAACGAAATGGTTCATGTAATATCAGAGAGTTTCATCATACCCCTGCATAATTCGAAATAAGTCCTTAGATACTTGTCAATTCATCGACTACTCATGAATTGAATTTTAAACAAGTCGGCGAGATTCGCATATGATTCCACGGATCCTCGTGGCAAACTAATGAACCATCTTAGGAATGGGCCCTCAAGAGTTGCCCCAAAGCTTTTGCACATGATGGCTTCACGATCCTTTTGAGGGATGGAAGTCATCATCATCTTTTGCTTGAAGATCAAAAGATGATCGCTAGGATCATCGGTGGCGTGGTAGCCTGGCATGTCTGGAACGAGAAACCCCTTAGAAAAATCGACAACATCAATGGATTCCACAAAAGGAGAAGCTTCATAGCCATCTTCGGGTTCCTTCTCGATGGGACGTGGGATTCCGGGGATCCTTGCAATCGTCTCATAGAGAGGCTTTAGTTTCTCTTGGATCTTTTGCTTGATGACCTCCTCAAAGTCGAGAAGTTGGGAGTGATATCGTCGTCTTTTGTCGGCTGCTGGACTGGGACCCCCAGAGAGGAAGTATCTCGGGTCGTTGTCGTCATTCAAGGAAAGGTAACCACTGGAAGATTTTGGACGGTCACAGTCTCTTCAGGGAAAGCTCCTGCGGTAGCCATAGTCTTGCTCGTTGTACCTGCTATCTCAAAGACTCATTTTCAACTATTAGTTGCGCCACTCGAGCGTTGGATTTGGTTGTTTCGGCTTTGAGTTCATCAAGGTCTTTTTGGAGGGCATCGAGACGAGCAAATAGGTCATCCATGGAGAACGGTTGGCGTTTGGTAGGAGGTTGATCGGTTGGATTTTAGCTATCAACCCTACGGTGGGCGCCAAATTTTTTTGGACAAAAAAGGACCAATTAATCACTTTAGTGTCCTAGATGGGGTTTGATAGCCAAAGGGATACCATTGGATCGGGTGTACGAGAGAACCGATAAAAATGATTAACAAAAGCAATAAATAAGTAATGAAACTAAATGCAAAATCAATACAAATGAAGAAGAAATACTTATCTCCTTTAATTAATCATAAACAAGCAATTACAAGCTTAGATCTGGTGTTTAGCACCCATAGTCATGCGAAAACTGCTGGGAAGACAACGGTCAGATGCTAGAAGTCTTGCTCAGAAGACAAAGGTCTCCGAGAGCAATGTAAGGTATGAGAGTGTTCTGATTACAAGAGAGGGGAATTGTGGTGTCCTAATGTCTCTCTGTCCGTATATCTACCGTGGTTATGCCCTTAGATCCCTTTAAATAGTAGGGAGAGTTACATATAAACAGTTACAAGTTCGAGAATAAACTTCCTCCTAAAAAATAGGTCTTGGACGTTGTGGAAGATATGGTCAAAGGCAGATCTCGGGATCTCGTGGCGCTGCGGGATAGTCAGTGTGACGATTGACGTTAACGGTCTTTGTGACGACGAGACTCTTCGGTCTTTGTGACGATAATGGTCTCTTTGATGATGATAGTCTGTATGACGACGACGGTCTGTGTGACGATGATGGTCTTTCAAACGACGATGGTCTTTCCGACGACGCTGGTCTTTCCGACGACGATGTTCTTTCTGACAACGATGGTCTTCGGTCTTTGTGACTATGACATACTTGAAATTATACTTGTATTTTTTTGGGTCTAACAGCGATGGATCCCCAGGGAGGTCCGAACATAGGGGCCAATTCATGACTCTTACAAAATTACATAAAATTCCGACCAACTAACAATCTACTATATAAATAAAAGCAATAAGGTTTGGAACCTCCACATTGTGTTACATCATCTTTTGCCACGTGTCATTTCGAGAATACGCCACCTCATCTTTTGCCATATGTCACCTTTTCCTTAAGCCATGTCATGATATTTTTAACACGTCATATGCCATGTCATATTATATTCCACCTCATTATTTACGTGTCATATTTAACCGATATCTTTTAGATATGAATGAATTATATTTACATACCTATATAAACTTAACTATTTACATGTCATTTAAATTTTGAGTTAAAATTTAAACAACTCTAATGATTTCTCCTTTTACACATCATAAAATTGAAATAACTTAGATAATTTATTCATATTAAAAGGAGGAGAAAATAAATTACAATCATCCAATTCAATTTTTTTCTTAACAAGATTTGATCTTCCTCTCCATCAACTTGCTTCAATCAAATTCAGTAGAGGCCTCCTCTACCACACCATTGTCCTCTCTATCGTCCCCGACCAATGCAACCACCTCCACACCACCCGTATTCCCCTCTTCCTCCACCTCCCCACAATCCCGACATCTGGTCAAAATTTGACAAATTTATACACAATCTCATAGGATAAACTCATATACACATTGATCTATTCATAAAATTCGATCGCCTAAAAAACAATCCTAACACAAGGAAGCACACACAAGAGACAAGGAGCACAAAAAGAATATCGAACTATCAAAGTAAGGAAGAAATACTACGAACAAAATCCATATGTATTTTTTTAGTAAACAAAATAATAGATTTTACTACCAAAAATTACATAAAAATAATAACGTAAAAGATAATTTCAAAATTTTTATTTATAGATTTTTTTCATATTTTTTTATCTCACAGGCAAAGATGGAAAATTTACATTTTTAAAAAGATACTCTTGGATTTTCAACCATTCTAGGAATTAAGGAAATATAAAAAGAACTTTATTACTCCATAGTAGTTATTTAGTTTTGATACTCCTATGATCCTATCTTTTATCAGATCAAAATTGGATAAGGATATTTACATATCGTGAAATAAGATTTGATAAAGAAAAAAATCATTTTTCTATATTTTTTGAATATGACATCAATTATAAAATTTATTTTAGGAATTAAGGAAACATAATTAATTGTTTCCTCAAAAAATCTTTATTAGTAGTTACGAAGTATTTAATTTTGCTATCTTTCATCCGATCAAAATTGGATAATCAGAGATCGCAAAATGAACTAGCAAGTCAAAAAATGGGCTCCTTTGAGAGGGGGCACCAGATTCACACAGCTTTAGAAAGGAGAGTCAGCAAAGTTGTTGTTTTTTTCAAATCCAAAAAAATCTCTATCTAAATCAAAATTTCCCCGGGATTGTAGCCAGGGATCGTCAATCCGATTAGAAGAAAAGAAGGAACTGATACGACCGATGAACATAACCAGAAATGGAAACTTATTATAGCAGTTCCACGAACAATCCTTTTCATCCGGACCAATGATTTGAGCGACACATCCCAGGAACTGATGAAATTCGGGGAAAACATGAAAGCGGTCACTATACTAGAGGAAGGCGCCGAGAGGGAAACAGCCCGGATCACCAGCTAAGGCCCCTAAATGACCGCTCAGTGATAAAGGAGGTATCGGCCTTCTAGAAGCTTCGCCAGAAGCGACTAGTCTTGCAGAAACCTCCCGAACATCTTCACCACACCATAGCAGGGACCCAAGAAGTTGGCTTTGCCAACACAACATTAGGGCTCGTGCAAGTTAGGTTGTGGTGGTTGTATTGGCTGCAATGAGACAACCGGAGATCCCTGTGTCCCTGTGATCTCACGTAGTTTGTTACGTCATCTCCAAAAGGATAAATTGCGCCAGCACGTAGCTGTGCTGTCAGTAAGAAGGGAGACGAGACTCGGCCCATTCAAATCAAAATAGAACGGTTCGCCTCTTTGTTGGACCGCCGACGCGATGACCAAGAAAACTCTGGAGAAGAAGGAAGCTTCAACGCTCCCCAAGACTAGTAAAAAAAAAAGCTGTTCAGGCATCCGAACAGGGGTTTTCCAGGCATTTCAACAAAAAAGAAGCAAGGCTATGGATACCATGAAGCTCGATCTCTCCCCCCGGATGAACCATATAGCCAACCGCACGTTCCACCACTTTGCCGTTCATTTCCAGTAAGAAGTGCTTTTCTTGGCGAAGCGAGGATATCACAAGATCATGAAATACAAGATTTGATAATTTTTTCCTTTTATATATATATATTTAATTTTCCTTCTTGGTTTTTTTAATTAGTTTTTTATTTTTTTAATTTTAGTTTATTCATTGATGGTTAAATTTAATTAGCTGATATCATTTAGATATGAATGTAATATATTTTTACTAGATCTCTTACCTTTAAATAAAAAATAACTAGGATTATTTCAAATCAAGAGGAGTTTTAAGCAATTTAGGTATAACCACGTGTCAAGCCATATCAATATATATACTTTCTAAATTTTTAATTAACTAGTTGAAGTCCTGTGATATTCACGGGATATATTTATATAATATGATAATAAATTACGCAATAGACAAATTATTTTTTTGGTTTGTACTCCATATTTTAATTGAATATATTTTTAAATATTTTTCCATTATTTGTGGAGATCTTTTCCAAATTTAGATTGAAATTATTAAAATATTGATTTTAATTTTTATTAAATATTTTTAAATAATATTTTCTTATTTTTTAGACATTAATATGTATAAAATACTTGGTTTTTTATAAAGATAATAATGATTAGGATGTTATCTATAGACTATAAAGCATAATATAATTTATTAAAATATTTTTTTTAAAGTTAATTTATTAAAATTATATATTAGGGCTCTTATCTTTTACTCTATAATAATAAGAATGTTTGTAAATATGAAAAATACAATATAAAGATTAGTATAGAAGAGAACATTGTCCTTGATTTAAGAGATAAAATATAGAGAAAATTATCTATGTATTATTTTGCAAAATTCAAATCCATCTATAAAATTGTTTTCCATGCTAAATTTACATAACGAAGAAATAAAATATAAAGGAAATTAATGTATATGAACATCTACAAAATTCAATGTATTAATCAACCTATCATCCATATTAAATTACAAAAAAATATATATTCTATATTTACATAAATAAAATAAAGAGGAAATTAAGAAAAATGTAATGTAAATTTTTATCAAAATTCAATTTAAGCAAGTATTCATCAAGATTTGTGAATTTTTCTTTCTTTTTTTTTATCAAACTTTGATTTAAGAAAAAATCTTTAATATAAATGCGTACAAAGATAAAGAAAATATAATTTTATTAATTTAAATTAAAATTCGATTTTTTTTGACATTTACTTATAATCTTAATCATCAACATAAGATTATATCTTTTTCTCAAAATAAAAATATATCAACATAACAAAATTTATTATTTAAAATTATATTATTACATAGATATAAATTTTATACTTGAAGCTCAAGCCTTGTTAAGAGAAAAAAAAATATTAAGACCCTAAATCTTGTTAAGAGATAAAAAATATTAAATATGGAAAATATCATCTCATAGGAATTTATGTATATAAAAATTGGGTAAATATGTTATCTATTGTAGTAAACTAATACATAATCCATAGATAGAAAATTATACACATAAGAAACTATATAAACATGTTATCTATTTAGTATATATTGTAAGAATACTATAAGTTGTTACAAAATTTATTAAATATAATTTCACATTAATTTATTCAAAAATGCCACGTGGTGCAAATTTTACAACAGACTTGGGTTCTGTTTTATAATGTATTAGGGTAGATGTACGAATCGGATATTATGAAAGAGTAATATTTATTTGATTGAATTGATAATTTTATAATAAGAGTTATTTGATTTTATATGTGAAATATCTTTTTACTACATTTTTTTTTCAACTTTACTTACAAAATAGAAAGTTTTGATTCGTTTGATTCAATTGGAAATTTCATAAATAAAAAAGAAGCTTTATTTTCCAATCAATTTTTTTGACGAATAAAAATTGTTTAAAGATTTTGTTTTTTAATTTTTATGAATGAAAAAAGAAGCTTAATAAAGTTATATTTGTTATTAAATTTTGTTTCAAACGTATACTTTATCAATTTGTTAAGTCGTTGGATATTCATATTGATTATTTATTTAGAATATAACATTTCACAAAGATATTGATTTTAGTGCAATTTTACTATTAGATTTTAATAGAAATATCAAAATTCAAATTTGATTCCGTTTAAAAACATGTATAATTGTAGAGGATTTATGAGTATATGGGTTTGATTATTAAATTAATTAATAGCCTACAATTATCTTTTTTTGCTTATGTCAACCCAAAATTACCTTAATTTGCAAATATTCTACCTTTTTCTACCTTAATTTTGAGCAAAATTGTTCTCCATAGACTTTCCATAAGTACTATTTATAGAGTTATAGTGATATATATTATGAACTTTCTTTAAAATTGAAGATTTGGGGTATAAGATGTTTTTTGTAAGGGTATTTTTGAAAAAATGAAGATTTTGTTCAAATTTACAAAATCTTTTTATATTTTTATGGAAATATGTTTATCAATATAGATATTTATATCAAGATTCTATTTTGAGATAATTTGTTTAAACTACTTAAAAAATGAAGACTTGATTCAATTTTCCAATAGCAATATTTATACTTTAATATGTTTTATCATTGTGATTTATTTCTTCTTTTTTTAATGTACTTTATAGATTACTTGTTAATATATATTTAATTAATTAAAATAGAATATTTAGTTACCTTAATTTACAAAATATCCTACCTTCTCAATTCTTGAAAATATGGTTAAAACTATAAAATCATTTCCTTCCATATTTTAATGAAATTCTTGAAAAATTGAAAATTTGGGATATTTTAATAATTTTTTTAGCAAAGGTATTTTTATAAAAGTAGCAAAGGTATTTTTATAAAAGTGAAAATATGGCCTAAACTATAAAATCGTTTCCTTCCATTTTTAAATGATTTTTAAGCAAACGTATTTTTATAAAAATGAAGATTTTGGTTCAAACTATAAAATCTTTTGCTACGGAAATATTTCTATCTTTAGAGATAATTTTTAAAAATATTTTATTCCTAAACAATTATTAGAATTATACAAAATTATATAATATCTATCAAAAAATATTTTTACCAATAGCGATAATTTATACTAGAATTACCCATAGCGATAATTAATGTATAAAAATATGTAGTTTGAACCAAATCTTTTTATTGATCAAACCTTTTCAATCGATTTTTCAAACTATTTTTTATTATAGAAGAGATATAGCTATTTAGTCACCTCTTTTTCTATTGATAAAAAGAATTTGTGTATAATACTGGATATACATTTGTGGAAGATGAATGTATTAAATCTGTATGTAAAATATTTATTTTTCATATAAAATCTAATTAAAAATTTTAAAATAATGCGCAAGGCACGGGAAACTACATTAGTAATTCCTAGGCCGAAAAAAATATAGCCAACACTCTGTTTTTTTTTTTAATTGTTCGGCTTTTTTTTAAATCAGCCGAATTCTTTTTTATCATGCAGATAACACAATAAAATCTCACCGAATAAAATAAGGCTAACGGATCAATACTAGGTAACAAGATCTTAACCGACATTGAAACGTATCTTTGCAAAAGATATACATGCAGAGTGAGTTAGGCAAAGAATTATTTGAGGGCAAGAATATCAATGCACGAATCAAAGTTGAATATGCCCCAAAAATATATGAATTCGGATATGGGAAAGTAATCAGATCTTGCGATTTTTTTCTTGTAGATCGGAAAAACTTTTAACCGATCGACACTTTTTTTTGTTAAAATAAGGCCGAACTTACTTGGCTGGCCCAAGTCAAGTTCGACCGGAGGTGGGCTGGTGGAAACCGCGGGCGGTCGGCGAGGTGGTGTTGGAGAAGAATGCCTTCGTCGAACCGCCTAAGCTCTAATACAAGTTGATGCGTTCCGCCTTTCGAGTGGATCGCACGGGTTCCCGGTCTAGGCTCGGAAGGGCCTCGGATCTTCTCCAACTGAAACGTAGCTGAGATAAGCGCGAACCACAGGGTGGCTCGTGAGGGAAGTAAACAAGAAAGGATTGGATTGAGTCCGAATCCTAGGGCCGACAAGGGGGCTCGGCCGAGAAAGGGCGTTTAGAGTTAGAAAGGGGTGACGCCTAGGCCTTAGGGAAGAGAAACTCGATTCACAAAAGGCAATCTGTATATAGCAAGGCGTAAATAAAACTGATTACAACGAGTACTTTAAATAGAGAAAACTAGGCCTAACTAGGTTTAACTAATGGGCCTAATCTAACTATTGGGCCGGTCTTTTAAGCATAAGATGTCGCACGCCTAATATAGTATACTATGAATTATAAATAGAAACATGCCAAAAATAGAAAATATAATAAATATAATAGTAACAAGCTAGGTCGGAATCCAAGGTGGACGCCAAGTTCTCGGTAGACTCGGACTCGTCATGATCGTTCTTGATCTAGGACCAGATCACATCACCTACCTTGTGCTTTACTTCTCCACTGAACCCTACCAGCGCGGTTGGATTCCTCTCGACATCGTTCTCACTTAGTCCCACTTCCCTTAGTGCTCCCAGCATCATGAGGTTGGGCGAACTTCTGGTGTCAATGAGAACCCGTTTGACCAAGACGTTCCCTATCGAGAGAGAAATCACAAGACCATCATGGTGAGGTCCTTCAAGACCATTGATGTCGTCCTCATCAAAGTGTATTGCGAGATTGATGACATCTTTCTTCAACTGCATGGGACGATGGAAAGCGTTCTCTCGCATGTTCCTTTTGGCTGCTGAGTATGTGAGACCACATACACTCGATTCTCCCGTGATTACGTTCACAGCCTTTGCGGGTATTGGCGACGCAGGCTTTCCCGCACGTGAGGCTTCTACCACGTTTGGAGGGACTTGTGCGTTAGGCGCTACTTCTATAATCCTTCCTCGGGATACGAGGTAAGCAATCTCTCTTCTCAGCGCTATGCACTCTTTGGTTATATGACCATAATCATCATGGAAGTCACACCACTTGCTCATATCCTTATTTGGGTAAGGCTTCTCGTTTCTCTTTTTCCACCTAATGCCCCGTATCGTTAGGGCTATATTTTTCACGAGTTCCTCGGGGGATATAACCAGGTTGAACTCATCGTACTTCGGTGGTAACGGCTTGGCGGGTATAGCCTCGGCGACGTTTACCTTCACTGCGTCGGGATGAGAGCGCCGATACAGTTGATCGCGGCGTTCCCGGTGATGATCTGACGTTGCTTTCTTTTCCACCCTTTCCCAAACGCTCACGAGCTTTCTCATTTTCAAATCTTCTTCAAGTTTGATCTGAGCTAGAGCCTTAGTTTGAACATCCTCAAAACTGTGGCAAGGGTTCCTGGTGAGTTCTTTGTAGAGATCTCCATCCTGGTTAACCCCTTGACGGAAAGCTTCAGTATCAGTTGGCACGTCACAGTGGGCGATGGAAATTTTCTCTCGGTTGAACCTGTCTAGGTACTCCCCGGTGGAGTCATCCGACTTTTGGATAACCTGGTACAACTCACTAGACTGTTTCTCGAACTTTCGGCTACTAGCTAATTGGACCTTGAAGGAGTCCATTAATTCGGGGAAGGAGCGAATGCTTCCTCGTGGAAGATTAACGAACCACTTCAGAGCTGGCCTTGCGAGAGTCGCTCCGAAACCCTTACACATCAACGCCTGCCGCGAGTGATAAGAGACAACATTGGTCATCATTTTGTGCTTGAATATAGCTAAGTGGTCATCAAGGTATCCCATTCCGTCATAAGGACTCATGCTAGGCACCGAGAACTTCTTCAGTATTTCGACCTGGGCGATGTGAGGAACGAAGGGTGACTTTGTCGTAACAGTCAACCGCTTCTTTCTCAATGGGCCGAGGGACCCCAGGTATCTTTGCTAGTTGCTCGGTGAACATCTTGAACTGGTTTCGGACGATGTTTTCTAGATCTTGGGGACGCTGACGGTCCCAATCCTCTTCATCGTCCATGATGTCATCCTCAAAATGTTGAGGGCTAACTTCTCGCATCGATCAAAGGCAAATGGGCACTCTTGTCTCCTCACCAGTATGGTTGTCCTGTGCGGGGGTATAGGATGGTATCCCAGGGACAGTTTTTGGAGGGTAATGAATTCCGTACCAGAGGATCTCTCGCGCCGACTAGTAGGGTTTCTAGAGGAACCTTCTCCCCCATTGGTTCGCATTCGGTCCGTCGTTCGGGTGCGCGGGCGAACAGAAGAGACAGACTGGAGTTGAGAACGCAAACCTTCGTTGTCGGTGGTTAGTTGTTGAATGATGGTTTTTTGTTCCTCGTTACAAGCACTTTGATCTGTCAACTCCTTCTCGAGAGCTTGAAGCCTCTAGGCGAATTCAGACAACTCAATGCGGAGCCCTACCGATGCATCCGGGTGTGTGCCTCCGTCTGTAACAACCCTATTTTACAACATTGGGTATTACTGCCAGTGACTTCGGATTTTACCGTCCAAAGTCACCCAAGGCTTTTAGAATGATATTGAACATATAAAAAGCGGAAAATTAACGTAATTTAAAAAAAAGGGTGCTATTGAAAGAGACTTTGTTCGTACAACCTTCGTTACAATACCTTAACAAAATGAAGTTTGATAGCAGAAAGCATAAAACTTGTTCTTGAGACATAAATAGAAATAAAACAAAAAGTACGAAAAATACATCTTTGCTATTCTACCCTTCCTTCGTCTTCACTTACGCCTTGCTCGGGTTCCTAGATTCTGACATAATTCGCGAGGGGCGAGAATATGCCGGGCAAACATGCGGAAAAGAAGAATTAGTCTAAGAGACTAAGAAAGCGGGAACGGAACTTCCCAAGGGTATTTCGGTAATTTAGCAATATCGAGAGAGATATTATCGGGTTGTGTCTTAAGGTATGGCTTATTTACGTGGGTTTTAACGGTACGAAGAAAAGCGTATCATTTGAGACCGGTCCGAGATTGTAGACTTCTTTTTAGAATAGAAAGTATGTCGGGAACGTTATTAATTCAAGCAAGTTTAAAAACCTCTCGCGCCCTGAGCGGACCGAGAGCCGGATCGATCATTTGAGACTGATGTTCATATCTTTAGTATAGTTTTTAGTATATTTTCTTAGTTTATTAGGCTTAGTTTTGATAGTTTAGGATTAGTTTTATGTGTTTTTGGATAGTTTTGCATATTTTTATGAAAAGTATGGAAGCTACTCTATTTTGTGTATTTTTGTTGGTTTTAGCAAGGAAAAGGTGCTATATGGAGCTGAATTTGGAGCGCTACAGTGAAAGACATAGGAATACAAGATTGACGAAGTCGGAGTTCGAGTTTTATGAGATGAAGTGTGGAAGAAACCAAGCCCAGGCTCGTTAACGAGGCTGCAAGGGCTCGTTAACGAGGCTGCAAGGGCTCGTTAACGAGGCCACGAGATAGAGATTTCGAGAGTTGACTTTGTGACTCACCGATCCTGTGCGGGAATTTATTTCCGTGTTGGTAGAGTATCTTTTTATGATTTTAGGATTATTATATTATGTATTTTAGGTCTTGTTATCTTTTTAGATTTTATTTCTATCTTTTTAGGATTTTATTTCCATCTTTTTAGGAAAGTTTTTATCTTTTAGCCTTATTTCTTTCTAGCTTTATCAGTATAAATAGCCCTCTTGTTTAGCCTAGAAGGGGGGCGATTTTTAGGGAGAGATCGACGAAGAGAGGAGGAAGAGCCGAGAGAGAAGAGAGAGGATCGGAATCGAGATCGAGGTTCGGTGGACGAGAGTTACCGGGTTCGTTAATCGTTATTTTGGTTCGGTGCTTTGTATGTTTTTCGGTTTCTTCTGAATTTCTGTAAGACGATATTTTTCTTAATTTAAGTAGTGATTTGTTTTCTATGATTTCTTTTGTTGAATTTATTTGTTTCATAGTTATGATTAGTGAGTAGTCTTCTTTTCTAGGGTCGGGGTTAAGCCCGGCATAGTTATGCATGTTTGGTGAGTAAGATTGTGTGTTGAATGCCTTTTATCCATTATTGAGATTGTTTGTTGTTTTTATACCGAGGTGAAAGTCTAGGTAATTTAAGTTGTTGACTTTATTGAAAGAGAAAGTTGGTAACTTGAAGGTTGATATTGTTTGAATACGAAAGTTTCAAGCTTTAGATCCAAAACAAGCAATTGAGTGAATTGGGTTACGAAAGTAGGTTAATTTACTTGATATTCAACGAAAGTTGATGAATTTATCTGTTTAAAGGCATGATCTCATCTTCTTACGAGTTTATATGCATGATTATGTTGTGGTGTCCCTAGTCCTAGATCTTTGTTTTTATTTGAATTTTCTTAAGAGATATTCGTTGCTGAGTTTGCTGCCTCGGTACCGAACTGGTTTAGGTCGTTAGTTTGAGTCTTTTTGTTTACGGTGGTTCGTTAACGACCCTGACAACGTCGTTAACGAGGCTGCTTCTGAGTGTTTTGCTTGCTTTTGTTTGATTTTTAGTAGTCGATAGACAAACAACCTTCCTTCTCGTGGAACGATCCTGACTCCCCTATACTCAGCGGGGTCTTGACTATAAATTTATTTGTTGTCCTGAGTGAAGGCCTGTCAACAAATTGGCGCCGTTGCCGGGGAAGCAACGAGTTTGTTTGTTTATCTGTGGGTTCGGGAATAGCCCGACCCCGTTTTTTGTTTTAATTTTTGTTTTCTTTGTCTGTTTTCTCAACGCATGTCGGTAGGACGTCGAAGGCTTGAGTTTGACAACGCTGGTTATTACTCAGAACCTGAACGTTCCCTGCACCGTCGACGCCGAGAGAACCGAGCCATGGCCACACCGGAAGAGATGGCTCGTCAGTTGGAGATCCTCCACAACCAGATGGAGGCGTTGAAAACCGAGAAGGAAGGCGCTGTTGCCGAGGCTGAGCGTCAACGAGCTGCCAACGCTCGTCTACAAGAAGAGCTGAATGCCTATCTGAGGAATGTCAAACAGTATATGCATCCAGAACTGAGGGTGCCAGAGTCCCCAATCGTGCTTCCGGAGATAGAGAAAACCTTTGAGATCAAGTCTCAATTTATATCCTTAATTAAACGGGCTCAGTTTGAAGGGAAACCTACTGAGTGCCCTATGGAGCATATTAGAAATTTTCTTGATTTATGTGACACCATAGCTGCTGAAGGTGTCTCACTTGAATATGTTCTGTTAAAAGCTTTCAGGTGGTCTCTAACTGGAAAGGCCCTGAGCTGGTTGGAGAGCCTACCTCCTAAGTCTATCAGGACTTGGAAGAACTTGTATGACCAATTTCTTACAAAATTCTTCCCGCCTGCCAAGACAACAGAGTTGAGGAAACGCATCACCTCCTATCACCAGCTGCCTAATGAAACCTTTGTTGAAACATGGGAAAGATTCAAAGAGATGCTTAGACAGTGCCCCACTCATGGGCAACCTTTATATGTTCTGCAAGAAATCTTTTTCCAAGGTATCAACGCAAAGACCAAGAACCGCATTAACACGCATACAACGTGCGGTTTTATAGAGATGGATCCTACGGTTGCATGGGAATTGCTGGATAAGCTGTCCAATTATGATGCCATGTATGGAACCCAGTAGACCCCCCAGCCTCAGAAACGTCTCTATATTCCTAACCAAGAAGATGTTGACCCAGACGTCAAAAATCAGTTTCTACAAGACGAGGTCAACCGCCTGAAGAAGCAGGTAAGTTTTCTGAAATCCTCTCAATCTTGTCAAGAGTGTGGTTCTTCTGCCCATAGTACTTCTGCTCGCACTAATATAGAGCAGGTAAGAGCCGCTGAGACAATTGCTGAAATGAATTACATGAGAGGACCATACAGGAACCAGCCTAGCAATTTTGACAGGTCAAATAACTATCAGACGTGGGGCAATTAGAATCCAAATCCAAGCTATGTAGCGCCTCCACCAGATAGACGACCTGCACCTTATCGACCCCCAGGCCATCAGGAGCCGCCATCTTGGGTACAAGGGTTACAGGAAAGCATCAATGGGGTACACAACAAAGTCAATGAAGTTCAAGCTAACCTTAACCACCAGAATAAAAGATGGGGAGAGTTCGATGTATGGAAGAGGAATGTAGATTCCCAACTAGGGAACCTTGCTGCACAGATTCCGAGACCACAAGGGCAACTTCCGGGCCGTCCCGAAGAAAACCCTAAAGGACAAATAGCAGCAGTACACCTTAGAAGCGGAAAGACATTACCGGAGCGAGTCCAAGCTGGGGATAAGAAAGAAGAGGACACCACGGTTACCCTCTGTAACGAGCCAGCAAGGGCAATTACCGAACCAGTGAACCATGATGACGAGGCTCCGATGGTACCTAACGACCCTACTCCAGGTAAGTTTTCTAATCCGAGCCTTCCTCTCAATTCCAGGGCAGTTAACGACCCTAGCAGGGTCAATAACGACCCGCCGAGCATACTTGACGACCCTAGTGTCGACCCGGTAGCACCACCCCTCGAGCCTAACTTGGTTCTGAGGATGGTGAAATCTCTTCCATTTCCCACTAAGAAATCTATGGACTCTACTGAGAGTAAGTTCAAGCGTTTCGTAAAGATTCTTCAGGGCATTAATATTTCCATCCCATTCGCTGAGGCCCTAAGCGAAATGCCGGCTTACACAAAATTCTTGAAAGAGATTCTTAGCAGGAAAAAAAACATTATTGAGCTATAGGATGAAGTCAGATCTATAGCTTTACCGGAAAAGCTAGGAGATCCAGGGAGATTTGCAATAACGATTGGCATAGGCGACCACAAGTTCAAAGCTTTATGTGATCTGGGAGCCAGTGCTAGTTTACTCCCTCTCTCGATCTGGTCCAAAGCTAATATGGGACCACTAGAGCCCATCAACATGCGGCTTTATATGGCAGACAGATCCTGCATCAAACCAACAGGGGTGGTAGAAGACTTTCCAGTTCAAGTGGGCAAATTCTTTGTTCCAAACGACTTCATCGTTATGGCAATGCCCGAAGATCCAGTGGTGCCTATTATTTTGGGAAGACCGTTCCTCGCCACAGCTAGAGCCATAATTGATGTTAGGAGGGGACTCCTAACTTTCGAGATTGGGGATGAGGTGACGATATTCCGATTCAAACAGTCAATCAATGAGACCAATAGAGCCGAAGTCAAGATGCTCTACACCCACAAGGAGATCATTAATTGTGGAGACCCTATTGGAATATTGGCAACAGATGATGAAATTTCTGGTCAAAGATGGGCAGATATAACCCCTGCAGTTTCAGTGACGAACCCCTCAGCTGCGTTACAGATTCTCCTGGCAGAAGAAGCAGGCTCGTTAACGACTCCACCAGCATCGTTAACGACCTTGGCAGAAGATAACGAAATATCAACCTTTGAATATCTTGAGGAGGTGTTGAAGACGGAGCCAGAAGAACCAATTCTAATCCCCGCTGAACCGTCCCCAACACTTAAACCCCTTCCAGACTCCCTCAGGTATGAATTCCTTGGTCCTAATTCTACTTTGCATGTCATCATTAATGCCAAATTAAAAGATGAGGAAGTAGGAAAACTCCTGAATGTGCTTAGGATGCATAGGAAAGCCATAGGCTACTCCCTAGATGATATAACTGGCATATCCCCTTCCCTTTGCATGCATAGGATATACATGGAGGATAATCATAAACCCACCATAGAGCATCAACGTAGGTTAAATCCTAACATGAAGGATGTGGTTAAAAAGGAAATTATTAAATTACTTGATGTTGGGATCATATTTCCTATATCGGACAGCCAGTTCCAAAGAAAGGAGGGATGACTGTTTTAGAAAAGGAAAAGGGAGAGCTTATTCCGACTAGAACCACCACTAGTTGGAGGATGTGTATTGATTATAGGAAGCTTAATAGTGCTACTAGAAATGATCACTTTCCGCTTCCTTTCATTGACCAGGTGTTAGAACGCTTAGCCCAGCATGAATATTTCTGTTATTTAGATGGCTACAGCGGTTTTTGACAGATTCCCATTCATCCTGATGATCAGGAGAAGACAACCTTTACATGTCCTTATGGAACCTTTGCCTATAAAAGAATGCCATTTGGGCTTTGCAATGCCCCTGCCACCTTTCAAAGGTGTATGATGGCCATTTTTTCGGATATGATAGAGGAGATTGTAGAGGTTTTCATGGATGACTTTTCTGTTTATGGTTCTTCATTTGATTCTTGTCTTGCTAACCTTGCACGAGTGCTTAAAAGATGTGAAGAAACCAATCTTGTGTTAAATTGGGAAAAGTGTCATTTCGTGGTTCAAGAGGGAATAGTACTAGGACATCTTGTCTCTAAAAGAGGGATAGAGGTAGATAAAGCAAAAATTGAGCTTATTGAAAAACTACCTCCTCCTTCTTCTGTAAGAGACGTTAGGAGTTTTCTAGGGCATGTTGGCTTTTACAGACGATTTATTCAGGATTTTTCTAAGATAGCTAAACCTTTGACTAACCTACTAATGAAAGATGTAGTGTTTGAGCTGTCTCCAGAATGTCTTGAAGCATTTTACAAGTTAAGAGCTGCCCTCGTGTCCGCCCCCATTATGCAGTCCCCGGATTGGACATTACCCTTTGAGATTATGTACGATGCCAGTGACTATGCAGTTGGCGCAGTCTTAGGGCAACGGAAAGACAAGAAGCTCCATGCCATCTACTACGCCAGTAAGACGCTGGATGAGGCGCAGAGTAAGTATACCACAACGGAGAAGGAGTTCCTTGCCATGGTATTTGCCTTTGAAAAATTCCGGTCCTACCTTGTTGGATCCAAAGTGATTGTTTATACTGACCATGAGGTTGTTAGATACCTAATGGCCAAAAAGGATGCCAAACCTAGATTGCTTTGTTGGATGCTCTTACTGCAGGAATTTGACCATGAAATAAGAGACAAAAAGGGAGCAGAGAACCTAGTGGCAGATCACTTATCCAGATTGCCGGTTGAGCATATCACCGAATCCAACAATGAGATGCCAATAAACGATTCCAGACCGGACGAACACCTCCTGCTGAACGAGGTCGAACTCGACAAGACCCTCGTCACCGACCCCTTCAGGGTCGTTAACGAGGCGCCGAGGCTGGAAAGCATAAATCACAAGGATAAAGCTCCAAGGTGGGTCGGTATGTCAGTCAATCAGATCGTTACTAAGCCACGGGAGGTCGTTACCGAGGATAAAATAATATCTCCAAGTTCGTTAACGATCCATTCAGTTCTGGTAACGACCGAATCAGGTAAGACTTCTGAAACCGAACTTGCTCAAATAAATTCCATTTCTTCTCCTCCTTCTATTTCTTCTTCCCCAATATCAATCCATGCTGTTAGAGGGTCAAAAGCCCCTTGGTTTGCGGATTTCGCTAACTATCTTGTAGGAGGCGTGATTCCCGAGGGTCTGACCCCACAAAAGAAGAAGAAATTTCTCCATGATGTAAAACAGTACTATTGGGATGATCCTCACTTGTTTAAGCAAGGAAGCGATCACCTCTTTAGGCGCTATGTTCCAGAAGAGGAGATAGAGAACGTGATCCGTCAATGTCACACACTTCCAACTGGAGGCCATGCAAAGGGATTCAAAACCACGGCGAAGATTCTTCAAAGTGGTCTCTATTGGCCAACCATGTTCAAAGATGTACAAGCTTATGTAACAGCATGTGATGGGTGCCAACGCTCAGGCAACATCACTTGGAGACATGAAAATCCACTAACCGGGATATTAGAGGTTGAGTTATTTGATGTATGGGGCATAGACTTCATGGGACCGTTTCCCGCATCAGGCCCCTACAAGTACATCCTAGTTGCGGTCGATTATGTCTCTAAGTGGGTAGAAGTTGTTGCTACAAGGACTAACGACACCAAAACTGTGGCTAAATTCATCAAGACCAATATTTTCCCCAGGTTCGGCGTTCCAAGAATCCTTATTAGTGATGGTGGCTCTCATTTCATTGAGCGGAGTTTTGAAGCACTTTTGGCTAAGTATGGGGTATCCCATCGGGTGGCAACACCGTATCATCCCCAAACAAGTGGCCAAGTTGAAGTTTCAAACAGGTAAATAAAAAGCATATTGGAGAAGACAGTGTCCCGTTCTAGGAAGGATTGGTCCTCCAAATTGGATGACGCTCTATGGGCATACAGGACAGCATACAAGACGCCTCTACGTACCACTCCTTATAATCTAGTGTATAGCAAAGCATGTCATTTACCGGTTGAGATGGAGCATAAAGCATTATGGGCTCTTAAGGAGCTCAACATGAATCTCGACGCGGCTGGAGAAAAAATATTTATGGACTTGCAAGCATTAGAAGAATTGAGGCTGAAGGCGTACGAAAATGCGGAAATTTACAAAGAGCGCACCAAACGGTGGCATGATCGGAAATTGGTGCCCAAAACATATGAAGTGGGCGATAAGGTACTTCTTTTCAACTCTAGACTCCGACTATTCCCAGGGAAGCTTAGGACATGGTGGAGTGGGCCATTCGTGGTCCATCACATCTATCCTCACGGTGCGGTAGAGTTGATCGATAACCAAGGCGTAATCTTCAAAGTTAATGGCCACTGACTGAAGAAGTTTCATGAGCAACCCGACCCGAACGAAGAGATCAGAGTCACTATGGCTCTCACAACGTCGGACTAAGTCAGGTGAGTACGTCGGGCTGACGACGTTAAAAATATCGCTTACGGGAGGCAACCCGCTTTTTAGTATAGAATTAGTTTTCTTTTCTTTTTAGATTCTTTTTCCTAGCTTTCTTTTGAGTTCTTTTTAGTAGTTTTTAGGATAGAAATTAGGATAAATTTAGAGCTAACAAGTTACAGGAGAAGGGCTCGAAAATCACTCCAAGAGGCTACGGTGGCTCGTTAAAGACCCATCCAGGGTCGTTAATGACCCGGTTCGATGACCCGATTCGGCAAAACGGGCAGGAAAGTTTTTCTTAACCTAAATCTATCTTTTTCTACCCCTTGCCGCCGCCCCCTTCTACCTCTTCCTATCCCTACCCTCTCCTATTTAAACCCTCTAACCCTAAAAAATTCTACCCACAAATCTCTCAAACCCCAAATCCCTCAAAACCTCCACCGAATCTCCACACCACCGATCGGAATCCTTCGCCTCACCGACCACCGAGAAGCCGTCATTACCGAAGCCCGGAAACCCATTCTTCTCACCGACGAGATCCGAGTTCGTTAACCACCCAATTCCGACCTCTTGTTCTTCAATTTCTCGATTCTCCGGTATGATTTCTAATCCCTAACTCGAAATTGCATGATTCATGTTTTTTTTAGGGTAGAAATTTCATATCTTGAATTGAGTTCATAGAGAGGGTTGGTTGATATGATTGGATTTTGCTCATGAAAGTTTGATTATGCTTAGTAGTTCTTGGCCTAGGGAAGGATATTCATGTTAGATATCTCATTGTGAAAAAGTTGGTTTTGAAAAGCATGAATTTTTCTTGTTCTAGTATTAAAAAGATACAAACTTTGCATGTCAAAATTTCGGGTAAATTTAGCATGCTCGGGATGGGTAATTGAGCAAGTATGGGGTACATATATCCGATTGTGTGCCTAGTGCAGGAGTATAGAGGATTGCATGCTTGATTTTGGTTTGATTTCTTAAAGTTGAAAGATTCGGAATTCTGCGAACTGGCTCTCGGCATCTCGTTAACGACCCACCCAGGCTCGTTAACGACCCTGCATATCCTCAAAGATCAATACCCAGTCCAGAATCGTAAACGACCCAATTGGGTAGTTAACGAATAATTCCGAGGATTATTTCGAGACCAAGTATGGGGTCTCTTGCCTAACTTAACTTGAGTGGATCTTATCTTGGAAAATCATGATTGTTTTGTAGATCACATGGCAAGTTCCAGCAGACCCGCTACCCGAGCTCAGAAGAAGAGAAGGAACCAGAGGTCCCCATCTCCACCTCGCATGGACAATGTGATCTTGCGCACTCAAGGGCAAGCAGGCCGATACAGAGCAATCCTAGACAAGGACCACAACACTCGGTGGTTCTCAAAGACAAGTGCTAAGGCCATTGGGATTTACACGGATGTCAAGGAGGCCTTTGCTATTCTCGGTGTGCCTCACTTGCTGAAGAAGGAGACGGTACCACACTTTCCGGCCCTCACATCTGAGTTTTTGGCCACTCTAGAGACTAGTTTTCCGTCGAAGAATTCGGCAGGACGCATCCGGTTTAGGCTCGGTAATGTGAGCCGAGAGTATACCATGGCGGAGTTCAACGCTATCCTGGAGCTCCCAAATCCTTCTAGAGATTACAGCCTGAAAGATTACAAGGTGACTCGGACTTGGAGCTATATCACTGGGGAGGACCAATCCTCCAGCGCAGCATTATCTGGGGCAAGCTTCATCAACCCCATATTCAGAATCATTCTCCGAGTCCTAGCCGCTACATTTTGGCCGAAGAGAGAGCTGATCAGGCCAACAAGGACGGAAGTTGCTTGTCTCCGCACCATCCTTTTTGAGGAGCCCGACCCTTTGAATTTGGGGTATGAATGGCTCTACTACATAGAGAAATCAACCAAGTCCAAGGAAGTTTGGTGTGGTAACTTGGTTAGTCTTTTGGCTACAAACCTCGGAGTCGACCTTACTCGCTACACACCGGCTCATGCTCAACTCCTCAACAAGAGCTATTGGTATAGCTCCGGTATTTTCATTCAAGCCGAGGGAGGGTTCAAAGTGAAAGTTCAAGACCCACTCGTTAGACCCACCCTTGACAAGTTGGAGCTACTCTACGTACCAAATTGGTACGAGGCGTGGACGGGCCATGCTTACCCATTAGATCCCAAGCCGGAGGATGAGCTATCACTTAGACCGTGTGAGACGAGATTTGAGCGAGACGAGGAAGAGATGGATGAAGATGAAGATGAAGATGAGGCTACCGAGGTAGTTGGCGACGACACTGAAGAAGCCGACACCGAGGGAGGTACGGAAGAGCTTAACTTCGAGGATAACAACACCGACACGGAAGTATTGGGCACCAACATCCTCGTTGACGAGCCTACCAGGCTCGTTAACGACCATTTCCAGCCTCCTCCCTACATTCCTAACGAGGCACCCAGATTCGTTAACGAGGTTCCGAGGATGACTACCGACCCACCGCCAGCTCCTGTCGACCCTCATTCTTATGGTCTCATACCATACAACCCGGTGTTGTATCAAGACCATTTCCAGCCTCACTATCCACCACCTCCTCAGCCCGAATACACATGATCGAGTATGCCACCACCGTGGGCCGAGGATCTTTCTGCTCAGATGCAACAACTTCACCTCCAGCAGGACCATATTCATAGGAGGATGGATAGATGGGAGACCGTCTATTCTGCTCGCATGTCAATGGAGGATGAGAGGCATCGTCAAAGAGAGGCGGATGATGCAGAGCGTTGGAGGACGATGTACGACTTCATGGGGAACTTTGAGCATTACTTTCCTCCACCAAACCAGTGATTCAGCCTGAAGAAGAAGTTTTTCCTTGTTTTTCCACTTTTGAGACTTTGTAAGTTTTTTTTTATGTCTTTTCTTTTTTTATTTTGTTTTTTGTGTGGTTCTTTTCTTTTCTTTTCTATTTCTTTCCTTCTTCTTATTTTTCTTACAGTGGGGACACTGTACTTTTAAGTATGGGGTGGGAGAAAGTAGAAAATTTATGTCTTATGTGTCTTGTGTGTTTATTTGTTTTAAGTAGTTTCGTTTCATAATAAAAAAAATATAAAATCGAAAAAAAATTGAAAAATTATGAAAAATCTAAAAAAAAAAGAAGGATTTTAGAATTGATAGATATCCCTTTCTTAGGTTCTATGATGGTAGTTGCTAGCATGATCATATAAATCCTTGCAAGCATGTCTTTGATAGTATAGCCGGATTCTTGTTTTAAATTATTTTTAGGAAGGAATAACACTTGATGAAATTGAGCACATTTACTTTATAGCATAAGTGATGCAATCCAACAAAATAATTACCTTGTGAGTTGTTTTTGGCCTTATAGGGAGAACATTAAAAATCCCTCTTCTTTTCTTGTGTGATTTACTCTCTATATGCATATTATCTCTCGGAATTGTGATGGTTATCTATTTCTTGAGACCTATATAAGATTTATAGTTCATTACTTGTGAGAATCATATGATAGAGAACTTATTTTTTATAAGCCCTATTATTCCTTATCCACCTTTACATTATCCTCTTTTTGACAGCCAATTTGAGCCTGAAACCTTTTATTTTTAGCTCCACAAAATTATTCCCTAGCCGAGATAAGCTTGACCCTATCCGGGGATTAGGACTTAGATTGGACGGGTATCTTTTGTTGAGTGCAATGTTATGTTTGGGTTCGAAATTTTTGGGATTATTGGTAAAGGTAGATTGGAAGTCTCTTGTTTTTAAGTTATGTAAAAGAAAGATCTCTTGATGAGCAAAAGATGCACAAAATAAGGGTGTTAAGAAGAAGAGGAGTACATGATGAAGCTCGTTAGCGACCCTGAAGTGGGTTCGTTAACGAGGCGGCGAAGGAAGAAAGAAAAAAAGGGGTTGTTAAAAAAGAAGAAGAAGTTTGAAGTGCATGTGTGTTTATAGATAAAATCAGAGATTCTTTCCATTTTTATGAGACTTTCTAGGATATAATGGGTAAGTAAAAGAAATGAGTGTGCATAGTGAAGAGTGAGTTTGGTATGTTTATGAGAGTTTTTGGAGATGTGTGAGTTTTTAGGAGTCTTTTGATTCCCGGATATTATTAGCACCACATGACCAAAATATTTTCCACGCCTTATTGTCTTTACCAAGCCCCATTACAACCCGGCCGAATGGAAGCTTCTATGAAGTTTTTCATTGAGCCTAAGTTTCTCTTGATGATTTTTGCTTGTTTTGACAACTCTTGGGTGGAGAGTATTGGTGATATAAGTTCCAATTTCTATGAGTTTTTTTGTATGAGATGAGTTGAGAGATTGAATTTATAAGCCTAAACACTTGAGAGATGAGTGAAACACATTATATCCCTTGTGAGGTTGGATTGTATTTTCTTGTGTCTATTTGGTGCATATATGTGTAATGACATTAATAATCATTTGTTATTTCTCTTCTATATGTTGATATTGCTTTTTAGAGGATGGCTATGTCTGGATGAGTATGTTTGTTTGGTTTTGATTATTGTTTAGTAATTGCTTGAGGACAAGCAAGTCTAAGTATGGGGTATTTTGATGTTCGTATTTTTAGTATAGTTTTTGGTATATTTTCTTAGTTTATTAGGCTTAGTTTTGATAGTTTAGGATTAGTTTTATGTGTTTTTGGATAGTTTTGCATATTTTTATGAAAAGTATGGAAGCTACTCTATTTTGTGTATTTTTGGAGGTTTTAGCAAGGAAAAGGTGCTATATGGAGCTGAATTTGGAGCGCTACAGTGAAAGACAGAGGAATACAAGATTGAAGAAGTCGGAGTTCGAGTTTTATGAGATGAAGTGTGGAAGAAACCAAGCCCAGGCTCGTTAACGAGGCTGCAAGGGCTCGTTAACGAGGCCACGAGATAGAGATTTCGAGAGTTGACTTTGTGACTCACCGATCTTGTGCGGGAATTTATTTCCGTGTCGGTAGAGTATCTTTTTATGATTTTAGGGTTATTATATTATGTATTTTAGGTCTTGTTATCTTTTTAGATTTTATTTCTATCTTTTTAGGATTTTATTTCTATCTTTTTAGGAAAGTTTTTTATCTTTTAGCCTTATTTCTTTCTAGCTTTATCAGTATAAATAGCCCTCTTGTTTAGCCTAGAAGGGGGGCGATTTTTAGGGAGAGATCGACAAAGAGAGGAGGAAGAGCCGAGAGAGAAGAGAGAGGATCGGAATCGAGATCGAGGCTCGGTGGACGAGAGTTACCGGGTTCGTTAATCGTTATTTTGGTTCGGTGCTTTGTATGTTTTTCGGTTTCTTCTGAATTTCTGTAAGACGATATTTTTCTTAATTTAAGTAGTGATTTGTTTTCTATGATTTCTTTTGTTAAATTTATTTGTTTCGTAGTTATGATTAGTGAGTAGTCTTCTTTTCTAGGGTCGGGGTTAAGCCCGGCATAGTTATGCATGTTTGGTGAGTAAGATTGTGTGTTGAATGCCTTTTATCCATTATTGAGATTGTTTGTTGTGTTTATACCGAGGTGAAAGTCTAGGTAATTTAAGTTGTTGACTTGATTGAAAGAGAAAGTTGGTAACTTGAAGGTTGATATTGTTTGAATACGAAAGTTTCAAGCTTTAGATCCAAAACAAGCAATTGAGTGAATTGGGTTACAAAAGTAGGTTAATTTACTTGATATTCAACGAAAGTTGATGAATTTATCTGTTTAAAGGCATGATCTCATCTTCTTACGAGTTTATATGCATGATTATGTTGTGGTGTCCCTAGTCCTTGATCTTTGTTTTTATTTGAATTTTCTTAAGAGATATTCGTTGCTGAGTTTGCTGCCTCGGTACCGAACTGGTTTAGGTCGTTAGTTTGAGTCTTTTTGTTTATGGTGGTTCGTTAACGACCCTGACAATGTCGTTAACGAGGCTGCTTGTGAGTGTTTTGCTTGCTTTTGTTTGATTTTTAGTAGTTGATAGACAAACAACCTTGCTTCTCGTGGAACGATCCTGACTCCCCTATACTCAGCGGGGTCTTGACTATAAATTTATTTGTTGTCCTGAGTGAAGGCCCGTCAACAGAGACCGGTCCGGTTTTGATGTCTTTTACATGTGCATTGGCACTTATCTTATATCGTGACGAAAAGATATTGATTACGTTAATGATTTTTAAAGGGGGTGGGGGCTTGCATGGCCCGGACCACCAAGGGAAAACTCTGTTCCCGACACTTAGCTAGAATGTCACTCATCCCTCCTTGCAATCGGAGCGGACATGGATCATGACCCTAAAAGTCGTACTTTAAGCGCAGAGGCATACGACTTAGTAAGTTATATAGAGGCGTCGGGTTAATCCCGCGCCCCTCACTAGTTCGCTCGTAACCGTTCTCTTAACGAAACCGTAAACAATCAAGGCCACAACAAAACTAGCATAATAGTCCTACCAAATATTAAATAACGGAATAACGATAACAGTGGGGTCATTATATCTACAATCGATATTCCTAGGTTCGTTTATTACTTAGCAAACAAGTTATTCCCAACATCGAGAAATTTCACGGAATGAATATATAAGGCTACAAGGGGAAATTTCACTTGCCTTTGCTCTAACGATATCGGATTTAGCGAAATAGTGGAAAACGTTGTTTCGCGACTTGGAACGGGAATTCAACCTATTGACACAAAATATTACGATAACTTTAATAATAATTTCCGTTTTCTTCTAAAGTTACGAAAAATCTCTTTTATTCTTCCTAAGAGATTACTTTTCTAAATTATATAATAATTTAGTTGGATGAGAATAAAATAATAATATTCCTTATTATTATTTTAAATATGGTAATATCCTTTTTATTCCTTAAAAATCCTTATTATAATAATATCCATTTCCATTCGTGGAAACCAACTAATAGCTTTAATTAGTTTAATAGAATATTCTTTTATAACTTAACTTGCTATTTTCTTAATATAATTAGGCAAGGAAATCCTTATAAGATTATAAGATATAGTTTTCTAACTTTTAAACGATATATTTTATTTATAATCTTATTAGGGTGGTCAAAGCCTATTTTGCCCTTATGAAAATATCTCAACTTAATGTTATTATAATATTACCTTTTTATCAATAATATCCATAACAATACTTTAAATATTATTTTCTCATCAAAGAATATTTTATTAAAACATGATCTTAATAAAAACCTTATTTAGATATACAAACCATACTAAATAGAGATAAAATATTACTAGGCATCCTTCTTAGTATTTTCCATAAATAGAACTTTCTATATGCTTTATAAAGTAAGCTTTCTATAAATTTAGTATGATATTAAAATAATCTTATTATCTTATTTACATAAATTCTCCCATATATTAAGTTTATAAAAATATTATAATCATGTCTTAAAAACCTATTTATAATTAAAAGCATATGTTTGTGATATCTCAGTTCAAGAAATATCTTCATTCCTATTTTCCATTATCTTTTCATGCAAGGCAACTTTTACAACTTAGCAATATTAATATCATATTATATATTAGCTTTTTATGATATCTACTATAGTTATTAAATAAAACTTATATCTTTAAAATCTGTACACTTAGAGAAATATTGCAATATCTTCTTATATATATATATATTCTTCTAACAAGGTATTGTTTATTAAACAAAAGCTACAAATTTAAAAATAATAACCTTATATAAAAAAATTTATGTGAGATCTTAGTATGTCTTGCAATTTTATGATATGCATTAAATATTAAGTAGAATAACAATTTACCAATTATACTTATAATTTCTTTAATTGATTTATTCTTCCTCCTCAACTAACAAGATCTCAAGCCAATATTTTTATTAAATCTAATCTTGTATGCTAACAATAATTTGATTTATTTATTTTTTTCTAACAAACTCTTTTAATTAAAATAACAAGATTTAATTAAATCAATAAAAATAAAAGGGATAAAAATTATACCCTAGGCTTGTTTTCTGTATTACCGAATAACAGAGGAGTGTATAGGGGAGGGGAGGCGAGCAAGCGACACCACTAGGGGTCCTCGACGACGACTCGACGGCTTCCGGCGGTGTTTCGGCGGTTCGGCGGGCAGAGGTGGTGGCCGGCGGTGCGCAAGGGAGGAAGAAGGGGGAGGTTGAAGGTATTCCAATGGTGTTATGAAGGGGAAAAATAAAACTTGAAAGGCTGGTTTTTGGAACTAAATTGAGAGCAATTTCTTAGAAGAGAGTAGAAGAGGTGTTGGTGTGAGTTTGAAAGAGAGTTGAGCTCCTTTATATAGGTAAAGGGAGGAGGCTTCTGATCCATCTCGTTGATGGTGCACCAATGGAGAGGAGGAGGATGATCCTCCATTGGTCACAAGTGTGCTAGTTGAGGGATGATGAAGGATGATGTAGGTGTGCCATTCTTGCAAGCAAAGGGAGAAGATGGAAGACACAAAATACATGCATTGGAGAAGCGTCACATCCATCAAACTTCTTTGACTTGTTTGAAGAAGAAGAAGAAAAGGATGGTTTAATATTAAAAGAATGGGTTTATGAATAGATGAGTTACTATAGTCTAGCGGTTTGAGGAGTGTGTGCTTGTATGAAAGGAGCGAGAGGTCTCGGGTTCGAGTCCCGGCTCTTGCCTCCTTTTTATTTAATTTTCTTTGTACTATTTTTAGTCTTGCACACTTCATTAATAAAATTCGGAAATTATATTAGTCTTATTTTATTTGAATAATTTTCATACCTTGTAATCCTTTATACAATGTTCTTAATTTTATTTAATTTAAATTACTTAAACTCTCTTTTTAAAGAGACAAGGATGAATTCCCCACTTGCTTAATATTTGTAATTAAATTCTTAATTTCCATTGTAGCAAACCTTTATAACCTTTTATAATATAATATGAGATTATAAAGATTATTAAACTCTCTATTTTAGAGAAAAAAATTATTGTGATAATTACTAATTTATTTTATTTAGAATTTAGCGGATATTACACCATCACCCTAGCGTCTTGCTCTTGGTTTCTCTCGTCGGAGTTGCACATTGTAATTTTTCGATCTCTTCTGATCTGAAAAGATGAACCTTTTTCCGACTGTAGGCCCTACGGTGGGCGCCAATTTGTTTTGGACAAAAATTGGATAACCAAACTCTTGTCCTAGATTGGGGCAACGATCGAATTAACACTTGAAATATCCATGAAAGGGGTAATCGTATTGATTATGATCGGAGGTTATAAGTGTATATTCTCTCAAGAGGTAAAAATGCTCTACTTTGTGCGTATAACCGAATGAATATTATCCCTTCTTTTCCTAGCCTATATTCCCTTAAAGTAGTTGTTTCCCCTAATATCCCACAATCTCCACATTTCCAGGGCATATCTCCCGCTGCTAGCCACCTCCCACATTTGTTAGAATGAATAACCGCCATGGATGGTCGAATCTCGGACGCGCATCCCCTTCTTGTGACCATAGATTTCTTCATTCTTCTTGTGATTGCTAATTTCTTCTCGTCCTTTGAGATTTCTATCCTCTTGTTCTTTCGTGTTCCTTCATTCGCTTTTGGGCTAGTAATCTTAAATGGGCCGACTTATTTTTGGGCCTAACAGTGATCTTGCATTTCTATTTCTGCTCCCTAGGATGCATCCCCTTCTCAGAATGTTTTGTTTTTGGTTTTGTGCTATACGACTTTTGCCTACATGATGAACAAGTTTTTTAATTTGAATGCTCGTTCTTTTTTTTTGTTTCGTTCCGTTATTCATGCTTACTCTTTTCGATGATGCCAAAAGGGGGAAGGATAAAATGTGTGAGATGCGTTATTTCAAAGTTATCATAGTATGCCCTTTGCTAAGGGGGGGGGGGGTAATCTCACAAAATCCGCCAAGTTGGAACTGCATAGGAACTCCCTTCTATATGTTGTCACACTAAGGGGGAATTTTCATGAGTATACATGAGCGTAAAATTGCATGAAATACTTGTCATTTTATTATAGGTTTGTAATCATCAAAAAAGGGGGAAATTGTTGAGTCGGTGTTAGGAACTCACGTTCTTTAACATTGGAACAACGTCCTCAGGTTTGATAATGACAAACACCATGAGAACTAACGCCAATTGCCAAGTATTTCAGTAGAACTGGTTGCGTAACGCAAAGCACAGAATAACAAGTTCCCACAACTTGGGAACTAACAGCTTGGGAACTAATGCAACGACAAAAAAGAAAGTGACCAACCCTTAGAAGATAAGAGGTTGTGAGTCGCAAAGCAAAACACAGAAAAACAAGTTCCCAACACATTGATGTGATCCGGTCCTAGACCGAGATCGATCATGACGAGCCCGAGTGTACCGAGACCTTGGCGTCCAGCTTGGATTCTGACCTAACTCGTTACTATTACATTTATTATTATATTTATTACATTTCCTTTTTTGGCATGTTTCTATTATAGCTAGTTTCTATTTATGTTTCCGATGTTACTATTTTGGGTGTGTGTCTACTTATACTTAAGAGACTGGACCAATAGTTAGACTAGGCCCTTTAGCTAGACCTAGTTAGGTTTTGCATTTTCTATTTAAACCCTTCGTTGTACTCAGTTGTATTTACGCCTTGCTTTATACAGATTGCCTTTTGTAAATCGAGTTTCTTTTCCCCAAGGCCTAGGCGTCAAACCCGGTTCTTTGAACCGACCATTTTCTATCCTTTTTCCAACGCCCTCGTCTCGACCCTAGGCCAACCGAACTCGATCCGTCGAGTTTTCCCTCGTGATCCACCTTATGGTTCGTGCTTATCCCGGTTATGATTCATTGGAGAAGATCTGAGGCCCTTCAGAGATTAGATCGGGGACCCGTGCGATCCACCTGAAAAGTGGAATGCATCAACTGGTATCAAAGCGAAGGCGACTCGACGAAGGTTTCCTTCTTCGATCGGCACAAAAAAAATTCACATCCCATTAAAATATTGACGTTGTGCGATTCGTCAATAGCGCTCAATCGGTTTTTGGTACGTGTTTTGCTTGATTTTCACATAGAGGAATCGTGATCTGATTTAACCACTTGCTTTTTATTTCAATTTCTACATCCTTCCATAAAATAAATAAAATTTTGGAAACTCTCTGCATGTACATCTTTGCTAATATAACTTGTTGAAGTCGCGTGAAATTCACGGAATAATATTACTAAAAAATATTAAAATTTATGATATTAATATAAAATTTAAAACTTGTATTTGTATATAATATAGAAATAAAATTATGTAATTTATAAAAAAAAACTTTAAGATCGTACTACATATTTTAATTGAATATATTTAAAAATTATTTTCATTAATTGTTGAGATTTTGCCCCATACTTTGATTAAAAATTTTAAAATTTTAACTTCACTTGAATTGAATGTTTTTATATATATTTTTATTTTTTTGTTAAGATATTTTTATGCATAAAACAATCAGTTTTTATAAAATATTTATTAAGGTTATGTATTTGAGTTCTTATCTTTTACTTTATAATGAATATAATAATATTTTTAAATATGGAGAACATTAATATAAAAATTAGTATAAAAAATAACATAAAGAAAAAAACAAAAATAATATAATGTTATAACTTAAAGATAATTATGGTAGGATATCTAGAAAGGATATTATAACTTATTAAAATAGTTTTAGCGTTAATTTATTAAAATTCAGGTAGATATATCAATGTATACTAAAATATATCATATATTCTATCAATAATTTATTATATTGTAAAATATCAACATATAGATAAAAAAATTATATACTTGGAGTGCAAGATTTGTTAAAAGATAAAAGAAAATTTATTATGTATAAAATTAATATAAAAAATATTAGCATATAGATCAAGTTTTGTTCAAAGACATGCATAAAATTAATATAGAAAATATCAACATATACATAGATCAAATTATTATAATATAAAAATTAGATTTATAGAAAGAATAATACAAGTTATTATTAAAAAGCTTGAAATTATTTTATTCAAGTAATGCCACATGGCGCAAATTTTTCAACATACATGGTTTCTGCTTTATAATGTATTAGGTAGATGGAAGAGATATGTTTCCTTGTCAGTTGTGATTAGCATATGACGTTAGGATCTCCTTGTTGTATTTCCAAAATTCGGTTAGTTAGCCGATCTTCTAATATATATGTGTGTGTGTGTGTGTGTATCAGCCGAGCAATTAAAAAAAAGAGAGAGAGCTGATCAGTTATTATAAAAAAAAAAAAAGAGCTCAAAATTTAAAAAAAGAGAGAGTTCGAATTATTTTCAGCCTAGGAATTGTTGTTAGTTGGCCGGAATTTTTATGTAATTTTGTACTTAGGAGCAAGTCATGAATTGGCCCCTTTGTTCGGACCTCCCTTGGGATCCACCGACCCGAAGATTCTACAATTTGCCACCCCGCCAAGTACCGTATGAGCACCACGATTGGATTCCACCGCCGAGACTTCCACCTGACCGGTGTCCATCTCATCGTTGTTGTTCCTATTATGATGACGAGTTTTATGAGTTCCGGTGTCCATCCAGTCTGGTTTATTATCATGACGAACATTCGGAGATGCCGGTTCCTCCACCGCCGACTCGACCTTGTTCCGGCATGACGCGCCCGCTCCACGATGAGCCGCGACCGCGCCACTCCCCCCCCCCCCCATGACGCGATCGCGCAACCCCCTCCCCAGCCCACGCAATTTCGACAGTGGCCATTGTTTTTAGAGCGCGGGCCAGGACCACCATGATGTGGCCACAGACCCCAATGTCAGCCCGTGTCGTTCAGTGCCAGCATCGATAGCATCACTGACTCAATTGGTTCAAGAGAGAGCAGCCATATGGGAGGAGATAGCTCTGATCCGAGCCGAACTCGACGCCATTGCATCACTAGTCGCCGACATGGCTAAACAGCGGTCCCACCCACGGATATCCAGGCCATGCCCCTCTTGGATAGCGAGCCCATTTTGGACCGTGAGCCCGTTTTGGATAGTGAGCCCGCCTTGGACGAGCCGAGTTGGCCGATTCCGGAGTCTTGTCTGATGCCATTTTTTTTCGCCGCTACAGAGCCACCGCCTATCATTGTCGTGCTCGTATTTGACCTTGTGCCATCTTCGGAACCGGAGTTCGTTTTGCCTATTATAGATGTTCCGAAAGACGATACCGAGCCCGATGATATTTTTATGCTGCCTACTGATCTCCACCTCTCCCCGAACCCCTGAGCTCGAAGCGAGGACGCTTCGATTCTAAGGGAGAGAGGATGATGCGATCCGGTCCTAGAAAGAGATCGATCATGACAAGCCCGAGTGTACCGAGACCTTGGCGTTCGCCTTGGATTCCGACCTATCTCGTTACTATTATATTTATTATTATATTTCTTTTTTTGGCATGTTTTTATTTATAGCTAGTTTCTATTTATGTTTCCGCTGTTACTATTTTTGGTGTGTGTCTACTTATGCTTAAGAGAATGGCCCAATAGTTAGACTAGGCCCTTTAGCTAGACCTAGTTAGGTTTTGCATTTTCTATTTAAACCCTTCGTTGTATTCAGTTTTATTTACGCCTTGCTTTATACAGATTGCCTTTTGTGAATCGAGTTTCTCTTCCCTAAGGCCTAGGTGTCAAACCCGGTTCTTTGAACCGACCCTTTTCTATCCTTTTTCCAACGCCTTCGTCTCGGCACTAGGCCAACCGAACTCGATCCGTCGAGTTTTCCCTTGCGAGCCACCGTGTGGTTGGTTCTTATCCCGGTTACGATTCATTGGAGAAGATCTGAGGCCCTTCCGAGCCTAGATCGAGCACCCGTGTGATCCACCTGAAAAGCGAAACGCATCACACATGGGAACTAATGCAATGACGAAAAGAAAACGACTAATCTCAGAAAAGAAAAGAGTTCCCATGAGATGGGAACACAGTGAACCAGAGTTTCCACAAGATGGGAACTGGTTGAGAAGAATAGGAATCCTGAGAAGTCAAGAAGAGTTCCCAAAACAAGGGAACCGAGAAGACGAAAGTTTCCTTTCGATGGGAACTGGTGCATGCATGAAATCGATATCTCAGCGCGTTTTAGGGATCCTATTTGTTCCGGACAGAAGGGCGTCTCAGGCGTTCAGAGCATCAGCAGAAGGAAGACGATCATCCAACGGTCCAGAATGATTCAAGAGTTGACAATTCAAATTCAAATCGAAGTCATATGTCAACCTTAAGAATCATACTTAGAAAGTAAGGCAAAATGGGCATTTAGGACAAATGACTCTAGTGGATAAGGGTTTCTCATCACGCCTATTTAAACCTTCAACAATCACCTTGCTGCTTACTTTTCACAATCATCAAATCCAAACACTAAAGAGAGCAGAGCCGAAGAGCCACTCAGGTGAAGATCGTAAAGTTGGTGAAAAGTCTTCGGCGCTGAGCTAATCTCGACGATTGTGAAGAAGAGAAGAGTTCCTAGGTCTAGGGGAACTCTAGTGAAGAGACAGAAGAGAGAAAGAGGTTTGAGTTTCACTTTGTCTTTGATTGTGAGCGTTCACCGGGTTAGGGTTGAGAGAATACATTAGTGTTGCCTAGGGAGAGAGTCCTAGTAGAAATAGAGAAGTTTGTATTCTGCCTTGTAATCTGAAGGGAGCTAAGCAATAAATAAAAGGGAACTCATTCGAAAATCCTCTAAGCGGAGGTAGAGGTTTACTCACGTGATTAGTTGATCGTTGTGGAGTTCCTCTATAAGGGAACTGTCTCTAGTGTTTTATTTACCTATATACTTACTCATTCCACTACGTGTGGGAATTGTTAGATACAGTTCCCATAACTGATTTCGACTAACCTACGATCCAACATTCAGTCAAATGACAATTTGGCTGACTTGTTCACAAAGTCTTTAATCCCCAAGAAATTTGGAGAACTGGTATCTAGAATTGGAATGTGTAGATTTCGAGACATACGTTAAAGTCAGGGGGAGCATCATACGCGTTGTACTCTTTTTCCCTTCAATCAAGTTTTTATCCCATTGGATTTTAGTTGACAAGGTTTTTAATGAGGCATCATCAAGGCGTACAATGGGATCAATTGTTGCACTCTTTTTCCCTTCGTTCGGGATTTTTATCCCACTGGATTTTTCCTGACAAGGTTTTTAATGATGCAACGTCTACCCATACTGGCAACATCAAAAGAAAGAAAATATTCAAGGGGGGGTGTTATGAATATATGCACACATGCAATGCTACAAGTTACCCTTAGTTTTTCACCTATTGCTTGTATCCATAGATGATTAAACATGTAGTATTGTATAATGCATGATTGGAGGTAACTTATACAAGGTGAATTATTTACCTTCTTCGCCTCCTTATTTCCATGTATGAATCATGGAGATTCACCAAAGGTTTACCCCACCTTTGGCCTACAAATATGGTCATCATCCATTGTAAAACTTGCACCAAAGTAGAGTAAGAAATACACTCTCTAAAGTTCTTACTCTCCCTCCCTCTGTTCTAATGATCTAAAAATTATCCTAAAATTGTTTAAGTGTTTTTTCCAAAAATTGAAGTAGTCTCGCTTTTATAAATATTTTTGGGATGAATTAAGTAAATAGCAAAAAAAAGAGGCTAATTAGGTGGATATTAAGGAGGGTGTGAAAATTAGGTAAATAGCAAAAAAAAAACCATCACCCACCCCCACCCCACTCCCACCGAGTTGACTCAGTCGTTGGCCGAGTTGACTCACCCGTTGACCGAGTTGACTCAGTCGTTGACCGTCCATTGACTGGCGTTGACCATCATCACAAATCATCACTATCATCATTTTAATAACCGTCATCACAATTTTTTCACCGCCATCACAATTTATTTCATCGTCATCACAATTTTTTGATGACAAAAAATGTAATAAAAGGTAAAAAGTGTCATCAAAATGTCTTGATAACACTTTTTGATGACAAATAGTATTATTAAAGGCATTCAACCACATAAAAACAACTGTCATCCCCCGTCATCACAACTTTTTCACCGTCATCACAATTTTTTGATGACAAAAAGTGTAATAAAAGGTCGAAAAGTGTCATCAAAATGTTTTTATGACACTTTTTTATGACAAAAATATCATTAAATGCATTCAACCACATAAAAACAACCGTCATCACAATTTTTTGATGACAAAAAGTGTAATAAAAGGTAAAAAGTGTCATCAAAGTGTCTTGATGACAACTTTATGATGACAAAAAGTATCATCAAAGTCATTTAACCATATAAAAACAACCGTCATCACACATAAAAAAAAAGTTATCATCAAATATGTATCAACACGTCATCACTTGTCATCACTACTTGATGACGGTTTGATTGTCATTAACTATCATCACAAGTGTCATCAAAATGTCTTGATGATAAAAAGTATCATCAAAGGTATTCAACCACATAAAAACAACTGTCATCACACATAAAAAAACAAAGTTGTCATCAAATATCTATCATCACGTTTAATGTTTTAGTGTCATCACATATAATTTCAAACATAGACCAAATATGTGTCATCATCAAAAATATGTCATCACAAATTATTGTTTTTTTCGTGTCATCATCAAAAAAAGTGTAATCACAAATTATAATTTTTTTATTGTCATCAAGTTTAATTTTTTTAGTATCATCACATATAATTTTTCAGTATCTCATTCAAAGTGTCATCACATACGACTTTTTCATAAACCGTCATCACTTCTCATAAACTGTCATCATTATTTGATGATGGTTTGATTGTCATCAACTATCATCACAAATGTCATCTCTACTTGATGACGGTTCGATTGTCATCAATCGTCATCGCTATTTGATGACGGTTCGATATTGTCATCGATTATCATCGCTACTTGATGACGGTTCGATTGTCAACTGTCATCACTATTGATGACGATTTGATTGATTTGTTTGTCATTAAAAGGGCCTTGATGACAAACAAATATCATCAAAGGGTCTTGAAAATAAACAACTGTCATCAATCTGTCAGCACTTCAAGTTTTAAATACTAAATTTAGATGTACTAAAATTTAAATACTTCAAGTCAGTTTTTTACTACTATTATTCTTAAATACGTCTTAATAATTGTTCTTGAATTTCCACCAAAAAAAATTTGGTCTTGAATGCTGATTTGGCAAGGCAAGTAACATACAGAAAATGAAAGAAGTTTGAGCAATAGATTTTTAGTGTCTATAAACAATACTAGTATAATGACAAGGTCCATTTACCTTTTCACACTTCCATAGACAGAGGAATTACTAAATACAATACCCAATCATTCATTTTTCCCAACCTCTTGTAATTAACCCATAAAGAACAGAAACTAAGAATGACCAAAACTACAACAGAATCTTCGCTCAAAAAAAAAAAACTACAATAGAATCACTTCCATTTTCATTCTTCAGAAGTTCAAAACAGATCAACAAAAGCAATGTGCTAGTAATGAGCGCAATATCTGCACAATGGACTAATTACATGTCACCATTACGTGTCACCATTATTGGTGATGAAGGACTAAAATCTAAACACCTAGGAGGACTAAATCTGCACTCATTGTCTGATCTTCTTCTTGTCATCTGGGCCAAGCTTCCCACTTATCTTCTCGTCCTACACATTGTGTTCCTCATGTTGTAAGCGTAGTTCTCAAGGGCGTTCTTGGACTCGACCTTTTTCTTATGCTCCTCATCCTCGGACTTGTACAGATCATGCCACACGATGGAAAAAGTGTCACCATTTCAGAAAGCACCTCAAGATCTCTTTATCTGTATCACCTCAATCATATACTAGCAAAAGACACTCTCTTGGAACACAATTGAGTCCTAACTAGTCATGGCTGATGACAGCAGAGCAATCCATCAAGACTAACCTGCATTGCTGAAACATGTCATGGCTGATGACAACAAAAAAGGCACTTGCTGGTAGAGTATACTCCTCGGCTCTTGCTGGTTCGGCCTCAGCTATGGCATACTCTGCAAACAGAGAAGCCAGCTCATCAGCTTCACAGCTCGCTTCCAAGTTGCTGAAAAAAGGCAAAAAAGCAGTATGCACAACACAGAAAATCAGGCCATTTTGTTGGCTTCGGAATTGCACAGAAGGCAGCCTGCGAATAATCTGAGTACTGAAGCCCACATTCATTCTTGTTGTTTGGATTGCAACCACATTTATACTCTGATTTATCCAATTGATTATCTAACACAATCTGTAGAACCGCGAGTAGTATACATAGGAGAATTGGGAATACTATGAGAGCGATATTTGAGCACTTGTTTCTTTTTTGAAAAAATTGAGAAAAAAAAATCAGCTAGTTGAAATGCCATTAACATGAAAGCATTATAATATAATAAAGATTGAAAGAAGAGGCAGTAAATCAGGAAATTACACATCAAAACACAAGCATTATCTGTCATGAAATTGATATCCATGATAACAGTAACCACTCCTGATTTGTTCCATTAACAACATAATCACTTAGCATATAGCTGGGAAATTTGTTCTATATCTAGTTGAAGTGAAGATTAGTCTGAACAACACATACAAAGCCTATTCGAAACATAATAATCAAAGCCATGACTGAAATAAAGAGCTATTGTACCCATCAAGAGATGCAAAACATAGATGAGCTTGCAAATAATTCAAGAAGAACCAATCAAAAACCGATCAACTCACCAGTAAATCGTACATTCAAAGCTTCAATTCAGATTAAAAAACAAATCACAAAGCAGATAGGCAACAAATTTGCACAACTTAGACCTCTAAATGATTTCATCCAACGAACCAAACAATGAAAACATTGGCTTTCATTCAAACTTATAAAATACAAGATTGTTTTTATTTGAGGGGGCCAACAAAGACGACAAGATTATAGGAATAAAACCCTAGGATTTTGACCAAAACTGAAAAACCTTAATCAGAAATAGGAAATTGAATTAGGGTTTCAAGAGATGACGACCTGACGCTTTTGGTCCAGACGGAGGGTATTTCGCTTCAAGTTTTCGCTTGCTGATTCAATGACAATCACGAAGATCATCGTGGTGACGAGCGCCATTCTTTGGTTGTGAATCTTCCCGGAAGAGGCGAGAGAGAGGCGACAGAGAAAGTCAGATTGATGAGGAGAGAGAAAAAAAATTTCGGGTTTTTATACTTAACAAATAACTAATTTATCAAGGGAGCTTAACAAATACGTAAATAGGGTGGCTAAAAATATTTTTAAGCTAAATTTGTTAATATTTTCGTAACAGATATTTATTTAATTCACCCTATTTTTTATGCCACTATATACATGTGGGTCGGTACGAAAAGATCCCTTGAAAGATTGCACGTCCCGTCCAATACGGCCAAACATTCAACCGAAAACATATGTGCGAATGTATATAGGTGGACCAGTATGTCATTATCGTTACATTGTACAGTTATCCAATTGAGACCAGTTTTTGCTCATAAAAAATAAGTGCAAATATATTATTTATAATACTCACAAGTCACAACAGATCAGTGACAACCACAAAACAATAGCTACAACACACATTGGGTGAGGAGCCCAGTTGAATTGGTCGGTCCTTGGGGGAAGAATTTCAAGGTCGACGGTTCGACACCCACCGGTGACGAAACCACAATATTAATTTTTTTAGAACTGTTTACAGTTCTCACCCGATCAAGGGTGTTCTAGGCTAGTTACTTGAGCTATCCTAAATCTTACCAGATTAAAAAAATAAAAATAAAAATAAAAATAAAAATAGCTACAACACACTATACATCTCCATCATTCCGTCAAACCCATAAATTGATAACCAATCATTGATAAAAAGAGAAAACCATGTAAGCACGAAATGTAAGGTTTAAAAAAGGTATTAACAGTGTTCTTAATTGGTCAAAAAAATTGACTGATTAAAGTTGAAAAATAGGAGTATACTCACGAGGAGGTGATTTTACTAAAATTTAAATAATAATCTGATATTAATATAAAATTGAAAACATTTGTATATAATATAGCAATGAAATTATGTTATTTATTAAAAAAATTATAAGATTGTGCCACATATTTTAATTGAATATATTTAAAAATTATTTTGATTATTTGTTTAGATCTAGCCCCATATTTTGATTTAAAATTTTAAAATTTTAATTTCACTTGAATTGAATGTTTTTAATTTATTTAATTTTTTTGTTAAGATATTAATATGCATAAAAAATCATTTTTTTATAAAATATTATTATGGCTTTGTATTTGAGTTTTATCTTTTACTTTATAATAAATATAATAATATTTTAAATATGAAGAAAATTAATATAAAGATTAGTATATAACATATATTCTATAAATAATTTATTAAATATCAACATATAGATAAAAAAATATACTTGGAGTGCAAGATTTGTTAAAACAACAACAATAACAACAATGACTCAGTGTACTCCGCTACAGCAGAATCTGGGGTGCTAGGATAGGAACACCCCTGGCTTAAAACTGAGGAGGAGTGCCCTGAAAGGCCCGAGTAGGCCCACCAACCAGAAACCCTACAAGCACAATACTACATTCGGCACCCAAACCAAGCAACTCACCACAACACACAAGCAAAACAGAAGCACAAAAAGGTACACTCAACAAAACAAAACAAAACAAAACAAATAAAACCAAACCAACAAGATTTGTTAAAAGAAAAGAAAATTTAAAAATTAATATAAAAATTATTAACTTATAGATCAAGTTTTGTTAAAAGATATGCATAAAATTAATATAGAAAATATCAACATATAGATAGATCAAGTTATTTTAATATAAAAAATTGGATGTATAGAAAGAATAATACAAGTTATTTTTAAAAAACTTGACATTATTTTATTCAAGTAATGCCACGTGGCGCAATTTTTTCAAAAGACATGGTTCCTGCTTTATAATGTATTAGGTAGATATGTATTTGTTATTTGTTTTTAAAATTTTATTATTTTATACATATTAATATCTTAACAAAAATAAAAATATTTAAAAATATTCAGTTCAAATGAAATTAACATTTAAAACTTTTTAATCTAAATATGGAGCAAAATCTCAACAAATAATGAAAATAATTTTGAAATATATTTAATTAAAATATGTGGCACAATCTTAAAGTTTTTTTTATAAATTACATAATTTTCATTACGATATTAAATGCAAGTATTTTAAATTTTATATTAATATAAGATTATTTTATAATCTTTAGTAAAATCAATAACTATAAATGAATAAGTACATATACTAGCAAAATAAGAATAAAACTATATAGAAAATGTATAGTTCAGCAATCTCGTTCACTGAACAAGTATCAAACTACTCTTCCCAAAAAGAAACATAGTGTACAATTGTCCAAAACAATGTTGTTAGGACGAATTTTTTAATCGGATCATAAGGAACACTAAGGTCTCATTTGGTTTGATTCCTTGTGAATTAGGAATAGTTGATTCCAGTATATTATTTGGCACACTAAAATTTGGAATCGATTTTGATCTCAGGAATGACTCATTACAAGCCTATAAGCAAAGTTGATTCCAACAGAAAATAAAAGGTATAATCCATATTAAGAAATTTTAATTTTTCATCTTAAACCTTAAAACCCTAAAATCCCTAGACATAAAAAAATAAATTCCAAAAACAATAAACCCTAAATTCTAAGGTCTAAAACCTAAGTTTTTTTTGGTAGAAAAGGAGGACACTAACCCGTTTTATTCATAATTAAAAGAGCTTACATATGCTCACACATCCAAACATCAACTTCCATAGTGCTAATTAACCCTCCAAAGGGAATATCAAAGAGAATGAATTCACCCTTAAACTCATAACTAAATCTAGCTAACCAGTCAACAGATTGGTTGGCCTGGCGCGGGATCTGACGGATCTGAGTCTCCCATCCTTCGTCCTTGAGCAGCTTCCTGCACTCAGACATTATCTCCCAATGTTGGGTCCTGTGAATTTCGTCCGCCTACATAACTTGCAGCACATCACTGGCAACAAATTCCACTTCTAGGTTTTTAATACCCAATTGTCTAGCAATTTTCAACCCTTGAAGGAGTCCCACCAGTTAAGCCACAGACGCTGAGTAGCCACCATTCTTCACCGCATAGCCCTTCACAAAATTGTCGTCCCAATTTCGAATCAGACCGCCAACACCCACAATCCTCTCCTCCTCTCGATAGGATCCATCCAAGTTCAATTTTCACCAGCCCTTTTGAGGCCTTTGCCAATGAGATGGGGCTCTCCCATTACTTCGCCTGATGGTGCGCGAAATAACCGCTAAATAATTAAAGACATCGTCATAAGATAATAAGTCCGGTAAGTAAAAACATATATATATATATAAGCTCTTATATATATATATATATATGTTAAGCATAAGCGGAAGTAAACAAATTGCTAGTCATGTACGTATACATGACAAATAACAAAGCAAGGTTAAAAGCCCATACATTGGATGGCTCAGTAAGATAATATTTAGTTAGGCCCGTTTTTAAATCGGTTTACCATAACAAAGTTGATTCTTGTAAAAGAGGTCAAATGGCTCGCATGTGCATTGGGGCCATGTCATTGCCATGGGTGTGGAAGAGCTACGAATTGTCCCACATCGAGAATCAACAAGAGTATCCAACAACAAAACACTATATATAGGTGATGCATGGTACAAAAATAAGGTTCTAAAAACCTCTCTGGGTTAGGAAACTTTTCATGTACCTAGATTCGATGTGCTTGATCTCCGAGTGAGATCGCGATATTTACGGTATAAAGTCCAAATGGCTTTAATTGTAACGAGGTTTACAAAACAATCAACTGCAGGGCTGGAAGGAGGAATAATCTACATACGAAAACCGTTTGGTTGTACGGAATCCCGAGAGTTAGTATTTATTATAATCCTGTTTATAGCGCGGTTTGTTTTGGGTTTCAACACTGGCGTCGTCTGCGGAAAGTGCTCTCCCTATCCGACCTACTCTCGGGTAATAATCAAGTAAGTGCATCCTCTCCCCTCTGGTTAGCGCGTTCTTTGTGCGCGGCCCCCAAAGCGGGGCCTGCACGGTGTGTAGTCGCAGTCTCTGGTGCGGCGCCACGGGGTTCGTCCCTGGCGTGCGCGGGCTTATCCGCAGTCTTTGGTGCGGTGCCACGGGGTTCGCCCCTGGCGTGTGCGTGGGCTTGGCCGCAGTCTTTGGTGCGGCGCCACGGGGTTCGCGAGCTTAGCCGTAGTCTTTGGTGCGACGCCACGGGGTTCGCCCCTGGCGTTCGCGGGCTTAGCCGTAGTGTCTGCTGCGGCGCCACGGGGTTCGCCCCTGGCGTTCGCGCGCCTAGCCGCAGTCTCTGGTGCGGCGCCACGGGGTTCACCCCTGGAGTTCGCGCGCCTAGCCGCAGTCTCTGGTGCGGCGCCGCGGGGTTCGCCCCTGGCGTGCGCGGGCTTAGCCGTAGTCTCTAGTGCTGCGCACCACAGGGTTCGCTCCTTGTGTGTGCGGTCTCGGGCCATAATATTTTAGTTTGAATGCGCGGGACCGCCGAGTCTCCCGCTCGAGGTTGCCGTCAAACCTCGTTATGCGGGAACCGCCGAGCTTCCCGCTCGGGGTTGCCGTCAAACCTCGTTATGCGCGGAACTGCCGAGCTTCCCGCTCGGGGTTGTTGTCGAACCTCGCAATGCGCAAATCCACCCCTCGCTCCCCGCTTGGAGTTGGAAACTCTTGGTTCTAAGTGCACTAATCCATCCCTCGCTCCCCGCTTGGGGTTCGAAACTCTCGATTCTAAGTGCGCTAATCCACCCCTCGCTCCCCGCTCGGGGTTGGAAACTCTCGGTTCTAAGTGCGCTAATCCACCCCTCGCTCCCCGCTTGGGGTTGGAAACTCTCGGTTCTAAGTGCACTAATCCACCCCTCGCTCCCCGCTTGGGGTTGGAAACTCTTGGTTCTAAGTGCACTAATCCACCCCTCGCTCCCCGCCTAGGGTTGGAAACCCTCGGTTTTAAGTGCGCTAATCCACCCCTCGCTCCACGCTTAGGGTTGGAAACTCTCGGTTCTAAGTGCGCTAATCCACCCCTCTCTCCCCGCTTGGGGTGGAAACTCTCGATTCTAAGTGCGCTAATCCACCCCTCGCTCCCCGCTTGGGGTTGGAAACTCTCGGTTCTAAGTGCGCTAATCAACCCTCACTCCCTGCTTGGGGTTGGAAACTCTAAGTTCTAAGTGCGCTAATCCATCCCTCGCTTCCCGCTTGGGGTTGGAAACTTTCGGTTCTAAGTGCGCTAATCCACCCCTCGCTCCCCGCTTGGGGTTGGAAACTCTCGGTTCTAAGTGCTCTAATCTACCCCCCGCTTCCCGCTTGGGGTTGGAAACTCTCGATTCTAAATGCGCTAATCCACCCCTCGTTCCCCTCTTGGGGTTGAAAACTCTCTGTTCTAAATGCGTTAATCCACCCATCGCTTCCCGCTTGGGGTTGAAAACTCTCAAAGGACGAGGTCCTGACAATCCAAAGGACGAGGTCCTAACTCTGTAAGCAAACGAGGTTCGCTAACTCTCAAAGGACGAGGTCCTAACTCTCTAAGCGAACGAGGTTCGCTAACTCTCAAAGGACGAGGTCCTAACTCTCTAAGCGAACGAGGTTCGCTAACTCGCAAAGGACAAGGTCCTAACTCTCTAAGCGAACGAGGTTCGCTAACTCCCAAAGGACGAGGTCCTAACTCTCTAAGCGAACGAGGTTCGCTAACTCTCAAAGGACAAGGTCCTAACTATCTAAGCGAACGAGGTTCGCTAACTCTCAAAGGACGAGGTCTTAACTCTCTAAGCGAATGAGGTTCGCTAACTCTCAAAGGACAAGGTCCTTACAATACAAAGGACGAGGTCCTAACTCTCTAAGCGAACGAGGTTCGCTAACTCTCAAAGGACGTGGTCCTAACTCTCTGAGCGAACGAGGTTCGCTAACTCTCAAAGGATGAGGTCCTAACTCTCTAAGCGAACGAGGTTCGCTACCTCTCAAAGGACAAGGTCCTAACTCTCTAAGCGAACGAGGTTCGCTAACTCTCAAAGGACAAGGTCCTAACTCTCTAAGACAACGAGGTTCGCTAACTCTCAAGAGGACGAGGTCCTAACTCCCTTGGCAAAGTGTGCGCTCTCCACCCGATCTCGAGTTTAGATCGCGTTGCACTAGTTGCAAATCGATATGGCATGCGCACCTATTTGTTGTCTCGTTTCCCTCATGGAACGAGAGAGCCGAGCCAAGGGGTTGTGATGGTGCGCGAAATAACCGCTAAATAATTAAAGACATCGTCATAAGATAATAAGTCCGGTAAGTAAAAACATATATATATATTAGCTCTTATATATATATATACGTTAAGCATAAGCGAAAGTAAACAAATTGCTAGTCATGTACGTATACATGACAAATAACAAAGCAAGGTTAAAAGCCCATACTTTGGGTGGCTCAGTAAGATAATATTTAGTTAGGCCCGTTTTTAAATCGGTTTACCATAACAAAGCTGATTCTTATAAAAGAGGTCAAATGGCTCGCATGTGCATTGGGGCCACGTCATTGCCATGGGTGTGGAAGAGCTACGAATTGTCCCACATCGAGAATCAACAGGAGTACCCAACAACAAAACACTATATATATAGGTGATGTATGGTACAAAAATAAGGATCGTAAAATCTCTCCGGGTTAGGAATCCTTTCCTGTACCAAAATTCGATGTGCTTGATTTCTAAGTGAGATCGCGCTATTTACGGTATAAAGTCCAAATGGCTTTAATTGTAACGAGGTTTACAAAACAATCAGCTGAAGGGCAGGAAGGAGGAATAATCTACGTACGAAAACCGTTTGGTTGTACAGAATCCCGAGAGTTAGTATTTATTATAATCCCGTTTATAGCGCGGTTTGTTTTGGGTTTCAACATCGCTCGCCATCTGAATTTGCAAGGATTGCAGGTATTCCCTTGCTTTATTGATGATGTACTGGAATTTCGAATCGAAAATTTCAGGAAAATTGTTAAAGACCCTTTCATTTCTCCATTTCCAAAGCCACCACACACCAAAAGCAAAGGTTGTAGGCCAGCTATCCGATCGTTTCAAGTTTTGCATCATCCATTCTTGCAAATTTCCCCTATAGAAGGCTTGCTTGTTGTTGTCAGTAAGAGCTTCATCCCAGGCCTCCCTTGCAAGAGGACAATCCCTTAAAATGTGAAGTGTATTTTCAGGGATTTCAGTACAGTGCCCACATTTATCCGACTCACTCAGATGACGTCGTTGTCTGTTAGCGTTGCTCAGAATGGGGTCGTGCCCAGCAAGCCAGAGAAACTGGGACGGCATACCAAACAACATGTCACAAGATTGGTTCATTTCAATTCATTATTCCAATCCCATTTCTAATTCCAATCTGATTCCAACAACATATCAAACAAGGCCTAAAGTTTATGATTCCAACTATCTAATCATTGTATAGGATAGATAGGATTGTGGGATCCAATAAAATTAATGAAATTATAAAAGGAATAAGTTTAACATATCAAGCACATGGCAAAGGTATTTCTACAAGTTTCTCAATTAAGGGCATACACAAAAAGGGAGCTTAGTTATCCAAATGACAAACTAATTATAGGTTTTCTATGCACATTTTGAAAGAGGGATTGATGGAGTGATGTGAACCCCACTGAGGATTCATGAGAGGATCTTAATCTCGGACTCGTAAATGGTCTTTTCACGTCGGTTTTGATAGGTTTGAGTCGAATTACGACTAGACTTGGTAGGGAAGAAGTGAAAGGATTTAAGAAGGTGGCCTCTTTTGACGGAAACCGGAAGAGTATGGGATGAGAAGAGAATTGGGGTGACGCCTTAGAGAAATCGTTCTGGAGCAATCTCGACAGAGTAACGGTATTATTCAATCAAGCGTGCCAAATACAATAGGGGAGGCTCCTATTATAGAGGAGGTCCTTGAAAACCTAGCTAGAAACCCTAGGAGGCGTGGGAGATAAGGGAGGCGCATGCAAGCGGCCAACCATCAAGCCCAAGCCCATAAATCCAATAATAATAATAATAGCAAAGACATAAATAGAAAGGTTCGGAATGGAAATAGTACTAAAATTGGTAAAAACGGATAGTGGTCACGGTGGCCATGTCGCGAGTGTCGCGACAAGGCCGTGACAAGGCATCGGTGCGCCAAGGGCATGTCGCGACACGGTCAAGAGGCGCGGCAGGGCTTCGGCGGCGTCGGGGCTGGTGCGCACCCGAACCTCGAGTTCCGAGGCCAAGGCGCACCAGAACCTCAAGTTCCCACGCCGGGGTGGCCCGGTGTGGCACGGTGCTCGGCATGCGTGGCTGGCGAGGCGGGCACGGCACCGAGGTTGAGGTTCTTGGTACCGTGGCGCACGGAGTCTGCCTGGGGTGGCGGCGCGCCTTTGATGAAGGAGACACACCAAGAGGAAGGCGCACCAATGGATGCGTCGTGGCTCGCGTAAGCGTGCGCGATGAGGGATGCCGTGGCTCGAGCTATGGAACGGGTCCTGGCTCGAGTGATGGGTCCATCGGAGCGCACGGACAAGTCCTCCTCTTCTTGGTTGGCGGTTGATGTGGGGCTCACATCACCCTCCCCCCCTTGGGTGGGAAACGTCCTCGTTTCCTCGTCATGATATTGGGGATCTACATAGGGAGAGAGATCCGAGACATTAAAGGAAGCGGACACGTTGTACTTGCCGGGGAGGTCAAGGATGTAGGAGTTATTGTTGATGCGCCGAAGAACCTTAAAGGGGTCGTCACCTCGTGGATGCAACTTTGCCTTCCGGGCCTCGGGAAAACGATCCTTCCGAAGGTGGAGCCATACCAAGTCGCCTGGCTCGAAAATCAAATTACGACGCCCCTTGTTGCGTTGGGCGACATATTGATCCGAGCGTTTCTTGAGTTGCTCCTTGGTACGCTCATGGAGGCGGCGGATGTGGTCGGCGCGGTTGGCCGCGTCGATGCGCTCTCCTGTCTTGAATGGCAGCGGCACAAAATTCATGGGCGTGCACGGATTACTCCCGTAGACCACCTCGAAAGGTTTCATCTTCGTGGCAGAGTGAAAGGACCTATTATAAGCAAACTCAACATGGCAAAGTAAGTCCTCCCACCGACGTGGGTTTGCCTTGAGCATCGTCCGAAGAAGAGTGCCCAAGGTCCGATTGGTCACCTCAGTCTCACCATCGGTCTGGGGGTGATAAGCAGTAGAAAATAGGAGTCGTGTTCCTAACTTCCCCCAAAGTGTTCTCCAAAAGTGGCTGCAGAATTTGGTATCCCTATCAGTAACAATAGTTGTAGGAATACCATGTAGCTTCACAACATGTTCGAAGAACAAATTAGCGATTTCCACCGCATTATTAGTCCCTTTACACGCAATGAAGTGGGCCATTTTGGAGAACCGGTCCACGACTACAAAAATGGAATCCTTTCCACGCCTCGACATTGGTAGTCCCATGATAAAATCCATTGAAAGATCTTCCCACGGGGCGTCTGTAGGGGCGTGTAAAGACACCGGTTCTGACCGAGACTTGGCAGTATGACACGGCACACAACTTTGACAGTAATTGTTTACATCTCGAGCCATGTGAGGCCAGAAAAAATGCTCACGAAGTGCTGCCAACGTTTTGGCTATGGCAAAGTGGCCTCGGCCATCATGAGCCTCTTGGAGCAACAAATCTCTCACCGAGGATGCCGGAATGCATAGCTTCCCAACTCGGTAAAGATACCCGTTGTCCAAGAAGAAAGACTCATGGACTCTTGAATGCTCTAGGATTTTAATGATTGAGGAAAAATATAGATCTGAGGCGTATAATTCCTTGATCATAGCGAACCCGAGCATTTTTTAATGTAACTGGGTTAACAGAATGTACCTCCGAGAGAGAGCGTCGGTGACGACGTTCTCTTTGCCTTTTTTGTGTGCAATGACGTAGGGAAACGTCTCCATGTACTCAACCCAGCGTGCGTGGCGCCTATTCAGAGTCGTTTGACTCTTAAGATAAGCCAAGGCCGCGTGATCCGTATGAATTACGAACTCGCTTGGCCATAGATAGTTTTTCCACGTTTTTAAGACCTGAATAAGAGCGTAAAGCTCTTTATCATAGGTCGGATAATTCAAAGTCGCCCCTGCTAGCTTCTCGCTAAAGTAAGCGATTGGTCGTTGCTCTTGAAGGAGTACGCCGCCAATACCGTAGTCGGAGGCGTTGCACTTGATCTCGAAGCGCTTAGAGAAGTCCGGCAATTGTAGGACCGGGGCGTGGCACAAAGCATCTTTCAAGGCCTCGAAGGCGGCCTCGTGATGTGGCATCCACTTTATTGTGGCTTCCTTCTTGGTTAAAGAATGGAGTGGCCCGACGATAGAACTAAAGTCCTTGACAAATCGCCTATAAAAACCAGCAAGCCCAAAAAAGAACGAACCATGGTGGGGGTCGTTGGGGTTGGCCACTCACGGATGGCCCGGATTTTGTCGGAATCCACTCGTAGGCCATCCTTGGATACGACGAAACTAAGAAAATTCATCGTATCCGAGCAAAAAACACATTTGTCCAAGTTTACATACAAAGAATGTTCGCGGAGGCAATCTAACACCTGCCTAAGGTGCCCCGCGTGAGAGTCCAAAGTTCTACTATAAACTAAAATGTCGTCAAAATACACGACGACGAAAAGTCCCAAAAACTTGCGTAAAACAAAGTTCATCAAACACATAAAAGTAGAAGGAGCGTTAGTGAGGCCAAAGGGCATCACCAACCACTCATAAAGACCGTGTTTGGTCTTAAAAGCCGTCTTCCACTCATCCCCTTCTTGCATCCGAATTTGATGGTAGCCGCTCCTCAAATCAATCTTCGAAAACAGCACGGCACCATGCAACTCGTCTAGCATGTCATCCAAACGGGGAATCAGGTGGCGGTATTTGATGGTGATTTGGTTGATGGCACGGCAGTCCACGCTGATCCTCCAAGAACCATCCTTCTTCGGCACCAAGATAACCGAGACCGCACACGGGCTCAGGGACTCGCGAACATAACCCTTGTCCAAAAGAGATTGGACTTGGAGTTGTAGCTCTTGAGTTTCCTTAGGCGACGCCCTATATGCAAGCTGGTTCGGCAATGAAGCTCCGAGAATGAGGTCTATGCGATGCTCGATTCCCCGAATAGGTGGCAACCCGTCGGGGAGCTCGGCATGCATAATATCCGAGTACTCCTGTAACAAGGAAGAGATAGAGGGGGGTAATACATGTGTCTTATCAACAGTAATATTAAGTAAAGGACACAACAAGAAACAAGAAAAACTCCCCTCGATGTGCTTGATCACATCGCGCCGACGACAAAGGAAGAGGCGGTCTTGCACCGAACCGAGGAGTGGGGGCTCGGCGTCTTTGCTCGTCCGAGGCGCGCCATGGGCGCCATGATGAGGGCCAACAGGCCCTTTCCAGTGTGGAAGAGGGACACCAGGCGTGCCGTTGGAATGGTTCTGGTTCGAGCCAGCACCGCTGGGCAATGACGTCGGCGCGTTGTGGCGCGCAGCCGAGGATGCACTCGACGTCCGGGGCTTTTCCTTGACTTTTGCTCGGCGTTTCTGGCTCGATTCATCTTGCAATCCAGAATGTGTCGTGTGGGAACCAGGAACGCCTCTAGAACTGTCGCCATGGCCAGAAGCGCCGTTTGTGGTTGCTTTCGGCGTCGACGCGACCGTGGCCTTCTCCCCAGCGTTAGCTTGTTGCCTTTCGGCTTCATCCTGTAACGCTTCACTTGGAGACATTGGTAAGATGGTCACGCGTTTACCATGGTAATTGAACATGTAAGTGTTCAACCGACCATTGTAAATCACGTGACGGTCAAACTGCCATGGAAGGCCAAGAAGGAGATGTGTGGCGTCCATGTCAGTGACATCAAATAAAACTGAATCGGAGTAGACACCAATTGAAAAAGAAAGGCTAACCTGTTTCGTGATCCAATGGTCACCATCATTTGAAATCCATGCGAACTTGTAGGGCTTTGAATGGTCCGATTGAGGCAACTTGAAGTGGTCTACAACCTTTCTTGATAAGAAGTTTCCGCAGATACCCGAATCAATTATCACACTTAGGGAGACATTTTGGAACAAACATCGAGTACGGAAAATGTTTTCCCGTTGATCGGTTGGCACGGCCTCCCTCATGCTAAGCGCTCGGCGTGTCACTAGCAATAACTTGTCAACGTCGGAGTCGATGTCCGATGGTGCGCAGTATGCACCGTCTTCAATTGGCGCCACATTGTCCTCGTCCGACTCAGCCTCGTCAACGCTCTCATACGCTGCGGTTTGAGCCGAAAACAACATGCGCTTCGTGTTGGGGCAATCCCGTTTCAAGTGCCCTCGGCCACCATATTGGTAGCACTCTATGTCTCGAGCCCTTTGTGGGGGAGGGGCTGCCTTGTTACGGTTTTGGCCAACCGAAGTGTTCTTGGAGTCCGTCCCGGGGGTACCTACCTTAGGTTTAGAATAAGAAGAAGGAGCAAACTTGTTAATACCCAAAGCGGAAGGACTAGGAGTAGAACCATACCTTGTATAAGCGGACGACTTCGGCCTTTTAAATTGCGTGTAAAGCTCCATGGCCGTGTGTATCAATCATCCCAAATCCATGATCGGCAAGACAACCAAGCGATCTCGGATCCATTGGTGTAGTCCCGCCACGAAGCGAGACCGCAACGCCCCCGGGGAAGCGCTTATGCCGGCTTTGAAGAATAAATCTTCTAAGTAAGCAAAGAACTCCTCCGGAGTCATGGATCCTTGACGTGCGTCTTGGATCAAAATCCGAACCTTCTCCTTGTAGTCGGGGGGTATGAATTTCTGATTCATTATGAATACAAGTTGATGCCACTCGGTTTTGGGGGCTTTACCCTTTCGGGCCCGATCCGCTTCAAATCGGTTCCACCACATACGAGCGACACCCTTGAAATGAAGGGTCACCACCTCGACTTTCTCGTGCTCCTCGTAATGGCAATGTTTGAGCACATGTTCGGTTCCCTGCAGCCAAGAAATAAACTCATCAGGATTATAATTTCCATAAAAATCCTCAAATTTTACCTTAACGTTGCGGCGTGATACATGCACCGGACGTTCATTATCGGAGCGCCGGTTGGCACGCGGAGGCGGTTTGCGTTGGCGGCGGGGGCCTCGGACATAGCCTCGGTGTGGCCCGTCGCCATCGTCGCTAGGCTCATCGTCTCCATCGCGCCGAGGGCGCCGCTGGTCCTCGCGGTCTCGGTTTTGGCGACGCCGATCCCCGTCGCGCCGAGGCCGATCGCGGTTGTCACGACGTTCTAGCCGATCATATTCCGCGCGGTTCTCGGGCAACTTGGGTCTCGGAATCCAATCCCGATCCCGATCTATCCACTCCTCCGAATCATGGACCGGAGGGTGGTCAAATTCCTCCTCGGAATCCTCCTCGTACTCCGTCATAGAGTCCTCGGAATTCGAAATTGGAGTTGTTGGACTTTGATGACCTCGATAGTCGTTGACATCGAAGTCATCGCGGTCTTTGTTTTTCTTTTTCTTAGGCGTCGGAGTGACCGCCTTTTTCTTTTTCTTGGCTTGTTGACGTCACAACTCCTCGGAGTCATACTCCTCATCGGAATGAACGTCAACAACCCCCTGTAAATCTTGAGCCTAATTAGTCGGACGACTTTCCTTCATGGATTCCAATCTTTGGATCCCATTTGGGTTAGACGTTTCAACCAAAAGACCCTTGCCTTTCTCTTGTGCCGTAGCCCACGGTGCCGAGACGCCATGTGGCGTTACGCTCGGATTAGCGGGCTGCGTGTGGATGGTCACGGCTGGGGGCGCCTGCTGTTGCTCGACGAATCTCGTGAGCATGCTTTCCAAGTTGGTGAAGCGCGCCTCTAGCGTCGCGAGGCCCGCAACGGGCACGGCACCGGGCTGTGACACGCCGGGCGTCGCGAGGAGACCCGGTTGGAGCGCCGGTGGATGCGGCGATTGGTTTGTCAACCCTTGTTGGTTCGATTGATCATCTCCTTCCATGCTCATGTCTCCTATCTCAACCATAGACATTAAAGAGTCAAAAGTTCCAAAAGCAAGCAAGCAAAAGAAGCGTCGAGATTTTGTAAGGCTCACCACTCAAGTACCCTTAGTTTGCACGAAAAGTACTTGTAAAGGAATGGGAGGCTAAGGATCTCGACTTACACAAGCACGGAACACACAAGAGCACGAGCAAATAATGCAATCAAAGTAAACAAATAGAAGGAAGAAAGAGGCGTCGGCTTGAGGTAAGCATTGGCACGTAAGAGAGGGAGAGAGAGAAGGAGAGGATCTCGGCCTAAGAGGGAAGGCGAGATTGTGTTCAATTAAGATAATAAAGAATCAAGATAAGCAAATAAGGAAGATATGCAAATAAAGGCAAGATATTATTTGATTCAAGAGAGAGAGAGTTGCCGAAGAAATGGTGAGATACTTGCCTTATTTTGGCTTGTGTACCTCACAAGATCTTTTGAGATCTTTGAAATTTTTTTTATTATTATTATGCACGAGTGGATAGAGATTGCCTTATTTTGGCTTTGCTTTTCCACAATAAATTAGATTTTTTTTTAATTAGGCAACTACGATACCTTTGGAGGTTTGATCTCCCAAGATTCTTGCTAACAATAAAAAAGATTCGAGATAAGGCCAAATCGGACCAAAATTCGCACAAAGCACACAAAGACGCACGACTACACTCAATCAATCGATCCAAATGCACAATGAAGCATGCAAGACTCGAAAACTCAAGTAGATGAACCGAAACAAGAGCAAGTTGGCAAAGGGACACGGCTGTTTTTTTTTTCAGAAACAAAAACGATGGATCTAGTGGATGTTGGTAGAGATGGCAGAAGCTAAAGACAAAAAAGGTGGTAAAGAAAAAAAAATCGTGCAAAAAACGAGTAAATGAGTGAGAAAGACTTACGCATTCCTTGGCTCTGATGCCAGTTGATGTGAACCCCGCTGAGGATTCACGAGAGGTTCTTGATCTCGGACTCGTAAATGGTCTTTTCACGTCTGTATTGATAGGTTTGAGTCGAATTACGACTAGACTTGGTAGGGAAGAAGTGAAAGGATTTAAGAAGGTGGCTTCTTTTGACGGAAACTGGAAGAGTATTGGATGAGAAGAGAATTGGGGTGACGCCTTAGAGAAATCGTTCTGGAGCAATCTTGATAGAGTAACGGTATTATTCAATCAAGCGTGCCAAATACAATAGAGGAGGCTCCTATTTATAGAGGAGCTCCTAGAAAACCTAGCTAGAAACCCTAAGAGGCGTGGGAGATAAGGGAGGCGCATGCAAGCGGCCCAACATCAAGCCCAAGCCCATAAATCCAATAATAATAATAGCAAAGACATAAATAGAAAGGTTCGGAATGGAAATAGTACTAAAAATGGTAAAAACGGATAGTGGTCACGGTGGCCATGTCGCGAGTGTCGCGACAAGGCCGTGACAAGGTATCGGCGCGCCAAGGGCATGTCGCGATACGGTCAAGAGGTGCGGCAGGGCTTCGGCGGTGTCGGGGCTGGTGCGCACCCGAACATCGAGTTCCGAGGCCGAGGTGAACCAGAACCTCAAGTTCCCACGCCGGGGTGGCCTGGCGTGGCACGGTGCTCGGCATGCGTGGCTGGCGAGGCGGGCACGACACCGAGGTTGAGGTTCTCTGTACCGCGGCGCACGGAGTCGGCCTGGGGTGGCGGCGCACCTTTGTTGAAGGAGACACACCGAGAGGGAGGCGCGCCGGTGGATGCACCGTGACTCGAGTAAGCGCGCGCGATGAGGGATGTCATGGCTCGAGCTATGGAACGGGTCCTGGCTCGAGTGATGGGTCCGTCGGAGCGCACGGACAAGTCCTCCTCTTCTTGGTTGGCGGTTGATGTGGGGCTCACATCATGGAGGTAGCCCGTAGAATGAAGGATAGGAGAGCTATAGGCATGGATAAGATATATTCTGAGGGAAGTTTAGAAGTGCCTTTGTTGCCTTGGGGGCAAACTGGTTGGATTAGAACACTTTATTGTTCAATGTTATCCTTAAAAAAACTAAAGTTCCAAGGGTGGGGAGGCTCAATTATCAAGTTGGTCCCAATATACAAGAACAAAGATGTACAACTTTGTGACAACTATAGGAGTGTTAAACACCTTAGCCCCAGAATGAAAGTTTTGGGATGGGTCATGACATTGAGGCTAAGGAAGCTTATCAACATTTCCAAAAAATAATCTAGCTTTATGCTTGGGAGGTAAAATATAGTATATATTCATTCGAGAAGAGATGTGGAAGGACAAGAAGAATATATTGTGTTGGTAGATGAGACGAAAGATGGGGTCAACAAGAAGTTAAAGTGTGGGAGAGTGACGATTGAATCAAAGGGCTTTAGATTGAGCAAAACTAAGACGAAGTATATAGAGTACGACTTTACAAAGGCAACTAAGAAGGGAATATAGGTGATGCTTGGTGAGAAGGAAGTTTTAGGTAACGACGAAGGGATAGATGCAGATCTCAAGTACCATTTTCAGACGGGTTAGTTGAAATGAAGGGGAGTTCGTGATTTTAGTGCAATAAAAAGTACCTCTTAAACTCAAGGGAAAGCTTGACATTATGGTTGTTAGGCTAGCTTTATTATACGTGGTAGTGTTTTGAAATATTATAAAGGCTACGTGAATGGACACTAATGATAGCAGAGATAAGGATGCTAGGTTAGATACTTAGATGTACAAAAACAAAAGGTTAAACAAGATAAAAAAAAAAATTGAGGTCATTTGCAACAACGTTGGAGTAGCCACTATTTAGGAGAAGTTGAATGAATTGATACACGGGTGGTTCGGGCATGTTCAACATAATCAACCGAGTGCTCATTGCTTAGGTGCAAGGGTTTGACCCTTGGCGCTTTTTGTTGAAGAAAAGGACATCCCAAAAAGTGTTGGTAGAAAGTTATTAGACAATACCTTACACTCTTTGGCCTTGTCAAAAATAGGGCTTTGTGGAAGGATATCATTTGGGTGGAAGAGTTGAAGGTAGGAGGGTGAGCTGAAGGGTCTGGGGGGTAGGAATTAGGGCTAGGTTTTGATTTAGTGTTTTATACTTGCATATTTATAATTTTAGGTTGCATATTATTTTTTGCTGCATATTCATGTTTTTAGTTGCATGTTTATGGAAGTTGTATATTCATATTTTAAATTTACATATTCATGAAAATTGCATATTCATAACTACAAGGAAGAAGAAATTTGATACGTTAATCTAATTTTAGTCTAACGCTCTAGATTAATTCACACCTTCTAACTCTAATGCACTGAGAATCATTTTACCTAATTTCTACCCAAAAAAAAAAAAGAATCATTTTATCTAAACTTAAATCATGACACACATTAGCCGAATTCTTGTAAAAAATGAAAGTGAAAAACTAAACCCAAGACCGAATAAAATTGTGAATTGAAATGTAACAATTCTTTTTATTGCGATTGAAAGCACATAATTAACCAACATTGTTGAGACAAAAACTCGATCACATGTGAACATTAAATTAAATCAAATCCACAGATCCAAACTCCACCACCTAACAAAAAATCCAGACCGTCCAATCCATCCAATTTTATGGACACCTCTTCCAACAATCAATCCAAATTAGCAAAAATTAAATAAATTTAAATAACGTAAAACAATGCAATTTTCTGGGCTGACCTAAAGCAAAACATTGACAGGGCAGGAAACATTCAAATTCAATCCATCCATCCAGTGCATGATCGACTCCAACACACGTGTAACATACCATCATACGAGGTTAGGATACTCTGCGACGCGCTTAGAGATAGTCACCAAACAATCGTCTTTGGGACATATGGTGGGGACGTACATGATCTCATCGCAGCCGTCGGTCCGAACCCGCTTGAAATCCATCAGAGCCGTAAACAAGGCGATGAACAACACCAGGTGGTTAATAGCATACCTCTGGCCCACACACTGGTGGGCCCCAGCTCCGAAGACCAAGAAGTTCCTCTTGTACAACTGATCCTCTTGCCTCCCCTCCAGAAAACGGTCCGGGTCAAACCGATCCGGTTCGGGAAAGCCCTGGAACGACGACTCGTACACCGACGGGAAAACGATTGCGCCCTTGGGAATGGTGTAATTCTCAGTCAACACGAAGTCCTCGCCGGCGATGTGCGGCACCAGCGTCGCCGGCGTGCGGTACCTCAGAACCTCACGCGCCACCGCCGCCGTGTACTTCATCCGCGTCACCTGTTCAGCGGTGATGAAACTTCCCGACTCCGGCGACCAGATACGGGAGACCTCGGATCTCACCTTCGCAAGCACCTCCGGGTGGGATTCCAGCAAGGCTACAGCCCACAGGAGCGAGGACGACGAAGCATCCTGCGCGGCGAAGAGGAAGTCAAAGAGGTGGCCGCCGATCTCCGCGCTGGACGGGAGCGGGGGAGAGACGGCGGCGGCTCCACCGGCTTCTCTCTCCTCCCTGACGGCGTCCTGCATCCAGAAATCAATCAGACAAGTAGGCGGCTCTACTCCGGCCTCCATCCGGTTCCTGCTCTCTGCCGCGCACGCCCCCAGCGTCGACACCAGCCTCTTCACCGCCAGCCGGGCCTTCCGGAAAGCAAATCCGGGTAAATCAACGGGCAATTTCATCAGGCCGACGTTGAACAGAGTATAGTCGTAGTTAAAGCGGTCGCGAGCCTTCCCGTCAAGATAGGGCCCGGCGAAAACCGTCTGGGAGGTTTCTAGATTCATGTCCCGGACAAGCAGGCGGATCTTGACGGGGAAGGATTCGGAGAGGCGTTCCCAGGAGATGAGGTGTTTGAGCATGACGCGCTGTTGGATTTGGGCGTAGGTGGAGAGTGCCTTGGGGGTGAAATTAGGGGCAATACGGCGTCGTATGTCCTTGTGAGCCTGACCGGAGAGGTAGATCATGTTGTGCTCGCCGAACAGCTTCTTACCGAAGGGGTGTCCGATGAGGTGGAAGGCGTCGGGGCGGACGTTCGAGAAGACCTGCTGACTGAGCTCGGAGCTCCGGATGAAGACCATGAATTTGCCGACGATGTGGTTGGCGGAGACGCCGAGGGGAGTGGAGCTGGCGTGGCGGGCCTGATCGAACCAGTATCGGGTCGGGTCGCGGATGAGGGGGATGACGGTGCCGAGGAAGGGGAGGACGAAGGTGGGGCCCGGGAGGTGTGATTTGTTTCTGAGGTAGGTGATCTGCTCCCTGAGACACCAGAAGGCGAGCAGGGAGATGAGGTAGGGGGTGATCCAGGAGATTGTTTCCCACATGGTGGAGGAAGGAGGAGAAGAAAAAGATGAAGAATCCGTTTTGGGGAGGGAGAGGGGATTTTGAAAGCGCAGCAACGATAAACGTCGACGGTCAAAAGCAAATGAGGGGAGCAGGGACGTCACAAAATGGAGCTTAGGTTGAATTTTGAAAGGAAGGGAGCACAAGAAGGTTCTAGCAGCGCGACATTCTGACCAGTAACGTCGTGTTTGGACGGCGAGAGGAGACACACGAATTGTCAACAGAAGGTTCTTATTTTACTGTGAAAGTACTCCGTATAGAAGAAGAGAGAGAGAGAGAGAGAGAGAGAGAGAGAGAGAGAGAGAGAGAGAGAGAGAGAGAGAGAGAGAGAGAGAGAGAGAGAGAGAGAGAGAAATGAAAAAAACTCAAACGGGGAAGATGGTGGGCCCCTTGCTGTGGCCGGCGGCAGAAACAGGGGAGATCTCCAGAGGTGGGAGGAAGACGGGAGAGTGGCTCGCCAGAGGAAGACCTCCAAGGTGAAAGAGGAGGAAAAGGGCGTTGCGTAGGTCGGCCCACAGCCAGGTGGAGTAATGGATTGGCCAGAAATTACAATTGGTTTGAGGTTGGGGGGTTGTAGACAATTGGTTGGGTGTTGATGTATATATATATCCAGATGCACAGTAAACGGGGGCATGCACTGTGGTTTTTGGATGATCAGTCAATGTCAAGTTTAGAAAACTACGCAACGACTTGTTTTGGGCTAAAATTTTTAAATACACCTGCCGAATCAATTGCATATTTTGGGAAATCTTTACATAGTACAAGCGAACCATAGACTTTCAATTAAGAAATATGTGCACCTACGCGTTTTCTAGATGGACGACGGATTAGGTTTTCTTTCATTCTACTTGTCCTCATATAACACAAACCGTTGGGTTCGGTTGACAGAAACCACATGCTAAGTTGAGCAAATAACCCGCTACAAGATTACATGTCCAAAATCACGCTTCAGTCATTGTCATTACAAAACACCTCTACATTATGACACTGCAATTTTGCAAAAAGACATGTAAAGGATCGCTATTGCTATTCTAGAGCGCGCAATTCACATCAACATGAAGATGGTGATATAACATTGAAAGTAGTAAGTAATAAAAACCCAATTTTCTAATTTTTTTTAGGCAAAGTGAAAAATTAAAAATCTTTAAACCTCCTTATTGACAGTGAAAAGGTTAGGCCTTGGTGGAGGTTTCAAATTCCGCAAGCGCTGAGTAGTGTGTACCCTTTAACCAAGTTCAAAAATGTAACAAGTTCTCATCCTTAGTGAATGCTTTAGAATTTGTCTTCCAATAATATTTGAAGCGGCCAAAGCTGTAAAATAATGAGCTAAAAATGAATGAAATGAATTAAAATTTGACATTCCATCAATTTTAATAACGTAATCGGATTTTTGTAATTAATTTGGATGAATATGCCTAGCTTGCACTTTCTTGACTTTTGGAAGTTCATTCGATTTTGGACATTATGCTAATTACTTCTCGATTTTGATTAAGGGGTGGATAGGTTTCTTTTTGATGTACTTAATTGTAACCATGTTTAAGAAAAGATCTTTTACATATTTTGGTTTATAGCCATATACAAAATTCCATTAAATCAGTCACAATCTATCAGTCGCAATCTATATGGTGTGTATAATTAAGGTGATTTTGATTCTTTTACATCTAATTTAAGGGTTTCTCACCAATCCAAAGATATATTTTAATAGAAATAACCTTTTATAATAATTGATTTATAAAACCAATTTATACACTATACTTTGTTAAATTGAATCATCTAAATGTATTTGTATTAAGATTCTATACGGGTCTCAATACAAATAGCTTAGGGTGTTTTCGTTGAAAAGCCATATGTGGTATGGGTAAAGTCTATCTATACGGGTCTCAATACAAATAACCTTTTATAATAATTGATTTATAAAACCAATTTATACACTATACTTTGTTAAATTGAATCATCTAAATGTATTTGTATTAAGATTCTATACGGGTCTCAATACAAATAGCTTAGGGTGTTTTCATTGAAAAGCTATATGTGGTATGGGTAAAGTCTATCATATATGTTAGACATGTTGTATCAGAATTTTCTTGTGACTGGTGTGCAGCGGCTTTTAAAAGTTTATGACACACCCTCTTCTTGTGTCCAATAACGAATTCCTTTTGGCAATCTTCTTCCATCTATTCGTTTTTATCAATTACTAAGGGCGATTTTTACTCTTTTGTTGAATGGCAAGTCCTCGAGGTCTTTGTCAAACAAGGCTTGATTTAGTTTTTATTGTACTCATGGGTTTCATGGACTGTGCGTAATCAATGTGCCTTTCAAGGCCAACAAGGTAATAGCATGGTTTTGTTAATGAGTTTTGCTAATATGTTGAAGGAATATGATCACATTGCTCCTGTCCACTCTCATCCTCCTGTTTATTTGCCATTGTCACATTGGGTGTCGCATGCTTTTGGTGTTCTCAAAGCCAACACTAATGCAGCGTTCCTACCTTCGAGGTTGATAGTCTAGGCAGTTCCATGGCTAGAGAAGACTCGACATACTAGCGACACCATGGTGCAACCAATGACCTTGGAATGGACATGTGTCAAGGATCCCTAGGAGTGCATACATATGGCATCCTCCTCCTTAGTTGCAGACATAGGCTGGATTGCATCGCCCTCCCCCTTGTGTAGGATGCGTCCTCGCTTCTTGATCTTTATAATCGGGCTCAACATAGGGAGAGAGTTCAGACACATTGAAAGTGCCATGGACGCCACCATAAGACTTTGGGAGCTCGATCATGTAGGCGTTGTTTCCCATATGCCTAAGGACTCAGAATGGACCGTCACCACGCTGATGTAGCTTGGTCTTTCGGGTAGTAGGAAAGCTCTCCTTGTGAAAATGTTGCCATATAACATCTCTGTGCTCAAACACTTTCCTACGATGACCATATTTATGTTGGAAGACATATTGGGCGACGCTCCTCTCAAGCTAGTCGCGGTACGGTCATGCAAGTGTTGGAACTGCTCGGCTCAATGCATGATCTTAAGGTACTCGCCATCCTTCAATTGCCATGAAACCATGTCTATGGGCATAAGAGGATTGTGCCCGTAGACCACCTTAAAAGGCATTAGTTGATGCACCGAGTGTCGAACCTGTTATATGCAAACTCAATTGTAAAAAGTAATTCTTCCCACCAGCATGGGTTCGCCTTGAACATCACTCGTAAAAGCGAGCCCAAGATCCTATCGGTGACCTTAGTTTTGACATGCTTCTAGGGGTGATAAGAAATAGAAAAGAGTAGAAGTAGACCTAACTTACCTCAAAAAGTCCTCCAAAAATGGCCAACAAATTTGGTATCCCGATAACTAACAATACTTTTGAGAATACCATGTTATTTTACCACGTTGTCAAAGAACAAACAAGCCACCTCATTAGCATTGTTCGTGCTCTTACAAGCGATTAAATGGGCCATTTTGGAGAAAGGGTCCACAAGTACGAAGATACAGTCTTTACCGCACTTCGACATACCCCGTGATAAAATCTATGGAAAGATCTTCCCAAGGGGTTGCGGGAATTGGAAGAAGCGTGTAAAGACCATAAGTAGAGGTCCTAGACTTGGTGTTTTGGAATGTCACGCAACTCTTGCAATACTTTGTGACATGTTTGACCATATGAGGCCAAAAGAAATGTTCACTAAGTGCTACAAGCATTTTGTTCATGCCAAAGTGACCTCGACTATCGTGAGCCTCCTTGATTAACAACTGCCTTATAGACGAGGTCGAAATTCAAAGCTTTCTAGTATTGTATAAGTACCTGTCATCAATGAAATATGAATCAAACTCATGCCGAGATAAGCACATAACATAAATGGGCTTAAAAATAAAGAAGGGGAATACAAGTCCTATATGAGTGAGAAGCCATGTAACTTAGATTGAAGAAAATTAAGAAGAATTTACCTTCAAGAAAGGGCACCAATCCAAGAAAGGATCGAACTTCCATAGCAATGGTCAGGGTCAACCAATCTATAATTGCTTTGACCTTGCTCTCATCAACTTGTAAACTATCCACAGAAATAACATATCCAAGAAATATAGTAGAAGGGCTACAAAAAGAACACTTAGCAAGATTGCCAAAAAAGTGTCTCGCGACGAAGTCTCGTCAGCACTAGCCTCAAATGCTCCACATGGTCAGCCAAAGATCTAGAATAAATAATAATATCATCAAATAAACCACAAGAAAATTACCTAGAAATCTCTAAAGATATGGTTCATTAGGCGCATGAACGTGCATGGGGCATTGGTGAGGCTGAAGGGCATCACCAACTACTAATAAAGACCAAATTTGGTCTTAAACGCGGTCTTCGACTCGTCTTCTTCATGCAGATATGATGATAGATGCTCTTCAAATGACCTTGGAGAAGTATGTGGAGTCATGGAGCTCGTCCAACATGTCATCGAGCCTCGAGATTAGATGCCAATACTTGATGGTGATCTAGTTGATAGCCCGACAATTGACACACATGTGCCATGTGTCGTCCTTTTTAGGTACCAAGATGATGGCACATCGTACGGGCTCAAGGACTCACGAACATGGCCTCGATCCAAGAGCTCTTGGACTTGTCTCTACAGCTCCTTTATCTCGCTAGCCTGGTTAGGGAATGAAGCACCAGACACCAAGTCAATTTGGTGCTCAATGCTTTAGAGCAGTGGAAGGCTTAGGGACAACTTGTCGGGGAAGACATTCGCGAATTCATCCAGCAAAGCTGCAACTATTAGGGGCAATGACTCAGCCTTGGCGCCAAAAGACTCAACTTGAGTCGGCACCAATAAGAAGCAGGGGGCACGCCCCATGAGAGGTGCCATCATACAAGAACATCTCGCCAACATCACACGGTGCTCGTCGCCAAAAGACTCAACATGAGTTGGAACCAATAAGAAGCAGGGGGTGCGCCCCATGAGAGGCACCATCATATTGGAATAGCTCGCCAATATCACATGGTGCTCGTCGTTGCCTTGCAAGGGCATGGGGATGCCACTCGATTGTTGGCATGGTTGGAAAGGGGGCTCGGCGTCCTCCGACTTGGGAGCAATTTTAGGGGAACACTTCCCCCCTAACTAGAACCATCAAAATTATTCGGTTTATGGGCCTTAGACCATCGCCAGATTTGACACTTGCTTGTTTGGCTGCTTTTGCCTTCACCTCGTCTCAATCGCCTTCTGCGTATCGATTTGTACTTGATCCTTCAAAATCCCACTAAGAAGCATCGGTAAGAACTTGACGCACTTCTCGTGGTAATTGAACACATGAATGTTCAAGAAGCCATCATGAAGAACGCACTTGTTAATTTCCATGGGCATCCCAGGAACAAATGTGTGATGTCCATAACAATGACATCACATAAAAAACCGTGTTGATATAAGGAGTAATTGAAAAAGCGATAGAACATTGGCGAGTAATGAGACTACCTAAACTACAAGATAACCATTAAAGTCCGTAGGTAGCTGATTGTGGTGTGTTCAAGAGCTTTAAATGGTCAACCACCTTCTCATAGACCAAATAGGTACAACTGTTGCCATTAACTATAACACTGAGGCTAGTCATACCAACATGGCATCGCGTATGGAACAAGATTTCTCTTTGGTCCTGGAGAGAAGTTTCCTTAAGAAAAAGGGCCCTTTTCGAAACCATACTCCAAGACGTTCCCACATCAATAAAAGATGGTGCACAACCATAACACTCTTCTTCGGCCACCTCATAAGCATCATCGTAGGGCTCTTGTGGGCCACCTCCTCATCTAAAGACTCATACCCATTAATAGTGGAGGAGAAAAGAACCCGCATAGCATTCAGGCAATTCTTCTTGTAATGGCCACGACTGCCAAACTAAAAGCAATCAACATCACAAGCGCACTCAGGGGTGGGCAGTGTTGCCTTCGATGGTGGCGCGTGCAGAGTCGAGTCTGATCCAGATCCCTAGGGTGACATAGCATGGGTTGTGGGTTGTGTACCCATACTTGTAATAATCGACACACATTAGTAGAAATATATGAATGAGAGTTAGAAGGATCATACCTGCGCCAACTAGACTAGAAATTATAGGACCTCTAATGCACCTATTGATTATAAATCTACCCAGTTGTGTGTGTTAAAGTATTGAGATCCTTAATGGGAAGGATTTTTAGTGGATTATGTATAGAAACGTTCAACATGCTAATAATCATGGTCCTAGGAGTAGAGGGTGTAATGACTATATTCACCTTATGATACATGTCCTCGAGTGCAGAGAAGTACTAGAGAGGCGTCATACTCCCATGATAAAGATTAGCTATTTGTAGCCTCATCTAATTACGACAATCAACTGGTACATATTTTTGAGTCATAACATATATCAGTTGATCCCAAGTGGTCACTGATGTCTTATTTCGACGTTCCCTATCATCCATAGAGCGGTGCCACCAAATTTGAGTTGCGCCTTAGAAATGGAGGGCGACCGCTTGGACGTGCTCGTGGGGCGACAAATGACAATAGCGCAAAGTGTGCATGGTTGCTTGGACCTATTCTAAAAATATGGCTAGGTTGTATAATCACTCAAAGATCTCGATCTTAACTTTGATTTCGTGTCGGTGGGGCCAGGTAGGTTCCCAAGCACGACGATTGATACGAAGATCAAAGTCTCGATTGAAAGGGGAAATAAAGTGTGTCGACACATTCCTAGGACGATGACCATGCTGTTAGCCATGGTGTCGAGACGGGTGTGTGTCACATCGCACGACATCGTGGTTTGCATTGTGAAGATGGCACGACGCATAGATAAATTCATCAGCCACGAGATGGGCTAGCGGAATCCAATCTGATGGGCGGTCTTCCAACTCGAGAGGATCACCTAATGGTGGAAAGTTATGTGGATTAAATATTTGAATTCCTAATCCTCGAATTCATGAAGTCGTCATGAAAAACTGAGGTCTAGGAATGAATCCCCTCGGACCCATAGTGTGGTGTGTTCATATAGGACCGAACCTAGTCTAGGTCCCATGAGGCCCTTGGATAATCATCACGAACCGAAGGTGGCTCTGGGTACCGTTGATCGAGGTGCCTCGAGAAGCGGTGCGCTCAAGTGTTGACTCCTTAGTGTAGACGCTTCGTTTGAGGAGTGGACGAGGTGTGTCGGCACTGACAACTCTCAGGCTCATAACAATCAACAAAAATAGGGGTACGAGAATAAATACCTAGGTCTCGAAGTCATGCTCCGAGTCGGAGTCGTAGGCATCGAGGTTGTCGTGTAAGTCATAGGCGACGGATTGGAGAACCTAGGATTGGCGCGACTCGATCACCGAGTGGATCCATTCGAGGCACGGTGGCTGCTACGTAGGCGTCTCAATTGGATCCTTGTCCTTGCTCCGATTTTTGTGGCTAGGACAAGAAGCATTTGTCCCCATGGCCTTAGTAGGAGCGCGCATCACTGTACCTTGCATTGACATAGTTTGGACCGCGAGAAGCAGCTCCAAACTTGTGTTGAGGCAATTGGTGGAGCTGGCACAATCATATGCACTGGGGGTGCCGAAGAAGTGGGCGGCACCGGGGGGAAGGCCCATCGTGACTTGTGCCAAAAGCAACGCGTGTATCTTAGTGTAGTGCCATGTTCTCACGCTCTAAGGACGTGAGCTCGGCGTCGTTTCCCTCCTCTTGTTGATCTTGGTTCAAGACCAGTGGAGGATCCAAGTTGTCCTATATATTTTCCTCCGTATTTGAAGGCATCTTAAAACCACCTATCACAACGTGGGAAGAAGACATGGAAGTAAAATGGAACAACAAGGCAAACAAATGCACTACATCATGCACTCAATCCAAACAAGCATGCAATGAGGTCAAGGCTAGGCTATATGTATGAGAGGCGGATAGGCTTAAACAAGTCGAGCTGATAGTGATTAAACCTTAGCAAATGCATAACACAATCAACAACCAATAAGCATGCAAACAATGGATGTGCAAGAAAAGCAAGCAAGATCGAATGGGATTGCCTTATTTTGGCTTTGCCCTTTGACCCCTTTTTTTTAATTAAAGCCGAATATGTTTTTTTAATCGGCTATATTTTTTGTAAATGAATAAGTTACCAACCAAATTAAGATAGAATGAAATCACACAATCAAAGAGATATGATTGACATTTTGATCAACTAACAAGGAAAGAACAAGATCACTCAAGATATGGACCGGCCAACTAGGGTTACTAACCCTAATTTTAATTTGGTTGCGCACGACAAGAACAAGGTGGATTCTATCACAAGAGCAATGGACGAACAACAATAATTTGCCAGCAATTCCTAAGATACTATTATATGGACGAATGATATCACAAAGATGCAAGCAAATAGAATTGTGTGAAAAGAATTATGGTAAGCAAGATTAATCAACCACACACTCAAATAGGGCAAGAAAAATTTTTATGACTAAGGAAGTCGTGCATGATCCAAATTATGGTTCGCCGATAGCAAAGAAATTTTTTGTGATTTTTAATTTTACTAGAGCATGAATGGATTGAAAGAAAATTGCGAGAGTAGATCGGATCGAATGACTTACAAGACATAGGCTCTGATACTAGTTGATACGATCTGTCTCGGATTCGAGGTTGGATCACACCCTCATCTAGGATCTCGCCTTGCAAAGTGGGTCTTCAATCCCGATCTTATTTAATTTTTGCGGAAGTGGATTGATATAAGCACCAGAGAATTCCGATACTTTGAGGATTGCTAGAAGACTTTTGATCAAATGGATATTGAGTAAGAAATGGGAGTGAAAGAATACTTGAGTTCCAGTTGGATCAAGTCGACACTAGGCTGGCTTTTGGAATATCAAGCCAACAGTTGCCTTAGCGGCGAAGTAGAAAGAGGGCGTTGGGAGTAGGGTTAGAAGGGGACAATGCAAAAGCCTAAGAGAATAGAGACTCGATTCTTCAAAGGATTTTTTTAATAAATTATCATGTAAATCAAAACAAGGTGTCAAGTGCCCCTTATTTAGTGGAGTCGGTTCAAAACCCTAGAACAAACAAAGGGGCGGAGTGGGAAAAGTGTTCAAATGAGGCCCATCTCCGAACTAGTCCAAAAATCAACTATAATAGTTACTAAATATAGAAAGGTGCAAGAAGGAAATGTCTATAAGTAGTATGCAATAAAAAGGTGGATAGGCACACCTATAAGGGAGACGCAGGAAATTGGAGCGCGTCGAGCATGCCAGAGATGCAACGCAGAGAGGTAGAGGCATGCCGGTGCAACAGGTTGGGCATGTGAACCTCAAGCCGTGTTGGGCGAGGGTGCTGACACGGGTGTGGAAGTTGTGGAGTCGAGGTGTGGTGTGCCTACTCATATGGTGATGAGGACCAATATCCGGAACTCAGTCTTGGCGGTGTTGTGGCTAGAGGAGACTCAACATACTAGTGACGCCATGGTGAGACCAATGGCCTTGGCACAGGCACATGTAAAGGGACCCTGGGAGCGCATAAACATGGACTCCTCTCCTCCTCGATGGCGAACATAGGCTCGATTGCTTTAGGATGTGGCCTTGGCAAATTTAATCATCATTCTCCCACTTGAACTTACTTATTGCATGGGGGTGGAGAGGACGCACACCACCTTCAAGGTCTTCAACTAGAAGTCCATCTTCTTTTGCCATCTACAAAAGTCCATGGCCTCAAACTTCTCCTTCTTTTGGAACTTTGAGGTCATCTTATCAATGGACGCTATTGGTCATAAAATATTAGTTTAGACTGGAATTATCGTGTGCTCTTAAGTTGGAGAACTTCTGTGAAGTCAAGAACTTCAAGCAAGTTGTGGACTTTGACTACACATTAGGGAAAATGATCAATGAACATAATAGTAACTTGATATAGGATTAAATCTCATGGAATGTTTAATAAAATGATATTTCACCCTTATTCCGCCCAAGGGAACCCTTGAAATCCAATTTGAGATAAGAAAAACCCTCTTTCCCTTGTTGTGGATGTCAATCTAGGATAGAACATTAGAGTTTAGTAGGTGGAATGTTACTTCGTGTTGAGAATGTCTTTTCATAGAGAACAATCTTTCGACTTACGATACAATTTCCCAATCAAGCCTTTAATAGGCATTTGGACGTACAAAATAGTTATTGGTAGTTTTCAGGAGTTATAGATATGGAAAGAAGTTTTGGTGGTTATTGGCAGTTACAAACTTCTATCTACTATCTCTCTATATGTATCTACTACCTTTCTATAACCATATAATCCTCTAATAAGATTAAATAACCTCCAAGTGATTACATGCATGTTTTAATTGATTGATACAAGACGATTACCAAGCGGTTACCCTTGACACGTCGCTTCAAGGCATAGATCGCACAAAAGTCGTGGACGTTGTCAAGTGCACAACTTCTTAGAAAATAAAGTTTTCCACCATGTAACAAAATTTTGGACAACTTCAACCTTTTAGAATTTAGGTTCCCTTACACGAACGTGCACTCCGTACACCCTAGCCCGTGTTGTAGTAAAGTCTGTTCCCATTGTATCGATGTGAACTCCGATCACACCATAATGATATCGACGACTTCTCAAGTGTCGATGACACTAAAATCACCAACAAATAATTAATATACTATATATCCGATTTTATGTTATACATGCAATTGAATGCCATGTTATATACCTCTTAATTAATAATTTATAGCCCATTATCATCAGAGTTGATAACCTTTCCAATGTCAATTATTTAACATGTAATCCTTTTTGCATTTAACTATGTATCTTTAATTTTTTTTTAAGTATTGCAGATAGTAAACCAAGCAATAATTTTTTACAATAATTCGCTAGATTTGGTTTGATAAAAGAAGTTCATCGGTCATAGATAATTAAAATGAACATAGGTGTTCTTTACCTCCCCCATTGATTGCCCTTTATTTTTAGTTTGCAATAAAAATACCCTCTTTTCTCACATAATTAATGACTTAACACCCCTCATCACCTTTCCAAAGCCTGTTATTAATTGTGTATGTGTTTTTCACATTTAACTACTTTTTATGTTTTAGAACATTTCCAACGGATTCTCTAAAATGGAGAAATTTAGATTTTTGAGGCATTTGAGGTGTTTTTTAGTCTAATTCCCCATCTTATTCTCCAGAATAGGGAAAGAGGAGGGAAAAAAAGAGCTTCCCTAAATATAGGGAATTCTCCAAATAAATTATGGATTTTCCAAAATGGAGAAAATGTTGGATTGGAAGCTTAAATAAAGTGAAAGTATGATTTTTTATTCTCAAATTTGAAGAAATTTTTGGAGATGCTCTTATCTTTTCAATTATCAGAGCTTATAAACAATACATGTTATATTGGCATGTGATCCGAGGAAGAAAACTTGATTTTCTATGACCAGCTCTTATAAACGGACAACGAGATTCCTTCCATAGTCCTAATGATTTTGTATGTCTTTGTTTATATGTAGAGAAATGATTCATCGTCAAGAATCTAGAACAAGACATTCCTTGCCAAAAAGTAATAGGCATTATGTACATCCTCTTTTATTGGAAAAGGGATGTAGAGATTTAAGGGAGCTACATTCATCCAAGAGTATAGTTGGAGATAAAATCATGTATCGAAAAGGGTAGTAAACTTTTGAAAAACAATGGAGTATCTATAATCATGTCTAAAGGTCGCCTTAAGATGGATACTTCTTGTGTCATTAGTAATGATGAAGAAGCTTCCTTCGATCCATTATTTGCCACCCCTTGTGGATTTGGTGAAATGTCATGAGCGATTGGGGTTCTTTCGAGTAATTTCGTGAGAATAGTATAGATTCTTCACCTGAAGATCATGATATGCACCTTGATAATTGTAGGAACAATGCTAATCACAATCATGAGATTGGAGTTGAAAATGATAATATATTTGAGAATGATGGTGATAATGTATTGGAAATTTCTCCTACAACTAAACTAGATGCAAATGGTAGTGGCTTATGTTTTACCATGTTGTTGTTTTTTCTTTATCTTATTTTATACTTCATCCTTTCTTCTTTTTGGAAAATAAATGTGACTCATAGGGAAGTGGAAAGGGGAAAGGAAGAAACAAATACAAAGAAATTACAAAATTTAAGCTTGGTGAGAAGTTAGAAATAACTTTCTACAACAATCGAGTCACAGGGAAGAACCATCAAGTATTTAGAGGACATATGGGAATTATAGTGTGAGACTCAAACATATACCCCGTGTGAGCGCATGAATGGAAAGACATCGAAGATAATGTAAAAGATCACATGTGGTGTACTGGCGGTCAGTTATTCTCATGTGTTATTTATGTTGGTTGTTATGATTAATTTTAGGAGTTTACACATAATATTATCATCATGTCTTAAGCCTTAGTTTCATGTTTTATACTATTAATCAATCTGCATTTATTCTAGACATGCTAATTAGAGAAGATCATGAGCAATGCATTCAATAAGATTAGTATTTTATGACAGAAGAAACATACTCTTCACCATTCAGGTGAATTAACGTCCATAATTCAGTGAAAAAAATATGGTCTCTAATTAGTAACCATACAATCCCCATATCCACCCAAAAAAAAACCTTAACGACCATATGGACAATGGTCACTAAAACATTAGAGGAAATTTTGGCACAAGTAATTAGCTACCACATGGTCGCTAATCCCTAAATTGTAACTCGTGGCTACATGGTCTCTAGAATTCTGGACCAATTGGTCGGTTGAATTCACGATCGAGTGGTCGCTAAATCTTGACATGTAACTAGCGACCACATGGTCGTGATTTCTAGCGACTATGTGGTCGCTAATTCCATACTTGTAACTAGTGACCATAAGGTCGCCAAAATTTTGGACCATGTAGTTGCTAAATACCCTTACAAAAAAGTTGGCGCGGATCTTCCCGTGAAAATTGCGTCGAAGTGGTCGCGAATAACGATTGTCGCTGGAAAGAAGGGAAAATTGCCGCGAATTTCTATATCTGATTTGTATTGAATCCCAAATCTCATGCATGTATTCTAAAAACTTATTTTGTTTGTTCATGTTGTATTGGTTCTGTGCATGTGTGATTGAGAGATAATGACTAGGTTATGGGCTTATTTGCCATTATTATGTTGTATTATTATTAATTTTGTTGATAACATTGAAAACAACTAATTTGTAAGAAATCTGGGTTTTGTAATTGTGGAATTGGATAAATTAAGATCATGTAATGGTGTAGAACAAGACCACGGGTCACCCCAAACATTCACAAATTGTATGCTACCCCTAATTATCCAAATTAATCCTTTCCTGAAAATCTCTCATCAACCAATTAACTTGGTCCATTGTCATGACAATTTATTCTTACGATGATAATGCAATACATGGTTGTCGCACAAAACGCTTTTCACTAAAAATTTGTATCTAAATATTGTTTGGCTCAACAAAAATTTCCATTTTAGTTTCAATTGTAGTGCTTAATTCTTTTGACCAAAAACAATTGTAGTGCTTAATTCATCTTTTTCCGTTTCATATTTTTTCCATCTGAGTAAAGGTTTGAAATTTATATATTTATTCAAAAAAAAATTCTATTAATGTTGTGTAGTTCATTGTGTATACCATCAAGAGTTATGAAATTTTACATAATATAATTTGGTTTGGAACATAAATTTGATTTGATTAACATCTCTCTTCCATGTTGGGACAATGAGTCTATCCTTTACTTATTGAGTTGATTTTTAGTACGAATAGTTGTACCTCCCCTCACCAAATGGAATCCTCACATTTTCTTTTTATTTCTCAAAATCCTATTGATATTTTCACCCTAGAATTTTAGCTCCCAAAATAAACAAGAGAAAAGAAACAATGTGTCCTCCTAAAATACCTCGTTCAATTACAAACATTTCGATGGACACGTTTTTTACTAATATTGAAAAAGAGAAAAGAATTTTAGCTACAATCCTATTGATATTTTCATGCTAGAATTATAGCTCCCATAATAAACAAGAGCAAAGAAACAAGGTGTCCTTGCTAAATACCTCATTTTGGTACAAACATTTCGAGTGACACGTTATTTACTAATAGTAAAAAGGGATATTTTTTATCCACCCCTCAATCTATTGAATAAATTTAGTACAAAAAAAAATCATATTTCCTCAATATTTATAGTGGAAATTCTCACTTAATTCTATCATAGGCTTTTTCCATATTCAACTTAATTGCAATACATTCTTACTTACCCTTCTTATATTTAAATAAATTTAATATTTTATGTAAAATAAGCACATTATCTTGAATAGCTATATTCTTCATAATGGCATATTCCACGAAATCGAGATCGTGTACAATATAGTCCATCTAGAGAAGAAGCTCGTCGGATATTGGATTAAACTCCCTCTAATTAGATAGCTAATGCTTTCTCACCCAAAAATCGAGCCCTTACGAAATGCTATTTTCCTATTACTCAAGAAGTGCCGCGAACTTACATGAAGGCCCTCTTTTCTCCCTCGAATTAAAAGAATTAAATTAAAAAAAAAGACATATAACCATTATTATACCAACTCATATAGACACATGAGTAAGATATGGGAGATGGTTAAGATTATTAACCTAATGGCCAATTAATAATCAAATTTATGAAAAGTTAATAATTAGATAGGAAGAACAAGTATGAAAGGTTGGATATTAAACTCATATTTAATCCAACAACCAAAATACATATCTGTTCGTGACCCTCCATTCTCCCCAAAAGTCTTGCCATATGTCAAAATAAGGACTAGTTTATGTACTTTTAAGCTTATGTTATCGATTTTCTCCTTTCTTTTACTAAATTAATATCGGGTTTTCTAACCTATGCCCTAAGGGTATTGGTTAAGTATTTTTGTTTTAAAAATTAAAATCCTATTTGGAAATTATAAATGAACCTATTAAAATAAATAAAGTTGTCCTATATAATGTAAACTAACAAATTCTTTCCATTTCAAGGGTCTTAACATATGCCCTTGGGACATAGGTTAGAAAAATCGAATTAATATCGATAATATAGTAATTTTAATATTTCTTATGAAATATGCTGAAAAGGATAGTATAATTATTTTAAACTTTTTAAATGAAATATATTATGGTTGTCATGTAGTGTACTTATTTTTAGTACTGAAATAATCGTAAGAGTTACTAACAAAGTTGTATTAGCGAGGTTCTTCAAATTACGGTTCATTTGGATGTTTCAGTTAATGCATTATTTTGCATTAATTGTATGCATTAAATGATGCGATCCAAACACACCATTATACAACAAAGTTGTGAGCGGTAATTAAAGATTGTCATTAATAATGGATTTGATAGATGAATATGGTTTATGACCCTACTATATGATAACGAGTAATAATGTACTGATATGAGTTGTCATTTAACTTTTGTTTTTTTTTTTGGTAGAAGGAGAGGCGGTACTCTCCGGCCCCTCAAGGGGGCGTTTTATTAATAATTAAAAATGGGCTAAGTAGTCAGCAAACGGGGGATAGCCCGACCCCTAACATCATCAAACAGAAATAAAGAAACCCCCACAGGCGGGGATTGCAAAACATGAACACCAATAGAAACTAAATGTGCCCTGGACGCGAGACAATCAGCAACAGCATTAGCCTCACGGTACACATGACGGAATCGGAAAACCCAATTCCTACTTAAAAAGCCTTGGCATTGAACAACCAGGCTGTACAACGGATGACTTTTCGAAATACTAGAGTTCAATAGATTAATAACTAATTGGGAATCAGTCTCTAAAATAACCTGTTTGAAACCTCTGTTCCATGCGAGCTTGATTCCGTTGAGCACGCCCCACAACTCAGCCATCGGGACCGAACACATGCCAATATTGTGAACAAAACCCTCAATCCAGTTCCCCTCGCTGTCTCTAAACACTCCTCCAGCAGCCGCCAAACCATCCTCGGAGACTGATCCATCCGTGTTGATCTTGACCCAACCCACCTCAGGCTTCTCCCAAAACACATCCTGCAACATAGTACTTCTAATAGTATTTGAAATTGAAAACTTACCTGCTGCGAGTGCATATTCGCTCGCCATTCTCAGAATAAAATCAGCCTTATCGGTGACCACCGTAACCTCATTAAAAGCCTTGGCATTCCGCCATCTCCAAATCCACCATAACGCCATAGCAAAGATCGAATTCCACTCCAAATTGCTTGGATGCTGCTTACTTTCGTTCAGGATATTGTATCTCAACCATGCTGCAAATTGGTCCTGAAAAAAAGACGTAAAAACATCAGTAGCACCAAGTTTAAACCAGATATGGTTCACCTGCGGGCAATCCCTAAACATATGCTCGAATGTCTCTTGAACACCGCTGCAATGGACACAATCCGTACAAACCCCCAGGTGTCGTCTATTACGCTCCATATTAGACAAGATTCCGCCTTTACATGCGAGCCATACAAAATAGCGCACCCGTTCCGTGGTTTTGAGACGCCACATACATCTGAAAAACTGACTGTCCACATCCATCCTGGTGTAGTTACCACAAAGCAGATTGAAACCTGTGGAAACACTATAGTTTCCGTCCTTGCTATAATTCCAGCACAATTCATCTTCAGTGTCCTCCCTAATATCCAACAACGAAAATGAGGCCAAGCGTAACAGTACCTGCGCAGACAGCAACAGCGAAAGAGTGTTCCATTTCCAACCACGATTGTCGTCCCAGTACGAACGAACAGTAGCCTGTAATTGGGCTTGAGGGATCTCGGTCACAGCAGACTCAAGAATCGGCCTATCAAACAACCATATATCAACCCAAAACCGAATAGAGCAACCATTCCTAACCAGCCATTTAGTTCCATGAACCACAATTTCGGACATTCCCAACTTCATACTCTTCCAAATGTGAGACGCAGCATGAGAATTCCCAAGGGCGCACTCCACATACTTTGCCTTAAGAACCGAAATCCAAAGATCGCCATCTTCCATCAAAAACTGCCAACCTAATTTCCCAACAAGCGCAAGATTAAGCTCTCTCATCGGTCTTATTCCCAGGCCTCCAAGCGCCTTCGGTTTAATGATTTCCTCCCAAGCCACCTTGTGCATTTTCCGCGAACTCGGGCTGCTCCCCCAAATAAAAGCTCTATTGGTCTTATCAATGTCGTTGCACACATTCTTCGGAAGACAAATGGTAGCCATTGTGTACACCGGTAGAGAATTCAGCACCGATTTGACAAGGGTAGTTCTTCCCGCTATACTTAGTGCTCGAGCCCTCCAGCCCGTGAGTCTTGCATGGAACTTATCAGTGAGGCCCATAAACATGTTCTTACTGACTCGTTTATGCATGATTGGCATGCCGAGGTACCTACCGAGATCCTCTGTAACCTCAATCCCACTTTCCTCTCTAATTTGATTCTTTAACCTTTGGCCAACGTTTTTTGACACAAAAATTCGAGACTTTTGAAGGCTGACCTTCTGGCCTGACGCTGAGCAAAACAATTCAAGGCACTTTCTGATAACACGGACCTGATCAACACTAGCTTCAGCAAACAAAAGAATATCGTCGGCAAAAAACATGTGCGAGATACTCGGACCCGATCTAGTGAGCTTAATTGCTTTCCATTTTTTATTTTCTACAGCATCCAAAATAATGTGACTGAGGCGCTCCACACAAAGCAAAAACAAATATGGCGATATCGGATCCCCTTGTCTAACTCCTCGGGAGGCTTCAAACTGACTCGTCATCTCTCTGTTCCAAAGGACCTGCATTCGGGTGGTAGTTACGCAGGACATGATCCAACTAACCCACCGTTCCGGGAAACCTGCCATACATAACGTGGACTTGATAAAGCTCCAATCAAGGCGGTCATATGCTTTTTCAAGGTCAAGCTTAACGATCATCCATCCTTTCGCTCCTTTTTTCCGTTTCATCGAATGGACAACCTCTTGGGCAACAACGATATTATCCGAGATCATACGACCCGGAATAAAACTTCCCTGAGTAGGACCAATGATATCTCCCATAAGGGGTTGCATCCGGGACGTCAGAATCTTGGTAATAATCTTGTAGATAACATTACACAAACTAATTGGTCTGAAATGAGAGATCGAATCCGGTTTGCTCACTTTAGCTAGGAGCACAATGAGAGTATCGTTGACGCCCTCAGGGAGTATTCCAGTCCTGAAAAAATCCCGAACAAACTCAACGACGGAGGAACCTACAATATTCCAACACTTATGAAAAAATACGGGTTGGAAACCATCGATTCCAGGTGATTTGAACGGACCCATAGAGCGTACGGCCTTCCAAATCTCAGTGGCCGATGGCATCATAACCAGTTGCTCACAACTAACACCATTAATACCCGGAAAACCATAACACAGACTCGGACAGGGCTGAACAGGATCATTTGCGGCCCCGTACAAACTCTTGTAGAAATTAACTTTTGTTTAGCTATTGATATTTGGGAGTCCGCCTAGATGGATAGTTTTCGGTCTAAACATCTGCCATTTTGACATCTTTTTTTAAAAAAAAAATCTTTCTTAGGCTTTCCTTGGATTTTAAAAATTAAATTTCACTGAAAAAAAAATTCTATGAAAATATAGTATTGACGGGCTCCAACTAAAGAACGTCTAAATCGTTATTATATTAGAGTTCCTCGTTGTTGTTCTATTTGTCAAATTTTAAAGATGAAAGTTTAAACCATTTATTTTTTCATTACACATTTACACAAAAAACATTTTTAAATTTAGAAATTAAATTAAATTCTATGTTATATCTTAACTTTGGGCGATTTTAAAGATAATCCTATTTCGACTCTAAATATTTGTGATATATTATGCTTTCTCTATTGGTATATTTGATGTCATAGAAATGCTTTAATATTTAACCCTGCTAGAGTAAGCTCTAATCTATTACGTTCTGATCATGCCTTCAATCAGCACCTTCAACAAGTTTATGCAAATTTAGCATTTGCTCGCAAAAATCTGCTAGCAAACGCAAGCCATGTGGTGTGGATAAAACCCCCCAGTACTAGGGTCAATTAATTTCCATACTTCTAAACAAAATAATTCATCTACATACGCCAACTTTATTTTATGAGATCATCAAAGTCACATTTAGGTTTAGAAAGGAAGTTTCTTCCCTCTATGTCTATTTAAAATCAGAAGCTTTCACTCTTCTACATGATCAACAGTTTGTTGCTTTTAAAAATATTTCAAATCTTATTATTGAAGGTGATTAATTTAGTAATACTTTATTCTTTAAAAAAAACTTGAAAAATTCTTTGGGAAATGGACACTATTATTTCTAATATCAACATTTTTCTTTTAAATATTTTACATTCTATTTTTCAGTTGTATAGGGAATGTAATCGTGTCGTAGATTTTTTTACGAAAAGACATATCCACATCCCTCTTCTCCATCAAGAAATTAGCAACATTCAAGTAGCTACTCCTTCTAGCTTAAATTTTTATTTATCCTTATGCTTAATTGTTAGTCAACAACTTTTATAATTGATTTTCTAAAGATCATACGTTGCAATGATTCAGGTTGGTCCGGAAAGGTAACCTATTATCTGCCTTATTGTAATAAAAAAAACTTATGTTTAAATACTCCCATTATAAAGGATTTCTATAGCATTTGTATCATAATAGGTCACACGTGGTCCTTCCCTATTATTCAACAATGAAAGACCACAAATGATTCAATATAAGCAACAAATGTTACCTTTGCTCCTTAAGCCTACTTCAATCTTCTCTCCTATATTATATGACTCCCACACTTCTCAATGTCTCAAATGAAACAACATTCCTAACCAATAATGATTGGGCATTGTGGCTCTTTACAATGCATAAATATGATGACATTATTTGCCATACATGCTCATGAAAGTCTAACGTAAAGTGGGCCATATGAGAAGCATGCTTGTTTCAAATATAATGCCACTTGGTGCAAAGTTAGGCATTGAGAATTATTTATTGTCATCACAAACCATAGTTTGATCGGAAATTGTTTTCTTTGAAATTGGAAGGGCAATTTCCTCAACATCGACAGTCTTAAAGTTATTCTCGAGAGAAACACAAGGTTGTCTTTGTAATAGCGTATATTGATTTCACAAAGTATAACAAATGGAAAGAACTTCATGCAAATTAACACTGTAACATTACATAATCTAGAAGACAAATATATATATATATATATATATATATAAATATATATATATTGCGAATTTATATCGACGAATAATTCTCTTTTAAAATCATTTTGTGTGGGCTCATTTTAGCGTGACATAATGAGTTTAGACACTTGGTCGAAAATGTTTTGCAATTATCATCAATTAGAGAATCATGAATGTGTTATGTTACTTTTGTTTCACGAAACGTATATATGAGTGCTTCATTAATCTGATCAATTCCTTTGTTTATTGGTGTGAGTATTGATGGTTTAGAATATATCTCTATATTAATAGAACGTGACCTCAATTCAACATAAATAGTATCAATATGGTATCAGATTCATCGGGTCTATTGGAAATAACTGAATCAAATTTGTTGGTAGTCGAATATTGGTAGTCTCTTTAGTTTTTAAAATTTTCTATTAATTAGATGCATCGAATTTTTTTCCCAAAATGCCAATGGATATTGTGGCTTAAAAAATAATACTAATAATGTTGCAAAAAGTTGGCACAAAGTATGAGGCATCTAGGTCTCAACAGCTTCATTCATGCATGATTATGTATAACGCGATCAGTCGTTGTTAGTATGACGCGATCACCAATGATCAACTCCTTGTGATTGGCTGCAATCGACACCATGCAAGCACTCATGCTTATTTCTTAGCAGTCACTCACACCCCCCTCTATGTGATCGACAATGTTTAGTGCCGAACAACAATAGTGAGTGACTGACTCACAAGGTCGAGGACAGCTAGCCAGGCGAGTAGGGTCATGGCGAGGTGCGCACGAAGGCCGAACCCTTATTAAGTCACCTTTGGACATTTAAATAGCCATGATCATCAAACAAGGGCCCAAAGGGCGGATAGATTTTTTAGGCGTCAAGGTCGCTCCCAATACCATTTTCAATGGGCACGTAGATGGTACATGCACCTATCTTCTAATGTCAATAGTGACAAGTTACCAACCGATCACCATGAGAGGATTCAAATTGTTGAAAAAATATTGATGACATTATTAGATAATCAAGGCGATTCGATTATAATAGTCCATGAGAAGGCATATCAAAAGTTGGAAAAACTAACTAATGCTCCTTTCTCTCAAGAGATTAGGAAAGCATAGCTTGCAGTACAGTTTTCGGTCCTTCATTTAATTTCTAGTATGGGAAGAATGAGCTAGTCTACCATATAGATAATTAGATGCACAAATGGCCTTGTAGGTCAAGAATGACTCCTTGATGCACAAGATTTTTCCAATTGTCCTCGGGTCAAGTGTTGCATGGTGGTTTCATATGTTGCCACCGAAACAATGAATCGCTACAGTGTTATGAACCCCTCTTTTTTATCATTTCTCTCTCTGCCACATCATCTATGCACCTAATACAATTTATTTCTATATTCATGCACCCATGCACCCCTATTTTTTTTTCATTTTCAACATTTTTTTCCTCTCCATATACAATCACATATGCTCTTTTTATAATAAAAAATTACATATATACCCCTTATTACAAATTATTTATTCATAATTTGACTATAATTTTGTCATAAATAAATATTATATTATTAATTAATAAATAAGAATTTCATAACCCACCTAAAATGCAATTGTTTAAAAAACACAAGTGATATATAATTAAAAATACAATATATTTTTTTGGGTACACAAATATATACATATAGTTGGGCAATTTAAATAAACTCTCGTTAATTTCTTACCCACAAACGCAGTGCTTTCCTCTTGTTTGCACAGAAACGCGGCGTATTGTTAACTTCACGCGAGCAGCACGCGTTTGCACCCGTGCATTTGTTTTGTCTTTCGGGATCAAGTTTTGCCCCGTATTTTCTTGGGACATGCAACAAACCCATTTTTTTTATATTTATTCTGAGCACATGGGCCGGTGCACAACACCATTGTAGATGCTCTTATATCTCACTTTGTGGTGAATTGCAAGGATCCCTCATTTGTCGACAACTTGTTTTTTTAAAGAAGAAGAGGGGGGGGAGGGCTTGCATCAGTTTGCCACGTGCTACATGGCCCAATACTTGGAGATGAACGACTATAATGATCATGCCACCATTGTCGCCTTTATATTAGCCATGCCTTACAGACAACCTCACTCTTCGCTCTCCCAATAGCGTGACAGAGCTCTATGAGTGACCTAGGTAGTTCACATGATTGGAAGATAAAGTTTCAAATCCGCAACTTGAGTTCCTATCGTCACCTAACAAGGCAAGGTAACCTGATGCGACCTTGTCTATGCTCGGACCTGATCGCAGCCATCCCGAGACTCCGTAGGCCTTGGTAAACCCCTTGGCATAGGACTTAGTCATATTTTATATATTTCCCTATTTTAGCATATTTCCATTCATGTCTTTCCGAATTTAGTTGTTGCTATTTTTAGTATTAATATTTATGTTTTATGGGCTTTTGGATGTTGGGTCTTGCTTGCATGTATACCCTAATCCATTAAGCCTTGTTGCTTGTTAGGGTTTCAATAGCCACCTCTTTATAAGGAGCTCTCGAGCTCATTTATTATTAACGCACATTATAGACTAGAATCTAAGTTGAGGGACTCAGAGCCACGGTTCGTGTAAGTCTCACGTCTTATAAGTTATTTGGACTCTTGTCCACGCAATTTTTTTTTGCTTCCTTCGATCCATGCCATAATTGTTCATAAAATTACAAAGAAAAAAAATTGCCTTGCCTTCACCTCGCTCGATCGAGCATGCTGCACGTCTCGATCCGATCTTGTCTGTGTCAAAAAAATCTTCAATAATCCTTACATACAATTGTATGGTGTGAATTAGAGGTGTCAAACGGGTCGGTCAGGTCGGGTTCGGATTCGATTATTTCGGGTTCGGGTTGAATCGGGTTCGGGTCGTAACGGGTAACCGGTCAAATTGGGTCGGGTCATTGTGGGTTGTCGGGCGGGTCGGGTCGACCTAATAGGTCAAGAAAATTGATTTTTGTACAATTATTAAAATATTTTTTATTTAAAAAATGATATTTAATAATAAATCTATTATTTTTATATATTTTAATAATAAAATATATTATAATTTTCAAAATATATTATATATTCTTAAAATATAACAAATTGGATCAACCCAACGGTTTTTTCGGGTTTGAACCCAACGGGTTTCGGGTCTATTGAGTTCGGTTTATTTTGGATTTCGGGTTTAAATTTTCGGGTCTTGACCTTAAACTTTTCGGGCGATTAGGATCGTTTTTTCGGGTCGGGCTAGCTTTTGACAGCTCTAGTGTGAATGACTTAATTGCTTGCATGATTCTTGAGGTTCAACTTAATTTTCCGAATTGTGTATTTGGCAAGTTTCTAGCATTATTCGGCAAGTTTCCCATAATCCACGTAATTTGCTAATTATGTTGGCTCCTTAAAAGATTCTGCAATATTCTTGATTATTTTAAATATGTTTCCGTACTCCACAAGATTTTCTTTATAAGAGATTAGCAAGTTTCCCACGTTAATTTTCATATCTTCTAATTGATTTGTTAATTATTAGTTATATCCGTCGTGTCATGCACGACTTTATAGATTTAACACTTAATTTATTAATGAATGATTTCAATTTAATATAAAAATAACTTATTTATTATAAATACTTTATATAAACCATTACATGAGTTATAATGTAAGACAAAGCCAAAATTATTAAACTGAGTCCAACATGATTTTGATGGCTTCATGATAATTTATTTATGAAAACTATAAATATAAATTATTTTAATTACTCTTTTAAAAAGTAGATAAAATGCAAAAATAACGTAAATTCTTTTAATTTTTAATCAAATTCAATTCTTTAAAAATACTTTAAATAAAAATTTAAAAAGATAATTAAAAAGAATAGATGAAAAAATATGAATAAGACTGAATTGTTTAAAGATAATTTTTTTTATATTTTCATGAATAAGTCCGAAAGTAAATTAAGAAAAATATAATATAATATTTTGATCAAGATTTAAATTAGGCAGGTAATTATCTAGACATTGATTTTTTTATTTTTATTAAAATATGATTTAAGATAAATATTTTACATAAATACATAAAAAATAAAGATAGAATAATTTTTGTTATTTTTATTTAAATTTCGAATTTAAAAATTATTTTTCACATAAATAGATAGAAAATGATTTCAATGAAAAAGATAAATCAATATAAATAAAAATTAATTTTTAAATTTATGGTGGGGCCAAAATCAACGTGGTGGCTCGAAAAGGTATAGCTTTAATGTATAGTTATAGATAGATAATGTGTAAATTATATGATTTAATAACAAAATGACAAGTGTCAAAATTCGACGTGGTGAAATATATAAATGACATTTGTACAACGATGATGTGGCACAACGAAATGACTTCAAATCATATTGTGTGTGGGGTGGGGGGGTGGGGGTGGGGGGTACGGTAGTAGATTAAAGCTAATCTAGTTGTAAAAAAAAGCCACCATAATTTTTTTAATATTTTTATAGAAATTAACATTTAACTAAATATGTTAGAAACTTCCAAAATTATAATTTGGATTCTTTCTAAAATATTGGATGATATTAAACTTCCAAATCTAATATTTGAATTCATAAGATTTGTTTCCAAAACTACCAATTTATTTCTATAATTTATATGAATTAATGAGGAGATGACACGTGTCAAAATCTGATGTGGCGTATTTTAAGAATGATATGTGGCAAAAGATGATGTAGCTGCTCCTAACCTTATTGCTTTTATATATATAGTAGATTACTAGTTGTACCCGTCGTACCATGCACGACTACGACTCATCAATTTTTAAATATATTATAAATATGATATTAATAAATTAAATATACAAAAATAAATAAAAAGTCAAAAATAATATAAATTCTTAAAATAATTAATCAAATCCAATTTTTTAAAAATCTTTTCAATAAAAATTCAAAAAGATAGTTAATAAGAAAAGATAAAAAATATAGATTTTTTAAAGTCAAAAAATCTTCTATATTTACATAAAAATCCAAAAAGGAAATTAAGGAAAATATAAAAAATAATTTTCTTATAAAAATTTAATTTAGGCAAGTAATTATATAGATATTTGAAATTTTTACCTTTTTATCAAAATTTGATTTAAGATAAATATTTTTTTATAAATAGATAAAAATATAAAGATAAAATAATTTTCGTAAACATAAAGATAAAATAACATTTGTAAAAATTTATCCCCAAATAAACATAAAGATAAAATAATATTAGTAGATTTGATCAATATTATTAGAAAAGAATATTATATTTATTGTATTCCTAAAAGATAAAATAAAAAAAAAAGAAAAATATGTACACATGATCACATATATATCTTTGAAATAAAAATAGCCATATAAATGACTTTTCGTAATTTTATATTTTATATTTTTCTTTCTTAACATAAGAATATAAAATTTGTTAATTTAATATATCACTTTTTATATAAATTTAATTTTTTAAAAATCTTTTCAATAAAAATTGAAAAAGATAATTAATAAGAAAAGATGAAAAATATGAAAAATATAAAAAAAATTAAATATAAAAAGTCTTATATATTTACATAAATAATCCAAAAAGAAAATTAAGGAAAATATTTTATAATATTTATTTATCAAAATTCAATTTAGGCACCTAATTATCTAGACATTGACCTGCACGACTATGATTCAACAATTTTTAGATATACTAGTTTTACCCGTCGTACCATGTACGACTACGATTCGATATTTTATAAACATTATAAATAGGATACTAATAAATAAAAATATAATATAAATTTTAATATAAGTAATTTATTGCTTGCAGAATATATAATTTTTTTATTAAATATTATATTCTTCACATTTTATTATTTTTTATTTACGTAAATTTAGGGCTTATCAAATATTTTAATACATCTATTAAATATTTTATTATCTATTTTTATAAATTTTAAAATTATAAATATTTATCATTAATTTTATATAAAAGAAAATCACTATATATATCTATAAATAAATTCGTCAAAAGATATATGCTAAAAGATTTATATTTATTCTAAAATATTTTATCTTTAATCTTAAACTAGTGTTATTCCCGTACCTTGTACGGATATATTTCAAAATAATTTTATTTCTAACTTATTATTTAAATATTTATTCGGAATAAATTTTCACGATTGAATCTTATTTTCTTTAGTAATAAAAATTATAAAATTTTAATTTGTTTAGAAGAAAAGAGTGGATGGTAGTTTTTGAGATAGTGGGAAAGTGGTTAAGGTTAAAGTGGATTAAAAATGAGAAATAAAAAATCAAAAAGTATTTCAAATTTGCCATGTGGCTCAAATTTTTACAAAGACTTCGTTTTTGCTTTATATTTGTATTAGGGTAGATACTTGTATAAGGAAGTTTTCAAAAGATATCGTTATACTAAATAGATATTTGTTTAATGCTAAAGATAGATTTAAATAGTTAAAGAAGAATTTAATAGAAAAAGTTAAAATATTAGGAAATAAAAATTAATTTTGTAATTATAAGGTGGGGCCAGAATCGTTCTGGTGTCTCGAAAAGGGACAACTTTAATATATAGTTATAGATTTTAAATATAATATTAATAAAGTAAATATACAAAAATAAAATAAAAAACCAAAAAAATGTAAATTCTTAAAAAATATTAATCAAATTCAATTCTTTAAAAATCTTTTCAATAAAAAGATAACTAATGAGAATAGATAAAAAATATAGAATTGTTTTAAATATAAAAAATCTTCTATATTTACATAAACAATCCAAAAAGAAAATTAAGAAAAATATAATATAAATTTTTTTTATAAAAATTTAATTTATGCAAGTAATTATATAGATATTTAAAAATTTTACTTTTTTTTATCAAAATTACCTTGTACGGGTTTTTCTTAAATAAAATATTAATAATAAAATATTTTCTAATATATTTATTATCCGAGAAAAATAGTCACGTAAATGCTTAAATATAAATTTTTGTTTTAATTTGCATAAGAAGATAAGGCAATTATTATATAACTAATCAAGATCTTTTTATATAATGTAACAAATGATCGGATTATAAATGGTCTGCATATTTATCATATCTATAAATAAAAGATCTACCCTAATACATTATAAAGCAGAAACCAAGTCAGTGTAAAAATTTGCGCCACGTGGCATAACCTGAATAAAATAATGAAAAACCTTTTTTCAACTTAAAAAACTAAAATAATAATTCTAGAAATACCCCTACATATTATACTCTAATAATAATTTTAGAAATCACGATTTATCTTAAATTCTTAACCACTTCATAAAATAGATAATGGATAGATATCATATTATATGCATAGATTGTTTCATGTAGTAATTAACTAATATGCAATTATATTTTTTAAAAATTTAATTAAATAATAAACATTACTAAATAAAAAAAATGAATTTAAGGTAAATTTTTTAAATATCTATATAATTACTTGCCTAAATTAAATTTTTATAAAAAATTATATTATATTTTTCTTAATTTTCTTTTTGGATTTTTATGTAAATATAGAAGATTTTTTAATAACTTGATAAAAAATATAAAGATAAAATAATTTCATTATTTTTAATTAAAATTTGAATCAATTTTTTCACATAAATAAATAGAAAGGAATTTAATTGAAAAAAATAATTTAAATAATTTTTTTAATAAAAGGTGGGGCCAAAATTAATGTGGTGGTTAGAAAAGTTACAACTTTAATATATAGTTAATTAGTTATAGATAGATGTCACTATTTTTATTTCTAAGATATATATGTGATCACGTGTACATACTTTTTCTTATCTTTTACAAATATAATAAATATAATGTCCTTTTTTATCTATATTGGTCAAATCTACTAATATTATTTTATTTTTTTATGTTTATTTTGGGGATAAATTTTTACAAATATTATTTTATCTTTATGTTTACTTGGAGATAACTTTTTTTGCATAATTAACTATTTAAAATTATTATTTTAATAAAAGGGTGATGTGGCGCAGCGTGGTGGCAGAAATTGCTCCGACTTTAGTTATTAGTAATAGATATATTATATATATATTGATTGTTTTAATTTATCTTTTACAATGATAAATATAATGTCCTTTTTTATCTATATTGGTAGAATATACTAATATTATTTTATCTTTGTGTTTATTTGGAGATAAAGTTTTATAAATATTGTTTTATCTTTATGTTTACTTGGAGATAAGTTTTTTGCATAATTAACTATAAAAAATTATTATTTTAATAAAGGGATGATGTGGCGCAATGTGGTGAAAGAAATTGCTCCGGCTTTAGTTATTAGTAATAGACTTTTTTAGTTAACATCTCGGTAGGATACTTCTATTTGATTTGGCCGCATATTCCCGTATTAGTTTTGATCCGTTTTCTTTATTTGTTAGATAAATCTTCTTAATTTTGTTTAGCCTACTAGATATATAAAAAAAACCGGTTGTTTTTAGAAAAAAAGAAAATAATAGCCTCGGTGTTTCAATTGTATACTCTTGTTGGTTGATAATCTTGATCGCGTGAGTGGCTAGTTTTAACATTATACTTTTTTGCTTAGCCTTGATCCAGCCGCCCTCTCGGCAAGTCAAATCAACCATGACCCTTGCATGTTCAATTGTTTGGGTACTTATATTAATTGTGAGTCTCTTTATCACTGGTTCGCTTTTACTCTCGTCTTGTCATGTCTCATAGACTTCACCGAAGACGCTTTGCCGGGTATGATGACCCCGAGGCGTTTTGGATTGGGCAAAGCACATGGCAATCTACTTCGGTCAACGAGACTACGGAAAATTTGAGAGATGTGACATTGCCATTGGCTGCTTCACTAGCTACACTAGGGATTGGTTTGAGCGTTTGGAGGATGATCGATGGTATAGGAAGCGACCCCCAATTGAGACATGGTGCCAACTTGTGTACCACATGGATCAACACTTTGTGCCTAATGTGGACGCCGTAGCCATTCAAGAGTATCTTTTGAGGCGCATTGCCAAACAACGAGAGATGTACATGTTCGACACGACAAAGGTCCCAAAGCGAGCATCGTTGGACAAGGGTCGCACGACATCGACATCTTTGCTTATGGTCGCGTCGCAGCAGCACATGACCATGGTCGAGGCCACCGAGGAGACATCCGAGTATATTGGCACATCCATGACCGTGCCGATCTTCGAGTCGCTACCCGAGTCCGCTCCGGCACAACAGCCGATTCTAGCGCCGAAGTGCATCAACGCCACCGCGCCTTCTGTTTCGAGTCCCGCTTTTGAGGGCAAACACTTGCCACAGTCGCTTCTAGCACCGACACCTTCATTGGACTTGTCTTCGACACCGGATTGGCCACTTCCCATGCCCTTACATTTGTTGTCCGATGTCGAGTTCGAGATCCACGTTGAGCCTACATTGGCGCCATACATATTGACTTTTGAGAAGACCGAGGTCGATGACAACCTCCACTTCTTTGCTGTTCTGGACGCTTTTTCCTTCACCAACTCAAAGTGAGGACGCTTCGAATCTAAGCGGGAGAGAATGATGCGACCTTGCCTATGCTTGGACCCGATCCCGACCAGCCCGAGACTCCCTAGGCCTTGGGGACCCCTTGGCGTAGGACTTAGTCATATTTTATGTATTTTCCTATTTTAGCATATTTCCATTTATGTCTTTCCGAATTCAGTTGTTGCTATTTTTAGTATTACTATTTATGTTTTATGGGCTTTTGGACGCTGGGCTTTTCTTGCATGCAAACCCTAGAGTCATATTTTATGTATTTCCCTATTTTAGCATATTTCCATTTATGTCTTTCCGAATTCAGTTGTTGTTGTTTTTAGTATTACTATTTATGTTTTATGGGCTTTTGGACGTTGGGCCTTTCTTGCATGCAAACCCTAGTCCATTAAGCCTTGTTGCTTGTTAGGGTTTCCGAGAGGCACCTCTTTATAAGGAGCTCTCGAGCTCATTTATTATTAAAGCACATTATTGATTGGAGTCTAAGTTGAGAGACACTCCTTTCTTTTAGCATATTTACATTCAATCGTTCGTCACGTGTTCGTGCCAATCCAAAGTTGGTTTCGAGCCCTAGTTCGATACCCACTACTCGTTCCACGCAAAAATCCGAGACGTCCTTCAAACAAGGTCGCATCATAACCGCATTATGATGAGGTCAGGTCAAGGGCACGAACAGTAAATGAAAGAGTGTTAATTACCTCATCATCCGTATGAGCTATAAGCATAGTTTTCAATACTCATGTGTTCCGGATCTTACTAAGGATAGAAAGAGAGTCCTACTTTCGGTGGCCAATGACTAACAATATGGACTATGATAAGTGATACCCAAAGAAGTCTTGATTATACCACAAAGTCAAGGGGCACATGACTAAGGAGTGCAAACGTTTCAAGGCACACTTGGAGTCTTTGTTTAAGAAGGGCCATTTGAAAGAGTTCATTGTTTAGAACTCTGTTGGAAAGAAGGAAAGAAAAGAGCTGGGAAACGAGTCACCTAGGAGAGAGTAAGCTCCAAGGCAAGGTCATCACAACTATCTCATGAGTAGACACTCAATCGAGGCACGATTAGAAGACACTTGTCACTCTCTTACAATGATGAAGATTTATGAGTCTCTTTCAAAGAGGTTGCGTATGTAAGATACACAAGTTTTTCACATTTAAAGATTAAGATCTAGAGGGCATGCTATTGCCCAAAACCAATCCCCTGATCCTAACCATGCGATTAGAGGACCGCAAGGTCATAAGGTTCCTGGTGGATTTGGAAGCTTAATTAGTGGAGATCATGTACTTTATGAGCTCTTTAGAAGGCTAGGAAAGAGGTAGTTCAATCTCCTACGTACCAGTCACCACACAACTCTTTCGAGTTTGGACTAGGAGCAATGTTATTAGAATCCCGATCCGATTCTACGATTCTAACGATCCTACGATCCATAACATGCGAAACGATCCACGATCCCAAGTAGGATCTTATTGGAGTAGGATCTTAAATAATTTGAAATACAATCTCGATCCGATCTCGATTTTACATACGATTTTAACGATCCTATAAACGATTCTAACGATCCTATAAACGATTCTAACGATCCTATAGAATGACAATGTTAACTATATATTTTTGATAATTTTACGATTAACGTATAATTTCCATTAAAATAGTTGACTAGTCCATCCTACAACATTTTTAATGATCAAATTAATAAGATTTATCATTTTCATACTTATATATAACAAAATATATAATCCATTAGGTTATTCTTGCATACTTGTAGGATCTTACGATTTAGCGATCCGATCTTACGATCCGATCCAACCTAGAATTCCGATCCTGATAATCATGACTAGGAGCATACCCCCTTGTTGCCTCTCAAATTGATCTAAGACAAAGATATGACTAGGAGGAAAGGTAGTTGATGTCGAGTTTCTAGAGGTCAATGTTCCATCTATGTTTAAGATGATTCTCGGACGACCATGGTTGGATGACTTGAGGATTGTGCACTCTACTCTCCAATAGAAGATTAAATTTCTCAAGGACGGGAAGACTATTACCGTGCGAGCAGATTAATGGGTAGCTCCGCAATGTGCGAGTCTAATTGGAACGCGATTTGGAAAGTAAGGAAACAAGAAACGATATTAATAAAGGATAGTCTTTTTCCTCACTGAGGTTTTGATGAGGCTCGTAGTTTATTTCTTTTTTCATTCAAGCAATTCAATATTTTTATTTTATTATTTAATTTCCTCTTCATTATATTTATTATTGTATTGCTATGTTTGTTAATTGCTTTTGAAATCTTAAAACGTTAAGAAAACACTAGGAATGCATAAAATGATACAAAGCGCTACAAATGTGTGAAACAATACAAATGGCATGGGTTTGACAAGACTTTTGAGATCCATATACGAAACGAATGAGCTTAGTTTAACGAAGGACTAATAGCTGAAAAAAGACATTAGAATCTAAGAAAGCTTTTACACAAAAGGAATGAGTTTGGCTTAACGAAGGACTAATACACGAAAAGAGCCATTAAAAGCCCGATTAAACTCAATAAGTTACTCTGAGTAACAAATAGTCAGGTTAAAGGTCCTACATGTGTTTGCATTAATTTTGTTCTCTACGAAACCAAATAATGTAACGCGACAAATGTGAGGAATAAAATCTACTATGATTAGTTCAATTAGGAAAATATATATTTTATTATCTTTTAGGAAAATATATATTTTATAATTTTTTAGGAAAATAGATAGATATTTTTCTCCTAAGGATTTTATTTTTTAAAACCTATGAAAAACTTGCAAAGCATAGCTCTTTAATGAGCTCTCCCAAATTATATATAGAAGTAAGTGTTAGAAAAGCTAGAGGCTTTGATTTTGATGGTTCCAAACATCTGTCACGTGAACGACCTCGAGTCCTTGAAAGGAATTGCCAACGTCAGTCAGGTCGTCAACGTGTGTTGAAGGCAGATCTCGGAGATCTTGAAGACGCGTGAGATCTTGGTTGTTTGGATAGAATAAACTTGTTGTAGGAAAGATCTTATGCAGATTATACAGTAAGCCGTGTATGCCTTTATCCTAAGACAATATTAATTGTAATCCTTTTATATGCTTAGGATGATTTTGTAAAGATAATAGAAATAATATCTTGCCATAATCGAATTGGAAGATATTATTCTCTTTTATCTGACCTAGTTTGTGTGTATTTAATCTAAGGCTTTAGGTTAGATAGAGCACGAACTCATACTCAATTTTGTGCTAAGAAAGAAACGAGAGTTCGAGAGGAAGACGTAGGCTTTTGTTAGATTGAGTGCGGGTTGTAGTTACTTAGTTCACAACGAGTTCTAGAGTGCTTGGGAAGTAGGTCTAGATCCAGGGTGTTTATGTAACTAGTCCAAAAGATCAATAAAGCAAGCTACGACTTTTAATCCTTCCAAGCGAGAACTTGGAAGGGAGTGGTTTTCACACTTGGTTGATTGAGTTAATCAAACAAGTGTTTCCACTATAAAAACTTTGTGTTCAAGTAAGTTTTTCTTGTAATTCATTTCCGCTGCATTTACTTAAAGGTTGACGACTTAGTTGAGGTCGACAACCTAGACGTACTAACGATCCTACAATTGGTATCAGAGCTTTGGCTCTAGATTTGTTTTAGTACTTCTTTTTACAGGAAAAATGACTTCAACGAACACTGCAATCAATGACTCATTCTGGAAGCCACCAGTGCTCAAGGTTGGTGAATACGATTGGTGGGTCGAACAAATGGAGACTCACATCTGCTCGCTTGATGGACAACTCTGGAAAGTCATAGAGATGGGTCCTGAGGCTTTTCTCACTACTGATGGAAAGGGAGAAAAGAAGAAGGAAGACTATAATGATGCTGACTACAAAAAGTTGGAGAAGAATGCTCGTGCTAAGAAGGTTCTACACCATGTTCTAACTCTTGGAGACTTGAAGAAGGTTGTCCAGTACAAGACAGCTAAGCAGATCTGGGATGCTCTCAAAAGGCTTCACCAAGGTAATGATGATGTGAAGAAGGATCGCATCATTGCTCTGGAGAGAGAGTATGAAGGAGTAAGTCAAGAAAACAATGAATCCTTGGGTGACTATCACTCAAGATTTCAAGATGTGGTTAGCCAACTTGAGTCTCTTGGTGAGAAACTTCCTCAGTGGAAGCAGGTCAACAAGTTGATCCAAGGCCTCAATGCAAAATGGAATGAAGCAGCCGCTGCGATGTTAACCAATAGTGAGACTAAAACACTCACCTTGGAAGATGTCATAGGAAAGTTGACTATGTATGGAGGAATTAAGCAAAGGCGAGATGATCGTCTTGAAACTGTCAAGGTCAAGAACATTGCCTTGAAAGTTGAAAGGGCCTTCGATCTTGCTCAAGGTGATGATGATCAAGTTGACGGTGATGAAGAAGTTGCATTCATCTCGAGAGCCATGAAAAGGCTTTGGAATCGCAACAGTAAGACTCAAGTTAAAAGAACTGAACCTGTCAAAGACATGAAGGACGTGATATGTTATCATTGTTCGAGAAAAGGACACTTTGCAAGAAACTGTGTCAGAAGAAAGTCAGAGGGTGACAAGAATGCTTTGCTAGCTACTTGGGACGACTCTGATGTTGAAGAAGAAGCAAGTCAACAAGAAGACATGTGTCTCATGGCTATAGATGCTCCAACAGAGGTATATAACTCTGAACTTTTGTCTATGTTATCCAATAAATCTAAAGAACAGTTACATGCTATCATTGAGAAGTTGGGAACTCAGGTTACCCAACTTAGTGAGAAACTTGAAGAAAAAGAAGACAATATCTCTAATTTAATAGATGATAATCATGGTTGGTCTCTCAAATGTGCTAAGCTAGAGAAAATGTCTTTAATTTCTGAGTCTATTGCTTGCGAATCCTGTGATAATCTTAAGTCTGAAGTGGATGACCTAGAAAAGAAAGTCACAAACCTTGAAGGAGAAAATCTTATGCTTAAACTTGGTAATGCTAAGTTAGTCAATGACCTTGAAAAAGAAAAGAATATTAATGAGTCTAATGAAAAGAAATGGATAGAGGAGTTTGCAGCCAAGAAAACTGCTGAAGAGTATGCAAAAACTTTTGTAACTTCGAGACCTGGACTTGGATATTCCTATGTGCCTAAAGACTTGAAAACCTTGTGTCCACCTGAGCCTAAAGGTAAAACACCTATGTGCGACAACAAAGCAAGTTGTTCCACATCAGATGTGGGGAACCCAGGAAAAGGTAGACGACCTTGGTTTTCAGGCCAGAAAGCACACAAAATCTGGATGAAACAAGTCGAGAACTTGAAACCATCAAAAATTGATTTTCATGCTCGTATTAATAACAACCGATCTATCCTGGGTATAGCAAATATGTCGGTCTTAAGTCTCATAAAACTTGCTGGTATTGTGGAAAAGAAGGTTATCTTCAACATGAATGGAAGAAAAAGATGAAGGATAGCAGATCTAATGGATTTTGGGAAGCTCATGAACGTGAGCCAACCATAGATCCTGAGAGAGTTTATATTGAAAAATGTGCTTCAAATCATTACGTTGCCCAACCCAAAAGAGTTGTCAAACAACTCTGGGTTCGTAAAAACTGACTTTTACATTGTAGAATGAAGTGAGAGAAAGCGGTCCCTGGTTCTTCGACAGTGCATGTTCAACTCATATGACGGGAAGCTTTGAGTCATTTATCTCACTTCATCAACAAGAAGGTAGCAACATCACCTTCGGTAACAACAGTAAGGGTCAAGTTTTGGGTATTGGAAAGGTAAGAATCTCCAAAAATTTCTGTGTGAACAAAGTAAGCTATGTCAAGGGTCTTAGATACAATCTATTGAGTGTTTCTCAACTTTGTGCTAACAATATCTATCAAGTTGTCTTTGATTCTCTTGGATGTCAAGTGATTGATGTTAGCTCAGGAAAGACTCTTCTGAAGGGAATTTGTGAAAACAACCTTTATAAAGTTGTTCCCTGGCTCTTACCTGAAGAAAAGTTGTGTTTTCAAGTAGTTGAAGACGTTGCCAACCTCTGGCACAATAGGTTTGGCCATGCAAGTCTACAACTTATTCGCAAACTTCACAATCAGGAACTGGTACGTGGATTACCTAAGATTGATCAAATCAAACATGAAATGTGTGAAGCTTGTGTGAAAGGAAAACAGGTCAGATCTTCTTTTCAATCAAAAAGGGAGGTAAGTACTTCTAATCCTCTAGAGTTAATTCATATGGATCTGTGTGGGCCAATGCGTGTGAGAAGTCGAGGAGGTAATAGATATGTTTATGTCATTGTTGATGACTTTTCACGATATACTTGGGTATTTTTCTTGTTTTCTAAAGACCAGGTATTTGAAGAATTTAGCACATGGATCAAGCTTACAGAGAAGGTGCTTGACGTACCTTTGATATCTATTCGATCTGATCATGGCACTGAATTTGAGAATGCTCAGTTTTTGGAATTCTGCAAAGAAAATAGAGTGAATCATAACTTCTCAGCCCCAAGAACCCCTCAATAGAACGGAGTTGTTGAGAGAAAGAATCGGACGTTGGAAGACATGTCGAGAACGCTGCTGATTTCAAGTGGACTTCCAAGGAATTTCTAGGGAGAAGCTATCAATGTCGCATGCTATGTATTAAACAGAGCTATGGTGCGACCTCTTCTTGGGAAAACACCATATGAGCTTCTGAGAGGAAGAAAACCCAACGTTGCCCACCTGCGTACGTTTGGATGTAAGTGTTTTGTTTATAACAATGGCAAAGATAGTTTTGGCAAGATGGATACTAGGAGTGATGAAGGAACCTTCGTAGGATATTCTCAGCATAGCAAAGCCTACAAAGTGTTTAACAAGAGAACTAAGAAAGTTGAAGAGAGTGTTCATGTTGTATTTGATGAGAATACCATGGGAGGCAGCTCTATTGTTGATGAAGAGGAAGGAGACCTAGGTTTTCATCTGTGTGAAGAATCAGAAGTTAGCTTTGTGAAAAATGATCAAGTTCAACAGGTCGTTAATCCGACTCAGGTGGATGACGTAGATGATCCTGACATGCCTGCTCTGGAAGATAATGCAAATATCCAAGAATCTGGTGATGATGAGTCTGATCTAAACGAAGAAGCTGCAGAGACTGAAAATCATAACACTGATCAAGATCACAACAATGGGGTAGTTGACCTCACTCAGCTTCAGTTAAACTATCAGCAAAAATATGCTCATCCAGTGACTAACATCATCTCAGATTACTCCAAAGGTGTTCAAACATGTTCTTCACTTCAGAACTTCTGTGCTTTCAATGCTGTTCTTTCTGTTCTAGAACCCAAAAATGTGGATCAAGCTCTAAAAGATCCAGATTGGGTGTGTGCTATGCAAGAAGAACTTCATCAATTTGAGAGAAACAAGGTTTGGCACCTAGTTCCACGACCCAAAGATAGAACTGTGATTGGAACACGTTGGGTTTTCAGAAATAAGCTTGATGATTCTGGAAACGTTGTGAGAAATAAAGCAAGACTTGTGGTTAAGGGATATAACCAACAAGAAGGGATAGATTATGATGAGACTTTTGCTCCTGTAGCACGTCTTGAGGCAATTCATCTCTTGATAGCTTATTCAGCTCATCATGGCTTCAAGCTTCAACAAATGGATGTTAAAACAGCTTTTATGAATGGATTTCTTAAGGAAGAAGTATTCGTAGAGCAAACCCCTGGATTTGAAGACGTCACTCACCCAGATCATGTTTTTAAACTCGATAAAGCTCTTTATGGTTTGAAGCAAGCACCTTGAGCTTGGTACGACAGGCTTTCTCAATTCTTGCTCCAACATGGATATGTTCGAGGACAGGTGGATAAGACACTTTTTCTTCTCAAAGAAGGAAAGCACACTCTGGTTGTACAGGTCTACGTGGACGACATCATCTTTGGCTCTACTGATGAAAAACTTGTGAAGAGGTTCGCCAACCTCATGGCCAGTGAATTTGAGATGAGTATGATTGGTGAACTTAAGTTTTTCCTAGGACTTCAGGTCACTCAAGATATGGAAGGAACAAGAGTGCATCAACAGAAGTATCTCAGGGAGTGTGTCAAGAAGTTCGGATTGGATAACTCAAAATCCTTTGACACACCTATCTCTCCCATCACCTCTCTAGGAAAAGATGAAAATGAGAAGAAGGTTGATCAGACTCTGTATCGAGGTATCATAAGTTCCCTACTCTACCTCACAGCAAGTAGACCAGACATCATGTTCAACGTATGCTTATGTGCTAGATTTCAGTCTGATCCAAGAGAATCGCATCTCAAAGCTGTCAAGAGGATTCTAAGGTATCTCAAAGGGTCTGATGATTTGTGCCTGTGGTACCCAACCTCATGTGATTTTGGTCTAGTCGGGTACACGGATGCTGATTTTGCTTGGAACAAAATTGATCGAAAGAGCACTTCAGGGATGGCTCAATTTCTTGGACCATGTCTTGTGTCATGGGGGTCCAAGAAACAAAATTCAGTTGCACTCTCTACTGCAGAAGCTGAGTAGATCGCCGCTGCTGCGTGCTGCACCCAACTTCTTTGGCTCAAGCAACAACTTCATGACTTTGGCTTAGAGTATGATAGCATACCTATACTCTGTGACAACACAAGCGCCATCAACATCTCAAAGAACCCTGTACAACATTCACGAACCAAGCACATAGAGATTCGACATCACTTTCTTCGTTACTGTGTCGAGAAAGGGTTGGTGACCATGGATTTCTGCCGAACAGGTGAACAACGTGCTGACATATTCACTAAAGCTCTCAATCGTGAACCCTTTGTACAGTTCCGCATGGAGCTAGGTATGATTTCCCTGAACTAATCTATTTCCCATCTATTATCCCTCAATGATTGACTAGATTAGATGATCTATTTATGATTCAAAAGTTTTATGATCTTGAGGTGTTAAATTTGAATGTTTCCATGTTACAAACTCATGAACCATGCACATCATTATGTCTTCATTCTTTGCTTCTTGAGTTATGCATCAATTACATGTTGAAACCTTTCTTTAAGCCCAAAAGAGTCCAAACCTGATGTACCTAACCCTCATTACAAACTCAAGTGATGGTTGACTCTACAGCCTGCCCTAGCCTATCATGTTAGAGAGTCTCTATGAGCCTACTTCTGAATACTCTGGTATAAACGGAGACTTATCTACTTGATTGATAAATCCACATAAATTATTTTCCCTGGTTCTCTTTGGCAACCCTGTGCAAAACCCCAAAGAACCAGGCGTATTTTCTTTTCAATGGATGTTGGCGACTCAAGTGAGGTTAGTGACTATGCACTGCATGAACAATGTCAGTTGTCTGGAATTTTTGCTGGTTAAGTGGTTGACGTAAACCAGGTTAAGAACGTCAGTTTCAGAGTAAGACAAGAATCACCTTTTTCCAACGGTATCTTTTTTGAATATTTGAAGATCTTTTGCAAAAGGAAATTTGCCCTTTCAGTTGCATTGAATAAAGATCTTGGGAAGATCTAGTTTCCATCACATCAACTCTGACCAAGCTTAAATACGGAGGCTCTATCTCTAAAAAGGTACGCTCTCTCTCTTGCAATTATTCTCGATCTCTTGCTTTCTCATCTCTCTGAACCTCTCCTCCGAAACAAAAAGCTTCAATCTTTGTCAATGGCGTCCCACCAGAACCCTAACCCTAATCCCTCATCCCTCATTCGTGGCACTGAATCCCCACGAACCCTAGCCCTAAAACTCGGAAAATTTGTTGATCCTCAAACCATGGCTCTGCTCTTAGCAGCCATCCAAACCGCCAACAAACCAGCCACACCATTAATGCTTGAAGGTCCCGAATCCTCACAAAACCAAGAACTGGGCTTATCCTTTTCAAATCAAACTAAACCGCTCCCAATTTCTCCAGAAATCCCTCCTACTCAAACCTTACCAGAAATCCAAGCCCCATCACAAATCTCTATACCCGATTCTCCAAAACCCATAGAGAAAGAGAAAGTTGAGATTGAGAATTTGCATCGAGTCGAAAGTCCCAAATCTCAAGACATGCAAGAGAAATTTGACTCTGTTCAAGAAGTTGTGAAGTCAATTGAGGCTATGGAGTCTGGAGATAAAATTTCTGAACCTGTTGTTACGGAGAAGACGACTACTGTGCCTTTGGCGGGAACTAATACTCAGGTCAATGACCCAGAACAGGTCGTTGACCCAAGCAAGGTGAATGAATCCACTGAAAAACCAGATTCACCGCTTCAGCCTCTCAACATCGAAGGACATGATGACTCTGAACAAGGTACTCCTAGTGATCCCAAGCTTTCTCTATTCAAGTCTGTGGCATCTTCTTCTAAGGCAAAATCGAAAGAAGAAATTGCTAGACAATTGTTTGAGTCCGAAAAATCTGATGAGGATGATGTGGTGATAACTAAAGAATCTAGAAAACCTAAGACTAGGGAATCTAGTGCCAAGATTACTAGAAAGAGAGGAAGGGAAGTATCTCCAATGCCAGTTGGTTCTGAAGGTGGAGATTCTGTGGTCTCTAAGAAAACTGTTAGGTCGAAAAAGAGTAAAAAGATGGCCACTCGGTCAAGTGGACGACTTGCTGCGAGTGGCAAACCTAAAAAGGGCAATAAAGATGTCAAAAGCGAAGGAAGCAACATGGTTGGTCGTGATTTTGTCAAGGAACTCATCATGGACGATGAATTCATCAATTCCACTGGTTTACAAGGCGGTACTGAGTTGTTGTCTCATCAAGAGTGGACTAATTTATTTCATGAGGAAGAAAGTTTTAATCCGGAGTTGGTGAAAGAGTTATACATGTCGTTGACTGTAGAGGACAAGGAGAAGAGGACCATGGGCCATTATGATTTACATGGTGAGAAATTCACCTTGTCAAGCATGGAGTTAGCCACTCTTCTGAAAGTGCCGCACAAAGGTTTTGCTGAATATTATAGAGGTGCATGGCCTGAAGAAACTGATTCTACTGAGTTGCTCAAAAAGGTCACACAGGTCGATGACGTTGATGGTGGTTCTTTTGCCACTAACTTCATGAGTGCCGAAAGGAAGGTTCTTTTCACTTGGGTGATCAACAACCTAATTCCTCGGGAACAAAAGAGGAGCACTGCCATGATCCAAGACATTCTTGTCATGGATAAAATTCTCAACAAGGAACCTGTTAACTTTGCTCGGTTGGCGCTTCTCCACATGGACTTTGTGAAGGATAATCCCACTCATGCTCTCCCATACTGCTCCATTGTCAAAAAGGTGCTTCTTTATCATGAGGTTTATGAGGCAGAGAAAGAAGTGGATCACGTTCGTCTTCTGAATGCTGATATTGTTCGCAAGATGGGCTACAAACTGATTGATGATAAATGGGTGTCAAGGGATGCCAGCAAGGATGCGATTTCTGATGATGAGATAGAAGATGCTGAATTGGGCATCCATGCTATGGGAAGGGAAGGTGAGCAACCTGGTGACATTATGAAGATGTTAGTTGCACTCCAATGTCAAAACCAGGATTTGCTTGAGAAAGTTGGCCAACTCCTGCGTGATCAGTCTACGCTGAAATCTGATGTTCATGACTTGTCTGTTGCACTCGATGATCTGATCAAGTCAGTGACTTAGCTTTAGTAGCCGACGTCCAGTTCCCCTTATTTTCCCTTGCACATCTACTATCTCAAAAACATCTCTTCGGTTTCAACTATGTGTTTTTTGTTTTCTCTATGTTGCATGCTTAAGACTATTCTGTTTGTTTGCTATGGATTCGGTCTGTACGTTGGATAATTTTCTATTTACCCTTGTTTGATTATCTCTTTTTGTTTGATTATTTGGATTGATCTTTTTGATGATGCCAAAAGGGGGAAAAGGCTGGGGTAGATAAAACAATTGGATTTTTTTATGCTGAATTACATGTGGGTTATCCAACTTAGGGGGAACTTCTGGCTAACCTGAATATTATTGCATATCCTGTTCGAGTTTCTCTATTGCTCTGATTATACAGGATAGAAGAGTTTGTCACCATCAAAAAGGGGGAATTTGTTAGAAAAGCTGGAGGCTTTGATTTTGATGGTTCCAAACGTGTGTCACGTGAACGACCTCGAGTCCTTGAAAGGAGTCGCCAACGTCGGTCAGGTCGTCAACGTGTGTTGAAGGCAGATCTCGGAGATCTTGAAGACGCGTGAGATCTTGGTTGTTTGGATAGAATAAACTTGTTTTAGGAAAGATCTTATGCAGATTATATTGTAAGCCGTGTATGCCTTTATCCTAAGACAATATTAATTGTAATCCTTTTATATGCTTAGGATGATTTTGTAAAGATAATAGAAATAATATCTTGCCATAATCGAATTAGAAGATATTATTCTCTTTTATCTGACCTAGTTTGTGTGTATTTAATCTAAGGCTTTAGGTTAGATAGAGCACGAACTCATACTCCATTTTGTGCTAAGAAAGAAACGAGAGTTCGAGAGGAAGACATAGGCTTTTGTTAGATTGAGTGCGGGTTGTAGTTACTTAGTTCACAACGAGTTCTAGAGTGCTTGGGAAGTAGGTCTAGATCCACGGTGTTTATGTAACTAGTCCAAAAGATCAATAAAGCAAGCTACGACTTTTAATCCTTCCAAGCGAGAACTTGGAAGGGAGTGGTTTTCACACTTGGTTGATTGAGTTAATCAAACAAGTGTTTCCACTATAAAAACTTTGTGTTCAAGTAAGTTTTTCTTGTAATTCATTTCCGCTGCATTTACTTAAAGGTTGACGACTTAGTTGAGGTCGACAAGCTAGACGTACTAACGATCCTACAGTAAGTTCTTCGCATTCGGTATTTAGTTCAACGGTTAGGCCTTTGGGGTAGTACCCTAAGGTCACCATTTTGAATCTCTCGGACGGCGGTTTTCCCTTTCCTCTTTAGAATTGGTTAGTAACCAGCAGTGGCGTAGCGAGGAATTTGTGCTAGTGGGGGCTAAATTCCTTTGGGCAATTTTTTGGCTATAGAAAAATTCCTGGCGAAGTCAAGACAACTTTTTTTATAAAATATAGGAAAAAATCATATTTTTCTGTATATAAAAAATTATATAGAAATTTTTTATTTTTTCATAAAATTTAGTAATTTTTGGTATAAAAACCATTTTAATTTATTTTATATATATGAAAAATTAATCTGCTTTGTTCTGACCAAATAAACTAGTTTTACTCCATCCGTTTAGTTCTATTTATCCTTATAGTATAATGCACATATATTAAGACATGTCCTATTCTTACTAAATTGCCCTCTATTAAATTTATATTAATAAAAGGTGAATGGTGGATACATTTAATGTGTCTTGCTTTTGATTGGATAAATACAAAGGGTAATATTGAATTTTTTTGAACAAAATGCCTAGAAGGACAAATAAAACTAAACAAAAAATTAAGTCTAGAAAGACAAATAGATCGAACTAAACGGAGGGAGTATCAAATAACCTAGTTTTTTTACTATATTTTTAAAAAAAATTATTTTTTTTTGAAAATCTCAGTGGGGGCTGCATCAAGTGGCTCCGCCACTGGTAACCAGTTATCATTCTTGGTGGATGCTCTATGAGAGTCCAAGTAGTACTTGTGGCAACCATAATCCTTACCATATAAAAAAGTAAGTTCTTCTTTATATACATTGAATATTCTATGAAAAAGAAATGATTTAAGCATCATAAATAATTTAGGGGCATGAATTCCTCTTAATTATTATTTTGAAGGTCCATAAAATTTTGACTAACTTTAAAAATAATTGTGAACTTTTAGATATTCCTACAAATGGAATGACTTATACTTGGAGAAAACCCAAAAATCTCGAAAACAAAACATTAGAAAAATTGGACAAGACAATAGTTCACAATCAAATCTTATAATGGTACCCTGCCATAAATATAAAAAAATCACCCATTTACAACATCAGATCATTGTCCTATTTCCATTGAACTACAAAATGACACAACAACAAAAGCACCCCCTTTCAAATTCGAACAAATGTGGACCAAGCAGAAAGACTTCCAAAATGTCGTAAAACAAGAGTGGAGAACAAATATACAAGGTTCCAACATGTATAAACTAACAAAGAAAACACAACTGGTCAAAACAAAGGCAAAGGAGTGGAATAAAAGAACTTTTCAAAACATTTTTGAACAAATTAAAGAAGTTGATAAGGATCTCTTACAAACCCAAAAGGAAATCATGGAAAATAATAGTAACCGACTAGTAGATAAGCATGAAAGATTAAACAAGAAAAGAGAGCAATTGATCAACTTCCAACACTCCTACTGGAGCCAACGAGCAAAACACAACCATATAAGAAGCGTGGACATAAACACAAAATACTTCCATAGAATCGCAATAAGGATAAGAAATAGAAAATAAATCACTGTAATCATATCAAATCAAGGTACCCACATTTCAGGAACGAATAATAGTAAGAAAGAATTCAAATGGGAGTTCGAGAAAAGATTCAAAAAACAAAACATAAATAAGTCTAAAATGGAACAGACCTTGATCGTTATCAACTAAGAGATAACAGAAGAGGACAATAGAGAACTCACAAAAATGTATCAAATGAAGAGATAAAAAAATGCAGTTTTCTCGATTGCAAAAGACAATTCACCAGGTCCAGATAGCATGCCTGCTGATTTTTATACCAAGTATTGGCACATTATCGGTACAGATGTTATCAAAGCTATTAAAAGTTTTTTCCATTAAGGAAAAATCTTAAAGTAAATTAACCACACCTTTATAACTTTGCTGCCAAAGTGTGACAACCTAACTACAATTAACCATTATAGGCCTATCAGATTGTGCAATACAATTTACAAAGTAATCTAAAAAATTCTCACAGAAAGACAAAGTAACGCCTAAAATCACACACCCTCTCCAAGGAGCGTTTTTACATGAAAGAAACATTCAAGATAACATCCTGATTACTCATGAAATATTCTACTCCTTCCACCTTAAAAAAGAAAAAGAAGGATGGATGACATTCAAATTAGATATAGAAAAGGCATATGATAGGATGAAGTGGGACTTTATCCTAACCACTATGAAAAAGTTTGGCTTCAGCACTAAATTCACCAAGTGGAACGAGGAATGCATTAAAATTATGTCCTTCTCAATCCTAGTAAACAACGGACCCACAGAACAATTCTTCCGCCAAAGAGGCCTATGCTAAGGCGATCCATTATCTCCTTTCTTGTTTATCATAGGAGCAGAGGTACTAGCAAGACACCTGCAAAAAGAATGTGACAAACCAAAAGCGAAATCGGAATCCAATTAACTAAAAAAGGGACGAAAGTCCCTTTCCTATCCTTTGCCGACAGCATTATCATCTTTGCAAAAGCAAATGACGCAAATAGTAGGACAATCAAACAAATCATTGAAGACTTTTACGCTATCTCCGGACAAATGGTCAACTTTCATAAATCAGCTTATCAAATAACGAAAAATTCATCAGATAGAATCAAAACTACAATCAATCAAACGCTTAACATTCCTTGTGCCCTTTTCCTTGACAAATACCTGAGATGCCCAATCATAAATGGAAGAATAAACAAAGAAACCTTTCAAAATACAATAACCAAAACACAATAACAACAAACGAAGTGGAAATCAAACACGTTATCCCAACAACGAAGGATGATCCTTATAAAACCAAACCTAACATCACAATCAACATACCTTATGCAAAGCTTCTTTCTACCCACTAATATACATAATCAACTAGACAAAATAAACAAGAATTTCTTTTGGAACAAAGAAGTTAACTACAAACCACCAATTACATGGAACAATATTTGTAGACCTAGAATAAAAGGAGGATTGGGAATAAGAAAGTTAGAAGACTTCAATATAGCACTACAATTGAAATTACTCTGGAAAATCCTAGCGGAAAAAAACAACATATGGGTCAGGATTGTCACAGAAAAATACCTTAAACAACAAAACATCTTTCACTACCAAGTAAAAGGAAGAACCTCCTGGCAATGGAACCAGCTCATGAAGCTAAAAACCATCTTTAATGAGGCAATAATAAGGCAAAGTAGGAGACGGTAGAACCATTAAAATATGGAAAGACAGGTGGCTTGATACTAGACCACTCATCGAATACATTACTAATGATAATGAAATCGATCCAGATGCAACAATCTCTTACTTCCTCCACGGAGACAAATCTTGGAAAAAGGAAAACTTACTAAGATGGCTAACAAATCAAACGGTAGACAAGATAGTACAAACGCCAATACCAGTTAACCAAATTACCGATCGATTATATTTGGCTACCAGCCAACACGGATGGTTCTCAACAAATTCTAGAATGACCTTTCTGGATATATAATAGAAAAGGGGGATCAAGAAACGATGTGGAATGGATTTGGAAAATAACACAAAATGCATTACCTACAAAGAAAAGATTATTTGACAGACATATCGCAGTCACCCTGCAATGCACATCTTGCGACACAATGGAGGAAGACACATCACATATTCTCCTACATTGCTACCACACTCAAAAAATAATAAACTCAATGAACAATAGCATATAGTCTAAAATAAAAGATATAGAAACCGACAATAAACCCCGTACCAATTAATGGAGGAGATTAGATGTAATTTAACGACTAAAGAAATGGAATCATTGTCCTTCATTTGGTGGAGTATTTGGTTTCAAAGAAATAAAAAAAAAATTCAAACCAACTGAAGCAATAAAAAATAACGATATGATAGAATTCATAAAAAAAACAAATAATAACATGGGAAAATTTCGGAAGATCGAACTCAAATATCTTCACGAGTGACAAAAATTGTGCTAACAATGAGCAGAAAAAGCCCAGACGAAAAAACAAAGACATAAGTTGGAAAAAACCCCAAGAAAGCTGGATCAAATTAAACTTTGATGGAGCAAAAAACAACCAAGGACATTCCACCTTTGGATACATTCTCAGGAACCATAGAGCTGAGGTCATACACCACAGCTGTAGCACTGTTGGTTCAAACTCAATCATTGTATCCCAAGCTTTGGCCCTCAGATATGGCATTCAGGAATCCATAAGAAGAGGTTGTAGTTCGCTTGATGCGACTCTGCCCTAGCTCGGACACAGCTCCTACGGACCCGAGACGTCCTAGACCTTGGAGACCCCATTGGATTAGGACTTAGTCTATTTATTTGTTATTTATATTATTATTTCTATTTCCGTCATTTACATTCTGTATTTACTATTTTTGGGTGTGTGTTCTCTTATGCTTAAGAGGCCGACCCATTAAGCTATCATAAGGCCCATTAGGCCATTAGGGTTAGATTGCAACTTTCCTTTTATAATAGTTTCTATTATTAGTATTATGGGCTTGGATGTTGGGCCTAGTATGCTTACTAGCCCTATCCACTCCCAACTAGCTTCTAGGGTTTTGTGCGGCCTCCTCTATATAAAAGAGCCACACCCCCTTGTATTACTTACGTCCAATTTGAATAGCCAGAGCTTGAGTCGAGAATCTCCTCCCTTTGGCCCGGGCGTCACCTCTTTGTATCCCTTTTCCCTCGCCCTTAATTCTACCTCACCTAACCCTCGTTCCGACGAGCATTAGAGACCCACGAGTCCACTTTGTGGTCTCGTATTTATCCCGGTTACTTGTGCCGGAGAAGATCCGGACGTTACGAGCCTAGATCCGCCCCTTGTGACTCAAGGGTCGCATCATCGCTCGAGATCGAAGGCGACAATCTGTGCCTAGTGAACGCTATTAGTTGCAAAGGCATCTGTCCGTGCGAGGTTGAGATTCTCATCTCAGATATCCGCGACCATCTTTTTCATATCGAAGAGTGGAGCATTACACATGTGTTCAGGAAGATCAACCGAGTGGCGGATCATTTGGCAAAATTAGCTTTTGGACAAGGCGGCGTCTCCCTTGAAGAGAATTCAAAACTCATCGATTTCATCGGCTAGAATGCCCTTGGACGGAAGACGTGTCTAGAGGATGATCCCCCCAATTCCTTTCCGTATCAAAAAAAATATTATAGCGAGCAGAAATTTGTACTAAAATGATGCAATATTATTGCTTTCTAACTTACGTCATAAGTTGAGTCAAATACAAATCATACTATTGAATTTTCAATTTAAAATGATGAAATCAAATGGCTAATGGTTTGATTTTTTGTAATTTAATTGTTGCGTGTAAGGATTGAACACGTAACATTCAAACATAATGGATATGTTGAGTTGAACGTTAAGTAGAGTCAAATACAAATATGACTTGAACATATGTAATTTTCTTTTTTTATAAGGATTCACATTTGATAGTAAATTTTGAATTTATAAATTAATTAAAAAATTATTCTGCATCGACCGAATTAATTCAATAAAAAAAAATGATCAGACAATTTTTTTTATTCAAGTGAAAAATAAAAGTCACGATCGAATCAGGTATGTTAATTTATTATGGTACATATATATCACAGTGGTTCGTAGCCTATATTTACTTACTTCTTTTTAAAATGAGCTGATATTTACATATTGCATTTAATATAAAAGTTTTTGTTCACTTGTTAATCAGGTTGACCGGTTGAATTGGATCGGTTTATCAGGTCAAAATTCAGTTTGAGTCTTCTTGAGTTGTAATAATTAATCCCCGCTAACTATTAAGTAAAAAAACATGGCTGATATCAGATTATTCTCTTTTTATAGAAATTTATTATTATTTTTGAACTATTTTACTATAGATCACAAATTTACAAAAGGTTTTAAAACATAATTCATAGAGTTTCTAATAAACTTTTAATAGAAGACCAGTACCTCTAGGAGCGGAGTCAGGAATTTGCCCCAGTAGGGACTAAATTCCTGGTTATAGAAAAAAAAATTATATTTTTCTATTTAAAAAAAGTTTTGTACGGAAAATTTTGAATTTTTTAATAAAATTTAATATTTTTTTTGTATAAAAATTATTTTTTTGTATCCCTTTTTTCATAAAAAAAATATTTGCTAGTTACGGTTTGACTGTATTTGACAATATATATAGTATATGTTCAATCACCGATATGTGTAATACTAGTAATATTTACACGCTTTTTACACTAATAATATTTTATATATTTTAAATTATTTTTTTTAAAAATCCAGTGGGGGCTGTCCCTATGTGCATCCGCCCCTGAGTACCCCTAGGTTTCAAATCAAGTCAAAAGTACAAATTCATGGGTTAAGTTCTCATGTCACGTTTATATTTTCACAGGTCTAAGAAGATTGTTTGTCAACGCCTTTAAATTTTCGGAAATTCTACACGGTAACCCTAGATTTCGACATTATTTATAAGGTGTACAAATTTTTAACGTAACTGATCACATGATAACCCTGAGGTTAATAGAATTTTACCTTATATCCAAATTAGATAAAGTTAACCTTTCTCGTCAACTTCAACTTAAGAGAAAAAGGAAATTGAAATTTAAAGAAATAAGAACAAAACCTGTTTTGCTTTCACTTCGGTAGAACACAAATCTGAGATCTTCCTCCTTCAATAATAGTAGTGGAGAAGACGGTCGAGCAAAACGCCGATGAAGCTTTTGGTGGTGTGCAAAGACGACTATCGTTAGACCAAGTATCTTTCTTTATTTGTGTTGCCGCTGTTGGTGATGCCGTTGCTGGTGGCCGGTGTGCCGTTGCCGGTGGTGCCGCCTCCGACAAAGGATGAAACCTGATGCTGCCGGAGGTGTACGAAAATGCTAGCAATTTAGTCGGTCTCTCTGTAGCCTATATATCGATTTTGTGCCTTCAAAAGTTAGAGTTTATAGATTATTATGTATTCAATTTAGGGTTTGGGTTTAACGATCAGTAATAGGAATTGAATTTAAATGTGCTATTTTAAAGATGAGTTCTATGCTCAAATCCTCTTGCTACTCTAAAATCAAAACAGAGGCCTTAGTTCATTCAATAAAATTTCTGATTTCAAATTTGCATTCATGTTTTAAAGTGAAAGCAAATACACAATTCTTAATCCAATCTCTAATTAATTTACCAACTAGAAAATTTGGAGCACAACTCAGATTAGATATATTGTTTGCTGCAATAATTAGGTCGCGGGCAGAGATCGGAATGAAAGTAAAGGTGTTTTGTTTTATTTTTAATTTCAATTTCCTTTTTTTTAAATAAATTGAAGTTAACGGAAACTGTTAACTTTAACCATTTTGGATATGGTGTGAATTTTATGTTAATCTCAGGGTTACCATGTGAATTATGTCAAATATTAGTACACCTCATAAATTATGTTGAACCTTAGGGTTACCGCGTAGAATTTTCGTTTAATTTTTTATATGGAAAAATATAGGATGGATCAAAGAAACCCATCATCCTACTATGTGATTTGGCACTTTTTCAATTTTTATAATTGGAATCTGCGAACTCTAAAGTGGTTAAAAGTTTTTTCATATAAGCCTAAAAGGAAGAATGGAAGATCTTGGATTAAACCCCAGCCATTTTGGATTAAACTTAATTTTGATGCCTCCAAACAGAGGAACGTGGATACTTATGCTAGTTTTATTTTTAGAGATCATAATAGTTCAATTATAGGTTGTGATAGAATTGCTCTAGAATCGATGTCGGTGTTAAAAGCAGAGGCTTCAGCTCTCCTGAAAGCTTTGAAATTAGGAAGGAGATTACATATTTATAAACTTATGATAGAAGGGGATAATTTGATTCTTATTAATTCTTTAAAAAATATTTGGAAATTTCCTTGGGAAATCTATTCTATTATTCAAGATATCCGACGTTTGGTGTCGGGTTTTTCAGAGGTGGTTTTTTTTCCATTGTTTTAGGGAGGCTAATTCAGCCGCAAACTTCTTAGCAAGAAGACATGTCAACATTCCGCAGATTCGTCATGCAATTTCTTCCTCCTGTTTGGATTTGTGCTATGATGATATCTCATTAGTAAGGTTAAGACATTTGTTTAGTCTTCAACCTTTAGTTTTTGATTTTTTCAAGATCATCCGTAATGATGATTTAGGTTGACCTTGTATTATTGGGGCAACCTAATGTTTGCTTTGTAATGAGCTAGTAGCTCATTGTTAAAAAAAAAGGTTATATGAGAATGAGCAATCAAAGCAGCCCTAGAGTTAATATGGTTTTTTTTTGATAAATGAGCTACTAGCTCATTACAAGGCCAACACTAGGTTACCCGTAAATTACAAGGCTAACCTAAATCATCACGACGGATGATCTTTAGAAATTCAAATAACAGAGGATGATCACTAAACCAAGAACTACTAATCGAGATATCAACAGGATCCAACAAGGATCCCGGGAAATAAATTAGAAATAGCAAAACTAAGCTGAGGAAAACTAAAAAGCCTCTTGGCGAGAAAATCCGCCGCCGAATTGCATTCCCTGAAACAATGAAAGAACACCACACAAGGAACCATAGCAACAAAATGACGGATATCATTTATAATAGTTTGAATTTCCCAAGGAACCTTCCAAGTTCGTTTTAAAGAATTAATAAGAATTAGATTATCCCCTTCAATGATAAGGCGGGAAATATTAAGCGAAACCGCACTACGAATACCATCAAGCAAGGCAAGTGCTTCAGCCTGGAGAACCGAAATAGGAGGTTGTTCTTTTCGATCAAAACTCAAAATCTTACTTTTGTGGTCACGAATAAGAAAACTCGAAAAAGTAGACGAATTTGATCGCTTGGAAGCATCAAAATTAAGCTTTGCCCATAGCAGAGGTGGTCTAATCCAAGAACGGTTATTTTTTCTTTTGGGACGAGGCACCATTTTAGGAGCAGAAACTGGTTGTGCAAAATTCCATTGTAAATACTGAGAAAACGCTAAATCACACGGAAGCAAAGAAGAAATAAGTCTAGACGGATTAAAATTTTTTCCATTTCTATGTCCCCAAATAAACCACCAAAGGAAACAAAGGATGTTACTATTTTTATTCGAATTTATAGTAGAAACAAGATTGCCAATAAAAGTACCTGAGGAGATAATCTGAAATTTAAGATTAACCTTAGCTTCAAGTTTGGAAAGCATACTTTGCGAAAATGGACAGTTAAAAAACAGATGATTCAGGTTTTCATCTTCATTTGAGCATAATGAGCAAGTACTAAAAACACAATTATAGAAGCGATTTAATCTATCTGTTGTCGGAAGACAATCAGCACATGCCTTCCACAAGAAGTTTTTAATTTTAGGAGGAAGAGAGGTCTTCCAAATCCAAGCAAACTCATAGTTTAGATCAGGTCTATCTATAAAAATCATACACGAAGCTGAGGAGACTGAGAAAGATCCATCATTAGAAGGAAGCCAAACCAAACGATCCTCAGAGTCAGATACAGGAATTCTAATAGAAATAATAGAGTTCACAATTGATTCAGGAAGCATCAAACCCAAGTACTCAACATTCCAAAGCCGATCAGGAGTGATAAAAGCTGATACTTTTAAATTTATATTATCATTATCATAAAATGATATTAAATCAGTATTTGTAATCCACCGATCTTTCCAGAAATTTATGGACTGACCATTTCCAATATTCCAAAAAAGACCTTTAGAGAATTTGTCTCTATGATTGAGCAATCTACCAAATTGCAAAGAACAATTTTTTTCTGTATCTCAAAAATTGAAACGGAACCCAAGTATTTTTCAGAAATAATACGTACCCAATAATTATTGGGTTCAGTTAATATTTTCCAAATAAGTTTCATTTGCAAAGCACTATTAGTAGTCTCAGCCGTCCTAAGCCCCATACCTCCAAACTCTTTAGGAGAGCAAACCTGATGTCTCTCTATTTGGTGGTGTTTTTATATGTGATTTCCTTTGTAAATATGTTTCTTTTTCCCCTTTTCTTGTGCGTTATGTTCCTTTTTAGCCTAGTTCCCGTATTTCTATGAGATTCGGAGACTATGCGCATTTTATGTGTTTTGTAGGTAATTTGGCATGGATCAAGGGTCGTTTTGAAGGAGAGTCGAGACATGGAGCAAGGCCCGAGCTAAAGAGGGAAAGAGAAGAGCAAGCCATGAAGAAGAACAAGAGAAGCCAACAAGAAGAAGGTGGAACGAGGTCCGGACCGAGTTGCAACCAACCTCGGGCCCGACTTTGAAGTCTCCAACCTCGGACCGAGATGCCCAGTAACTCGGGCCCGAGGTCCTCCGTGTCGATCCGAGTCGGTCACCGAACTACTTGGGCTCCAAGGCACGAAATTGTGGACTTCCACTTTTGCCCCTCATTTAATCCATAAAAGGCCCTCTTGGCTTCTAAGAAAGGGTTCCCACACACACACAAAAAGGGGGCTCTCTCACAAGGGGGGGTTCCAAGGGAGCCAAGAGGATTCTTGGAGAGCAAGGAGGAAGGAGAGGAGAAGGAGAAGAGAGAGAATCGGCCAAGGGAGAGGAAGATTGATAGGTTTGGTTGATAGATTAGCTTTGCTTTGTTTTGATCTTGTGGATTTAGAAACCCTTGATTGGAATTTGTGGATTGCTTTTGATTTGAATGAAACTTTGCTTTGTTTTGAGATTGATGATGTTGATTGCTTTCCCTTTTGATTTGTTTGCTTTCTTTGTTTGCCACATGGAGTAGATCTCCTTGATCTTGGGTTATGGGGGAAAACCCTAGCTAGGTTTGGGCTAGAAACCCCAATTCCATAGCCTTGAGTGATTGATCTAAGGAACCCACTCTACATAGAGCTACAATTCCTTGCGAAAGTCGGGAATCAAGGCTTGAGATTGGCAAAGTAGCGAAAGTGAACATGTGTCAATCTCAAGACCTTGCTTCGAAGGGGATTTCCCCAATGATCGATGTGTAGAAGTGGTTGGAACGAGGGCGAAAGCACTCGATCCTAGTCCGATCATCACTCATTGCTTGAATTGGGGTGGATAAGCCTTAATCTACTAGAGAAGGAACCCAAAAGCCCAAGATCTACTTTTAATCTTTGAAGTTCGACAAACCCAGCTACCTCGGGCCCGACTTACCCTACGTCGTTCCCGACTTCCTTTTGTCGCCAACATCGGGCCCGACGTGACCTCTGTGTCGGTCCCGACTATTTTCTTTGTTTTCCTTTGTTTTATGCTCTCCTTTCTAGCTCCCTAGTATCTAGGCACATCGATCGAGTAGACTTCCCGAGTGTTCGACACCCACCACGTACTACAACGGGGTCGGGTTATAAATTGTATCTCTTGACCCTCGCACAAGAGAGGCGATCAAAAGAATGGCGCCGTTGCCGGGGAAGTCTAAGTGCATTGAGTGCCAATTTGGTGAGTTTCTTGTGTTTTGGTAGTGATTTGGGTGAGGGAATAGCCCAAACCCTTTGTTTGTTTTTGATTTGTTTTGGTTTGTGTCTTTGTTTCATAGGTGTATGCTAGCTCGTTCCTACCGAGGAACACTTGAGCTTGAGTTTGTGAGTGATCCGGAAAGTATTCTCAAAGAAGCCCGAAGAAGGAAAAGGATGGAGAATCAAGCTCTCCATGTTGATGAGGAGTTGGCTCAACTTAGGGCCGAAATGGCTAGATTGCAACTTGAGAGGGACAATCAAGAGGAGGTGGCAAGAAGAGAACGGGAGCAACGGATGAGAGCCGAGGCTCAACTAAACGCTCTACCCCGGAATGCACGCCAATACATGCATTCGGAGTTGAGGGTACCCGAGCCGGCTATTGTGCTTCGCGAGGTTGCCAAGAATTTTGAGATCAAGACGCAATTCATCTCCCTCATCAAGCGTGATCAATTCGAGGGCCGTCCACATGAGTGTCCCATAGAGCATGTTAAACGATTTGTGGATATGTGTGAGACGATCTCCACCGACGAGGAGACATTGGAGTATGTGCTTCTAAAGGCGTTCAAATGGTCACTTGGGGGCAAGGCCATACATTGGCTCGAGAGCCAAGCTCCTAGGTCAATCACAACTTGGAAGACACTCTATGATGCTTTCTTGATGAAGTTCTTCCCGCCCTCAAAGACAACCGAGCTAAGAAGGAAGATTGCAAGCTTTCAACAAGGTCCGAATGAGCCCCTCTTCGAAGCATGGGACCGTTTCAAGGAGATTTTGCGCCAATGTCCTACTCATGGCCAACAACCATATGTGCTTCAAGACATCTTTTTCCAAGGCATCAATCCGGTAACGAAGGACAAGCTCAATCTCCACACCTATTGTGGGTTCATAGACTTGACACCGGATCAAGCTTGGGAGCTACTTGACAAGCTATCCGATTATGAGGCCATGTATGGGGTGAGTCAAGCTAGCAAGGAGGTGAAAGTTCAAGGTGAAGGTGCAAGGAAGTTATATGATCCAAAGGGAGAAGACATTGATAGGGATGTGAAGCTCCAATTCCTTGAAGGTGAAGTGAGCAAGCTTAAGAGGCAAGTCCACTACTACAAGCAAAATGCTAGAGCTTGTGAGGAGTGTGGATCCTTTGCACATGCTACACAAGTTTGTCCGAATGAGAGCCAAGTACGCTTGGCCGAGAGAATTGAGGAGGCAAACTATGTTCGAGGAAATTTCAGTGGAAGAGGCAACTTCAACAATGGTGGCAATGGTCGGTGGAACAACGGTCAAGCTCAAGGTTACAACAACAACTTCAACCAAAACGAGCCAAGGGCGCCACCACCACCATATAGGCCACCGGGATTCAATGATTTACAATCATTCGCTCAAGAGATGAGAGATGGGTTCAAGGAGATGAGGACCCAATTCAATGAGTTTGGTGCATGGAGGAGGCAAGTCGACAATCAATTTGCTCAAATTGCGAATCAAGCCCCGAGAGAGAATGGGAGACTTCCGGGCCGACCCGAGGAGAATCCTCGAGCTCAAAACAATCAAAATGAAGTCCGGGCAATTGAATTGAGAAGTGGCTGAACCTACCCGAGCCACACATGCCTAAGAAGAACGAAGAGAGTCGGACCAACTTACCCAGCAAGTCGGGTCCGACATTCCCCGAAGTCGACCCAGCAAGAAGATCGACTCCTTCACCAGGGACCGAGGTCGAGAGCAACTCGGGACTGACGTACACAGACCTCGATCCGACTCCTCTACCCAGGACCGAGATTCACAACATCGGGCCCGACATGGTGCCCAAGTCGGTCCAACCAGGAAACGTTGCAAGTGAAGTGGGGATGTCCAAAGAGGTTGATCCAAGCAAGATTCAAGGTTCAACAATTCTTCCATATCCCTCGAAGAAGCTGAAAGATATTGTTGAGAACAAGTTCAAGAGGTTTCTCAAACTCTTGCAAGGCTTGAACATCTCTATCCCGTTCACCGATGCATTGAGTGAGATGCCATCTTATGCCAAGTTTTTAAAGGAGATTTTGAGCAAGAAGAGGTCCATAGTTGAAATGCAAGATGAGGTCAAGACCTTGGAGTTACCGCAAAATCTAGGAGATCCCGGTCGTTTTGCTATAACCATTGGTGTGGGGTCTCAAAATTTCCAAGCCTTATGTGACCTTGGGGAAAGTGTTTCGGTGATGCCCGCTAGCATTTGGAGAAGAGCAAATTTGGGTGAAATGGAGCCGACCGATATGTCCCGAACTATGGCCGACGGTTCCATCATCAAGGCTAAGGGAATATTGGATGACGTTCCGGTGAGAGTTGGAAAGTACTTTGTCCCCGATGATTTCGTGATCCTAGACATGCACGAGGACCCCTTGGTCCCAATAATCTTAGGAAGACCATTCTTAGCTACGGCGGGGGCAAGGTTTGATGTCAAAAACGGCAAGGTTTCCATTGAGATTGGTGAAGAAAAGGTCGATTTTCACTTCAACAAGGCCTTGAATGAGCCGGACGCCTTGGCTATCCTCAAACTTGAAGAGAGTGCTAAGAGAAAAGGAGAAGAAGTGGAAGTTGCTAGAGAGGTCATTGTGTTGAGAAGTGATGAAAGGTTGAATAAACAAATACAAGCAAGGGAGTTGTTGGAGCAAATTGAGGATCAAGATGAGTCAAGGATCAATGCTAGCCCAAGGAGAAATGAAGAGTATCCTTACTTATATCCTTTTGTTGTTGGTGATGACCACAATTCTTCCCAAACTTTTGATTCCTACATTTGTTTAAGTGATTTGAAAGATGACTTAGGAGACTCCTACATTTGCCTTAGTGACTTGAAAGATGAATTGGTAGAATCTCCTAGGAATTCTTTGGATAACTTTGGTGTAGGAAAAGAGGAACATGATGGAGCAAGTAAGAAGAAGAAATCTCATCCGTTGGAGGAGTATGATGAGATAGGCCCGAGATCGGAGAGCCATGCCTATATAGACCATCGTTGGTGGTCTTATGGGTATGAGGGCAATGGGAATGGGCATAACAATTGCGAGCAATTCACCGTGTTTCACCCGCCATAAGGTTGAGGTTAGGAAGTCAAGCTAGTGACTCTAAACGAGCGCTTCTCGGGAGGCAACCCGAGCTAGTAGCTTTCTTTTCGTAATTTTAGTTGATTTTTCTTAGTTTAGCTTAGCTTTTCTCTAACCAATCTCTATCTAGTGTTTTGTGGATTTATGGTGTCGTGCATCCTTCAAAGTTGTGTAGGATTTGAGGTGAAATATTTAAATGGAAATATGGGAAAGAAGTTGCAAGAGGATGGAGTAAAATTGGTGACCCGAATACTCCCACGTCGAGCCCAGGTAAGTCGGGCCCGACATAGGGACGTCGGTCCATGAAGTTGGTCCAACTTGATTCGACTAGTTGGAATGCCAATTTTGCCCTTGACCTAATTTGTCCCTTTCCCCCATTAAATACTATCCCCAACCTACCTATCATCTTCATATCAACCACCACCACAAGACTTCTACCAAGAACAAGTGTACGAGAGGGAGCGGCAAGCAAGGCTCCAAAGAGGACGTAGACGTGACAACCCCTTCGAGTGATCCTATACATGCCATTGAAGAATAAGAAATTGTGAGCTTTTCATATTCTTCTCTCTTGCTTTTAAGTTTTGGTTTCCTTGTTTGATGGGGACATCAAAATTTTTAAGTATGGGGTGGGGGTAAGTGTGTTCATGATTTCACTTGTTTATGTTTGTTTATTATTTTGAGGATATTTAGTTTGTGTTTTTAGTTTGTGTTTGGGATGTTTGCTTCTTGGTTTGTGGTTTGATGAAAAACATGAATGATTAATTTGGTCTTGAATGGATGAGTTTTTGGTTTTAGAGAAATTTTTGCAAAAAAAATCCATAAAAATTGAAAAATTGTGTTGAAAACAACAAAAAGATTTTGTGTTTTGTAGGTTTTGGACTAGAAATTCCCATCTTAGATTGCCAAAATAAAAGCTAATGATGATGTGAGCATGTAAATTCCTTTGCATATTTTTGGATAGTTTAGCCTCTAAAATGATGTTGCTTTTGATGTGATCATGATATCTTGCTTGTTTTATTGAACATGTGAGTTCTAGGATGAGTTCTTATGCAACTAAGTATGAGTGACCCTTGTGCGATTGATTTTTGGCCATTTTAGGGATGCTTGTTCATATTTGCATATCCCTCATTTTCCTTGTGTGATTAGCTCATTCATGCTTAGTAAAACTTGCTATTGCGGTGTTTATCTATTTTCCGAGACAGTCATGAGAATTGTCCTAGCATGGTCACATTGATTTTGAACTTTATTCTTCTAGTCACATAAATGTTCCATATCCTACCATGAAGATAATCCTTTGTTTGTAGCCCCGTTCTAGCCTAAGCCTTTGTTTGAAACTCCTCAAAAATATTATTCCTAGCCTTATATGACTTGACCCTTATGGGATTGGACTTTAGAAGAGAGATTTGGATTGTATTTGAAGAGTTGAGATTCTCTTGGGTTTAAGGGCAAAAGAATGGTGTTATGAATCATGTGGGTAGTGCATCTTTGTTGTACAAAAATGAAAAAAAGGAAAGAAAAGGAAGAAAGAAAATGTTGGAAATGTAAAGTGGAATAAAGCAAGGAGCTTAAGTGAAGAAAATGGTCCGACCGAGTTACAAGCAACATCGGGCCCGATGTCATAAGAAAGTCGGTCCAAATGTAGAAAGTGTTGAAAATCCAACAAAGAGCATAAGAGCAAAGATGAAGTGGAATGTTAAGTGAAATTTTGGGTTGAAAGGAAAATGTTAAGTCTTTTGGGTGAGTGTGAAAGTAATTGCGGAATTTTGGTGAAGTTGGTGAGAGTTTAGGTTGTTCAATCCCCATTGTAAGCACCACAAGACCAAATAATTCCCACCTTGAAAAAATACCAAAAGCCCCATTACAACCCGACCGAATGGAACCTCTTTGAGGACCTCCATTGAGCCAAGTTCGAAATTCTTTGTGTACTTTGCATTAGGCATCTCTAGGTGGAGGAATTGGTGATATTAGCTTCAATAGTAAAGTCTTTACTTGCATGATTTTTGAGCTTGAGTGTTCATTGCTAAACCCAAACACATGATGAGTGATACACATTCACATATCCCTAAAGTGAGGCTTAGTTGCATTGACTCTTTTCCTTAGAATACTCAATCATGTGTGATGATGTAATCTTGCTTGAATATCAATCACTTGTGCTTAAAATGTGTTTTCATACGAGGCTTTACTTGAAGATTATGTTTCGGTCTTGCTTACATTGTTATTGCTTGAGGACAAGCAAGTTTAAGTATTGGGTATTTTGATGTCTCTCTATTTGGTGGTGTTTTTATATGTGATTTCCTTTGTAAATATGTTTCTTTTTCCCCTTTTCTTGTGCGTTATGTTCCTTTTTAGCCTAGTTCCCGTATTTCTATGAGATTCGGAGACTATGCGCATTTTATGTGTTTTGTAGGTAATTTGGCATGGATCAAGGGTCGTTTTGAAGGAGAGTCGAGACATGGAGCAAGGCCCGATCTAAAGAGGGAAAGAGAAGAGCAAGCCATGAAGAAGAACAAGAGAAGCCAACAAGAAGAAGGTGGAACGAGGTCCAAACCGAGTTGCAACCAACCTCGGGCCCGACTTTGAAGTCTCCAACCTCGGACCGAGATGCACAGTAACTCGGGCCCGAGGTCCTCCGTGTCGATCCGAGTCGGTCACCGAACTACTTGGGCTCCAAGGCACGAAATTGTGGACTTCCACTTTTGCCCCTCATTTAATCCATAAAAGGCCCTCTTGGCTTCTAAGAAAGGGTTCCCACACACACACAAAAAGGGGGCTCTCTCACAAGGGGGGGGGGGTTTCCAAGGGAGCCAAGAGGATTCTTGGAGAGCAAGGAGGAAGGAGAGGAGAAGGAGAAGAGAGAGAATCGGCCAAGGGAGAGGAAGATTGATAGGTTTGGTTGATAGATTAGCTTTGCTTTGTTTTGATCTTGTGGATTTAGAAACCCTTGATTGGAATTTGTGGATTGCTTTTGATTTGAATGAAACTTTGCTTTGTTTTGAGATTGATGATGTTGATTGCTTTCCCTTTTGATTTGTTTGCTTTCTTTGTTTGCCACATGGAGTAGATCTCCTTGATCTTGGGTTATGGGAGAAAACCCTAGCTAGGTTTGGGCTAGAAACCCCAATTCCATAGCCTTGAGTGATTGATCTAAGGAACCCACTCTACATAGAGCTACAATTCCTTGCGAAAGTCGGGAATCAAGGCTTGAGATTGGCAAAGTAGCGAAAGTGAACATGTGTCAATCTCAAGACCTTGCTTCGAAGGGGATTTCCCCAATGATCGATGTGTAGAAGTGGTTGGAACGAGGGCGAAAGCACTCGATCCTAGTCCGATCATCACTCATTGCTTGAATTGGGGTGGATAAGCCTTAATCTACTAGAGAAGGAACCCAAAAGCCCAAGATCTACTTTTAATCTTTGAAGTTCGACAAACCCAGCTACCTCGGGCCCGACTTACCCTACGTCGGTCCCGACTTCCTCTTGTCGCCAACATCGGGCCCGACGTGACCTCTGTGTCGGTCCCGACTGTTTTCTTTGTTTTCCTTTGTTTTATGCTCTCCTTTCTAGCTCCCTAGTATCTAGGCACATCGATCGAGTAGACTTCCCGAGTGTTCGACACCCACCACGTACTACAACGGGGTCGGGTTATAAATTGTATCTCTTGACCCTCGCACACGAGAGGCGATCAAAACCTTATCCCAACTTATAAGAGGGTGATGATTAGGAGTAAACTTATTCCAAAAAAAAGATTTATTAATTTTATCAATATCACAAAGAACACCTTTAGGAAGCAAAAAACTTTGCATTAGATAATTAACCTGACCTAACAGATTTGATTGAATAAGCACGACCCTACCTGCCTGAGAAATAGAGTTTGCTTTCCATTGAGATAGTTGTTTTTTCAATTTTGTGATTGAATCTGCAAAAACTGCATTCTGAACCCTACCTTTAAGAATAGGTATACCGAGATATTTTTCCATAGAAGTAGTAATTTGAATATTAAGAACACTTGCAAGAGCGGTTGTAGTTTGACGTGAAATATTTTCAAAGACCTGAAAACTACTTTTTTGATAATTAATCGAAAGGCCTGAGACCCTTGAAAAAGAGTCCAAGAAACCTTTAATATAATTAATATTAGCATGAGAAGCATTAGCAAAAATGATAGTGTCATCAGCAAAACTAAGGAAAGGTAGACAAACTCCATTTTTAACTAACTGAATTCCCACAAATTTGGAATCTAAAGTAAATTGAAGTTGAAGGGATCTCGCAAGATACTCCATACATATAATAAAAATAAAGGGGGCCATCGGATCACCTTGACGAATTCCACAATGAGGGATGAACTCAGTTCCTGGTTCGTTATTTACCAAAATTGAGGAAGAAGAAGTAGTGATACAAGTCATGACAAGATTAACCCAATTAACATGGAAACCAAATTTAAGAAGAATTAATCTAATAAAATTCCAATCAAGTTTATCGTAAGCCTTTTCCATATCAATTTTCAAAGCCATCCACCCATGTTTACCTTTTTTCTTTTTATGAAAAGAATGAAAGATTTCGTGAGCAATTAAAATGTTATCCTGGATAAGTCTTCCTTGGACAAACGCACCCTGAAGAGGATGAATTAGATTTGGTAAAATAGAAGCCATACGATTAGCTAAAACTTTGGTAATAACTTTATAAATCGTATTGCACAAACTAATAGGTCTAAAATGATTTATTGTTAAGGGAGAGTCAATTTTAGGAATAAGAGCTACAAAAGATTTATTAATCGATTTAAGCATATGACCAGAATGAAAAAAGGCCTGAACTGCTAAAACTACTGAATTTCCAACAATATGCCAGTAGTGTTGAAAGAAATCTACAGGGAAACCATCCGGTCGCGGAGATTTATTCGGAGCAAGATCAAAGACAACAAATTTAATTTCCGCAAGTGAAGGCGCTTTACATAATATGAAATTATCCGAAGTTGAGACTAAAGTAGGAATAATATCTAAATCTGAGTTATTAATAGAACAATGGGGATTTGAATTAAACCGGTGAGCAAGCTCTTCAGTTATTTTTTTTGGAAATTAATTCATGATCAAAAAGAACAATTCCTTCATTTGTTTGAAAAGATAGAATTCTTTGTTTATAAAAACGAATTTTGGAAATAGACTAAAAATATTTTGTATTTCGATCCACATTTTGTAAATGAATTACTTTTGCTTTTTGTTTCCAAAAATTGTGCTGAAAGTCTAAAAGAGCGTTATATTTATTTAGATGAGACTGGAGTTTAAAAAGAATGGTAGAATTATTGGGATCAACTAATAAATCCGACCGGAGCGATAATAATTGATGCTCAGATATTTTTAGTTGTTCAAAATTATTATTAGTATGATGTTTAGCCCAAATTTTAGAATATCTTTTTAACAGATTTAATTTCATAGAGAGACGGAACATAAAAGATCCAGTCATTTGGTAACTCCATACTTTAGAGACTAAGGGTTTAAAAGACGGAATTGACATCCAAGCATTTTCAAATCTAAAAGGAATTTTACGATAAGATTTAGAGGATCCTATCGAAAAAGATATCAGGCAGTGGTCCGAGGTTGTGAAAGGATGATGTTGAATTACAAGTGACGGGAACATATGAGTGAGAGTTTGATGTATAAGGACTCTGTCCAATTTTTCAAACACGTTATCCTGAGCTATCGAACTTTTACGCCAAGTAAAGGGGAAGCCAGAAGTTCTAGAATCCACCAGACCAAATTGATTCGAAAAATTTAAAAGACGATTAAATCTATTATGTAATGGAGGGACACCTCCTAACTTATCGTTAACTGAAGAAATTTCATTTAAGTCACCTATTAATAAGAATGGTAAATTTATTTGAGTAATATGTAAAGCAAGGGAATTCCAAAAAGCATTTTTATCTGCTTCCCTTGCCGGGGCGTAAACAAATATTAAAATAAAATTTTGGTTTGGATAGAAAAATTTCATAATGATTAGATTAGAAGATTGATGACGTAAAGTACATTTTCGAATTTCGGTATTCTCGCATATAAGGAGCCAAAGCCCACCTCGAGATCCCAAAGAGGGACAGGAAATGGCAGATTGAAAACCAAATTTTTGCAGAATTGAAAAGTTGGGATCGTCTTCTGTTTTAGTTTTCGCTAGACATAGAAAGTTTAGTTTATTCATTTTTCTAATAAACCCAATTTCTTCCCAGAAATTAGGCCTTCGAATACCTCTAATATTCCAATAACCTATATTCATAAAAAACCTTGTTGATTAAGAATAAAAAATGTCAAAATAGGAATTTTAACTTTGATTTGTGTCGTCCAACATTCCCCATACCAAGGAAACTTATAATATACAAGTGAAAAAAGAGCAAAGAATGTAACCAAGAACTTGAAAAGGAGAGCAACAACACCACTCAACCTAATGAAATGTACACAAATCAAGAATTTAAGGTTAAACCAAAGAGAAAATTTAAGAGGGTACAGAAGCAGCATACATACACAACAATTACAAACATGGAAAAGTGCCAAACATTGATAAATTAAAAATGAGAAATTTAAAGTACAACATTCCCAATTAAAAATGAAACTAGAATTGGACAAATACAAATTCATACAGCTAGCAAAATTAAGTGTAATGAAAATAATAAAAATCTTGTAGATATTAATTTGCAGCCTGCTCGAGATCCGTAAGGAGTCCAAGTAGTCAGAAAGCATCCTAACATACCTCTTAATTGGAACAGAAGTAGTCATGTTATAATGATAAGTCAAGTAGTAAATTAAGCATTCAAGTGTTAAATAGGGAGATAGACAATTAGTGCACAAAATGAAATTTATCTTGTGATAGTTTATAAGATAGATTTTAACAATAACAAAAGGATAATAACAAGTTGAGTAACATATACTGATTCTTAATATTTCATAAACCAAGCATACATAAGGGGAATACTTGGTAATTTTACACACAAGGGCATTACCAAAATCAAAAGAGGCTAAGACACAGCAGCCACTGCCCATACATACTTCAAAGGATAAGACTGACCATAACTGGAAAGAACTAACATAAGGGAAACACAACAACAGAAGATTAAGCATACAGACTAGATGTCTTAAACAACAAGTAACACATACAAAGGAAGCACTAATCATTAAGCTGTTTGTTTTTTGCCCCGGGTCTTCTTAGGCTTCTTTAGGGCAGAAGTAGCATCAACCAAATCTTTTAACAACTCTGAATCCTTACGTTTAGATGAATCAGAAGTGCTTTCACCAGCACAAGTAAGGTCCACAACTTTTAGCTGGTTTCTTAGCAGAGAGTTTGAGGACTCAGTCCCATTGTCCATACCAGTCAATCCCATATAGGCAATCTGAGGAGTTGGGAGAGAAGCACTAGGCATCCCAAAACCCACAGGCATCAAGGGAGAGGCACAGAGGTAGGGTGGGATCATCATTGTCTCAGGTAGGAGAGCATTAAGGTTTGCAATAGCAAAGGCAATTTGTTCACGAGCATTCATCAGCACAGCATGGTCAGAAAATATCACAGGATCCATATCATATAGCATTTCAATAGTAAGCAAAGGATTATATGGAGGAATAGCATTCAGAGGATTCTGCTCAGAGTTTCCCACCCCAACAGAGGGTATAACCATAGAAGAAAGAACATTGGAAGAGACTTGGTTAGGGGAAAACATTGGTGAAATGACATTTGATCTTACAAAGGTAGGCCCTTTAACAGCTCTTGGAGCAACAGGTCTAGAGGCCATATCACCATGCAGGCTAAAGTTTGTTTGTTGAATAAGCTCAGCTTCAGCTGGGTTATCCAACACACTTAATTTGAAGCTCCTAGGCTGAATATTGTTGAGAGGACACTCATCAAACCCATGAGATGCCTCCCCACATCAGGCACAGCCCTTAGAAACAGTCTCATACCACACTTTGAGGGATAACACACAGTTGGAATGGTTTTTGATTTTAACACAACCCTTAGAGGAGAAGTGATATCCACATTAACCAGCACTCTATGGAATTTCATTTTGTTCTTAGTGTTTGAGACCTCATCCATCCTAATAAAGTGGCCAATGAGATTATTCCGAAGGATAAGGTCTAGAGCAGCAGGGTTGTAAAGATAGTATGAAAGAGAGGGAAATCTAGCCCAGATGTCAGCCCTTAGAATCTCATCAAAAGTTGGGTTAAATTCAGGATAAAAAGGGATAAGGGCAACCAGCTTGCCTTGAACAAGATAAGGTCTTTTATTCCAAACTGAGTCTCTAGCTTCTCTATTTGAGAACTTAAACAGTATCCAGAAGTTAGCAAACTCCTGAAATTGCACCTCTCCTTTCACTGTTTCTTTCCAAACTTCCTTCATTTTTCCATTGATAAGATTAGTAGAGATAGGCTCCTTCACCATCTTAAGTAAAAGGGAAAAGTGCACGAGTTCATGCAAGTATTTTTTGACAGAGGGAATAGCTGTAGGATTAGGGGCTGAAATTTATTCAGTCAGGATATGTGGATTGAGAAGATTATTATTTGGAACAAAGCTAATATCAGGGACCACCTCATGAGAACCCTCAGAGAAGTGGGATAGAGTTTCATTGCATGAAAGGGGTCTAGTAAGACTTATTGGGTGTGGAATGGGGAATTCAGTAGGTTGAGGTGGATCAGGCAAGGAAGAAAGGAGAGAGTTCCCTTCAACCTCCATTGCAGCAGACATAGAATTAAGTACAGGAAAATTGACCAAAGCATCTTGGTACGAATTATCTCCTATCATTTTGAGTATATGGGAAGAGAGGATAAGAGACTGGATGAGTAACTTATGAAGCAAATGGCAGTCTTTAAATAGAGAATAGTAAGGAGCTGTAGAGAGTTTAAGGACCAGAGAAGAGAAGGTGAATTTAATACCATGCAGATTAATAAATGTCATCAGTTCTGATTGGTCTAAGAAGAGGTCAACAGTAACCATGCAAAAAAAATTTATGCATGAAATCTTGAACAAGTATGAACACAGTTTAATGTAACAGGACCTAGATTTTGAACAGTATATAAATAGAGAGAATGCAACAAAAGCATTTAATGATTTGTAGGCTAGAGAAATGATTAAGAAACAGAGAATCTGAGTTGTAATAACTGCCAAGATATGGGTAGGTAAAAATTGTAGATTAATCAACACAGTGGAGAAAGTTGACATATCTAGATTACAACATTCAGAATAATGATAAAATTGGTGATATATTAAATTAGTCTTGTCATGGAAATAATATACATTTAGATTCAAAGCACTTATGTGAGATGGTTCAAGGATATAATCCAGGAAAAGAATTACAGAGATATCATAAGAAAACATCATATAACCATTGTTAGAAGACGAAAGTTTGAGTTTTGATGGTTCCAAAGTCAGTGACCCTATGTTTGCAAGTCAAGTCGGCGACTTGGCAAAGTCACTGACATGAGCAGCTGGCGAAGTAATTTATTTATGGAAGGAACGCACAGATCATGCGCGTTCAACTGAAGACAACTGTGTTGATTTATTTTAGGAGAAGATCATCAAAAGAATGCTAAAATCAAGATGAAGATAATTTGATTCTCCTACAATATTGTAGTGTGCGTATGATTATATATTTGGAAAGATTTGTAAACGATTGAGTGAATATTGTTTTCCTAATCGAATGGAAAATAGTATTCATGAGATCTCTCTTACCTTAGTTTAAATACTCTAGTGTTTTAGACTAATGTTAAGTGTCTGAGCATAATTTGATAGTCCTGTGTAAGAAAGGAAGAGCAGACTTGTGCGAGAGATTCGTACAAGTGGTGAGTCAAGAGATCTTAGGCATAGCGTGAGATTGAGAGTGTGAGTGCAAAGGTAGAGCGTGGTTCAAGGGTGTGGGATTCATTCTTGTACACGGGAGAGCTTTGTAATCACTCAAGAAATCAATACAGCGAGTCTAAGGACTCTTGAAATCCGACCAAGTGATAAACTTGGAAGGGAGTGGTTTTTCTCTAAGTAAACTAGTTGGTTTACGAAGAGTTTCCACTATACATCGCTTGTCAATGACAGTTGGTAAACGTTTATTTTACTGTGTGATTATTCCGCTGCTTTATTATTCAAAGTCGACGACTTCGTAGGAGTCGCCGACTTGTCCTAGTACTAACGATCCTACAATTGGTATCAGAGCTTAGGCTCTAGATTGTGTTTTAGTACTATTATTGCAGGAAAATGACGTCCACCAACACCTCTGTGAATGACTCTTTCTGGAAGCCTCCAATCCTCAAGGTTGGAGAGTATAACTGGTGGGCTGAACAGATGAAGACCCATATCTGCTCGCTTGATGGTCAGCTTTGGAAAGTGATTGAACTAGGTCCAGAAACGTTTCTTGGAAAAGATGGAAAGACTGAAAAGACCACAGCCGAGTACGATGATGTTGATTTCAAGAAGCTCGAGAAAAATGTTAGAGCAAAGAAAGTGCTTCATCATGCTCTCACTGATGGTGACCTCAAAAAGGTTATCGGATACAAGACGGCAAAAGAAATCTGGGATGCTCTTAAGAGACTTCATCAAGGCAACGATGATGTAAAGAAGGACAAAATTATCAGTCTCGAAGCAGAATATGACAATATTTTCCAAGCAAAAGGAGAATCTCTTCGTGATTATCATTCCAGATTCCAGACGATTGTGAATCAACTAGAGTTTCTTGGTGAGAAGATTCCTCAATGGAAACTCACAAACAAGTTGATCTCAGGGTTGAACAAGAATTGGGATAGTATTGCTGCGTCTCTTCTTACTCAAAAGGAGAACAAGTCACTGACCCTGGAGGACCTTGTAGGACAACTTACCATGTATGGAGGCATTCAACAAAGAAGAGTTGAAAGACTCGACTCGGAGGAAGTAAAAAACATTGCTCTCAAAGTTGAAAGAGCCTTTGACTTGGCTCAGGGAGACGATGACACTGATGGAGTAGGTGAAGATGTGGCTCTCATCTCTAAAGCCATGAAAAGACTGTGGATTCGAAACAAGGCTCCCTTGAAGACTCCAGAACCAACTAAAGAAGGGAAGGATATGAAGGATGTCATTTGCTATCAATGTCAGGGTAAAGGACACTTTGCCAAACATTGTCCAAGAAGAAAAAGTGGTGAAGCTGGTAAAGGCATGATGGCAACTTGGGACATGTCTGACGATGATGATGAGGTGGCGCCAGCAAGAGAAAAATGTTGCATGGCCATTGAAGATAAATCTTCCCAAGAGGTAAATGACTCTGAACTTACTTCACTTTTAGCCAAAAAATCTAGAGAACAGCTGGTTGCGATCATCGAAAAGCTTGGAACTCAGGTCACTGAGTTAAGAGAAAAATTAGAAGAAAATGAAGAAACAATCTCCAATCTCTTCGATGATAACAAACTCTGGTCCTCTAAAGCAATTGAACTTGAAAAGACTTCATCTCCTAAATCAGTAACTTGTGAATTATGCTCAAATTCAAAGAACCAAGTCACTGACTTGCAAAAGCAAGTCAATAACCTGGAAAAACAAGTCACTGACCTAGAAGGTGAAAGACTTATGCTTAGGCTAGGAAATGCTAAGTTATCTAAAGAACTTGATGATCTAAAAGATGATGATGAGACTAAAAGAAAGAAATGGCTGGATGAGTATGTTGTTGAAAAGGCTCAAGAGGTCAGAAATGACTATAAAAAGAAGTTTGTGAAGGAGGTAGACATATCTGGAATTGGTTTTGTTCGTGCACCCAATACTCAGGGTACCAAGGTTGCTCCCCTTATGTCTAAAGGTAAAACCCCTATGTATAGTGACAATGCAAGTTGTTCTACACATGTGGTGGCTAAGCCTGACAAAGGGAAGCAACAGTGGTATCCTGATAAAAAAGTACACAACATATGGCAAAAACAAGTCCAGAACTCAGCTCCGTCACAAATTGATTTTCAATATCGCATCAACAACAAACCCATCTATCCGGGCTATAGCAAATATGTTGCCCTAAAGTCTCATAGAACATGTTGGTATTGTGGCAAGCCTGGTCACTATCAACATGATTGTCACAAGAAAGCAAGAGATGATGAAAATGCAAGGTCACAGACTCAGAGTGCTAGTGATGACATATCCACTGTCACTGACTGTCCTCCAGAGTCTGTGTGTGCCAGTTGTGACAAATGTTGTTCAAAGACTGTTTATGTTGCCAAACCCAGAGGAGTCAAACAACTCTAGGTTCGTAAGAACTAATCTTTTCAATGCAGCTTGAAGTGGGTGACCAAGAGCCCTGGTTTATTGATAGTGCATGCTCAACTCATATGTCGGGAAACCCCAGGGATTTCATCTCACTTCAAGAATACAAGGGAGGTAAGATTACCTTCGGCAACAACAGTAAAGGTGGTATCTCTGGTATTGGTACGGTAAGATTCTCTGATAAGCTAACCATAGACAATGTGAATCTAGTTGATAATCTTAGTTTCAAGTTACTGAGTGTCTCCCAAATCTGTGCTAATGGAAAATATCAAGTTGTCTTTGATAATATTGGGTGTCAGGTACAAGATATTAGCTCAGGCAAAATTCTTCTGAAAGGGGTATGTGAAAACAATCTATATAAGGTGGACCTCTGTTTTGAGCCTGAAGAAAAAATGTGTCTTAGAACAGTTTCAGAAAGGTTCACAAGAGCCCAGAGTAGAGAAGGCGACAACTCCTCTACCATCAGACAATAATAAATCAATAATCCAAATGGGAGCACTTGCTGCCAATTCACTACCAAGACTGAACCAAAGGCAAACTCACATAGAGACATGAATTTTGTATAGAATAAGCATGGACCATAATAGAAATTGGAGTAGAAATGAGAAAACAACTTTCCAAACCAAGTATCACAGGGAATATGAAGTTTATCCAAGATCCAGAGATATACAATAATCACAGAAAGTGGGAATCTTAGAATGATATCACCTGAACCAATCATAAATTTATTTTGTAGCAGAAGATTGCTCCAAAAGAGTAAAGAGCTCAACCCATACATCACAGAGGGAATACCAGCGATCCAAGAATAGGGGTAAATCTGCAACCAACTCACAAAGAAGCAATGTGTAAAGACACAAATACATACATAGGAGTATAAGGATTCACCAAGAAAAGAGCCTTTAGAAAAGCATGAGTCATTTCGAACAATAGTCATATAACTTTGGAGATAAAGGTTCAATAAGGTTTCAATGGAATACGTTTCATTCTTTGAAAGCCAAGAGGCAGCCAAATTCTCAATCTTGAAAGACCCAAAAGTCAGTCTTGAGAGAAGAAGGCCAACACAGGACAAGCAAAGAAAAGTTTCAGACAGGAAACAAACATAAAAGAAAAAAAGAAAAGGAAGAGAAGCAAGATTTACATAACCTAAACAAGCCAAGAGCCACCAGCAAGAGGAAAGGCAAGAAACAATCTTGCCCTTCCACAGAATCCAAAGAGCAGCACGCGAACAAACCCTAGACCCACGATCCAGAATAAGAGCTTCAAAAGCTCAAAGAAATCAAGCCACAAATCCTCAAAAATCGCACAAAGGCCGCGAAGCCTATCCATCCACATCAGATTGACACGATTCAAATACAAAAGATCCACCCAAAGAGCAAAAACAACCAGGAATCTCCGAATCCATAAGCTCCAGAGGAACAAAGGAGAGAGGGCAAGAGAAAGGCGATTTAGAAAGGTAGAAGAGAGGTCAAAACGGTAATGAAACCGAATAAGGTTAACCGAGCTAGGGGCAACCTCAGATCCACGATCCAAAACACCCACAAACCCTAAATCTTTATCGAAGAGGGAAAAAGCAAACCCAGAAAATAACAGGAGAAGAGAAGGAGCAACCCATACCAAGAGATTGAGCAAGAAGAAGAAGGCGAATTTACAGAAAGGGAGATCTAAGATCATACAAATTAACGAAGAGAAGGAAGAGAGCAAGCTCCCAAAGGGAGCAATAGAGTTAATATGGTTGAAACTAGTAAGGTGTCATTTGGTAATACATATTTTTATCCTTTGTAAATGATATCATTATCTTTGTCCGAAATTTGACCAACTCGTGTTGAATTGTCAAGCACCTAATAGATTCATTTCAATAGGTCGGGCTAGACGGTTAATATTCAAATATCTACATTCCAAACGAGAAAGACAATTAATGCCTCTACTCAACGACTTCTTTGACATGCACTTCATATCCCAAACACTATTTCACTTAAAAATATATAGGGTATCCTATCATTGACAATAGTGTTATGAGTATGACTTTCAATTCCATTTTTCTTTGTATTAAGCAACTATTATTCAAGTGGATAGTGAATTGCTTGTCTCGGGCTGTAAGAGTTACCTTAATCCGCTCAAACTAATTTTTTTTGCTAAACTTAGTTGTGCTATGAAATTTTTTTTGTTGCCCAAAGCAACTCTTAGATGATTAGATAACATTAACACTGGTTTCTTTTGGAAAAAAGAATGTGATTTTGAGCCCCTCATATGATGGGATATGATAAATAAATCGTATAAAAAGGGAAAATGATCTTTGGAAAGAGGGTCATATAAATCAAGCTTTGCAAGTGAAGTTGTTATTGAAAATTTTGGTCAAACCAACTAATATTTGGGTTATTGAAAATTTTGCAAGTGAAGGACTCGACACTTTTTGAGTATAGATGCAAGAAAAATGTTTCATGCATGGTAATTGTTGGGCCCAAAACTCCCGAGGCTCATTTCTGCATCGGCCCATCAAGCAAAGATCAATTCCACAAACCCGATCCAGCTCAATAAATACACAGGGGATAAAGCAGGTCGTGGGGGATAGCAATTGCCAAGGAGCAACGTCGAACATGGGTTGTGAATCAAGGGAACGTGGTAGTAACAGACAGGAGAGCGGGGGATAAAATGTGTAAGTCGAATGTAAAGAGGGGTATGCAAAAACAATTGTAATGGTCTTCTGAAAATCAAAACACTTACGGTTTGCAATTGAGCTCTCATCTCTGTGTTCATACTTTGATCGGAATATTGCTCATCGGTTAGAAAAGCCCTACACTTGATAATAATAGTAAGCTATCTCGCTTGGTCGAATTTTGACCGAAACAATTTGCGCCCACCGCGGGGCCCTAGCCGATTTCACTCGGCGGAAACCACGACCCCAATTTGGCAGGCGACTCCGGGGAAGGCAGTCACGGAAAAGTCCAGAACCTCCGCAGAGTTCGGGACGAGTTCGCGGCCAAAATTGCGACTCTCCAATAGGATATGTCCAGCCAAAAGGACCGCAGTCAGACCCACCTGGACCACATTGCTCAACTAACGTCAGAGACGCCCGCCTGCGTGAACAGCTGCAGTCGGTGTCTGTTTCACAAAATGGGCCTCGGCCCGTCGGCACTATTAAAGGAGGTAACTGCTCGCCTCAACATGGGGAAAGCGTCCAACCCCCTCTTCGGAACCGGGAGCCAGCCCCCGTCGGTAGAAATGGTCACTCTCGCGGCCACTCTCCGAGGGGTGCCCATCACCCTGGCGTATGGAAACAGGACCGCGGGCATTGGGGTCTATCATCACGTCTATGGCGAGAGAGTCGAAAACCAGGTACGTTCTCCGGACACCTTTATGGAAGTTTTATTCCACAAGTACATGAAGGAAACGATTAAAGGGATTGAAGACAAAATCGCCCAGATCCTCGGGATGCCCCCTCCAATCGAGAAGCAGGCCCCAGACGGCTACGACGAATCCCCCTTCACGGCTCCAATCGCCAGTGTGGATATCCCTAAAAGATTTACCGTCCCGCGGTCCCCACGTACGACGGGACGGGGGATCTGGACAAGAACGTAGCCATCTTCAAACAAAAGATGATGACTAGCTCCGTGCCGCGAGATTCCAGGGAGGCAATCATGTGCAAGGGGTTTGGAACCGCGCTCTCGGGCGCGACCTTAACCTGGTTCACAAATCTTCCCCGAGGGAGCATCAGGTCCTTCGCTGGTCTGATGGACGCCTTCAGGGTGTTGTTCACCAGCAGCAGGAAACTGATGAAACAATCCAACGACCTATACCAGGTCGCCCAGAGGCTAGGAGAGTCCCTAAGGGCATTCCTGAACCGGTTCAACTAGGAGAAGGTGGCGATCCCTCTCTGTGATATCCCCACCTCCATAGAGGCCTTCCGGAGGGGTTTGCTCCCGGACAGCGAACTCTACAAAGAACTCACGAAGTATCCCTGCCACAGCTTCGAGGACGTCTAGGTGAAAGCTTTGGCGCACATCAGGCTGGAAGAGGACGAGGCAACTATGAGGGCCTCTTTGGTTTTCGATCGGGCGGAAAGGATAGCCGCTCCTGACCATCGAAAGAAGCGTCGTGGACAACCATACCCAAAGACCCGGCCAAAGGCGCTTGGGGTACACACTGTCGGTGTTAAACAACCAGGCGGGAAGAAGGATGCCACTCAGCGGCCAAAAGTCCATGAGTAAAACCTCGGTCTGGGGAATGCAGAAATAGTGAAAGGTCTCGAGAAGTTCGGGGACAGGATCAGGTGGCCCAAGAAGGCGGAAAACCCCAATCCGAAGAGGGAAAAGAGAAAGTGGTGTGACTTCCATGAGGATTATGGGCATGAAACAGACGAATGTTTTGCACTCAGGAAGGAACTAGCTTACCTTCACTCAAGAGGTTTGCTATCCGAGATCGCACCAAATTCCGGGATACGGCCAGCCAGAATATGTCAGAACCCATGGACATCCCGTCGTCCCTATAGTATTCTAAGATCGTCAATGTCATTTCCGAAAGATCAGACATCTGCGGCGTCACCTACTCGGCAGAAAAACGCCACGCTCGTGGACGCCAAGATGGATAGTTGATGGCGAGCGTCCGTAGTCCCGAGGACACCCTAGGGATGCCATTACCTTCAGCACTCGGATTCGGCTGGTTTGGTGGGCCCTCACCATGATGGAATGGTCATTACACTATCAGTGGAAACCTGCTGATGAGGACGATCCTCATTGACACAAGAAGCTCAACCAACATTATGACACTTGATGCTCTCAAGGAAATGGGGTTGAAGGAAGAGAATATCCTCAGAAAACTTGTGGCGTTATGGGCTTAAACGGAGAAATTGCGCACACCCTCAGAGAGATAACCCTTCCAACTTACGCCAAAGGGATCAACTTATAAGTAAGGTTCTCTGTGCTGGACTGCCCATCTTGTTATAACATCATCATGGGTCGACCCGGGATCCACGACATGAAGGCGGTCCCATCATCCTATCATCAGACCATCAAGTTCCCCACTCCTGGGGGAATTCGAGAAATAAAAGGCGACCAACGATTGTCTAGAGAGTGTTACAAGTCTGCTCTCAAGACGATCGTCGCTCAAACAGCATAGCAACCAAAGGGGGCAAGGGGTCCGCACCACCACGAGACCCCGAGGTCGAAAGGATCAAAGAGAATGTCCTCGATACCCAGAATCCACTACAAATAGTGAGAATCGGGCAAGTTCTCAACCCTGAGGTAAAAACCGAGTTGATCAGTTTTTTGAAGAAGCACAGTAGATGTTTTGCATGGACACACGAGGACATGGTGGGGATCGACCTTGCCATCATTACCGACCGGCTGAACGTAGATCCTCGCCATCCACCAGTAAAGCAGAAGAGGTGGAAATTCGCGCCCGAAAGAAATTTGATTGTTGATGAAGAGGTTCATAAGTTGCTCACGACTGGCAAAATCGAGGTAAGAATACCCTGAGTGGCTGGAAAACGTCGTGGTAGTAAGCAAGATGAACGACAAGTGGAGGGTTTGCATCGTCTTCACGGACCTCAACAAAGCCTATCCAAAGGACTCCTTTCTACTACCCCTCATAGACGCCATGCTAGACACCACCGCTGGCCACGAGATGCTAACCTTTATGGATGCCTTCAGCGAGTACAACCAAATCCAAATGCATCAAGAGGACCAGGAAAAGACATCATCATCATGCTACTACTGGGTCATGTCGTTCTGGCTCAAGAATGCTAAGGCTACCTACCAGCATGTTCCAACAACATATATGCAGAACGACAAAGGTCTATATTGATGATATGCTCGTCAAATCGAAGCAAGCAGCTTATCACATCCAGCACTTGGAAGAAGCCTTCCAGATCCTCGATAGTTATCGTATGAAGCTGAATCCGTCCAAATGCGCATTTGGGGTAACATTCGACCGCTTCCTGGGCTTCGTGGTGACTCAGCATGGGATAGAAGCTAGCCCCGAACAGATACGGGCAATTGCCAACTTGAGATCGCCTAGGTGCGTGAAGGACGTGCAGAAGTTGACGGGAAAATAGCAGCACTGAATCGCTTCATCTCCAAGTCGTTTGACAGGTGCCGGTTGTTCTATGATGTGTTGCGGAAGAACAAAAAGTTTGAGTGGGCACCCGCGCACGAAGCAACTTTCCAACACCTGAAGCATTATTTTGCTAACCTATTGCTACTATCCAAGCCCCAAGAAGGAGAAAATCTTTTCTTGTAACTGGCAGTAACCGAAGCAGCCATCAACGGGGTGCTGGTGCACGAAGACAGTGGAGACCGGCTACTAGTATACTACATCAGTCATACCCTACTCGCGGCCGAAACAAGGTACTCTCCCTTAGAGAAACTGGTTCTGCCACTAGTGATGGCCTCAACAAAACTCATGCCCTATTTTGAATCACACACGATCACCGTCCGCACCAATTACCCGTTGAAAGCAATACCGAGGAAGCCAGAAATCACCGGTCGAATGGCTAAATGGGCCATGCACCAGAGTGGTTTCGACATCGGCTACAAGCCAAGAACAACAATTAAATCCCAGGCGCTGGCAGATTTCATGGCTGATTTCAGGCCAACACTAGAAGACGCTGCCAAGCTGCAGGAAGCGTTCGTAGCAGAAACAGAGAGCACGGGGGTCTAGACCTTGCACACCGATAGGGCTTCTAACGACCATGGAGTTGGAATCGACAATGTGCTAAAATCACACTGGGGGAGAAGATAGCACATGCAGTACAGTGCACCTTCGAGGCTACCAATAATGAAGCACTGATACTGGGGCTGACAGTAGCCCGAGAATTGCCTTTCAAAGAGCTGGAGGTGAAATATGACTCATTGCTGATCGTGAACCAGATTCTAGGGATCTTCGCTGCTAGAGACGCTAGGATGGCCGCGTATGCAGAGAAGGTCAAAGAAATCATGCGCGAATTTGAAACCTTCACAATCCAACAAGTTCCCAGGGAAGAGAATGCGCAAGCTGATGCATTAGCAAATCTGGCATCCACATTGGATCTAGAGGAGTTCCCTTCAATCCCGTTGGTTCACGTGTTGTTTCCAGAAATCACCAAAGTGACCAGCCTCACAAGACAAACAACGCAACCTGATCAGAAGTTCGCTGGGGCTGAAGAAGTATGTACTCAATAGGAGATACCTAACAGTGAGAATCTAGAAGCAGGCGTCCACGATAATTCCCCAGAAGAGGAATGTTGGACTCAACCGTATCTACGATGGCTCAAACATGGACAACTAATAGCAGACAAGTTTGAGGCCAGATCCCTTAGGATGAAAGCGGCTCGTTATAGTGTAGAAAATGGAATTCCATTTAAGCAGTCTGTCGTGGGAACCTAACTCCGCTTCCTAGCGAAGGGTTAGGTGCCAAAGGTCCTCGAGGAGCTACACGAGGGCGAATGCGGAAACCATTCAAGAGGCCGCTACCTATCCAACAAAGCGCTCAACTTTAGGTATTACTGGCCGACCATGCGCCAAGACGTAGCAGAATATTCCCAAAAGTACGTGGCCTGCCAGAAGCATGCTCCTACCTCCCACCAGTCGCCAGAGCCGTTACATCCCACGCTGATCCCGTGGCCGTTCATGAGATGGGGAATGGATATCGTGGGGAAGTTGCCACCGTCATTTGGACAATGAGTGTTTTTCTTAGCAGTCACCAACTACTTTTCTAAGTGGATCGAAGCGGAGGCGTACAAAGAGATAAAAGAGCCACAAGTCATTGCATTCATCAAGAAGCACATCACCTGCCGCTTTGGGATACCCTCGGAAATCGTCTGTGACAATGGGTCACAATTCATCGGCAGAAAAACACGGGATTATTTCCAGCAATGGAACATCGACCTGGTGACCTCTACTCCTCGCTATCCACATGCCAACGAACATGCAAAAGCCAACAACAAGGTGATTATCAATAATCTCAAGAATCGGTTAGTCAAGGCTAAAGGGTGATTGGCCGATGAGTTGCCCTACGTCTTGTGGGCAGACAGGACCACCCCAAAAGCTGCCATAGGACAGTCGCCATTCTCCTTAGTCTACGGGTGCGAGGCAGTCATCCCGGCAGAAGTAGTCGTACCAACCGTTCGATACGGACTATTGACACCCGACCAGAACGCCACTAAGCTGGCATCTGATTTGGACACTACAGAAGAGCTTAGAGAGAGGGCGAGACTGCACCAAGCACTGCATCAGCAGCAAGTGGCCCGTAGTTACAACAAGAACGTTCGAGTCAAGGTTTTTCGAGTAGGCGACTGGGTCCTCCGAAGGGTGTTCCAAAACACCGCTGAGTTGAACGCTGGGAAACTCACTCCCGCCCGAGAGGGGCCTTAAAAAATAGTCGGCATCACGGGCCAAGGAGCGTACATGCTAGAATCCCAGGCCTACGAATCAGTTCCGCGTAGCTAGAACGCTATGCACCTAAAGAAGTATCATTTCTAAGAAGGGAGGCGCTAGAGACTGCCGAAATAAAAAAAAGAGGCAAGTAAGGTATAATTCGCGCTATGCGTCTTCTTATAAAGCATGTTTTTAAATATAGAATGAATATAGGATAACATGTTTTCCTTGTAGAAATCTTTAATAATACAAACAGAAATTGTCCCTGGCACTCATCTCCAGAAAAGGGGAACTCTCAGATGCAAATAAAAACGGTACGACTACCTAACTTACAAAGGTTGACACACAGAAGACAAAAAGGTCCTAAAAAGATTTTTACAACTCGTGACAGGGTTTAGGAGAGCATCTCCTGGATGCCCTCTATCCGACATCATCGCTAGAACGACCGGAGCCGGGAGTACCTTACCTAAATGCTTGACATTCGGCGGAGAGGATCCCTTCCTCACATCGCCAACACAACCGGCAAACGCCGGATCATCGACGACAGACAATGTCAGGGCACTGTAGAACGACGATGGGTAATGTCCGATGCGCGTCTTTATGATAGGTAAACTCTCGAGCGGGCAGGGGCTCGGGACATCCCGTGAGTCACCCGTAACGCCATGTGGAATTTCCTATTCTGCGAGCCATAGCTATGCATGTCATACGATTAACAAAGCAGCCTTCTCCAGGGGCTGTTCATCCCACCATCGCCATCCGGAAGGGACACTTGAAAAAGACATCAAAGCAAACAACAAAAGCAACCAAAGAAGATGCAAAAATTAAAAAGCAATAAAACCCCCGCCCCATGACGGGAGGCAAAGCAAAACATTGTTCGTGGCCCAACCATCATTTAAACTCCCAAGAACCGCCCGGTAAACGGAACGGTCCAAAGGGTCAGTCGGGGCACCACCCTTCTCCATCTGCTCACCGTCCGCGTCCTCCGCATCCGTGTCCTAACTTCCTTAAGCATCGGGGGTCATGGGAGAACCAACAATACCTACCATAGCAGCGACCCTAGCCGGGGGGCACCTCTTGGATAAGTGGCCAAGAATAAGGCCTGAAATTTCTTCGCATCCCAGGAGGCTTTCCCTGCCTCGTACTCCTTCATGGTCTCCAGTCGAGACAACATGCTATAGTAGGCACCAATGTCTTCATCCTCCTCCTTCCTCACATACACAGAATTGGTGTCCCTCGCCTCAAGCTCCACATCCTTGGCCTACAACCCTAGCACCTCCTGCTCCAACTCGGCCACCCATGCCCGGGCAGATTCCTCCTTAGCAGCCAGAATCTTCGAGTGGGCGAGTGACTTTTCTCGAGCCTTCGCCACCTCGTCCTGGTACTTCGCCCACTCCTGCTTCCGTCGCTCCTCTTGGGCTATCTCCTCCTCCATTTCGTCCATAATCAAAGAAAATTCTTGGAAGATCTACGTCCAGGGAAGCAGTCAGAAGCCAGAAAATACCAATAGTGACAGAAGCAGGGAAAATAAGAAAAAGTGAGAGAATATAAAAGTTACCTTTGAAGACTTGGAGCGTGCCTCGGTAGCCATAGAATGAGCGGAGGCGGAAGCATTTCTCTTCTTGAAAGACGGGTAGTGATACCGCTGAAGAGACTGCTAGTTAGAAGAAGCATCATCTTGCAAATCAATAGGCTCACTATCGTCCGATGCATGGCGTTTGCGAGAGGACCTGGGAGCTTCGACCTTGACGGCACAGTGTGATCGGAAGCAGAGCAGGCCGAGACTTAGTCTTCCGCAGAATAATATCGGAAGCAGAGCAGGCCGAGACAGATTTGCGAGAGCGAGCATCTGAGAATTTAAGGGCAATAAAGTCATAAACGACGGACGGAATAAGATAGGTATTAGAAATTTAAATATCAGAACAAAGGTCTTTTCTTTCATATCGGTGGAAGGACCGGAAATAGTGGCAAACATAGGGGCTGACGAGATTTTCACCACCGGAAGACTCTCTTCTCCGCTTGATTCTTTGGATTTAGCCAATGTAGCGCTCTCTTCACCTTTAGAAGGACCAATGGCAGATGCCCCGAAAGTCCTTTGTACTAATAGCAGCTTGAATAGCTTCGAGATTATCTTCTTGGACTGGGCTCGAGGTTCTACCATGTCGGGTATGCCTGTATATAAAGCAGAGGGAAGGTAAATAAGAGTTAATGACGCTGGGAGAAGAAAGCGAAAGAAAATCAGAAATCTTACTAGATTCGTTCCATCTGTCAAAGAGGAACGAATGGCACTCAGGGCCCAAGGATGCCATCTCAACAAAAACGAATCGGCTTGCCTAGTTTTTCCCGTTCACTTTGGAGTTCAAGACCAGCGACTTTTGTGCACTTCGAGACTGCAAGATGAACTGCCCACGTCTGACCGTCGTGAGACGGTAGGATTGGAGTAGATCCGGGATCGTAAGCTCTACTCTAGCGGTCTCAGCCATCTGACTTGCCCAGTACAAGATTTTCCAGGTTGAAGGAAGTATGTGTATATATAGATATAACTGAGGTTATTATTTTATAAAGAAAAGTTTAAAGTAAATAGTATGAAGATTTTATAAAATTCATAACTTAGTTTCATTATATTAATAAAAAGAAATTATTAATATAATGTGTGTGTTTTGATGTTCGTGTTTTTGGTCTAGTTTTAGGTGTCTTTCTTAGGTAGTTTAGTTTAGTTTTAGTAAGTTTTAGAGTTAATTTTGTCTGTTTTTGGATAAGTTTTCATATTTTGTGAGAAGTATGGAAGCTACTACGTTTTGTGTCTTTTTGTAGGTTTTTGAGTGGAAAGGAGCACTTTTTAAGTGAAGTTGAACTGAAGTGGTGTGTAGGGAATGCATGGAAGAAAAGAAAGAAGATTGCATGGAAAGATCAAGTTGGAATGCAAGTTGAAGCCATGAAGGAGTTCATAAGAAGTCAAAACAGAGGCTCGTTAATGACCTATGAGGGTCGTTACCAAGCTAAAAATCAGGGTTTTTGTTTAAGAGTTCAGAAAGTTTCTACCGACCCTGTGCAGGTCGTTAACGAGGCAACCTTTGTTGGTAGAGTGCAGCCGACTTTCGGAATTAATATCTTTTATCTTGTTATCTTTTAAGTTTGGTAAGTTTTTATCTTTTAGGCTTTTTATTAGATAGTTTCTTCGTATAATACCCTTGTTCTAAGCCTAGACAAGGGGGAATTCGTTTTAGCTTTGGGAGAAGTAGAGAGAAAGAGAAATCGGGCTGAATTTCGATCGAGAGAGAGGAGTGGTTCGGTGATCAACTCTTGTTCATTGTTTTCGGTTGCAAGTGATTGTAAGACGATATTTGTTTTAATTTCAAGTAAGTTTTGTTTTTCAATGATCTCTTTGATTAAAGTTGTTTGCTTTGATTCAATGAATAGTGAGTAGTTTTCTTATCTAGGGTCGGGGTTGAAGCCCGGCATAGTTGTGCATGTTTGAATGAAAGTATTGATATTTTGATTCGCTTCTATCTTTTGAATTACTTGTTGTGCTTATGCTTGGACGAGAGTCGAAGTAATTTGAGTTTTATGCTTGATCAAAAGAGAAAGTTGTAAACTTGAAAGTTTATATTGTTCGATAACAAAAGTTTCGAGCTTTGGATTTAAAACAAGTAATAAAGTGAATTGATTTATGAAAGTTGATTTATTTGCTTCCTTAGTCAACGAAAGTTGATAGATTTATCTTCAAAGGCATGATCTTTATCTTTACATGAGTTTATATGCATAGCTATGTCGTGGTAACCCTTGTCCTAGAGCTTTTTATCCCTTGAATTTCTTAAGTTTAGCTTTCGATTTCACTCGTTACTGAGGCACCTTGGATCGGTAACGAGCCTACACTTAGCTCGTTAGTTGCTCTGTTTTCAATAGAATTCCAGGTTCGTTAACGACCTTGACAAGGTTGTTAACGAGGTCCTTCATAGCTGTTTTTGCCTTGTTTTGTTTTGTTTTCTTATTTTTATAGTTGGTAAACAGACAACCTTGCTACCCGTGGACGATCCTGACTTCGCTATACATGGCGGGGTATTGACTTATAAATTTATTTGTTTTCAAGAAACCGTTTCAACAAATTGGCGTCGTTGCCGGGGAAGCAACAATGTTTGTTTGTTTACTTGTGGGTCTGGGAATAGCCCAACCCCGTTTTTATTTTTAAATTTGTTTTCTTTGTTTGTTTTCTCCGCGTATGCCAGCAGGACGTCGCAGACTCGAATTTGACAACACCGGTTATTATTCTAAACCTGAACGCACCTTGCACCGCAGACGAAGAGAAAACCAAGCCATGGCTACACCTGAAGAGCTGGCGCAACAAGTGACAAAAATCCAGAGGCAGATGGAGGCATTACAAGCTGATCGAGACGCTGATGCTGCCACCACTGAACGTGAACGGGCGAACAATGCTCGTTTACAAGAGGAGCTGAATGCCTATCGGAGGAATGCAAAACAATATATGCATCCAGAACTAAGGGTGCCGGAGTCCGCAATTGTGCTTCCAGAGATAGAGAAGACATTTGAGATCAAGTCTCAATTCATATACTTAAAAAAAAGGGTTCAGTTTGAAGGGAAACCTACTGAGAACCCTATGGAACATATTATAAATTTTCTTGATTTATGTGACACTATTATTGCTGCAGGTGTCTGACTTGAATATGTTCGATTAAAAGCTTTCAGGTGGTCTCTTACTGGAAAGGCCCTGAGCTGGTTGGAGAGCTTACCTCCTAAGTCTATCAGGACTTGGAAGGCTTTGTATGATCAATTTCTTACAAAGTTCTTCCTCCTACCAAGATAACGAAGTTGAGAAAACACATCACCTCCTATCAGCAGCTGCCTAACGAGATCTTTGTAGAGACATGGGAAAGGTTTAAGAAGATGCTCAGACAGTGCCCCACTCATGGGCAACCCCTATATGTGCTCCAAAAAATCTTTTTCCAAGGGATAAATGCAGAAATGAAGAACCGCATCAACATACACACTGCATGCGGTTTTATAGAGATGGATCCCACTGCTGCACAAGTTGTCTAACTACGATGCGATGTATGGTACCCAACAGTCACCCCAGCCACAGAAGCGTCTCTACATGCCTAACAAGGACAAAGTTGATCCTGATGTCAAAAATCAATTTCTACAGGATGAGATCAACCGTCTTAAGAAACAGGTAAGTTTTCTGAAAACCTCTCAACCTTGTCAAGAATGTGGTTCTTTTGCCCATAGTACTTGTGCTTGCACTAACATCGAGCAGGTAAGAGCCGCTAAGACTTATGCTGTGATGAATTACATGAGAGGTCAATACAGGAACCAACCTAATAACTTTGATAAGCCAAACAATTATCCGGCATGGGGTAATCAAAATCCGAACCCAAGCTATGCAGCACCCCCACCGGATAGACGGCCCGCGCCGTATCGACCTCTAGGCTACCAAGAGCCACCATCCTAGGTACACGGTTTACAAGAAGGCATTAATGGAGTCCAAGCCAACCTTAACAACCAAATGAGAAGATAGGGAGAGTTCGATGTGTGGAAGAAGAGTGTCGACTCACAGCTAGGAAACCTGGCCGCAGAGATTCCAAGACCGCAAGGGCAAGTCCCGGGCTGTCCCGAGGAGAACCCTAGAGGACAAATAGCGGTTGTGCACCTTAGGAGCGGAAAGACACTACCGGAGCGTGCCAAATCTAAGGAGAAGAGCCCCGAATCTGAAGAGGACGCTACAACACAAGTCAATAACGTGCCAGAGAGGGTCGTTACCGAGCCTGAACAACTCGGTACCGATACTCCCAAGGTCGTTAACGATCCCAACCCAGGTAAGTTCTCTACGCCGAGTTCCTCTCTTAATCCCAGGCTCATTACCGACCCTTCAAATGCACCAATCGACCCTAATATCGACCCGGTAGCATCACCTCTCGAGCCCGCTTTGGCTCCAAGATTGGTGAAGTCTCTTCCCTTTCCTACTAAGAAGTATAAGGATTTAACTGAAGGAAAGTTTAAGCGTTTCGTTAAGATTCTCCAGGGCTTAAATATTTCTATACCATTCGGTGAGGCCCTAAGAGAAATGCCGGCTTATACAAAGTTTTTGAAAGACATTCTTAGCAGGAAACGATCCATAACTGAGCTTCAAGATGAGGTCCGATCTATCACACTTCCAGAAAAGCTAGGCGACCCAGGGAGATTTGCTATCACGATCGGCATAGGCGATCACCGATTCAAAACTCTATGTGATTTGGGAGCTAGTGCCAGTTTACTTCCCCTATCAATCTAGTCGAAAGCTAACATGGGACCTTTGGAGCCTGTGGATATGAAGCTGTATATGGCGGATGGATCAAGTGTGAAAGCCATAGGAGTCGTTGATGATTATCCCATTCAAGTGGGGAAATTCTTCATTCCAAAGGATTTCATTGTCCTCGACATGCCTGAAGATCCTCTAGTCCCATCATTCTAGGCAGGCCATTCCTTGCTACAGCAGGCGCTAGAGTTGACATTCGGAAGGGACTCCTCACCTTCGATATAGGAGAGGAGCGTGTGAAGTTCAGCCTCAACCAAAAAGCCAACGACACAATGGCTGCCACACGAATCGAGTTATCCCAGCCAGAGCTCGACATTGCTGAGTTTAAAGACCCTTCCCCATCACTGGGACCGCTACCGACCCCCTGGGCTGGTACCGAGCCTTTCATGAAAAAATATGACGGAGGCGGCTCGTTATGGCATGACACCGAGCAAGGATTTACTTCTGATGGGTCCTTAACGACCTCAAGTACCTCAGTGCCGACACCTTCACTAATAGATCAAGGTGAGTCTTTACATTTTATTCCTACATTGTACCCCACGATCTATGCTATAGAGGAATCGAAACCGCCTTGGGTTTCGCATTTCACTAATCCTTGCGTAGGAATACCGGGCATATTGCTAGAAGATGAAGGACCACATTTAGTGAGACGGGCTAACAATGCCTTCAAAGCTAAGTATGGGGTCTCTAAAACCCCCAACAAAGCCGAGAAGGAACCACCGTGATTAGCCAAGGTAAGTACGTCGGGCTAACGACGTTAAAAATAGCGCTTACGAGAGGCAACCCGATTTTTAGTTTTAGTTTCGTTTTCTTTTCTTTTTAGGACCTTTTTTATAGCTTTGTTTTGAGTTTGTAGTAGTCTTTACGTTTACAAGATAGAATTTTTCGAAACTAACGTGGCATAGGAAGTCGGGCTCGGAACAACGCAGATATGTGAGTCGCCCAGGCTCGTTAATGACCTGTGAGGGCCGTTAACGACCCGTGACGGTAATCGAAAAACGGCGACACGGGCAATGTAAGTACCCTAATCTATCTTCTATCTTTTTACCTCCCCCCACGCCGCCTCTTCCTCTTGCCCCTTCCTATTTAAACCCCCTCAAAACTCCATATCCCACACCCAAATCTCAAGCCAAATCTTCCAAAGTTTCAATCAAAATCACCACCGAGTTTTCCAAGCACCACCGGTCAGAGCACCACCGCGCCCTAACCCCAATCACACCGCACGATAACGAGCCTACTCTCTTGAGTTCGTTACCGGCACACCACAAGCCCTCGTTACCCTTTTCCAGTTCAATCTTTGTTCTTTAATCCTTCAAATTTACGGTATGATTTCTAAACCCTAACTCTCTTCTTGCAAGATTCATGATATTTGGGGTTAAATTCATATCTAGATCTTGATTGAATAATTGGTTTACATGTCTATGTTGCCTTGTGCTTCTATTGCTTCTATTATTGGTGTTCAATCTTGATCTATACTTGGTTATTCTTGCTTGATTTTGCGTTGAATGTTTTGATAAGTAAAGCATGATATAACTTGTTCTTGAATTGATTGATCTTCACCATGAATTTTTGGCAATAATTGGCATGTTTAGATAGGGTTTTGAGTAAGTATGGGGTTGCATGTGCTAGATTGTGTGTTTTATGTGGATTTGAGGTTGATTCATGCTGAAATTGTTCAAATTTTTTAGGTTTGGTACTCGGAACTGCCTGCAAGTTGTTCTCGCCCAGGCTCGTTAACGACCTGTTAGGGTCGTTAACGACCTGTGATATGCTCAGTTAAAACAACATCCAGCTACCTTGTGAACGACCCAATTGGGTCGGTACCGAGGCATGTCGAGAGCACTTCCGAGAGCAAGTATGGGGTCTTTCCTAAGTTCTTTTGTGTGGATCTTATCTTGGAAATTCATGGTCGTTGCATGTACAAATGGCAAGCACTAGCCGCACTAACGCTAGAGCCAGAAAGAAGAAGAGGACTCAAAGGTCCCCGTCTCCTCCATGCATGGATAATGTCATATTAGCTACTCCGGAGCAAGCTAGGATCTTTGACGCCGTCCTTGAAAACGACCACTTCACCAGGTGGTTTCAAGGAAAAGCGCTAAGCCGTTGAGGATCTATGAGGATGTCAAACACGCCTTTGCAATTCTTGGAGTACCTCAGTTGTTGAAACAGGAAGAGACGCCACATTACCCGGCCCTTACATCCGAGTTCTTGGCCACTCTCCAAACAAGCTTCAAGACCAAGACTTCGGTTGGAAGGATCAAGTTCCGGCTAGGCAATGTTAATCATGAGTTCACAATGGTTCAATTCAATGTACTTCTCCAGCTTCCTCACCACTCTCGGGATTACAGGATCAAGGACTTCAAGGTCACCGACACTTGGAGTTACATTTCCGGGGAGGTTCAACCTTCCGCAGCAGCACTTCCAAGGGCGAGCATCATCAACCCCATCTTTCGGATTATTCTTCGGGTCTTGGGCGCCACTTTTTGGCCCAAGAGAGAGCTTTCAAGGCCAACATGAATGGAGGTTGCATGCCTCCGTACCATTCTTTTTGAGGATCCCGCCCCTTGAACTTGTGGTATGAATGGTTGCAGTACATCGAGAAGAACGAGATCAAGTCATAGGAAGTGTGGTGCGGGAATCTGGTGAGTCTTCTAGTGGCAAAACTCGGAGTTGATCTCACGCGTTATACGCCATACCGTGCCCAGAAGCTCGATAATACGTATTGGTTCACCTCCAGCATTTCTGTGTTGACCGAGAGAGGGTACGACACCAAGGTTCTTGGCCAGGATATGCTTCTTACCCGAGACAAGTTTGAGTTGCTTTATGTGCCAAATTGGTATGAGACTTGGACGGGCCATGCATTCCCGTTAGAGAAGAAGCCATAAAATGAGCTGTCATTGAGGGAATGTGAGTCAATGTACGATAGGGACGGCGATGACATGGATGAAGATGACGCTGCAACGGAGGCAGCCACGGAGGAGCTCGATATCGAGGATGATGGCCTCGGTACCGAGGTCTTGGGCGATGAAGACAACGTCGGTAACGACCCACCTGGGCTCGTTAACAACTACTTCAAGGCTAGTAACGAGGTGTTCAATTTCGGTAACGACCCACCTCCACCGCCTACCGTGCCCCAATCTTATGAGATGATGCCCTATAACCCGGTGATCTACCAAGACCACTTTCAGTCACAGGATCAATACCAACCACCTCCTCAACCCACCTATACTGGATCGAGTGTTCCACCTTCATGGGCCGATGATTTATCTTTTTAGATGCAACAACTCAACCTGCAGCAGACTCTACTCCACCAGAGGATGGATCGTTGGGAGGGTGTCTATGTCAGCTCGTATGGATGTTCTTTTCCGCTTTTGTTTGTCTTGTGAGTTTCTTTCTTTTTCCTTACTCTTTTCTACTACTTCGTTTTACTACAGTGAGGACACCGTAATTTTAAGTATGGGGTAGGGAGGGGAAGAAAACTTACTTGTTTACTTGTTTATGTCTTTGTTTGTTTGTCTTGTTTGTTTTGTCTTTTAGTTGTCTTTGTTTTAAAAAATGAGAAAATCACAAAAAAATTGAAAAATTCTAAAAATCCAAAAAAGAGAGTTTTTAGAATGGATAAATGCCTTGTCTTTTGGTTCTATGATAGTAATTGCTAGCATGATCATGTAATTTCCTTTCAAGCATGTTTTTGATGGTATAGCTTGATTCTTGGTATGAAATTGTTTTTATAGTAGCATTTTGATGAAATTGAGCATGTATAACTTTTAGCATGAATAGTGCAATCCAACAAAAATTGCTACCTTGTGAGTTATTTTTGTCCTTATAGGGAGAACATAAAAATCCCTCTTCTTTTCTTGTGTGACTTACTCTCTTTATGCATATTATCTCTTGGAATTGTGATGCTTATCTATTTCTTGAGACCTATATGAGATTTTTAGTTCATTACTTGTGAAAGTCATATGATAGAGAACTTATTTTCATGAGCCTTATTTATCCCTATCCACCCTTTACATTATCCTTCTTTTTGATAACCAATTTGAGCTTTAGCCTTTTATTTTTAGCTCCACAAAATTATTCCCTAGCCGAGATAAGCTTGACCCTATCCGGGGATTAGGACTTAGGTTGGAGAGGTATGTTTTGTAGAGTGAAAATGTTATGGTTGGTTCGAAATAAGGGTTTTGGGAAGGGTAGATTGGAAGTCTCTTGTTTTATTGCTTGAAAAGATCTCTTGGTAGAAAAGATGCACAAATATGAGGAAAAGAGGAGAATGTTTAGATCGATATCGACCTATGTGGGTTCGGTACCGATGATAAAGAAAAGAGAAACGAGGAGAAAGTGTAGCTCGGTAACGACCCTAATGGGTCATTAACGAGGCTTGTCGAGAAAAAAATTAGAAAATAAAGAGAAAAAATGAAAAATAAGTAAGAAAAAAATGAGGAAGATGTGCATTGTGCTTAAAGTTAAACCGGAGATTCTTTTATGTTTATATGAAGCTTTCTAGGATAAAAGGTGAGTGAGTAAGTGCATAATGTTTTAGTGAGTATGGTATGATATTTTATGAGAGTTTTGGTTGTTGTGTGAGTTTTAGGAGTCTTTATTCCCGGATATTATTAGCACCACATAGCCAAAATATTTCCACGCCTTATTGTCATTACCAAGCCCCATTACAACCCGGCCAAATGGAAACTTCTATGAAGTTTTTCATTGAGCCTAAGTTCTCTTGATGATTTTTGCTTGTTTTGACAAATCTTGGGTGGAGAGTTTGGTGATATAAGTTCCAATTCTATGAGTTCTTGCATATAAGATTGAGTTGAGAGATTAAATTTATAAGCCTAAACACTTGAGAGTTGAGTGAAACATATATCCTTGGTGAGGTTGGATTGTATTTGCTTATGTCTATTAGTGCTTATATATATGTGATGACGTTAATAGTCATTTGCTATTTTCTGCTATGCTTAGATGTTGCTTTTGAGATGATGGCTATTGCTTGATGAGCATGATTGCTTGGTTTTGGTATAGTAATTGCTTGAGGACAAGGAAGTTTCAGTATGGGGTATTTTGATGTTCGTGTTTTTGGTATAGTTTTAGGTGCCTTTCTTAGGTAGTTTAGTTTAGTTTTAGTAAGTTTTAGAGTTAGTTTTGTGTGTTTTTGGATAAGTTTTCATATTTTGTGAGAAGTATGGAAGCTACTCCGTTTTGTGTCTTTTTGTAGGTTTTTGAGTGTAAAGGAGCACTTTTTACCTGAAGCTGAAGTGAAGTGGTGTGTGTGGAATGCATAGAAGAAAAGAAAGAAGATTGCATGGAAAGATCAAGTTGGAATGCAAGTGGAAGCCATGAAGGAGTTCGTAAGAAGTCAAAACAGAGGCTCGTTAACGAGTTGTGAGGGTTGTTACCGAGCTATAAATCAGGGTTTTTGTTTAAGAGTTCAACAAGTGTCTACCGACCCTGTGCAGGTCATTAACGAGGCAACCTGTGTCAGTAGAGCGCAACCGTCTTTCGGAATTAATATCTTTTATCTTCTTATCTTTTAAGTTTTGTAAGTTTTTATCTTTTAGGCTTTTTATTAGATAGTTTCTTAGTATAAATACCCTTGTTCTAAGCCTAGACAAGGGGGGGATTCGTTTTAGCTTTAGGAGAAGTAGAGAGAGAGAAATCGGGCTGAATTCCGACCGAGAGAGGAGAGTGGTTCGATGATTAACTCTTGTTCATTGTTTTCGGTTGCAAGTGATTGTTTGACGATATTTGTTTTAATTTCAAGTAAGTTTTGTTTTTCAATGATCTCTTTGATTAAAGTTGTTTGCTTTGATTTAATGAATAGTGAGTAGTTTTCTTATCTAGGATCGGGGTTGAAGCCCGTCATAGTTGTGCATGTTTGAATGAAAGTATTGATGTTTTGATTTCCTTCTATCTTTTGAATTACTTGTTGTGCTTATGCTTGGACGAGAGTCAAAGTAATTTGAGTTTTATGCTTGATTGAAAGAGAAAGTTGTAAACTTGAAAGTTGATATTGTTCGATAACGAAAATTTCGAGCTTTGTATTCAAAACAAGTAATAAAGTGAATTGATTTATGAAAGTTGAATGATTTTCTTGCTTAGTCAACGAAAGTTGATAGATTTATCTTCAAAGGTATGATCTTTATCTTTACATGAGTTTATATGCATAGCTATGTCGTGGTAACCCTTGTCCTAGAGCTTTTTATCCCTTGAATTTCTTAAGTTTAGCCTTCGATTTCACTCATTACCGAGGCAACTTGGATCCGTAACGAGCCTGCACTTAGCTCGTTGGTTGCTCTGTTTTCAATAGAAATCCAGGTTTGTTAACGACCCCGACAAGGTCGTTAACGAGGTCCTTCATAGCTGTTTTTGCCTTGTTTTATTTTGTTTTCTTATTTTTATAGTTGGTAAACAGACATCCTTGCTTCCCGTGGATGATCCTGACTTCGCTATACACAGCGGGGTCTTGAATTATAAATTTATTTGTTGTCAAGAAACCCTTTCAACATATTTATAATTTTTATAAACTTAAATTCGTTACAATTTCTTTAGAGTTATTCATTCTTATAAGAAAATGTTACATTCCTTTAGAGTCGTTCATTCTTATAAGAAAACGTTATACTCCTTTTGAATCGTTCATTCCTATGAGCTAATGTTATATTTGTAGAATCGCTCATTAATTCTTATAAGAAAACGTTATATTCCTTTAGAATCGTTCGTTCTTATAAGAAATCGTTATAATGCTTTAGAATCATTCATTCTAATAAGAAATCATTATACTCCTTTAGAGTTGTTCATTCTTATAAGAAAACGTTATATCCCTTTAGAGTCATTCATTCTTATAAGAAAACGTTATATTTCTTTAGAGTAATTCATTCTTATAAGAAATCATTATATTCCTTTAGAATCATTCATTCTTATAAAAAAACGTTATATTCCTTTAGAATCGTTCATTCTTAAAAGAAAACATTATATTCGTTTATAATCGTTAATTCTTATAAGAAAACGTTATATTCTTTTAGAATCGTTCATTCTTAAAAGAAAATGCTATATTCCGTTATAATCGTTCATTCCTATAAGAAAACGTTATATTCCTTTAGAGTCGTTCATTCTTATAAGAAAACGTTATATTCCTTTAGATTAGTTCATTCTTATAAGAAAAAATTATATTCCTTTAAGGTATAAGAATTGAAGTTTAATGGTTAGAGTTTGGTTTAAGATTAACAAAACCTAATTAATTCACATGTTGGGGGCAGCGGCCCCATAAAAAAGGTATACAATGTTTTCTGTATGGAAGATTTATTTTATTATTGTGTTAGATTAATATCGGTTTATATATAAAATTTTCAATTTCACAATTTTAATTATCGTCCTTTCCAAAGAGGAAAGTGTTTTTAATTATTTAGAATATTTGTATATAGAAAAGTTTATTTAGTTTAAAAAACATTTCCTCTCAAAAAAATTTGTTTAAAAAAATAATTGCTAATTAAATTATCTAGAACATTTGGTTTAGGAGTTAAAAAGAAGGAAATATTTGTTTAAAAAAATTTGGGCAGGCTAAGGAGGGAATATTTGGTTAAATGAAATTTTGGGCGGGCTAAAAATTTTGGGCCTAGTTTACATCTAAAAATCATCCCTTATTTTTTTTAGACGAAAACGCGTCCCTGAACTCTAACCCTAATGGTGCCTTCTCTCACCAGATCCCTTCTCCTCCAATGACGCCTCCTCTCACCAGATCCCTTCTCATACGTATCGCGATTCTCGGCCTCTCTCATTCACTCCCAGATCTAACCCTAATTTGCTCACTTTCCTTCGTTGTTCAATCCTTTTGGCGATTTTGACATCAGAAAATGGGGCACCCGGAAGATTAATAATCGCGCACGTTTTCCCCTCTTTTTCTCCCTCCTCGCGCCAAACCCTGAAGATTGACAAGCCCATATACATCCAAATGCAATATGTTCCTCCTCCACCTTGAGGAAACTAGGACTTAGAAAGACCGAAGGAAAATGTAAGCTTGAAATTCCTTCACATGGCGGTGGATGGAAGTTGCTTATAGTGTACGATTCAAATCATCATGTCCAAAATCCTCCTTCTTCTAAGGCCTATAACTTGATCTCAGTTCTGCCTATGGACTAGATCTCTATCTCCAACTAGGAAGATTAAGAATGGAGTCGACTTCCTTAATCTTCCCTTTTTTCACTTGTGCTGTTTTTTTTTACCTATTTTGCTTTCAAATAATTTTGTATTGGTATTGTAGGGAAGATTGCTCATCTAGAGAATGAAGGGATGGGCAATAATGAGCCGTTGATTCAGACATTCAAGTGCCGGATTTGCCAAGAGGAGAATGAGATTCAGAATTTTGAGGTTCCTTGTGCTTGTAGTGGAAGTCTCAAGGTAAAACAAATTCCAAGAATCATTCTTCAAATGTGGTTTGTTGTTGTCCTGGTGAATTGTTGAATTCAATGTGTAGTTTGATCAAAGTAGAAAAAAAAGGTTTGATGCCTTGCCATGCTCGCCCTTATCAGTGCATTGCTTTTGCTTATTAGAATCTTTCCTTTTCTTGTATGAACCATTAAAATCCTTTTGCTTGAGATGTGATAAAAGTTACCATGTGATTAGATATGAACTGAAAGTGATTTTTTGTAACCTTACAATATGCTCAGAGAAAGTGTGTCCAACGCTGGTGCAACTAGAAAGGCGATGTAACATGTGAGATTTGTCATCAGGTTTGTCTTGATCAGTTTATATGCTTTTCCAAACCTAGTGTTTTATGTACTAGAGGAAGATTGAAATGACATATATATCCAATGCAAGGTTTACTTATTAACTTTCTCCTCTATATATTTATTGAAAACTAATAGTGGTGAAGAGTTGATGAGCTTTGTAATGAGTGATGACTATAGTTCTAGCTTGTGGGGGTCTTTTAGAAGGAATTTAAACTTGAAAAGTGAGCTACATTACATATCATCTGTACTGTTGTCACTTTCCAAATTTACATTTATTAGAAGGCTGCAAACACGTGCTATTGTGTTGTGGTATGGAAAATAATTAATTCCTAGTGTATGATCTTCTTAACCAGCCTTACCAATCTGGCTAGCATTTCGAATTTTGTTTACGTTTCGAACCTGTATTCTGGACAACTTGAGAATAAAATTTTTATTAACATGAGCCTAAACTATTTCAGGCTTAATCATTTGTCTTCAATTCTTTCTTTCATTTTTTTTGCAGGTTAGGGAACCACTTCCTCTGATTGTACATCACCTCCATATAGTTGTGACTTTTACATTTTTAAGAGAACATTGTGGTAAGTACCAAGTGTTTTGTTGAAATATTCTTTGTTATTACAACTTGTTATGTTGTTTTACATGTTTGGTTGAGGAGTTGTTTTTTATTTGCAGCAAGAGAAGAAAAAGGCAATGATTAACAAGATGGTGTCAAAGATGACAGATGTTTGTTGGGACAAGTGCATTAGCAAGAGAAGCAAAAAAGCCTTATTTTAGATTGTTGGCATGAGTTGATGGTTGGATTGCTAGCTAGCATGTGGATGAGCTTGTTTTATACTTAGGTGTAGTCCATATGGGTCAATTTTGGCTTTAGATCATGTATGTTTGAAAAGTCACTTGAATTATGTACATTTTATGTACATTTAAAAAGGGGTTATTATTACTATAAATTTTGTTCAAAGGTAATTATTATTGTGTATTTAATATTGCAATTAAATAGGTGGATTATAATGATTTTTATTATTCTGAATACATAATAATGGAACCACAAATTTTGACACTAAATGTTTTCGAGGCTATTTTCATGCTAAAGGGACACAACATTGCCCGTTAAATGTATTCTGTCAATTCGTAGCCAAATTTTATGCTAAAGGCCAAAACTTTATCCACCAAATGTATTCGAGTCAAACTTTGATACTAAATGGCCATGACATGTGGATGATGAACAACATTTATTTCTCCCGAATTTAGCCAGAAAAATACTTCGACACTAACTTTCTGGTAAAATAGACTCAAACTTAGTCACGAAGTGACTCTAGCTATACCATGCATTTAGCAGAATGTGATTTTCTTACCCAATCTTGTAGTTAAATACGCACAACTCATATTTTTGTGGCTAGTTTTGAAGCTATAATTTAGCCGCGAGCGTTTTAACAACAAACTTTTCGTTCTGGTGGATGTCTTTGTGGAGAACCCTTTTTCCTGGCTAACTTTGTGGCTTATCGTGTGCCAACGGTCCTGGCTATAAACGCATTTTCCAGTAGTGAAGAACTTCTTCCGATTTCCTTCATGTTCACCCATGAATACATATACATATTAATGAGCGTATGATAAACCTAATCAATTGTCTTGTTCACTACGCCAAATCTTATATGCATAGATGAATATATATATATATATATATATATATATATATATATATATATATATACTTATATAGGATTGAGATCAGGCAAGGAGGGCTCTTACCGTAGATAATTAAGAGGATTCTCAGCCTTTAGATTTAAAAAAAATCTAATGGATATGATTTTTTAGAATTAAAAGAAAAACAAATAAATCTATCCATATCTAATTTTCTCTCTTCTCTATACCTCTCGCGTCTATATAAGCGTTGATGACAAACTTCCCCCTCATCTAATACATATTGAACAATTAAGAGATTGCAAAAGAACAAGTAAGGCATTTATCATGAACATGTATTATTATATATATTATGGATGAACAATAATTTACGCAAATAATTACGTCTCTCTACAGCTGAACAACTACTCATTAACAATTGAACAACTACAACAATGAACAAGTAATATCTAACAATGAACAATTCATCTCTCGCTTATAAATAAGCATTGATACTAAACTTTCTCTCTCATCTAATACATATTGAACAATTAAGAGATTGCAAATGAACAAGCAATGTATTTATCATGAACAAGTATTGTCTAATATTATGGAACGCTAAACCCTAAAACCTAAATTAACAAACCCTAAACCCAAAATAATAAACCCTACACCATAAAATCCTAAATAATAAGCCCTAAACCCTAAATAGTAAACCCTAAAACCCATACTACTAAACCCTAAATCCTAAATAATAAACCCTAAACCCCACACTACTAAAGCCTAAACTCTAAATTGTAAACCCTAAAACCCACACTACTAAACGCTAAATAGTAAATCCTAAACCCTAAAGCGCAAAGCCTAAGATGCTAAACCCTAAATACTAAACCGTAACCCTAAACCCTAGGGTTTAAGGTTTATTTAGGGTTTAGGGTATACTATTTGCGGTTTAGGGTTTAGGGTTTAGTATTTATTGTTTTAAGGTTTGGTGTTTAGGGTTTACTATTTAGAGTTAATGGTTTAGTATTTAGGGTTTATAATTTAGGGTTTAGGGTTTAGGGTTTAGGGTTTAGTATTTAGGGTTTACTATGTAAAGTTTAGGGTCTATTTATGGTTTAGGATTTAGTATTTAGGGTTTAGGGTTTAGTATTTTGGATTTTAGGGTTTAGTGTATGTAGTTGTTCATTTACGAATAAGTAGTTGTTCATTTGCAAAGAGGCATAAATACGACAGTCCTTGCGTAGATTATGTGCTTGTCCACATTATAATAATTGTTCATGATCATTACATTACTTGTTCATTTACAAAAACTTAGTTGTTCAATTTAAATTAGAGGAGAGAGAAAGTTTAGCATGGGTGCTTATATAGACGCAAATGATATTAAGGAGAGAGAAAATTAGATATGAATTGTTCATTATTAGGTATTAGTTGTTCATTGTTGTAGTTATTCAATTGTAAATGAGTAGTTGTTAAGTTGTAGAGAGACATAATTATTCAATATAATAATACTTGTTCATGATAAATACATTACTTGTTCATTTGCAATCTCTTATTTGTTCAATATGTATTAGATGAGAGAGAAATTTTAGCATCAGCGCTTATATAGACGCGAGAGATGAATTGTTCATTGTTAGTTATTAGTTGTTCATTATAGTAGTTGCTCAATTGTAAATGAGTAGTTGTTCATCTGTAGAGAGACGTAATTATTTGCGTAAATTATTGTTCATCCATAATATGAAAATACTTGTTCATAATAAATACCTTACTTGTTCATTTGCAATCTCTTATTTGTTCAATATGTATTAGATGAGAGAGAAAGTTTAGCATGAACGCTTATATAGACGCAGGAGATTTATTTGTTTTTCTTTTAATTCAAAAAAATCTTATCCATTAATTTTTTTAAATCCAAAGGCTAAGAAGTCTCCTAGTTATCTACGGTAAGAGCCCTACTCACCTGATCTCAATCCTACTTATATATATATATATATTAGTTCTTCAAACTAATCAATATTATATTGTATACAATTTCCATAAGAGATAAAATTTATCTATTTTCTTTTTATCTAATTTTCTTAAATTATAATTAATCAATTTACTTTATGATCAATTATAATCATCTAAGAAAATAAAATTATTTCTCTAGAATTATCTAATGGACCTATTAAGACTAAGACCCATAAAACTTGATCCGGTAAATCTAGACCCGCTAGACTTGGTTACTGTTGGGCCCTCCATAAACTAAGCCCAAATCCAACGAGTAAAAACGCTAAGCGGTGAGGTCAGAAGTCAGGTGCGTGTCAAGGAGTATCCCAAACAAGATGCGGTTGGTGAAAATGATGGAGCACCCGGTATAACATCTAGAGCATTCAATGCTCATAGCGGATTTCATGGGATCACGATCCAATTGTGAGTCGTTAGACATTTATCGGTCGAGAGGTGAAAGGGGGATATAAAAACATATAAAGCATGGAGAAGGGGACACGAATTCACTCACTTAGAAGCTGCAAATCGATTACCCTCTCTTTGAATTCTTTATTCATAATACCGCAAAGTTACAATATTTCTAGGCCTCTTGTAATTCAGAAGGGCTTCATCACCGTTCAATTGCTTCAATATTACAATCCAGCTATTTCTTACATTCTCAAGTTATCTTATTCCTTGCATTTTTCATTGAAGTCCATCTTGTTTGAGGAGTGTAACGCGTTGAGTTTGTTTCTTGGTTAAGTTTCCCTCATTATAGCAGGTAACGCGTTTATGTGTTAAATCTGCCCAAAATAGTTACTATGCATATACCATCAATCTCCCACTTTCACTATTAACAAGCTCAAGTCATTATCTTATTAACCTTGGGTTTAAAGTCGATTCTCATTTTTCCAAGCTTCATTTCGAAATCACAACCTCACTCTGAAACTATGTCAATTCGTTCCTAGTAACTTTAGAAATTTCCAATCAACAATTTTTAATTTCCTCATCAATCATGCTTATGTCTGTAACCCTCCAGGTTTCTATGTCGACCTCATTATAGCAGGTAACATGTTTACGTGTTAAATCTGACCAAAATAGTTACTATGCATATACCATCAATCTCCCACTTTCACTATTAACAAGCTCAAGTCATTATTGTTGGGACGTTGTTGGGACCTCTGGTTCTAAGCAACGGATCAACGATTCACTCCTCTTTAAGTTTTGATAATGACAAACACCATAGGGAACTAATGTGGTTTGTTCAAGCATTTCTAAGGAACACAGGTACAACAAAGAACCCCTATGAATGACAAAGCCACTGCTAGCCACAATGAAGAGTTTCCATCAAGGGAACTCTGAAGAGGAAAGTTCCCATGAAGTGGGAACTCCCAGAAACAAACAAGAAGACACATGCTTACAACGATGAAGAGTTTCCATCAAGGGAACTCTGAAGAAGTCAGTTCCCATGAAATGGGAACTCACATGTGAAGACAACGACCGTTCAGCGCAGATCGCGGGATCCTGTCTCAGACAGCCAGAGGGAACAGTCTGAGGATCAGACTGTCACGCTTCATCCAACGGTCCGATTGATTCAAGAAGTTGACCTAGTTCAAACCAAAGTCACATGTGAAGAAAGTACAACTTGGGCATCAAGCAAAGGGCATTTTGGACACAAACGAAAGATGCTACTGCCAAGACAAATGGACTATAAAGCCAAATGAATAGTACTCGGTCTGAGTACTTCTCCCAGAACTTACAAAACACCCACATCTGAGAAAAGAAAGAAAAGGAAGAGAAGTCCCCGCCGGCGAGTGTGTGATCTCGACGACGGTGAAGCTGAAGTTCCCTAGAGCAAAGGAACTGAGAAGTCAGCGTAAGGTTTGAGTTACTTGTGTTTTGCTGTTGTGAGCTTAGGAACTCAGTTGAGAGGATTTACTAGTGTTGCTAGAGTTAGGAAGAACTTGTAGGAACAGAGAAGTGTAAATCCGGCTGTGTAACTAAGGAACAAAGCAATCAATATAAGTAAGTCATTCAAAATCCTCCAAGCGGAGGTAGAGGTTTACCCATACAACTAGTTGGTTGTAGTGGGGTTCCTCTATAAAGGAACTGTCCCCTTAACTGTTTTTATTACTTGCGATTATTTACTTCCGCTGCCTTGGGAACAACTTAATTGCCAGTTCCCAAGCTCACTGCTAACCGATTACGATCCAACAATTGGTATCAGAGCTAGCGCTCTAGATTTGTGTTAGCATCGCAGGTGTCAAAATGGCTCAGGAACTTACTCAGGTGGGGAACAATACCAGCAAGCCGCCAAGGCTTATAACAGGAAGATTTGAAAGTTGGCAACGAGACATGAAAGATTGGATGCGTGGCCAAGACTACCAAGCCTGGTGCGTCATCGAAAGGGGGAACTTCGAAATCGATCCAGCTATTGTCAACGACCTCTCAAAGTGGGGTCTCAACGAGTACAAGTGCATGGAGGCAAACTACAAAGCCAAACAGTACCTAAAGAGGTCCATGTGCATACAAGATTGTGACAGGGTTGCAAACCTTGACACAGCCAAGGAAATGTGGGAAGCCATCCAACAAATGCACATTGGGAACTCAGATCTCAGAGAAGATCTTCAAATGAACGCAAAGAGGGAGTTCTACAACTTCCAAATGGAGATGGGAGAGTCCGTCGATAGCTACCAATCCCGGTTTGAAGGACTTTGCACTAAGATGGAAGGATTGGGGATCACAAAAGAAGAAATCACCCACAAAATGAAGGTCCAACAGCTCTTCAATGGATTGACTGGAGAATGGGCAAACGAGAGAACGATGTTCAAGGAAAACCCAAAAAATCGAACACTTATGCTTCATCAAGTGTTTGGAAAGCTAGTGGGACATGAGAAGAGGAAGATCGATGATAAGGAACAAACTTGAGCTCATCGAGGGATCGCACTCAAGATCGAAAAGATGCTCAAATCAACCCAAGAACAACATGAAGACTCTGAAGAAGAAGAGGATGAAGAGCTAGTTCTTGTAACAAAGGCTCTTCGAAATTTCTACAAAGGAAAGTCTCAACGGAACAGTGGGAATTGGGGAAAGGGACAGAGTTCCCAAAGAAAGCCCACAGAGAAGGATCTCTCAGAAGTGACTTGCTACAAATGCAACAGGAAAGGACATTTTGCGAAGGAATGTCCACAAGGAGCTGAAGGCAGAAAGCAAGGAAAGAAGGCTTACATCGCTACTTGGAGCGATGATGAAGACGAAGATCCTGAAGCATGGGCACTCCCGGACATGTGTGGCATGGCCATAGGAGAAACCACTAGGGAACAACCCAGTGAGGTAACCACTGAAACTGTTCTTGATTCCTTGAGTAATTATGAAAAACCTGAATTGTTGAAAATCCTTTCAAGTCTTGTTAAAGATAACATACAATTGCAAAACAAGTTGGAAAAACAAGAACACATAAATTCTCAATTAGTTGGTCTTGAGCCCTGTCCCAACTGCATATCCCTTCTAGAAAAACTCAAATCCCATGTGTCTCACATCGTAGATCTAGAAAGAGAAATCAAAACTTTAGAGAAAGATGAGAACACCCTCCTGCAAAACCTGAGTAAGACTCCCGAACACCCTGAAGTCTCTAGTTCCCAAATCAAGTTTATCCCAGCCAGACATGGCATAGGATACAAAGGTGAGTGCTCCAAGAACAAAAAGTCACCCCTGAGCGAACATGAGATCCATGAGTGTAGGGCCTTAGAACTCCAGTGCGAGAAACAGAAAAATGCTCATCTCGAGGAGAAAATCAGGGTCCTAGAGAGTGGAAACAATGGTGAGAAAGACTACTATACTGGGAACTCTGGACATAGAATCTATGTCAAAATTGCTAAGGGAAATGGGTCTCGAGTGTACAACAAAGAAACCATGGATAGGAACCGTATCCAGAGACCACACCCAAAATACTACCTGGGAGAATACTACAAGACATGTTGGCACTGTGGTGCTCATGGGCACTACAAGGATGCATGTCCCAAGAAGAGAGCCCAAATCCCTAGAAGCCATGAGTTCCCAAACAGACAAAAACGTCATGCTCATCACCAAAGGAACTCCAACTCTCAAAATTCCAAAGACATCAACATTTCTGACTATATCTTAAATGAAAATGTTTTCCCTTGCAAGGGACCTGGCAAGAGTCATCTTGCCTGGGTCTCAAAACACTAACTTTTCCTTGTAGGTGGCTGTGAGAGGGAACAGTACATGGTTCATAGATAGTGGATGCTCGAACCATATGACAGGGAACAAGGATATCCTCATCTCACTCCACACTCATGCCGAAGGAGGCCACGTCTCATTTGGCAACAAGAACAAGGGAGAAGTTATTGGAAAAGGAGAAGTGTTGCTCAATAGATCTATTAAAGTTAGCAACGTAAATCTGGTAAAGGATCTGGGATACAATCTGCTGAGTGTCTCCCAGATGTGTGATCAAGGGAACAACATCGTCACTTTCGACTCAGATGAATGTCTCGTCATCAACAAGAAGACCAACAAAGTAATTCTGAGAGGAAGAAGATACAACAATGTGTATGTGGTGGACACCAACTTTGAACCACCAATGAAGCTGTGCCTTGCGAGTTCCCAAGATGACACGGAACTCTGGCATCAAAGACTGGGACATGCTGGTGTAAATCAAATCCTGAAGCTTTATCTACAGGATCTGGTCATTGGTCTTCCACGGATCAATCTCGAAGGAGTCAAAATGTGTGAAGCATGTGTTCGAGGGAAACAGACCAGGACCTCCTTCAAACCGAAGAAGGTGGTAAGCACAACCAGGTCCCTGGAGTTGATTCACATGGATCTCTGTGGTCCCATGAGAACAGCCAGCTACGGTGGAAAAAGGTACATGTATGTCTTAATTGATGATTTTTCAAGATTCACCTGGGTTGTTTTCTTGAAGGCAAAATCACAAGCGTTTGAAGAATTTGAGCCCTTCATCAAAAGAACTGAAGTAAGCTTGGGGCTGAAACTGAAAGCAATCAGATCTGATCACGGAACTGAGTTTCAAAACTCGGAGTTCCTAAACTTCTGTGAGCAAAATGGGATCTCTCACAACTTTTCAGCTCCTCGCACCCCTCAGCAAAATGGAGTGGTCGAGAGAAAGAACAGAACTCTGGAAGATATGGCTAGAACCATGATGATCGAAAGTGGAGTTCCTGAGTACTTGTGGACTGAAGCAATCTCCACAGCTACATACATCCTGAATCGAGCCATGACAAGGCCCCTGATCAACAAGACTTCCTATGAGCTCATCAAAGGGAGAAAACCAAACATCTCACACTTGAGAACATTTGGTTGCACATGCTTTGTTCACAACAACGGAAAAGACAATCTTGGCAAATTCGACCCCAGAAGCGACGAAGGGATCTTCCTGGGATACTCATCACAAAGCAAGGCTTACAGGGTCTACAATAAAAGAACCAAGAAGATAGAGGAAAGCATTCATGTCGTCTTCAATGAAAAGTCTGTAAAGATGGGAACCGAGTCCCAAGGGAAGGGAACTCTGTTCAAGCTAGTCAGACATGAAGACGATGATGATGACGAGGATGAGCCAAGGAAAAGGGATGAAGACTATCCAAGTGCAAGCCATATCCCACAACCAGGGAACAACGACGAAGGTCCAACCCTCACTGATCAAACCTCCCTTGAGGCTCCCTCCTCAGAAGAACTACAAGAAACCTCCAACTCTCTCGAGGTCCCCTCTTCAGGGAACAACTCTGCTGTCCCCCAAGACAATACACTGCCAGAATCAAGTATTCAAGGGGAACAAAGAGGGAACCTGCCAGAAATCTCTGAAGAAACATCAAATGAAGAAGCTGAAGATGAGAGTTCCCACGACAAAGAAACACCAACTGAGGATAATACACATGCAAAGGAACTCACTCATGCAAGAACCTTTCAACAAAGGAAGGACCACCCCCTTGAGAACATCATCTCCCCTCTTGATAAAGGTGTTCTAACTCGCTCCTCTCTCAATAATTTTTGTGCTTTTAACGCGTTTGTTTCAATGGTGGAACCCAAAAATATCAAAGAAGCATTAAAGGACCCGGATTGGATTCAAGCCATGCAAGAGGAACTCCACCAATTCGAGAGAAACAAAGTTTGGAAGCTAGTTCCTAGGCCCAAAAACAAGAACATCATAGGAACCCGATGGGTTTTTAGGAACAAGCTCGATGATACTGGAGCTGTAGCAAGGAACAAGGCTAGGTTAGTAGCACAATGATACAGGCAAGAGGAAGGGATTGACTACGATGAGACCTTCGCACCAGTTGCCAGGATAGAGGCAATCAGACTTCTCATCGCCTATGCTGCTCACAAGGGATTCAAACTTTATCAAATGGATGTGAAAACAGCCTTCCTAAACGGACATCTCAAGGAAGAAGTGTATGTGGCCCAACCTCCAGGATTCGAAGATGAGAAAATGCCCAACCATGTCTATTTCCTGGAAAGGGCCCTTTACGGACTCAAACAAGCTCCCCGAGCCTGGTATGACAGGTTTACTCAATTCCTCTTGTCCCATGGATACCTTCGAGGTTCCATAGACAAGACTTTGTTTTTAAAGAAAGAGTCTAAAGACATTTTGATTGTGCAAGTATATGTTGATGACATTGTTTTTGGAGCAACTAACGAAACTCTTGTAGAAAAATTTAAGGACCTCATGAGCAGTGAGTTTGAAATGAGTCTCATTGGGGAACTCACGTTCTTCTTGGGACTTCAAATATCCCAAACAAAGGAGGGAACAAAGATCTATCAACAGACATACATCAAGGAAATGCTCGTGAAGTATGGGATGGAACATTCAAAGCCCATTGACACTCCCATCTCACCAAATTCAAGGCTAAATGCAGATGAAACAGGTATCAGTGTGGACCAAAGGAACTATCGAGGTATGATCGGGTCCCTTCTCTACTTAACCGCTAGTAGACCTGATATCATGTTCTCCGTATGTCTTTGTGTTCGTTTTCAAGCTAACCCTAAGGAATCACACCTGAAAGAGGTGAAGAGAATTTTCAGGTATCTCAAAGGGAACAATAACTTGTGCCTTTGGTATCCAAGGAACAGTTCCCTTGAGCTCATTGCATACACAGATGCTGACTTTGCAGGGCACTTGGTTGACAGAAAGAGCACTTCAGGAATGGCCCAGTTCCTAGGATCTTGCTTAGTTTCGTGGGGATCTAAAAAGCAAAACTCAGTTGCACTCTCCACAGCTGAAGCTGAATATGTGGCTGCCGCATCATGCTGTTCCCAGGTTCTATGGCTTAAGTCACAACTCCAGGATTACGGTATGTCTTTTGGCCCAGTTCCCATACTCTGTGATAACACTAGTGCCATAAACATTTCCAAAAATCTTGTGCATCATTCTAGAACTAAGCATATTGATATAAGACATCACTTTCTACGTGACAATGTTGAGAATGGGAACATTTCGATGCAACACTGTAGAACTGAAGAGCAAATTGCGGATATTCTTACCAAAGCTTTAGACAGACGTCCCTACCAGCGTTTTCGAATGCTTCTAGGGATGATAACTCTAAACTAAACAAGTCCCTGTTTATCTCTCTCCCAATGCCTGACTAGTTTATCTAAAATTGCATGATAAGGAACTTGGATTCATTGCTTTCACTATGCCATGATTACTAGTCTAGAGAAAAATGTGTACAAAGGAACTCTATTTCTTTTGGCCCAAAATGATCAACCAGAGTTCCCTTTATCCCTCATTACAAGCCACCATGACGGTTGATCATATGACCCACCTTAAGCTAGGGACCAGAGAAATGCTTCTCATGAGCCAAAACATTTCCTTTATCGAGTTGCAAATCGTCTGGTTCCCTTTGAGTTCCCTAGCCCCACAAAAAGATGAGTGTGAAGTTCTCTCAACCATTTCACTCTCCCTGACCTTGAAAGGATCATGGGAACTGCTGCATCTACAAAGGGAACACTGACTAATCTTCAAAGAAAAACCGTCACTTGGGAAGCGGACTTTCGTGTCAGAAGCTCTGAAGCGTTACAGGCCAAGTATTCAAATTTTGAAAAGGACTTCCCAAGAGATTGTGACGCGTGTCCAGAAGCGTTCTTGAGAAGTTGAAACGGCGCCCCACGTTCATTGGGCAACGGTTATCGAGGTTATTCCACTTCCCCTTCTACCCTTCACCTCCTCTCTCCTTTAAAACCCTTCTTTGCCATTTTTAGGTCCTTTACTCCATCTTTCATCCCTGTCATTCGTCTTCCCCAAATCCCTTTCACTCTCTTTTCAAGAAACCTCCAAAACCTCCCAAATTCTTACAAAAATGGCCCCTCAACACACATTCGCACAAATCAAAGAGTGGGTACTTGCCAATCCTCGCACTCTCTTCATCACTCAACTGAACGAGATCGAGCAAGAACAGGACCCAACCATGAAGGATGTCCTCATTCAAGGGCTATACAATCAAGTAAGCCCCTTCTTGCCCCCTCCTCCTCCTCAGGTTGATGAAACCGTCTCCTGGACCTCTTCCTCCTCCGAATCTCTTCCTCTTCCACCTCCAACCACCAACACCTCCTCCGGAGTTGTCATCGTTGACAACTTCGGAGATGCTCGCCCCTCCATCAATGAAAAACCCCATAAATCCAAACATCGCCACTCATCCAAACATCGCCACTCATCAAAAGATCCCTCAAAATCCAAAAAATCCAAACACTCCCACGACCCCTCCAAATCCAAAAAACGTAAACACTCTGAGGCCTCTGAATTCTCGGAGCCCAGAAAGAAGGCTTTCTTCCGCTTTGAGGACTACCTGAACTGCTCCAAGGAGAGTTCTTGTGCTCCCAAACCTCCCTACCTTTTTCCTTCCGACGATGGGAACTCCGAACCCCAGAGTCTACTTCCCTCTTCCTCCTCCATCCCTCCTCCTCAAATCAAGGGACCTCCTCCACCACCTCCTCCAGTTCCCGCCACGATGGGAACTTCAACATCCCAACCTCCTTCACTTCCTCCCGTTCCCATCACTACGGGATCTCCAACTCCATCTTCACCTCACAAAACGCCTTCTTCTTCCTCCCCAAAACACATTTCCACCAAACCCATCTCCACCCAACTCACAACCCCTATTCCTTCTTCTCCTCTCCCCTCTTCCATCACGTCTCCCACCACCACCAAACTCCCCTCTCCCTCACCATCCAAAAGTACCGTCGCCCTCTCCTCAGACGACGACGATCTTCCTCTTTCTGTGGTCATCGGCAAAATGACCAAGGACCCTCCTCCGATCATCATGGGAACTTTGGAGGAGGAAGCCCAGCTCAAGGACATCGAGGAAGAACTCAACAGGGGTCCCTCTGAGCACACAGTCTCCCAAGGGACAAAGTCCCCAGAAAAGGTTGCTCCTCAAGAGCCAACAGAGACAAGGGACCTCGCACCAGCTGGAGGTGCTGAGGCAACAACAAGTCATCCTGGAGATGACGCGGAGGGCTCAGATTCGATCTCCTCCGAGGAAGAAGGGACCTCCCATGATGAGGTTGAAGAAGAAGAAGAAGCTCCAGCTTCAAACGAGCCAACACGCATCCCTACACCTGGACACCAAATGGTGGTGTCCGCGAGTTCCCCACCACCTAGGGACCGCGTGCTCATGATCGAAGCGGCTGCACCCCCTCAGCAGAAAGGACCTCGCACGGTCTCTAGGGGGAACAAATCCAAAAGCAAGTCCAAAAAGGGGAAGGGGACCACCAAGTATCATGTCAGTGAGCGCCGAAAGCTTCTCCATCACCTCATAGTTTCCCAAGAGGCGCTGACTGAAAATGGTCTGGAGGAACTATGGGAACTGATCAAGGCCCAGGGCTGGGAGAGACTCTGCCAAGAAACTGTGAGCGTAGATCCCTCACAAGTGCGTCAATTCTACAACAACTTCACTATCACCAACGACGGCACTCAGGGAACTCTCTCCCACGAAGGCGACGAGTTCATTTTTACAACGTCTACGATCCGCCTTCAACTCCAGGTCCCTGGTCAAGGGCTTAGCGAGTTGCCCAGCAAGCTCTGGGGCGCCTTCAACAGCGTCGAGGTGTACAACACAATTTTTGAGGGTCGGGTTCCCTCTAAGGTCCACTCGACGCATCATCTGTCCTTGGTTGCCAAGCTCGCTCACCAATTCATTATCAACGTGGTGGTCCCCCGCCAAGAAAAGCGTCTGGTCGTCAACATCCCCGATGCCATCATCCTCTACCACTTCCTCCTCAAGAAGCCCATAAATCTTCCCCGAATTATCCTTGGGCACATGGAAAAGTGCATGGCCTCCAAGTCCCATTCCCTCCCCTACTCCGGGTTGATCAAGAAGCTCCTACAAAAAGAGGGTCTCTACGATGTCTCTAAAGAAGAAATCGAGCTTGGAAGGGAACTGGACATTACAGTTGCCCAGAAGATGAGGCACTCGGAGCCTGTAGAGGAGGCGGCTCCCCTAGAGTCTGGTACACAAGAGGGGAACTCTCCAGTGTTGCTCCGCATCGCCAACACCCTCGATCAGATTGCTAGGGACCAGGCCGTATTGGCCAGAGGACAAGAAAAACTTACACAAGTCCTTACGCGCCTTTGTGACGCCTTGTTCCCTCAGAGCCCATGATCTCTCCCTTCTTGTTCCCTTAATCCAAAAAAAAAAAAAATGACCATAAAATTGTACTTGGGTTCCCATTGTACATATTCTCTTAAGTAATGAAATGGTCTTTATTTTGATTGCGTGTTCCATTCTTTCCTAATATTGCTTTGCTTGATTTTCGATGATGTCAAAAGGGGGAAAGATAAAAAATGTGAGATGAGTTCAAAGTTTAAGTCATCACAGACCACGCATAAGCTAAGGGGGAACAATTGCATAAAAAGCCTAATAGGAACTATGTGTCTCACCAGAAGTGGCTCCCTAAATCTAAATGTCTCACTAAGAGTGATTTCCCAAAATCATACTTAGGAACTCATCAGCATATCATTCATTGAAATATTTGCATTTTTTTGTGATGGGTTTGTCATCATCAAAAAGGGGGAAATTGTTGGGACGTTGTTGGGACCTCTGGTTCTAAGCAACGGATCAACGATTCACTCCTCTTTAAGTTTTGATAATGACAAACACCATAGGGAACTAATGTGGTTTGTTCAAGCATTTCTAAGGAACACAGGTACAACAAAGAACCCCTATGAATGACAAAGCCACTGCTAGCCACAATGAAGAGTTTCCATCAAGGGAACTCTGAAGAGGAAAGTTCCCATGAAGTGGGAACTCCCAGAAACAAACAAGAAGACACATGCTTACAACGATGAAGAGTTTCCATCAAGGGAACTCTGAAGAAGTCAGTTCCCATGAAATGGGAACTCACATGTGAAGACAACGACCGTTCAGCGCAGATCGCGGGATCCTGTCTCAGACAGCCAGAGGGAACAGTCTGAGGATCAGACTGTCACGCTTCATCCAACGGTCCGATTGATTCAAGAAGTTGACCTAGTTCAAACCAAAGTCACATGTGAAGAAAGTACAACTTGGGCATCAAGCAAAGGGCATTTTGGACACAAACGAAAGATGCTACTGCCCAAGACAAATGGACTATAAAGCCAAATGAATAGTACTCGGTCTGAGTACTTCTCCCAGAACTTACAAAACACCCACATCTGAGAAAAGAAAGAAAAGGAAGAGAAGTCCCCGACGGCGAGTGTGTGATCTCAACGACGGTGAAGCTGAAGTTCCCTGGAGCAAGGGAACTGAGAAGTCAGCGTAAGGTTTGAGTTACTTGTGTTTTGCTGTTGTGAGCTTAGGAACTCAGTTGAGAGGATTTACTAGTGTTGCTAGAGTTAGGAAGAACTTGTAGGAACAGAGAAGTGTAAATCCGGCTGTGTAACTAAGGAACAAAGCAATCAATATAAGTAAGTCATTCAAAATCCTCCAAGCGGAGGTAGAGGTTTACCCATACAACTAGTTGGTTGTAGTGGGGTTCCTCTATAAAGGAACTGTCCCCTTAACTGTTTTTATTACTTGCGATTATTTACTTCCGCTGCCTTGGGAACAACTTAATTGCCAGTTCCCAAGCTCACTGCTAACCGATTACGATCCAACAATTATCTTATTAACCTTGGGTTTAAAGTCGACTCTCATTTTTCCAAGCTTCATTTCGAAATCACAACCTCACTCTGAAACTATGTCGATTCGTTCCTAGTAACTTTAGAAATTTCCAATCAACAATTTTTAATTTCCTCATCAATCATGCTTAAGTCTGTAACCCTCCAGTTTTCTATCTCGAAGGTAGTGTTATGCAACACAAGTCTAGCAACATTCGTTGACCACTCAACAAGACAGAAATGGTTTGTGAATCATATACCACCATGAAATTATTGCTATGTAAATCGATCTCTTCATCATTAATATCAAGATTAACATAATGCACGAGGCGTCATCACTTAGCTTAATCTTTTACTTGTTTTATTAACTTAGACTCAAACGTGTTACCATGGACATGGATTTTAGAGTCACCTATAGCTCAACCAAAAGGCATGTGATATTTACTCTCTAATCTAAGAGAGGGATAAATCCTTTCATAACTCAATCACTATCCTCTATACACTTTGTCTTAGACCTAATAACCGCATTAGTTGCAACTCAAAAAAGCCACATTTAACGACATCGAAGTTAAGACTCCGTACATAGGATAATGTGACAATGTCAAGTCATAAGATCACTTACACTCGTTCATGTAGAGGAGGAACTAATGACGCTTAATACATGTAGTATCCTCTAATTCAGGTTGGTCTAGTTCTCTATCTTATGTTTGATCACCTATATGAATGACTTGGAACAACTATCCCTCGGTTCAATGAGACGAACCTATAATCACTTCATATATTAGTCTATAGCATCAATGTCCCCTCTTGACACTAAGCCGACCACGGACGCTTTAAGAATATATTTTTTTCATAAAACTCCCACTAACAATGAGTTCTCTTATCATCATTTTAGACAATCCATTATATTCAGTGGGACTTTATCAACAACAATATGCTAGTAGAAATGCAACATATCTGTGATAAATACTGTCTTTTATTAATTCTTAAGATTCTTATATATGTACCCACTTTCACTTTGACTCTTGTCAAGTATACTAGACTCCTAGCCTTAAGCTCTTTACATGGTCTCATTTTTCTATTGAGGTATGACCTTAGTTAGTGAATCTACACAATATACTTGTGATCTAGATCAACCCGATCTATCTAAAATTAAAATCAATATATCTTTAATAACTAATTTAAGTATCTTCTCCATCACAGACAATAATCTTTCTCAAACACTAGAGAATGTTCTTTCTGGAAAAAATCATATAATCCTTAATTGGACAACACTAATGTCTACTCATAATGCTAAATACATTTGAAAAATCAAATTGTGAATATATAGGTTTAACTTAGACTAAGAAGCTACTTGCACCTAACTTGGTATAGTATGATATATATTTAGGATCTGCCTCATCTAAGATTCTATGGAGAAGAATATAGAAACAATTACTCAATACACTTTTAGAGATGGTTCGTTCTTGATGTTAAGAATTATAATAGCCACACATCAAGTTAGGAAAATCAACTCACTCCCACTAATCTCTTGTAAAAGCAAAGACACTTCTGTAATATCCATGATTGTTCATAATATTTTTGGGAATTTTTCCTAGCAACTTTACAAGACTCGTTTAGTTAATTCCTTACTCGTTAAGATTATATTTTTAAACTTAGCTCAAAATTTAAGTGTCAAAATAAAATCATGCAAGTTGATTTTATTAGTGAACATAATTTTTAGGATAATTTCCATAAAAGAAATATTTCGATGGGCGGAGTATATATTTTTACCATCGAAATGCAAATTCCATTCGAATGCCACTAGAATGAATTCTACTGACATCGAAACAAAATATGTAATTGTGGCTTGCATGAAAGGTTAGCCTTAATCTCTTCAATCTTCCATCAACTTGCCGATTTCCTTATACAATATTTTCCTTATGTAACACGTTGGGATTATTTAGCTACTATGTTTACATGGGATTATTTAGCTACTATGTGTACAGAAGTAATAACTATAAAATGAATATTAGAACGAAAAGATCTATTATATAATGAACTAATGGTTCTAAGTCGTCTCCGTCTCTGTTGATTAAGAAAAAAATTCGAATGTTCTATTCAGGGGAATCAAAATAACATAGAAATTGTCTGTTGGAGAGATGGTTGAGTGGTTTATAGCCCCGGTCTTGAAAACCGGTATAATTCTTTTTATTTTTAATTCACACCCATGTTGCTATATATAGGTGCAATTAGGCAATTCAATTTTCTCATTCAAAACTGCTCACAGAAATTATACATACAAATTCTTTTTCCCTTCCTCCTTTATCTTTCTTGTTCGAGAGCACCAACCACCAGCCACCTCCGTTAACTCCACCCGCCATCAGCCACCACTTGACTACCGCCTACAAGAGGGAGCCAAGCCCGATGTCGCCATCTCCACCTCCTGCCCCGTGTGTCCCTAGCTGCACGTAGATCCACCGTGTGTCACCTCAAGTCGTTGTGTTGCCCACCGTGGACGTTGCAGCCTCATGTCGTTGCCCCAACGCCACTAGGACTTCCCGTTTCTCAAACCATCGCTTTGAGCTCTCGTACTGTAGACATTTTGGTATAAATTTTCGATGCTTAAATACATTTTGTTAGCATGTATTAAATTCTCACATTTTAATACAACATTCGCATGATGTAAATTAACACTTTTTATTTATATAAAACTTAAAAAAAAACTAGTCGCTATGTTGTCAAATCTGTACCCTAAGGAAGAACGTTAAAATAAATGATATATAACATTTTGTTTAAATATATAAGAAACTAATTGTTACTTTTCCCATTTTAATTTAACAATGAATTCTTTAAAAATTAGTAAGAGGAGAATAAATTGTTAATAATTTAATATTTCACCTTTCTGATCTTTTGTGGACTCAAGAAAGACCAAAGGACTTAAATTGTATAAAGTAATGTGAACGATTGTAATGATTGTTGAGAAGTTATATGGAAAAAGACACATCATGATGCTCACTCGATCATGGTGCTCACTCGTTATTTTATGACTACATGAATATATGACGCCATTTTTATAAGGATAATAAAAATCAGGATTATTAAAGGATTTATAAACTGGTAATAAATCATGAAAAGAAACAAGTCAAATATGATTTATTTTATTATTTTATTATTTTTTAATGCCATCCAAACTCGAAATTGGACAAGTTTCTGAGTCGTTCTCGCTCATACTTCTCATCTTTATCATTTTAAGGACAAATTGCGAATATTAAGGCAAGTGGATTTTTCTCTCTTGTATTTGATTAAACATGAATTTCCTTTACATCATTCATTTCTATTAAGAATAAATTGTTGCTAAATAAATAGACTTAATTTTATTTATGCTTTTTGAAAATGGTTGCTAAATAAATGAATCTACGTTTATTTATGCCATAAAAATAATGATGTTATGCTATATGATTTTTATGTTCGCATACTCAGTACAAATAAAATGATAGGTCTAACGTGAACTACGTTATTTTGTTAAAAATTTCTCATTTGAGACTTCATTATGAATTAAAATAAGATAGAGATGCGATATTCAAGGATCCAACATCTTTGTGTAATATATGTATTACATGTGTGAAGGTAGAGATGCAATGTCCTATTTTTTCCCATAATACCAATGTTCATGACTATGCCTGCTCAATTCTATATTTGAGAGGTGCCTGGACTCTTACTAAGTCCTCCAGAACTACCACTTCCTTATGCGTTGGGTTAAGTCTATCTGAACTGCTACGTTAAAAATCACTAAAGTAAAAATAAATTCTTGTGTAATAAAGTACAAGATAAGTACTTGTGCATTCTACTCCCTCTATTATGTTGGTCTAGGGTCTCTCGAGCTAACACATATAAAATCACTAACTGGAATAAATAGTTGTATAATTAATAAGGAGTTTAAAGTGCAAGGCAAACTACTCAAATTAAATGATGTGACATAATAAAATTCCCACAAATATTATTCCCTTTGATGGAACCCTATTCTGGTGATGTCCAATCTCTAGAGAAATTTTGTATCTCTTTTCTTTCAAGGGAATCACATTATCATGATATCCCACCTACCTTGTATTTTCATATCTGTTTCTCTTTTGATGGAATTACTAACAGTTGGATCATCGAGCGACTATAATTCGGACTTCATTGCCAATATGTTTAGTTACGATTGTGCATACCATCCGTGTTCCACTTGCTTAGTGTTCTTAGACTTACCCGTTCACCTTTCTTTTTCCTATGCATTTTTACCTAGTGTTTCATCCTTCCACTTTTGGAAACATTCGCTAATAGAGGAGTGTTACTCAGGGACGGAAGACGAAGGATAGAGGAAGTGAAGGAAAGAAGGATTCACCTTGAGAGTGAAGTATACAAGAGGTGGTATGCGAGCTCTTGTAAAGCCCATCAAAGAGAGACGTCGTCGAAGGAATGATTTTATAACATTTTTATGTTTTCATACTATGTAGTATCAAGAAATACTTCGTATAGTCAGTTTATATTCTACTGTCATTTTCTTTTGTTAAATAACTCTGTTGTAATCAATAAGATTTCCAATATTAATAAATGAATATTCCACACTTTTGTTCATATTTAACCATGTTGCATTGCGTTAGCTTCGAGTGCCTTTGGATGGTAAAAACCAAGTTTTACCAACGTCTCTTAAAAATAGGGGTGTTACAATTATGGTACCAGAGCCGAAAGTTTTAAAAACCGAGTTTTACCAACGTCTCTTAAAACTGAGGTTTGCATCTAGGCGGCACATTTAATAGAAATTTTCACTAGATAATTTCTTTTCTGGGTTTTTTTTATATCAAAACTCATATATGAGAATAGTTCCTTTGAAACATCCAAACCTAAGAACAATTTGTAGAGCCAACTCTGTTGGTTAAGTTGTTCAATTTCTCATAATGGGGTTGTAACCATCTTTTCCTTGTGCACTATAGCATGGCGATGACTGATTACACCCTGCCTTCTCCTATGTCAGCCTAGGAGGAGGAGCATGCCATGAGTGTGCACTCCGACGGCCCCATCACTCATGTCCAAGCCAAGGCCATTATCACACTACCTCGTTCATCATTTTATGAGCCAAATATGAATCCTTAGAGCACTAGCACCCTTGCATCACCAAGAGAGCCATGGCCACCTAGGAGGAGCCTTCACCACCGGACATCACGCCTATCACCGGACATCACGCCTACCGGCCTTGCTGGTAAGATTGACTCACATACCTTTGTTCAAAAACCATGCATCGCTCTAATCGATGCCTATGTTGTTGCTCGTCGTGCAAGCTTGCACTTTCATTCGGATCTGGTCGCGCCATTTGTTGCGACGAGTACTTACTGATGGTGCCTTGTTTGCTAGATACGACCCCTTTGGACGAGTACTTACTGATGGTGTGCAACTTTAACTGCGTGCAAATGGATAAAATAAGCTGAAGCCAAGTAGAGAAATATAGAAGCTCAAGCGGAGGGGGAGGGGCACAAGTAAAGGCTTCAAGGGCTAGGTCCCGGATGTTTTCTACACCCATCTAAAAAACCCCAAACGGTAGCGCGATCCTAGACGAGAAAGGTTGCAAGACCAATGTTCGAGCACATTCAACTGTGAGGGAAAACATCCAGTAGGCGATTCCAGACGAGAAAGTTTGCAAGACCAATCTCCACGCACATTCGACTATGAGGGAAAACATCTATTAGGCGATCCCAGACGAGAAAGGTTGCAAGACAATTTCTCTGCGCACATTCAACTATGAGGGAAAACATCCAGTAGGCGATCCTGGACAAGAAAGATTGCAAGACCAATCACCACACATGTTCAACGGTAAAATAAGCGTGGCACCTCGTCCCACATCGAAAGTGTCAATAAAATGGAATGACCGCCCCCTCAACCAATCAAATGTTTCCTCACCGTAGACCAACTAAAGGTTGCCTCTCCCTCGACGAATCAAATGGTGACAGATCGCTCATCCCATATTGGAATCACATGAAAATCGTTCTTCCCAAACATCTTTAAATAGGGGAAGATAGCTAAGGTGATGTGACCCTGCCCTAGCTCGGACTCGACTCCTACCATACCAAGATGACCTAGACCTTGGAGACCTCCTTTCCATAGGATATAGTCTCATTTATGTATTTATTATAATATTATTTTTATTTCCATCTTTGTTTTCGTCTTTACTATTTTAAATGTGTGCTCTCTTATGCTTAAGAGACTGGCCCATTGTGGTAGAATAAGACCCATTAGGGTTTGTTGCACCTTTTCCTTTCTAGCATTTACTATTATTAGTATTATGGAATTTGGACATTGGGCCTAGCATGCTTGCTAGCCCTAGTCCGCCACACATATTAGATCTAGGGTTTCATGAGCCTTCTTCTATATAAGAAGCATGACTCCCATTGTATTATTTGCATCAACAATGAATTATCCAAGCTATAGTAGAGTTGAGTTTCCTCCTAGCCTTGGCCCGAGGTCACCAAACCTTCCAAACCCCTTTCCTCTCGTCGGTCCTCCCTTGGTCCGACGCCTGTCATATCTGCCTCGCCTGCCCTTGTTCCGAAGAGTATTAGAGGCTCGCGAGTCCATAACGTTGGAGTCGTACCTATCCGGTTACTATTGTCGGAGACAATTTGAGCGTTACGAGCCTAGATCCGCTCGTCGTGGCCCGAAGATGAGTGGGTTCACATCAATTGGTATCAGAGCTTAGGCGATTCGAACGGCTCCTTTCTGACCCCCAACGTGCCAAGATTCAAACCCCGACACCATCCCACCGCTGCAACATCATGCTAGGATCCGAGTCCCGGAACGGCAACGACGCTACAAATGCGCACCCTTCGTCGTAGTCCTAATCGTTTGTGCTCGGTGCCCTCGTACCAGGATTTGCGGCGCTACGTGCCATCCGCTGTGCGCACATGCTGCTCGCCCACACCAGATCTACACCAACATCGTGCTGAAGACCAGCCACGCGAGCCCTCTCGTGCGACTTGTTGCATCTGTCGTTGCACAACCCTGCGCCGAACCCAAAAACACAAGAACTCGGGATCCTTTTCGAGATTGAATGGTTTATTTTCGGTTAGAGAATATCTTTAATTTCCGATTTTTATGTCTTCTTAATTTTTGTAGAGGATCTTGTTTATAAAAGATCCTCTATCTTTGTTATTTGTTATTCTCGGTTATTTTTATTACTTTTCAATTGTAAGAGAATCTTTCGGTTTGTGAAGTAGTAGAATAAAAAAAATTCGAGAGGTCGAGCCATGTTTTGGACTGCCTCGGAAACTTAGGACTATTCGGACTCTTAAGATCGGCCAGATCGATGAGTCAATACTGGTCCCTATAGGCTGCTTCCGAGAGACCACCGGGACTGGATCCCACCATACTGCCTCCCCAAGAATCGGGCCCGCTACTATGTAGAAACTCCTAGACCCCAGCATCATTCCTATGACGAGCGAGATTGGAGTCCACCTCTTGTGCGCCCACAAAACTCCCAAGTCCCGACATCATTCATACGACAAGCGGGATAGGAGTCCGCCTCCTTGGCACCTGGGAATTCGCGAACCAGACCCGAGAACTCGACCTAGGCCATGGACCCCTCGGCCTCCCTCTCCCATAGTCGAGAGACCTACCGCCGAGGCCATGCTCGGAGCGATCGAGCGCGAACTCGCCAAGCTCTTGGCACTCCTCAAGGTCATCTTCGAGTCAGCCGCGACACTCGTGTTGAACGAGCCCATCATCGAGACCGTCTAGACGCCTCAACCATAGCCCGCACCCGTGCTGAGCAACGTGCCGAGCGATGTGCCGAGCGAGAGTGTCCTCACCAAGGATCCCGCACCGGCAACGCCAACTCCCGAAGTCGAAGTCCCTCCCGAGCTAGACATCGAGCCCTCCCCTACGCTAGTGCCTCCTTTGGTTGTGCCTATGCCAGATCGACATGCCTTTATATTTTATGTCCAACAGCGAACCCAAATCTGCACTTAAGTCTACCCCCGTGTCGACACCTTTTGTTTTACTCTTTTACAAGACCCATGTCGATGGCAAGGTTTTTTTAAGGCCACAACATTCTTCCCTTGTCCCCATCACGTCAAAGCGAGCACACTTCGAATCTAAGGGAGGGAGGATGATGCTACCCTTGCCTAGCTCAGACCCGACTCCTACCATCCCGAGACGGCCTAGACCTTGGAGACCCCCTTGGCTTAGGACATAGTTTCATTTATGTATTTATTATATTTTTATTTTTATTTCTTTCTTTGTTTCCGCCTTTACTATGTTGGGTGTGTGCTCTCCTATGCTTAAGAAATTGGCTCACTGTGATAGAATAAGGCCCATTAGGGTTTGTTGCACCTTTCCCTTTCTAGCATTTACTATTATTAGTATTATAGGCTTTGGACGTTGGGCGTAGCATGCTTGATAGCCCTAGTTTGCCACCCATATTAGATCTAGGATTTCATGAGCCTTCTTCTATATAAGTGGCATGACTCACGTCAATAATGAATTAGCCAAGTTATAGTAGAATTGAGTTTCCTTCTAGCCTTGTCCCGATGTCGCCAAACCTTCCAAACCCCTTTCCTCTCATCGGTCCTCCCTTGGTCCGACGCCTCTCAATTCTGCCTCATCTCGCCGTCGTTCCGATGAGCATTAGAGGCCTGCGAGTCCATAATGTTTGACTCGTACCTATCTGGTTACTATTGTCGAAGAAGCTTCGGGCGTTTCGAGCATAGATCCGCCCTTCGTGGACCAAAGACGAGTAGGTTCACATCAGAAGGTTACAACGATCGAAAAAACACCTTTAATTCAATATTTATCTTGGTTACAGAGATCGATGTGTTGAAACAATCATAGAGACCACGTTATTTTAAAGAGAAGGTAAATAAAAAGACCTCAAGTCAAAGAAGAGAAATCTACTCATACTTCATAAAGGAATGAAAACAACCCAAAAGTTGTAAACCCACACTTTGATCGTTTGAAAACTCAATAAAAGTAAAGGGTTATTTGACCATTTAAATAATCTCGTGCCTCGATTCCAACGCTTGTTTATTTCGGGTTTCAACACCAGCGACGTTTGTGGGAACCTTTTTATCCTAAGCAGATTTCTGACAAACAGAATCACCTTCGCTTTCAATCTCGAATGGCTTGCCTAAACAACATCTTCCCTCTCCATCCGGACAACATGCCCACGGATAACACTCAGGATTAAGCCAACAGCGCACCACAACCAGGTTGGTCATACGACATTTCCTTTTGGTGGACGTACAACGAGCCTCGAGAAGGCCATCATGAACATCAACTCTTACAATAACGCGATCTTCTTCCGTGTATTCCCAACCATCCTCGAGAAGGCCGTCATGACCTGGTTCATCAGTCTTCGGTCCGGAACCATCTCGTCATTCGCCCAGCTGACAGATCCCTTTTTCGCACACTTCAATGGTTCAAGGAAGCGTAAGAAGAATATATGCGACCTTCGCGGGGTTGATCAAGGTGAGAAGGAAACTTTGGGTTCCTTGTTCAAGAGGTTCATGACTGCAGTGGCAGAGATCTCGCATGTCGATGAGGCGTCGGTGCAAGATACCTTGATGGAAACCTATGCTCCAGAGCTCCAGACCTAGAACAGAAAAGGAGGTTGTTGTTGAAGTTAAAGACAAGTATAAAGTCGTTGCACCACCTTCCAAAGACTCATACATGACCCAAACTCAAACCCTCGCTAACCCGTAACCCTAGGCTAAGAAAAATACACCAAACAACAATGCGAATAAAGGCTGGAGATACTATGGGGGCAGGCAGTGCTAATATAAAGGAAAGGAAGAGCCTCTGTACTGTCCAAAAGACAACAGGCGAGGAAATCCCACCACTGGTACGAATAATGTACCACAAGGTCAAAATCGTGCACGGACCGACAATATTGAACAGTAGGCCCTGGCTAAGCAAGCCCGCTCAGGCCGTGTAGCGAGGCCCGATGATTTATCCACACCATCTATGGTGGCCCCTCGCTCGCTGGCTCTAGTCAACAAGAAAGAAAAAGATACGCACGGGCGAGCCATCACGATCCCTTAAGTCTTTAGCGTCAAACAATCCTCGAGATCGCACGCAAGCTTGACCTTCACCTTAGAAGACGCTGAAGGGTTGCACATGTCATACATCGATCCCCTGGTGATACATACCCAACTCAGGTCTAAGATGGTAATGTGTGTTCCGGTGGACACTGTGTCCTCCATGGACATCATGTACTTGGACACTTTTGATCACCTTGAGAAATATGCCACGTCTCTAAAACCATATGCCGAGAAGCTGACATCTTTCTAGGGGGCGAGGAGGACGTCACAGGACTCGTCGGCATGTGGATGACTTTTGGAATGGGTTTGACCAGGAGAACCGATATGGTAGAATTCGCTGCATTGAGGCTCCCATCGGTGTATAACGCGATCATCGAGAGGGTATACCTGATGAAATTTCAAGCCGTTGTCTCTATCTAACATCTAAAAATGAAGTTTCTTGTGGAGGGTGGCGTCGGTGAAGTTAAGGGAAACCAAGAGGAGGGTTGTGCATGCTATACAACCTTCGTGAAGCAAAAGAGCCCAGTGTAGATGGTCGAAGTAAAAGAGAGTGTCAACCTTGAGGTATGGGAACATTCTACTCAAGGCCCGAATGAGTTTGGAAAAGAGGTCCTCGCACCCTTCGCCAATGAGGGAGAAAAACTTTACGTTGAGGAGTGTCTTACCGGCGACTCGGCCCTGCAACTGGAAGTCCTGCTGGCCAAGTCGCTCAATGTCTTCGCCTGAACGACTAGGGATTTACATAGAGTCCCATTGACCGTTGCACGGCATTATCTCAACATCGACTGCACCACGCGCCCTGTGGTGCAGAGAAGAAGGAAAATGAATGAGGAAAGGGTGGATGCTGCAAGCGCGGAGGTTGGAAAACTACTAGCCGTGGGGTTCATACGCGAGGTTCAGTATCCCAAATGGCTATCCAATGTGGTGTTGGTAAAGAAGGATAATGGAAAGTGGTGCATGTGCATCAATTTCAAGGATCTTAACAAAGCATGTCTGAAGGATAGTTATCCCCTTCCATTGATCGATGAGTTGGTTGATTCCACGGCAGGTCACGCGGTGCTGAGCTTCCTCGAAGCGTATTTGGTGTATAAACAAGTTTCAATGGACCCCCGAGATGAGGAAGAGACAATGTTCATCACTCAGCGTGGCACCTTCTGGTACAAAGTGATGCCATTTTGTCTGAAGAACAAAGGAGCCACTTTCCAGCGTCTTTTGGACCGTACGTACAAAAATCACTTAGGAAGGAACGTATCAGCCTATGTGGACGATATCGTTGTGAGAAGTAAGACCCCTTGGGATCACCTGGATCTAGTAGAAGTATTCGCAACGCTAAGGCGAAATTGTCTGAACCTCAACCCTGAGAAGTTCTTGTTTGCTGTTTCATTTGGGAAGTTCCTAAGTTTCATGATCATCGCACGGAGAATAGATGTAAACCCGACCAAATTTGACACAATCCTGACGATGCAATCACCCCTGGCGCATGCGTGAAAGCGACATCTCAGCGCATTTTTAAGGATTTTGTCTCGATCAGACAAAAGGGCATCTCAGGCTTCAGAGTTGCAGCAGGTTGATGACGACCATCCAACGGTCCGATGTGATCCAAGAGTTGACAATTCAAATTCAAATCAAAGACACATGTCAACCTTAAGGATCCGGCTTGGAGAGCAAGGCAAAATGGGTATTTAAGACAAATACCTCAAATGGATAAGGGTTTCTCATCACGCCTATTCTAACCCTTCAATAGTGTCCTTGCTCGTTACTTTTATTGGATTGTAGTTTAGTCAAAATCAGTTATGGGAACTGTATCGAACAGTTCCCACACATAGAGGAATAAACAAGTATGCAGGTAAGTAAAACACTAGAGACAGTTCCCTTACAAAGGAACCCCACAGCGATCAACTAATCGCGTGAGTGAACCTCTACCTCCCCTTGGAGGATTTTCGAATGAGTTTCCTTTTCTTTATTGCTTAGTTCCATTCAGGTTACAAGGCCGAATATAAACTTCTCCGTTCCTACAAGGACTCCTTCCCTAGGCAACACTAATGTATTCTCTCAACCCTAACCCGGTGAACGCTCACAATCAAAGACAAAGCGAAACTCAAACCTCTCTCTCTATTCTTCTGTCTCTTCTCCTGAGTTCCCCTAGACATAGGAACTCGCTCTTCCTCTTACATTGTCGTCGAGATTAGCTAGCCGTCGGGGACTTTTCACCAGCTTGATGACTCACACTCAAGCAGCTCTTTTGCTATTCTTTCTCTGAGTTTGGAGCTTATGATATGGGAAAAGTGAGCAGCATGGTGACTATTGAAGGGTTTAAATAGGCGTGATGATAAATCCTTATCCACTTGAGGTTTTTGTCCTAAATACCCTTTTTGCCTTGCTCTCCAAGTATGATTCCTTAAGGTTGACATGTGACTTTGATTTGAATTTGAATTGTCAACTCTTGAATCGATCCGAACCGTTAGATGGTCGTCTTCTCTCTGCTGAGGCTTTGAAGGTTTGAGACGCCTCTGTTTCTGGAACAAACAGGATCCCTAAAAATGTGTTGAGATGTCACTTTCAAGCATGTGCCAGTTCCCATCCAAAGGGAACTCTAGTCTTCTCGATTCCCTTCTCCTGCGAACTCTTCTTGACTTATGAGAGATCCTGTTCCTCTTATCCAATTCCCATCGTGTGGGAACTCTATTCTCTTCTAAGATTGGTTGCCTTCTTTTTCATCGTTGCATTAGTTCCCATGATGTGGGAACTTGTTAATCTGTGCTTTACGACGCGCAACCTGTTATGCTGAAATACTTGACAATTGGTGTTAGTTCCCATGGTGTTTGTCATTATCAAAACTGAGGACGTTGTTCCAATGTTAATGAACGTGAGTTCCTAACACCAAATCAACAATTTCCCCCTTTTTGATGATGACAAACTCATAATAAAATGACAAGTATTCTATGCAATTTTATGCTCATGCAAGTTCCCCCTTAGTGTGACAACATATCACAAGGAGTTCCACTTACATGGTTATGTAGTTCCTATTTAGCAGATTTTGTGCAAATATTCCCCCTTAGCAAAGGCCATATTGTGATAACTAACGCATCTCACACATTTTATCCTTCCCCCTTTTTCCATCATCGAAAAGAGTAAGCATGAATAATAGAACAATAAAGTAAGGAACACACATTCAAACTAAAGATCCATTTTATTGCTTAGGCAAACAAATTGTACATAAGGGAACTCTGGAGTGAATTACAAAGATGGCAGAGGAAGGGAAGGATCAAGAAGGGAGTAGAAAAGAAGGAAAAAGATCAGGAGGGTGTTGGTTTAAGCAAAGGGAATCTCTTGGATCCTCTTCTTCAACTAGCAAGAACCTCAGCCTTAGAGATTTGATCCAACCCAGTTTTCGGAACTAGGTTGAATTGAGAGGCTCACTGACCTCATCCATGTGGATGGTGTCCCGAGTAGACCTTCTTCTCCATGTATGATGAGTGCAGACTCCCACTTGATCCTCTTCCTGTGGTGCCCACGATAGTCTTTTCACATGCTAATGGTGTGATGAGCTGATGCACTGCTTGTTCTTCGAGTGGACGATCTGGATATTGAGTGTCTCTTAGGAAGGATGGAGTGTGTCAAAGGATTGGCCATCTTGGGGTTGTAGAGAGGGAACCTTTCTTTCCTTAGGGCGTTTCATGAGGGGGTTTCGAAAAATTAGGGTTGAAGATGATTTATGCTTTGAGAGAGAGGAGGTTGGTATATAAAGAGTTTTGAACAGAGGGGCACAGTCGTCTTTTGCATTTTTCCCTTGAGAATTGAACTCGGTCGATGTCGTTTCATCTTCAGCGTCTTTAATAAGCTTTACAATGTGGCAATTCCTCCTTGGTGCAATTCAAATGCTTGGTTCACAATTTGGTCTTCCCCTAATAAATAGCCTGACACACCTTTTTATCTTCCCAAGACTGAGTTGATTACCGGAAGATACGTTTTGTCTTACTCGGAAGTGAGGTTCCCATGATCTTGCGAGAAGGCATGTGTTGAACTGAGTGGTAAAAGGAACTCATGTTCAAATTTATGTGAAGGATGGGAACACAAAAGAACTTGGACAATTTCAACCCGAATGGGTAAACAAAGGAGGGCTCATGAGATGAGTTTGTCTAGTCCAAGACTTTGGGTAAGTTTATGATCAACTATCATCGTGGCTTGAAATGCGGGTTACAGGTAACTCAAGTTCATCATTTTGGGCCAAAAAGAAAAGAAGTTCTTTTGCGTACAACCATTTGCCTTAGACTAGTAACAAAGGATAAAGTGAATGTAGTGTTCCTAACTAGTTCCTATCATGCAAACAACTAAGCTAGCCAATCATTGGGGACAGAATAAACAGGGCTTGTTTAATTTAAAGTTATCATCCCTAAGAGCATTTGAAGATGATCAAATGATGCCTATCCAATGCCTTGGTGAGAATATCTGCTCTCTGCTCTTCGGTTCTACAGTGTTCCATAATAATGTTCCCTTGATCAACATTGTCACGTAAGAAGTGATGACGAACGTCAATATGCTTAGTACATGAGTGATGAATGGGATTCTTGGAAATGTTTATGGCACTAGTACTATTACATTTAATAGGAACAAGGCCATAAGACATACCGTAGTCACTGAGTTGGTACTTAATCCATAAGACTTGGGAACAGCATGACGCTGCGGCCACATATTATGCTTCAGCCGTTGAGAGTGCCACTGAGTTTTGTTTCTTTGATCCCCATGACACTAGGCACTCTCCTAGGAATTGAGCCATACCAGATGTGCTCTTCCTATCTACCAGATGACCAGTAAAGTCCGCATCTGAAAATGCAACAATCTCAAGGGAACTTCTGCGTGGATACCACAAGCACAAGTTGTCGTTCCTTTTGAGATACCTGAAAATTCTCTTCACCTCTTTCAGGTATGATTCTTTGGGGTTAGCTTGAAAGCATGCACATAAACACAAGGCAAACATGATATTGGGTCTACTAGATATAAGGTATAGAAGGGAACCAAATATACCTCGGTAGTTCCTTTGGTCCACATCAATACCTTTTTCATTTGTGTTCAACTTAAAGTTGGTGGAAACTGGAGTGGTGATAGGCCTTGAATTCTCCATTCCATACTTGACTAGCATTTCGTTGATGTATTTCTGCTGATGTATCTTTGTTCCCTCCTTGGTCTGAGTGATTTGGAGCCCCAGGAAGAACGTAAGTTCCCCAATTAGGCTCATCTCGAACTCTAAACTCATTAGATCTTTAAACTTTTCAACAAGCAAGGGATTAGTTGAACTAAAAACGATATCATCAACGTATACTTGAACAATAAGAATATCATTGGACTCTTTCTTAAGAAACAAAGTCTTGTCAATGGAATTGTGAAGGTATCGATGTGACAAGAGAAACTGTGCAAACCTGTCATACCAGGCTCGTGGGGCCTATTTGAGTTTGTATATGGCACGTTGAAGAAAGTAGATGTGGTCTAGAAAGTTCCCATCTTCAAATCCTGGTGGTTGAGCTACGTAGACTTCTTCCTTCAAGTGTACATTGAGGAACGTTGTCTTTACATCCATTTGATACAACTTGATTCCTTTGTGAGCGGCAAAGGCGATAAGGAGTCTAATCGCTTCAATTTTGGCTACAGGAGCAAAGGTCTCATCATAATCGATGCCTTCCTCTTGGTTGTAGCCTTGTGCTACTAATCTTGCCTTGTTTCTTGAGACAGCTCCAGTGTCGTCCATCTTGTTACGGAACAACCATCTTGTTCCTATAACATTCTTCCCTTTTGGACGAGGAACAAGCTTCCATACTTGGTTCCTTTCAAATTGATTAAGCTCTTCTTGCATTGCCACTATCTAGTCTGGACCTTTGAAAGCTTCTTTGATATTCTTTGGTTCCACCATTAACACGAAAGCATTGAATGTGCAAAAGTTTTAAAGTGATGAACGTGTCTTTACGCCTTGGTTAAGAGGAGATATGATGTTTCTGGGATTGATATTGGATAGATCTGGATCTTCCTCTTTGTTCCTATCACCACTGTCATTGCATTCTTCTTGCAGATCTTCAACTTCTTGATGTTCCTCATCCTCAGGATCCTCCACTTGTTCAGTGGTTTCTGGCTCTTCATTCTCAGCATTGGGTGAGTTCCCTCTATGTGTTCCCCTTGGGTGTTTGATTCAGGAATGTCTTCTGGTGGAGGTACTAGGGAGCTAGCTTGGGAGGTGTCTAGTGATTCGCCAAGTGATGGAAGTTCAGCCGACTCTTGGATTTCTCGGTTTTGAGAGTCTTTGTTCCCTTGAGGATAATGACGAGTTCCTTTTCTTGGCTCATCGTCATCGTCATCATCTTCCTCGTTCTAGGGAACCTGAAAGTGAGTTTCCACCTTCTGCACTTCAGCTCCCACTTTCACTGACTCTTCTTTAAATATCACATGAATGCTTTCCTCTATATTCTTGGTCCTTTTGTTGTACACCCTATAAGCTTTGCTGTGACGAGAGTATCCCAAGAAGATTCCTTCATCACTTCTTGCATCAAACTTCCCAAGATTGTCCTTCCCATTGTTGTGCACAAAACATTTTCACCCAAAGACTCTTAGATGGGAGATGTTGGGTTTCCTTCCTCTAATCAGCTCATAAGTAGTTTTCTTGATGATCGGGTGCACCATGGCTCTATTGAGGATGTATGTTGCTGTGGAAATTGCTTCTGCCCAGAAGTGCTGAGGAACTCCACTCTCAATCATCATTGTTCTAACCATTGCTTCCAAGGTTCGATTTTTCCACTCCACAACTCCATTTGGTTGTGGAGTATGAGGGGATGAGAAGTTGTGTGATACCACGTTTTTGTCACATTACTGTATGAACTCTGAGTTCTTGAACTCAGTTCCATGGTCAGATATCAAAGCAATGAGCTTCAATCCCAAGCTCACTTCTACTCTTTTCATGAATGGCTCAAATTCCCTAAAAGTATTTGCTTTGGACACAAGAAAAATAACCCAAGTAAATCTAGAAAAATCATCAATGAGAACGAACATGTACCTTTTTCCTCCATAGCTATTCGTCTGCATGGGACAAAAGAGATCCATGTGGATCTGTTCTAAGGGGCGAGTAGTGCTCACAACTCGCTTAGGTTTGAAGGAGCTTCTTGTTTGTTTCCCTTTGACACATGCTTCACATCGTCATGCCTTCTATACTGATCCTGGGCAAGCCGATTACAAGGTCCTGAGGATATAGCTTCTGAATTTGGTTCACTCCTGCATGTCCCAATTTTCTATACACAGTTCAGCTTCATCAATGGAACTTGCAAGACACGGTTTCCTTGGAGGCTCATATGATGCGTCCACGAAATAGACGTTGTTGGACCTAGTCCCTTTTAGTATGATCTTGTTTGTCTTCTTGTTGATCACAAGACATTCTTTAGAATCGAATGTGACAACATTGTTTCCTTGGTCACACGGTTGTGAGACACTCAGCAAGTTGTACCCAAGGTCCTTTACCAGATTCACGTTTTTGATCTTGATTCCTTTGTTGATGATTGCTTCTCCAGTTCCAATAATTTCGCCCTTATTCTTGTTGCCGAAAGAGACATGGCCTCCATCGACCTTTGTTAGTAGTGAGGTGAGATTGTCTTTCTTACCGGTCATGTGGTTGGAACACCCACAGTCGATGACCCAAGTGTTGTTGCCCCTCACTACAGCCTGCAAAATTAATTAGATTTGGCGACCCAGGCAAGATGTCTCTTACCTGGTTCCATGCAAGGAAACAAAGTTCTTTCGACTAAGTAATTTGCAATATTGTGGACTTGTGTGGAGTTCCTAGGACTCAAGGATGAGTTCCTAGGAGAGTTCCCATTCTTGGGTACTTTCCACTGTTTTGGTCGGTTTGGATTTTCTCTTTGAAAATTTCTGTTTTTGTAACTCTTGTTCCCAAAAGTGTGTGATCTACGTGCTTGCCTTTTTGGGCAGCTTTTAGTGTAGTGCCCATGAGCTCCACACTCCCATCAAGTTTTATAGTACTCTCTAAGATAGTACTTTGGGTGAGGTCTTTGGATCCTATTTCTATCCATGGTTTCCTGATTGTAGACTCTAGACCCATTTCCCTTGGCTATCTTGAGGTATATTTTGTGGCTAGTATTCCTAGTGTAGTATTCAGCGTTCTCATCTTCCCCGCTTTCAAGGACACGAATTCTCTCTTCTAATTGAGCATTCTTCAACTTTTGGCATTGAAGTTCAAGATCCCTACACTCGTTTCTTTCCCTTTCCATGAGAAGGCAGGATCCGTTTTTTGAAGTTCCTTCCCCATACCCTATTCCATGCCTAGATGAGAAAAATTTGATTGGGGGAATGGCTTCTTTGGTGATCTATGGGAGGGAACTCTCTAGACACTTCTGAATTTCACTCAGTTTCTTAAGAATCTCATCTTTTTCACTCTCAATACTATTGATCTCATCTCTTAAGGTGGTGATCTCATTGAATGAGCACTGCAATTTGTCTACTAGCTTCACACATTGGGAACAAGGTTCCATTCCTAGTTGTTTTGCAAAGAGATGTTCAGTTTTATCTAGCTTCCTTTGAATCTTTATATTGTCTTTTAGCAGTTCGGTCAATAACTTAAGCAACTCAGGTTTTTCATATTGAGAAAGAGAGTTAAGAAGAGTTTCAGGATTTACCTCACCGGGTTGTTCCCCAGTGGTTTCCCCTATGGACGTAACGCAAGTTTCTGGGATTGACCAAGCTTCAGGTTCCTCATCATCGAAGTCACTCCAAGTTGCTACGTATGCCTTTCTTTTTCCTTTCTCGAGTCTTCGCTCCTCAGTTCCCTGAGGACAATTTTTGGCGAATTGTCCTTTCTTGTAGCATTTGTAGCATGTGGCATCAGCGAGGTCTTTGTCTTTGTCTTGATATCTGTTGTTGACTCGTAGTTCCTTCTTTCTCTGCTGGAATTCCTTTTGAACTTCCCATTCTTGTAGAAGTTCCTAAGGGCCTTTGTGATGAGTACAAGTTCCTCTTCCTCATCTTCCTCCGATTCTTCACACTGTTCCTGAACGGATTTGAGGATCTTCTCCAGTTTGAGTGATATGCCTTTCGTTTCCAGCTCTTGTTGCTTGTCTTCTTGCTTTCTCTTCTCATGACCAATGAGCTTACTAAACACTTGGTGAAGCATCAAGTTCCTATTCTCATGATTTTCCTTGAACATGGTCCACCTTCATTTTGTCAGAGATTATTTGCTTGGTGACAACAAGGGATACTAGATTTGAGCAAAGGGATTCGAAATGCGATTGATAGCTATCTATCGATTCACCCATCGTGATTTTAAAGTTGAAGAACTCCCTTCTGGCGTTCATTTGGTGATCTTCCCTCAGATCGGAACTTCCGACGTGTATTTGTTCAATGGCTTCCCACATTTCCTTTGTTGTTTCCAAGTTGGCCACTCTATCACTATCTTGCTCGCACATCGCATTGTTGAGGTACATCTTAGCCTTGTAGTTGGTCTTCATGCATTGCCATTCGGTAGGACCCCATTTGGACAGGTCGTTCCGAATATTTGCGTTCACCTTGAAGTTCCCATGCTCTATGACACACCATGCTTGGTAGTCATGATTCCTCATCTAGTCTCTCATCTTCAGTTGCCAGTTCTCAAAGCGTCTAGCGATGAGTCTGGGAGGCTTGTTATTCCCATGTCCAATCTTCATGAGTTCCTAAGACATCTTTCCTAGTACCTGCAAAGACTAACCAAGATCTAGAGCGCCTGCTCTGGTACACATTGTTGGATCGTAGGTTAGTCGAAACCAGTTATGACAACTATATTGAACAGTTCCCACATGCATCAGAATAACAAGTATGCATGTAAGTAAAACACTAGAGACAGTTCCCTTATAAAGGAACCCCACAGCGATCAACTAATCGCGTGAGTAAACCTCTACCTCCCCTTGGAGGATTTTCGAATGAGTTTTCTTTTCTTTATTGCTTAGTTCCCTTCAGATTACAAGGCCGAATACAAACTTCTTTGTTCCTACAAGGACTCCCTCCCTAGGCAATACTAATGTATTCTCTCAATCCTAACCCAGTGAACGCTCACAATCAAAGACAAAGTGAAACTCAAACCTCTCTCTCTCTATACTCTTCTGTCTCTTCTCCTAAGTTCCCCTAGACCTAGGAATTCGCTCTTTCTCTTACACCGTCATCGAGATTAGCTCGCCACCGAGGATTTTTCACCTGCTTGATGACTCACACTCAAGCAGCTCTTTTGCTCTTCTTTCTTTGAGTTTGGAGCTTATGATTTGGGAAAAGTGAGCAGTAAAGTGACTGTTGAAGGGTTTAAATAGGCGTGATGAGAAACCCTTATCCACTTGAGGTATTTTTCCTAAATACCCTTTTTGCCTTGCTCTTCAAGTATGATTCCTTAAGGTTGACATGTGACTTTGATTTGAAGTTGAATTGTCAACTCTTGAATCAATCCGGGCCGTTCGATTGTCATATTCTCTCTACTGAGGCTCTGAAGGTCTGAGACGACTTGGTGTCCGGAACAAACAGGATCCCTAAAAATGCACTGAGATGTCGCTTTCACGCATGCGCCAGTTCCCATCCAAAGGGAACTCTAGTCTTCTCGGTTCCCATCTCCTAGGAACTCTTCTTGACTTCTGAGGGATTCTTGTTCCTCTTATCCAGTTCCCATCGTGTGGGAACTCTATTCTCTTCTGAGGTTGGTCGTCTTCTTTTTCGTCGTTGCATTAGTTCCCATGATATGGGAACTAGTTAATCTGTGTTTTGCGACGCGCAACCTGCTATGTTGAAATACTTGACAATTGGCATCAGTTCCCTTGGTGTTTGTCATTATCAAAATTGAGAACGTTGTTCCAATGTTAATGAACGTGAGTTCCTTACACCACCTCAACAACTTTTCCCAACTCAGAAATTCAAATTACAAGAGTGAGAGCTTATTAGGTGAAGACCATCGTCTTGGTGAAAATTCCCCGGTGGTGAGCTAATCTCGACGACGATGAAAGAAGAGAGAAGGAGTTCCTAGGTCTAGGGGAACTCTGGTGCAGAGACAGAAGAACAAAGAGGATTGAGTTTTGCTTTAACTTTGATTGTGAGCGTTCACTAGGTTAGGGTTGAGAGAATGAATTAGTGTTGCCTAGGGAGAGAGTCCTTGTAGGAACAGAGAATTTTGTATTCTGCCTTGTAGCTCGAAGAGAACTAAGGAATAATGAAAAGGGAACTCATTCGAAAATCCTCCAAGCGGAGGTAGAGGTTTACTCACACGATAGGTTGATCAATGTGGGGTTCCTCAATAAGGGAATTATCTCAAGTTATTTTATTACTTGCACGTTTTTATTATTTCGCTGCGTGTGGGAACTGTTCGATACAGTTTCTATAATTGCTTACAACTAACTTTCGATCCAATAATTGGTATCAAAGCAGGTACTCTAGATTTTTGTTAGTCTTTGCAGGTATCAGGAAAGATGTCTCTAGAACTCACGAAGATTGGACATGGGAAGAACTAGCCTCCCAGACTCATCGTCGGATGCTTCGAAAAATGGCAGCTCAAGATGAGAGACTGGATGAGAAGCCATGACTACCAAGCCTGGTGTATCATAGAGCATGGGAACTTCCAAGTTAATGCAACTATTTTGGACGACCTGTCCAAACGGGGTCCCAACGAGTGGCAATGCATGGAGGCCAACTACAAGGCCAAAATGTATCTCAACAATTCCATGTGCGAACAAGACAGTGACAAAGTGGCTAACTTGGAAACAACCATGGATATGTGGGAAGTCATTCAACAGATGCACGTTGGGAGTTCCGAACTAAGAGAAGATCACCAGATGAATACTAGAAGGGAGTTTTTCAACTTCAAAATGACTATGGGAGAATCAATTGATAGCTATCAATCGCTTCACGAGTCCCTCTGCTCCAAGCTAGTTGCCCTTGGAATCACTAAGCAAGAAATCTCCAACAAAATTAAGGTGCAACCACTGTTCAACGGGCTGACAACTGAGTGGGCAGACGAACGAAACATGTTCAAGGAGAACCCTGAGAATAGCAACTTGATGCTTCACCAAGTGTTTGGTAAGCTCATTGGTCATGAGAAGAGAAACCAGGAAGGTAAGCAACAAGAAATGGAGACTAGAGGCATAGCTCTCAAACTGGAGAGGGTCCTCAAATCTGTCCAGGATTAGTATGAAGAATTTGAGGAGGACGACGATGAGGAACTTGTATGATAACGATGAATTTGGTCGTGCAAATCACGGCTATGCAAAAGAGTCCAAACAAACCAAAAAAATGTAGTCTTTAAGAAGTACGGGTCGAATCCGCAAGGAGGTAGATTTTTCACTTTGTATGATTTTTATGACAATTAAAGTAACAAAAGGGGTTTGTGAATTAAACTAACTATTAAGCATGCAAAAACTAGCAAAACAATAAAGTTTGGGGTTTTTTATCAAGTTTGGGAATGTACTTAGTCAAACAAGTATTCACATTCGATTGACAAGTTGATCATAGATTTCATTCAGAATCATATGCATATGGAACTTCCAATTCCTTTTCAAACATAATCAAATAGCACAACCAGATACTATCAATCACCATCAAGATTCAATTCAAAAGAAACAATAAGGATAGGAATATAATCAGGATACAAATCTAGAATAAAACAACCAGCTTTTATCCTAGATTGCAATTCAACTCTCTTTCTGCACAAGACTAGTATAACCTGATACTAGTTCGATGCAGTTGCTACTATGAAATAGAGAAGCTTAACCAGAAGTTCTCTAGATCTAGCAATAGAGATTTAATAACAACCACCATAGAAATTGTTGAAATCAATCAATTAAAACAATTCAATCTAGAGAGAAGAATTGTTCCAAGCAATTTGATTAAGAAATAGAAATCTCACAACTGAATCAAACGAAGCTTCAACTGTCTGACTAAGCAAATAGGGCTTAGTTCTCCAAGACAGCAATAAAACTCAAAAGTCTGAAAAGTAGAATGATAAAGATGAGAGGTGCAACTCTCTAAACCTAATATATAAAGCTAGGTCTAAAAGTATCTCCAAAAATACAATATCTTGGAATAAAGCTGGAATAGATATGACTAATAAAAACAAAACATGTGGCGCATAATGCATTCCTCGCTGTGAGCGGCGGCGGGCGCCACGTGTACTAAATTGTCGTTCTTCAATCCGTCTTCAATCCAGCTTCAAAACTCCAATAATATGCATCTTTGGGTCTTCTCCTCCTAGGTGTAGAAAGTCTCCAAAGCACCTAAAAACACCCATAAACATATGCTAAAACCCCACCTAAATACACAACATAATTGTGCATATCAAACTCCCCCACACTTGAATCTCATTCGTCCCTGAGTGAATCAAAAAACTCTCACTCATAAAATCTATAACCCCCAAATCATCAAAGTGCAAGGAGGCTTACAAAGAGAGGTAAAAGCATTCACATGTAAGCTCAAAAACTCAACCTACTCAACATCAATATATAGCAAATCAACTCCAACAATCTAGCCTACTCAATATCATGATAGCTCAAATCAAACACCAACCCCAAACCAACCATAGCAACATCATGCTAATCTCAACTCAAAACCATCAAGTAGCCCTATCAACCAATCAAAACATCAAGCATCAAACCCTTAACTACTAAACACCAACAAGTCCATCATCAAAACATCATCAAAGAGAGTGAAAGTCTCTATAAATCTACAACTTATTCCTCCAAATGAAAACCTACCCAAAACACTCCTATACTTCACTTCTTATGTCTCATGTGCCGATAAAAGATAGTTCTAAAACACTCTCTTTTAATTTTTCAAGATTGGACTCACCACCTTACATCACTCTGAATCTATTTTTTCCAAGGCCTAGTGTCTGCCGGATTACCATCTTATTACCTAGACCGCCTTTTCGGGTTTTCAGTCTATGTATGATTTTATTTGCCTTTTTTCAGTTTTTATGGCTCTTTTTATTTTATTTTTATCATTTTTTTAGCATAACAATAGTAATATATACCCAACTCCCCCACACTTAGAACACACAGTGTCCTCAATGTAGTAAAGACAAAATAAAATAGAGGGGAAGTAGAGAAAAATATCACTATTGATTAGAAGGTGGTAGTGGTGGTGGATAGTCAGGGTAAGAAGGATACCCGGGCCACACACCCTGAAAGAACTAGGCCTGATGCTGAAAATACAAAGTCTGTTGCAGATGGTACTGATGAAAATGATCCATAGAAATGGATATCTCCTCCTGACGCACTGAAAATCTGCTATGTTGTCTCACACATCATCTTGCCAACTCAGACCAGTACCCTCTCCAGATGTACCACGAATACTTAAATTAGGGGCATCCTCATGCATGTTAGTGTCTCTTTATGGAACACCCTCTGGAACAAGCTCTGGAGCAAGTGGTAGAATAGATTGTGGAGCGGTAGAAGAGGAACCAGAAGCCCCAGATCCAACTGCAAACTGTGTAAGAGAGAAATGGTGATACTTTGGTCCATAGGGAATAGCAATAGAGAGAGGGAGAATAAACTACCGAACACTCTTCGGAGGACCAAACATATAGTAAACACGGCCTCTATCCTCAAAAAGAACTCCAGCATTCTTCAAATGCTTCATGTCACAAGTGTAAGTACGAGATAGCCTCTGAGATGGTGGAGGAAAACGAATGCTCAGAAAGTCCCCTAAGATAGAAATCATGCCACCAATAGCGATCTTACACTTCCTTTGGCCTCTACACTTCTTGCAGCAAGCAAGAAACTTAGCTCTCTAATCTCAGATAAGAGAACATTGTGGAGTCATGCTCCACACAGTCTCCAAGTTAGTGTGGGATTGGCCATACCAAGCCATCCTAATCACGTTATGAGCTATGCGCAGACAAGGGTGACACCACTTGTAATTGTACTCTCCAACCTTAAGATCAAACAACGGAAAACCATTAGTGTTATACCAGAAAACCAAACACTCCTCAGTAGCAGCCTAAAGATCAACCTCAGGAGGCTGTTGTGTAATACCAAATGCCTCCTCAAGGCCAACATATTTCAGAACATATGACGAACCCGCTAACTAAAAAAGTGATCTTCTCATTGACATGATCATCCTCTAGAGTAATAAGAAACTCTCTAGTCCAGGCAGGAAATGTGGGAGCATTCTTAAAATAAAAATTGCCCAATCCAGCATGGGTCAACATCATCTTAGTGCAATCCTCCAATCCGGATTCCCTCTTATCAACAAGATCAAAGAACAAGGTAGACACCATCTCTTTATCCTCTACAATCTTCCTCCGGGCCTCATGTACCTCGAAGGAAGTGGATCTAGAAGTCATATTACATTTCATAGAATTCATAATGAACAATAGCAATGCTCAATGGACCGAAAAGAGGAGCAAAAGACCAGAAATACCCGGAAATTGATGTGTGGCGGGATCGAAATTCTTAGCGACGACTTCAAAGTTCTTGGCGGCGGGCGCGCTTTTCTTGGCGGCGGGCGCCGCTTCGAATTTTGTCGAGAAACCGGTGGATCTGGAAGCAGTCGCCCCATGGAGAGCAGCAACGAGGCATCGGTATGGCGGTGAGGTGGTGGCGAGGACAAGAACGAGGATGGCAGGATTGGATCTAACCAGATCTGAAGTGGATCTGAAAAACTTCTCCTCACTCTTCACTTTTCACTTATCTCTATTTTTTTCCTCAAAACTCTCTATTTTTTTCACACTCTTAACTTTTCTGAGATTCTTTTTGAATCTCTTCTCTCCATCGTTCTATTTTTATCTTGATGCACTCTATTCTTTTCTTTTTTTAATTTTTGACTTTCTATTTTTTTAAAGGGAAAAGCGGGCAATACTTGTACAGCAGGTGCGGCCGCCGCCGCATTTAAAAGGTGACCTGGCGACGACCTATTTTTTTCGGCGGCGGGCACCGCTGATCACTTCGTAGCTAGGGACTTTTGAAATTAATTGGCGGTAGAAAAACTTTAGCAATCACATAAGGCCCTTCCTAGTGGGATCTCATCTTGCCTGGAAAGAGTCTAAGGCATGACTGAAATAGAAGGACTATGTCACCAACTTTGAAGTCCTTTCTCAAGATGTTTTTGTCATGCAAAGCCTTAGTCCGCTCTTTGTAGTGAATGGCATTGTCATAAGCTTCAATCTTGGCCTCCTAATACTCTTGTAATTGGAGCTTTCTAAGCTCCCCAACTTCTTCAAGTTGCATATTGCACTTCTTGATAGCCCACCAGGCCTTGTGTTCCAACTCAACGGGCAGATGACATGCCTTTCTAAAAACCAACCTAAAAGGTGACATACCAATAGGTGTTTTCTAGGCTGACATGAAGGCCCATAATGCATCATCAAGCCTCTGACTCCAATATTTTCTGCTAGGAGACACCGTCTTCCCTAAAATGGATTTAATCTCCCTGTTTGACACTTCGGCTTGGCCATTTGTGTGAGGGTGATAGGAAATAGAAACTCTTTAGGTGACATGATACTTCTTTAATAGGGCAGTGATTGTCTTGTTGGAAAAGTGAGTTCCCCTATCACTTATGAGAGCCTTGGGGATTCCAAACCTGTTAAAAATATGGGACTTCAAGAAATCTGCAACAACTCTAGAATCATCAGTCCCGGTGGCCTTCGCTTCCACCCATTTGGAAACGTAGTCCACCGCAAGCAAAATATATACATTACCACTAGAGTTTGGAAAAGGTCCCATAACAATACCCCAAACATCAAATATTTCACAAAAAATCAAACTAGTTTGGGGCATTTCACCCCTACTGGACACATTTCCAACTCTTTGGAACCTATCACAAGATTTACAATGGTTGTGTGCATCTTTAAAGATGGTAGACCACCAAAATACTACATAAAGTACCTTTCTAACAGTTCTTTGAACCCCAAAATGTCCCCCACATGCTTCAGAATGACAAAGTGTAAGGAGAGAATTTACCTAATTTTCTGGAATACAACGGCGGATTACCTGATTAGAGCGGTGCTTCCAAAGATAGGGGTCATCCCAGACAAAAAATCTAGTTATACTACATAGTCTATCCTTATGAGCTTTGTTGAAGGGTTGAGGGAATTCATCTGTGTTGAGGAAGTTCACCAAGTCTACATACCATGGCTCTATGGTGCTCATCTTGGACAAGGACTCATTAGGAAAGCTTGTTTGAATCTGGTTTTGAGGGGTGCTCTCTTCTTGGACAATTTTGTTGAGATGATCAACTACCAGGTTCTCAGCACCCTTCTTGTCCTTGATCTCAATGTCAAATTCACTGAGTAATAGGACCCACCGAATCAATATTGGCTTTGCTTCTTTCTTTATCATTAGGTACCTTAGGTGCAGCATGATCAGTGTAAATGATGACCTCTGTTCCAAGGAGGTAAGGTCTAAACTTCCCAAGAGCAAACACCAGAGCAAGCATATCCTTCTTTGTAGTAGTGTTGAGTCGGTGTTAGGTACTCACGTTCATTAACACTGAACAACGTCCTCAGTTTTGATAATGAAAAACACCATGGGAACTAACGCCTATTGCTAAGTATTTCAGTATAACAGGTTGCGCGACGCAAAGCAAAACATAGAACAACAAGTTCCCACAACATGGGAACTAATGCAACGATGAAAAGAAAGCGACCAACCTCAAGAGTAAACAAAGAGTTCCCATGAGATGGGAACTCAGTGAACCAAATTTCCCACAAGATGGGAACTGGATAAAAAGAACAGGAATCCCTCATAGTCAAGAGTTCCCGAGACAAGGGAACTGAGAAGACAAGAGTTCCCCTTGGATGGGAACTGGCGCATGCATGAAAGCGATATCTCAACGTAGTTTTAGGGATCCTGTCTTGATCGGACAAAAGGGTGTCCCAGACTTCAAAGTTGTAGTAGAACGAAGAGGACCATCCAACGGTCCGATGTGATCCGAGAGTTCACAATGCAAATTCAAATCAAAGTCACATGTCAACCTTAAGGATCAGACTTGGAGAGCAAGGCAAAAAGGTATTTAGGACAAATGCCTCAAATGGATAAGGGTTTCTCATCGCGCCTATTTAAGCCCTTCAACAGTGACCTTGCTGCTTACTTTTCACAAATCACAAACTTCAAACACAAAGAGAAAAGAGCAGAAGATCTACTCAGGTGAAGACCATCAAGTTGGTGAAAAGTCCCCGACGGCGAGCTAATCTCGACGACAGTGAAAGAAGAAAGAAGTAGTTTGTAGGTCTAGGGGAACTCTAGCAAAGAGATAGAAGAATGGAAAGGTTTAACTTTTGCTTTGTCTTTGATTGTGAGCATTCACCAGGTTAGGGTTGAGAGAATACATTAGTGTTTCCTAGGGAGGGAGTCCTTATAGGAGCAGAGAAGTTTGTATTCGGCCTTGTAACCTGAAGGGAACTAATCAATAAAGAAAAGGGAACTCACTCGAAAATCCTCCAAGGGGAGGTAGAGGTTTACTCACGCGATTAGTTGATCGTTGTGGGGTTCCTCTATAAGCAAATTGTCTCTATTGTTTCTATTTACCTGCACGTTTTATTTATTCTATTGCATGTGGGAACTGTTTGATACAGTTCCCATAACCATTTATGATTGACCTTCTATCCAACAATTGGTATCAGAGCAGGCGCTCTAGTTAGTTAGTCTTATAGGTGCCAGGAAAAATGTCTCAGGAACTCACGAAGATTGAACATGGGAACAAAAAGCCTCCCAGACTCATCGTCGAATGCTTCGAAAACTGGCAGCTCAAGATGAGAGACGGGATGAGAAGCCATGACTACCAAGACTGGTGTATCATAGAGCATGGGAACTTCCAAGTTAATGCAACTATTTTGGACGACCTTTCCAAACGGTGTCCCAACGAGTGGCAATGCATGGACGCCAACTACAAGGCCAAAATGTATCTCAACAATGCCATGTGTGAGCAAGACAATGACAGAGTGGCTAACATGTAAACAACCAAGGAAATTTGGGAAGCCATTCAACAAATGCACGTTGGGAGTTCTGATCTAAAGGAAGATCACCAAATGAACTCTAGAAGGGATTTTTTCAACTTCAAAATGACTATGGCTGAATTGATTGATAGCTATCAGTCGCGTTTTGAGTCTCTCTGCTCCAAGCTAGCAATCCTTGGAATCACCAAGCAAGAAATCCCCGACAAAATGAAGGTGCAGCAACTGTTCAACGGGTTGACAACTGAGTAGGCAAACGGACGAACCATGTTCAATGAGAACCTTGAGAATAGGAACTGGATGCTTCACCAAGTGTTTGGTAATCTCATTGGTCACGAGAAGAGAAAATAGGAAGATAAGCAACAAGAGATGGAGATGAGAGGCATAGCACTCAAATTGGAGAAGGTTCTTAAGTTTGTCCATGAGCAATATGAAGAATCTGAGAAGGACGACGATGAGGAACTTGTGCTAGTCACAAAGGCCCTTAGAAACTTCTAAAAAAAAGGGAAGTTCAAGAGGAACTCCAGCATAGAAAGAAGGAACTATGAGTCCAACAACTAGTACCAAGATAAAGACAAAGATCTTGTTGATGCCACGTGCTACAAGTGCTACAAAAGGGGACACTTCGCCAAAACCTGTCCTCAAGGAACTGAGGAGAGAAGACCCTACAAAGGCAAGAACAAGGCATACATAGCAACCTGGAGTGACTCCAATGAGGAGCCAGAAGTGTGGACAACCCTGAAACTTGTGTTATGGTCATAGGGGAGACCACTAGGGAAGAATCCAGTGAGGTAAATCTTGAAACCCTTCTTGACTCTCTTTCTCAATATGAAAAACCTGAGCTGCTTAAATTGATGACCAAGCAGCTAAAAGATAATATCAAGATTCAAAGAAAACTTGATCAAACAGAACATGTGTTAGCCGAAAAACTGGGAATGGAGCCTTGTTCCCAATGTGTGCAGCTTGTCAAAAAATTGTAGTGCTCTTTCAATGAGATCACACTCTTGAGAAGGGAGCTCAATAGCATTGAGAGTGAAAAGGATGAGATTCTTAAGAAGCTGAGTGAAAATTAAAAGTCTCAAGAAAGTTCCCTTCCACAAACCACTAAAGAAGCCATCCCTACAACCATGTTTTTCCCAGCTAGGCATGGGATATGGTACGAGGAAGGATCATCAAAGGATGGAATCTCCCCTCTAACGGAAAAAGAAAGAAATGAGTGTAGGGATCTTGAGCTTCAAAGTCGAAAGCTAAAGAATGCTCAATTAGAAGAGAGAATTTGTGTACTTGAAAGTGAGAAAGATGGGAACAATGAGTACTACATTGGGAACACTAGCCACAAAATGTACCTTAAGATAGCGAAGGGAAACGACTCTAGAGTCTACAATCAGGAAGCGATGGAAAGAAATAAGATCCAAAGACCTCACCCAAAGTACTATCATGGAGAGTACTACAAAACTTGCTGGGAGTGTGGAGCTCATGGGCACTACATTGAAAGTTGTCCAAGAGACAAGCACATAGCTCACACAATGCTGGGAACAAGAGCTACAAAAACAAAAGCTTTCAAAGAAAGAATTTGAGCATGCCAATTCCGTAGAAAGTTCCCAACAGTGGGAACTCGCCTAGGAACTCCTCCCTGAGTCCTAGTTACTCCACACAAGTTCATAACATAGCAGATTATTTAGTCGAAAGAACTCTGTTCCCTTGCATGGAACCAAGTAAGAGACATCTTGCCTGGGTCTCCAAATCTAACTAATTTTGTAGGTTCTAGTGAGGGAGAACAACATATAGGTCATTGATTATGGATGTTCCAACCACATGACCGGGAAGAAAGATAACCTCACCTCACTACTTACAAAAGTCGATGGAGGCCACGTCTCTTTCGGCAACAAGAACAAAGGCGAAATCATTTGAACTAGCGAAGCAATCCTCAACAACGGAATCAAGATCAAAAATGTAAATTTGGTCACGGACCTTGGGTATAATTTGTTGAGTGTTTCACAAATGTGTGACCAAGGAAACAATATGGTCACATTTGATTCAAAGGAGTGTCTTGTTATCAACAAGAAGACAAACAAGATCATACTCAAGGGAACAACGTCCAACAACATCTATTTCGAAGACACTTTGTATGAACCTCCAAGGAAACTGTGTATTGTAAGTTCCATTAATGAAGAGGAACTTTGGCAAAGAAGATTGGGGCATGCCAGAGTAAACCAAATCCTGAAGTTGTTTCTTCAAGATCTCGTGATTGGATTGCCCAGGATCAATCTAGAAGGCATGAAGATGTGCGAGGCCTGTGTCAAAGAAAAACAAACAAGAAGCTCCTAAAACCCAAACGAGTCGTGAGTACTACCCGTCCTTTGGAACTGATCCATATGGATCTCTATGGTCCCATGCAGATAGCTAGTTATGGAGGAAAAAGGTACATGTTTATTCTCATTGATGATTTTTCCAGATTTACTTAGGTTATTGTCCTTGTGTCCAAATCGAATACCTTTAGGGAGTTTGAGCCTTTCATGAAGAGAGTAGAGGTGAGTTTGGGTCTAAAGCTCATTGCTCTGAGATCTGACCATGGAACTGAGTTCAAGAACTCAGAATTTATACAATACTGTGACAAGAATGGCGTCTCACACAGCTTCTCTACCCCGCGTACTCCACAACAAAATGGAGTTCTGGAAAGGAATAATTGAACTCTGGAAGCAATGGCTAGAACAATGATGATTGAGAGTGGAGTTCCTTAGAACTTTTGGGCAGAGGCAATTTCTACAGCAACTTACATTCGCAACAGAGCCATGGTCCGTCCAATGATCAAAAAGACTGCTTATGAATTGATCAGAGGAAGGAAGCCTAATACTTCCCATTTAAGAGTCTTTGGATGCAAATGCTTTGTACACAACAATGGGAAAGACAATCAGGGAAAGTTTGATGCAAGAAGTGATGAATGGATCTTCTTGGGATATTCACCTCACAACAAAACTTACAGGGTGTACAACAAAAGAACCAAGAAGATAGAGGAGAGCATTCACGTAATATTCAAGGAAGAGTTAGTCAAAGTGGGAACTGATGTGCAGAAAGTAGAAAATCACTTCCAGCTTCCCTAGAACAAGGAAGATGATGAGGATGATGAGGATGAACCAAGGAAAGGAACACGTCGCTATCCTCAAGGGAACAATGACTCTCAAATCAGAGAAGTTCAAGAATCTTCTGAGCTCCCATCACTGGACGAATCTCCAGACACCTCACAAGCGGGTTCCCTAGTTCCTCATGTAATATCCGCGATATTCCAAGTTTTTGTTTATATATAATATTTATTATTATCAATTATTTTTCTCTAATTTCTAGAAATAAAATTAACTTCTATTATTTTTCTTTTGAAAGAGTTTATCAAAGAAAATTAAAATAGATAAAAATGCAATAAAATAACTTGAGAGACATAGAAAATAAGTGAGGTAAATTAATAAAAAGAGCATTAGATAAAAATAAGAAATTGATTTTTTATTTCATAAAAAAGATTATACAAAGGCCTAAGAATCCAACTTACAAGCCTTGCAAAAAGAATGCAAGAGCCGGGATTTGAACCCGAGATCTCTTGCACTCTAACCTCACACGCCCCTCACCAAATCCCGCTAGACCATTGTAATTTCTTGTTCATTCAACCTAACCTTTTCCTCTTATAAAAACAAGCCCCTTCTTCCAATTTGAACATCAGACTAAAGTCTGATGGAGTTACGTTGATTTGAAAGGCACCCATTGCATGCCTCCTCCACCTCCTCTTTGCTTGTTGACCACCCTTGTGACCTCACTTCTCATCACCATGGAAGAAGCACACTCTTGACCAATGCATGGACATCTCTTCTTCCTCCATTGGTGCATACCTTGAGCCATGGATTGCAAGCTCACCCTAAGTTGTCTATAAAAGCCTCTCCCAAGCTCTCATTCAAGCCTTTACTCTCTCTTCTAGCAAGAACTTCATATTTCACCAAAAATCAGCCTCAAACTAGTTCAAACTTCTCCATTCAAAGTCCACAAAAACACCAAAAATTTTCCCCTTCTTCTCCTTAGAGCCACCCGACCGCCTGCCCCTGCCCGACCGCAAAACCGCCGGACGTCGCCGCCCTCCTCGCGCCACCGCCTGCCCTCGTCGGACCCCTGGCCGCGCCGCCCCTGCCCGCCGGCCCTCCTCCTCTGCCTTCTCCAGTGTTCTGTATTTTACAGAATACTCATAGTAAATTTCTATCCTAAGATATAAATATCCATTTATGTATTTTCTTTAATTATAAGGCTTTTGTAAATTGTAGAAAATATTTAGGTAAATAAATGGAATAAAAATATTGGGTGGGAGATCTTGTCAGTTGGAAAGCTAGAAATAAATTGTTTTACCTTGGTAACTTAAGATATAAAACAAATAGATAAATTTTTATGAATTTTATTACATGCATGCCTCTTTCATAATATAAATAGTGGTTTTTATAAAATAAATATAGCATACAAAATAATAATTATTATTGTCATCTTTGATCAAATAGGAATTTTAAAGTTATTATGCATGCCTTAAACTAAAAGATGATATCATATTATATGATCTTAATAATAATAAGATTATTAAATGAGTTCATTACCTAGTGAAATATAGGTACCATTACCATCTCTATTCAAAAATAATAACAAAGTTTCTAGTTGATAAAAGTTGTTGCATGTCTTAGATATTAGATGACATATTATAGTATTAAAATTGTAGAGAAACTTTATAAAAATATTTTTATGTAACACTTGTAGACATAGACCATAGTTAACCTTAGACATATATTTATGAAAATATGATATTATTAATGAAAATATTACTAAAGTCATTTGTAAGAAAGATAGGATTTTTTTTTATAACCTCTAAGTGTAGAGATTTGTCACAAGACATAAGCTTTAGGTTAAATACATTAAGTATGATATTATATTAAATCTAGGATTTTATATAGCATAAAGTTGACTTACTTGGAAAGAAATCATTTTAAATATAGAAAAGATTCTATGTGATAAACTACAATATCATAATATATAAATATGATCAAAGATATTTTATAAGCCTTATAATATAAAAGGGTTATAGTAGAAACTTCTATTTATGGAAACTTCCTTGTAAAGAGAGTTTATACATGACAACTTTATTTAAAGAGGATTATGTAGGTAAATACTTTTCTATTAAGAAAATATTATTAATAAAGTATTTTAGATAAGGTAGTCAATATTATAAGGTCCATCCAAGAATAATTGGAAATTTAAAAGTAATAGTTTATTATCATAAATAAGTAAAAAGGATAATTTTTAATAATTATTTTACTAATTACTTTTAATAACGGTTTTACGGAATAATAAGGATATTACAAAACCAAAATAATAATTAAGGGATATTATTATTATTTTGAGGAAAATCACCTTCTAAATTATTATTATAATAATTTAGAATCTCAAACTCTCTTATAAAATATTATAAGAGATAATTCAAACCTTGAGAGGAAAATCATGGTTTAAGCCTTTCGCAAAATTTTCGTGTCGATAGGTCGGAATCCTCGCTCGTAGTGGGAAATCGCTTAAGTTCGTCAAAGCTCGTTCGTAAGAAACCGTTACGTTAAGGCAAGTGGAATTTCCCCTTGCAACCTTTACATTCCATTTCGTGAAAATCCTTGATGTTGGGAACAATTAGTATGCTTAAATAAAAATGAACCTAGGAAATATTGAGTGCTAGAAATAACGACAATTGTTAGCGTAGTACGTTTTATATTCCTTTGTTAGGATTATATATGCTAGTATGTTTGTTATCTTGATTGATTACAATCTCGTTCAAGAGATTAACTTTGAATGAACTAGAAAGGGGTGCGGGTTAGCCGACGCCTCTATATAACCTTACTAAGTCGTACGTCCATACGACTTTCGGGATCATGATCTCCATCAGCTCCGATTGCAAGGAGGGATTGTGCCCACTCTAGCTAAGTGTCGGAGAATTGAAGTTCTCCTTCGGGTGGCTCAGAATATCCGTGTCCCACCACTCCCTATTAAAAATCATTAACAAGCCGAATATTTTTCGTCACTATATAAGATAAGTGCGAATGCACATTTAAGATACCAAAACCGGACCAGTCTCAAATGATCGATCTGGCTCCTGGTCCGCTCAGGGCGCGAGAGGTTTTCACTTGTATGAATTAATAAACGTTCTCAACATACTTTCGAAATCCTAAAGAAGTCTACAATCTAGTAGCTCTTCTATCTCTTATCGAGTTATCTTCGTCTAAGATATACTCTCCTTAGAACCATCAAAACTCCACATAAACAAGCTTTATTATATAGCCCCATTGTAAACGCAACCCTAATATCTCTTTCGATAATATTTGAAATTTCCCAAAAAACCCTCGGGAAGTTCCCTTCTCGCTTGCTTAGTCTCTTAGACTAATTCTTCTTTTCCGCATTTTTGCCTGGCATTCTATCACCCCTCGCGAATTATGTCAGAATCTAGGAACCCCAGCAAGGCGTGAAGTGAAGTGAAGACGAAGGAAGAACAAGGATTTCAAGATGTACCTTTCTATCATTTTGCTTTAGTTTCATTACGTTTCAAGGACAAGCAGGTTTTGCATTTCAATTCCGAACAACTTTATATTTGAAAACAATGTAAGATGTTTTGTAAGAACTAAGTCTCCCTCAGGAGCACCTATTCGCATTATGTATTATGTTTTATTCCGCATTTTAAATTGGTCTATATCATTCTAAAAGCCTTGGGTGACTTTGGACGGTAAAGTCTGAGGTCATTGGCGGTAATACCCAATGTTGTAAAATAGGGGTGTTACAATTGTGGTATCAGAGCTAAACGTTTTTGTTTTAAAACCGAAAAGTTTTAAAACCGAAAAGTGTCGAAAACTTAGAACTTTCAAACCTTGACTTTTACTTCCGCTATTTAACACTTTCCTTTATAGAAAATTTCCTTCTTTACTCTCTCCTAGAAGACCTAGGATTACTAACTTTTCAAATTCAAAATTTCTTAGCTAAGAAAAATATGTTTCCAAAAGATATTAGAAACCTCACATAGCAAATACCTAGTTCTAGAACTTATCTTTTCTCAAAATCTTTCTACCTTCTGAAGAAATCGAAATAGTACGAAAAATTTCAACTTGTAGGTAATATAAGTGTTTCTTTAGAAATTTCTACTTTCACATTAGAGAATTTGTTTAGTAACCCCAAACTTGCACTTCCTACAATCTTATGTGCTCAACAAGAAAAACCTTAGAACACCTAAATAGGGCCAAGAAAATGAAAAATAAAAAGTAAAGTCTTGACTTGGTAAATTTTCAAAATCTTGACCTCCTTCACTACGTCTTCCTTCTATAGAAACTAAGGAGGTTCTATACTAACACCTGTTTCCTTTTCCTTCCTCAGAAAAACCATGGATAGCCCAAACAACCACTATGGAAACCATGTCAACGGAGCCAACTTCGGGATGCAAGCCCCGAACCCTTACTTTCCCCATCCTAACGCTGAGTATGAAGAAGACCAACCCGGAGTTGACATGGAGGTTGATCAGATCGGAAAGCCGTGGGAGGAGTCGGAGGAAGATCCCGAGGAGGACCCCCACCTCCCTATCGAGCTCTCAGATGACGAGGTCGCTCCGGCTGCACTACCCCCGTCACCAGTATACGAGCCTGAGGGTTATCCCTCGGAGGATGAGGAAATGGCCCCGGGTTATGAACCCGAGGACTACGCTGATGAAGAGGATGAAGAGTTGGAGCCCGAGCACCAACTAGAAGGTATCGTACCTGAACTCAACTTCGAGGACGGGGAAAAGGAGGAGTTTGATGAGGAGGAGTTGGAGCTGCTGTGGCAAGCACATGCAGAATGGGACGCCATGAACGAGGCGTCGGAAGAAGAAGACGAGGACGGGGTGGTAATCGACCTAGAGTCACCCCCACCACCATCGCCCCCAGCAAGCCCCGAGATGGAGTACGTTCCCCCGGCTCCTATGCCCCCTATGATCGAGGTTCCGAGGGTCATGCCGAGAGTGGAGGTTGACTCACCTCCGCGAGTGCCCGAGCCTGTGGGGCCCATGCCCCCAATGATGGACTTCTGGTGCCATGAAGACGACGTACTACTACGGCAACTCCAGATCGGGTCCAGCAGCGGCAACTACTCGGAGGAGAGACTTTATGGGCCGCTCTCACTTCGCGAGCAGGCAATGCAAGCCCCCAGGGATGTGAAGATGGAGGGCTTCGTTACATGGATGGAGGGAGAGTCCTCCAATCGCCGGGCTCGACCACCCTTGGTCAACGCCCCGCCACCTCCAGGTGCCACACCCTCCAGAAGTCGTAGAGTGAATGTGGACCTACTGCAGAGCCACAGAGAGGAGTGGGTTCGAGAGAGAGAGAGAGAGGGATCAAGCACAGAGGCTGCAGTACAGGATTTGCTTCGCAGAGTCTCAAGCCCGCGAGAACCGCCACAGCCATAGAATCGAGCAAGCTAACCTCCTTCTTACCAATGACACAGGGATCATTGATGACACCCTTTTCGAGGACGGGTTCCTCGACACTTACACAGACCTCATCTAGATCTTTAGCCTTATACTCTTTCATTTTCAGAAGTGAGCCTAGACCACTTCTTTCGACTTCATTTTGTACCTAGGAAGTCGACTCGGATTAGCTTTCTTTCCTGTGTTAAGAACGGCTTAAGTTATGAAAGCCCTTGTACTTTTCCTTATGAAACTAGTAATGAAGTTACCCTTTCGCGATTATTAGCACTTGCGTATTCAATCTTACTTATATTATTGTCTTAACGATTAAAAACAAACCCAAAACCTTCAGATGGTCAACACAAGAGCCACCAATCGCAGTTCCACTGTGCCTTGAGAAGGCAATGATGATAGGGAGTCTGAAGCTCGAAGAGAGACACGTGTAAACCCACCACCTGCACCAGCTGCTCCAATTACGTTCAACGCATAAACTGTAGGTGCACTGCGCACTCTCGTACAACAACTGATACGAGAGGAAATTCCTGCTACGGTTCCTAAACCCGTGGACCCCGAAACACCTGAAGAAGTGCAAGAAGAAGTTGGTCAAACAGCAGAGGTGGTTCCCGTGAAGCAAAATCTGGTCAGCTTCACTGAGGGAATCAAGGCTTTCAACGCCATGAAGCCTGACTCATACGACGGAACCGGGGATCCGTCAGGAGTGCAGTACTGGTTTTCTCATATGGAGCGGCTCCTACGCAACATACCATGCTCAGAAGCGGATAAGGTGCACATGGTTGCACTAAAATTAAAAGATGAAGCAGGCGAGTGGTGGGAAAGTTCTAGTCTATCCAGCCGCCCAGATTTAAGCTGGGCCATGTTCAAGAACAAGATGATGCGCCGATTCTTCACGGAATCGATGCAAGATGAAAAGTTGGACGAGTTCCACTCCCCGAAGCTGCACGGGTTGAACGTGCTGGAAAGGGCTAAGAAGTTTAATCACCTGATACAGTATGCTGATGAAGAGATCACCACGGAAAAGCAGAAGATCAAACACTTCCACCGTTGGATGAGCGACCACATCAAGCCTTGGATGGCGAACCGCTCCTTCACAACCTTGGAGGAGTATGTGGATCATGCACATAAAATGGAGTCGACTCTGAAGGTTCCTGAGCGAAAGAAGTTCGATGGAGGGAAGCCTCACCACTCCAGCCATAGTGGATTTAAGAGGCCAGCATCGCCGCAAGGTTCTCAGTGGTCAAAGAAAAGCAAGCACAAGGCTTCGTCGGTTGGTACAAAACCAAGCTTTAGGGCGGAATCCACAAAGACCCCAATCGTCTGCCACAACTTTGCCGAACCCGGGCACATAAACCGGAAATGTCCCAAGCCCCCAAGAAGATGTTACAATTGCAACAAAGATGGGCACCTCCGACAATTTTGCAGGCAACCAGCGAATTCAGCAGGTCAGACCCGCTCGAACACGGTGTCCCAGCGACCTCAGGCGTCAAACAAGCCAGCAGGAACCGCTTCAGTTCAGTCCACAGCTAACCAGAAAGGCAAAGGGCCTATGAACTCGCAAGGACAAGGGCAGAGATTGTATGAGATGCGCAACACTGACAAGCCAAAAGAACCCATTTGCCAAGGTACTCTCCATATCCGTTCTAAAGACGTGTTTATACTCTTCGATTCCGGTGCTTCACATTCTTTCATATCCGAAAAGTGCATAGAACTTCTAGAATTAGACAATCTCGAGGAATGTGAACCGTTCATAGTGAACCTTCCAAATGGAGAAAAGATAATAGGGGCAAGGCAGTTAGGTAGATTTCCCCTATGCATTCAGGGAGTAATCTTTCACTCCAACTTGATATGCATCCCGATGGATCCCTACGACATCATTCTCGGAAGAGATTGGTTGTCTCAGCATGGAGCAATAATCGATTTCTACACCCGGACTGTAACCATCAACTCTGGAGGAAAACATGTTTGCAGATTCAAGGGAAAGCGAGAAGAAGAAAACGGAAAAGTGATCAACGCCATGAAGGTTGGGAAGTTACTCCGACAGGGCTGTGTTGGGTATCTTTGTTACCTCGAGCCAACGGAGAAAAGGGTGGTGGATATCCAGGAAATCCCTGTAGCCCGAGAATTCCCCGACGTTTTCCCAGAAGAACTCCCAAGATTGCCTCCCCGACGAGAAGTCGAGTTTTCAATAAGCCTCGAGCCGGGTACCGCCCCAATCTCTAAAGCGCCCTACAGAATGGCCCCGCTAGAGATGAAAGAACTCAAGAGTCAACTCGAAGAACTGCTTGAGAAGGGTTACATCCGACCGAGTGCTTCGCCCTGGGGAGCGCCCGTGCTATTTGTGAAGAAGAAGGACGGAACCTTCCGTTTGTGCATCGACTACAGAGAACTGAACAAGGTCACCATCAAGAACAAGTATCCTCTTCCAAGGATAGATGATCTCTTAGACCAACTCCGAGGTGCAAAAGTGTTCTCCAAGATCGACCTGAGATCAGGCTATCATCAACTTCGGATCCGCGATGAGGACATTCCGAAGACCGCATTTCGCACTCGCTATGGCCACTACGAGTTTGTAGTGATGCCATTCGGCCTGACTAACGCACCTATGGTGTTCATGGATTTGATGCACCGATGCTTCCATGAATACCTCGACAAGTTTGTCATCGTCTTCATTGACGACATCTTAATCTACTCTGGGAATCGAGCAGAGCATGAAGAACACCTTCGAACAGTGCTACAAATCTTAAGGCACAACCAACTTTACGCCAAATTATCCAAGTGTGATTTATGGCTGAAAGAAGTGGCCTTCCTAGGCCATGTTATCAATCAAGACGGAGTAATGGTGGACCCAAAGAAGATTGAAGCTGTCTCAGAATGGAAGCAACCAAAGAATGTAAAAGAAATTCGCAGCTTCCTAGGACTTGTGGGGTACTACCGAAGATTCGTCGAGGGATTCTCAAAGATCACCCTACCAATGACGAAGTTGCTCCGAAAAACCCACAAGAAGTTTGTGTGAGACGAAAAGTGTGAAGAAAGCTTTCAAGAACTCAAGAAGTGTCTAACAAGCGCACTAGTTTTTACTCTGCTAGATGGGCACGACGGCTATGTGGTCTAAAGTGATGCCTCAAAGCAAGGCTTGGGATGCGTGCTTATGCAGAATGGGAAGGTGATTGCCTACGCATTTCGTCAGATCAAAGTCTATGAAGTGAATTACCCAACCAACGACCTCGAACTAGCAGCAGTGGTGTTTGCTTTGAAAATCTGGCGACACTACCTGTACGGGGTCAAATGTCAGATCTTCACATACCACAAAAGCTTGAAGTATGTGTTCACCCAGAAGGAACTAAACATGAGACAAAGAAGATGGCTGGAACTACTGAAAGACTACGACATCGAGCTGCTCTACCATCCGGGCAAAGCTAATGTCGCAGCAGACGCTCTCAGTCGTAAGACACAACAAGAGGGCTTGATCGCAATGCTAACGGCCCAGCCAAAGCTGCAACAAGAACTGATCAGGGAAGGCATCGAGGTCTGTTACGGAAGACAACAAGGTTGTCTAAACACTTTGGAAATCCAATCCGATTTGCTGACAGAGATTAAAGAGAAGCAGATTGAGGACATCATGTTGATTAGGATAAGCGGCGAGGTACAAGAAGGCAAGGCACCAGGGTTCGTCATTCAAGATGACGGTTCCCTATGGTTTCAAAACCGAATTTGTGTGCCAGCAATGGACGAGCTCCAAAAGATCATTTTAAAGGAAGCCCACTCATCTGCCTACTCAGTACACCCAGGAGCAAGTAAAATGTACAAGGACGTACGCAGAAATTTCTGGTGGCCAAATCTGAAACAAGATGTCGCAGAGTTCATATCTAAATGCTTAGTCTGCCAAAAAGTAAAGATCGAACATCGAAGACCTGGAGGAAAGTTGCAATCCCTTTCCGTGCCAGAATGGAAATGGGAAGATATTGCAATGGATTTTGTGACCGATCTTCCCAAGACCCAAAAGCTGAAGGATTCTATCTGGGTTATCGTGGATCGGCTCACCAAGAGCGCCCACTTCATCCCCATTCAAAAGAAGTGGAAGGCTCCAAAGCTAGCAACAGTTTTCGTCAAAGAAATAGTCCGCCTCCATGGGACCCCAAAGACGATCATCTCCGATCAAGACGGTCGCTTCATGGCCTCTTTATGGCAAGAACTACACAAGGCCATGGGCACAGAACTGAAATTCAGCACAGCTTTTCATCCTCAAATTGATGGTCAATCAGAAAGGACCATCCAAACTCTTGAGGACATGCTTCGGGTGTGTGTGCTCGATCGCACAACAAGCTGGGATGACAACCTGCACCTCATAGAATTCACCTACAACAATAGCTGGCATTCCTCCATCAAGATGGCTCCCTTCAAAGCCCTATACGGCCGGAAATGTCGTTACCCGCTTTGTTGGGACGATAACGCCGACAAGATTCTCTTAGGTCATGACCTAATAGAACAAACTGCCTCCGAAGTCGCCCTCATCCGTCAGAAAATGTTGACCGCCCAGAGTCGACAGAAGTCTTATGCAGATCTGAAAAGGAGAGACATTGAGTTTACAGAAGGAGATAAGGTGTTTGTCAAAGTATCTCCTTCAAAGGGCATTTTCCGCTTCGGGAAGCGAGGCAAGCTCAACCCTCGCTATGTAGGACCCTTCGAAATCCTTGAGCGAGTCGGCAATCTGGCCTATCGAGTTGCTTCACCACCCTCTGCTCACCCTACACACAATGTGTTCCATGTGTCACTCTTGAGGAAGTATGTGCCCGACGAATCCCACGTGATCAACTTCGACGATGTCGAAATCCAGTCGCATGGCACTTACGAAGAGAGACCAATCAAGATTGTAGAGCATCGAGTCAAGCAATTACGCAACAAAGAAGTACCTTTAGTCCGTGTACTTTGGTCCAAAGATGGTAACGAAGGTACAACTTGGGAAACCTGGGAAACCGAGCAAGACATGCAGAGGCGTTTCCCAGAGTTAATGTCTTCTTGAACACCATTAGCGTAATCCTTTTAAGGGGGTACTAGACCCCATAGCATCCTCACAAGTCGTGAGCTGTAATTGCTTTTGTCTCTACATCCTGGTACCGTCCTATTTTTCTCTAAGTTTCGGGGACGAAACTTATTTAAGGGGGTACTATTGTAATATCCGCGATATTCCAAGTTTTTATTTATATAAAATATTTATTATTATCATTTATTTTTCACTAATTTCTAGAAATCAAATTAACTTCTATTATTTTTTTTTTGAAAGAGTTTATCAAAGAAAATTAAAATAGATAAAAATGCAATAAAATAACTTGAGGGACATAGATTAATAAGTGAGGTAAATTAATAAAAAGAGCATGAGATAAAAATAAGAAATTGATTTTTTATTTCATAAAATAGATTATACAAAGGCCTAAGAATCCAACTTACAAGCCTTGCAAAAAGAATGCAAGAGCCGGGATTTGAACCCGAGATCTCTTGCACTCTAACCTCACATGCCCCTCACCAAATCCCGCTAGACCATTTTAATTTCTTGTTCATTCAACCTAACCTTTTCCTCTTATAACAAACAAGCCCCTTCTTCCAATTTGAACATCAGACTAAAGTCTGATGGAGTTACGTTGATTTGAAAGGCACCCATTGCATGCCTCCTCTACCTCCTCTTTGCTTGTTGACCACCCTTGTGACCTCACTTCTCATCACCATGGAAGAAGCGCACTCTTGACCAATGCATGGACATCTCTTCTTCCTCCATTGGTCCATACCTTGAGCCATGGATTGCAAGCTCACCCTAAGTTGTCTATAAAAGCCTCTCTCAAGCTCTCATTCAAGCCTTTACTCTCTCTTCTAGCAAGAACTTCATATTTCACCAAAAATCAGCCTCAAACTAGTTCAAGCTTCTCCATTCAAAGTCCACAAAAACACCAAAAAATTTCCCCTTCTTCTCCTTGGAGCCGCCGGACCGCCTGCCCCTGCCCGACCGGACCATCGTCGGACGTCGCCGCCCTCCTCGCGCCACCGCCTGCCCTGGCCGGACCCCTGGCCGCGCCGCCCCTGCCCACCGGCCCTCCTCCTCTGCCTTCTCCAGTGTTCTGTATTTTACAGAATACTCATAGTAAATTTCTATCCTAAGATATAAATATCCATTTATGTATTTTCTTTAATTATAAGGCTTTTGTAAATTGTAGAAAATATTTAGGTAAATAAATGGAATAAAAATATTGGGTGGGAGATCTTGTTAGTTGGAAAGCTAGAAACAATTTGTTTTACCTTGGTAACTTAAGATATAAAACAAATAGATAAATTTTTATGAATTTTATTACATGCATGCCTCTTTCATAATATAAATAGTGGTTTTTATAAAAATAAATATAGCATACAAAATAATAATTAGTATTGTCATCTTTGATCAAATAGGAATTTTAAAGTTATTATGCATGCCTTAAACTAAAAGATGATATCATATTATATGATCTTAATAATAATAAGATTATTAAATGAGTTCATTACCTAGTGAAATATAGGTACCATTACCATCTCTATTCAAAAATAATAACAAAGTTTCTAGTTGATAAAAGTTGTTGCATGTCTTAGATATTAGATGACATATTATAGTATTAAAATTGTAGAGAAACTTTATAAAAATATTTTTATGTAACACTTGTAGACATAGACCATAGTTAACCTTAGACATATATTTATGAAAATATGATATTATTAATGAAAATATTACTAAAGTCATTTATAAGAAAGATAGGATTTTTTTTTATAACCTCTAAGTGTAGAGATTTGTCACAAGACATAAACTTTAGGTTAAATACATTAAGTAAGATATTATATTAAATCTAGGATTTTATATAGCATAAAGTTGACTTACTTGGAAAGAAATCATTTTAAATATAGAAAAGATTCTATGTGATAAACTACAATATCATAATATATAAATATGATCAAAGATATTTTATAAGCCTTATAATATAAAAGGGTTATAGTAATAGAATAAATAGGATTAATCTAAATTAAGAGAATTTTAGGCAAGTTACCTTATAAGGAAAAGTAGAAACTTCTATTTATGGAAACTTCCTTGTAAAGAGAGTTTATACATGACAACTTTATTTAAAGAGGATTATGTAGGTAAATACTTTTCTATTAAGAAAATATTATTAATATAGTATTTTAGATAAGGTAGTCAATATTATAAGGTCCATCCGAGAATAATTGGAAATTTAAAAGTAATAGTTTATTATCATAAATAAGTAAAAAGGATAATTTTTAATAATTATTTTACTAATTACTTTTAATAACGGTTTTACGGAATAATAAGGATATTACAAAACCAAAATAATAATTAAGGGATATTATTATTATTTTGAGGAAAATCACCTTCTAAATTATTATTATAATAATTTAGAATCTCAAACTCTCTTATAAAATATTATAAGAGATAATTCAAACCTTGAGAGGAAAATCATGGTTTAAGCCTTTCGCAAAATTTCTGTGTCGATAGGTCGGAATCCTCGCTCGTAGTGGAAAATCGCTTAAGTTCGTCAAAGCTCGTTCGTAAGAAACCGTTACGTTAAGGCAAGTGGAATTTCTCCTTGCAACCTTTACATTCCATTTCGTGAAAATCTTTGATGTTGGGAACAATTAGTATGCTTAAATAAAAATGAACCTAGGAAATATTGAGTGCTAGAAATAACGACAATTGTTAGCGTAGTACGTTTTATATTCCTTTGTTAGGATTATATATGCTAGTATGTTTGTTATCTTGATTGATTACAATCTCGTTCAAGAGATTTACTTTGAATGAACTAGAAAGGGGTGCGGGTTAGCCGACGCCTCTATATAACCTTACTAAGTCGTACGTCCATACGACTTTCGGGATCATGATCTCCATCCGCTCCGATTGCAAGGAGGGATTGTGCGCACTCTAGCTAAGTGTCGGAGAATTGAAGTTCTCCTTCGGGTGGCTCGGAATATCCGTGTCCCACCACTCCCTATTAAAAATCATTAACCAGCCAAATATTTTTCGTCACTATATAAGATAAGTGCGAATGCACATTTAAGATACCAAAACCGGACCGGTCTCAAATGATCGATCCGGCTCTTGGTCCGCTCAGGGCGCGAGAGGTTTTCACTTGTATGAATTAATAAATGTTCCCAACATACTTTCGAAATCCTAAAGAAGTCTACAATCTAGTAGTTCTTCTATCTCTTATCGAGTTATCTTCGTCTAAGATATACTCTCCTTCGAACCATCAAAACTCCACATAAACAAGCTTTATTATATAGCCCCATTGTAAACACAACCCTAATATCTCTTTCGATAATATTTGAAATTTCCCAAAAAACCCTCAGGAAGTTCCCTTCTCGCTTGCTTAGTCTCTTAGACTAATTCTTCTTTTCCGCATTTTTGCCTGGCATTCTATCGCCCCTCGCGAATTATGTCAGAATCTAGGAACCCCAGCAAGGCGTGAAGTGAAGTGAAGACGAAGGAAGAACAAGGATTTCAAGATGTACCTTTCTATCATTTTGCTTTAGTTTCATTACGTTTCAAGGACAAGCAGGTTTTGCATTTCAATTCCGAACAACTTTATATTTGAAAACAATGTAAGATGTTTTGTAAGAACTAAGTCTCCCTCGGGAGCACCTTTTCTCATTATGTATTATGTTTTATTCCGCATTTTAAATTGTTCTATATCATTCTAAAAGCCTTGGGTGACTTTCGACGGTAAAGTCTGAGGTCACTGGCGGTAATACCCAATGTTGTAAAATAGGGGTGTTACACCTCAACCGGAAGACATTCTTGAATCAAGCACCCAAGGGGAACAAGAGCTCCATTAAGACGAGGACTTGCAAGTAGATTACAATGACAATTATGATAGGGAACAAAAGGAGGACCTTGACCTCATCAACATCAATCTGAAGAACATCATCTCTCCACTTGACCAAGGAGTAAAGACCTAATCCTCACTTCAAAACTTTTGTGCTTTCAACACTTTTATTTCAATTGTTGAACTTAAGAATATAAAAGAAGCTCTCAAAGATCCAGACTGGATAGTGGTAATACAAGGAGCTCAACCAATTTGAAAGGAACCAAGTGTGGAAGCTTGGTCCTCGTCCAAAAGGAAAGAATGTGATAGGAACATGGTAGGTGTTCCGCAACAAGCTGGATGATACAGGAGTTCTTTCTAGGAACAAGGCAAGGTTGGTAGCTCAAGGGTATAACCAGGAAGAAGGCATCGACTATGATGAGACCTTCGCTCATGTGCCAAGAATCGAAGCGATCAGACTCTTGATAGCCTTTGCAACTCACAAGGGATTCAAGCTTTATCAGATGGACGTGAAGACCACCTTTCTTAATGGGCATTTGAAAGAAGAAGTATACGTGGCTCAACCACCAGGATTCGAAGATGGGAACTTTCTGGATCACATCTACTTTCTTCAGCGAGCTTTGTACGGACTCAAACAGGCCCCAAGAGCCTGGTATGACAGGTTTGCACAATTTTTCTTGTCACATTGATACCTCCGCGGTTCCATGACAGGACCCTTTTCTTAATAAAGAGTCCAAAGACATTCTTATTGTTAAAGTGTATGTTGATGATATTGTTTTTGGTGCCACTGATCCCTTACTTGTTGAAATGTTTAAAGCTCTAATGAGTTTAGAATTCGAGATGACCTTAATTGGAGAACTTAAGTTCTTCATGGGCCTTCAAATCACTCAAACCAAGGAGGGAACAAAGATACATTCAATAGAAGTATATCAAGGAAATGCTAACCAAGTATGGGATGGAGAATTCAAGGCCAATCAATACTCTAGTCTCCACCAACTCAAAACTGCACATAGATGAAAAAGGTATAGATGTGGACCAAAGGTACTACCGAGGTATGATTGGTTCCCTTCTTTACCTTACAGCTAGTAGGACTGAAATCATGTTTGTCGTGTGTTTGTGCGCACATTTTCACGCTAACCCCAAAGAATCACACCTTAAAGAGGTGAAGAGAATTTCCAGGTATCTCAAAGGGAACGATAACTTATACTTGTGGTACCCACGCAGAAGTTCCCTAACATTGTTGCATTTTCATATGCAGACTTTGTTGGTCATTTAGTGGATAGGAAGAGCACATCTGGTATGGCTCAGTTCCTAGGAGACTGTGTGGTGTCATGGGGATCAAAGAAACAAAACTCAATGGCACTCTCGACGGCCGAAGCAGAATATGTGGCCGCTGCATCATGTTGTTCCCAAGTCTTGTGGCTTAAGTACCAGCTCAGTTATTACGGTATGTCCTATGGCCCTATTCCTATTAGATGTGATAACACTAGTGCCATAAACATTTCCAAAAATCCCGTTCATCACTCACGTACTAAGCACATTGACATTCGTCATCACTTTCTACGTGACAATGTTGAGCAAGGGAGCATTATAATGCAACACTGCAGAACTGAAGAGCAGAGAGCATACATTCTCACTAAAGCATTATATAGACATCCCTTCGAGCATCTTCGCATGCTCTTAGGGATCATAACTTTAAATTAAACAAGTCCTTGTTTATTCTTTCCCCGATGATTGGCTAGTTTAGTTATTTTGCATGATAAGAACTAGTTAGGAACTCTGCATTCACTTTATTTGTTGTTACTAGTCTAATGCAAACAGTTGTACGCATAGGAACTCTTATTCTTTTTGGCCCAAAATGATCAACTTCAGTTCCCTCTAACCCTCATTACAAGCCACAATGATAGTTGATCATAATCTTACCCAGAGTCTCGAACATGACAAACTCATCCCATGAGCCCCCCCCCCAACCTTTTTTCCATATTTTCGGGTTGAAATTGTCTAAGTCCTTTTGTGTTCACATCCCTCACAATAAAATTTGAACACGAGTTACCTTCACCTCTCTGTTCAAACAAGCATTTCTTGCAAGATCATGGGAACCTCTCATCCAGTAAGACAAAACGCCTAATCAAGTCAATAACTCAATCTTGGGAAGATAAAAAGGTGTGTCAGACTACTTATTAGGGGAAGACTAATTGTGAGCCAAGAGTTTAAATTGCACCATGGAAAAGGTGACACGTTTCAAATCTTATCTTAGACGTTAACAGTGAAGATGAAGAGACATCGATTGAGTTCAATTTTCAAGGGCACAATGAAAAAGAGATATATGTCCCTCTGTTCAAACTCTTTAAATATCGGCCATCTTCTCTCAAAATAAAACTCATCTTCAAACACAACCTTTGAAACTCCTTTGTGAAAGCTCCAATGAAGAACATGACCCCTACACACCTTCCAAATGATCAAGTCTTCGACACAATCCATCCTTCCCAAGAAGCGTTCATCACCAAGATCGTTGACACTCACACCAGGCCATTCATCAGTTTACCAAATGCTTTAGCCTAGAAGAAGACTCTCATGTCCACCATCGGAAGAAGAAGCAGATTGAGAGGGAGCTTATGCTTGATTTGCGTGGAGAAGAAGGTCTACTTACGACACCATCTATAGAGATGGTGTTGGTGAATCTCAGTTCCTTCTTTTCTTCTTCTCTTCTTCATTCCGTGCTTCACTCTCTCACCTTCACCCACCTTGTATTTTACTCTGGAGTTCCCTTATGTACAACTTGTTTGCCAAAGTAATAAAACAGATCTTTATTTTGAATGTGTTTTCCTATTCTTTATGTTCTCTTATTCATGCTTAATCTTTTCGATGATGCCAAAAGGGGGAAGGATAAAATGTGTGAGATGCATTGTTTAAGTTATCACAATATGGCCTTCGCCGTGGTGGCGGCGGTCGCTGCCATCTTCCTTGCCGGATTCTAGCTCTTTTCTGTCCTCAAGTTGCTTTCCACTCCTCAAAGTGACATCACTGACATTGCGAATATTTGGTTGACTTCTGTTTAAGAGGGGAGCTTACCCGAATCTTTTGCTTCAAGTTTACTCACTACTTCAGAGATCTGATTCATTTGCTTTTCCAAGTTTTGAATGCTAGCTGATGTATTTTCTTTAAATTGCACTTGACTCTTAGTTAGCTTAGAAACATTCTCTGTAAGACTGAGATTATTTTACATCAACATCTTCTTCATATTCTCCATAGAAGGAGCAGCATTAAGATTTTGTCCTTGAGGCCTTGGCACATATTGTTTAGCTTGTTGAAAATGATCTTGTTGCTGATTTGACTCTGGCTCTTTCTACCTGAAGTTAGGATGATCTTTCCAGCCAGGGTGGTAGTTGTTTGAATAGGGATCATATCTTGGCTTCATTTTATACCCTCCAATTGCTTTCACGTCCTGATGTCCAACTTTTTAGTTGTGTTTTAGGGTGTGTTTTTATGTGTTTAAGTCCTTTTCTTTGGTTTTGTGTTTTGGTTTTGAGTCGTTTGTGTAGGTTTTCGTAATTACTTAAGATATGGAGTCTACATAAGCTTTGGTAGTGTTTTTGTAGGTTTTAGAAGTTGTTTGGAACGTCTTTTAGAAGAGGAGCAAAGCCGAGGAAAAGCACTTAAAGAATGGAGACTGAATGGGATAAATATAGAGGAAAGAACCAAGATCGAGCTAAGTAGGAAGTTTAGAGACTCGTTACTGAGCCAAAGGATGAAGAATTAAGCCAAAAGCACGGCATAACGACCCTCCTACCGAGGTATGCTCTCAGTTACGAGCCTCTTACCGAGGCTGGAAGGGTCGGTACCGAGGGTCACCCGGTCGGTACCGAGGCACTTAGTGAAGGCAACAACAAAGAATTTCAAGGAAAACCCTACCGACCCTGACGGGGTCGGTACCGAGGCTCTCCGTGTCGGTAGGGGACGATCTGAGTCGGCACTTTTAATGTATTTTTATCCCTTTAGATAGTTTCCTCAGGGGATATATCTTTAGAATATATTATTTCCTTAGGAGTAACTTAGCTTTTATTATATAAACCCTTGTTCTAGCTTTAGTTTACTTATCACGCAATTAATCAAGTTTGGAGAACGATAGAGAGGAAGAATGATTTTAGGTTTTGAAGGAAGAGCGGTTTGTTTTCGTATTCGATTGTAAGTTTAATTTTAATTGAATTCAATTGTTTTTCATGATGACTTGTGAGTAGTTCTCTTCTTTCTAAGGTTGGGGTTAACCCAACAATGGTTGTGTGTGCTTGCCTTTGATCATGATTTAATTGTTTTTATCCTTAAAATCTCTTTTCTTGTTCTTAAATCCTTAATCGAAAGATAAGGAATCTCTCCTTCATAGTTTGAATCAAAAGAGACAAACTATGAATCAGAATAGTCAATTAGGGTTTTGAAATGAAAGTTGATCAATCTTAATTGAAGCAAAAAAATAGATAGACAGGTTTATTGATAATGAAAGTTTATTGATTTACTTGCTTAGTTGACGAAAGTTGACAACTTTATGTGATAAAAGCATGATCTTTGTGTTTCATTGGCGTTTGCATGCATAATTGTTGGTGTGGTGATACCTAGACCTTAGAAGTTTCCCTTTCATTGATAAAAACCCAATCTCCTCTTCATATGTTCTCTTCATGATGTTTCCACCACAAGAGGAATTGACCAATCGCTTGTCATCCTCACGGAGTCCGCCGTGGAGATAGAGAATGAGATCATGATTAGCATAACAATGGTAAGGACATCTCTTCACCAGCTTCTTGTAGCGCCAAAAATATTCATAGAGAGACTCGTTATGGAATTGCTATATGTTACAAATCTGCTTCTTGAGTTGATTAGACTTTATTGTATGGAAGTATTTATCAAGGAACAACTTCTTCAAGTTCACCCAAGTAGTAACGCTTCCAGGAGGTAGAGCATGATACCAGTCTTTAGTGGATTCCTTTAGAGAAAAGGAAAACGCTCGTAGCCTCACCTGCATTTCAGTAATGTCAGATGGACACATGTTGGTGCAAACATCAAGGAACTCATCAAGATGCCGAATGGGATCCTCAAGTGGAGTTCCGTTGAATTTTAGGAGTAGATGGACTCTTGAGTTCAAACTTCACCCTGTCACCAAGGGCTGGAAATTGCATTACATGTGTAGGTTGATTCAGATTACGAGTTGTCAAGCTCTCAAGAGTAACTTGTTGATCACCCATTTCTTCAAACTCTTGTAAAAGGGCACGTACAGCTCGGCGTGTTCTGAAAAGAGTCTGTTCAACTTCTAGATCAAAGAGAAGATTTGAATTATTAGTAGCAAATTTGGTCATGCAAATCACGGCTATGCAAAAGAGTCCAAACAAATTAAAAGATTGTAGTCTTCAGGAAGTAAGGGTCGAATCCGCAGGAAGGTAGATTGATCGCTTTATATGATTTTTATGATAATGAAAGTAACAAAAGGGGTTTGTGAATTAAACTAACTATTAAGCATGCAAAAACTAGCAAAGCAATAAAGTTCGGGTTTTTTTTATCAAGTTTGGGAAAGCACTTAGTCAAACAAGTATCCACATTTGATTGATAAGTTGATCATAGATTTCATTCAGAATCACATGCATATGGAACTTCCAATTCCTTTTCAAACATAATCAAACAACCAGATACTATCAATCCTAACAAATTGAATAACCCTGAAACCATCCAGATTCAATTCAAAAGCAGCAATAAGGATAGAAATATAATCAGGATATAAATCTAGCATAAAACAACCAACTTTTATCCTAGATTACAATTCAACTCTCTTTCTGCACAAGACTAGCACATCCAGATACTAGTTCGATGTAGTTACTACTATAAAATAGAGAAACTCAACCATAAGTTCTCTAGATCTAGCAATAGAGATTTAATAACAACAACCCTAGAAATTATTGAAATTAATCAATTAAAACAATTCAATCAAGAGAGAAGAATAGTTCCAAGCAATTAGATTAAGAAATAGAAATCTTACAACTAAATCAAATGAAGCTTCAACTGTCTGACTAAGCAAATACGGCTTAGTTCTCCTTGAAAGCAATAAAACTCAAAAGTCTGAAAAGTAGAATGTTAAAGATGAGAGGTGCAACTCTCTAAACCTAATATATAAAGCTAGATCTAAAAGTATCTCCAAAAATACAATATCTCAGAATAAATCTGGAATAGATAGGACCAATAGAAACAAAACATGTGGCGCACAATGGATTCCTCATGTTCAGCGGCGGCGCACGCCGCCGCTACCAAAACGTCATTCTTCACTCCGTCCTCAATCCAGCTTCAAAACTCCAATAATATGCATCTTCGGGTATTCTCCTCCTAGATGTAGAAAGTCTCCAAAGCACCTAAAAACACCCATAAACATATTCTAAAACCCCACCTAAATACACAACATAATTGTGCATGTCATTGTGCTAGTCACTAAGGCTCTTATGAACTTCTACAAGAGAGGAAAGTTCAAAGGAAACTCCAGTAGAGAAACAAGGAACTATGAGTTGAACAAAAAGTACCAGGATAGAGACAAAGATCTCGCGGATGCCACGTGCTACAAGTGCTACAAGAAGGGACACTTTGCCAAGAACTGCCCTCAGGGAACTGAAGAGCGAAAACCCGACAATGGCAAGCAAAAGGCCTACATAGCAACTAGGAGTGACTCCGGTGATGAGGAGCCAGAGGCATCGACAACACTAGAGACTTGCGTTATGGCGATAGGGAAGACCACTGGGAACAACCCGGTGAGGTAAATTTCGAAACTCTTCTTAATTCTATTGCTCAATATGAAAAACCTAAGCTATTGAAATTGATGGCTAAGATGTTTAAAGATAACATTAAAATCCAAAGAAAACTTGATCAATCAGAACATATATTAGCCGAGCAGCTGGGTATGGAGTCTTGTTCCCAATGTGCAAAGCTTGTTGAAAAATTGTAGTCCTCCATCACTGAAACCACACTATTTAGAAAGAAACTTGATGATAAAGAGAGTGAAAAGGATGGGATCCTTAAAACTCTTCTTAAGAACCAAAAGTTTCTTGATAGTTCCCCTCCTCAGGCCAAACTAATAGAAGAGAATGCGGCCCTTAAGAAGGAGATATTCGACAAAGAAATGTGGTTTAGCCAAAAGCTTAAGTCTAGAATTGTTGAACAAAACTTAGGAGTTTGTTCCCTTTGTAATGAAGTCCGACCATTAGAGTACATAGCAAAATCCCAAGACCTCCCAGAAATGATTCCTAAGACCAAGATTGTCCTAGCTAGGAATGGGATAGGGTATGGAGAAGGATCATCAAAGGATGGGACCTCTCCTCTAACGGAAAAAGAGAGAAACGAGTGTAGGGACCTTGAGCTTTAAATCCAAAAGCTGAAGAACGCTCAATTAGAGGAGAGAATCCGTGTGCTTGAAAGTGGAAAAGATGGGAACAATGAGTACTACACTGGAAACACTAGCCACAAAATATACCTTAAGATAGCGAAGGGAAATGGGTCAAGTGTCTACAATCACGAAACCATTGAGTCAAATAGTATTCAATGACCACATCCTAAGTACTATCTTGGAGAGTACTAGCAGACATGTTGGCAATGTGGAGCCCATGGGCACTACAATGAAAGTTGTCCTAAGAGGCAAGCTCCTCGCTCTTACACTATTGGGAACAAGAACTTCAAAAGTCAAAATTTTCAAAGAAGAAATAAGAACAAGCCCAATTAGTGGAAAATTCCCAAGAATGGGAACTCTCCTAGGAACTCGTCTCTGAGTCCTAGGAACTCCACTCAAGTCCATAACTTAGCTGATTATTTAGTCGATAGAACTTTGTTTCCTTGCCTGGAACCAGGCAAGAGACATCTTGCTTGGGTCACTAAATCTAACTGATTTTGCAGGTTGTAGTGAGGGGGGACAACATATGGGTCATTGATAGTGGATATTCCAACCACATGATCGGGAAGAAAGATAACCTCACCTCACTACTTACAAAAGTAGATGGGGGCCACCTCTCTTTCAGCAACAAGGGCGAAATCATTGGAACTGACAAAGAAATCATCAATAAGGGAATCAAGATCAAAAATATGAATCTGGTTAAGGACCTCGGGTACAATCTGCTGAGTGTTTCTCAATTATGTGACCAAGGAAACAATGTGGTCACGTTTGACTCAAAGGAATGTCTTGTGATCAACAAGAAAACCAACAAGATCATTCTCAAAGGAACAAGATCCAACAACTTCTATTTTGTGGATACATTATATGAGCCTCCAAGGAAACTATGCCTTGTAAGTTCCATTGATGAAGTGGAATTGTGGCATAGAAGATTGGGACATGCAGGTGTGAACAAAATTCTAAAGTTCTATCTTTAAGATCTCGTGGTTGGACTGTCCATGATCAATATGGAAGGCATGAAGATGTGTGAGGCCTGCGTCAAAGGAAAACAAACAAGAAGTTCCTTCAAACCCAAACGAGTCGTGAGCACTACCCGTCCTTTGGAACTGATCCATATGGATCTCTATGGTCCTATGTAGATGGCTAGCTATGGGGAAAAAGGTACATGTTCGTTCTCATTGATGATTTTTCTAGATTTACTTGGGATATTTTCCTTATGTCCAAAGCAAATACCTTTAGGGAGTTTGAGACATTCATGAAGTGAGTGGAGGTGAGTTTGGGACTAAAGCTCATTGCACTGAGATCTGACCATGGAACTGAGTTCAAGAACTCAGAGTTCATACAATACTATGACAAGAATGGCGTCTCACACAACTTTTCAACTCCATGTGCCCCATAACAAAATGGAGTTGTGGAAAGGAAGAATCGAACTCTGGAAGCAATGGCTAGAACCATGATGATTGAGAGTGAAGTTCCCTAGAACTTTTGGGCAGAGGTTATCTCCACAACAACTTACATCCTCAATAGATCCATGGTCTGCCCTATGATCAAAAGGATTGTATATGAGTTGATTAGAGGAAGGAAACCCAACATCTCCCATTTGAGAATCTTTGGGTGTAAGTGCTTTGTGTACAACAATGGGAAAGACAACTTGGGCAAGTTCGATGCAAGAAGCGATGAAGGGATCTTCTTGGGCTATTCACCTCACAGCAAGGCTTACAGGGTGTATAACAACAGAACCAAGAAGATAGAGGAAAGTATTCACATGATATTCAAGGAAGAATCAGTTAGAGTGGGAATTGAAATGCAAAAAGTGGAAACTATCCTCAAGCCAACAATGACTCTTAAATCATAGAATTTCAAGAGTCTACTAAGCTCCCATCACTCAACGAATCACTTGACACCTCACAAGTTGGTTCCCTAGTTCCTCAACTGGAAGACATTCCTGAATCAAGCGCACAAGGGGGGCATAGAGGGAACACATCCAATGCTGAGAATGAAGAACCGGAAAACGATGATACTCTTGAAGAACCTCTAGAAGATGAGGATCTACAAGAAGATTGAAATGACAATGATGATAGGGATTAAGAGGAGGATACAGATCTCTCCAACATCAATCTCAGAAACATCATCTCTCCTCTTGACCAAGGGGTAAAGACTCGATCATCACTTCAAAACTTATGTGCATTCAATGCCTTTATTTCCATGGTGGAACCAAAGAAAATCAAAGAAGCTCTCAAAGATCCAGACTGGATAGTGGACATATAAGAGGAGATCAACGAATTTGAAAGGAACCAAGTGTGGAAGCTTTCTCATCGCCCAAAAGGAAAGAATGTAATAGGAACACGGTGGGTATTCCGCCATAAGTTGGATGATACAGGAGCTGTTTCTAGGAACAAGGCGAGGTTGGTAGCTCAAACGTACAACCAGGAAGAAGGAAACAACTATGATGAGACCTTCGCTCATGTGGCAAGGATCGAAGTGATTACACTCTTGATAGCCTTTGTCGCTCACAAGGGATTCAAGCTTTATCTAATGGACGTGAAAATTACCTTCATTAATGGGCATTTGAAAGAAGAAGTATATGTGGCTCAACAACTAGGATTCGAAGATGGGAACTTTTCGGATCACATCTACTTCTTCAGCAAGCTTTGTACGGACTCAAACAGGCCCCAAGAGCCTGGTATGACAGGTTTGCACAGTTTCTCTTGTCACATGGATACCTTAGTGGTTCCATTGACAAGACCCTTTTTCTTAAGAAAGAGTTCAAAGACATTCTTATTGTTCAAGTGTATGCTGATGATATTGTTTTTGGTGCCACTAACCCCTCTCTTGTTGAGAATTTTAAAGATCTAATGAGTTCAAACTTCGACATGATCCTAATTGGGGAACTCACATTCTTTTTGGGCCTCCAAATCACTCAGACCAAGGAGGGAACAAAAATACATCAACAAAAGTATATTAAGGAAATGTTGGCCAAGTATTCCAGTATCCACCAACTCGAAGCTGAATGTGGATGCAAAAGGTACGGATGTGGATAAAAGGAACTTCATAGGTATGATCGGTTCCCTCCTTTACCTTATAGCTAGTAGGACTGATATCATGTTTGATTTGTGCCTATGCGCATGCTTTCAAGCTAATCACAAAGAATCACACCTCAAGGAAGAGAAGAGAATTTTTTAGGTATCTCAAAGGGAACGACAACCTATGCTTGTGGTACCCACACAGAAGTTCCCTTGAAATTGTTGCATATTTAGATGAAGACTTTGGTGGTCATTTGGTGGATAGGAAGAGCACACCAGGGATGGCTCAGTTCCTAGGAGAGCGTCTTGTGTCATGGGGATCAAAGAAACAAAAATAAGTGGCACTCTCGACGGCCGAAGCAGAACATGTGGATGTTGCATCATGTTGTTCCCAAGTCTTGTGGCTTAAGTACCAACTCAATGATTACGGTATATCTTATGGCCCTGTTACTATCAGATGTGATAACACTAGTGCCATAAACATTACCAAAAATCTCATTCATCACTCACGTACTAAGAACATTGACGTTCGTTGTCACTTTTTACGTGACAATGTTGAGCAAGGGAACATTATAATAGAGCACTGAAGAACTGAAGAGCGGAGAGCAGATATTCTCACCAAAGCATTGGATAGACGTCCCTTTGAGCACCTTCATATGCTCTTAGGGACGATAACTTTAAATTAAACAAATCCTTGTTTATTCTTTCTCTTATGATTGGCTAGTTTAGTTGTTCTGCATAATAGGAACTATGTATTTACTTTTTCCGTTGTTACTAGTCTAAGGCAAACAGTTGTACGCAAAGGAACTCTTATTCTTTTTGGCCCAAAGTGATCAACTTGAGTTCCCTCTAACCCGCATTATAAGCCACAATGATAGTTGATCATAAGCTTACCTAGAGTCTCAGACTGGACAAACTCATCCCACCAAGACCTCTTGTTTACCATTTCGAGTTGAAATTGTCTAGGTCCTTTGTGTTCCCATCCCTCACAATAATATTTGAACATGAGTTCCCTTCACCAATCTGTTCAAACAAGCCTTTCTTGCAAGATCATGGGAACCTCTAACGGGAGTAAGATGAAACGCCTAATCAGGTCAATAACTCAGTCTTGGGAAGATAAAAAGGTTTGTTAGGATACTTAATAGGGAAGATTAATTGTGAGCCAAGCGTTTAAATTCTACCATGGAAAATGTGCCATGTTTCAAAGTTTTTTGAAGACGCGAATAGTGAAGATGAAGAGATATCTGTTGATTTCAATTTTCATGGGCACAATGAAAAAGATGACTATGCCCTTCTGTTCAAACTCTTTAAATAATGGCCCCTTACTCTCAAGATGAAACTTGTCTTCAAACACAGAATGTGTGTCTTCTCCTTCTCCTTTTTCATGAAAAGCTTCGAAGAGGAAAATGTCTCCCACACACCTTCTCTTTGATCAAGTCTTCGACACAATACATCCTTCCCAAGATGTGCCTCATCTCCAAGATTGTCAACTCTCATTCCAGACCATTTCTCAATTTGCCAGAAGCTTTAGCTTGGAAGAAGACTCTCATGCCCACCATCGGAAGAAGAAGCAGATCAAGTGGGAGCTTTTGCTTGATTTGCGCGGAGAAGAAGGTCTACTCACGACACCATCTACAGAGATGGTGTCAGTGAACCTCAGTTCCTTCTTTTCTTCTTCATTCCGTGCTTCACTCCCCCACCTTCTCCCATTTTGTATTTCACTTTGGAGTTTCCTTCAATACAACTTGTTTGCCTAATTAATAAAATGGATCTTTAGTTTGAATGTGTGTTCTTATCATTTATGTTCTATTGTTCATACTTAATCTTTTTGATGATGCCAAAAGGGGGAAGGATAAAATGTGTGAGATGCGTTGTTTTAAGTTATCGTAGTATGGCCTTTGCTAAGGGGGAACAATCTCACAAAATCTGATAAGTAGGAATTGCATAACCATATAGTGGAACTCCCTGCAAAATGTTGTCACACTCAGGGGGAACTTGCATGCATTTCGTTGACCTAAATACTTGTCATTTTGTTATGGGTTTATCATCATCAAAAAGGGGGAAACTGTTGATTCGATGTTAGGAACTCACGTTCATTAACACTGGAACAACATCCTCGGTTTTGATAATGACAAATACCATGGGAACTAACCCCTATTGTCAAGTATTTCAGTAAAACAGGTTGCGCGTCGCAAAGCAAAACACAAAACAACAAGTTCCCAAAGCATGGGAACTAATGCAACGACGAGAAAGATGTGACCAACCTCAGAAGTGAACAAGAGTTCCCACGAGATGGAAAATCAGTGAACCAAAGTTCCCACACGATGGGAACTGGATAAGAAGAACATGAATCCCTCAAAGTCAAGAAGAGTTCCCAAGACAAGGGAACCGTGAAGACAAGAGTTCCTTTTTGGATGGGAACTAGCGCATGCGTGAAAGCGACATCTCACTGCATTTTTAGGGATCCTATCTCGATCGGACAAAAGGGCGTCTTAGGCTTTAGAGTTGCAGCATTGGATTAGGAAGAATATGGAAATTATCGTACTGTACCCTTCTAGGGTAAGACTTAACACCTACCTAATCTCGATTAAAGTCAAGGAGAATGAGGTAAAGCTACTACAATGAAGAAAGACCCGTGCTAGCTTCTTTCCGTTGAACGTAAATCTGTGCACGAGCCTATGCAAACAGGGTTAAAAGCGGTAGATAGCCTGGTTCCTATAGGCCGAAGCGAGAACGAAAATCTTGTACTGATTAAGCGAGAAGACCGATCTATTTCATTAAAGGCCTTTCTCCATTCTGCCTTCTTCTTTGTTTCAAGTCTAAGGCAAAGCGAAAGTGGTTCGTATGCCTACTTTACCTACTTGACGAAAGGGAACGAACTTTCGTTTCCGGGTTTATGGATTGGATTCAGTCAGCGGCTACACAACAACGGCGATAAACGGTTGTCGGTCGTAAGAAAGACTAGTGATCGGAGCAAACTGACTCTTTGCTTTGCTTCGGAGGCACTGTCTTCTTAGAAGATTCCGCAGGCTCCAGAAGTCTTTTTTGATAAAGTTTAAAGAAAGATCTTCATCACCGGCTCGAGGAACAAAAACCAACAATTTTTTACCCCCAAAAAGAACTATTTCTATTTCATGTTTGTCAAGACGACGATCCCGTCTTATATTGATATCTATACTGGATTAAACCAATGAATTGGAACGAATCAACTGATGGATCTATATTTTCTACTATGGTTACTTTTAGACTAGGGTTCTATAGGAATTAAGAAAATCCTTTCATTCAAGTTTCAGATTTCTCAACAACAACTCTTCCCATGAGCAACCTCATAGATCTGGACCGAACTAACTAATAAGTAATATTACCATGACCATACTATTTAACTCCATTTTAGAGAGACTGGCATCGGTCTCTTGGCATCGGGGAGACTCGAAAATAAACTGATGAAATCATCAAGAAGTAGTCTTTCAATTCCACTCTAGTTCACCTTACGCTATTCTTTTGCTCCTCTTCCATGATGAATTAAAGTAAGCGCAGCTATCCCCTATATGTGTAAGCCCTTCCAAGGGGATACTATCTCAGGGGCACACCTGGAGCCAGACCACCCGGTCTTTCTTTCTTCGAAGTTAGTGTTCTTACGGCAAAGCTGGATGCCTTCGACCTATCCGCTTCATTCGCGAGTTTTCCGCGCCTTTTCCACGACTTCTACTTCTTCGATGGGTGTTTTAGGTTGGGAAATGTAATCGGAATCTCTACTGGCATCGGTAGTAAGTAACTAAGTAAAATGCCTGAAGAAACACCGAGCTTAAAGCCCCCACCGCCCCTTGCTTCCAGGGGCAATCCCTAAACCGAACACGTAATGTAATAAACTTTGAGCAAACAACCAATTCGGTCGACCGCCCGTGGCTCCGTCATGACGAGAGAAGTCTATTTTCTCTTTATAAAGGACTCTGAGCCTTTCGATTCTGCCTTCGTTCTCGTGATGCTTTTTCCGATGGGCTTTGATAAACTCGTTGACTAGAGATCAGAAATTGTTGAAGAAAGAACAAGATGTTTCTTTTGTCCCCTGCAAGCGATCGGAAAATAAAGAAATGGTTAATATATTCAAGATAATTACGTATTTACAAAAGACCGTCTCAATTCATCCTATTTCATCAGATCGGGGATGTGATATGGTTCTGAAGGATGAACCGAATATGGACAGTTCCAATAAGATTTCGTTCTTGAACTCCGATTAACAGAAAAACGGAACCTCCTGCAGTGTACAAAATAAACTTTTCGTAGTCTTGTAGTCGGCCCGTAATGTCTTCCTTCATTTGCTTGCCTTCTTCCAGCTCAGAATGCCTAATGCCATTATCTAGTGCTAGAAGCTAACCGCCGTAAGCTCGCCCTTCGGGTGTCGCTTCCAGCGCAGGAGGCCAAGCATTCTGCCAGACGTCCCGCCCTGGGAGCCCCGTTCGCCTTTGGTACTTCAGTAGATCTTCAAAAAAAAAGGAAAAGCGCTACTTCAATGCAACCTTAACTACAACTAGATTACGCAAGCCCGATAGTTTGAAGACGACCATCCAACGGTCCGATGTGATCCAAGAGTTGACAATTCAAATTCAAATCAAAGTCACATGTCAACCTTAAGGATCAGACTTGGAGAGCAAGGCAAAAAGGGTATTTAGGAAAAATAACTCAAATGGATACGGGTTTCTCATCACGCCTATTTAAACCCTTCAATAATATCCTTGCACATTACTTTTCACAACTCAGAAATTAAAATTACAAGAGTGAGAGCTTATCAGGTGAAGACCATCGCCTTGGTGAAAGTCCCCGACGGCGAGCTAATCTCGACGACAGTGAAAGAAAAGAGAAGGTGTTCCTAGGTCTAGGGGAACTCTGGTGCAGAGATAGAAGAACAAAGAGGTTTGAGTTTTGCTTTAACTTTGATTGTGAGCGTTCACCGGGTTAGGGTTGAGAGAATGAATTAGTGTTGCCTAGGGAGAGAGTCCTTGTAGGAACAGAGAAGTTTCTATTCTGCCTTGTAACCTGAAGGGAACTAAGCAATAAAGAAAAGGGAACTCATTCGAAAATCCTCCAAGCGGAGGTAGAGGTTTACTCACGCGATTAGTTGATCGATGTGGGGTTCCTCTATAAGGGAACTATCTCAAGTTATTTTATTACCTGCATGATTTTATTATTCTTCTGCATGTGGGAACTGTTCGATACAGTTCCCATAACTATTTACAACTAACCTTCAATCCAACATGAGGGATGATTTCTCTTCCTCGTCTTCATCCATCTTGAAAAGTGAAAGCTTTTTGTTGTTGTACCTGATATCACTCATTAAAGGAGTCAGCTTGTCACCTTTTTACCTGCAAGTAACACATAATATAGAACACCCTCTCTAATACCAATTGTTAGATCTATGTATGTTAGAATCAGACAAGAAACTTTCTTTAGGACGGTTCCTTAGGCAGTGGAATAAACAAATAAGGCAAGTAACAAATAATATTATAGACACAAATTATTATATAGGAACCCGCTTCAACAAACTAGTTGATTGGGTAAACCTTTACCTCTCTTGAAGATTTTGAATGGTCTGCTCGTATTATTGATAGTTCCTTAGTTACAATGACAAGACTTAGAACTTCTCTATTCTAAATACCTACTTGAGTTCCCAGAATGCTAACTAGACTTCTTATAACCTATGAAACCAGTTTAATCTTAGTAAGACAACTAAATGAAAGAGTACCTTAACACATCCTTGAAACTCTACTCAAAGTTTCATGTTTGCAGCTTTGTTCTTCAATCAATTTGCTCTTGAAACGGTCCTTGAAACTATTCCATTGAACAAGTTCTCTTCTCCAAGATTATCTTCCTCCAAGCTTTGCTTCTTCAATATCATTCTTTTCCTAAAAGCTCTAATGCTTCTTCTCTCTCTTATAGATGCATGAAACTAAAAATTAGAACCCCTTTGGTATTTATAGAACTCTTAGATCTAATCTTCTATCTTTACTTGTTAAGAAAGATATAATTTCCATCTAAGATTCTATTTGATCATAGGAAGTTTTAACATTAGTTTCCTAAAATAGATTTATGCTTGATCCCCAAGTAGTCTTGAAATCTTCTTCTTCCTTGTTCTCCAATTAATCAGAAGATAGAATATCTTTTCAATCTCTAAATATGATCTTTCCATCATTGATCTTCCACTTTCCATATTTGGAGATTTATTCTAGATCCTCCCAACTACCATAGTCCCTTTCTTTATTTGCTTTCACCGACTTCATCTAGGAACAGTTCCCTCAACTTTACTTTTAGTTGCCTCCATAGTTCCTTTGAGACTTCTTTATTTGTTTTGCTTCTCCTTGCTTCTTATTGTTTCTGTTCATCAATGACTTCCTGAAACACTTCAAAGTAACCCGTAAAACCCATGGCATGTATCATCATTAAAACTACTAGGAGGAATATTGCTCTAGTGATAGTTCCTTACGGTCATGAACATTGTTCCAACAATGACTGTCCACCTCCTTAATGGTTCCCAATGGAAAGTGATAGCTTGCATATAGTTAGTGTTTAGGAAGCATGTTTCCATTCCGTTTACTTTGTTTTTAGATAGTTTTAGTTAGTTTCTTTAAGTTCTTAGTTTGTCTAGGAGCTTTGGGTTTTTGCACTTGTTCTATGTTGTTTTACAGGTCTTAAAGTAAACAAGTGTGAAAGGAATGGAAACCGTGGCAAGGAAGCAGGTGTTAGACAAATTTGTTAAAAGAAAACAACTTTGTACAAACACATCTAATTTAATTTTTTTAAGTTCGACCCTTATCTGTACATCTTTACAACTCTATTAATAATATAGACACGGTGGAAACTTTTAGAGTTAATTTTTAATTTGAGCTGCACCCGAGTTATAATGGGTTGTCTACGTATCTCTTTAAAGAGAATCAAGCCTTACGTAGTTCAAGGGTTTTGATTTTTTTTTTTGGTTGGATTTTCATGCATTAGAGAAATGAGCCTAAACCCACCTTCTAGGAAGGGTTGCCTAAACTCGGTTCAGCTATCATTTGCATGGCGTGGAGAAAATTAGACCCACCTTCTAGTAGGAAGAGTTGTTTAATTCCTCCACTATAATTTTTTTGGTTTAATTTTGATCATGCGATTGAACTCGATAATCATTTGATTTTTGCCAAGCATCCTACGTACCCTTTTGAAAGGGATCAAATCATACGTAGTTCTACCCATTCATTAGTCCTTTTTAACCTTTAGAATAGTTTTATTTGAATGCAAATTTACGTAGATGGATTGTATCATGTACGATTGTGCAATGGGCTTGGATTTTCTAATGGGTTCTAAGCACCTTAATATTAAATGAAGCCCAAATAACACAAACTTAAACATTTGAATGTGATTACGTACATGTATGTAAGTTTGCATACTTGAATTGGAAATTTTCTATTAAATATAGGCCAGCCCATAGATATTTTTGATTTGCACCTAATATATGTACATGTATGAATTAGGTGTTAACAGTAATCCGAATATCGATTAGGCTAAAATATTTGCCAAATCTATGTTAAGAGATTAGCTACAGATATATGCCTCTCTCTTTTTTTACTAAGAAAATCCGGATATTGATATGGGCAATATTTGAAAATCACTAGCAATACATTTGTGGTAAAAATCCGGATGTGGATTATGGGTAATATTTGTGGGTTTATTTATTTAGCAAACCATATCTTTTTATTTTGGGGCATATGTTTTGGGAGTATCTTTGTGATTTTTAGCCATGCCCTTTCATAAGGTACTATATAGAAAACTTGCGAGTTCCCCAAGAGCAGTGCTCCATTTCTTTCATAGCTATTTCTCCAATTGTGAAGACCTTCAACTACCAATTTCCCAAGGTACATTTTTAGGTTTACTAATGACATCCTGCTGCTCCTCCATTGGAAATATTTGCAACACTATGTCGTCCATATCATCTACTAATTTGCCTGATTATATAATGGTAGGCTCGAACTTGTCATCAGCGTGTCTTGGTGTTGATCGGTTTACAGTGAAGGATCGACTCGGCCCCGACGATCGCGGTTGATCATCGTCTTAATTTACTAGCTAGTAAGCCTTCTTTTCACTTTGCTTTATATTATATACATACATGGCATATGTATGGAATATGCATATACATATATATTCAAGGCAAAGGCCCAGTAACACTTGTTTATACGTATATACATATGATATATATATACTTTCTTTGCATTTGAACTTTCTTTTTCTAAACCATCTCAAGCCCACAAATTGTTGTATTTGTAGCAGTAGTTTTGGACTTTCCCCTAGTTATTGGTTGTTGCTGCTTCAAACGGAGTTAGCATCTACTGCTTGTATTGGTATTGTAGACCATGCATTGAATATATGAGCAGTCTATTCTACTTCTTACAACAACCCATTTTAGACATGCTAAAGTAAAGACTTGTTCTCTTCTTTTGCTTTTGAAAGACTGGGTGCTAGACTTCTTATTCCTTGTACGTTGCCCATACGTAATCCATGGTGAGTTGGCCTCCTTTCTTTTCCATTTGAACATTCGTACTTCTTGAATGGCCTCAATAGGCATATTTTTTATTGAATATGGCTCTCTCTCACATATATATACTATATAGTAAAGACTATATGTACTTTTTAATGTGGCTTTATTCTTGAAAGAGATTCTTCTTGTAGTTGATCATATGGGACATGTCTACTGCCTTTAATTTGTTACAGTAGGCAATTTTTTGTCACTTTGCTTTGCACTCCCATGAACCCTGCACACCATAGGCTTCATTTTTTCTTGAATCTTCCAAAGAAATCACAAGACCTTGGCACCAACATCATCAACTTTGACTTCGGATTGGCGAAACACTCCGTTTCGGGCCATCCGTAGACATCCAAACCAAATGCGGCATCCATCTAGGCGCAACGGAATCCAGTTCGGTTAATCATGGGCCAGCGTTGTGGGCGTGTTGTAAAAGCGATCACCCGTAAGAGGCCCGAAACGGAATGTTTCTCCTCAAAACAGATGACCACGTACCAATCACCTCCGTTCGGGCTATCTATAGTCTTCCAAAACAGTCGCCATATCCGTCTCGGTTCCAAACGATTTATCTCGGTGATGGAACGAACCCTTGTTGGAACCGTATTGTAGACGCAATCATCCGTATGAGGCTCAAAATGGAAGGTTTCTCCTAGTACGAATGACCACGATCCAATCATCTTCGTTCGAGCTTGGTGTAGTCATGAAACGAGCCCTCGAAATGGTATCGAAACTAGCCGATCCTAAGCCTTAGAGGGGCATCGAACCGACCGATTTCAATCGAAGAACGGGCTTTGGAGCATGTCTCGTTCCTTTTTTTTTAACGAGAATAAAACACAAAATTAATTAGTACATAAAAAGCTTAAGGAAAGGAGGGTTTTACCACTTGATGGAACTTGATTTTGGAAGAACACGTAGAACTTCTTAAGCAATTTCCACAATTGGTTCACGATCACTTGGGCACTGCTCTGCTATACTTCTATGTAGTATTTTCTTCCGTTCTTTTCTTTTCTGATGAACACCCAAACTCTACCCTCTTTATAAGAAGCTTCAACCGTGGACCACAAGCATTGCCAGAGGTGTTTTTTTTTATGCCCCTTAATTAACACATTTAATTAGGTTAATTATAGGGTACTTAATTTTACACATTACACAGCATTTGTTTCTATCACATAAAGGTTGGCCAGGCTGGGAAAGATAAGCCTCCACCAACGCTGTATATTCTAATGAAGGCTTCATCAAGTTTTCTCGTAAAGATGAAAGAGGATGCATTCAAAGTCGAAGTGACTATGGGATATTATTTCGAGGTGTTTTTCTTGAAAAGACATGCCCTGACAGAAACTGTGCCAGGAGATTTGGGGTCACCGAAGAGTTTTACCCTGCCCTTCACAAAATGCTACGCATTCCACGAGATTGGGGTACAGAATTCACCTTTTATGGCTTGGCGACCTTTCATGGCTTTGGGGACCCTTGTCTAATACTCTTCATCATAGAGGTGGCGAATTAGGCATCTCCTTGAACGATTTGAAGGTTATCGGAGATTTGCCAATATTGGGTGACCCATATGAAGAGTTTTTGCCACCTAATAGTCAATTATCTAATAAGAAGAAATTCCATGGCACTGTGGCTGAGCTCCTTCGTATTCATGCTGAACTTTGTCAATATCATAGAACTGAGAAGATTTCTTGGTCTCAATGGTTCGCCTACTTTTATAGAGGAGAATTGAAGTCTATGGCCAAAGCTTCTTCAACCACCGAAGTAAGAAAAGCAGGCTTGAAAAGTATACTCATAAAGAGACCAAAGCCTCACCTCCCTCCTCACCGCCTCTTCAAGCAAGCAACAAAGGGAGGTTGGCTGGTTTCTTGACTCTTCTTTTGTGTCGATTCATACTGCCACTTAGTGATCGCACTATTCGTCCAGAAACATTTGTGATGGCCAGCCTTATGGCAGAAGGACGCAAAATCTCATTGGCTCCTACTACTTTGGGGCATATTTACCATGGATTAAACAAAATGGCAACCCACGATCACCCAGGGAGAGCCGCTTTGAGCTTTGCGATTCACTTTGTCATTGGATGGATAGCTGAGTACTTTCCTGACTCATATAGTTGTCGTCCAGACAATGATGTCTCAAAACATTATCCACGACTAGCATACTATGCAGGAGTAAATGGCAAATTTTACGATCTTCACAATGCCCACTTGATGTTCCGACATTCTGATAGCGTCGAATATAGGCCTGTACCTTTCGGCGGTGAAACCGATTTAGAGCATCTCAACCTATCGGATTCTTCAGAAGCTGATTTTGAAAATTTGCTCTGTATCCGCTCCTGTGTCTTGCCAGTCCGGGTAGGGTCAGAATTAATCCTAGAACCCTACTATCCAAATAGATTTTCTCGCCAACTTGGGTATGATCAGGCAGTTCCAACAAATGCCTTGAAGTTCAGCTTTCCCTTGAGGAGTCGAAGGTCTCTGGAAGAGATTGCTCGTTGTTATGCCCGCATGTTTAGGAAGCACATTGGAGGCTTATGTTTCATTCCTCGGTCTAGATACCAAGGGACATGTACCTGGAGCTATTGTACATGGTGGGTTATAACAACTGCTCCTTACCTTCGTCAATCCATAGATAAAGTCCAAGCTGTTTTGACAAAAGAAGAGGTTCACCTACGTGAAGATAGATTTGTCATCACCAATCTGAGGACTGTAATTAGCAACTTGAAAGGAGCTGTACTGATTTCTGAGCTTTCTCCACGATCCTCTAATGAGTCTTCCGCTGGACCAATGGTTAACTTTCCAACCAACAAGAGGGCACCAAGGGATATATCTCCTCCTGAAGACATGCATTTTATGAGATTGAGGTATCATAAACGAGACCAATTAATTGGGTCTAGCTCTAAACAAAAGGTGGATGATAATTGTGACCCAATCTTGGAACCTATCACAGATAATTTAGAGGTGCCACCTCTTGAGGTAGAAAAGGTCATGGATGCCATAGATTTGCCACCATGCGAGTTTATACCAGAGTCTCTTCAAAGCTTGATCCCAGACTCAACGCCAATTTTTCTCCGTCAGGCTGTCATAGAGGGAGTAAAGGCGATTGTGAAGGATATCTCAAAGATGCAATCTTCCTCGACTCAACCATTTGAGAGAGCAAAAATTCTTGAAAATTTTGAAGCAGTGAAGATGATTGCCAAAACTGCTAAAGTCTGTGATAAGGGTGTAATTTGGATCACCTCTCGTATCAACGAATTTCTCGATGATGTGGACTTTGTAACTAAGTTGGAGGGTGAAACCAATAAAACTTCTTCGGACCAAGCGACCTCAGATTCTAATAAGGCCAAGTTGTCGCAGCTGCATGAGAAATCTCTAGCTATGAAAGAGCAAGAGGAAAAGATCAAGGATGAAGAGTCAAACTCCGCGTCATGAAGGAGAAGTTGATCGCAGAAAAGGAAGACTTAGAGAAGGAGATATCTGAAATAGAGAACAGGCTTCAACTCAAGGAATCAGGAAAGCACACACTTGAAGCTAAGCTTGAAGAACTGAGTTCCAAGAGGATTCGCCTCCAAACCACGGCTGCCATTCTTACTTCATTTGCATCTAGTGGCTGATAGTCTCTCATTCTTTCTTATGTTATTTGAATAATTTTGCTTCTCGTATCTTTGTAGTACCTTAACTTCTGGATGTTGTTTTTCCTTTCCTTTATGGTTTTTGCACTTTCTTGCAAGAGATGATGTGATGTTTTTATTATTTGTGACTGCGCCTAATATGTATATCAGACTGCCTACGTACCTTCTTTATGAAGGATCAAGCCATTCGTAGTTCTTTTTGAACCATTTTTGTTTTGGTTTGCATCAGAGGATGATATTCAAACCCACCTTCTAGGAAGGGTGGCTCAAATTTCAATTCAACTATCATGTGCATGTCTATTTTACCTTTTATGCGCATCACCAAGATAATTGGAACCCACCTTCTAGGAAGGGTTGCCCCAATCATTTTGACTATCATTTGCGCTTAGGTTTTTTTTTTTGAGGTTTGCGACTGAATTCGAGACACATTTGAGTTTGATATCGAATTTCCTACGTACCCTTTTTGGGATCAAGTTTTGACGTAGTTCTGGGAGACTAACAAACTCCCTCTAATTTTTTTGTTTTGTGTTGTGGTTGCATCTAGCATTTAAGTTGACTAGACTGCGTACGTACCCCTTTACAAGGGATCAAGCCTCTCGTAGTTCGTCGTTACTCAACTATCCAGGCATGAGGTCTAAGCAAAGAACCTCTTAACAAACTTTTCGTTCACGCAAGAATAAACCACTTCGCCTTCTACGTTTGAGAGCTCGTATGCACCCTTAGGAAAGACTTTAGTGATAACATATGGGCCCTCCCATTTTGGCTCAAATTTCCCTTGCGACTTTCGATTAATGACAATTGGCCTCCTTATTGTGAGAACCAAATCCCCGACTAGAAATGAACGAAACTTGACTCGCTTATTAAATGCACCAGCAATTTGTGCTTGATATGTCTCAAGTCTTTGTTGGACTAATAATCTATGCTCATCTAGTGCTTCGAGCTCAGCCAAGCGAATTTTTGCATTTTCGTCTGGATTAGATAGTTGAACAGCAACTCTTAGAGAAGGCAATTGCACCTCAAGGGGTAACACAGCCTCAGACCCAAAGACTAAATTATAAGGCGTACATCCAGTCGATGTTCGAACAGTCGTACGATATGCCCATAGAGCCTCGGGTAAACGATCATGCCAATCTCGTTTTGATTTTGACACCATCTTTTTAAGAATCTTTGTGAGCACTTTATTAAAAGCCTCAGCTTGACCATTTGATGATGGATTATAACTTGATGAGAAACTGTGCTTGAATCCAAACTTTTCAGCTAACTTCACCAACATTTGATTTTTGAAGTAAAGGGCGTTATCTCAAATGATTTTTGAAGGAACTTCGTATCTACAAATTAACTGGATCCTTATAAAGTTTGCAACTTCTTTTGCCCCTACTTTCTTTAGTGCCAAAACCTCGGCCCATTTAGAGAAATAATCTATTGCGGCCAAAATATATTGATGGCCACGAGATGATGATGGGTTAATAGGTCCAACTACATCGAGGCCCCATGCGTTAAATGGCCACGACAAAGTAGTCGGATGAAGAAGTTGTGGAGGCTGGTGGATAAAATCTGAATGAATTTGACATGCATGACAAGATTTTGCAAACTTCATTGCATCTTTCACCATAGTTGGCCAATAGTAGCCTAACCGCTTGATTTGATCGGCCAATTTAGGACCAGCTTGATGTGCTCCACAAACCCCAGCATGAGTTTTATCTAGGATATATCTAGCTTCTTCTTTGGACAAGCACCTAAGGAGCACACCATCAAAAGCCCTCCGATATAGAGTATCGTTTTGTAACGAGAACCTTGGTGCTCGTCTTTTGACGTCTACCTTTCTTTTTGGATCATCAGGTAAAATCCCATGCTTCAAGTACTCTAGGATAGGTTGGCGCCAATCGTTGTTTTGATCAATTTCATAGACCGAAACCACCCTAACTTCCTCAACTTGATCAACACGTTCTAAGGCTGGTGCAAGCAAGTGGCGCTCTCCAATGGTCACTTGAATCTCCCTTTCATCAGGAAGTGTGAGAGATGCAGCAAATTTGGCCAATGCGTCTGCCTTAGCATTTTCAGATCTTGACACATGTTCGATCTCAACCTGATAAAATCGGCCTAAAAGATGTTTCGCCCTTTGATGAAGCAGGAGCAACCCTTGTCCATTAATTTGTTTGACGACCAATTGAGAATCTCCAAGCACCTTTAATTGCTCTACATGCATTTTCAAGGCGATTTCAAGGCCAATAATTAAGGCTTCATATTCAGCCACATTATTTGTACAATTCTCTAACAAAGAGAAAGAATATGGTACCAACCCACCAGAAGGAGTAATGAATATAATTCCAACTCTGGCGCCATCTTTTCTTGCTGCACCATCAAAGTATAACTGCCATGGTCTTTCCTCGACCGTGAAGACATCCTCATCAGGAAAATCGTATTGTAGCTCTTCATCTTCAGGGGTTGGGTGAGCCGCTAGAAAGTCAGCCAAGGATTGTCCCTTTACTGCTTTTTGTGAGACAAATTTGATGTCAAACGGATCTAGAAGCATAGCCCATTTAGCCAATCTCCCAGATAGCACGGTTTTTGACAAGATGAACCTTAGAGGATCAGCCTTTGAGACTAATGTTATTTGATGGGATAAAAGGTAGTGTCTTAATTTTTGAATGGCAAAGATAAAAGCCAAACAAAATTTTTCCATAGAGGAATAGTTATGTTCTGCCCCCACCAATGTTTGACTGATGTAATATAAGGCAACCTCCTTTCCCTCATCATTATTTTGAGCCAGCATGGCCCCTAAAGACCTCTCAAGAGATGCGGTATAGAGGATAAGGGGTCTCCCTTGCACTGGTGCCATTAGAACCGGCGGACTTGTCAAACATTTCTTAATACTTTCAAGTGCATCTTGACATGCTCGGTCCCAAATGAATGGAGTGTCTTCTTTCATCATCCTTAGAAATGGTTGACACCTCCTTGTTAAATTAGATATGAAGCGTCGAATGTAGGCAAGCTTGCCTTGTAAACCTCGAAGCTCACGAAGATTTCTAGGAGGAGGCATTTCCATAATAGCCTTGATTTTATCAGGATCAATTTCAATCCCTCGGTATCGCACAATGAAACCGAGAAATTCGCCTGACATGACACCAAATGCACATTTGAGGGGATTCATTTTGAGTTGATGTTGTCGCAATCTCTCGAAAATTCTTCGAAGGTCATTTGGATGATCTTCCCTTTCTTTAGTTTTAACCACCAAGTCATCCACATAACACTCAACAGTGTTGTGAAGAACGTCATGGAAAATGACTGTCATAGCCCTTTGATATGTTGCCCCAGCATTCTTCAAACCGAAAGGCATCACTGTATAGCAAAAAGTGCCCAAAGGTGTTCGAAAGCTGTATACTCTTCATCTTTCGGATCCATTTTAATTTTGTTATAGCCAGAAAACCCATCCATAAAAGACAAAGCCTTGAATCCGGTCGTGGCATCAACCAATAACTCAGTGATTGGAAGTGGGAATTCATCTTTAGGGCATGCTTCATTCAAATCCCTAAAGTCCACACAGATCCTAAGCTTTCCATTTTTCTTCCTGACAGGAACAATGTTGGCCAACCATATTGGGTATTGAACCTCTCGAATGAAACCTTCTTCTATGAGCTTGTTGACTTCACTCTTGATTTGGACCATTAGTTCAGGGCGGAATCTTCGTTGAGCCTGCTTAACTAGCTTCTTTTCCTCAACGATATCCAATTTATGAACGGCTATTTGTCGGTCTAAACCAGTCATATCTTGATATCCCCAAGCAAACACATCCTTGTATTCATGAAGGAGTTTCTCATATATCACCATCTCCTCATTTGTAAGTGATGCACTCACAAAAACCGGTTTAGGTTCATCGAAAGTACCAAGATTGATCTCTTGAAGATCATCTACCGTAGGTTGACCACCATCTTCTAACTCTGGTGGAGCAGGTTGAACTGTGTTGATGAAATCCGATGAATCCTCCTCGTGGTTCATTTCTTGAGAAGAACTTTCAACATTAAAGAAGGTTACAACATTCACTTCTTCGACTTGGGAGGTATGAGTAGGCCTCCTCTTGTTGATCTTCCCCTTCTTGGCACTTTTAACATGGACCTTCTTGACCTTTAGTTTTTTGACTCTTTCAAGCCTTTGGAACACAGATGGACGAGATGCTTCATTTGTTGATGTTGTATCGAGTCTTTGAAAAACCGACACTCGAGGAACGATTGCTTCTTCCTTGGAGAACATATCTTGCTCCATTGGCGTCAATGTCATGGGCTCTATAACACTTGCTGTCAAAAGTTCACCTTCTAGGGAAACTTGCAAGTTGTCAAGAACATACTTGTTTAGCTCTTTTTGTTGAATTTTATCCCTAGAGGAGGGTTTCAACCTTTGCAACTTACCTCGGGGTTTCTCTTGTAATGAGGAAGGTTGATTGGAAGGGTTAGATGCTTCCCCCCCATAATACAACTCTCTTGCTCTCAATCCCTTCTTCTCCAAAAACTTTATGGACAACCAAAGTGTCCTTTGGCAAAGATTGATCAATCTTTCGGAGAGGACAAGTATAACTAGTCATCAGAGAGTGCATAATCTTATCAACAGAAGTCATAGGTTTTTGCCCAACCTTTCTCTTATCTTTTGGTGTATATCTGAACAGGATCTTAGGTTGTGCGATCTTCTCCTCCTTTATTTCCTCAAGAGAAACACCAGATGTTTGAGCATTTTCACGAGTTACCTCGTTCTTCATAAGACTCTCAACACCATCACATCCCTTCACGGACATCGAGGAGCAAAAGCTAACCGATTTGTAAAACTTAGCATCGGCATAATTCACATCTTCCCCACAAAAAGGGTTTTGATCTCCTCGGATGGTTCTTTCATTTCCATCATCATCAGTATACTTCAAACATTGATGAAGTGTAGAAACAATGGACTTGATTTAATGAAGCCAAGGTCGCCCTAACAAAGCATTGTAGGAGGTGTTGGCATCTATGACATGGAAAAGAGCGTCTTTATACAAATCTTCCATCACCACTTTCAAGGCAATGGTTCCCATCGTTTTTTGCCCCACTTGGTTAAATCCTTATATTGTGAGCAATGTGGGAGATAAATGAGATGTCGTTAACCCTATTAGTTTCAAAGCCTTTAGTGGAAGAAGGTTTACTGCTGACCCACAATCCAAAAGGATACGATTGACATTTGTATCTCCAATAGTGTCTGTGACATATAACGGCCTATTATGGTATTCACCACCTAATTGAAGGTCCTCATCCGAGAAGGTGATAGCAGCCATACACAAAGCACATTGCATGGGTGAAGACATGGAAACATCATCGACCTCCACTGGATCTACTTGATCTTTGTAATCTTCAGGATCCATGAGATCTTGGATAAGCGCCCTTCTAAGGTCATTTGACATTTGTAAGGCATCATAAACACTCAAACGCGCTGGAATACGCTTGAGGTGTCCAACGACATCATATCGAACTTTTTCCTTATAAGGAGCATCTCGAATTGACAGGGGAACCCTAGGAAGATTGACCTTTTTAAACCCATATTTATCACCTTTCTCCTTTTGTTGTGATGTAGAAGCTTGGTTTTTGACATGCTCTTCAGAATTTGCCTCCGCTGGAGATCCATCTTTTTCCTTCCCCTTTTCTTTTGCTTGTGAAGGAAGTAGTTGGCGACCCGAACGAAGGAAAACCTCATCGACCTCTTCTTGATCTCCTTCCTCATCGACGCTAGAGACCATACAACACTGCATGACTTCCTTTCCCCAAAATAGTTCCTCATCGTCATCATCATTTGAGGAATCATCTTTCAAAAGTTCTTTAGGAATGAAATCCTTCAAGGTGAAAGGGAGTCGTTGTGGTTGCACGTACTCTTCATCGGAATCTGTTTGAAGTTTCTTTTGTTTCTTATTTTTCTTCTTTTTCTTTTTGTCCTTTTTGCTCTTCTTCTTGTTAGGTTTCCTTCCAATCATTTTGAAACCTGGAGGATTAGAGCTTTGATCGACTATTGGTCGAGGACTACTCCGATTTGTAGACATTTGCCACTCGAAAAGACTATCATCATCCCCTTCGTCTTCTGAGAATAAATCTTCAATGTCAGAACATGTCATGATCTCATACAACGTTGGTTGACCAGGCCCAGACCTTGGCATGTCAGGATATGCCCATACAATTCAAATATCGTTATCTACTCGAAACTCTATGGGTACGGCCATGTGAGGAAGTGATACAGTAGGAATGCCTTCATTTTGGGAGACTTCTGAAGATATCTCCAAAACTTCATCATGATCCTTTATAGGTGAAGGTAACGCTTCAGTGATCTCCACCATTGAGATCATATTGGATGAAGTAGACGGCCCTTTTGACTTTGCTCCTTCCACTTCAATTTCTCCTTCATTGATCATCCGTTCAATTACATCTTTAAGGACGTAACAATCCTCGATTGTATGACCTAGAAGTCGATGGTATGGATAATATTTTGGATTATCCTTCATGCCTACCTCGTTGGGTCTTTTTGGTTCTGGAAGCATTAGAGCCTTAGCAGACATGAGCTCATCAAAGATCCCTTGAACATCATCATCATCGAAGGGATATTTCTTTTGCTTCCTTTCTTGAAGAGTAAGCTTTTTAGTGGGCTCTTTAGATTTACCCCTATCTTGGGTTTTGGAGTTGCCTTCCTTAGAGGATTTTCCACTCGTCTTGACAAATGTCGTCATGGACTCGCTCTTCTTTTGCGGCTTTCTATCATCTTTTCGACTTTCATTCAATTGAGGTCGAGTAGATGTTGCTTTTCGTCGAGCAAGCTAACGTTCAACATTAGACGCTTTTGATACCAATGCATCAAATGACAGTGGTTCAGCACTACCAACATGCAATGCCAACTCTGGAAGCAAATTATTAGTGCTCATTTGTACACAAGCTAACTCACTGAGCTTCTTGGGGCACTGTAGCCTCAAACTTCTCCATCTTGCAATGAAGTCGTTAGCAATTTCATTTGGCTTTTGGTGAGTATTCGCAAGATCCATGATGAAAACTTTGGCTTTTGTGCTTATAAATTGAGCAAGAAACGCTCTTTGCAACTTGTCCCACGTTTCAATTGATCCTGGTTGAAGTTGAGTATACCAAGTAAACGCTGATCCTTTTAAGGATTGGACAAATTGGCGTATGAGCAAGGCATCACTCAAAGTTGTTTCTTCACATGCCGAGTAAAAGTGAGCAAGATGCTCATGTGGCGAACCATGAATCCCATCAAACTTATCAAAATTGGGCACCATATCAAAATGAGTGGGATACGGTTTCTTGTAGCCCATAACTGGTGGGTTCTGGGAAACTTGGAATTCCTTGATGCCTTGGGCAATCATATCCCTAATATCTTGAGGAGACATGTTTAAGACACCGTTCAAAGCCGAAGTACCACTTGGACCTCCCTCCTCATTTGTTCTCACTTGCTCTTGTCTACTCTCTTCGTTTTGAATAGCAATTTGAGCTGAGAGGGCGGCAATTTCAGCATCTTTTTCATCCATCCTCTTTTGCATTTCTTGCGATTGTTCCTCAATGCTAGTAGCGCCAGTCATCATGATGGGCATGTTGTCTACCTCATTTGTATTGGTGACACTTTCTTGACTCTTCTCTCCAATCATGGATGGAAAGTCATGCTCCTTGAAAGGCGAACTATCATCTCCATAAAGTGGAGATTCTAAGGATTCCTCAATTGCCCCATTCTTCTTAGGCGTTGAAGGCGATGGTGGAGTTGGTGGTTGCGAGACCACTTCAGCGTACATCATTTGCTTTGCTCTTGACCTTGTAATGGAGCCGGTGTAAGATTGAGAGGCGACCCTTTGAGGCATTGGAGCACTTGCAGAAGAACCCTTACCCTTTGGAGGGGCTTGAGAAATCTCGATAGGCTTCTTAGGAGGAAGTGGTTTCACAATCTTCACCTTCGAAGCTTTCGACAGAGTTGTTTGTTTCCCCTTCTCGGTGTAGGAGGTCATGTTGACTTGCTCTACTTGATCGAGGTTGACCGGTACAGACCCGATCAAGATTTGTCGCGGGACAAAAATCCGAGGAGTACCAATTGGTCTTGGTGAGATAAGGTCATGGGCCGCTTCTCTTAGAGTCGCCTTGGCTAACTCCAAGGCTGGAGACGGGGCAAGCTTAGCGAGTGGATTTTCTTATCGGCGTTTGGATCCATTCTTCCGACCCCTCCTTCTTCGATAACACTTAGCCTTATTGTTGGTTGGGGTATCTTGAGTTGGTGCTCCACGAGACCCTCCGTTAGTCTTGATGACATGGATGGTTGGCCTCCCTTGGAACCCGCCCTTCATACATTCCTCATTTTGTGGATGGGACGAGGAAGCATGAGTCTTGGCTCCCCATTTGGTAGTGGTACCCTCCTCCAAGTGTTGAAGAGGTCCATATTGATTTTCGAGGGGAATTTCAGCAGTGATTGCATCCCTCTCTACATTGAACACCACCTTGAAGTTCCTTTGGCGAACGAAACTTGAAGTTCCTTTGGTGCCATTTTCTTGCAAAAAGAGACAAAATATTAGTATCTACATTATTAACCAAAACTACAAAGAAAGAAAAGGGTCCCACTGGGCGTGCCAAAAATATGTTAGACAAAATTTGTTTAAAGAAAACAACTTTGTACAAACACATCTAATTTAATTTTTTTAAGTTCGACCCTTATCTGTACATCTTTACAACTCTATTAATAATATAGACACGGTGGAAACTTTTAGAGTTAATTTTTAATTTGAGCTGCACCCGAGTTATAATGGGTTGTCTACGTATCTCTTTAAAGAGAATCAAGCCTTACGTAGTTCAAGGGTTTTGATTTTTTTTTTTGGTTGGATTTTCATGCATTAGAGAAATGAGCCTAAACCCACCTTCTAGGAAGGGTTGCCTAAACTCGGTTCAGCTATCATTTGCATGGCGTGGAGAAAATTAGACCCACCTTCTAGTAGGAAGAGTTGTTTAATTCCTCCACTATAATTTTTTGGTATAATTTTGATCATGCGATTGAACTCGGCGATCATTTGATTTTTGCCAAGCATCCTACATACCCTTTTGAAAGGGATCAAATCATACGTAGTTCTACCCATTCATTAGTCATTTTTAACCTTTAGAATAGTTTTATTTGAATGCAAATTTACGTACATGGATTGTATCATGTACGATTGTGCAATGGGCTTGGATTTTCTAATGGGTTCTAAGCACCTTAATATTAAATGAAGCCCAAATAACACAAACTTAAACATTTGAATGTGATTACGTACATGCATGTAAGTTTGCATACTTAAATTGGGAATTTTCTATTAAATATAGGCCAACCCATAGATATTTTTTATTTGCACCTAATATATGTACATGTATAAATTAGGTGTTAACATTAATCCGAATATCGATTAGGCTAAAATATTTTCCAAATCTATGTTAAGAGATTAGCTACAGATATATGCCTCTCTCTTTTTTTACTAAGAAAATCCGGATAATGATATGGGCAATATTTGAAGATCACTAGCAATACATTTGTGGTAAAAATCCGGATGTGGATTATGGGTAATATTTATGGGTTTATTTATTCGGCAAACCATATCTTTTTATTTTGGAGCATATGTTTTGGGAGTATCTTTGTGATTTTTAGCCATTCCCTTTCATAAGGTACTATATAGAAAACTTGCGAGTTCCCCAAGAGCAGTGCTCCATTTCTTTCATAGCTATTTCTCCAATTGTGAAGACCTTCAACTACCAATTTCCCAAGGTACATTTTTAGGTTTACTAATGACATCCTGCTGCTCCTCCATTGAAAATATTTGCAACACTATGTGTAGGATCATTAGTACGTCTAGGTTGTCGACCTCAACTAAGTCGTCAACCTCTTAAGTAAATGCAGCGGAAATGAACTACAAGAAAGACTTACTTGAACACAAAGTTTTTATAGTGGAAACACTTGTTTGATTAACTCAATCAACCAAGTCTAAAAACCACTCCCTTCCAAGTTCTCGCTTGGAAGGATTAAAAGTCGTAGCTTGCTTTATTGATCTTTTGGACTAGTTACACGAACACCCTGGATCTAGACCTACTTCCCAAGCACTCTAGAACTCGTTGTGAACTGAGTAACTACAACCCGCACTCAATCTAACAAAAGCCTACGTCTTCCTCTCGAACTCTTGTTTCTTTCTTAGCACAAAATGGAGTATGAGTTCGTGCTCTATCTAACCTAAAGCCTTAGATTAAATACACACAAACTAGGTCAGATAAGAGAGAATAATATCTTCCAATTCGGTTATGGCAAGATATTATTTCTATTATCTTTACAAAATCATCCTAAGCATATAAAAGGATTACAATCAATAACGGCTTAGGATAAAGGCATACACGGCTTACAATATAATCTGCATAAGATCTTTCCTAAAACAAGTTTATACTATCCAAACTACCAAGATCTCACGCGTCTTCAAGATCTCCGAGATCTGCCTTCAACACACGTCGACGACCTGACTGACGTTGGCGACTCTTTTTAAAGACTTGAGGTCGTTCACGTGACAGACGTTTGGAACCATCAAAAACAAAGCCTCTAGCTTTTCTAACAAATTCCCCCTTTTTGATGGTGAGAAACTCTTCTATCCTATATAATCAGAGCAATACAGAAACTCGAACAGGATATGCAATAATATTCAAGTTAGCCAAAAGTTCCCCCTAAGTTGGATAACCCACGTGTAATTCAGCATAAAAATCCCATTATTTTATCTACCCCCAGTCTTTTCCCTCTTTTGGCATGATCAAAAAGATCAATCTAAATAATCAAGCAAAAAGAGATAATCAAACAAGGGTAAATAGAAAATATCCAACATACAGACAGAATCCATAGCAACAAAACAGAATAGTCTTAAACATGCAACACAGAGAAAACAAAAATATATAGTTGAAACCGAAGAGATGGTTCTTGAGATAGTAGATGTGCAAGGGAAAATAAAAGGAACTGGACGTTGGCTACTCAAGCTAAGTCACTGACTTGATCAGATCATCAAGCGCAACAAACAAGTCATGAACATCAGATTTCAGCGCAGTCTGATCACGTAGGAGTTGGCCAACTTTCTCAAGCAAATCCTGGTTTTGACGTTGGAGCTCAACTAACAGCTTCATAATGACAACAGGTTGCTCACTTTCCCTTCCCATAGCATGGATGCCCAACTCAACATCTTCTATCTCAGCATCAGAGACCACATCCTTGCCTGTATCCCTCGACATCCATTTATCATCAATCAGTTTGTAGCCCATCTTGCAAACAATGTCAGCATTCAGAAGACGAACGTGATCCACTTCTTTCTCAGCCTCATAAACCTCATGATAAAGAAGCACTTTCTTGACAATAGAGCAGTATGGGAGAGCATGTGTGGGATTATCCTTCACAGATTCCATGTGGAGAAGCACCAATCGAGCAAGATTAACTGGTTCCTTTTGAAGAATCTTATCCATGACAAGAATGTCTTGGATCATGGCAGTGCTCCTCTTTTGTTCCCGGGGAATCAAATTGCTGATTACCCGAGTGAAAAGAACCTTCCGTTCGGCACTCATGAAGTTGGTGGCAAAGGAACCACCATCAACGTCATCAACCTGTGTGACCTTTTTTAGCAGCTCAGCAGAATCAACTACGTCAGGCCATGCACCTCTATGATATTTAGCAAATCCCTTGTGCGGCACTTTCAGAAGAGTGGCTAACTCCATGCTCGACAGGGTGAATTTCTCACCATGTAACTCATAATGGCCCATGGTCCTCTTCTCTTTGTCCTCTACAGTCAACGACCTGTAGAACTCTTTCACCAACTCCGGATCAAAACTTTCCTCCTCATAGAATAGATGAGTCCACCCTTGATGAGACAACAACTCAGAAACACCTTGTAAACCCGTGGAATTGATGAACTCATCGTCCATGATGAGTTCCTTGACAAAATCACGACAAGCCATGTTACTTCCTTCGCCTTTGATTTCTTTACTGCCCTTTTTAGGTTTGCCACTTGCAGCGAGTCGTCCACTTGACCGAGTGGGCATCTTTTTACTCTTTTTCGACTTAACAGTTTTCTTGGAGACAACAGAATCTCGTCCTTCAGATCCAACTGGCATTGGAGATACTTCCCTTCCTCTCTTTCTAGTAACCTTAGCACTAGACTCCCTAGTCTTAGGTTTTCTAGATTCCTTAGTTATCACCACATCATCCTCATCAGACTTTTCAGACTCAAACAGTTGTCTAGCAATTTCTTCTTTTGATTTTGCCTTAGAAGAAGATGCAACAGATTTGAATAGAGAGAGCTTGGGATCACTAGGAGTACCTTGTTCTGAATCATCGTGTCCTTCGATGTTGAGAGGTTGAAGCGGTGAGTCAGGATTTTCAGTGGAGTCAATCACCTTGCTTGGGTCAACGACCTGTTCTGGGTCATTCACCTGAGCATTAATTCTCGCCAAAAGCACAGTAGTCGTCTTCTCCGTGACGACTGGTTCAGAGATTCTATCTCCTGATTCCATAGCCTCAATCAACTTCACTACTTCTTGAACAGAGTCAAATTTCTCTTGCATGTCTTGAGATTTGGGACTTTCAACTCGATGCAAGTTCTCAAACTCAACTTGCTCTTTCTCTGCAGGATTGGAAGAACCGGGCAAGGATTTTTGTGGAGATTGAGGGAGAGTTTCATTGAGGGTTTGGGTAGATGGAATTTCTTGAGAAATAGGTAAGGATTCGTTGGGATTGAGAGATGAAGGGATGGGTTCTTGAATTTGTGTGGAATGGGGACCTTCAAGCATCAATGGTGTAGCGGTCTTGTTGGCAGTTTGAATGGCTGCTAAAAGCAGAGCCATGGTTTATGGATCAACAACTTTCCCGAGCTTTAGGGCTAGGGTTCGCGGAGATTTAGTGTCGCGAATGGGAGAGGAGGGTTTAGGGTTTGACGCCATTGACGATTGAAAAGGTGGAAGCTTTTTGGGAGAGAAAGGAAATTGTAGAGAAATTGAGAAGAGCAAGAGAGCGAGATAATGCACGAGAGAGAGAGAGAGAGTACCTTTTAATCAGAATCCCTCTCCTTATTTTTTCTTGAACTGTAGTTGATTAGATAGAAACTAGATCTTCCCAAGATCTTTAATCAATGCAACTGAAAAGGTAATTTCCTTTGACAAAAAGATTTCCAGATTTTTGAAAAGATAAAGGTTATTCTTGTCTTACTCTGAAACTGACGTTCTCGACCTGTTCTACGTCAACCACTTAACTAGCAAAAATTCCAGACACCTGACTTTCCTCATATAGTGCGCAGTCACTAACTTCTCTAAGGTTGCCAACATCCATTGAAAAAGAGAATACGCCTGGTTCTTTGGGGTTTTGCACAGGGGTGCCAAAGAGAACCAGGGAGAATAATTTATGTGGATTTGTCAATCAAGTAGATAAGTCTCCGTTTATAGCAAAGCATTCAGAAGTAGGCTCATAGAGACTCTCTAACATGATAGGCTAGGGCAGGCTGTAGAGTCAACCGTCATTTGAGCTTGTAATGAGGGTTAGGAACATCAGGTTTGGACTCTTTTGGGCTCAAAGAAAGGTTTCAACTTGTAACTGATACAGAACTCAAGAAGCAAAGAATGAAGACATAATGATGTGCATGGTTCATGAGTACGTAACATGGAAATATTCAAATTTAACACCTCAAGATCATAAAACTTTTTAATCATAAATAGATCATCTAATCTAGTCAATCATTGAGGGATCATAGATGGAGAATAGATTAGTTTAGGGAAATCATACCTAGCTCCATGCGGAACTGTACAAAGGGTTCACGATTGAGAGCTTTAGTGAATATGTCAGCACGTTGTTCACCTGTTCGGCAGAAATCCATGGTCACCAACCCTTTCTCGACACAATCACGAAGAAATTGATGTCGAATCTCTATGTGCTTGGTTCGTGAATGTTGTACAGGGTTTTTTGAGATGTTGATGGCACTTGTGTTGTCACAGAGAATAGGTATGCCATTATACTCTAAGCCAAAGTCATGAAGTTGTTGCTTGAGCCAAAGAAGTTGGGTGCAGCACGCAGCAGCGGTGATGTACTCAGCTTCTGTAGTAGAGAGAGCAACTGAATTTTTCTTCTTGGACCCCCATGACACAAGACATGGTCCAAGAAATTGAGCCATCCCTGACGTACTCTTACGGTCAATTTTATTCCCAGCAAAATCAGCATCCATGTACCCGACTAGACCAAAATCACATGAGGTTGGGTACCATAGGCATAAATCATCGGACCCTTTGAGGTACCTTAGAATCCGCTTGACAGCTTTGAGATGCAATTCTCTTGGATCCGACTGAAATTTGGCACATAAGCATACTCTGAACATGATGTCTGGTCTGCTTGCCGTGAGGTAGAGTAGGGAACCTATGATGCCCCGATACAATGTCTGATCAACCTTCTTTTCATTTTCATCTTTTCTTAGAGAAGTGATGGGAGAGATAGGGGTGTCAAAGGATTTTGAGTTGTCCAATCCGAACTTCTTGACGCACTCCCTGAGATACTTCTGTTGATGCACTCTTGTTCCTTCCATATCTTGAGTGACCTGAAGTCCTAGGAAAAACTTAAGTTCACCAACCATACTCATCTCAAATTCACTGGCCATGAGGTTAGCGAACTTCTTCACAAGTTTTTCATCAGTAGAGCCAAATATGATGTCGTCCACATAGACTTGTACAACCAGAGTGTGCTTTCCTTCTTTGAGAAGAAAGAGTGTCTTATCCACCTGTCCTCGAACATATCCATGTTGGAGAAAGAACTGAGAAAGCATGTCATACCAAGCTCGAGGTGCTTGCTTCAAACCATAAAGAGCTTTGTCGAGTTTGAAGACATGATCTGGGTGAGTGGCGTCGTCAAAACCTGGGGTTTGCTCTACGAACACTTCTTCATTAAGAAACCCATTCAGAAAGGCTGTCTTAACATCCATTTTTTGAAGCTTGAAGCCATGATGGGCTGAATAAGCTATCAAGCGACGAATTGCCTCAAGACGTGCTACAGGAGCAAAAGTCTCATCATAATCTATCCCTTCTTGTTGGTTATATCCCTTAACCACAAGTCTTGCTTTGTTTCTCACAACGTTTCCAGAATCATCAAGCTTATTTCTGAAAACCCAACGTGTTCCAATCACAGTTCTATCTTTGGGTCGTGGAACTAGGTGTCAAACCTTGTTTCTCTCAAATTGATGAAGTTCTTCTTGCATAGCACACACCCAATCTGGATCTTTTAGAGCTTGATCCACATTTTTGGGTTCCAGAACAGAAAGAAAAGCGTTGAAAGCATAGAAATTCTGAAGTGAAGAATGTGTCTGAACACCTTTGGAGTAATCTGAGATGATGTTGGTCACTGGATGAGCATCTTTTTGTTGATAGTTTAACTGAAGCTGAGTGAGGTCAACTACCCCATTGTTTTTACCTTGATTAGTGTTAGGATTTTCAGTCTCTGCAGCTTCTTCGCTTGGATCAGACTCATCATCATAAGATTCTTCAATATTTGCAGTATCTTCCAGAGCAGGCATGTCAAGATCATCTACGTCGTCCACCTGAGTCAGATTAACAACCTGTTGAACTTGATCCATTTTCTCAATGCTAACTTCTGACTCTTGACACAGATGAAAACCTAGATCTCCTTCCTCTTCATCAACAATAGAGCTGCCTCCCATGGTATTCTCATCAAACACCACATGAACACTCTCTTCAACTTTCTTAGTTCTTTTGTTAAACACTTTGTAGGCTTTGCTGTGCTGAGAATAGCCTACGAAGGTTCCTTCATCACTCCTAGCATCCATCTTGCCAAGACTATCTTTGCCATTATTATGTACACAACACTTACAACCAAACGTACGCAAGTGGGAAACGTTGGGCTTTCTTCCTCTTAAAAGCTCATATGGTGTTTTCCCAAGAAGGGGTCGCACCATAGCTCTATTTAGTACATAGCATGCGGCATTGATAGCTTCTCCCCAGAAATTCCTTGGAAGTCCGCTCGAAATCAACAGCGTTCTTGACATGTCTTCCAAAGTTCGATTCTTTCTCTCAACAACTCCGTTCTGTTGAGGGGTTCTTGGGGCTGAAAAATTATGATTTACACCATTTTCTTGGCAGAACTCCAAAAACTGAGCATTCTCAAATTCAGTGCCATGATCAGATCGAATAGAGATCAAAGGTACGTCAAGCACCTTCTTTGTAAGCTTAACCCATGTACTGAATTCTTCAAACACCTGGTCTTTAGAAAACAAGAAAAATACCCAAGTATAACGTGAAAAGTCATCAACAATGACATAGACATATCTATTACCTCCTCGACTTCTCACACGCATTGGCCCACACAGATCCATATGAATTAACTCTAGAGGATTAGAAGTACTTATCTCTCTTTTTGATTGAAAAGAGGATCTGACTTGTTTTCCTTTCACACAAGCTTCACACACTTCATGTTTAATTTGGTCAATCTTAGGTAATCCACGTACCAGTTCCTGATTGTGAAGTTTGCGGATAAGTTGTAAACTTGCATGGCCAAACCTATTATGCCAGAGGTTGGCAACGTCTTCGACTACTTGAAAACACAACTTTTCTTCAGGTAAGAGCCAGGGAACAACTTTATAGAGATTGTTTTCACAGATTCCCTTCAGAAGAGTCTTTCTTGAGCTAACATCAAGCACTTAAAATCCAATAGAATCAAAGACAACTTGATAGATATTGTTAGCACACAATTGAGAAACACTTAACAGATTGTATCCAAGACCCTTGACATAGCTTACGTTGTTAACACAGAAGTTCTTAGAGATTCTTACCTTACCAATACCCAAAACTTGACGCTAACTGTTGTTACCGAAGGTGATGTTGCTACCTTCTTGTTGATGAAGTGAGATGAATGACTCAAAGCTTCCCGTCATATGAGTTGAACATGCACTGTCGAAGAACCAGGGACCGTTTTCTCTCACTTCATTCTGCAATGTAAAAGTCAGTTTTTACGAACCCAGAGTTGTTTGACAACTCTTTTGGGTTGGGCAACGTAATGATATGCAGAACATCTTTCATTATAAACTCTCTCAGGATCTATGGTTGGCTCACGTTCATGAGCTTCCCAAAATCCATTAGATCTGCTATCCTACACCTTTTTCTTGCACTCATGTTGAAGATGACCTTCTTTTCCACAATACCAGCAAGTTTTATGAAGACTTAAGACCTACATACTTGCTATACCCAGGATAGATCGGTTTGTTATTAATACGAGCATGAAAATCAATTTTTTATGTTTTCAAGTTCTCGACTTGTTTCATCCAAATTTTGTGTGCTTTCTGGCCTGAAAACCAAGGTCGTTTACCTTTTCCTGGGTTCCCCACATCTGATGTGGAACAACTTGCTTTGTTGTCGCACATAGGTGTTTTAACTTTAGGCTCAGGTGGACACAAGGTTTTCAAGTCTTTAGGCACATAGGAATATCCAAGTCCAGGTCTTGAAGTTACAAAAGTTTTTGCATACTATTCAGCAGTTTTCTTGGATGCAAACTCCTCTATCCATTTCTTTTTATTAGACTCATTAATATTCTTTTCTTTTTCGAGGTCATTGACTAACTTAGCATTACCAAGTTTAAGCATAAGATTTTCTCCTTCAAGGTTTGTGACCTTCTTTTCTAAGTCATCCACTTCAGATTTAAGATTATCACAGGTTTTGCAGGCAATAGACTCAAAAATAAAAGACTTTTTCTCTAACTTAGCACATTTAAGAGACCAACCATGATTATCATCCATTAAGTTAGAGATATTATCTTCTTTTTCTTCAAGTTTCTCACTGAGTTGGTTAACCTGAGTTCCCAACTTCTCGATGATAGCATGCAACTGTTCTTTAGATTTATTAGATAACATAGACAAGAGTTCATAATTATATACCTCTGTTGGAGCATCTATAGCCATGAGACACATGTCATCTTGTTGACTTGCCTCATCTTCAACATCGGAATCGTCCCAAGTAGCTAACAAAGCATTCTTGTCACCTTCCGACTTTCTCCTGACACAGTTTCTTGCAAAGTGTCCTTTTCTCGAACAATGATAACATATCACGTCCTTCATGTCTTTGACAGGTTCGGTTCCTTTAGCTGGAGTTTTACTGTTGCGATTCCAAAGCCTTTTCATGGCTCTTGAGATGAATGCAACTTCTTCGTCACCGTCAACTTGATCATCATCACCTTGAGCAAGATCGAAGGCCCTTTCAACTTTCAAGGCAATGTTCTTGACCTTGACAGTTTCAAGGCGATCATCTCGCCTTTGCTTAATTCCTCCATACATAGTCAACTTTCCTATGACATCTTCCAGGGTGAGTGTTTTAGTCTCACTGTTGGTTAACATCGCAGCAGCTGCATCATTCCATTTTGCATTGAGTCCTTGGATTAACTTGTTAACCTGCTTCCACTGAGGAAGTTTTTCACCAAGAGACTCAAGTTGGCTAACCACAGATTGAAATCTTGAGTGATAGTCACCCAAGGATTCATTCTTTTCTTGACTCACTCCTTCATATTCCCTCTCCAGAGCAATGATGTGATCCTTCTTCACATCATCATTACCTTGGTGAAGCCTTTTGAGAGCATCCCAGATCTGCTTAGCCGTCTTGTACTGGACAACCTTCTTTAAGTCTCCAGGAGTTAGAGCATGGTGAAGAACCTTCTTAGCACGAGCATTCTTCTCTAACTTCTTGTAGTCAGCATCATTAAAGTCCTCCTTCTTCTTTTCTTCCTTTCCATCAGCAGTGAGAAAAGTTTCAGGACCCATCTCTATGACCTTCCAGAGTTGTCCATCAAGCGAGCAGATGTGAGTCTCCATTTGCTCGACCCACCAATCATACTCACCAGCCTTGAGCACTGGTGGCTTCCAGAATGAATCATTGGTTGCAGTGTTTGTTGAAGTCATCTTTCCTGTGAATTACAAGTACTAAAACAAATCTAGAGCCAAAGCTCTAATACCAATTATAGGATCGTTAGTACGTCTAGGTTGTCGACCTCAACTAAGTCGTCAACCTCTTAAGTAAATGCAGCGGAAATGAACTACAAGAAAGACTTTCTTGAACACAAAGTTTTTACTGTGGAAACACTTGTTTGATTAACTCAATCAACCAAGTGTAAAAACCACTCCCTTCCAAGTTCTCGCTTGGAAGGATTAAAAGTCGTAACTTGCTTTATTGATCTTTTGGACTAGTTACACGAACACCCTGGATCTAGACCTACTTCCTAAGCACTCTAGAACTCGTTGTGAACTGAGTAACTACAACCCACACTCAATCTAACAAAAGCCTACGTCTTCCTCTCGAACTCTCGTTTCTTTCTTAGCACAAAATGGAGTATGAGTTCGTGCTCTATCTAACCTAAAGCCTTACATTAAATACACACAAACTAGGTCAGATAAGAGAGAATAATATCTTCCAATTTGGTTATGGCAAGATATTATTTCTATTATCTTTACAAAATCATCCTAAGCATATAAAAGGATTACAATCAATAACGGCTTAGGATAAAGGCATACACGGCTTACAATATAATTTGCATAAGATCTTTCCTGAAACAAGTTTATACTATCCAAACTACCAAGATCTCACGCGTCTTCAAGATCTCCGAGATCTGCCTTCAACACACGTCGACGACCTGACTGACGTTGGCGACTCTTTTCAAAGACTCGAGGTCGTTCACGTGACAGACGTTTGGAACCATCAAAAACAAAGCCTCCAGCTTTTCTAACACTATGTCCTCCATATCATCTACTAATTTGCATGATTATATAATGGTAGGCTCGAACTTGTCATCAGCGTGTCTTGGTGTTGATCGGTTTACAGTGAAGGATCGACTCGGCCCCGACGATCGTGGTTGATCATCATCTTAATTTACTAGCTAGTAAGCCTTCTTTTCACTTTGCTTTATATTATATACATACATGTCATATGTATGGAATATGCATATACATATATATTCAAGGCAAAGGCCCAGTAACACTTGTTTATACGTATATTCATATGATATATATATATACTTTCTTTGCATTTGAACTTTCTTTTTTTAAACCATCTCAAGCCCACAAATTGTTGTATTTGTAGCAGTAGTTTTGGACTTTCCCCTAGTTATTGCTTGTTGCTGCTTCAAACGGAGTTAGCATCTACTGCTAGTATTGGTATTGTAGACCATGCATTGAATATATGCGTAGTCTATTCTACTTCTTACAACAACCCATTTTAGACATGCTAAAGTAAAGACTTGTTCTCTTCTTTTGCTTTTGACAGACTGGGGTGCTAGACTTCTTATTTCTTGTACGTTGCCCATATGTAATCCATGGTGAGTTGGCCTCCTTTCTTTTCCATTTGAACATTCGTACTTCTTGAATGGCCTCATTAGGCATAATTTTTATTGAATATGGCTCTCTCTCACATATATATACTATATAGTAAAGACTATATGTACTTTTTAATGTGGCTTTATTCTTGAAAGAGACTCTTCTTGTAGTTGATCATATGGGACATGTCTACTGCCTTTAATTTGTTACAGTAGGCAATTTTTTGTCACTTTGCTTTGAACTCCCATGAACCCAGCACACCATAGGCTTCATTTTTTCTTGAATCTTCCAAAGAAATCACAAGACCTCGGCACCAACATCATCAAATTTGACTTCGGATTGGCGAAACACTCCGTTTCGGGCCATCCGTAGACATCCAAACCAAATGCGGCATCCATCTAGGTGCAACGGAATCCAGTCCGGTTAATCATGAGCCAGCGTTGTGGGCGTGTTGTAAAAGCGATCACCCGTAAGAGGCCCGAAACGGAATGTTTCTCCTCAAAACGGATGACCACGTACCAATCACCTCCGTTCGGGCTATCTATAGTCTTCCAAAACATTCGCCATGTCCGTCTCGGTGCCAAACGATTTATCTCGGTGATGGAACGAGCCCTTGTTGTAACCGTATTGTAGACGCAATCATCCGTATGAGGCTCGAAACGGAAGGTTGCTCCCCGTACAAATGACCACGATCCAATCATCTTCGTTCAAGCTTGGTGTAGTCAAGAAACGAGCCCTCGAAATGGTATCGAAACTAGCCGATCCTAAGCCATAGAGGGGCATCGAACCGACCGATTTCGATCGAACAACGGGCCTTTGGAGCATGTCTCGTTCTTTTTTTTTAACGAGTATACAACACAAAATTAATTAGTACATAAAAGCTTAAAGAAAGGAGGGTTTTACCACTTGATGGAACTTGATTTTGGAAGAACACGTAGAACTTGTTAAGCAATTTCCACAATTGGTTCACGATCACTTGGGCACTGCTCTGCTATACTTCTATGTAGTATTTTCTTCCGTTCTTTTCTTTTCTAATGAACACCCAAACTCTACCCTCTTTATACAAAGCTTGAACTGTGGACCACAAGCATTGCCAGAGGCGTTTTTTTTATGCCCCTTAATTAACACATTTAATTAGGTTAATTATAGGGTACTTAATTTTACACGTTACACAGCCTTTGTTTCTATCACATAAAGGTTGGCCAGGCTGGGAAAGATAAGACTCCACCAACGCTTTATATTCTAAAGCATGTACGGGCCTTTAAAACATGGGCCAACCCAATAACCATAAATTATCCTAGTAATATGTACGTATGATTCTTACATATTGAAATCATTCATACATGTAGATTGTAAGATAATTTACATATTCTAAAGCATGTACGTATGATCCTTCTTCCATTTTTTTTATTTTTATTTTTTTTGATAACCTTTCTCCGTAGCATGTACATATTTGTACCCTCTTTGTTTGAAGCGTACAATTTTTCAAGGCATATGTATATATAATTTTCTTTCCGTTTAACAGCAAGTCTTGGAGAAGCCGGAGCATTTTCAGAGCGAAATTGAGCCGCGCGGATTTTTGCTGGTTGCAGGCGCCACCTTTATGGGCTCGCAAAATTCAGTTCGCAGGAACTCTCATCTATCATTCATACTTTTCATTCTAAGTTTTACATATTCTCTATGGAGAAATAAGGCTTTTTGCTTAGTCAGACAATTGAATCATAGTTTTGATTAACGTTGTGAGATTTCTAATTACTTATCTATTGCATGGATTTAATCTTCTCTCTTGCTTGAATTTCTGTGATTTATTTCAACAGTTTATGAACAAGTAGGGTTTGTTATTATTGGATCTATTGCTAGATCTAGAGTGTTACTGGTTGGGCATCCCTAGTTTGAAGTAGCAACTGCATCGTACAAGTATTTGGTTGTGCTAGTCATATGTAGAAGAGATTTGATTTACATTCTAGTGTAAAAGTTGGTTGTTTTATGCTAGAATTGTACCCTATTATATTCTTATCCTTAACGTTGCTATTAAACTGAATCATTGATGGTTTCATGGTTGTTTAATTAGTTAGAACTAATAGTATCTTGTTGTGATGTTAGTTAGAATTGAAAAGGAATTGGAAAATCCATTGCATGTGATATTGAGGTGAAATCAATGATCAACTTGTCAAACGAATGTGGATATTTGTTTACCTAAGTTATCTTCCCAAACATTGTTATTGACAAACATTGTTAATATGTTAGTTTTGCGTGCTTAGAAGTTGTACAATAAAAAAAAACCTTGCTACTTGTTTGACACAAAATTCATACAAAATGATCAATCTATCTCCCTGCGGATTCGAGTCTGACTTACTAAAGACTTTAGTTCTCTGTTAGTTTGGACTTTTTTGCATAACCGTGATTTGCACGACAAAATCATTGTTATCAAAAAGCCCCCACAAAAATGAAAAGTAGTAAAGAGTAGTGGAGATGAGGTTTTGATGATCTTTAAACCGAGTAAGAAAGTTTGTAGAAGAAATAGCAGGGAAAAGAAAGCTAGAGATCTAGACATTGGTAGGAATAGCAGTGCCATGATCACCATGGACCAAAATAGTGTTGTTGTTATGTATACTCGTTACATGCTAAATAAGAGGCCATAGACAATTTTAAAGTCTTTACAAATGAAGTCGAATTGCATCTTGTTGGTTTGATTAAATATTTACGAACAGGTCGTGGTGGTGAATACTATGATCGAAATTATTACCAAAAAAGTGGTACAGTCCATCAAACCATGGTTCTATAGATACCATAACAAAATGGCATAAGTGAATGGAAAAATCAATTACTAATAAAAATGGTAAACTCGATGTTGTCCTACTCTTGTGTGAGTTGTGGCTTTTGGGGAGAAGTATTGCTAACCGTAAGCTATATCCTAAATAGGGTACCAAATAAAAAAGTAAGAAGACACCCTATGAACTTTGGAACAAATAAAAACCAAACTTGAAATATTTTCGGGTTTGGGATTGTCGAGTAGTTGGTTAGACTTATTTAACCTAAATGCAAGATGTTTGGGTGTGAGGGATAGATTGCATCTTGATTGGTTATACAGATCATTCCAAGGCATATAGATTTTATGTGATTTTTCAAAACATATCCATTGTGATTAATACGGTCATTGAATCTAGGGATGCAATTTTTTATGAAGAAATATTGTTTAGGGAAAAAAGCAACAAGAGTTCACTTTTGCCTTAGGATTGTTCCCACGACAACCAAATAGTTAGAGCAAGTACGTAGTTGGTGAATGATATGAACGAACAAGACTGCAAAAAAAGGGGGAATTCTCGTGTTTTACTATTTATGTGTAAGTGGGGTATTTTGAGGCTACAAATTAACTAGGTCAGAACCCGAAGCTTTAGGTTCCTCCCTTTATTTATGCATAGATTGACAAGGACTAGTTGAAAGCCCCTCCTTGCTCTTCCTCAACCTCTCCAACTTTTATAATGAAACTAACTCTAAATATAATTAAATAAAACAAGTTAAGACCCCTCAATAACCCTTTTTCAATTTATATGAATCAAGATACGACCAAAGCCAATAAGTCATTGAGGGAGGTGAGAGGCCAACGAAGACCAAGACTATTTTGTAGATCACGAGCTTTCAAGTGCAAAATAATCTTGAAGAAACTACATCTAGTGCATCATCCTCTGTCAAGTTGACATTGGAAAATGAAGAGTGCATGCATATGTTATTTACTCACATGCAAGAGTTGTTTGTATGCCTATCTTAGATAAATTTTCTTTTATAGTTTGCTATTTTTATTAGTTGCTACATCTAGAGTTTCATAACACCTATGGGCCAATTGTTGGGCTACATATTATCGACCTCTTTACTATCTTTTAGATTAGGACCTTTTCTAGATTTTTAATCTTATTAGGCTAAAAGAAATCTTGTTGGATACCTAAAGTGGGCCATGTTGAACGAGTGGTCCCATGTTAGGTGTGTGACTTGATCCTTCTTGCAAGACAACTTGTCTTGCAAGCCAATTAAGGTAAAAATAGAAATTTGGATGCATACTCTAATATTCTACTTGGATAGAATCCTTCATTCTTCTAGGGTTTTGCTATTTAAACACACGTAAGGTGCTTTTCTAAATAGATAGAAATTTATTGAGGTTAAACTTGGCTAAGTTTGACTTCAATCCTCAATCCCAAAACTCTATCTTTACTCATCTTACACATCCAAAGCAAGAAAACAATTAATCACCCGTCTTTCTCAAACACAACTTAACCTATATTACTCTCTTCGTCTCTTATCTCACTCTCATCATAAACAAATTCATCTAAACACAATCTATTGTCTTCTCAACTGAATTTAGAGCTTAAACGATTGACATTACTTTGTCATTCAAAGGAGTTTGCAAGGAAAGAAAGTAATAGATGAAAGATTGACAAAAATCCGGTCTATAATCTAGTGGAGTTATGTAGTTTCGTATCATAAAAACCCAATCAAGCCATCCAACACTGATTGCATTCCACTTAAAACCTGATGTGTCAGCTTCTACAAGGGGCGACTAATAGCGTAGATTAGTCAGTGTGTGTTGGGATGTAGCTGCTAAGCGAGATACTGGAATGAAAGAGCTAGCCCAATAATTCCCCAAAACCTATCCTTTTTTATTTTGACTCCCCAAGCAGAAGGGGGGTGAGGGGTTTTCAATATTGAAATGATTCGACTGGTATGTGCAAGGAATATCACCAATTATTGAGAGAGGGATGGGTGACATGGCCTCTTATCACTTGTCTAGGGTTTAAATGTTGTTGCAACCGTCACATCACCCTAGCTTTAAGAAGTCTTTCTCCTGCACTCATTTATCCCACGACATCTCCCTCTTCATCTGCCAAAAAAGGTATCTCCTTTTCTCTCCCTTTATTCTCCATTTTCACCTTCAATTTCTTCTTTCTTCATTGATGACTTGATCGTCGGCCACATGCAAGATCATCCTCCAAGTACGCTTCACCAACTAGTTTCACTGCTATTGGAATCTTAAGTGGCGCAGACTCATCCACATGCTCTTCGAAGTGAAGGGGTTTGGAATATAACGCCCCCTCGCCCGAACAGGGTACGTGAGGCATTAGGGAGCGCACCAGATCGCAGGTGACCTAAAAAGAAGTGCCTATTGAAGTCACCAAAGGCTTTTAAAGGGAATGAAACACGATTTTATAAACAACATCAAATTTTATAATATAAAAGCAATGACTTGTTTTGTTACAAACTACAAGGCTGAGTTATAAAGTGTGACAAATGCTTGTCCCAAAAGCTATAAGATTTCCACAAGTGGCAGGGGAAATAAATCGTACAAAAGCTAGTTTGGAGACTGGGTAAAATATAGTGAGAGTGAATATCGGTCTTCGTTCAACTTCTTAACGAGTCATTTTTCAACTCCTTCACGTGTCCTCCTTCAAGTCTTTAGTCCTTGATCACGACTCCCTTGAATCCTAATTTTCCATATTAGAAGACGCGTGACACCACTCGGCCATGTAAGGGAATAAGGTGGTCAAGTTAGTCTAACGAAAGACTAAGCAAATGGAGAAGTAGTTGGTTCATATGTTGGAACTACACATGTTAGCATTGAAATCAAAATAAAAACCAGTCGTTGATCTAACAGTTTGCACTCCCATCAAAATGGAAAAGATAGTATGCAGAAAGATAGAGGTAGGACACCACAAGACTATGGTCCCACTTGGAAAGTATTGTTGTGAATGTTTATTAGCACACAAGTTAGCACTCTCAACCAACGTCATCACATTAGGAGCTCAAGATGGAAAGGTGGCCACGAGGGAACATGAGTACAAAGCTTACCTTAGACAAACCTAAGTAAGCATTCAGATTAGAAGGACGATATTTCAAAGTCAGGAACAAGAATGGTTTCCAAGTTATATCAACCATCCTGGTTCGTAAATTATTGTGCATTGGGCACTTATATTTCATTAGTTATAAAACATTACAACTTAGATTCATGACTTTTAATTCGGCTCTCTAAGAGACTCGGTCAAAGGAAATTCGGGCCTCTTTCGTCCATAGTGAATATAGGCATCTTCCATCCTAAGTAATTAGGCACTTAGGAAGAGTACAAAACACCCCTCAATGTGGTAGAGCGGGCATTGGTCATGACCTTAGTACTAAGGGATTAATACTACTACCTCCTAATACGATGTTATAGAGAGACGCTTCAAACACTAAGCTCACATCCCTGTTTGCTAATCCAGGACACAATCTCAATCGAAACATGTAAAGAAACAAGGCCACAGCCATCTGACCTAAATCTAGTACTAGCGCGATATTGATAATAATACAAATAATGATATCTTCATTATCTATACAACAACAAATAAACTTATGTTCATTTATTAACCAAACAAGTATTCCCAACAAAATGATGATCAAATGGGTTAGCAATTCACATTTAGGAAATATATGCACAGAGACTGTGCACTTTTTCTTTTTTATGATAAACATTTTAGGCGAAAAGTCGGGATTAGGTCTCACGAACGACTTGAATGACTGTTAACGCTTAACCTAAAAAGAGCTATTATTTCGTATAAGAAAAAAATGCAAGTTTTATATTCCAAAGATAAATTCAATCTAAGTAAGAAACTACATGAGCAAGAGTATTGTTGAGTCGGTGTTAGGAACTCACGTTCATTAACACTGGAACAACGTCCTCAGTTTTGATAATGACAAACACCATAGGAACTAATGCCCATTGCCAAGATTTCTTAGTCATACAGGTTGAGCGTCGCTAAGCAAACTCACGGAGAAACAAGTTCCCAAGGCATGGGAACTGAGGCAACGAAAGTTCCCATGTCAAGGGAACTCGATCAAGATGCGATCAACCTCAATAGTGAACCAGAGTTCCCAAGGAGTAGGGAACTCAGTGAACCAAAGTTCCCGTGAGAAAGGAACTAGATAAGAAGAACAGGATTCCCTCAAGTCAAGAGAGTTCCCAAGACAAGGGAACCGAGAAGACGAGAGTTCCCTTTGGATGGGAATTGGCACGTGTGTGAAAGCGATATCTTAGCACAAATCAAGGGGTCTTGCCTTTACCGGACAAAAGAGCTTCTCATGCTTCAGGTGGCTTCAGACTATGCAGCAGGTTGAAGACGACCATCCAACGGTCCAATGTGATCCAAGAGTTGACGAGGTTCTCATTCAAATCAGATTCACATGTCAACCTTAAGGATCAGACTTGGAGAGCAAGGCAAAAAGGGTATTTAGGACAAATGCCTCAAATGGATAAGGGTTGCTCATCACGCGTATTTAAGCCCTTCAATAGTGACCTTGCTCGACACTTTTCACAATTTAGAAATTACCAAACATAAAGAGTGAGAAGAAAGAAATGTGGTTTAGTGATATTTGACAAAGAAATGTAGTTTAGTGAAAAACTCAAGTCCAAGATTGCTGAGAAAAATCTATGAGTTTGTTCCTTTTGTAATGAGGTTAGACTAGTAGAGTACATAACCAAACCCCAAGTTACCCAAGAAACAATCCCTATGACCAAGTTTGTCCCAGATCAGGTATGGGATAGGGTATGGGGAAGGTTTGTCAAGAGATGGGACCTCTCCTCTCACCGAAAAAGAGAGAAATGAGTGGGGCTTAATAGCCTACCCATATAATATAGGGGATCTTGAGCTTCAAAGCCAAAAGCTGAAGAACGCTCAATTAGAGGAGAGAACTTGTATGCTTGAAAGTGGTAAAAATGGAAATTGTGAGTACTATACTGGTAACATAAGCCACAAAATGTACCTTAAGATAGTCAAGGGAAACGGGTCTAGAGTCTACAATCAGGAAACTATGGAAACGAATAGGATTCAAAGACATCACCAAAGTACTATCTTGGAGAGTACTACAAGACATGCTGGCATTGTGGAGCCCATGGGCACTACATTGAAAGCTTTCCCAAGAGACAAGCTCAACGCACACACACTCATGTAAACAAGAACTTTGAAAATCAAAATTTTCAAAGGAGAAATTTGAACAGATTCAATTGTTTTTTTTACCTTGCCACATGGCCACAAATTGACACATAAGCTTCAGAAAAGAAAAAAATGACTCCAATTTTCAATTGTTTTTTTACCTTGTCTGGTACATTCTTCTTTCTTTATTTCCAACTCTCCAAATTTATCAAATCTTAACAGTGCCATCTTCGACCACCGCCCCTGTCGCCCTCTCCGACCACTATCTGGCATCCCTCTCGATCGTTGATGTTTACCACCATCGGATCTGACTATACTCCTTCACCTTATATTACTTCCTCGACAGATCCCTTCCCCCAAATTTCAATATGAGGCACTTGAATAATACCATCTCCAACCTCCATAGTGGCCTCTATCCCGACCAATGTCGTTCCCTCAACCACACAAATAACAAGGTCGCTTCTCTCACCTCATCCAATTTTCGAATCTATTAAATTTCTCACACCCCTTATCACACCGGGTTTCTCCTCCCGAGATCTATAAATGGGTGATTTTTCGCCACCATCACTTGGGCTCGGATCGGATGACCGCACGATAGCGGGAGCACGGATCTGGGCGAAAGTGGGCCGGTTGAGGCCAAACGAGGCTTAATATGGCCGGAAAAGGCTGGATTTAGGAGAAAGCGAGGCCGGTCGAGGCCAATCGAAGTCGGATATGGCCGGAAGAGGAGAAGGCGGGCCTGAGGCCGACTGTTGACGGGCCTTTACTCTGGACAACAAATAAATTTATAAGTCAAGAACCCTCTGAGTATAGGGGAGTCAGGATCGTTCCACGAGAAGCAAGGTTGTTTGTCTATCGACTAATATTTAATAAAAATAAAACAAAAACAAGCAAAACACTCACAAGCAGCCTCGTTAACGACTTCGTCAGGGTCGTTAACGAACCACCGCAAACAACTGACTAAAAATAACGACCTAAACAGGTTCAGTACCGAGGCTATGAACTCAGTAACGAATATTACTTAAGAGAATTCAAATAAAAACAAAGATCTAGGACAAGGGTCACCACAACATAGTCATGCATATAAACTCGTAAGAAGAAAAAGATCATACCTTTAAATAGATAAATTCATCAACTTTCATTGACTAGCAAGCAAGTTAATCTACTTTCATAAATTAATTCACTCAATCGCTTGTTTTGGATCTAAAGCTTGAAAACTTTCACATTCAAACAACATCAACCTTCAAGTCTATAACTTTCTCTCTCAATCAAGTTAAAAACTCAAATCTCCTTAACTTTCATCTAGGTATAAGCAAAACAAGCAATCCTAAAAATAGATAAAAGGCTTTCAACACATCATCTTAATCATCAAATCATGCATAACTATGTCGGGTTTCAACCCCAACCCTAGAAAAGAAAACTACTCACTACTCATAACTAAAAAGCAAATAAATTCAACAAAAGAGAACATTGAAAACAAAATACTTACTCAAATTAATAAGAAAATATCGTCTTACAGAAATTCAGAGGAAACCGAAAAAAAATACAAAACACCGAATCGAAACCACGACTAACAACCCCGATAACTCTCGTCCATCGAGCTCGATCTTGATCTCCGACTCGTCTCTCTCTCTCTCTCTCGGCTCCTCCTTCTCTCTATTCCAACTCTACTCTACTTCGCTCCCCCCTTCTTCTAGACTAGATAGAAGGGTATTATACAAATAAGGCTATAAAATAGAAAAGGCTAAAAGATAAAAACTTTCCTAAAAGATAAAAATTAACCCTAAAAGATATAAAAAAACCTAGAAAGATAACAAGACCTAAAATACATAATATAATAACCCTAAAACTTTTAAAAAAATATTCTACCGATTAGCTTCCATACTTTTCACTGTTTCCTTGCTAAAACCTACAAAAATACACAAAACGGATTAGCTTCCATACTTTTCACAAAATATGCAAAACCATCCAAAAACACACAAAGCTAACCCTAAACTTATCAAAACTAGTCCTAACAAACTAAGAAAACATATAAAAAAAAACTATACTAAAAACACGAACATCAAAATACCACATACTTAGACTTGCTTGTCCTCAAGCAATCACTAAACATAAATCAAAATCAAACAAACATAATCATCAAGACATAGCCATCATCTAAAAACAACATCAACACATAGAAGAAAAAATAACAAATGATTATTAATGTCATCACACATATATGCACCAAATAGACATAAGAAAATACAATCCAACCTCACAAGGGATAATAATGTGTTTCACTCAACTCTCAAGTGTTTGGGCTTATAAATTTAATCTCTCAACTCATCTTATATACAAAAACTCATAGAAATTGGAACTTATATCACCAAACTCTCCACCCAAGATTTGTCAAAACAAGCAAAAATCATCAAGAGAACTTAGGGGGCTCAATGAAAAACTTTATAGAAGCTTCCATTTGGCCGGGTTGTAATGGGGCTTCGTATAGACAAATAGGCGTGGAAATATTTTTGGCTATGTGGTGCTCATAATATCCGGGAATCAAAGACTCCTAAAAACTCACACATACCAAAACTTCTCATAAAATAACCAAACTCACTCTCATTATGCACTTATATTTCTTACCCGATATACCCTAAAAAGTCTCAAAAAAACAAAAAGAATCTATGATATTCATCTATTAAACACATATGCACTTCTTACTTCTTCATCTCTTCAGCTCATTTTCTTTTCTTTTTTTTCCTTTTACTCGTTGCCTCGTTAACGAACCCACAAGGGTCGTTAACGAACTTCATCGTGTACTCTTCTTTTTTCTTAACAACTTACTTGTGTGCATCTTTCGCTATCAAGAGATCTTTCTTTTTACAACTTAAAAATCAAGAGACTATCAATCTACCCTTCTCAATAATCCCTCAATTTCAAACCAAACATAACATTGCTCTCAACAAAGCATACCTCTCCAATCTAAGTCCTAATCCCCGGATAGGGTCAAGCTTATCTCGGCTAGGGAACAATTTTGTGGAGCTAAAAATAAAAGGCTTCAGGCTCAAGTTGGTTGTCAAAAAGAAGGATAATGTAAAGGTGGATAGGGATTAATAGGGCTTATGAAAATAAGTTCTCTATCATATGATTCTCACAAATAATGAACTATAAATCTTATATAGGTCTCAAGTAATAGATAACCATCACAATTCCAAGAGATAATATGCATATAGAGAGTAAAATCACACAAGAAAAGAAGAGGGATTTTTAATGTTCTCCCTATAAGGCCAAAAATAACTCACAAGGTAGAAATTTGTTGGATTGCATCACTTATGCTATAAAGTATATGTGCTCAATTTCATCAAATGCTATCCCTTCTAAAAACAACTTCATAACAAGAATCCGGCTATACTATCAAAGACATGCTTGCAAGAAATTATATGATCATGCTAGCAACTACTATCATAGAACCTTAGAAAGGGATATCTATCAATTCTAAAACTCTTTTTTTTTTAGATTTTTCAAAAAAAAAATCAATTTTATCATGGAACAAAGAACTACTTAAAACAAACAAAACACATAAGTCAAACGAGACACAAAAGAAACAAGTTTCTCTACTTTCTCCCACCCCATACTTAAAATTACAGTGTCCCCACTGTAAGAAAAATAAGAAGAAGGAAAGAAATAGAAAAGAAAACAACAAAAATAAAACAAGAAAAGAAAAACATAAAACTTACAAAGTCTTAAAAGCAGAAAACTAGGAGACTTCTTCAAGCTGAATCAACGGTTCGGTGGAGGAAAATAGTGCTCGAAGTTCCCCATGAAGTCGTACATCTTCCTCCAGCGCTCTGCATCTTCCGCCTCTCTCTGACGATGCCTCTCTTCCTTAAATGTCATGCGAGCGAAGTAGACAGTCTCCCATCTATCCATCCTCCTATGAATGTGTGTCTGTTGGAGGTTGAGCTGCTGTATCTGTGCAGAAAGATCTTTGGCCCATGGTGGCGGGATACTCGATCCAGTGTACTCGGGCTGAGGAGGTGGTGGATAGTGAGGCTGGAAGTGGTCTTGGTAAAGCACCAGGTTGTATGGCATGAGTCCATAGGAGTGAGGGTCGATGGGAGCCTGCGGAGGGTCGGTAGCTGTCCTTGGGGGGTCGTTAACGAAGTTGGGTGTCTCGTTAGGAGCATCGGTAGAGGCCTGGAAATGGTCGTTAACGAGCCTGGTGGGCTCGTCAACGAAGACGTTGGTGCCCAAAACTTCTGTATCGAGGTCTTCATCCTCGAAGTTAAGCTCCTCTGTGCCTCCCTTTGTGTCAGCCTCTTCAGTCTCGTCTCTGGCAGCCTTGTTAGTCTCATCTTCATCTTCATCCATCTCTTCTCCTTCTCTCTGAAACCATGACTCACATGGCCTAAGTGATAGCTCATCCTCCGGCTTAGGCTCTAATGGGAATGCATGACCCGTCCATGCCTCGTACCAATTTGGTACATAGAGTAGCTCTAGCTTGTCAAGGGTGGTAACAACAATGCGGTCTTGAACTTTTGTCTTGAACCCTCCCTCGGCTTGAATGAAAATACCGGAGCTATACCAATAACTCTTGTTGAGAAGTTGAGCATGAGCCGGTGTGTAGCGAGTGAGATCAACTCCAAGGTTTGTTGCTAGAAGACTAACCAAATTACCACACCATACTTCCTTTGACTTGGTGGATTTCTCTATATAATAGAGACACTCATACCCCAAATTCAACGGGCTGGGCTCCTCGAAAAGAATGGTGCGAAGACATGCAACCTCCGTCCTTGTGGGCCTATTCAGCTCTCTCTTAGGCCAGAATGTGGCGGCGAGCACTCGAAGGATGATCCTGAATATGGGGTTGATGATGCGCGCCCCAGATAGTGCCGCAGAAGAAGGCTCTACCTCCTCGGTGATGTAACTCCAAGTCCTTGTCACCTTGTAATCCTTGAGATTGTACTCTCTAGTAGGGTTTGGGAGCTCCAAAATAGCGTTGAACTCCGCCAAAGTGTACTCTCGGTTCACATTACTGAGCCTAAACCGAATGCGTCCCACCGAAGTCTTCATTGGGAAACTCATCTCTAGAGTGGCCAGAAACTCAGATGTGAGAGTCGGAAAGTGTGGTAGAGTCTCCTTCTTCAGCAAGTGAGGCACGCCTAGAATAGTGAAAGCCTCTTTGACATCTTCGTAAATCCCCATTTGCTTGGCACTCGTCCTTGAAAACCACCGAGTGTTGTGGTCCTTGTCTAGGATGGCATTGTATCGGTCTACTTGCCCTTGAGTGCGCAAGATCACATTGTCCATGCAAGGCGGAGATGGAGACCTCTGGTTCCTCCTCTTCTTCTGGGCTCGGGTAGCGGGTCTGCTTGAACTTGCCATTTGATCTACAAAACAATCATGATTTTTCCAAGATAAGATCCACTCAAGTAGATTAGACAAGAGACCCCATACTTGGTCTCGGAATAATTCTCGGAATTATTTGTTAGCTACCCAATTGGGTCGGTAACGTATTCTGGACTGGTTTTAAACTTCGAAGCTACGCAGGGTCGTTAACGAGCCTGGGTGGGTCGTTAACGATCTGCCAAGAGCTAGTTCACTGAATCCGAGTACTATCAACTTCAAAATCAAGTCATGAATCAAGCATGCATCCACTATACTCCTTCACTAGACACACAATCGGGTATACGTACCCCATACTTGCTCAATTACCCATCCCGAACATGCTAAATTTACCCAAAAAATAATCATGGTGGAGATTGAACTCAAACTTCCTAGAATAAGAAATTTCATGCTTTTCTAATCAAATTTTTCCAATGGAGAATCTAGCATGAATAACCTTCCCTAGATTTGAGAACAACTAAGCACAACCAAAATTCATGAGCAAAATTCAAACATGTGATTCGGTCCCCTCTATAAACACCATCCAATTATGAAATTTCTACCCTAAAAACCATGAATCATGCAATAAAGAGTTAGGGTTTAAAAATCATACCGAAAGATTGAGAAAATGAAGAACAAAGAACCGAATTTGGGTGGTTAACGAGCTTTGGATCTCGTCAGTGGGAAAACTGGGTTCCGGCTTCGGTAACGTGGGCGTTTCCGACGATCGGTGGAGTGGAGAATTCCGATCGGTGCTGAAGATCTTCGGTAGAGTTTCGAGGGATTTGGGGTTTGGGATTTGAGGATTTGAGAGTAGGATTTTTTTGAGAGTTTAGAAGGGTTAAATAGGAGAGGGTAGAAATAGAAGGGGGGGTAGTGGCGGCGGCTAGGGTAGGTAGAAGAAGGTAGAAGATAGAAGATAGACTAGGGTAAAAATAAAAACTTACCTGCCCAAGTCGGTTCACTAGACCGGGTCATTAACGACCCTGGGTGGGTTGTTAACGAGCCACCGTAGCCTCCTTGAGTGATTTTCGAGCCCTTCTCCTGCATCTTGTTAGCTCAAAATTTTTCCTATTTTTTTTCTAACCTAAAAACTACTAAACAAGAACTCAAAAGAAAGCTAGGAAAAAGAATCTAAAAAGAAAAGAAAATTCTAGTTTATACTAAAAGCGGGTTGCCTCCCATAAGCGCTATTTTTAACGTCGTCAGCCCGACGTACTTACCTTGTTCAAGGTGGCTCTTTTGCAGCTATGTTGGGGTCTTTTGGTACACCATACTTAGCTTTGTAAGCATTATTCGCTTGAGTCGCTAAATTAGGTCCCTTTTCTTCTATCAGTATGCCCGGTATTCCTACATGATGGTTAGTAAAATCCGAAAACCAAGGTGGTTTGGACTCCTCTGTAGCACATATAATGGGGCATGGTGCAGGAACAAAGTATGAAGAATAGTCATAACCAGCATTAGCGAATTCATAGTTAGAGTACTCACCTTGATTATACTCTTGCATGTGAAACTCGGTGATGGACTCTTGAGGTTCGGTAGGGACTTGTATGAAATTCTCTTCCGTTTTGGTAGTTGGGGGATGCTTTGTAGGATCAACTATGTCGAGTTCTGGCTGGGTCAACTCGATTTGTGCAACCGCAGTTGGGTCATTGGCATTTTGATCCAGGCTGAATTCCACGCGTTCCTCTCCAATATCAAAAGTGAGAAGGTCCTTCCGCACATCGACCCTAGCACCTATTGTGGCTAAAAATGGTCTGCCGAGAATTATGGGGACATGAGGGTCTTCAGGCATATCGAGGACGATGAAATCATTCGGGATAAAGAATTTCCCGACTTGAATAGGATAGTCATCCACGACTCTTGTGGCCTTGACACATGATCCGTCTGCCATGAAGAGGTTCATATCTACGGGCTCTAGCGGTCCCATGTTGGCTTTGGACCAGATTGAGAGAGGGGGTAAACTAGCATTGGCCCGTAGATCACATAAAGCTTTAAACTTGTGGTCGCCTATGCCAATCGTTATTGTAAATCTCCCTGGGTCACCGAGCTTTTCTGGTAGAGCTATAGATTGGACTTCATCCTGCAGCTCAGTAATGGACCTTTCCCTACTAAGAATATCTTTCAAAAAAATTGTGTAAGCCGGCATTTCGCTTAGGGCCTCAGCGAATGGGATGGAAATATTAATGCCCTGAAGAATCTTTACGAAACGCTTGAACTTACTCTCAGTAGAGTCCATAGATTTCTTAATGGGAAATGGAAGATATTTCACCGTTCTCAGAACCAAGTTAGGCTCGAGAGGTGATGTTACCGGGTTGACACTAGGGTCGTTAGGTATGCTCGGCAGGTCGTTACCGACCCTGATGGGGTCGTTAACTACCCTGGGATTGAGAGGAGGGCTCGGATTAGAAAACTTACCTAGACTAGGGTCGTTAGGAACTCTCGGAGCCTCGTCACCATGGTGCGCTGGTTCGGTACTTGCCCTCGCTGGCTCATTACCGAGGGGAACCGTGGTGTCCTCTTCCGTCTTGTCCTTAGCTTGGACACGCTCTGGCAATGTCTTTCCACTCCTAAGGTGTACCGCTGCTATCTGTCCTTTAGGGTTCTCTTCGGGGCGGCCCGGAAGTTGCCCTTGTGGTCTTGGGATTTGTGCAGCAAGGTTCCCTAGTTGGGAATCAACATTCTTCTTCCATACATCGAACTCTTCCCATCTTTTACTTTGGTGGTTAAGGTTAGCTTGAACTTCATTAACTTTGTTGTGGACTCCATTGATGCTCTCCTGTAACCCTTGTACCCATGATGGTGGCTCCTGATGGCCTGGAGGTCGATAAGGCGCAAGTCGTCTATCCGGTGGAGGCACTGCATAGCTTGGATTTGGATTTTGATTGCCCCACGTCTGATAGTTTTTTGACCTGTCAAATTACTAGGTTGGTTCCTGTATGGGCCTCTCATGTAATTCATCTCAGCAATTGTCTCAGAGGCTCTTACCTGCTCTATGTTAGTGCAAGCAGAAGTACTATGGGCAGAGGAGCCACACTCTTGACAGGATTGAGAGGACTTCAGAAAACTTACCTGCTTCTTCAGGCGATTGACCTTGTCTTGTAAAAATTGACTTTTAACGTCCGGGTCAACTTCTTCTCGGTTAGGCACGTAGAGACGTTTCTGAGGCTGGGGGGTTTGCTGGATTCCATACATGGCATCGTAATTGGACAGCTTATCCAGCAATTCCCATGCAGCTGTAGGGTCCATCTCTATAAAATCGCACGATGTATGCGTGTTGATGCGGTTCTTGGTCTCTACGTTGATATCCTGGAAAAACATTTCTTGAAGAACATATAAAGGTTGCCCATGAGTGGGACATTGTCTAAGCATCTCTTTAAATCTTTCCCATGTTTCAACAAAAGTCTCATTAGGCAGCTGGTGATAGGAGGTGATGCGCTTCCTCAGCTCCGTTGTCTTGGCAGGAGGGAAGAATTTTGTAAGAAATTGATCATACAGGTTGTTCCAAGTCCTGATAGACTTAGGAGGTAAGCTCTCCAACCAGCTCAGGGCCTTTCCAGCAAGAGACCACCTAAAAGCTTTTAATAGAACATATTCAAGTGAGACACCTTCAGCACCTATGGTGTCACATAAATCAAGAAAATTTCAAATATGTTCCATAGGGAACTCAGTAGGTTTCCCTTCAAATTCAGCCCGTTTTATCAAGGATATAAATTGAGATTTAATCTCAAATGGTTTCTCTATCTCTGGAAGCACGATTGGTGATTCTGGCACCCTCAGTTCCGGATGCATGTATTGTTTGGCATTCCTCGAATAGGCATTCAGCTCCTCTTGTAGAAGAGCATTGTTAGCTCGTTGACGCTCAACCTCGGCAGCGGCGTCTTCCTTCTCGGTTTTCAATGCCTCCATCTGGTTTTGGAGGACTTCCAACTGACGAGCCATCTCTTCAGGTGTGGCCATGGCTCGGTTCTCTCGGCGTCTACGGTGCAGGGAACGTTCAGGTTCTGAATAATAATCAGCGTAGTCAAATTCAAGCCTTCGACGTCCTACCGGAATACGCTGAGAAAACAGACAAAGAAAACAAAAATTAAAAACAAAACGGGGTCGGGCTATTCCCAAACCCACAGATAAACAAACAAACTCGTTGCTTCCCCGGCAACGGCGCCAATTTGTTGACGAGCCTTTACTCTGGACAACAAATAAATTTATAAGTCAAGACCCCGCTGAGTATAGGGGAGTCAGGATCGTTCCACAAGAAGCAAGGTTGTTTGTCTATCGACTAATATCTAATAAAAATCCAACAAAAACAAGCAAAACACTCACAAGCAGCCTCGTTAACGACTTCGTCAGGGTCGTTAACGAATCACCGCAAAAAACTGACTAAAAATAACGACCTAAACAGGTTCAGTACCGAGGCTATGAACTCAGTAACGAATATTACTTAAGAGAATTAAAAAAAAACAAAGATCTAGGACAAGGGTCACCACAACATAGTCATGCATATAAACTCGTAAGAAGATAAAGGTCATGCCTTTAAATAGATAAATTCATCAACTTTCATTGACTAGCAAGCAACTTAATCTACTTTCATAAATTAATTCACTCAATCGCTTGTTTTGGATCTAAAGCTTGAAAACTTTCGCATTCAAACAACATCAACCTTCAAGTCTATAACTTTCTCTCTCAATCAAGTTAAAAACTCAAATCTCCTTGACTTTCATCTAGGTATAAGCACAACAAGCAATCCTAAAAATAGATAAAAGGCTTTCAACACATCATCTTACTCATCAAATCATGCATAACTATGCCGGGTTTCAACCCCGACCCTAGAAAAGAAAACTACTCACTACTCATAACTAAAAAGCAAATAAATTCAACAAAAGAGAACATTGAGAACAAAATACTTACTCAAATTAATAAGAAAATATCGTCTTACAGAAATTCAGAGGAAACCGAAAAAAATTACAAAACACCGAATCGAAACCACGACTAACGACCCCGATAACTCTCGCCCACCGAGCTCGATCTTGATCTCCGAATCGTCTCTCTCTCTCTCTCGGCTCCTCCTTCTCTCTATTCCAACTCTACTCTACTTCGCTCCCCCCTTCTTCTAGGCTAGATAGAAGGGTATTTATACTAATAAGGCTATAAAATAGAAAAGGCTAAAAGATAAAAACTTTTCTAAAAGATAAAAATTAACCTTAAAAGATAGAAATAAAATCTAGAAATATAACAAGACCTAAAATACATAATATAATAACCCCAAAACTTATAAAAAATATTCTAACGACACGGAAATAAATTCTCGCACAGGATCGGTGGACCATCACTAATATTCCTCGAAAACCCTATCTCATAGCCTCGTTAACGAGCCCTCACAGCCTCGTTAACGAGCCTGGGCTTGGTTTCTTCAACACTTCTTCTTCAAAAACTCCGACTTCAATTCATTTATCTTGTATTCCTCCGTCCTTCATCATAGCACTCCAAATTCAGCTCCAAACAGCACTGTTTCCTTGCTAAAACCTACAAAAATACACAAAACGGAGTAGCTTCCATACTTTTCACAAAATGTGCAAAACCATCCAAAAACACACAAAACTAACCCTAAACTTATCAAAACTAGTCTTAACAAACTAAGAAAACATATAAAAAAAACTATACTAAAAACACGAACATCACTGACGATGGCCTTTTTCGGTGAAGGCAAGAGTGAGAAGGAGGAGATGCGACCGGGAGAGAGAAGGAGACGGGAGTACGAGAGAGATCTTGGCGAAATCGGGGTCGCTCGAGGCCCGACAAGTCTAGTCGAAGCCGTATTTGGTTGGACGAGGCCGAACCTAGCGAAGGCGAGAGCGAGAAGGAGGAGATGCGGCCGGGAGAGAGAAGAAGACGGAGTGTGAGAGATATCTGGGCAAAAGCGGGGTCTGTCAAGGCTAGACAAGGCCAATAGAAGCCGGATCTGGCCGTTCGAGGCCGGACCTGGCGAAGGCGAGCATGAGGCCGGCGATGGCCTTCTCCGGCGAAGGCGAGAGTGAGAAGGAGATGCGGTTGGGCGAGAGAAATGATGAGTTGGCTAAGATTCATGTCCAACCTGGAAAGGATTAAGAAAAAAAATTAAAAGAAATGACACATCACATTTTTTTGGACGGAATGTAACGAAGAAGGTCTCGGGGTGGTTAGTTTTTAACGGAACGTATTATAGGGGTGGTTCTAAATAATTTTCCAAAATAAGGGTGGTTAAGTGAAATATGTCATATTATACGGGTGGTTTTCAGCCAATTCCTCTTATATTTAAACAAATATAGTTAATTTTCTAATATTCACATTTCTATATGATAAAGTTCAAGTTATTTTTCATGTTTTTGGTTTAGATTGCTTGAATTAATGGTACAATTTGTTGATATTCAATAGATGATTATTTGATATTCACAACTTCATATAATAATATTCATTATTTGTGGCAATATTCTATTGCCATGATATTTAAAATTTAAAGTGATATTCAACGTTTATAGTGTTCATTGTAAGGCCCGAGGCCTTACAAATGGTATTAGAGTCTATGGTTCTGCTTAGGGACCGGGAGGGTCCGTCGTTCGGGCTTGTGATGGATTCACAAGTGAGGGGGAGATTGTTGGGGTTCAATTGTGAATCCCACATGGGAAGTTGGGAGTGAAAACACGCTAGTATATAAGGTCATGAGCCACTCCTCCAATCACCAATTGGTTTTGGGATGGAACCTCATGGACTTGTATGTTAGGCTTGGCAATTGGGCCCGTCTCCCCCATAACAAGTGGTTTCAGAGCCGACTCTAGGTTATGAGTGCACTTGGCCCGGAGGGCGGTGACTCAACCTAGAGGGCGGTTGATATGCTCTCTTTAGTATAGGTTAACTCTTGTATTTTAGGCATGATTTGAGTGTGTTTAGGTTATTTTTGAGCATAATTGACATATGAAGACTGAAGACACGATTTGGAGAATTGCAAGAGTTTTGAAGACAAGTGTTGATTTGGAATTGTTTTGACGCCACTTTCTTGTAACGCTTATTTAGGGAGCTACAATGATCGGATGAAGCTGAATTTGGTATCATTGGAAAGCTGACTTAAAGAGATACAATTCATATTTTTACTCCGGGTCGAAATTCCCACTATAAGGTGGTCAAAACATCTTCCGAAAACACCGATGAAATTATGTCACGATCAGGTCCGCGATCGCGGAGAGTGTTCACCGCGCCCGCGGAAGTCCACGTCAGCAAAAATCAGAGAGCCGACTTTCCTTTCCTTTATTCTATCTTATATCTTATTTTATATCTTTAGGTTTCGGTTGTTATTTCTACTATTTAAGCTTAGTTTCGTTTTCACTTTAGAGAGACGTTCTAGCATACTTTTAGATATTATTCCAGTTTTATTATGAAGAACTAATTTCCCTTTGGAGTTTGTTTGATCAAGGAAGCCTTTTTATGTAATTTGTGAGATTCTGGTAACTTTTCTATCCCTTGGTTAATATCAAAACTCTTGTTTTTATTTATATGATTATCAATTGATTTCTCTTGGTGCGCAACTTGTTGAATTTGATTGATATTCTACTGTTTGGATTAGTTTGATTGTTGTCTGTGCAATCTTATTTATCCTTGAAACAACTCTTTTCTAGGACCGTGGACTAGAATTGAGAAGAGTATTTGATTATTATTTTATGCATGAGACTCGTAGCTTGATTGCATGATTTAATATCCTTCTATCCTTAATACTTTGCATGATTTGAATTAAGCGTTCTTGTTCATATCATAAATCTGCTTGGACCGTGGACAAGCGGAAATCTTTTATAAGGATTGGAATTAACCTGGGAATTAATAGAAAAGTGGATGAATTAATGATCAAATTATTAAAAAGGTGGAATTGGTTGAATAAACTCTGCCTTTCCTTCCATTGATTTAATCCCAAATATTATTTGTTTGTTTGTTTGCTTGCTTGCTGAACTACCAAAACCCCTGTCTTTGCTCTTTGCTGATTAATCAGAATTCCGATTCTCTTGGGTTTGACCCCTTACTTGCTTACTATACTAGTTAGTAGTTTAGGGTTATTTATTTTTTATCTTGGCAACAACGACTTTAGTCGAGTCAGCGGTGTTTGGGCCTTGACGAGGACGTCAAGTGTTTAAGTGGGGGAGATTATAACACCCCGATAATTTATAAGGGATTGAGGTGCTCCCCATGTCAACAAGAGCTCTTCCTTTTCTGGGTCCAAGTGAGGGCAAAGAACTCAAAAGTTAAGCGTGCAGGGGCGAGAGTAATACTAGGATGGATGACCTCCTGGAAAGTCCTAGGGTTGGCATGGGATAGCGCTTCTAAAGGCTTGGGGCCTTACAAACTTGTTATGGGGGAGACGGGCCCAATTGCCAGGCCTAGCATACAAGTCCATGAGGTTCCATCCCAAAACCAATTGGTGATAGGAGGAGTGGCTCATGACCTTATATACTAGCGTGTTGTCACTCCCAACTTCCCATGTGGGATTCACAATTGAACCCCAACAATCTCCCCCTCACTTGTGAATCCATCACAAGCCCGAACGACGGACCCTCCCGGTCCCTAAGCAGAACCATCGGCTCTGATACCATTTGTAAGGCCCCAAGCCTTTAGAAGCGCTATCTCATGCCAACTCGAGGACTTCCTAGGAGGTCACCCATCCTGGTACTACTCTCGCCCATGCACGCTTAACTTCTGAGTTCTTTGTCCTCACTTGAACCCAGAAAAGGAAGAGCTCTTGTTGACATGGGGAGCACCTCAATCCCTTATAAATTATCGGGGTGTTACATTCATATTCAATAAGTTATTTGATATTCACATCTTCTTATGGGAATAAGTGTAGTATGAAGATCCGAAATATGAAGATCTAGAAGATGAAGATCGAGAGATGAAGACTAGATGGTGATATTCATGTAATTAGTGGTGATATTCTTAGTGGTCTCCTCGTCCCATCATTAGGAACTAATGAGGTCCCTGAGTTTCGCCTACTCTATTATGTAATTGGGTGCTGACAAATTGATAATATTCGTGTAGTTGAATGATAATATTCGTCTTCATTTTAGTATGTATTCATTCAAAAAATGGATGTATTCATTTTCATTTTAATACATAAATTCGTTTATGAAATTACAAAAGGTGTACAATTACTCATTTTACTCATATTCATCGTAATATAAGTACATATTCATTGTTTATCAAATTGGTATTCACTCGGCACACTACGAGAATTTATATCATTATTTTTCAAGTTGATATTCATTTAGCAAGAAAAAACAACGAAAATAGAGATCAAAAAAGTATGTTAACATTTATTAATTTTAAAAAATAGGAGAGAGAATCAATATTAAAATATGTCAATGATAATTAATTAAAGAAATAAGAAAGAAAAAATTAAAATTAATTTCTGATTTGTTTTTAGTAGAGATTTGATTTTGATTTAGATATTGATTCCTTCCTTTTTTAATAAATTTAAAATTAATTTTTGGCTGTATTTATGAAACGTGGACTATTTTTTAGAGAATGATTCTTATCTAGTGATATTCACCCTATCTCAACTAAAATAGAATATCAAATCCCACCATTAATTATTCTTGCTAATCCAATGTACTATATTCACCCTCACTTTCTACTATAAAAACCTCTCTACCCTCCCTCCCTCCCTCCCTCCCTCCCTCTCTCTATATATATATATTAGAATTTATTACTCTCTTCGTCCCATAATGCTTGTCCTAAAAGGACATTTTGACACATTTTGGGACAACAGAAAAGAAAATTGGACAAACATTAGAGTAAAGTCAATGGTTGGCCAAAAACTTGGTCATAAGGAGAGAGAAAGGGTAAAAAAATATTAAAAGTGGAGAGAGAAAATAAATAAAGAGGAGAGAGAGTGATATCTTGGTCATCACAATGACCAATTCTCTATTTTGGATATCAATTGGTATGATTACATGTCTATGAGAGAAGAGAAAAAAGATTTGAAAAATATGATAAGGTAGGATAAAAGTGAGAGAAAAAATTTGAAGACCAAAACTAATTGGCCAACCATTGTTGCTAAAAATTTTATGTTTGGACATGGATTTGGACACAAGTAAAATGAAATAGTGAGATATATTTTTATAATTTGATGACCAATTGTTTTGGTCAACCATGGTATATATACTCTTATGGGACGGAGGGATTATGATATAATACATACAGTGTAATCCAACTCACCATAGCTCAAAAATATCCACCTTTGAAATGACAACTTTGATTAGGTTTGCATTCTACAGGTAGTCTTTTATCATATAGAGACATGACATGTGCTGTCTAAGGCATGGGTATTCTCTATGGAAAGAAAAAGCTGCTCCAAACAATAATTTTAGTAACTACTACTGTACAATACAAGGGTTTCAGATTATTTAAAGTTGCGCACTGATAGCTTGACAGAAAAGGCACACTTGGAACAGAGTAAAAACTCCTCCAATCATGTCTACCAAAACCATTTCGGAATTATAATAATTAGATCAACCCATCAAAGTCCAGCCTGATAAAGAAGAAATACCAACTAAATTATTATTATGGACATCAAACCATTACTAAATGATTCTGCCTGTTGTAAACCAACAGAAGATGGTTTTCATGGTTGGCAATTCATCTTTACTAAAATATCACTCAAGAACATCTCTATAAAGCACTGTCTAAACCTACTGCTCTCATCAAGAAGCTTTGAGTAGGAGAAAGGAAGTCAATTTAATCTACCTTTTTCCAAATTCCTTTCTCCTAACCAATTTCATATAAGCAATGGAATACACCAAGACTTCCTCAGTTTTAACCGCTGCCCTCTTCGTGATTCTTGCATTCTTCACTGTCTCTAGTTCTGCCATGGATGTTGAGAACGCTGGGGCCTTGGCACCTTCTCCAACAATGCAGAGCTCTGGAATGGCTCTACAGGTTTCAGGATTGCTTGCTGCAATTGCTTCTATGGCGGCTTTCTTTGTCTAAGTTTCGAGGGTTGTTCTTGTTTTCTGATTATCTTCTGGACTTCTAAAGCATTTCAGGTGTTTAAGATTGTTTTTTTTTCTTCTTTGGGTCCTCTGTACTTCCCTGTGCTTACTGATTATCTCCTAGAGTTGGTTTAACTTGTGTGTAAATTAATTGGTTCAGTTTGGGTATTTACTGGCTCCTTTTCCTAAATCAATCTTTTTCCCTCAAAGTAAATTATTACAATAGAATGAAATGAATCCTTTAATCATTAAGAGAGAACAGAGAGTAGGATGAAAACTGCTATATTCTCTCATGTTTATGATCCATCAGAAGAACAGAAGCAATCTAATTCACAGTATAGAATGTTCATACCCGAACTTCCGTGACAAATAACTATCTCAAAACGTAAAGCTTGTAAGATCACTTTTGGCTTACGGAAGCAAATAACTCCTTCAAAGAACGTTTGGGTGCCTCGGCAGTAGCAACAATCTCCACAACCTTGTAAGAAGCTTCAGGAAGAAGTAATGCCTCTACTGCAACTTCAGCAACTTGATCCCTAGAAATTGATCCTTTAAAGAGAGTATCCTAGCCAGAGAGAAAGCAAAATGTGAATATTATATGCAAGCAATGTGAAGTAGGCATGGCCAAGATTTGGTAATTTTTGTTACCTCGGGCTCCATTAATATATTTCCAGAAGGCGGGTCATTTTTTAAACCTCCAGGCCTTACAATTGTGTAGTCTATGCCAGATTTTCTGATATGATTTTCTGCCTGAAGCTTTGCAACTAATGTAAGTCCAAATATGTTGAGAAATAAGTATGCTGGGTTAAGCAATTGCCCCATTGCAGCTCCATTGACCAAAATGGAACTGATAAGAACGAACTTGTTCACACCCCGCTTGCGACATGCTTCCACAAGATTCACTGTCCCAAAATTGTCTACCTACAAGAATAAAACCCCAAAATTGTTAAGCTTCATAAACTCAGTGAAACCCAAGATCAAAAACAAAGGCAAGAAACGTATTATGTTTTCAAGTAACTGAAGTGGTTTAGCTGATTTTAGTGATGTAAAAAATTGACCACAACAAACCTTCCAAGGAGCCAGTAAATCCAATGATGGCTTAAATCCAGTTGCACAGACCACAGCATCTGAGTCATCACCAATAGCTTCAGCTAACTTATCTATACCCTCAGTAACATCGGCTTTCACCTACAAGCAAGCGAAGCGAAATTGACAAACTGGAGAAGAAAAAATGGAGAAGAAATTGGAAGAATCCAGAAAAACAAAGCTCACGATTTGGAGGGCAGGGTTTTCAGAGAAGGAGGATTTAGCCTTGTCCACATCGCGAACTCCTGCCTTGACAGCAAAGCCTTTTGCAAGAAGCTGTTCAACGATCCTTTTCCCAGTGTTGCCAGTTGCACCTGCAACAAACACTTTCTTCCCCGCTTGCTCGTTCTCCGTGATTTCACTTCCAGCCATCTGCCATACAAGAAATTGCAATGACAAAAACACAGAAATCGCAGTCAGAACAACTAGGGTTCTTTTTATGTTACATGGAATTCTGGATTTGGCGCTAAATTTGAGTGAAATTGAAAGAGATTTTTTACCTGAGAAGCTTGAAGGGAGAAGGAAATGGTCCTGGGAGGAAGGTAGGAGAAGGGTACAAGAGATTTATTGGTGGAGTGAAAGAGGGAGACTCTGATAAGGGGAAGAGCGGTCGATGCCATTTGAGGTGTCAATCGAACAAGGAAAGCTTCTTCCCCTTGCAACCGAAGGATTATTATCTGTTACGCAATGGTGCCACGTTACATGTCCCCGTTGGGCTGTGCTTCTTGGTTGGCCTATCTATGGACGAAAGATATACAAATTTCTCTTACTTCCATATAATCAAAGACTAATACATGTCCTGTAGAGAGATTGCTTTTACTAATTTTATTGACTTGAAATTACTATCCTCACTTAGAAATCATAGATTTTACTCAACAAGTATCATATTGACCGCCCAATTGTTGGGCCTTAAGGTCAAAGTATATCCAATAAAATATTATAACACGGAGTAAATGTTGTTCTTGCACCACATTTTTCAATGTGGTTGGTCAATAATCCTGAAAAGATTCCTTCAAATGGATTTCTATTTGATGGCTAAACAAAGTGACTTGAGTTTTGAACAAAATGACAGTGAAAATCTTTCCAACATAGTAGCGTCTAACCCCAAAAACTAACACGCATTGGAAAACATAAAAGACTGAACAATCTTAAGTAGAGTGACAGGTGAAGCTGTCATTAATCTACAACACTAAGAAACATTTAGATAGCCGTCTCAGTTTAAGCAACAACATTCATCAGTCACTAGTTGAAATGCCTTGGATCTGTTTTCACGGAAGCACATAACGATGACCTCTGAAAGCCAAACTCCTGCAATCAGTTCAGCAACAACTTAAGCCAACTATCTTGAATTATAATCAGGAGATCGGCCATTATCTAAATGTGAGTAAAAGGCCATGGCCCTAATTTACTACATGCACACTAAGAAGCAAACGAAGTTTCTAAATCTATGCTTGCAAAGTTGATTACCGGTTAATGTGCAATGCTTCATACAACAGCCTATTCACATCATGTGGACTGTTCCATCAACTATCATCAGCCTGTTATCCTCTTGTAGCCTCTGTATGCATGAAAAATAGAGTATTAGCATTAAGATCACAACAAAAACAAGCTTCTGTTTTGCTAACATGCCACTTAAACCAAGGCTATGCAATTGTTCTTTTGTTTTCATAGGGAGTATTTTATTTAGTTGCAGTTATATGAATACAAGTGACAATCACCTCTAGAAGGTGCATAATTTCTGGCCTCGAGTAAGACACAGCTGCTTCAAGGTTCACAACCCTCTCAACGTCTGAGATGGATATGACATCCAAATGGTTTGCCCGCATGTGCTGACCAAATATAGAATCAAATTCTTCAATCCTGCAAACAAACAGAAACTATTTATTTTTTGACAAGTGAGGAATCTTGGACAGTTAATTAGACTTGGTATCGACAGAAGTGGCTCAAAAAATGACATAATTTGTCAGAAAAGGAGGTTCAGCAGGGAAATAATAAGAGTGCAAACTGCAAAGTCTTTTGGAGTTTGAGAATGAACCTTTGAGAAGATAAATTAATATCAGATTGAGCTGCAGGAGGGTCATCCACATCCATGGCGTCAGATCTTCCACTGAACAGAAAATGAACTGTAGATGTTACTATCATATGATATGCATAACATGATGCATGAAAAAATTGGCAAGGACTCAGGCAAAAATATTAAGAGAACCAAGTGACTCCAAAGACACTTTCATTGGAGTTATCACAGTGCTCAAACCCAACAACTGACAATCACAGTTGTGGCACTAGTAGCTTCAGCATAGTGAAAAAAAATGTATTCAATTTCTTAGCCTTGAAAATAAGCTATAAGATCCAAATTTAAGGAATATTACTCTTCAGTGGCAGGGACACTATCATGGGCACTGCTCCTGTGCTGGTTTGAATCATCCCTATCATTGTGGGCATCATGATCTGCTTTTCTTTTCCTCTCCCATTCTCTATTCCTTACTTCCTCACGCTCCTCCATTTCAGTCAACTCCTTGTGATATATGGCAAAGTTCAAAACTGCAAGTGCAGCATCAACATCAGATTTCAACACCTGTCAAAAAGAAGCAATTGTCTGTCATCAATTTTGTAATCGAAGTAAGAAGCTGTAGATATACCAGATACAAAGCTGAGACCGGACAAAACTACCAAAATGGATTCCTTATTTTTGAGTTGTGACTTTGTCACAGGGATAAATAGGTAACGACTTCAAAACAAATCTAACTTTAAGATAAAATCAATGGATTCAGATTTATTAAACAGCATCAGGTTCATGACATCAGAAAACATTCTTATGGTGATGACAGGAAAAATCAATGAAAAGAGTCCCAAAGACACAGTCAACAAGTTTGGAAAAAATCTATGAAATGTATCATTCCATGGACATTATAAGAAACAGAAACGAAAAAAGAAAAATAGAAGTGATAGTATGTAACCGTTCTATTCAACTTCAGCTTTGCATGAGCAGTGGACAGACGAATTATCGTTTCCAAAGTTCTGGCAGTGATCGGAAGTGTTCCTCCTCCATTCTGGAGAGAGAAAAAAAGAATATAGAAACACGCGATTCCAACTAACAAAAACAAATCATCAATTTGCTCATCTTAATTGTTTTAGCTAATCACCTTTGGGTTTGAACTGGCATTTCTTAGCTCTGCATAAGCAGTTGCTATTTGTTCAGATGCCTGAAAGGATCAGTGCAAAATCAGTAGGGAAATAGTCAATGTGTAGTCAGAGCACATATAATAAAGTGGCATCTCTATATAGGGAACTCGTCTAGGGAAATCCACTTAATAAGAACTCAAATTATAATCATACAGTAGAGGATAATTAGATGAAGCATCACCTCATCACTCAGCTCAGGTTGCACTCTGTGCTTTGCATAGTGAATATACTTCTTCAGGAAATTAATTGTGAGAGTGTCACGTTTACGGCCCTTATCTGTCTTTTTTCCATGCAGCATTCTGTTGTATTTCACAAAGACATTTGAACCTGCATCAGCCTCCTCTCTTCCATACTGAGAGTTTGCATCAAGTAATCCATCACCTGAAATTTGAATCAAGTAAGTAATCATCTTACATGGCCTTGATGATATCTATAATTGTCTGGTGTGAGGATTACCTCCATCTTTAGCAGAACGGAACCTGTGCATCCGCAAAACATGCTCGGAAATCTGACCATCTATCTCAGGATCCATTTGATCCAATACAATGAAAAGTAAATCAAAACGAGAAAGCAAGGAGTCTGGGAGTCCAATATTTTTTGTCGGAGTCAATGACCGATCATACTGCAAAAGAGAAGTTGGTCAATAAAAACTAAGGCTTTTCAAGTTGTTAAGATTCAGACTAGCATCGAACTTACTGATCCGTAGATGGGATTTGCTGCTGCAACCACACTGCACCGAGCATTTAACGAAGCATGGATACCAGCCTTTGCAATTGTGACTGTCTGCTGCTCCATAACTTCATGTATAGCAACACGATCTTGGTCATTCATCTTGTCAAATTCATCAATGCAAACAACACCACGGTCAGCAAGAACCATAGCTCCAGCTTCCAGCCTTCTTTCTCCTGTTGTAAGCATAATAATTTTTAAACAACTGGTAAATATATATAATATAATTAATGTTGGGAATATAGAATGAGTACCTGTTTCTTGATCAGAAGTCACTGCGGCAGTAAGACCAACACCAGAAGAGCCCCTACCGGTGGTTGATATTGCAAGTGGAGCAATATTCATAATTGCTCTTAGCAGTTGGGATTTGGCTACAGAAGGATCACCAACCATCATCATGTTTATGTCCCTAAGAACAGTATATTTTCAATTTAGTAAGATACTAAAGCCTAAGAGATTAAAAGCATTTAAATCAAATTACAGAAATATCAGCAAAAGGAAAGGAGTGAATGCACCAAAGGACGATTAAGCATAAGTTTAAAACTTCTCTTTGAAACGTTGGAAACTTCCAATAATAAGCTCACGAAGGAAATGGAAAAAAATGATATGGTTTAAGGAATCCGGCAGGGGTTTTGGAAGTGTCTTAGGTTGCTGGTTGTCTTTGTAGTTTGATCACATTTGTCTTTTTTGACATATGTGTTATGTACTCCCCCTCTCTTTCTAATACAACTTTTACCATTTAGCAAAAAAAAAAAAGAAATGGAAAAAACATAAGATCAACATTAACCAACCCTCTCAAGTGTGTCCCATTCTTCAGGTTCTTCTCCATTCCACCAAGCATTAATAAAATAACTGCCTTCTTAATCCATACATGTCCAAATATTGATGGTGCAAGTGAATTAGCAAGTAGTTCAAAGGTATCCTCCCTTTCAGCTATCTTCCTGATACTCCTAATATCTTCAGAAGCATAAATTGGAGCATTTGCCTCTTTGTTCAACAAAGAAACATTATTGACTATGAGAACAGTCCTGCAATCAGATTCATGAACATAAGCTTTAGATTATAAAATTTGGAGAAGATTGCACAAGAGTACTCAAGCAACAGAAGGAACCTGAATACTCCACTCATGCTCCCCTTGCTTTTTCCTGGAACTGCTTTATAGATGCCAACCATTGCAACACGGTCCCCAGGTTTGCATGAATCAACCAGGTCATCCTCAACTATAATGTCCACAGTTCGTGGAAGCTGACCAGGTGCAGACTTTTCAGGGACTTCTTGCATTGATAAAGTCTGATGGTCTTTGTATTTGCACAATCCATACTCAGTCACCAACAAATTTCCACTTTCATCCTGTGACGAGGATTATTTTCAGATACAAGTCTCAAGAAATGTAATGCGAAAAGTAGTGTAATTCATACCCGTGTGGGATACACAGAACCAGTGGGCAAGCCTTTGGTTGATGTGATATCCCGATACTCTCTTGTTGTGAAGTTTGAAGTCGTAGGGCAGAAATGAACACTTTTCACAACCTTCGGCCTCACAAGAGAACCTGATTTAAGAATAATATTTAAGCAGCTACAATCACATTACAGCATGGTTGGAATTGCAGTCCAATTATACAGGGCAATAGTTTACAAATTAGTCAAATGCTATACAGTATGCAAGAAAATTCTTCTTAAAATGGCGTAAGCCATCCAAGCATAATAGATCAATGAATGTAACATTTAATAAACCCAGATCATCTAAAATCACTCATGTAGTTCCGGTACTTCACCTATTATCCCAATAGGTTGTTTAAAATAACATCTTCAAGTTCTAACTCATTCTCAAGACGAGAGCAATAAAAAAAGATACAATTTCAAGCTTACAATACTAGCATAAATTCCACCATACAATTCCAAACTTACACCTAAACTCCTAAATTAGTATTCAGTATATAGACTGATTGAGTACACGGCCTTTGACCTCCACATGGATGGCCTAATGTGATTTTTTTTCAGTTAATGTGATTTTTTTTCAGTTAATGGCTTCAAAGTAGGATCAAATTCAGATTCACCGGCAAAGGCCGTTGAAGATAGTGTGAAGTGTCAAAAATTAGCCCAAATGAGCAAAATTGACATGTCACCAGATTAAACAATCAGTAAATAACTCCCATAGCAACTGCAAACAAGTCTACACTAATTTCTACTAGCTCGTTCTGAGAGAAAATAGCAGCAAAAGGTAGGAAACAGATATAGCAAAACAATATGCGTCGGAGGAAAATTTTACATTTTGTGACAATGCCCTCAACGCAGACCATAGAACCAATGAACTCAGAAAGAAGGTCTCTAGGAGTAACCCTGCGTGAAACGAAGGGCCCATCAAATCCAACAAGAACCTGCTCCCCTTCCTTCAAGTACTTGGGATCAATGCTACGTGTGACTTCGGTCACCGCATCTGCAAATGGTTGCATATACTCACCAGGACTCCTCAACAATCTAACAATCACCACCATAAAATAAATTCATCAGAGACCGAAAAACCCTAAAAATACAGAGACGGCAAGCAAAGCGGAGAACCTGCGAGCCAAGTCGCTATTGTAGTCGTGGAGGTCGGATATGTTGACGATGAGGCGGCGGCGGCGCTTGTTGTGAATCATGCTTCGGATCTCCTCCATGTAAACTCCCTGACCAACCTATTGAATTCGGAAGAGGGAGAGAGAAGGTTAGGTATTCGAAATTGAAAGTAACAAAAGGAAAGTGAGGAGAAGGAAGGGGAAATTACATCATGGTCTAAGAACTCGAGGAATGTACGCTTGTGTGCTGCGAAAGCTTCTTCACTGATCTCCATGGCTTCTTCGGCTCTACTTCGCTGCGGAGATAGGGGAGAGGGAGAGAAAGGGGCAGGCAGCAAATAGATTGGAAACTGAGAGAGAGAAGAGTATTTCACCGCCTACCTAAGTTATACGTTTTGGCGGGAAAAGCACGTATTGTTCGGCGGGAAAAAAAATCCCTTTTTATCCTTCATTATTACTGTATTTTTTAAAGGATCATTTTTTTAGAGGGGCTAATTTAAAATTATTTTTGGATATATTATAAATAAAATATAAATATATAAAAAATTAATATTAATAGGTATGAGCATGCTTTTTAAATATAATAATATATAGAAAATAGAAATTTTATACTCACATATCATAATTATTTTATTTGTAGAATCAAATAAAAAAATTACATACAATATAAAATCTAAAATATAATCATTATTTATTTATAAATACTAATTAGAGTATGGAATTCATATATTAGTAATAATGTTTATTAAAATAAACTTTCACCTATCAAAAAACTTGATGTATTCATTTTTGATATATTAAACATGTATGGACATGTTACTAAATATATAGTTATTTTTAGAACTTGTTTTTAATCATAGAGATAAAATAAAAAAGAAATAAGAAAGATATATATTGTCCATTAAAGAGATAAAATATAAAGGAAAAATACAAAATTAATTTAATAAATAAGATTTAATTTAATATAAAGATAAAATTATTTATTTCTTGAAAAGTTTAAAATATATTTTTTTATCAAGATTTAATTAATCAAGTAATTATGAATACATAAGACAAGTTTTTATCATTTTTTTTAATCAAAATTCGTTTTAGAAAAGTTTTTTGTATCATAAATGGATAAAAAAGATATAGATAATATAATTTTTATTATCTTGTAATCTATAACTATATATTAAAATTGTACCTTTTCAAACCATCAGAACGGGCCTCACCTCATATTTAAAAAATCAATTTTTATTTCTATTATTATAACTTTTTTATTAAATTTTTTAAACTATTTAAATTTATCTTTAACATCAAACAAATATCTATTTAATATAACAATATTTTTTGAAACCTTCCTTTTACAAGTATTTAAACTTAAAGATAAATTTAAAATATTTTAAAATAAATATAAATCTTTTAACATATATTTTTTGACGAATTTATTTATAGATATATATTGATTTTCTTTTATAATAAAAAATTAATGATAAATATTTATACTGGTTAGAAGTTAGAATTAATAAAAATAGATAATAAAATATTTAATAGATATATAGAAATATTTGATAATCTCTAAATTTATGTACGTGGAAAGTAATAAAATATAAATAATATAAATAATATAATATTTAATCTTATTTAATCTTTACTTTATCGAACCACAAAATGAGTTCGGTCTCATCTTATTAAATTTTAAAAAATTTATATAATTAAATTATCTTTATCTTTCATATTTTAGTATATCTTATTTATTATGTTAGCTATTATTTTTTACATTCTTATCTCTTCCATATTTGAATATATAAATTTTTTATTCATGTTTTATCTTTTTTTAATTATATATCTTTGAAATATCATCAAGGAAAAACGAGAAATATAATTATTTTATCTTAATAAAATATCTTCTTTCTCAACATTAAATTTAATCACTTATATTGATTGAAAAAATTATACATTCTACGAGCAATAAATTACTTATATTAAAATTTATATTATATTTTTATTTATTAATATCTTATTTATAATGTCTATAAAATAGCGAATCGTAGTCGTACATGGTATGACGGGTACAACTGGTATTTATTTATTTGTTTCATAATTTGATTTAATAACTTTTTTATAGAAATATATATATATATAGATAAAGATAATGTAATTTTTATTAGTTTTAAACAAATTTCAAATTCCTAAACTTTTATAAATAAATATATAGAAAAAAATTTATTTGGAAAAGATAAAGTAATATGACTAAATATTTTTAAAATAAAAAAAAATAAAAAAAATAATAAGAAAAAGTGAAATAATATTGACATGTATTTCCAAAATAATACTCCGTATTAATTACATGTTTGACCATATTTTCAAAATTACAAAAAATATTGAAAAATCTTATCATAAATATTCTCTAAGATAGTAGAGCAAAAGATAGATATTAGGAAAAGTAAAAATACAAAAAATAGAAAATTGATTAGAATAGTTGAAATAATATGAATAATTATTATTATTTTTAAATATAGGGTGGGGCTAGAATCAATGTGGTGGGCCTGGTGGCTCGAAAACGATCAGCTTAGGTAGGCTGTAGAGTTAGAATTAAAGGGGCTAAATATGGGGTGGGGCCAGAATTAAAGGGGCTAATTTTAAAAAAAATCCTTTTTTTCCACCATTATTATTTTATAAAGGGGCTAATTACTCTTCGGTTGAAATATATATTTTTTCCTATGGAGCGATATTATTTTAAATTTTATGTGTAAATAAAAAAAAATTAAAAAATTATATTTTATTTAATTTTAGACCCAGAATACAAAGAGGTTGGCAAAAGTGGAAGGGTGTTTCTGGAGTGTTGTGTGACAGAAAGGTCCCACTCAAACTGAAGGGAAAATTCTACAAAACGGTGGTTATACCTGCCACACTCTACGGTGTGGAATGTCGGCTGACTACTAAGGCGCAGGAGCAGAAGCTAATGGTAGCATAGATGAGGATGTTGAGGTGGATGTGCAGGCATATGAGACTGGACATGATTAGGAATGAAGTGATTAGGAGCAAGGTGAGAGTGGCCAGTCTAGGTGACAAGCTTTGAGAATCGAGGCTTAGATGATTCGAGGCTTAGATGATTCGGGCACATAAAGAGGTGACCACCAAATGCCCCTGTTCGGAGAATCGAAGGGTTGGTCGATGGCGACTTTCGCAGGGAAAGGGGAGACCCAAGAAGAGCTGAAAGGAAGTCATAAAACATAACCTCAACGTCCTAGGCTCCTAGCAGTCTCAGCAAATATGGCCTTGTGTAGGGACCAATGACGTGAGAAGATTACAGTGACAGAGTGTTAGTAGTGAGGACATAGAGGGAGTGTCCTACACTTTCCATCCTTTCGTTCTATGTTTTCTGTTATAGTTTTTAGTTATCTAGGTTTGCTAGAGTACTTTCATGCTCTCGTTTTACTCCTTTAGTCTTTCCTCTTGTTGCCCCCCCCCCCTTCCTTTTACTTTGAGCCTATCTTAGATGCCCTCCCGACCTTTGTAACACCTCTATTTTACAACGATGAGTATTATCACCAGTGACTACGGATTTTACCATCCAAAGTCACCCAAGGCTTTGTAAGGTATTAAAGTTAATTTAAAATGTGGAAATGTAAAGTTATTACATATTATAAAGAGTGCTCATGCATTAGATCTTCCAAAAGTATTCATTACATTCTTGACTTGGTTTGAAATAAGAAAACATGAAAAAGTTCTAAGCAGCGAAAATTAATTAAACATTGTTTGCATAGACGTAGTATAGCCCAAAATGAACGAGAACAACATATTTGATTGAATCCGGCCTTCCTTCCTTCAACTTGATTGATCTTCGTCTTTACGCCTTCGGTGGAAGTTTCCTAGAGGTTGGTTGTCGCGAAGGGCGAGACATACTACGCAGAAATGCGGAAAAGCGGAATTAGTCTAAGGAGACTAAGCAATCGAAAATGGAAATTCTCAAGGGTAGTTTGGTCATTTATCAAATCATGAAGAGATACTCGAGATGTGTTTTGAGAATTATAAACTTTAAGTGGAGCTTAAGAACGTAAATGCGTATATCTCAAAGTGAGATGACTCTAAACCAAAAAGAAAGAATTGTGAGATTGTAGAACTTCTTAAAGTAGAATAATGTTGGGAACGTTTTAATTGCACACAAGTTTCTAGAAAACCTCTCGCACCCTTATCGGACCGAGAGCCGGTTAGCCTTCTAAAACCGGTCCGGTTTTGATGTCTTTTAATGTGCACTAGCACTTATCTTTATTATGTGTCAAAACTTTGCATAGCGTTAATGACTTTTAAGAGTGTGGAGGCTATGAAAGAGCCGAGTCCACTTAAGGGGAACGATGTTCCGACGCCTAGCTAGGGTGTAGACATCCCTCCAACGAGTAGGAGCGGAAAAAGTCATGATCTGAATTACCAAGAGAATAGATGGCGGTGATCGAGCCGAACCACTCGATAATACCGAGGGAAGAGAAGGTGACGAACCATACCACTCGATGAGTTATAACGAATTGTCAAGAGAAGAGAGGGCGTATTGCCATACCACTCGACATGTTATATAGAGGTGATCGGGCCGAGCCCGCACCCCTTATTAAACTATTTAAACTTCATAACGAATCTCAAAAAGAGATTTTAAACAAGTAAAGATCACATAAACGAGCCTAGCAATATTTCTATTAACATTAGTAATAATAATCATAATAACGATAACAAGGGGATCATTATTTCTAGCATTCGATATTTCCTGTATTCTTTTATTCTATCAAACGAGTTGTTCCCAACATCGAGATCATGACGGAAACGAATGATTGAAAAGCTTCAAGGAGAATATCCACTTGCCTTGAATTTCTTTCGGAATCCTACGAAGCTCGGAATTAGAATATCTTAGAGACGTTCGTACGCTTCGACCTATTTAACCGAAAGGAATCACGAACGAACATGTATTAAAATCCTTATTTTAATCTTAACAAACCTTTTCTATTATTTTCCCTTTCTAATAGGGAGAATAATAATATAAATTATTTAGCTTAATAATTTAGATAGGAATGTATAATCATGATTCTTTATTATCATTTTCAAGGTGGTAATCTTGCAAGATTTTTATAGACTTATATTTGCTTTAAGAAAAAATGCAAAGTTTATTTACTCAAATGGAAAAATCCTTTTTTTAAAAACACATACCATAAATATTTAAATGGACTAAAATATGATTTGTATGAAATTTATTATTTCTAAAGTCCAACTTTATTTTAATCCAAAAGTTTATGTGAAAAGATAAATTTGGCATGCAAGAATATTTTATCTTCATTTAAACCTTTTTCCAACTATAAGTATTATGCTTTACTACTTAATAAATACTACCATGATCAAGATTATTTCTAAAAAGTCATGATTAATTATTATAAAAATTAGTAAAGTCTAGAATTGACATGCATGTATATTTTACCTTATAAAAACACTTTATTTTCCACATGCAACACATTATATTATTTAAATAGAGTGTGCTTATGAAAAATCCTTTTTTTCTAATCAAGAAGGATATAGAAATTTTTATTTCCACATATTAAATAAACTATGTTACATGCAAGAATGGATTTCTTCCATAAATCTTTACGAAAATACATGAACAATTATTTAACTTGATTAAGTGAATAAAACGCCTATAAGTCTATTTTTATATCCATACTACTATGAAAGTTTGGTAAAGGGCTAAGGGCGTCACTATCCTACCGTCCAATTAAATCGAATTAATGGGTCTTATCCAACCGTCCGTCCCTTTCACGCTCTAGAACTCCTGCTCTTTTCTGGCCTTAGCTGTGTCTTTGGTTCTCCTTCTTTTTGCGTTACTCTCTTCTCCTCTTCATTTCACTCTTTTCTTCATGTAATCAATCTTTCTTCTCCTCTCATCTTTCTTCTATTTTTTACGTATTCACTTTTCCAGACTGTTTTGGCCAAAAAATGACCCAATCTTCAAACTTTGTTTTCTCCTTCGTTTCTTAATGAAAAGCTTGGATTCAAAGATCAATTTGTCAAGGAGAGTACTGTTTAAAAAAAAACCTAAATCGATTTGGGCAAACACATCACAAAATCCAGCAAGTTTTGTGAAAAATCGATCCCGAACTACTTAGGTTTAAATTTTCGAAATGTGCAAGAAGCCGACTTTAGCGCCATTGGGAACCGCCATTACACCGTCTCTCATGACGATTCTACCGACAGTGGAAAGGTGGTACTACGAAGATGGTGGGAATTCAAGCTCACCAGTACCAAACACATAAACCAGAAATCAAATTGATAGAAAAGACAATCGTCCAGATGCAAGATAAGATGAATTCAGTAGATATTCGCTCGTGATAGCTCAATCGCTTCTCACAAAGAGCATACTGAATTAACGAGCAAGAAACACAAAAGGAGACTATATATAGTCCCGGTTCAATGTCTAAACCGAGCTAATTTATTACAAAAGCTAAACCGGAAATATAGAAGGGGAAAACAGAATTTTCCCGCCAGTGGAATTGTGCTCCTCCTTCGCATCTTTGGCTTGTTCCACACCTTTTGGTTGCTCGGCTCCAACTTGCCAATAGTGCTTGAAGATGCACAACTCCACATCCTCCCCTCAAGTTGGAGCTAAGTCTAGGCCCAACTTGCGTGTGAGGTATAAGTGTTGGTGATGGTTAAGGGCTTTGGTCATGACATCTGCAATTTGCCTTTCAGTAGGGATATAGGATGTGCTAATGAAACCACTCTGCACCCTCTCACGAATGAAATGACAGTCTAAATCAACGTGTTTTGTTCTTTCATGGAAGCATGGGTTGGCAGCCAATTGTTGTGCAGCTCTATTATCGCAGAACAGAGTAATGGGAGTCACTACCTTTTCGTGCAAATCTGTTAGAAGATAACTGCACCAAATCAGTTCAGCTGTTGTTGATGCCATGCTTCTGTATTCAGCTTCAGCTGAAGATAGAGACACTGTTTTCTGTTTCTTGGTCTTCCAAGAAACCAGAGCATGGCCCAAATATACACAATATCCTGAAAGTGATCTCCTGGTAGTTAAACACGACCCCCAATCTGCATCTGTAAAACCTGTGAGCTTCAAGGAATCCTGGACTGGGTAATGAAGGCCTAAATGTGCAGTCCCTTGTAAATATCTCAAGACATGTGTTGCTGCTTGCCAATGAAGAATCTGGGGTTGTGAAACAAATTGACTAAGGTGTTGTACACTATATGACACATCCGGTTTTGTTAATGACAAGTACAATAATCTCCCCACTAGTCGTCTGTAGGTTTCTGGATCTTCCATGAGTAACCCTTCATCTTGTCTCAATTTCAGTCCAGTTGGCAAGGGTGTTTGAGCCGGCTTACATGTACTCATGTGACAATCCTTTAGGATGTCTTTAATGTATTTTTGTTGACTTAAAACAACACCAGTCTCATCTCTGTATAACTCAATCCCCAGAAAGTATCTAGCAACACCCAAGTCTTTAATAGTGAACCTGGAATGTAAGGCTTCCTTCACTGCAGTTATCTCTTCAAAGTCATTTACTGTCATCAAAATATCATCCACATACACCAGCATGGCTGTGAATGAATCATCTACTGCCTTGACAAACAATGAATAATCAGAATGTGACTGTTTGTAGCCTAAAGACAGAAGGAAAGTGCTGAGTTCATGATTCCACTGTCTTGAGGCTTGTTTGAGGCCATAAAGTGATCTTTGCAACTTGCACACTTCGCCAGGCTTTGCACCTCCATACCCTTCTGGTATCTCCATATAAATTTCTTCATCTAAGTGCCCATGTAAAAAGGCATTGTTCACATCTAACTGATGAAGATTCCACCCTTTTGCCACAGCCAAGGCAATCAAAACTCTTACTGTTGGTACCTTTGCTACTGGAGAAAATGTGTGCTTATAGTCTTTGCCCAACTTCTGACTAAAACCTTTCACAACAAGTCTTGCTTTCAGTCTCTCAATTTCACCATCAGGCTTGTATTTTACTTTGTAGACCCACTTGGATTTAATAGCTGTCTTATCATCAGGCAATGTTGTTAGTGCCCATGTGCCATTCTTTTCCAAGGCATGTATCTCCTCTTGCATTGCTTTTACCCATAGTGGATTATCCTTTGCTTCCTTATAACTGTGTGGTTCACATACCTTCAACACATTTGCCAAGGAAGCAAAATATTCTTGTCTTGTACAGCTCATGACATAGTCATTATGCCATATTGGAGCTTTTTTGATTCTGTCTGATCTGTGGGGATGTATTCCTGATAAGGTCTGTTCTATAGCTTGAATCTGTGATGAATCAGTTTGTCTTGCCTCAGGTGATGTCACTGGTGCATCCATTTCTTCTGAAATAATTGCTCTCGAAGCTGGCAAGTTGTGGATATCTACAGTATTTGTTTCCTCTCTGAACAGATCGACATCTTCATCATCAACTAAAACCATCTTGCCCAAATTCTGTGCACTATCTGTTTTATCCTCTGTGACATCTCCTTTGAAAGGAAAAATCCCTTCATGAAATACCACATCTTTGCTCAGAAAAACTGTCCTTGTCTGCAAATCATACAGATATATCCTTTACAATTCGCTGGATACCCAATAAAGATGCATCTCCTTCCCCTTGCCTCCATCTTGTCACTAGGCTTGGGTGCATTGTATGCATAACATAGGCATCCAAATACTCTCAAGTCTTCATAACTTGGTGGCTTGGAAAAGAGCATTTCATATGGACTTTTCCATTTTAGAATTGCACTAGGCATCTTGTTTATAATGTGAGTGGCTGTCAAAACACACTCTCCCCAAAACCTTTGTGGTAGCCCAGCTTGCAACCTCAGAGCTCTTGCAGTATCCAAGAGATGCCTGTGCTTTCTTTCTACTACCCCATTCTGCTCTGGCCTATACACCATACTCTTTTGATGTACCATTCCATACTTGGCAAACAGATCCCTGCATTCTCTACTCATAAACTCAGTACCATTGTCTGTTCTTACCTTCTTTGGCATTACTCCAAACTGTGTCTGTACATAGCTTATAAAATCTGCCAAAACCTCACAAACCTGTTGTTTACTTGGCAGCAAGTAGGTCCAGGTTCCTCTGCTGTGGTCTTCCACAATTGTGAGAAAGTAAGATTCCCCATTCAAACCTTTTACTCTATATGGCCCCCAAAGGTCCACATGTAATAGTTCAAATAATAGCAAAGAATAAGAATCACTACGAGGAGAAGGAACTTTGTGAAATTTAGCTAAAGAACAAATATCACAAACAAAGTTTTCATGCAAGGAATCCTTGCAATTAGGTATATGCAACATCTTTGACACAGAAACATGCCCCAATCTCTTGTGCATCAAAACAACATCAAATTTCCCAAGAGTTGTACAACTAAACTGTTTAACACTCTCCTTATGTATGCTATCAAAAACTGAAACTATGCCTTTTCCCTTGTGTGATCCAGCTCTCACCTTGAATAAGCCTCCAACTCCTTCTCCTTTTGCTAAAATCTCTTTACTCGTATGGTCCTGCACCATACAATAGTCCTTATAAAAATGTGCCACTAAATCCCCTGAAGACACCAACTTACTTACAGAAAGCAAATTATAGCGAAAATCAGGAACATAGAGCACATCATGTAAAATCATGTGTTCATTCAACTTGACATCACCCACAGTTTGCACTGTTTTTGCACTTCCATCTGGCAAAATGATGTGCACTGGTATCTTAACTGGTCGTGGATGGAGCAACAAATCATAGTAAGAAGTCATATGATCTGATGCTCCACTATCCACAATCCAATCTCCACTTTGAGATTGTGTTGCATTCAAAACTGAAACGGTTATACCTGCAAAATGTATGTTGCGTTTGCTGCCCCTGTTGCCTGAACTTGTGCCTTCCCCAAAATCAGATCCTGAACCAGTCTGTTTTCCTCCCTGAATCCTGCCATGGCCTGAGTTCTTCGTGTTTCAACACTGAGTGCTCTTTCTGGTTTGAAACCTTTCACAACCTCCTGACAAGCACTAGACAACGCTGTAACAGCCTGCATAAACTGACTCTCGAAGGCTGACCTCTGATCCCCTCCATAACCACATTCAAGTGGTGTATCTCCTGAATGCTGGTTCTCAAGTTCCACATTAGCTGCAGTCTTGTAATTCTTCCTAGCCTTCCTCCCTTTCCACCAATTTGGGTATCCAATGATCTCAAAACAATTCTCCTTTATGTGCCCTTTCTCCTTGCAATGAAAGCACACACTCTCGTCCTTTGGCTGCTTAAAATCTCCTTTGTCATTCCCATAGGAGTTGTTCTTGACATTGTCAGGAACTCCTGATCTATTTCCTTCTCCATTTCTGTTGTTTCCTCGGGCTTGTCCTCCATGACTAGCTAAGAATGCAGCACCTTCAGTGATGGCATTGTTGCCTACCTGTTTCTGTGTTTCTACCCCCAAGACAATCTTATAACACTTGGAAACATGGGGTATAGGATCCATGGCAACAATCTGACTCTTAACCTGATCATAATCACTGTTCAATTTCATCAAAAATTCCATCACACGCAATTGATTCTCTTGTTCCAGCATTATAGTGGCCAGGTTGCACTTACAATCAATCATAGCACCACAATTGCATACAGGCAGACCAGTCAAATTAGAGAGTTCATCCCAGCAAGTCTTCAAGTGACAATAGTAGTGAGTAACAGTGGATGTACCTTGCGTTATCTACGACAGCACCTGTCTAAGCTGATACACCAGTGGCCCTCTACTTTGCTTGAACCTCTCGCAAATATCCAGCCAAAGTGCTCGAGCAGAATCAGTGAACATAAAGCTGCTTTGCATCTCCGATGTCATGGAATTCAAGATCCAGCTTGATACCATCGAATCGCACCGACGCCAACGCTCAAATTCCACAAATCCTACTTCTGGCCTGGTTCCTGTTCCATCGATGAAGCAGAACTTCATCTTCGCTATCAAAGCACGCTCGATCCGGCGACTCCAGATAGGAAAATTTCCACCATCAAAGAGAGATCCAGTGAGGACCATCCCTGGATAGTCCGAATTCGTCAGCATCAACGGATCAACCATATTTGCCGTCGCAGCTGCCTGGTACGCCTCCTTCTCCTTTTCGGTAATCGTCATCGGTAAACAGATCTAGACACAAGTTGTTCAAGCGTTCAAGAAAACACAACAAATAGCGAAGATACACAACGCGAAAACACTCAATCTGAGCAAGCAACAAAACGAAGCAAAACTGACCTAGAATTCTCGCAGCTCTGATACCATGTGGGAATTCAAGCTCACCAGTACCAAACACATAAACCAGAAATCAAATTGATAGAAAAGACAATCGTCCAGATGCAAGATAAGATGAATTCAGTAGATATTCGCTCGTGATAGTTCAATCGCTTCTCACAAAGAGCATACTGAATTAACGAGCAAGAAACACAAAAGGAGACTATATATAGTCCCGGTTCAATGTCTAAACCGAGCTAATTTATTACAAAAGCTAAACCGGAAATATAGAAGGGGAAAACAGAATTTTCCCGCCAGTGGAATTGTGCTCCTCCTTCGCATCTTTGGCTTGTTCCACGCCTTTTGGTTGCTCGGCTCCAACTTGCCAATAGTGCTTGAAGATGCACAACTCCACAAAGATTCTTCTGTCGCACTTTTTTGCACCACCTCGCCTGGTGTCACCCCCGCGAAATGCCACCAAAGTTCGCCGGAAATCAACTTCGTTACTAACTCTTTGCCCAGAAATACAAATGCTGACTAGCAACTTTCGCGGTTGTCGAACGTCGTTGTTCTGTCACCATGGGTGTCGAAAATGCTGACAATAAAGAGAGGGAATCGTGGTGGTTCTACTGTCGCACGAGGTAGCGCCACTCGTTCATTTTCAACTGATTTAAAGTTCTTGCATTTTGAAATGCCTTAGATATAATCTTTGATGTACTGGCTATTAAATGCTAGATTCAATTGGTGGCTTGCAGGTTTAGATGTGTTGTTGGACTCTCCTCGAGTCTACGCTTGCTTGGTGTAGCCTGTAGGTAATAAAACTCGCCATTTTACAATTGTTAGATTTCAGATCGTATGCATAAGAAGCCTTCTGGGAAGTTGCTCTTCTTTTTTCTTACCTTTCTCTGTACACTCTTTTCTCTTAACTTTTTAATTATCTTTCTCTAATGTATTTTTTCCTGGGTTTTTTAGAGTGAGAAAGATTTTGTGCTTTAATCATATATACTGAATCTTTATTAATTTCATAGTGTGATACTTGCACAGTTTCATCATGTCTCATACTTAGATGCATCATATTGTTGGCATGAATAAACCTCAGCACATCTTATATAAGAAGATGTAATTCTTAATGACACGAGGTTATTTTGTTTAACAATTCATATGCTTGGATCGTCCTTTTTATTAAATGAAATTTGTAGATAATGTTGTGCTTAGTAATTGATGGGAAGAGTAATCTTATTTAGTGCTTCTTTTGTGAACGTGATATATAGTGAAATTGTGAGTGTTTTTTCATTGCTCCCCAAAGTTTGCTTTTGCTTTTAGACTACTAAATAAACTTTGAGAGTCAAAGCTATGTTGAATAAGGATCACATCACACTTTCTTATTTTTCCTGTGTATCAATTTCCTAATTGGGTGATTTTCCTTCACTAGGTTATCAATTCTCATACTGAAATGAGGTCTTGTGGATTGCATATATAAGCCTAGCATTTGATATTCTTTCAGGAAAAGAGCCTTTGTTATGCTTTGTAAATATCATACCATGAACTTGACTGCAAGCTGGACACTTATCTACAGAAAAACAAAGGTTGGTCACACCTAATTCAAGCTGCAGTTAATCGCCGTTTTGAATATGATCATTTTTTCAAATATATTGTGTCCTAATTTGTTTCTCCAATGTGTTAATGGTTGTTATGGATATTCAAGTTTATGGAATTAGGCTTATTTAAGTCAAAGTTCGGGATTTGAGTTATTTATTTTTGAATTTATGTTTATAGGTTCTTTAAATTTCGTTGCTTTGCTTGGTGTTTATTGAGTTCGGGTTATGGAATTTGAAGAATGGGTTATTTTGCACTTCAGTTTTGGATTTAAGTTTAAAGGTTCTTGGAGTTTTGTTATTCCGTTGTGTTGTGGTACTCACTCCTTTGGTTCTTTTGTGGCATAAATTTATTGAAGTGAGGTCAATTTCTGGTTATCTTTCTCTTTGCGTAATTTGTGGAAGTTTGACATTGATTCAGTTATGCCATGTGTTTTTAGGGTGGATGAAATGAAGTGTTCACTGATGATGAGCTAATAGGCAAGGCTATGAAAATTTAAGGTATACATTACTTTGATTTTTTAGAAATTAGATTTGGGTCTTTTAATCTTCATTGATAATGACATTTTCGGTTTTTTTTATTCTCTTGAATATGGACAAGGACATACTATCTTCACAACTGGCAGAATGTTCCACCATAAGGAAGCTATTACCATATATACGATTAACTTGATCGTGTGTGTGCTTTTAAACTTCCATTCTAGGACATGCGAAAGAAAATTGGTCAATCATATATATATATATATGAACACTTTATTCATCTTAGGCCCTACAATGGAAGGGATCATTTGTTTGTAATTGAACAAAATAAAGCGAAAAAAATAAAAATTGTGAAAACAAATTATGTTTTAATTATTATTTCAATTTGATGTAGGCTAAGCTTTTAGCTTCTAATTACTTCCTTGTTTTCATTCTGTACCATTGCAGTCCATTGTTGGTGTCAAAAGTACAACATTTTTGCTAATTAACCAAGAGATGTATTCAGGCATGTCTTGCTTGACATATGCTTCTCCTATGATTGAGTGAGAGATTACTCTTCATAAGGTTAAGTGTTTCTACACTCCTGGTTACACTTCGATATTATCGATATTTTCTCTCTAGAACCTCTCTTATCTGAAACATCAAAGCATGATTCTGTTGGCTTAGAATTAGTCACTTAGTTGAACCAGTCTTTCATCTTGCATTTTATTAGCCATTTGCATTTCGTATTAACAGATGCTTCATTTTGTCACAATGCCTCTACAAGATAAATGGTACAACTAGCAAGGAAGCTATAAATATATGTAGCAACTAGCAAGCTATGCTCACCTAAAATTGAAAATGGAAGGATATAAACTGTTATATATGAATATAATTGTTACACCTTTTATTTCCGTTTTTGAGTTTCTTATATGGGCTGTTGTTTATCTTGCTGCTTCAGTGCATATATGACTGTTATTTGGATTTCATAAAACTCAGACTTTGCTATATTGTCTTTATAATGTCAGGAAATTGCAAAGAAGTCAGCTGAAAGGTTGGAGTCGAAGGAAATCACATTCCTGGTGGTGGGAGAGTCATATCAATACCAAGAATCGAAATGGCTTTCTGAGAATATGGCTGCCCAGTCATTTTCGATGCAACAAATTCACCAAAATGAAAGGATCAAGTTGGAAGGTTTATTTGTATTATTTTCCACAATTTAGTTACTTCCTGATCTTTGTATATTTTTTTTCACAAATAGTCTTCTTGTAGAATTGAAGGTCTTGTAATTAGGAAAACAAATGATAATTATGTTGTAGGCCTTTAACATTTAGTGCCATATTATGCAAGTTGCGTTGTCTCTCATGTGAACTTTCAACTAATGGTTACATGATTAGTTGTTAATTTATCATAATATAAGTTCCTACAATTGGCATTGACTATTTAAGAATTGATGGACAAATCATAAGCGGCATTAACTCATCTCTTCTATTAAAATCTGGTTACATTGACCATAGTGTTGTACACATTTAAGAGTAGATGTCAAGCATGATCTCACAAGTCTGCATCTCTACTTGTTGCATTTTGACTTCTTTTTTTCTTCTTCTCAACACGCTTTTGTAAGCTCTAATTTCTCCATTGATTTGCTCTCGTTTTATTATGGTCTGTTCCATTGAGAATACTTATCCATTTTCAGCGAATTGGCTTCGGTTGCTGAGAAGAGGGACACAGCTTTTAAAACATTTCATGAACTGTGAAAACTATGTGATGCAGGGGTAAATTTGCTTACGACGAATATCTTTTGGTTGCTCTTTTCAGACATTGAGATGTGTTATCGGTCCCTCTGTCTTAGGTTGATGAACAGATTGCTTTGCAATTCTGTGACGATTCACCTTTGCAGTGGCCTTTGTTGTCGCAAGATTGTGCTTGGAAAGACTTGGTCTTACCATGGCACCTTGCATGGCTGTTGGAGTGAGTGTATTACATTTTTCACAAGACATTTTATGATGCTTCATTTGTAAAACTCAATCTTATCAACGCTCGCATTTCTAGCGGAATCAACATATAAAGTGAGTTTATTTATTTGATAGCCCATGTGAAGATTATGGAGAAGTAAATTTCACTGCTTCGTGTAAGAAATCTCACCCTTCTTCACACACCTTAACATTATATTTGTTGTTTCCTTTTGGTTTTTGTTAGAAATTTCTCATTGGTTTTGACGGTTATTTTCATGACATTTTATATTTGACAAATTTATGCCATTACCTTAAGGAGATGAATTTACTTAATTTGTTCAAAAGTTTAGGAAATGATTGGAGTTTCTACATATGTGCTGGCAAACCATTCACGCGTGCATCGCACGTGGAGCTAGACTAGTCTAGAAAGATCACCAATAATTCATCAAAATTTCATTTTAGCTTAAGCTGACATGCAATGGTGGGTTAAGTTATAAAAACTCTTTTTAGTTACATGCAAAGACATATTTAATTAAATCAAACACATCTTGTTCTTATTAACTTTTCTTTAATCAAAAATTCATATAAAATTATTCTAAGGTTTATAACATAATGAAAAAGACATGCAAGAAGGTTTAAGTTATAAAAACCCTTTAAAAATACATGCAAAGACATATTTAATTTAATTAAACATGTCTTGTTCTTATTAAGTTTTCTCTAGTAAAAAGTTCATATAAAATTGTCCCAAAGTTTATATAAGGACATGCAAAGAGGTTTTATTCATGAAACTTTATTTTATAAGGTTCACAAGTCATTACCTTTATAAATCAAAGAATTTTTGTATAGAAAGGGAAACAAAGTCTAGGCTTTTAAAATAAATAAAAATCATAATTTTTAAGTTAAAAGCCACTTTTATAAGCTTAAGATTTATTAGAATTTCCCTTATAAGTTATAACCTATAAAAATATTTTTCCTTTAAATCCGTTACATGCATGTTATCTTCCCATAAAAACATGTACAAGTTTAATATTTTACATAATCTGATTTTTAACATTTAGATAAGTGGAATGGGCTTAATTTAAATACATAACAAATAAAATCAGCCCATAATAAAGCCCAAAAAGTACTAAAATGCTACCTCGTCCCTAAAAGGGATAAAACATCCTCCATTAGATTACCTTGATCCAAACGCTCTTAATACTCATTATTTTATAAAATAAGGAGTTACTTTATTTGAACCTTACTCTTGAAAAAAGAGTCCTATTAAATCTACTTTATCTTCATTCAATGCAATAAATCTTCATTATAATACTCCATCCGTTTCGCAATGTAAGTCGTTTCTAGCTCTAAAAGGTGTTTCATAATGTAACTCATTCCTTCTCATATCTAATGTAAAACTTTCTAAAATAGGTCATTACTCTATTTAATTTATTTAACATTCTAACAACATTCATTAACTCAAGCAATTCTAGTGGTTAAAGAGTTAATAGTGCATGTGATAAAAAGAAGCATTAAATTATCATCTTTTCTATTTTAAACTTATCTTAATTCCTGTGCAAAATTAAAAAACGACTTACGTTGTGAAACGCAAGTAGTATTAATATTTTTCATCCTAGTGTAAAAAAAAATCTTACACCAAGTGTAAGTGTATCAGCCCCTCAGTTTTGACCATAATAATGTGCACCCGATATGCAAAACAGTGGAAAAAATATGAGGTTGGGCCTTGTTTCATTTTTATCAAAAAATCTACTTTTAATACTCTTAAAATTACTATAACTCTCTTTATTATGTTTTTCAAGACACTAACAATCAATTTTTACCGAAAAGTGCTCTGTAAACGCACCCTTGTTCAATTTAAAGTTAACACAAACCGATACCCGATACCGATATATGATATCGATACCAAACGAGCCGTCACTTTCTCTCCTTTTTCTCCTGAGCGTATTTTTATCCCTTGGAAAGTCTCCATAGCTTCCGTAATATCAGAAGTTCCACTCGAAGAAATCCCTTGCCTCTTCTGTCGCACCCCCAGCCCACAGGCCACCTCCTCCTGTATCAAAACTTTTCGGTTTGCTGCTTGTTTTGGTAGTTCCCCTAGGGAACTGATTATGAAGGTGAAGAGGGTAGCGTCCGGAGAGACGAAGAGCTCTGCAAAGAAATCCAAAACGACGGCGTTGAGGACTAAAAAGAAGAGTAATGCCACCCAGAAGAAGATAGAAGCCCAGAAACCCAAGAAACCTCCCACCGCTTTCTTCTACTTTCTGTAAAACCCTAGTCTCTTACCATTTCTTCTATATTATTTGTTTGTTGATTCTTTGTCACTCTGTATCCTTGCTTGATTCACTTTTCTAATCACGGGCAGCCCTATTTTTCAATTGAAGCAATTTTAATTTTTGCACGGGTTGTAACTGCTGGTGAGGTTTATGAAGTTATGCCTGAAGAAAGGATATGCTACTATGCTAGTCTGAGAATTAGGTTGGGGACTTTGAAAATTCTTGGGAAGAAAGGAGAGCTGGGCTAGAATAAATTTCAGCACCCACAAGAAGGCGCACGCCTCAGCTAGGGCGCACCTCGACACAAAGGCGTGTGCTTTTTGTATATTGCCTCGCCTGAACATCCTACGGCGCTGACCCCCGCCCCTTTTGCCCAGGCGTGCCGGGCGTGCTCTTTTAAACTAAGTTGGAGAGAATGTCATGGGAGAGTATTTTAGAGGGCAAATGGGTTCATTTCTTTGATCAAAGTGGCTCTTGGTAATGGCTATTGCCTGAATAGTAAATCTGAATATCTACTACAGAAACTAGCTGCTTACCATTTATAGGAGGTTGTTAAGTGTAGGTAGCTCGAATACGAATATGTTATTATGGTGACGCAGGTGATTGGATTGCTGCAATTTAATCTTAGGTTTTACATCAGTTTTAGATTTTAGTATATGCACAATGCTTCAAGGGGAAGGTTGATGTAATGGTTCTCAAGTCTTTTTTGCTAAATCCGTTAATGAACCATCAACAATGAATCAGGTAAATTTTCAAGCTCACTACCTTAGCTTTTCCAATTCTCTACCTTTTGCCTGAGAGTGCTCATGCAACTCAAGTTTCATCTCACTTGATTTGATTTTATTGAATATTTTGTACAAATGAGAGTAGTCTAAGAGATGTTCTTCTGGACGACCTTTGCAAGTCCTGGGGGGACTCCAGGTGCTCTCTAACGTGCTTCCTAAATTTGTTTGTCACTTAGATTGGGGATTTGAGTTTGAATCAGGTTATACTGCTCCAAGCTTTTCCTCCTTTTATTAATCCAAGGTTGTGGCTCACAGCCAATGTTGATGTCTGATCTTGCTGCTTTGCCAAGTTGCATTTCAAATTAGAATATTATCCCTATATTAGCTGTTTTAATAACTGGGCACTAGTGTTGGCTGCTACTAGAACTTGTACATGATTAGATACCTAAGTTGACCGCTATATTGCTTTATTAGGGAGGACTTCCGTAAAGATTATCAACAGCAAAACCCAGAAGTCAAGTCTATGCGTGATGTATGTAGGAAAAAATAACTCAGTTCATATTACAGTTGTCTCCATTTGTATATATTAATGCTTTACGAATCACACGGAGCAATTTTTGTTTTTAATCAAATAGATTGGAAAAGCATGTGGTGAAAAGTGGAAGACCATGACATACGAGGTGACTCCTAAAGAGCAAATGCTTTCTCTATACTTTTTTTTCCCCTACTTTTTTCTCTTATATGGTAAAGAATTTGGTACCAATCTTTAGCGCATTAATGAAAAGCACTACTACACATCCGCTCTTAGTACTTTGATGGATCCTAATGTCACTTGTGTGTTCTCATAGTCTTGCTAAAATGTGCCTTTTTTGTTTTATGGCATGTGTAGTTATCAGCCAGGATTTGGAATATGTCTTTTTAGTTTGAGATTTGTTGTTCTAGTTCTCTTGAATTGAAAGAATTTGGTATTCTCTTCCCTTTTTCAAGCTTTGAAGCTTCCATGCCCAACACTAAAAGCTGATTCTTTGATATCTTCCACAGATTTTATATTCAATCACAATTGCTATTTCAAGCTGATAACTAAGTTCTCTCAAGGAAAGAGAATACCAACACTAAACGTTGATTCTTTGTTATCTTCCAGAGATTTTGCATTCGATCACATTTGCTATTTCAAGCTGCTAATGTCTGAAACCTTTTCTGTTATACTTGTTATGTCATCTTAAGATTTATTTTTGCCTTTTAAACAAATATCTTCCAGGAAAAGGTCCAATACTATGACATAGCCTCTGAGAGACGAGCAGAGTTTCACAGAGCAATGCTTGAGTATAGTAAGAGGAAGGTATACATAATGTATCTTCTTGAGAATACTGTTTCTCAATCCTTGCTTTCAAACCTCAGTTCTTTTTTCTTCCCCCCCACAGACTGTTCAATTAAAAATTGACAATTCTTGCAGGAAAAGGGTGAGGACGATCAAGCATACAACGATTCTGAACTTGATGTTGATGACGAGGAATATCAATAAGGCACAAGGGATGTTAAAAGTTGAGGAAGTAGCTTTTCTAGTCAAACCAGGCAATATAAGTGTAATAAGCTTCTACTGTGAAGTAAATATTTGTGTGCAGGTCATCAGTTTTGTTATTGACATTGGATCCTTCACGAATCAATATGTATAATTGTTTAAAATTTTCCTCAAATGTGAAATGGTATTGAAGCATGTCAAAATGAATGAAGACATCCAATTAGATAACATCTTGATAATTGTTTACATTATGATTCTACATTCTCAGACTTGTTTATTACTAATAGCAGCTCTGCTAATCATAGTGCTCTTGAAGCTGAATTCCTCTCATCTATCACTTCCACCCTCTGGTTTGACACATCCAGTGAATTAGCAATGCTTCGCACCTCTGCGATCATTGCTAACACATCGTTGAGCTTGTTAATTGCAGAGCCCACACCCTGTTTCATCCAAAATAGACATAATTTAAGTATTGGCTTCTTAGTTCCAATGGCCAAGTACAATAAACAAGAATGTGCCTTTTATTGATTTATATACTTACCACCCCTGAGGCTCCAGCTGTGATGGCCATTGGAGCAGTGACTGCACTTAAACCCGAAGAACACATGACCGGAATCTTCACTGCTCGTGAGATTGAATACGCTGCTGCCAAACTAGGTGTTGCCTGACGTTATTGCGTTCATTGCCATTATGTTAGAAATTCAACACCACAGCTTAGATACTTACCCTGCAACTGATTTGTTACAAAGAAACCTACCTTTTCAATTAGACCAAGAACACCTGGTTTGGTAGGGCTAGAGCACTTGCCTCCTTCCGTTTGGATAATATCTGCTCCCTCCTGTTCCAAGAGCTCTGCTAGCCTGACCTGTTGATACATTTACCGAAAACGGAAGAAAGAAGATGTTGTGAATAGCTCTACAAGTCCCGGACTTGGAACCAGGGAATGGTGCTTGTTAAGAGGAGTGTGTAGTAAGAATTTGCTAACCTGATCCGGGAGACAGAGAGTGTGAGGCACTGTAACTGAGAGCACAATAGATGGAAGAATCCTTCTAGTTTCCCTTGTCAGATCCAGTATCTGCAACAACCAATTTTACTACATTAAGAAGAGATCCTTATTGGAAGAAATGGTTCTTGGATTTCTAGGGCCCTCATTGAAGATTTCTAGGGCCCTCATATGCTTTGTACCTCATCAGGCGAGAAGAGTCTGCCTGTCTCATAGAAGGAATCATAGTTTCCAATCTCCACCTGCATCACAAAATTAAGCCTTAAAACTCCGGTAAACAAACGTAAACAGGAGATTAGAGGGTAGGGAAGGGATGTACTTAGTTGTAAATCCTTACCATTGTAGCTCCAGCTTCAACTGCAGCTGGAAATGCTTCAGGATCCACTGACGAAACACAGATCTGTAACAAGAGAGAGTGTCAAGTTACACCATCAAGCAGCTTAAAAAGCATTTAAAATTGAAAAGTTATTGACAGATTTATGAACTTGAGCAATATTAGTCCGATGTCAAGTTTCGAATTACCGGGAGGGACGTTAGGCTGATGGCAAGTTTCACCAACTCAGGATCACAAGCTATATCCACAAGAGCTGCTCCTCCCTGAATTTGCATAATAATATTGAAGGTTTGAAGCAAACTCAAAACAATCCTATTATGAACTCCTACACTTTTTTTTCTGAAGAACACTACATCAAGTTTCAGCCCAACTAAATAAGCATTTGTATGATTTTTTTTTCAAGAACTGATTGCCTGGTAAGTGGTAACAAATTAAGAGGCAAGAATCTAGACCTTATCTGCAGCAGTAACAACAGCAGCCACATTATCCTTGTTGAAATTTTGCAAACCTGTGATGATCTGCACAACAGCACAAGACACACGTTAGAGAGACGTTGAAGGAAAAATAAAGTGATAATCGCCAATTTTTTTTCAGATGCTTGAATGAAAATTTAAACATGGAAATACTTCCAAGCAAAAATGGAAGACCTGAAGCAAAAGATAATACATAATGAATAGGATTATTAATGTACCTTGAGAGCTCTTCTATCATGGAAATCCTTCAAGACAGCCTCTCTAGAGGAGGAAAGAAGGGCTCTAGTAGTGAAGGCAAATCTTCTGTTGCCATTACTTGATGAAGAACTAGCCTTTGCTTTCGGAGCAAGTTGATTATTACCACTGAGACTAGACCTTAAAAATTGATTTTGAGAAGGTGAGTAATTCATGGGTATACAAAGTGAGGAAGCCATATTCGTGACACAGATTTTGAAAGCTTTGGTGAAGAAGGAAGAAAGCAAGAGAGGGGCAGAAAGAGCAGATAATGTTTCGATAGCTCCAAAAACTATCTTTGCCTTTGAGATATTTTTGGGTTTTCTATAAGATTCAATATAGTAACATTTTTCTGCAGTTTATTCTAAAATGACCTTATTTCTTTCAAAAATATGTTTTCAAAATTGCCAATTTGCCATGCAGGAAATGGGAATATATCAAACTTTTAATCTATAATTGAACCTCCTCTACTTCCACATAATTCATTATAAACGAGTATGTATTCTCTTACCTTGTTACCTTGTACGGGTTTTTCTTAAATAAAATATTTTCAAATATTATCCGAGAAAAATAATCATGTAAATGCTTAAATATAAATTTTGAATAAATATTTAAAATCAATAAATTAAAAAAGTTGTTTATTTGAAACAATAATTTTTTATTAGTATTACGAATTAAATTAATATCTAAACCATGATAATTTATTTAATTATGAAAACAGATAAGTAATAAGATAAAAACTTATCAATTTATTATATATACATGAGACCGTTCAAAATAAACTTAATTATAGTGATATAAGATTATACGTACATTACACTATCTTTATATTAAACTTAATTATCTAAACCAAGCATTTAGCATATGCATTCTATCTATAAATAAAATAAATATCCTAATATTTGTATAATATATAGCATAAAAAATATCTTCATAATTTTCCTATTTATCATATCCAAAAATAAAAGATTATTTTTTAAAAAAAATTAAGAATGAGTTTTTCTATCCATTGATTATAGTGATATAAGATTGTACGTACATTACACTATCTTTATATTAAACTTAATTATTTTGCCAAAGATTGGTATTAAAAAAGGATGGTATGGTCCAATCTAAAAGCGACATGTGTCGTTTAATAATTTTTTTAACCTCCGCTTTAGTATATAGTTATGATAACAGAACAATTATTTTGCCGATAAAGCTCATGTATTCAAATAAGTTTGAGAGATTTGCATAAAATAACTCACTTAACGTTATTAATATCAAGTTAGTTAAAGGTTATCTTTTATTTGCCCATGTAACCCTGGTCAATCTCCCGTCTCTCATCTCTCACCTCTCTCGAATGAATCCCCAAGCGCAAAAGATTTTTTGTCAATAGAACCGGGCGCAGACTGGTTCTATGGGGAACCGACTTTCAAGGTCGGTTCTATCCCCCACAAGGCAAATACGTACAATGAAATCAGGGAGGGTTGAAAGAGACTTATTGCACGATTCAATTTCTTCTTTCATTTAGAGTTAGAGGATAATATGTGTTTCTAAGAAAATGGAACGTTAAGTGGTTAAATTAATTTACTTTAACAATATTTTGTATAGTTAATATATAATTTAATATGGATGAAAACTAAAAATGTTATATAATGGTTAAACAAACAAAGTCAAAACAAGTTGATTGATTACGAAAATAAATCGAAATAAAAGCTAAAAGCGTACATTGAAATAAATCTAGAAAAAACTAGGGTCTTGACTCAAATATCCTTTTGGATAACTCTCACCAAAATGCATGCTCTGACGGTGATGTTTGGGAGCTTGACTTGATCCTTCATCGAGTGGATAAAAACGAATATGATAACTGTTGAGACGGTGGGAGGAGGCTGCCATGGTTGAAGAACTTGCCTAGGAGGGGGCAATTGAGGAGGAGGTGGAATAGGAGTTTGCGTCAAAGCATCATAAATGTGTGTCCACATTGGCCTCAACTCGGGCTACCGATCCAAGACATGCATATTATCTGTTATGTAGCATTTCACATAGTTGTGAGCATGTATATTATTTAAAACATATAAGATTTATAAGATTAAAGAATAAATAATGTACAATCAATAAAAATATAGCAAATCATTTAAGTTATAAGGAAATTGCAAAATTTAATTACGTATCGCAATGATGTTATTACATACTTGAGGCATCGGAGGTCTTTGGTTCGGATTGAATCGGCTTCCAGGGGACGCTCTAAGCACCTTCGTGTGAGAGCATGGATTGAACCATTGCATGTAGTCGGGAGCCACATCCCAACCATGGGTAGCGGGGGACAAGTTTAGAATATAACTTGCTAGGTGTTCGTCATGGGACCCCGTTTGCAATCAACATTCTGTATATATTCAAGCTTGTATTTTTTAGGCTTTGACCCCCTTCTAGCAGTCATTGGTAGGATGAGATTCTAATGTATGTGTTGTACAAATCCAAACAGTCGGGTGCACCTTCCAGGTATGTGCGCCTCTTGGACTTTGTTATATTGGATCAATGGTAAAAGTAGGGGTGGGCACGGTTGGTTAACCGGAGTTTCGGTTAACCAGAACTTCGGTTAGTAAATTTCAATAACCATAATTGCACCGTTCGTTATCGGTAAATCGTGAAACTCGGTACGGTTTATCGGTTAATCGCCTTGTTTTATTTTTTTAATAAAAAAACCAGCCAAAAGAAACAATATGTCAATCATGTACCTGTTGAAGTCGTACCTAATCAACATTAGTTTTTATATTAAAAATTAATAAGCAGTGTACCTGTTGAAAAACAAAGCCAATCATTACCTAATTAACTTGATCGCTAACACAAATCACACAATAAGCCAAAACAAAAGCCCTAGCAACAAAATGTAATAACTAATAAGTCAATCATATCCATTGTCAAAGGCTGAAACGATCTGCAAAGTTCAGCAAAATACAAAATACAAATCTACCAAGTGTAGCAAAATACAAATCCAAAACAAAATACAAATCTTTTGATTGCAGCAATTAGCAAAGATGCTTCCCGCCGACTCCAACAATGAAACAAACTGAAACAGTGAAACAATATTCCAAGTTTTTTCAGGGTTGTCCAAACTAAAAAACAATTTGTCAAAGATTAATAAGCCAAAATGTAATAACTAATAAGCCAATGAATCAAATAAGCCAATAAATCTACTTCTTTTACCTTAGGTCCTTAGCCATTAAAACCTTATAAACAAGAGAAATAGACTTGTCGATTACCATCACGGGTTGCTCCAATACAAGTTTTTTCATACCTATGAAATGTAGTATAGAAACACAATAGAGTTAGTAAATATAATAAACTAAATTGTGTATTCAAAATGGAATTGTACAAAGATAATAAACTAACCTTCTTCCAAAGCATATAATTCAAGTATGTTCTCTTCTGCAGGGAAGATGAATACTCGAAGTGCGCATCCAATCCTGACAACAAACTAAAGCTTCCACCATTCCAGGGGTCAATGAAGTACGAAAAGAATTAAGCACTTGACCTCCGGTACTAAAAGCAAACTCTGAAGCAACAGTTGATGTTGGTATTGCAAGCACATCTCGAGAAATCATAGCAATAATATGATATCTCTTTTGATGATCTTTCCACCATTGCAAAATATCATATTCACATTTTATAACTTCAGATTCTTCTTCTAAATATTTATCCAACTCATTTCTCCTTTCAAAATTTGCCAATGTTCCCATTTTCTGTTGAAACTTCATTTTCAAACGATGTGAGCCACTTAACCCTTTGTTGCTTTCACCCTTGTCTTCTTGAGCTAAAGAAGAATCGCCAAGTTGGCTAGAATTCTTTGGTTGCACTATGGAAATATTTTATATATGAAACAAAGAGCGCATTGTAGCTTGAACTTTTGATTTCATTATTGCAACATTTTCTTCATCATAAATATCATCAAACACAACTTCAAGATAACACATCTTGGATCTTGGATCAAGAACAAAGGCAATGAATGGTAAGATGTTCACATTCTCAACATTTCCCCAATATTTATACATTTTCAACTTCATCTTACTTGCCATATGCTGCATATCCAAGTCCTCACTATCACAATGACTAGATATTAAATCTCCCACATCAAATAGTTGAGGCACAAAATGATTCCCGGTGGCATAAAGACTTTCGAACAACCATAGAGTAGCATCATAGAATATTTGCAAAAATGGAAAGAAGGAATTAACTATGCTCCGATCTTCATCACTAGGTGGACCACCCAACTTAGCAAAGTCCTTAACATATGGACCGCCTTTAGAGGCCAAGTTATTAAAGGGAAATTCCTTTTAGTGCCTTTAAGGTTTTGCCTTTTTCTTTTGGTGCCCAAGAAAAAAACTTATTCATCTTGATACCCCTGAGGTTTTGGCTTTTCCCGTTGACGCCCCTCTCCGGTTCAAATTAGCCAATTTCAAGCTTACCATTATGTTCATCACCCTTAAATTAGTAGGATTTGACTCTTAAAACACTTAAATTCATAACCAAACTACATCAATTTGAATTTTTAAACAATCCTCTATTTTAACGGGTTGTTTACAAAATTGTTTAAAAATTCAAATTGATGTAATTTGGTAATGAATTTTGATGTTTTAATAGTCAAATTCTACTAATTTAAGGCTGATGAACATAATGGTAAGTTTGAAATTGACTAATTTGACTGGAGAGGGGCGTCAACGGGAAAAACCAAAACATAAGGGGCACCAAAGAGGAATAAGTTTTTTTCTTGGGCACCAAAAGGAAAAGGTAAAAACTTAGGGGCACCAAAAAGAATTTCCTGTTATTAAATGCTAATCTAAACTTGACAACAGAATCAAACATCAAATAAGTAGAATTCCATCTAGTTTCAACATCCAAACATACAAGGCTTTTGTGCTCTATTTCTTCCTCATCTACACATGTTCAGAAATTCTGAAGCCTAGCAGGGGACGATCTCTCATATTTCATAGCAGCGTGGATTCTCAGAATAGAGGCATTAACATCTTTTCAACCATCTTTTATAATCAAATTCAAGATATGTGTAGCACACCTCATATGCAAAAATCTACCATCTAACAACACACTACCACCCCAATGATTAAGTCTTCTTCTCAAATATTTAATAGCCAAATCATTAGGGCTAGCATTATGAACAGTGGCGGTCATGACATTTTTAATTCCCCATTCAAGCAAACAATTTTCAACATCCTTTTCAATAAACTCACCGGAATGACCAGCTATATGACAAAAGTTGAGTATCCTTTTATGCAAAGTCCACCCATCATCTATAAAATGTGCAGTCAAACACATATAGCTCAAATTTTGGCCAGAAGAAGTCCAAGTATATGTAGTGAGAGAGACTCTAGAAGATAATTTACTAAAGAACATCTTCATGTTTTCATCTCTTCAATATAAAGACCAAATCTATCTCTAGTGATAGTCATCTGAGAAGGGGCAAGAAAAAGAGGGTTGAACAACTTGTAGAATTCACAAAAATCTTTCATGCTCAACAAAACTAAATGGTAACTCATCCATAATAATCATACGAGCAAGTCCTACTTGTGCCTCTTCTTGATTAAATTGCCACAACTTAGGAACATTTATAACATGGAACCTTTCCATCATTATCAACAATAGACTTAGCATCAAAATCAATCACCTTTTGCTTCTTAATAGCTAGATTGGATGGATTCTTTTTACATCTTTCAAGGTAATTTTTTCATGCCACTTGTTCCATTTTTAGTTGAGGCAAAAATAACAGTAGCACAATACTTGCATTTAGCTGATACCTCCTTGAGTTTATCAAAATGTTCCCATTTAACCGAAGGCTTCCTCTTTGATGTTTTTGTAACACTTCCAGTTCCAACAACAGAAGTAACATTAGTAGAAGGTACAATTGATAGCATAGGCTGAGGCGTTAAGCTGAGTTGATTGCATCCACATTTTCAGTCGTATTTGCATCCAAATAAAATGAAAACCTCTTCGAATAGCAGAGGTTTCCTTTTCTCCAATTGTCATTGTCCCAAATCTTAGATGTTTTACTTATTTATTATTTGCAGAACGTTGTTTAATATATCTTAAATGTTTATTCCCTAAATAAATAAGAAATACAAAGCACAAATTCAACATGTATTCACCACAATGTTAATTTTATTGATAAACAAATACATGTTGTTGATGAACAAATACACCTTATTGATGAACAAATGACTGTTCTTGATGAACAAATAGTTGTTTCATACAATTTGAATGTCCAAAATCAACATGTATTCACCACAATGTTAATTTTATTGATAAACAAATACATGTTGTTGATGAACAAATACATGTTGTTGATGAACAAATATATGTTATTGATGAACAAATCGTTTTTATTGATGAACAAATACTATGCTATTTTTAATGAACAAAACGAAAATAATAATGAACAATTGAACAACAACAATGAACAACACTTTCCAACGGACATATACCAATCCTTTTATGAATATCTTTTTAGAATATATACTTTTAAGCATTTGACGAAGCCAGAATCGTCTATTGCACACATCAATACGAATAAACAACGACGGATTTAGGGGGCATGGGTGGGCAACTGCCTCCCCGTTCGCCGGGATTTTTTTAGTAATAGGGTATATGCCTTGAGGGGCGGAGAGGCTGAGGGGGAGGTTCCCTGAGGGGCGAAGAGGCCTGCGAGGCGCTAGGCGGGGGCTGCCATTCCAAATTCCACTGATAGCCATTGATGGAATGTGAAAGCTTCAAGCTTGAACCAAATCTGGAAATGTCGAGCCTCTATTGTCTTGAGGAAGATGACAGATTAAAATCGAAAAACGCCTTCGTTTTAATTAAATGAATCAGCCCCCAATTTTTTTTGTTTAAACTGAAACGACGAGTTTCATTCAATGCTAGGATTTAAAAAATAATAATAATAAAATGGCATGTCACTTGCCAGAAATCCGAATTCAGAAAGTCCAGAAAAATTGAGACTCGTCGACAGTTCAACTCGTTTGTGTCTCCATAGAATGCTGAATAAAATGCACGCATAATTTCACTTTAATAAATGTACGTGAATAATTAATCTTTGTGAGACAGTTTTGTTAAGCCATCATAAGTATTAACAACTGCATTACTAAAAAAGTTCATTATCTTGGCTTTATTAGAATTATTTGCCTCAACAATATTGCTACCACTTTTATCTAACCAAATCCTTGATCAAGTTTATGTTAGAACTTAGAAAGTCTCCGCCTTTTCTTCATCAATCTATATATACTAAATTGTTAATTGCCTCTAAATTATTCAAATTTCGGTCCTATTTCCATGTTGTTAGATTCCGGGGACCGAATGAAATGAGTGAAGTGTCGGGTTTTTTTACCACCTTCTAACCCAAAAGCTTAAGCCCGTGGGTAGGGATTCACCCTCTTTATATGCTAGTGGTTTATCTTATGTATTTCCAATGTGGGAAGACACATTTTCTCCAACACTCTTATGTATTTCCAACATGGCAAGACATACTTTCTCCAACACAGGTGTAACTATTGAAAACGAACCTATTTTGAAACGTTTTCAAAGTTTAGATACTCGTAGATGTCAATTGTCTCGTAGCAACGAGTCAATTGTAGTTTGATTTGTACGTTTGTTCTCTTTTTTATGTAAAACTATTTTTAGCATTATTATTCTATGCTATTTTAATGTTTAAACTAATTTGATTTGTCTGAATTTTTTTTACTATTATGGTTGTTGAAAGTTTGCCCCCCCCCCCATTGTTGTGGTCTTGGAGCCGCCACTGCCAATAAATCGCTAAAAAACATCAAATACGCACATGCACAGAGAATTTGTGTTGAATTCTTGTGGTAGGACAAAAAATCCAATAAAGGAAAGTGACAGTTCATCCATTTTTTAATTCATAAAAGCACAGAACACCAAAAAAAGGTCGGAACTATCAACTTCAAATAACTACTAAAATACACACAATCGATCACTCATTTAGTGTCTACACGCTCGATAAACAAAATAGCAACCAAAAACCCTAGGGTTCCAAGCAAATTAAAACGAGAGAGAGATGGACCTTGGTTCTCCTTGGAGTTGCTTTGCACATTCTTCATCTCGAAATGTCTTTCGATTGTGCTTTATATTGAAATTCCTTGTTAAAAATCACTCGAACTCTTTAAGGAAATGATTTCAAAGAACCATTTTTTGGAATAGATATCGTCTTTAAAAGCTATAAAAGTGAGTGAGTGAGTGAGAGAGAGAGAAAGAGAGAGAGAGAAATGTCGAAAAAGAAAGACGACGATCGATTATATAAAAAGTGTGTGTCGTGCAAATCATCTAAAGCACGTTTCAATTTTCTTGTCAGCTTTTTTAAAACAAAAAGCAATTTCCCTCGTCCATCTTATAAGATCGAATGGATGGGGTATTTTCTCATTTTGCACAAAGGCGTCGTTCGCACAAGACTCTTTCTCTTTTTATATTATTGAATTTTTGAAACTTTCCTAGTATTCCATCATTGCCTCATGCTTATATGGTTATATAGTCATATATTTAAATTGTATATTTATAAAAGTGAGTAACTCAACAGAATGAATATGCAACTCAAAATCATGAATATAGTCATACAAAATCATGTGAATACAACACAAAATCATGAATACAAACTGGGCACACATTCTCACAATAAAAGTCGTTTTACTTGAACTTAAATCCTAATCACCTAGAGTAGGTATTTAGGAATTTTTTCCATTTTAATTTATCATCAAATCACTATTTTTAGATAAAATTATTAAATCTTATTTACCATGTCATAAAATTAACTAATATAATTCTATTTAAATACCTACAAACTTCCATACCCAACTAAATTAAATACCATAATTTGATAGTAGTAATTAAACATGTATTTCAAATAATGAAGATAAGAACCCCAAAAACACTCCCAAGGGAAAACATCCCAAAAAACTGTAAACCTTTTTCTCTACCACTTTACCACCAATTTTCATGAAACACCAAGCTTCTCTCATTCAAAAACCTGTTCCCAAACGGAATACTGAACGAAAATCGAAAGAGGATGTTGATTTAAGCTAGAAAAAATATACCGCCTCTCTTTCCTTGGAGAGTCGGTTTGATTTATGGGTGAGAAGCCCCTTTTGTCCTATGGGCGAGAAGCCCCTTCTAACTGATGAACGAGAAGCTCTTTGTTCTGGTTCTTGATTCTCGAACTTAATTTTCCCCAGATCTGATGAAAAACTTATTGGCTAGAGCCATTTCAAAAGACATGTTCACCTTTCGCTCGAATTAATTCTAGATCTGATTCCCGATTTTTTAGGGTTATTTCGATTCCCACAATTACAATCTCGTCGAGTTAAAAACAAAAAGAAAAAAAAGAAATTGGCAGTTGTCGGCACCGACGGTCGCTGCCACTGTTGTGTCTCACCGTCAGTCGCTGGTTCTCGGCCGCCTCTGTGCAAAAGTTAAATGGCTTTTTTTATGGGCAAGTTAACCTAATTTAAAATATTTTTTGCAATATTTTTTTATCAGCTTGAAAAATGAAAAGAAAATTAAATAAATGAAACAAATTATTTATAATTACTGTGTGGCTTGCAAGCATAAGGAAGTAGTGGGACAATTAGAGTCCTTGTATTGCAAGACAAGGTCAAAGAGGAATAAATTTTTATTATAAAACATAAGTCCTTGCTAGGCGAGACTACTTTTTTCTTTTTCTTTTCTTTTCTTCTTCTTTAATCTCCAATGGTTTGTTCGGGCTTTCATGTATGGTTCGAGATAATGTTCTAGTTGGTGTTCGTGTGGTGTGTTATATGTTCTTCTTCAGGCGTCTCGTCATACCTCCCCAAGCCGTCTTCTTGTAGTCTTGCTCTCTGGCTGCTCTATACGCCCGTGTTAGGTTTCTTTCTAACCCGCAAAATTGCCTTTCTCCTGCCGTGTGTGTTAAGCCTACTCAGCTTCTCCATTCGGTGATTCTTGTTTCGTTTTTTTCTCTCTCTTTGTTGTCTTTTCTTGTCGGTTTTTTCGATTACTGGACTTAGTCTCGGTCTCTCGATTTACCAGGTATGTCTGGTATCTCGAATTCTTACCTTTTAAAAAATACCATACTTTGATGTTCAAAAAAGTTACTCCCGAAAAGTTATTTTCAGGAATTGTGTTTCTCACGTTTGAGCACTAAAAAAAACACAAATTGGTATATCCATCTATGTGGAATTTTTTCTTCTATAATAGGCTTGCTAAAGATTTTAATTCTAGTTATAGGCTGAACAAGAAAATAATTCTTGGATAGGCTGGTAGCTCGTTAGTTGGTTCGGAGAGGGTCACTGCTGAAAATTGTAATTTTCTGCTAAGTTGCTTCTTTTTCAGCGTTCAATTCTTTTTTTAAAATTTTTTTCCCAAAAGTTTAACAATAGAATTCAAGAAGATATATATGTGTGATACTTACCCCTAAAAACCCACGTTAAGGAAATTGCGCATTGTGCAGCATTTTATTTTGATTTTAAAAAGGTATATATAAAACAATAATCCATGTCAATTTAACAAGCTTAGGACGAGTTCATCCCAAATATATCATTAGAATTAAAATAAATATGTGTTTTATGAAAAATTTATCGTTTTCATTTATTGTATGGTTTTATTTAGATTTCTCCCAGTAAAATATATAAAATATTTAAAATTATATTATTAATACCCATGTATGATATGAGATTTTAACTAGGTACCAATAAAACCAAATAGCAAATCAATTAGGGTGAGGAGTCTAGTCCAACAGTTGGTCCTTAGGGGAAGAATTTAAGGTCAATGTTTCAATACCCACCTGCGACGAAATAATAATATTAATTTTTCTAAAACTGTTTACAATTTTCACCTGTTTACGGATATTAAGGCTAATTCAAATAGTACTTCCCTTGTTTAACATTTAAAAAAAATGAAAGCTTCAATTCCCTCGTTAGAATATTGAAAAAAAAATGAAAATCAAACGTAAAACATAGCATAAAGCAGCGATTTACCAGAAAAATTGAGGTCTCCACCAGTAAATTTGCCCCGAGCCAACTAACCAGCCTATCCTCGGAACTTTTTTTTTTTGTCAAGCCTATAACTAGAATTAAAATATTTAATAAGCCCATGTTGGAAAAAATTCCATGTACGTGTGTATGATCGTAATCGCAACTATTTTTTGTATTTTCTAATTTCGTCTTGTAGCCACCAATTCACAACACGATTGGTTAAAAATATTAATAACCACACTAATAATAGATATCGAAACATCATAAAAAATAACAGATAATCCAATTCCATCCACACAAAAATGTAAGATGAATTGTAAGAGATTTAGTTTGTACAGGTTTTAGATTCATCAGAAAGTATAAAAAGGGGGAAAGCTCTCCAACACATTAGCATACACAAAGTAAATAAATAAGGCGGTGCAATTCGGAGAGGAGAAAGGGGAACCAGTCCAGGAGGAGTCGACAGCGGCGGTGGTTGCCGGCGACTTCTGGGTGGGAAACAAGCGGAGGAATAACATTGTAGAAAAAAGGGAAAAATCTAGATATTAATTAGATATTTTATTTATAAATACATCGAAAATGGTGAATACCACATTATTCTGCTACGAAACGGCGGTGAGCCCCGACGACCTATGGGGAATGGAAACACCTCTGTTGAATGCCCTCCCTCATTTGGTTCTACAAATGACTCTTGCCATTAGCAGCAACCTCTTCTTTCTCTATATCCTTCGCCCTTTCCGCCAGCCTCGGATTGTGGTCGACCTCCTTGTAAGTAGCGTGTTCTCGAATCTCTATCAATGGATCCCCTACTAAGTACTAATATAATAACATAATCATTTTGAATTTTTGATTGACAACAGAGTGCATTGGCAATAAGCCCCACGGTCCTAGAATTGATCAACAAAGAGCTATCAAGCGAGAAGATATGGCCTAGGAGGAGCAGAACCAACTTGGAGATGCTAGCCAACATGGGGCTTTTGTACGCCATGTTCATAAAAGGGCTACAGATGGACTTGACCCCGGTGAGCCACAGGCGCGGCCTCAAAACCCTAAGCTTCTCCATGGGGATCATCATCTTGCCCTTCATCGTGGGCTCCGCGATTTCGTGCATCTTCTCCTCGTACGAGGTGCATCACTTGCGAGGCTCCACCATCTTCATCTACTGGGGGGGCGTCATGGCCTCCTCCTGCTTCCCAACCGTGGCCTCCATCCTCGCTCGCCTCAAGCTCCTCTGCACCGAGATCGGCCGTTCCTCCCTCTGCATCGGCATGATCAACGACCTCGGCTCCTGGCTCTTCATCATCGTCATCATCGCCATCTCCGCCCGCCCGCCCGTCGGGGACCCCGAGGGCTCCTCGTGGGACCCCTTTGTGACCGTCCTGCTCTTCACCCTCTGCTTCTGGGTGCTGTGCTTCACCGTCGTTCGCCCCCTCTTCCTCTACGCCATCCGCCACAACAAGGAGGGGGAGAACTTCTCCGACTCCGCCATCCACATCATCCTCTTCATGGTCATGGCGGCCGGGCTGCTGGCCGAGTTCTTCGGCGCCTACGCCTTCCTCGGGGCCTTCATCCTCGGCCTCTCCGTTCCCCACGGGATCCTGGCCCAGACGCTGGCCGACAAGATGGAGGACTGCGTCTCCGCGATCCTCATGCCCCTCTACTTCGTCTCCGTCGTGATCATGATGAAGGGAGCCCAATTCTCATTCAGTGCATTGACTATTAACATTATCTTAGTCGTCGTAGCCGTGTTGGTCAAGCCTGTGTGCATCTTCCTCGTTTCCATGGTGTGTAGAGTGCCCTTTCGCGATGGCCTTGCCATCTCTGTACTACTCAATTGCAAGGGCCTCCTCTCTGTCGTCATTGCCTCTGTTGGATATGAGCGCGGGGTATATATATACACACAACCTTACATACATACATAGATACGTACGTACTATATATTATATGTTTTTAATTCACGTATGTACATAAACTTGCAGCACTTGACAAGTGAAGCGGTCACGGTATTGGTATGCATAGTCCTCGCCTCCACAATGGTGGTGGAACCCGTGATGCTGTGGGCCTACAACCGAATGATGAGGAACACGAAGCCTTACGACAACAGGACGGTGGGAGGGTTGAAGCCAGAAGACGAGTTCCGAGTGATCTCATGCATCCAATCCTCACGCAACATCCCCGGCATGACCAACCTGCTCGAGATAGGCAGCGTGTCCCACGTCTTCGCCCTCCACCTCGTGGAGCTCATCGGCCGCACCTCCGCCATGTTGATCGTCCACGAGTCCGACGCCAACTCCGGCATCAGCTCTTTCTACAGCAAGACCCGCGCTCAGTCCGACCAGATCATCACCGCCTTCGAAAACTACCAACAAAAACAGGCCAACGGCACCTCCGTCCAAACCCTAACCATCGTGTCCCCGATGGAGACGATGCACGAGGACATTTGTCACCTCGCGGAGGACAAGCAAGTAAGCATGATCCTCCTCCCTTTCCACAAACAACAAGGGATGGACGGAAGGTTAGAAGACGACACAAACATGGAGATCCGGTCGGTCAACCAAAACGTCATGGGCGGCGCCCCTTGCACCGTCGGCCTCCTCATCGACCGCGGGATCGGGATGCTCTCCGTCTCCCCCAACGGCTCCACCGCATCAGGCGTAGCCCCGAGGAACCATAGTCGATCTGGCCGCCTTGACAACGAGCCAATTCATGCTGTCATGTTCTTCTTTGGCGGGCCAGACGATCGAGAGGCACTTTCGTACGTTGGCCGGCTTGCCAACCATCCTCACGTCATCCTCACCCTCGTCCGATTCGTCGCCGGGAGCAACCCCGTCGACGTTGAGCCCATCATCTTTCCTGGGGACGAAGATGACGAGGAGGAAATGGGGGTCACGACCGTGTACACGGAGCACGAACATGAGAAGCAAACTGACAATGACTTCATTGCAAGGTTCCTTGAGAGGACGAACGCCAACGCGCCGGTGGAGTACATTGAGATGGCGTCCAATAGTGGTGCGGACACGGTGGCGATGCTGAGAGAGATGGATCACCGTAACTTTGACTTGTACGTAGTAGGAAGAGGACAAGGGGTGCTTTCGCCCACCACGGCAGGACTCATCGAGTGGAGCGAGTGTCCGGAACTAGGTGCCATTGGCGACGTGTTGGTCACTTCGGATTTTGCCGCGAATGTTTCGGTGTTGGTGGTGCAGCAATACGCGGGTGCAAGAAGCTTACCGCCGAAAGACGCGGCCGTCATTGATTTTTGATTGTCACGTGTTTGATCGATTGCCTAGCTAGACACCCAATTATATATTCACAAATGTATTTTAACACCTATAATGTAAATTCGGCTTGGGAGTTTTTCTACTTTATGTTGTTTAGTTTTTTTGTTTTTTTTCATGAGTAATTAGCTGAACTCTGTACTTTTATGTTCCATGAGCTTTGCTCATAGTAAAAGAAAAACACAATTCTTTTCAATGAATCCGAACCGTGTGTAAATGTGAAATAAGGTCAAAATTTTGGGTTAATCTTTATATTGTCAATTCGGTTTAAGATGAAACTTCACTGGACTTGTATGATGGACTTACATACGCACGATCTCTAATCCATCGGCCCATAAAAAGTTTAATATGGTGGTCATTAGTGTGGAGAATATAGTAATATGGGTAGCTTTGGGTAATTAGACAGAATATGAGGGGACATTTGTAATTATGATAGATTGTATAAATATCCTCTACAAGTGTAATTCTGTTAAGTAAAGAGTGAGTAACAGAGTTGAGAGAGAGAGAGATTGAAAGTGCAAGTATTGTGGTGGTTCTAGGTTTGTAAATCTTTATTGAGTGAATACATAAATCCTTATAGTGAAAGCAAGAGAGGATTTTCAACCCTTTTAAATATTTAATAGCCCTTCTATATATAAGATTTGTTTAGCAGCCTTGCCCTTCACGTGACCGATGTGGGACAACAAGATGCTAATTTTGGCTTTGTCAAAGTGAAGCCAATTTGATATCCGGCCAACCAACCATGTGCCACGCATTGTTGGGCATAATTGGCCTTCGGACCCGTCTTTCTTATTTTGCCTCTTCACTTTCGAATGTATAAATATATACATGCCTACGGCCATGCAATTTGGAAAATGTAGGATCATGCACACATGTTTTGTTTTTAGATGTGAGCAAGTCATACGACATGTATATATATTTTTTGGTCTTACAATGCTAATTCCTCTTTGATTATTTAGTGGATTATTTCGCGCACCATCACAACCCCTTGGCATGGTGTCCTCGTTCCACGAGGGCAACGAGACAACAAACAGGTGCGTCAATCGAGTTCCGAGCGCGGGTATTTATTGATTTTCTGTGATGTGATCTAAACAAGAGATCAAGTAGGATGAACGCACTTTTCGAAAGTTGGGACCTCGTCCCTTTGAGAGTTAGAGAACCTCGTTCGCTTAGAGAGTTAGGACCTCGTCCTTTTGAGAGTTAGCGAACCTCGTTCGCTTAGAGAGTTAGGACCTCGTCCTTTGAGAGTTAGCGAACCTCGTTCACTTAGAGAGTTAGGACCTCGTCCCTTGAGAGTCTAGACCTCGTCCATAAGAGAATATGGACCTCGTCCATAGAGAGTCTGGACCTCGTCCATAGAGAGTTCGGACCTCGTCCGTAAGAGAGTCTGGACCTCGTCCATAAGAGAGTTTGGACCTCGTCCATAGAGAGTTTGGACCTCGTCCATAGAGTGTTAGCGATCCTCGTTCGCTTAGAGAATTTCCAACCCCAAGCGGGAAGCGAGGGGTGGAATAGCGCACTTAAAACCGAGAGTCTCCGACCCCAAGCGGGAGGCAAGGGGTGGATTAGCGCACTTAGAACCGAGAGTCTCCGACCCCAAGCGGAAGGCGAGGGGTGGATTAGCGCACTTTTCGAGAATCTCCAACCCCAAGCGGGAAGCGAGGGGTGGAATAGCGCACTTAGAACCGAGAGTCTCCGACCCCAAGCGGGAGGCGAGGGGTGGATTAGCGCACTTAGAACCGAGAGTCTCCGACCCCAAGCGGGAGGCGAGGGGTGGATTAGCGCACTTTTCGAGAATCTCCCACCCCAAGCGGGAAGCGAGGGGTGGATTCGCGCACTTTTCGAGAATCTCCAACCCTAAGCGGGAAGCGAGGGGTTGATTAGCGCACTTTTCGAGAATCTCCAACCCTAAGCGGGGTGGCAACCCGAGCGGGAAGCCCGGCGGTTCCGCGTAAAACGAGGTTCGACGGCAACCCCGTGGCGCCACACAGAGATGGCGGCCTCGCCAGCACATGCCAGGGGCGAACCCCGTGGCGCCGCACGGATATGGCGGCCTCGCCAGCGCACGCCAGGGGCGAACCCCGTGGCGCCGCACGGATATGGCGGCCTCGCCAGCGCACGCCAGGGGCGAACCTCGTGACGCCGCACGGATGTGGCGGCCTCGTCAGCGCACACCACGGGCAAACCCCGTGGTGCCACACGGATATGGCGGCCTCGCCAGGGGCGAACCCCGTGGCGCCGCACGGATATGGCGGCCTCGCCAGCGCACGCCACGGGCGAACCCCGTGGCGCCGCACGGATATGGCGGCCTCGCCAGAGACCAGGGCTAACTAAAGAGGGAAGAGGACGCACTTACTTGATTATCCGAGAGTTAGGTCGGATAGGGAGAGCAGGTTCCCACAGACGGCGTCAGTGATGAAACCCGATATAATACGCGCTATAAACGGGAATTAAATAAATACTAACTCTCGGGATTCGTACAACCGAATGGTTTTCGTACGTGGATTATTCCTCCTCCCCACCCCTCAACCGGTTGTTTTTGTGCTCTTTACGAATAAAGCCTTTAGACTTTATACCGTTTATAGCGCGATCTCACTCGGAGATCAAACACGTCGAGCTTTGGCAAACGAGATAGTTCTCGAGCTAGAGAGGATTTTCGACCCTTTTAAATATTTAATAGCCCTTCTATATATAATATTTGCTTACCAGCCTTGCCCTTCACGTGACCGGTGTGGGACAACAAGATTCTAATTTTGGCTTTGTGAAAGTGAAGCCAATTTGATATCCGGCCAACCAACCACGTGCCACGCATTGTTGGGCATAATTGGCCTTCGGACCCGTCTTTCATATTTTGCCTCTTCACTTTCGAATGTATAAATATATACATGCCTACGGCCATGCAATTTGGAAAATGTAGGATCATGCACACATGTTTTGTTTTTAGATGTGAGCAAGTCATACGACATGTATATATATATTTTTTGGTCTTACAATGCTAATTCCCCTTTGATTATTTAGCGAGTTATTTCGCGCACCATCACATAGCTCTCAATTTTGATCCATCTTGTTTTCTTTCTTTTTAATTCACAGAGTTGAAATTTTCGATCGGAGAATGTCGTTGTCGCCAAGGAGATTGCTTTCGCCAAAAAGAATTGTAAGCGATGGGAATATTGGACGACGTAATGAGTTGGTACATCAAGGAAGGGAATCGAGGCAAGGATTCATGATGTCTGATGGGAGAGATCGTGACGGACTCACATCAAATGATCCTTTGGCCATGTCAAACTCCGATCAACCTGGATCTTAGTTAGTTTCGCAACGATTTGATGGTATGAACTTTCTTAGCTGGAGAAGGAATGTAAAGTTGGCCTTAGGTGCCAAAATCAAGCTTGTTTTCATAGATGGTTCCTACCGGAGACCGCCGCTTGGAACCAATGAGTGTGCGCGATGGACACAAGCAGATGACATGGTGCAGTGTTGGTTGTTGAACTCCTTGGAAGGTAAGGTCTCTAAAACTTTCATATATGTTGAATCTGCTTTTTATTTGTGGGAAGAACTGGTTGAAAGATATGGACAAGAAAATGGCCCTCTATTGTATTCGTTGAAGCGAACCCTAGCTAATTTGAGCAAGGTTTAATGCTAGTGAATGAATACTACAATAAACTAAAAAATTTGTGGGATGAATTGAGTGCAGTAAGGATTGTTGTGGAATGTGATTGTGGTATATGGTCACAATATGGTTGTGATTATCTTGCAAGGAAACAAGAACATGAAGAGAATGACAAGTTAATGGATTTCTTGATGGGTTTGAATGATGATTTTGATGCAATAAGAGGAACTATTATTGCTATGGATCCTCTTCTTAAGATAAACAAGGCTTATTCATTACTGCAGCAGGCATAGAAGCATAAGGCAGTAGTTGGTTCTTTCGGTGTTAAGCATAGCAATGTTTTCTCTATTAATAGTATGTCAGGCAGGCAACAACAACAATATGGCAAGTATTTTTTGTCTAAAGAAGAGATGTATAGCAAAGGAGTGATGCACAAAGATGCTGCCAAGAAAGGAAGAGAAAAATATGAGAAGTATGATAATAGGAAAATGTAAACATTGTATGGTGAAAGGGCACACAAAAGAAAGGTGTTACAAGTTATTAGGATATCCAGATAATTGGAAATTTTATGATATGAATGATTACAAGAGAAATTGGGATAGAAGAGTTGCTAATGTTGCAGAGGTAGAATCTAACACACCACTTGATGGATCGATGATGGGAAAGATGTTGATCTTGATCCAAAGATGATGGATGTTATGTGTCAACAAATGGTTCGTCTATTCAAAGGAAAAGGAGCAAGTTCAAGTTTAAGAATGAGTAGTTTTGCCAATATAGCAAACAAGGAATCTGTTGAGAATTCTGCAGCATCTTCTATGAAGTTTTCAAGTACAAATATTAACAGGTTTGCTATTGTTTCTATTATGTCAGCTCATGTTAGTTTAGATAATGATCTCTAGATTATTGATACCGGATTAACGGATCATATGGTTTATGATTCATCTAAGCTGATTGATAAGCATGTACATATTAGCTAGCAAAACCTCTTAGAGTTGGTTTTCCAGATGGTACATTAAAATTAATTAAATATGATGGGTCTATTCAGATTACTGATAAGTTGAAGATTGGTAATGTCTTACTTATTGATGTTTTTAAGCACAACTTGTTGCCGGTCACAAAATTATTAGATGATCATGGATTATCAAGGAAGATGAATTCTGATGGTATATGGTTTCAGGACCATATCACTGAAGCAGTGGTGATTTAAGGAAAGAGACTGGGAGGTTTATTCATCTTGAAGACACATTGTCCAACTAAAGATGTGATGATTCCATTATCTATATGTAATGAAGCTGGTAGTAAGGTTATAAATATAGCATGTACATTGGAGTCATGCTAGTAGTTTGATGCATAACATACTTGGACATTGTTCTCATAGTAAGATGAAACAGTTGTCAAAGTTGTTGCCTATTTCAAATTCAAAGTTCTTTTTTGAAAGTTGTATTCTTGCAAAACAGTGTAAAATACCTTTTAGCAAGAGTGAATCATTGGCTTCATATCCTTTTGATCTTGTACATTTGGATATTTGGGGACCTTACAAAGTTCCTGCTACATCAGGTGCTTCATACTTCTTGGTAGTATTAGATGATCACACTAGATATACTAGGGTGTATCTTTTTAAATCCAAAACTCAGGTGAAGGATATTATTATGTCTATACTTAGTTTGAAAGGAAGGTCAAGGTGATTATGAGTGATAATGGAACCGAATTTCTTCAAAAGGGTTGTCAAGAGTATTTTGTTGAAAAGGGAGTTATACATTAGAGGAGTGTTCCTGGTAATCATCAGCAAAATGGAAGGGTCGAGAGGGAGCATAGACACATTATAGAGACAACAAGGGCTTTGAGATTACATTCTAGTTTGCCAAAGAGGTTTTGGGGGCAGTGTGTTCTAGTTGTTGTTCATATCATCAATTTGCTGCCTAGTTTAAGTCTTGGATTGGGGAATTCCTTTTTGAGTTGTTGTTTCAAAGAAAGCCGAATTATGATTATTAAAGAGTTCTTGGTTGCCTTTGTTTTGGGAAGTCAAGTACACACAAGCAAGACAAATTTGCAGCCAAATCTAGAAAGTGTGTGTTTGTGAGGTCCTTCGAGACCATTGATGTCATTCTCGCCGAAGTGGATCGCGAGATTGACGATGTCTTTCTCCATCTGCATTGGTCGGCGAAAGGCGCTTTCTCTAGCGTTTCTTTTAGCTGCTAGCTATGTGAGCCCACATACGCTGGATCCCTTAGTGATTACGTTCACTACGTGGGCGGGTACTGGTGACATAGGCTTTCCCGCGTTCGATGCTTCCACTATGGCCAGTGGGTGCGTTTGAGTCTACCTCTGCTATTCTTCCTCTGGATACGAGGAACGAGATTTCCCTCCTAAGAGCTACACAATCTTTGGTCACGCAACCGTAATCGTCGTGGAAATTGCACCACTTGCTCACGTCTTTATTTGGGTATGACTTTTCATTTCTCTTTGGAGACCTTATGCCTCATGCCATTAGTGCTATATTTTTCATGAATTCTTTAGGGATATACCCAAGTTGAACTCGTCGTACTTTGGAGGCAAAGGCTTAGTCGGCCTTGGTGAAGTTGGCCTAGTGTCGGCGATGTTCACCTTGACCGCCTTTGGGTGAGATCATCGGTAGGGTTGATCACGGCGTTCCTGGCGGTAATCAGGTGTAGCCTTCTTCTCCACCCGTTTCCACACACTTGTGGGTTTTCTTAGCTTCAGATCTTCTTCAAGTCGGACTCGTGTGAGCGCCTTGGTGTGGACATCTTCAAAGTTGTGATAGGGATGCCTTGTGAGTTCCTTGTACAAGTCTCCATCTTGGTTGACTCCTTGTCGGAAGGCTTCGATAGCAATTGGCACATCACAGTGCGGAATGGAGACTTTCTCCCGATTGAACCTGTCGAGGTATTCTCGGGTAGATTCCTCCGGCTTTTGTGTTATTCGGTACAGGTCGTTGGACTGCTTCTCAAACTTTCGGCTGCTGGTGAATTGTACCCGGAAAGAATCCATCAATTCAGCAAAAGAACGTATGCTTCCCCGAGGGAGTTTTACGAATCACCTTAAAGTCGGTCCCGCGAGGGCATCCCCAAAACCTTTGCACATCAGCGCGTCTCGTGAGTGATACGGGATGACATCGGTCATCATCTTCTATTTAAAGATGGCCAAGTGTTCATCGGGATCTCCCGTACTGTCATTGGCGTTCATGCTTGGGACCGAGAAATTCTTTGGTATCTCCACCCGAGCGATGGATCAGACGAATGGAGACTCGTCTTAACCGTTGACTGCTTCCCTCTCGATGGGTCGTGGGACCCCTGGTATTTTAGCAATCTAATTCGTGAACATTTTAAAGTGCTCACGAAAGATGTCCTCTAAGTTCCGGGGGTGACGGCATCCGGATCATCCTCCTCCTCCACGAGGTCGTCCTCAAGGTAGCTCGGGTTATCCCCCCGACCGATCGAAGGTGCATGGGTGGTCTGACACTTCCCCCAACATGGAAGTCTTGTGTGGGAGTGACGAAGGCCATCGTAGGGATGGTGGCAAGTGAAGTGATGAATTCCGTGTTGGTGGTGCGCTCGCCTTGCCTTGCCGAGTTCCGGGATATTCCCTCACCCCCGTTGGTCTATGCCTGGTTTGTCATTCGCGCGCGTGGGCCAATAGACAAAACAAACCGGAATTAGAATCGTAAAGCCACATTGTCGGAGGTGAGTTGTTCGATGTTGTTTTGTGCCTTTCGTTACAGGCACATTGATCGGACAATTCCTTCTCAAGGGGATGGAGTCTCTGAGGAAACTCTGACAACTCTGTTCGAAGCGTCGCCAATGTAACACCCCTATTTTGCAACAAAGGGTATTACCGCCAGTGACCTCGGATTTTACCGTCCAAAGTCACCCAAGGCTTTAAATAATTTAATTAAACATAATTAAAGAAGAAATGACTAAAAGCGGAATTTTATTCATTGATAAGAACATTCGTTCATTACATTGAGAGTCGTTTTACAAATGATGTAGCAGCGTAACTGAAACCCATATTAAAAAGGGTTGAAAAGACGTATTTAAAAATACAAGTATGTTTCTTCAAGACAACTCATATGATGGTGATTTGCTTGGTTAAAATAGAAGAGCTGGTGTACTATCTTCTGAATGCTTTGCTCTTTGAAAATTCCTTCCTTCCTTCAACGCCGGCTTGCTCTGACCTTCTATCCTTGCATAACTCTTCTCAAGCCTTCTAGACTTTGTCTTCAAAACTTCGATGTGAATTTCCTAGAGTCTGGCATTTGTCGCAAAGGGCGAGAAATACCATGCAAAAATACGAAAAATAGTGGAATTAGTCTAAGGAGACTAAGCAAGTGAGAATGTAAATTTTCAAGGGTAGTATGGTAATTTACGTTATTCGAGAGATATTGTCGGGATGTGTGTGAGATGTAGAAATTTTATGTGGAGATTTAAGGACAGAAATGAGTAAATCTCGAGATGAGATAACTCTTAGGAAGAACTACGAGATTGTAGAACTTCATAGAGTAGGAAGTATGTTGGGAACGTTATTAATTCATACAAGTTTTGAAAACCTCTCGCGCCCTTGTCGGACCTCAACCAACCTCATCTTATTCGGTGCTCCAAATCGGGGAGGTGGCCCGAAGGCGCTTAAGTACCAAACCCACTTTGACAAGCCCGAATAAGCATTCAGATTGGAAAGACGATCATTTCAAGAACCGAGAGTCGGGTGGTCTTCCAAGTTGTACTATTCCAACCCGGTTTTAGTTTCTTTTAAATGTGCTTTGGCACTTATCTTATGTCATGATAAAACTTTCACTTACGTTAATGATTTTTAAGAGTGTGGGGAGCCATGAAAGGGCATGGGTCCACTTATGGGAACGAAGTTCCGGCACATAGCTAGGGTGCACACATCCCTCCTCCGAACAGGAGCAGACATTAGATCATGATCCTTAAAGTCGCAGAATTTAGGCATGGTGTCTTGCGACTTAGTAGGTTATATAGAGGTGTCAGGTTAATCCCGCACCCCTTACTATTTAATCCATACCGATCTCGAAAAGAGATCTTAAACAAGCAAGGTCACACAAACAAGACAAGCATACTAGTCCTATCGAACATTAATAATCGTAATAACGATAACAAGCGGGTCATTATTTCTAACAATCGATATTCCTAGATTCATTTATTATTAGCAAACAAGTTGTTCCCAACATCGAGAAATTTCACGGAAACGAAATATCGAGGCTACAAGGAGAAATTCCACTTGCCTTGATTTGCATACGGTTAACTTTCGAATGGATTCAGAATTCGATGACTTAGACGGATTCGAAACTTCGACCTAACGACACGAGAAATAATGAGCGAATTTCTATTAAACTTCTTATCTCTTCTAAGTTAATATTTTCTCTTATTTTTCCTTTTTACAAGAGAAATTAAGAAAGCTAAATTATTTAAATAATAAATAATAATTTAGGTGGAGGCTATAAATAATAATAATCCTCGATTATTATTTTCAATTGTACTATTCCAAAAATACTTTATAAAAATAGTTATATTTCTATAAAGTCTCATGCAAGGTTTGAAATAATCCAAGAATTATCTTTTGATGGGTATATATCCAATTTCCCCTTTTTATTAAGTCCAAAGTTGTTAATACCATTATTTTCAAAAGTATTAATAAAGTCTTAAATTTGACATGCAAGGTGGAAAAGTTCATTAAAGGTCATTTTAAACATTGCATGTAAATACTTTAATCAATTTATTTAACTTGGGAAAAAATATTATTTATATGTTTCTTTACTAAGACAAAGATTATTAAAACATTTTCCAAAATTATTATTAAAGTCTTTAAGTTGGCATGCAAGGGTGAAAAAAGATTATGTAAAGTCTTTTTAACCCTCCAACAATTATATGTCTAGATTATTGAAGTTCATTATTATTCTTATTAAAATACTTTATTCAAAATATCTCATAAATATTATTTCGAAGCTTATAATGGTATTAAAAGACATGCAAGTCTATTTTCCTTTTTAATAGAAACTTATTTTAATAAATCTCCTTAACTTACATTATTTCTTTTATAAAAAAAGGAAATATGCCTTAGTTGATACTTTTCCAATATTTAAACCAAATATGCTTAAAATCTCGTTCTTATGAATATTAAAATTCTAGGAATCCCCATGTAATATATTAAAAGTATATTTCTCCTAGATGGGCATGTAAATTATTTAATTACATAAATTCCTCTTTAATAACCCACTTATAATATTTATTCAATTAATTTAAATAAATATTATATATATGTAGAAATTATTTTATAAAAAATATTACTTAAAATTATGAGTCGGAAATTATACCGAGAGTTAACGGGACGGAAATGGGCACGCAAAACGAGATGGGCGAAATGGGCTTCTTCTTTCTCTTTTTCCTCTTAAAAAATTGTGATGGGCTAATATTGGACATATGGGCCAAAAATCAGCCCAACAGCAGTCCAAAAGAGCAAGGCTCATCTTCTTCCTTTGCCCTTCCACGTGAATTGAAGAACGACGCACCAGTGCAGGCAGCGCCAGTGGACGACGGCGTGGCCGACTCCAGGGCGGCGGTCTCCTAGACTGGTGGCGTGCGCGGTGGTGGCTGGCAGTCCGATCGAATGGAGGTGGTGGTCTGGAGACCAAGGGAAAGACACTAGGGTTTTGTGTGGATTTTTAACAACAAAATTCAGATTTGGGCCAAGCTTAAAAATCTGGAAATTGGCTTGAATTATAGACGAAATTGAGGTGGAGAAGGAGAGGAAATTGATGTTTTTTGCCCATAGAAGTGCCCTTATTTATAGTGGTGGGAGAAAAATTCACAATCCACACCTCCATTGTTTTGACCTCTCATGGAGGATTGAATCAATGGTGATTGGTGGACTTTGTGTTTCTTGAATCCAATGTGGAGTATTACTATTGGTGAGGAGGAGAGGTGGCGATGATTGATTTCTACAAGCCATGGATGAAGGTGGAAAGCATGCATAGCTCAAGCGTCAAATCAAATCATGTCTTCTAAGGAGGAAGAAAGAAAAGAAAAGAATAAAAGGATTAAAATTCCTTAAGGGGTAGATAAATTACTATGGCCCAGTGGAAAAGGAGTGTGTATTAGTTTGTGATAAATGCAAGAGGTCTCGGGTTCAAGTCCCACCTCTCGCATTTTTTTTTTGGTCATTTCTTTGAATTTTTATTTGTTATTGTAAATTAATATGGAATTAAATTCTGAAATTCTATTTAATTTTATTTAATTATAATTTATTTATCATTTTGATATGCCTTACAAATTTTTAATATTAAGTTATGAAAATCATAATAATAATTAAACTCTCTATTTTAGAGAAATAATTAAATAAATAAATAAAAATAATCGTTTCTTTTTATATAGAAAAAAGCTGTTATTATAATAGTACCCCCTTAAAAATAGTTTCGCCCCCGAAACTAGGAAAAACTTAGGATGGTACAAAGACATAACACGAGGATAGCTACTTGCACTCACAACTGTGCGGAGATAACAAAGGGTCTAGTACCCCCTTAAAGAACATTTCGTTCTTTAGTTAAGACGATTGTACAAGTAGAAGAATTATTATTGTACCTTTTTCTTAAGAAATCGTTACATTAATATTCATTGGAAAGATTCCCACATGTGTACTTATGTGGTTTAAAAGAATCCATTGAAAATGATTTTATTTCTTGTAAAAAAAATGCAATTGGACTTGTCAACGAAGTAGGTGGTTGGTCAAGCGGTCTTATCCATTAGCTTGTGTCTTACCTATGGAATTTCTAGGTTGTCCTTCCCAGATATAAAGAGGTTGGATTGCTTAAAGAATAAGCATCTTAATTGAAACGAGCACTTGAGTGTCTCCACGAGGCGAGAAAGAAAATGACGACTAATCCATTCTATACTTCAAGAATAGTCATTGTGGTTGAATTCTTTTAAGACGGATATTAATTAAAATTTCGAGATGGATTCGATTTTTGAATATAAGAGCCATGCCTTGGAAGGAGAATCTCGATTTTGAACTTCTAATGAAGTTACTATTGGAACAAATGATGGTTATATCACAAGAGAAGGTATGCATCTTTATGATATCGTATACGAATACATTAACTACCGAAAAGTGGTTCGAGTGTCCCTCTATATTATACGTTTTAATTCTTATAAGAAAGTAATTTTTTTCGTAAACGAGGTTGAATCTGAAGAACTAAGTGGTTTCATTTCACCAATGTGATCAGTATCGGGAAACTACCTCCAACATAATCCTTTAATATATGCCTTCACAGGAACAAGACCTGAAATTCCATCTCAACCATGTGATCAAGATGGAAGATAGAAATTCATCCTTATTCGCCACTATGAACCATATACAAAAAAAATGTTTCATTATTTAAACTTATGATATTAACTGTGATAGTTCAACAACGTAACACAATTGAAAGTATTTCTTGCAGAGGTAGGAGAAATTCGCATATGAAAAGATGGAGTGACTTCCATAATCTATTAACCGAAACTTAACGTTGAAATAGTGCTTCATAAAGAAAGTACCATTGAAAATCTTCAAGACGACTATGATAGCATAGCAGAATTTAAAGTGTGACACTTTGCGAAAGAAGATAGTTGATAATAATATTGGAATTATTCAACTATGCTTTGATTATAACCGAGGTTGAAATTCTAATTACAACCCTCCAGCTTATGTCACAAGCACCCTCGTTTGGACATATTTAGATAGCACGGGGAACATAAGCTATTCTATTTGCTCATTGCGTCAATCGCTGAACTTCTCCATGGCTTAATGGTTGGACTTATCCACTTATGACGACGGCAAACTTTCGGGCTTCGGGGGAAACTTCAAATCATGCGTATTGCAATAAGTGGTTAAACTTCATGGTCTTCTTATCGGCACACTTAGTCCTTTAATCTTTAGGGTCTAAGAGATCATTAAGTCTCTCATCTCTCATAGCTTAAGAGAGGAACGATTCATCATATTAGTCTTAAACTTTTTCCCAGCTCAACATGAGATGTTTTGCTTGATTATAATTCTCTTGCCATTAACTAACTCCTCTCCGAGTTGTAGAGCGGAACTATGCACCCTTTTTTCTTCTGTGCAATTAATATTTCTCATTGCTTCTGTTGTCACATCATCAAACAATATCGGTGTACTAGGGTCCATCACACGACGATTTCCTTGCTCTTTCTTTGGAAATTTTTGAACCATCATTCGTGCCCGAACTTGAATACTATTCAGGGGAATTCTATTGTTGGTTCCTTGCGGTTTGACCATTTGAAATAAGAATCGACAAATTGTTCCTAAACACTTGTCATTCATTCATGGATAGAGTAGACACTTGGATTATTGAAGCAAAAGTTAATGCTTTATTGAAATACCATCAAAAGGTTGGTTCCATACATAAGCTCATTTAAGGAAGGAAAAAAGTTATAGTAAGGTGCAACGAACTAGGAAACCTAATAACGAAATCAACGGTTGGAAATAATAACATCGAATATGGACGAGTTACTACTTCAAATGCGATGAATCGGGACACGTGTCCACAAACTGTCTTAATAATAAAGCAACCTTAGGGCTTATTAGGCCTACTGGGGCCACTCAGCGACTTACAATCCATGTCCAAAAATCTTGGTTCTAACAACTTCCTTTCTAACTTCATCTATCACCGTGTTGACTTATCAAAATGGAGGCGAAGAAATGTTCATGATGTGGCTTTCACATAGCCTTATTATGGTTATACGGTTGACAAACATCAAATATCGTGCCAAGATCCCATATGTTGACTGAGCAAGTTACTTCTATTTGTAGGTACTTCAGAATAATATATTCGTCATTGGTCAGAATTCTCGACCACTCCTTTATTGCTAGACCATTGTTTGTCCCTCATATACCCCTCGATAACTATTTCGAGATCTGACTAAGTGGAGACAAGTTAGATCCTTGGTTGACTGAGCCTTCCCCGGTGTACTCTGTGGAAATTTCTATCTTCCCGTCGTGAGTCACTGGCTTAGTAAGTTTGACTCTATAGAAACCTAAGAATTACCTTTAGTTGGCATGACTTCTTCATATTCCTAATGAGCATGAACTTATTTTCCGTTACAACCATTTTCTTTAAATGGCTAATGATCGACATTCATATAGAATATTCGTAATTCTATATTTGAAGAAGGAGATAGTTGAAGGAAGTTTTGAAATTTGAAAACAAAATTTTCATTTTAAACACATGTATATTCTTAAAGAATTATGACGGTTTTATAGTCTCTATTAAAAGCTCATTTTGTAAATGACTTTAAATTTAAAGAGAAACTTTTAAAGTAGAAAATTTTCTTCTATATATGATATGAAATGCTTCGAAACCTCGAAATGAGACTTTAAAGCTTTTTAATTATACAACTTCTATCTCGGGTTTCGGGGAATTCCTACTATCGTTTAAAGAAAATTCTTTGAATCTTAATTCTTTGATTATAGGGAAAAAATTGACGAACTTATTTAAAATAAAGTTTATAGCTAAGAAGTCGGTATGATAACACTTTCGTGGAACTTGGTTTTTAAACTCTCAAATAAGACTTTGTAAATAAATCGATTCCGACTCTAGGAACTTATTATCTTAGAATTTCTACTTATGAGTTGCTCTTTATATGAGTTTCGATTTTAAACTTTCAATGAAAGTAGATTACTTTAGAAATTTATGTAAAGAACTCGGAAGAATTTTTTTTTAATTCTTGAAGTAGATCAAGTAAAACTTGAAACTTAGGAAAAGAATTCTAACTTACTCATTTTTCCTAAAAGATTTTTGTTTTAAAGTTCTTAGAAAAAATTTCTAACCATGAACTTTCTTATAAAGACTTATTACTTAAGTTATAAAATAGATAAAAGAAAATTTTTAAGAATAGAAGTTTTCGGTTTGTAAATATAGACTTTCGGTTTTGAAAACTTTTGGTTTTGAAAACAAAACGTTCGGTTTTGAAAGTTTTCGATTTTGAAAACAAAACGTTCGGATCTGATACCATAATTGTAAAACGCCTATTTTGCAACGAAGGGTATTACCGCCAGTGACCTTGGATTTTACCATCCAAAGTCACCCAAGGCTTAAATAATTTAATTAAACATAATTAAAGAAGAAATGACTAAAAGCGGGATTTTATTCATTGATAAGAACATTCGTTCATTACATTGAGAGTCGTTTTACAAATGATGTAGCAGTGGAAACTGAAGCCCATATTAAAAAGGGTTGAAAAGACGTATTTAAAAATACAAGTATGTTTCTTCAAGACAACTCATATGATGATGATTTGCTTGGTTAAAATAGAAGAGCTGGTGCACTATCTTCTGAATGCTTTGCTCTTTGAAAATTCCTTCCTTCCTTCAACGTCGGCTTGCCTTGACCTTCTATCCTTGCATAACTATTCTCGAGCCTTCTAGACTTTGTCTTCAAAACTTCGATGTGAATTTCCTAGAGTCTGGCATTTGTCGCAAAGGGCGAGAAATACCAGACAAAAATGCGGAAAATAGTGGAATTAGTCCAAGGAGACTAAACAAGTGAGAATGGAAAATTTCAAGGGTAGTGTGGTAATTTTCGTTATTCGAGAGAGATTGTCGGGATGTGTGTGAGATGTAGAAATTTTATGTGGAGCTTTAAGGACGGAAATGAGTAAATCTCGAGATGAGATAACTTAAAATCGAAAGGGAAGAACTACGAGATTGTAGAACTTCATAGAGTAGGAATTATGTTGGGAACATTATTAATTCATACAAGTTTTGAAAACCTCTCGCGCCCTTGTCGGACCTCAACCAACATCATCTTATTCGGTGCTCCAAACCGGGGAGGTGGCTCAAAGGCGCTTAAGTACCAAACCCACCTTGACAAGCCCGAATAAGCATTCAGATTGGAAAGACGATTATTTCAAGAACCGAGAGCCGGGTGGTCTTCCAAGTTGTACTATTCCAACCCGGTTTTAGTTTCTTTTAAATGTGCTTTGGCACTTATCTTATGTCATGATAAAACTTTCACTTACGTTAATGATTTTTAAGAGTGTGGGGAGCCATGAAAGGGCATGGGTCCACTTATGGGAACGAAGTTCCGGCACATATCTAGGGTGCACACATCCCTCCTCCGAACAGGAGCAGACATTAGATCATGATCCTTAAAGTCGCGGAATTTAGGCATGGTGTCTTGCGACTTAGTAGGTTATATAGAGGTGTCAGGTTAATCCCGCACCCCTTACTATTTAATCCATACCGATCTCGAAAAGAGATCTTAAACAAGCAAGGTCACACAAACAAGACAAGCATACTAGTCCTATCGAACATTAATAATCGTAATAACGATAACAAGCGGGTCATTATTTCTAACAATCGATATTCCTAGATTCATTTATTATTAGCAAACAAGTTGTTCCCAACATCGAGAAATTTCACGGAAACGAAATATCGAGGCTACAAGGAGAAATTCCACTTGCCTTGATTTGCATACGGTTAACTTTCGAATGGATTCAGAATTCGATGACTTAGACGGATTCGAAACTTCGAACTAACGACACGAGAAATAACGAGCGAATTTCTATTAAACTTCTTATCTCTTCTAAGTTAATATTTTCTCTTATTTTTCCTTTTTACAAGAGAAATTAAGAAAGCTAAATTATTTAAATAATAAATAATAATTTAGGTGGAGGCTATAAATAATAATAATCCTAGATTATTATTTTCAATTGTACTATTCCAAAAATACTTTATAAAAATAGTTATATTTCTATAAAGTCTCATGCAAGGTTTGAAATAATCCAAGAATTATCTTTTCAAACTTACTATTAATATTTACATAATTCGGTTTAATCAATATTGTTTCTCATGCTTTTTATTAAGTCCAAAGTTGTTAATAACATTATTTTCAAAAGTATTAATGAAGTCTTAAATTTGACATGCAAGGTGAAAAAGTTCATTAAAGGTCATTTTAAACATTGCATGCAAATACTTTAATCAATTTATTTAACTTGAGAAAAAAAATATTATTTCTATGTTTCTTTACTAAGACAAATATTATTATAACATTTTCCAAAATTATTATTAAAGTCTTTAAGTTGGCATGCAAGGGTGAAAAAGATTATGTAAAGTCTTTTTAACCCTCCAACAATTATATGTCTAGATTATTCAAGTTAATTATTATTCTTATTAAAATACTTTATTCAAAATATCTCATAAATATTATTTCAAAGCTTATAATGGTATTAAAAGACATGTAAGTCTATTTTCCTTTTTAATAGAAACTTATTTTAATAAATCTCCTTAACTTACCTTATTTCTTTTATAAAAAAAGGAAATATGCGTTAGTTAATACTTTTCCAATATTTAAACCAAATATGCTTAAAATCTCATTCTTATGAATATGAAAATTCTAGGAATCCCCATATAATTTATTAAAAGTATATTTCTCCTAGATGGGCATGTAATTTATTTAATTACATAAATTCCTCTTTAATAACCCACTTATAATATTCAATTAATTTAAATAAATATTATATATATAGAAATTATTTTATAAAAAAATATTACTTAAAATTACGAGTCGGGAATTATACCGAGAGTTAACGGGACGGAAATGGGCATGCAAAACGAGATGGGCGAAATGGTCTTCTTCTTTCTCTTTTTCCTCTTAAAAAATTCTGATGGGCTAATATTGGTCATATGGGCCAAAAATCAGCCCAACAACAACCCAAAAGAGCAAGGCTCATCTTCTTCCTTTGCCCTTTCACGTGAATTGAAGAACGACGCACCAGTGCAGGCAACACAAGTGGACGACAACGTGGGCGACTCCAGGGCAGCGACTTCCTGGACTTGTGGCACGCACGGTGGTGGTCGGCGGTCCGGTCGAATGGAGGTGGTGGTCCGGCTACCAAGGGAAAGACACCAGGTTTTTGTGTGGATTTTTAACAAAAAAATTCAAATTTGGGCAAAGCTGAAAAATTTGGAAATTGGCTTGAATTATGGACGAAATTGAGACGGAGAAGGAGAGGAAATTGATGTTTTTTTACCCATAGAAGTGCCCTTATATATAGTGGTGGGAGAAAAATTCACAATCTACAACTCCATTGTTTTGACCTCTCATGGAGGATTGAATCCAATGTGGAGAATGACTATTGATGAGGAGGAGAGGTGGAGAAGGTTGATTCCTACAAGCCATGGATGAAGGTGAAAAGCATGCATAGCTCAAGCGTCAAATCAAATCATGTCTTCTAAGGAGGAAGAAAGAAAAGAAGAGAATAAAAGGATTAAAATTCGTTAAAGGGTAGATAAGTTACTATGGCATAGTGGAAAAGGAGTGTGTGTGAGTTTGTGATAAATGCAAGAGGTCTCGCGTTCGAGTCCCACCTTTCGCATTTTTATTTTTGGTCATTTCTTTGAATTTTTATTTGTTAATGTAAATTAATATGGAATTAATTTGAAATTCTATTTAATTTTATTTTATTAAAATTTATTTATCATTATGATATGCCTTTACAAATTTTTATAAATAAATTATGAAAATCGTAATAATAATTAAACTCTCTATTTTAGAGAAACAATTAAACAAATAAATAAAAATAACCGTTTCTTTTTATATAGAAAAAAGTGGTTATTACAGCCGATGTGTCCTAGCGCTCTAGCTCCTCGATCCCATCGTGTTGTTACTTGTTCTTGATTCCCTTCGTCGGGATTGCTCATGGTAACTGCTTGTTTTCAACACATTTGGTGCAAGAGACCTTTTTCGATTGTATTGCCCCACGATGGGCGCCAAATTGTTTTGGACGAAAAAAGCTTAATATTCCAACTCCCTAAATTCGGGTCACAATCGAATGAATACGGACGGAAATGGTATTTGATTGAATCGATTGAAAAATGAACGAATGTCTATTGATATTCTTTCTTGGATGTTCTTCGGATGATTACAAGGTACCCCATCTACAAGTGTTTGATCTTTACTTATTTCTCCCTATTCTGGTTGTTACCCACGTTCGAAACCATATACCCACGTTCATCGGAGCTAACACAACCGTCACCCACTTTCCACGTTCGCGGGAAGAAGGACCTTGATTCTCGTAACCGTTTTCCGAGCTTGTGTCTTCTCTTCGAGACAATGATCTTCCTTCTTCATTTTGACGACCTTTGTCTTCTTGGCATCTTCGTTGTTTCTTAGATTGATGTCCAAGGGCACACGTAGCTCTGAGTTCTACTTGGGCCGTTGTGTCGATTGGCTTATGTTTTTAGGCCCAACAATGTTTAGACTTCATAGATCTAAACAAGGCTTACCCCAAGGATTCCTTCCCACTCCCACATATTGATGCACTAGTTGATGCTACAACTGAACTCGAGCTACTGATGTTCATGGATGCATTCAATGGTTACAACCAAATTCGCATGTATGAGGGCAACCGGGAAAAGACTGCCTGTATCACCAATTGAGGTACATACTATTACAAAGTAATGCCATTTGGGTTACGGAATGTCGGAGCTACATACCAACGACTTTTGAATAGAATGTTCCAAAAGCAGATAGGAAAGACGATGGAAGTTTATATAGACGACATGCTCGTTAAATCTAGAAAAGTTTTTAACCATCGTCGTCATTTGGAGGAAGCATTCGAAATCTTGAGACAATACAACAAGAAGTTTAATCCTCATAAATGCACATTTGGTGTAAAATCTAGAAAGTTCCTCGGTTATTTAGTCCCCCAGAGGGGGGTAGAAGCCAGTCCGGTTCAGATCCGCACAATTGTCTCCTTGAAATCTCCTAGAAGTGTGAAAGACGTCCAAAATCTCATAGGGAAAGTCACCGCATTAAATAGATTTATCTCTAAGTCGGTTGACCGCTGTCGTAGTTGCTCTAAAAAATAAGTTCTTTGAGTGGACATCGAAACACGAGGAGGCTTTCCAAGAATTAAAGAGGCACTTCTCGAACCCCCTACTCCTTGCAAAACCAAAAGGCGGGGAAGTACTGTAGTTGTACATGGTTGTGACGGAGAACACTATCAATGGGGTTTTGGTTACGGAACACAACGGTCAACATCAGTCTGTACACTTCACGAGTCGAACTCTCCTCTCCACTAAGACCAAGTTATCTTCCCTAGAAAAGCTAGTACTCGCCTTGGTCATGTGCTCTAACAAGCTTCGTGAAGCGCATACCATCGTGGTCCAAATTACCCATCCTTTGAAAACAATCATGCCCAAACCAGAGTTTATTGGGCGAATGGCCAAGTGGGAGATCCATTTGAGTGGATTTGATATTCAATACGAGCCTAGAATAGCAATTAATTCCCAAAAACTCGTCGATTTTGTGGCCAATTTCAACCCTACCATGGATGGGCTAACCGAGGGAGCGGAGACGATCGCAGTCGTAGTAGGGAATCCGTAATATGGACGCTTCACATTGATGACACCTCAACCTCCAGGGGTATTAAAACTAGGGCAATACTTAAATCGTCATAGGGGGTAGAGTAGCTCAAGTCGTACGATGTTCATTCGAAGCTATGAACAATGGATCCAAGTACGAAGCCTTGATTTTTTGATTAACCCATGTGAAGGATCTATCTATTCACCTGCTTTAGGTTAGTTGTGATTCACTATTGATCGTTAATCAAGTTCTGGGGTTGTATGAGGCTAAAGACGCCCGAATGGTCTCTTACCTAGAGGCGGTGAAGCGATTGATCCCACAGTTTAAGGTTATCTCCTTCGAAAAGATCCTTGAGTATAATGCTCAAGTAGACTCACTTGCTCACCTAGTGTCATCCATAGATCCCGACGAGTATCCTCTAACCCCGTTGATACATGTCATGACCCCAACCCTCAGAAGAGATTATCCTAGTGACCAGAAGATGACCGTCAACAAGGAATCCCTCAAGAAAATCATGAAAGTCATCATTACTAGAGAAATACCTGACGGAGATGATCTATAAGGTAGCCCAGAAGATGGCGAAGGATCCCCTGAACATGACCAGGGACATTCTCCAAATGATCGTAACCACCAAGAAGACAGCCTTGGTCCTAACGACGATACCGCTGAGCCTTGGACCAAGGCATATTGACTATTTGACATTGGGTAAACTCCCGAATAAGGCGAAATCAAGGGTATTGAAGGTCAAAGCCACCAAATGTACAATAAAAAATGGGATGCTCTTTCATCGGTCTGCTATAAGCACGCTCTAGCGTTGCCTGACCAAGGAAGGAGTCCTTAAACTCCTCAATGAACTCCATGAAGGGGACTGCGACAATCACCCCGAAGGACGGAGCTTGTCAAATAAAGCCTTGTGCCAAGGATTGTACAAGCCGACCATACGGAAAGATGCGGTGGAGTTTTGTCAAAAGTGCGACGCCCGTCAGAGGCACGCACCAACCGCACATCAGCCGCCTAAGGCCCTTCATTCTACTCTTACGCCCATGGCCTTTCATGCGATGGGGGATGGATATTGTACGAAAATTACCGCCGTCACCTGGACAAAGAGTCTTCGTTTTGGCCATGACAGATTACTTCTCTAAATGGAATGAAGAAGAAGCCTACCGAGAAGTCAAAGACAAACATGTAATTTCCTTTATAAAAAGGAATATCCTTTGTAGATTTGGGGTGCCCTTGGAAATCATTTATGATAATGGCTCCTAGTTCATAAGTCGAAAGACTAGAAATTTCTACAGACAATGGAACATTGATTTCATCACCTCCACTCCTCATTATCCACAATCCAACGGCCAAGTTGAGGCTAGTAAAAAAGTGTTTGTGAATAACCTTAATAAATGACTCGTCAAAGCCAAGGGACAGTGGGCGGATGAACTTCCTTATGTCTTGTGGGTCGACCGAACGACCCCCAAAGCGGCTACGGGGCAATCGCCCTTCTCACTGGTCCATGGATGTGAAGAGGCCATTCCTGTAGAAATTCTCATCCCCACAGCCCGTTCTAGTCTCCAAACGGAAGAACAAAATCACCTAGAATCGGTAACAAACCTCGATACCTCCGATGAGCTCTAGAAACAGGCATAGATTCGCTTGGCTAAGCATCAACAACATGTAGCCAAGAGCTACAATCGAAACGTTAGGATCCGCGCTTTCCGGATCAGTGATTGGTTATTGAGGAAGGTCTTTTAGGACACCGCAGAACCAGGGACATGCAAGTTAGCACCAAGTTGGGAAGGTCCGTACAGAATCGTGAAATTCGTTGGACAAGGGGCATACTAGCTCGAATCCAAATACGGAGATATCGTTCCATGCAACTTGAACAAAATACATCTAGAGAAGTGCCACTTCTAAAAGGCATCTTTTCCATACATCGGTCATTTCATGGTACTCCCAAAAGGAAGCCGATCTACTATTGATGTTCGGGTCGTCAATCGCCCGTGACAGTCGCTATCATTTATCCCTTTGTCTTGTCCTTACAAGTTTGTTAGTTGTTTTCTTAATCTATAACCACAAAAACACAAGTCTTTTCTTGAAGGATCTGACTTGTAATACCAAACTTAACAACTTCACACCAACCAGTAAGAGTAGGTGAGGAATTTTTTCCAGTGATGACACATACAAACAATACCATTAGTCGACAATCTCGATGAAATTTGTACCAATTCTTGCAAGTTTTTAACCCTTGCAATGAAATACCAAACTTGGTTCCAAGGGGGATATTACAACTGCCTTGTCGAACAAGCCTATTGCTTCTTCTTCTTACCCTTGCAATGAAATACCAAACTCGATTCCAAAGGGGGAAATTACGACTGATGAAACCCGAAATAATACGCGCTATAAACGAGATTATATTAAATACTAACTCTCGGGATTTCGTACAACCAAACGGTTTTCGTACGTAGATTATTCCTCCTTCCCACCCTTTAGCTGATTGTTTTGTAATCCTATTTACAAATAAAGCCTTTTGGACTTTATACCGTAAATAGCGCGATCTCACTCGGAGATCAAACACATTGAATCTAGGTATAGGAAAAGATTCCTAACCCGGAGAGGTTTTTCGATCCTTTTAAATGTCTCATGGCTTGCCTATTTATATAGTCGGCCACCTGCGAGCTTGCATATATATTGTCGATGTGGGAAGGCCATTCGAAACCTTCCGTGATAAATAACGTTTGCATCACAAGCACGAGGTGGATTTGTGTTATGTTGTTACTTTTCATTGGACCCCAAAGATATATTTTGTGTGAGATATGTATGAAGAAATCGATTTTGGTGACTATAAGTGCCACGATGGAGTTGTTTCTCTTGGCCAAATATATCACACACATCACACTTAGGTTGATCACGTGCTTTTTGGGTCAAAAAAATCTTATTTGTTTTATTTGGACGCATATATACAACACGGTGTGCTATCTTTTTTCTTATATCCGCTAATCCAACCTTGATTATTTAGCGGTTATTTTGCGCACTATCAACAACTGCCTTGCAAGGCACGACTCAAAAGCTATTCATTTAAGGAAAAACAAACAGAAAAAAGGAGAAGCAATTGGCTTGTTCGGCCGAATCTTCTTCCTATTGGAACCCTTTTTCTCCAACTTCTGTTCTCTTTGGCTGTGAAGATCATGGAAAAAAGGGAACTTTCAACAAGAAAAGAAAAAAGAGAAAATAAAAGGAAAATGTTAACTACCCTTGCGTTTCTTGTACAAACACTGAAAAAGTAAAGAAAAAGTTGAAATTTGGTTTGGACTTGTTTTATTTGTTAAAATAAGTCCATAATGCTATAACGGTGTAATATCACAATTCCCATTTAACCAATCAAATATTTCGCCCAAATAAGCAATATATACTTGACCCATAACAGTGTCATATTATCCAATTATCCTTTTAAATCCTTAGATCCAAGCTCCGTTTTTGAAGTTTGGGCTTTTGTGTGCGGTTCGAGATGTTGCTCCGGTATGTTCGGGTTGTATGTTTCCTGAGCTCCAGGCGATTTGTCACACTTCCTCAATTCGGCTTCATGTTCTCCGGAGGCATTATATGCCCGTGTTGGATCTCTTTCGACCCGTGGTTGTACCATTCTCCTACCTGTCATATGCTTTCTTTGCTTCTCCCTTCAGTGTTTGTTTCTCCTTTTTTTTACTTTTGTGCTTGCGTTTGTGTTTCTTTTTCTTATTTGTTGCTCATGCCGGTTTGTTCGGTTGCCGATTTCGTCGGCCTCTTGATTTATCAGATATGTGCGAAGTATTCTTTCCTTATACAAAAGAAATTTCCTTTTTTTAAATAGGGATATGTTTCACTTTGAATTTAAGATGATATTGTATGTAAAAATATTATTTTAATTATCTTTTAAAAAAAATTAGAGAGAAAAGCACGTATTTTAAAGGGTGAATTTCACAAAACTACTCGTGAATTATGGGTTTGTGCACAAAACCACCCATAAAAACTAAAATTTCAGCAAATCACCCATAAAAATATTCGGTTTGCAAAAAACTACCCGTAAAAATTGAAATTTCAGTAAACCACTCATAAAAATATTTCGTTTGCAAAGAAACCACCCGTAAAAATATTCTGTTTGCATAAGACCACCAAGTCAATAATTCAGTTAAATTTCCGTTAGAAAACGACATTTTATTATTTTCACTACTAAAACACCAATTTTTACCATTCAAACACAAAAACCCAAACCCTAGATTTTGAATTTTGGAATATTTTCTTACTTGGATATAAAGAACGAGATACAAAAACCTCTAATTCTTTCAACCAAAGCCCAAACACGAAATACCAATTCATCTCCCTCAATCGAAGAATTTGGATTGATTGAAATTCATTCATCCCCCTCATTCTTTTAAAAGCGGGAAATAGAATTTGAGTTTTTATTTTTACGTTATTAATCAGATAAGAGCATCTTTTTAACTTTATTAGTAGTTAACGGGAAATGTAATGAAATTATGGACTTAGTGGTATCTCGTTCTTGAGATTCGGGTAAGAAAAACATTCACAAATTCACAATCTAGGGTTTGCGTTTTTGTGTTTGAATAGTACAAATTGGTGTTTTAGTAAGGAAAATAATGAAATTCCAATTTTCTAACCGAAAATTCTACGAAATTGATGATTTGGGTGGTCTTTTGCAAACATTAATTTTTTATGGGTGGTTTTTTGCAAACCGGATACTTTTACAGGTGTTTTGTTGAAATTTCATTTTTTACGGATGATTTTTTTGCAAATAAAATATTTTTACGAGTGATTTGTTGAAATTTTAATTTTTACCGGTAGTTTTGTATACAAATCCATAATTTGCGGATAGTTTTGTAAAATTCACCCTATGTAAAAGTTTTAAAGCGTTGATGTTGTTTGCATTCGGCTTTTTTACTAGTTGCACCACGCAATTTGTTTGAGTGGACTCACACAAACAGATTGAGTGGAGTCCATTCAAACAGTTTGAGTGGAGAAATGCCCCTTCTACCGTCCTTTTTTAGGGTTTTGTCGACCCTCTTTTCGATTATTTAAACTTTTTTACGTCATTAATTACGTAAAAATATTCTCTTTTTTTTACTACAAATCATTCTCAAATCCTTAATATTTTGAGCCATAATGACAAATCACGAGGATGATTCAACATATTACGATACAGACCAAGTCCCATTCGATTCGAGCCCTTCGTTAGAGGTACATATTTTCTGAAATACATTAAGTATATTGTATACATGGGCGGAGGTACACTCCACTCAATTTTAAAAAAAAATAAAAAATATATAAAAAATACTAGGTTATTTGATAAAAACTAATTTATTATGTTAGAAAGGGTTAATTTTTTTTATAAAAATACAGAAAAAGGGTTCTAAAATACATATTTTTATATAGAAAAATATAAAATTTTAAGAAAAAATATAAAAATTTTAGTATAAATTTTTTTATACAATTTTTTCCCATAAAATAAATAGCTCATTTGTAAAACATTTTTTTTTCTATATCCAAGAATTTGACTCAGATAAGTTTAGCCCCCTCTGGGTCAAATTCCTGGCTCTGCCACTGATTGTATAGATGAGGGATTCTTAATTATCTATGCATAGTTAGTTATGGCCATAGTTATAATGAGTTTGTACACATAGTTTAAATTTAAGAGGTTGTAGAGTAAGTTATAATTAAATTGAATAAAACAATACTCAAATCATAAATTCAAGCCTATTAGGGTTTATGATTAGGGTTTAAGGTAGAGTATAAGATAAGTACTACGGTTTATGATTAGGATTTTATGGTTTAGGGTTTAGAATTTAGGTTTAAGGTTTAAGGTTAGAGTTAGGGGTATTGGTTAGGGTTTAGAATTTAGGGTAAGGATTTAGAGTTATGGATTAGGGTTTAATGTTCGGGTTAGGATTTAAGGGTAGAGTTATGATTTAGGGGTATTGGTTAGGGTTTAATGGTTTATGGTTTAGAATTTGTTTAAGGTTTAGGGTTAGGGAGTAAAATTTAAGGGTAGAATTTATGATTATGGGTTAGGGTTTAATGTTTAGGGTTTAGGGTTAGAGTTATGATTTAGGGTTATGGGTTAGGTTAGAGTTTAAGGTTAGGATCAGGGTTTATTATTAGGGTTAAGGTTTAAAATTTAGGATTTAAGATTAGGATTTGAGGTTTAGGTTTATGGTTAGGGAAATGATAGATTTTAGGGTAAGTATTAGGGTTTAGGGTTAGTTTTTAAGGTTAGGATAAGTGTTTAAGGTTTCAATTGGTATTATGTAGTTGGGTAGTTAATTGGATCTTTATCTATTATAGATAATGGGTAAATACCATATTGTATGTGTAGATTGTTTCATATAATATCACATATTAAAAAATAAAAATAATAATTAATATACACTTATCTTAAAAGTTTTAATTAAATGATTAACATTACTAAATGAAAAATGGATTTATGAAGATTGAAGGATTTTTAGGGTATGATTTTAAGTGTTATAAAATAGATAATGTATATAGTTGAAAAGGCGGTCAACAAAATACTAAAAGAAGGGACGCGAAAAGGGCATCTCTTCACTCAAACTGTTTAAGTGGACTGTACTGCCATAATACAGTGAGCAGCATCAGCCTTTTAAAATGTGATTTTGAATTTTTGCTCATTTTGCTTCCGTAAACATACAATTAATTGGAGAGCTGGAGACGACAGGAGACGACGGGAGGCGACAAAACGCAAAATGAGCAAGTTTTGGAAACCGGGAACAGAGAAGCCCCGTCTCGTTGAGGACGAAGACGGTGGTGTTCTCTTTCACTATCCTTCCTCCTCTTCCAACTCGGGGTGATCCCTTTATCCTCCTCCTCTTTACATCTGTATTGTAAAATCTCTGTTGTTTGCTTCTCACGCACGATACGATACGACTCAACTCTTTTTCTCTCTTCTCTTGCAGCTTTGGTTATGGAGGATTCGAGAAACTGAGGCAGAGACTCCCGGTGAACAACTACCGAAACGCCATTCTCTATCTTGTCGAAACCCACGCCACCACAATCATTGTCGGGGAGACTGGCAGTGGCAAGACTACTCAAATCCCCCAGGTATATCGTATTTTCGGAATTTAGGGTTTTCATCATTTTTCTGTAGTTCGATTCGATACGAATTTTGGGATCAAACCGCAGTATCTTAAAGAAGCTGGTTGGGCTGATGGTGGCCGAGTTATAGCTTGCACTCAACCACGGAGACTCGCTGTCCAGGTTTCCACTCCATCCTTTATTAGTTAAATTTACTTAATTTGTTGTAGACTTGCAGTGAATCTAGTGATTGTATGAAGCATCTTAGCAAGTTGAATCTAACATGAGTACTAGTGCTTTCTCACAGTCAGTTGCGGCAAGGGTTGCAGAAGAGGCAGGTGTTAAACTTGGAGAGGAAGTTGGCTACACTATCAGGTTTGAAGACGTCACAACAACGGTAAGAAGTTTTTTTTTTTCTGATTAACTCTCATTGTGATTGTGTTTGAGTATATACTTACAATTTACAATATGTCAACCTGTTCTTATTGTTATTGCCAATAATTGTTTCTCCGATCTAAGTGTAACAAGAATTTAAATGACTTATTGCTGCCAGTGCAGGATGTAACTATGATCAAGTTTCTCACCGATGGGGTGCTGCTGCGGGAAATGATGGATGACCCGCTGCTGACAAAATATAGGTACTTGTTTAAAACAATTGAAGAAGATATTGCAGAATGAACTAGAGGAAAACATTCAAAAAGAATGACTCTTGTTTTATTCTTCCCGAGGAGTTTTAAGTTCACTACTTGAGTGGAACTTTACCTTAGTTCTTGTAAGCTATTTCATGAAGTTTTCTATTCAGAAATTAATTCTAGTGTGTAGGTTTTTTCCCCATTATATCAGTCTAAATCTAATACAGTGCCAAGCAAACTTGAGAAATTGGGTAGAAGCCTATGATGTGTGAGGATCTTCATAGAGGTCCAGGCAGATAGGCCTATGCTCAGTGAGTAAAAGGCAAGAAGAACATGTAACTTGGGAAGAGCTGCATATATGAAAAAGATGATCTTGTAACTATTTGTGCATGTCTGTACTTAATATATTCTTAATTAGTTCTGATGCATATTCTCTCTCTTCTCATTAACCAGTGTCATCATGGTGGATGAAGCGCATGAAAGATCACTTTCAACTGATATTGTCTTAGGTCTTCTAAAAAAGGTACATCTCCATAGCAAGGATCATTTCTGATAGCAATCCATTTTGAATTTGTCTTTTTTTCAATGTTCAATGTGTATCAAAGTAGAAATTTTATCTCAATATGTTCTGACCAAAATTTCAGATCCAGCGACGGCGGCCTGAACTTCGTTTGATAATTTCATCTGCTACCATTGAAGCCAAAACCATGGCAGCATTCTTTCAAACCAGGTCTCATATCATAATAGAAATTGTTAATAGCTTTTCTTAACTATGTGCCATGTACAAGGTGCATATTTTTAGCATGTGGGGTTACCATGTGACTTTTGAGAAAATTGCAGGCACCAAGCGAAATTTGCAATAATACCTAGGGCCAACAGGCAGAGTTGGATGTGTAATAGTGAGTGGAATATCCAACCCAATACATATATAAATAATATAATGGGATTAATACTCTGTAGTGTGCGTAAAGAGTGGACAAAATATTGACAACTTGAGTAAGCTATAGCAATTTTCATGGAAGATAGTGAAGATGTAATGTGATAGCTTAGTACTAATATGATTTGTAGTGTTCGTAACTAGTAGAATGACCAAATGCCTTATGTTGTATGGTTCTCTCTTGGGAAAAGAATTATGCATTTCTTGTTACCTGAACTCCAACAATGATTTAATCTTTTGGTGTTTTTTTGCCAGTAAGAGACACTCTGGAAAAGAAAACAAAGAGCTTGTGCCAAAAACTGAACCGGCCATTTTGTCAGTTGAGGTTGATCTGTTAGCTGTATACACTGACAGTATAACTTATCTTGTATCCAACAAAGTTACTGAACTCTTTGTGATTATGAATTTATACTTTTCTCTTTGGATTAAAATATTTCAGGGTAGAGGTTTTAACGTAGAAGTTAATTATGTAGAAGATCCTGTTTCTGACTATCTCCAAGCTGCTGTTTCAACTGTTCTCATGATTCATGACCAGGTTAGCTTGAAGTGTTAAAGTTTCAAATAGTTGCTGTCAGTTTCTTTGTTCTAGTCTAATGGTATTGTTGTTACATTACTACTACTTCTGGCATTCAATGTTTTTTTAATCCAATCTCTTGTAGTGAATTTGTCTACTTCTTCTATAATTTGCTTTGTTTATCTAATTTGCCATGATTTTTTTAGATGTTCTAGTGAGGATGTGTGAAGAGTAGGGAAGTCTGTGGTTCATAACAAGTACAAGTTGCATCAGCTATTTTAATTCTCTTTTCGATACTTAGAATCATGCCACTCTGAGCCAAGAAAGGCTAGTTTTTAGGTCAAAGTGATTAGTTGCATGTTTTTAAAGGTACTCATGCCCTAGGCTTGAACAAAAACTTATAGCGAAGTAAAGTGAGAAGAGACCCTGCCGTCTCATTTTCACCACTGTGGATTCCTTCAATTTGTAATCTTTTTGTTTCTATCATGTCACATGCTGCTTCAATTGAAAGTATTTCAGTGTAAATAGTAATTCTTCTTACTTCTGGTCATTTTTTCCTTGCTTTTCTTCATCAGTTGTTGTGGTACTCTGTAGCCTCATGATTGTGAAGTTCTGTTTCATGATTAATTTAAATGTTCTTAGGAACCAATGGGGGATATCTTGGTCTTTCTGACTGGTCAAGATGATATTGATGCTGCTGTTCAGTTGCTAAATGAAGAAATACATTACAAGGGAAGGCAGTCATCAGGTAGCCTGGTATATATTTGCAATATACTCCTACATGTTCTTTTGGAATGTTAAATGTAATAAGGTGAGTATAGGAGTTATGTGGGGAAAAGGTAAATAACATCGAGGATTGTTTTTGTTAGAGTAAGAAGGTGAGGGTTGTAGAGATAGGATGAACACTCAGATTTTGATTAAAACTCCCAACTGATTACAATCAGAGGGCCTCCCAAGAGAGAAAACCTCTACAAGGGCCACGGCTTACAAGCCTTACAATTCTCTAGAAAAGTGGATAAAACGGAAAGGAATACTTCTCCCTTATTTATACTAACTTGAGCTGTCATCTAACATGCCTAAGAGCCAAGTGATATTAGGGAATCCCGTATAACTGAATTTCCTAGTCTGATGACTGAATTACCATTGCACCCAACAACCCTTTTTACCGTTTTGCTTCCTACTGTAAACAATTAAGGCCTTGGGCTTTGACACTCTATCAGTTTTCGCTTGCAAATAATTCAAATCCTTCAATTTTCTTTTTTTTTTGTAGGAAAAAGAGTAAAAGACTTAATTTAATTTCTACAATCAGATTCGTGATTGTATAATGCATGCAGCATGCATCTGCATGATCTAGCACAAAGTGGGAAAGGCTTGTTTGTTCCCTACAAATTTTAGTAGGCTTCTTTCAGATGTCTAATACAGGGTTAACTTGTTGAATGTTCAATGCTTAAATGTTACAAGAATGATCCTGTCACAAGCCTCTTTTTTGAGAAAAAAAAACAATTAGAAAATAACATCTCAAGAAATTGGATTTATTTGCTAAACTGTACACATGCCTATATATGGTTCATCCTGTTTGCAGGTTTGTCCTGTTGTTGAACAATCTTCTCAAACAACTCGTCAACTTTCTATTCTGTTTTAATTCAATTTTTGATCTTGTGGTAAAACATGCCCTTGTCTAATTCTATTGGCTTTGTTTCCTTCATAAATCATGTAAAACTTTCCTTGCGGCTCTTTTACCTCCTTTCCTTCTAGTTTTTCCCTTTTATAACCATGTATGTATTTATCTTGATTTTCTTTTGCCTTTTTTTTTCAGATTTACTAGTTCTGCCTCTATACTCTGGACTTCCACGTGCAGATCAGGTTATGATTCTCACCTTATTGACCGTATATAAGGACATGAGAGTGTCAATATAGACTATTCACGCTCTAATTTGCAGGATCTGATTTTCATCCAAACTCCCAGAGGCAAGAGAAAAGTGATATTATCAACAAATATAGCAGAAACCTCATTAACTTTGGAGGTATAATATTTTGTATATTGTAATTTTCTTGAACTTTCCTTGGTGCTGCCAGTGAGCAATGGTCTTATGTTTTATAATTGATCATCTGCAGGGCATAGTATATGTTGTTGATAGCGGTTTCTCAAAACAGCGATTTTATGATCCGGTGCTTGCTACTTCCCTTTTGAGTTTGAATTTGACTCTTGTTGCATGCAAAAATGGAATTTTGCATTTCTTTCTGTTCTACTATTAATATTATGATTACTACAAGATGTTATTACCTCTCTTATAATTCTTCTGATATTTTGCAGATCTCAGATATTGAGAATTTGATAGTGTCACCTATATCGAAGGCTTCTGCAAGACAACGGGCTGGTAGAGCTGGTAGAGTTCGACCAGGGAAGTGTTACAGGTAATACATGTTTTGTTAGGAACGGGGAGTGGTAGGGGCTGATTTGCAAGATTCTTTCAAACCAACTACATACTTCAAATATGATTTTTTCAATTCAATAATAAAAAAACACACTACATAGGAGTCATCTCTCCTATTTATAGATGAAGCCTAAGGAACATTAGTAGTACAATTCTCTAGCCGTACCAAAGTAGAGAATATCTAGGACTACACTAGATTTCCAGAAGGACAAAATACCTAGAACTAAGAGAAATATTTAAAGTAATTCTAGAACTAGTATTTACATAAGGATAACTATTGCTTAAAGAATTTTCTAGAACTAATTCTAGATATGTGACTAATTAGGAAATATCTAGAACTAGGAATTAGATAAAGGTTGTGCTGTATTATATTTAAAGATATCTGTACAGCTTTATGTATGAAAAATCCTGCATAATGAAAATGGATATTTCTTGACGGACAATTTTAAAGGTTGTGATGCAGTATTATATTTAAAGATATCTGTACAGCTTTATGTATGAAAAACCCTGCATAATGAAAATAGATATTTTTCTTGATGGACAAATTTAAAGATGAGATTGTTGCACTAGCTGTAGCAATAGATGCTACTAGAGAAATAGAACCTGACTAGTCTTAGTTCTTGTGCCCTGCACGGGGTTTTATAAAATTATTGTATTATTTATTTGTACTTAAATTTGATATAGGCAAGGATATTTAAAAAAAAAACTAAACGTATCTTGACCCCCCTATATCAATTTTTAATAATTATTTTTAGAAATGTTAGTGACTGAAATTCAGTTAATTGTTTTGTTTAATATATAAATATATCTAATTAATAATAATCCAATTAAATTTCAACCAATCAGATTGATTTAAAAAAGATGGATGATGTGGTTAAATGTAGGATCGTTTTATATATTATTTTAACCTCCATTTTAGTATATAGTAATGATTTTATCTAAAAAACTATCCTATCCAAAAATTAATATATTAATTATTTTTTTAATCTATAAATACAACTAATTAAAAATAATTCAATTAAATTTCAATGAATCAGATTGATTTAAAAAAGATGGATCATATGATTTAATATGGGGCCATTTTATATATTATTTTAACTTCTGCTTTAGTATATAGTAATGGTGATTCTTTACTGATATAAGACCTTTGTAGGGGGTTGATAGGTAAATGTTACTGTATGCCTGCATGTCAAGACCACACGGTTTTTGATTATCTTCAGCAATGAGAATTTTTAACATTTACAAATTATAGGCTTTCTGCAGACTGCAATCTATTTTTACTTCGAGATTTATAACACTAGATAATGTCTTTCTTTAGAGGTATCTACCATTGATGAAGGCTATCAAAGTTTATTAATTTCATCAGAATTCACACTTCTATAATGCTATTGGCTTTACTATGCATCCATTGGGTAATGTGATACAGGCTATACACAGAGGAATACTTTACCAATGAGATGTCTACTGCGGGGATCCCTGAAATTCAGAGGTCAAATCTCGTGTCTTGTGTAATTCAGGTAATATGCCTTGCATAGTAGCATCCATGTGTATAAATCGCATTATATCATACTCACTTGATATCTTGAGCAGGATTAGATTCTGATAATCTCATCTGCTTCATCTAATCTGTTCAACTTCTCATTGTCTTTAAATAATGTCTCCATAAATACATTCCATAAATTTGCCGACATGTATATACATCATCTTTTACTACCCATCCTTTTTCACTAGTAAAGTTCTCTATGGCAAAATATTGTCTTTGATCCACATTTTATCTTATTGGAAAAGCTTCTCATTGGCTGTGGATTTGGATTGACCAAAATTTGGTTCCAAAATTACTGTTTTGTATTGCAGCTGAAGGCTCTAGGCATTGATAATATCCTTGGATTTGACTGGCCAGCCTCTCCATCACCTGAATCAATGATTCGAGCATTAGAAGTTCTTTACTCTCTTGGAGTTCTTGATGATGATGCCAAACTCACCTCACCTACTGGATTCCAGGTTGCTGAGATTCCATTGGTATGTTACTGCTGTATCTCATTGAAGTGTCTCATGAGTGTAATCAAATAATTAGCAGGCTACCTAGTTTTGATCTGAATGACCATTAGTCTAAAATGTCTACTGTTGCTTTTGAATGTTATTTTCCCACTGCAGGCGTAGCCTTAGTAAGGGGAACATGCTTTTAAATATGAAGCTTCTTTCCTCATAGTACAAGTTTACAGGATATATGAATCAGAGTGATAATTTAATGTTAAAAAGAAAGTGATAAATTTTTGTTTAAGATTTTGTGAAGTCACAAACAGATTATTAAATTACTGGAATTGGACTGCAGCCAAGAGTTATTGTGTGTTTCTCTAGTAGAGAACAGCAGCCTAACTCATATGCTGCATTGATTGCCTTACAAATTTGTAGGACCCTATGCTTTCAAAGATGATCCTAATTTCTGGGGATCTAGGATGTTCAGAGGAGATTCTCACTATTGCCGCCACCCTATCTGTGCAGGTACCCATTGATTTTTCCTGTCTATTTAAACCTTTGGATATGTTTGCATAGGTTTGACTCTGTTTCTGTTTGAAAAGCTCTCTTCTAATTGTTAGTAGACTCGCTTCTTGTTATCTTCCTACTATTGGTTGGTATTAGAGGGATGGCTGGGATGGGGTGAAAAGATATGTTTGCTTGCCTAGCGAGGAAATTATAGGCTGCCTTGTTACTGTGGTTTAAATAGTAGATATGTACTGAACAGTTGAAACAGACAGTGCATATAATTTCATTGATTTTGGTTTGATTGACCCAATTTTCAGTCTATATGGATCTCTCTTAAGGGAGCACAGAAGGAGCTAGATGAAGCAAGACTGAAATTTGCTGCAGCTGAGGTTCTTTCTCATCTCTATTTGCATTAGCTTGAGTTAGTAACATGTATCTTTTTGTAGAATTACAAATACATTTTCTTGTTATTAAACTTCTACAGTTCTACACCATGTTTAGTTACATTATTAATTATAGGACTGAATTTGCTTGTTGAGAACTATGTTGTATGTTGTATGTTGCATCCACTAGTAGAATATGTTTTTTCCAGTTGGTTGGTTTTGTCATGCATACAATCAGTTGTGAAGCAAGAGCAGAATACTTGGATCTTGCAATTGTTTGAATAATAATGGAAACTTATCATAGAGTGGCCATTGTCATACAGAGATGTGAAGGTACAGTACATGGATGATGGCAAGGGAGTGAGATAGTTGAGGAAAAGTGCAAGGGAAATTGTGTCTGCCATGAAGCTACCCAGTTCCATAATTCTTCCAGACCACTACACTCTGATGACTAATGAATCAGATGTATCACCATTCCATGGCAATTACATGTGCAAAAGCTGCTTTCAAGGGCCCTTAAATTGATAGGATTGCTTAGTTAGAGTGTGTTTAAATGTACAGATGTTTTAACTATTTGTAGGTGAAAAGGTAGTGGTAGTTGGATAACTTGGTTAAAAATGAGTTGAAGTTATAATTAAACACTACACTGCATTTGGATATCAACTAGTTACAGCTTAGTTTTCAATCTCTATTTCCCTCATTTACCCCATGCCATTTTGTCGTTTATAATAAAGCATAAGGGTATTTCGGTCAATTTAATTGAAATAACTACCATAAACAAGTTTAGATTCACCTTAAGTATTGAGATTTTTATTTGAACTAGTAATTAGTTTATTTTGTCCTTCCATACCTTGCTTATGCATTTTTTCAGCTTGAACTAGTTTATAGGTCAGTTTTATATCATACTGCTTTGGTTATTGTAGCTCAAAGCTGAAAGCATTGCCCATGTTTAATAATTATTTCAGCTCTATGTAGTCAATTCTGCTGGCATCATTATCAATAGGGTATTAGTATATCTCTGGTTGCATGTATAATTCTTGTGTCTTTTTCTTCTCTGATAAATGTGGCATGAAGCCCATATGTTGTTTATGTTTAGTGCATTCGTTTTGTATGGGCATCACCAGTTTTGCTGTTTTTCTTTATGGTAACTACTAATTATTAGCTGAATACTCAAACTGTGCAGGGCGATCATGTGACCTTTCTGAATGTCTACAAGGGATTTTTCCAGTCCGGCAAATCCTCAAAGTGGTGTCATAAGAACTACATAAACTATCTTGCCATGGTTAGCTAAGTTTTGCTCCTTCAAGTAGTAGCAAGGTTAATCAATCTGGTTGATGCTGCTAGCTTGAACAGTTATCTTTAAACCTTGGACTTGTTCTTTTTGCAGAAGAAGGTTATCGAAACTAGGGAACAGCTAAAGAGAGTTTCCCAGCGCCTTAGTATAACTTTGAAGTCATGTGAAGGGGACATGCAGGTACTTTTGGCGTTGACATTGTGTTTTTGAATATTAGACGTTTCTTTTCTGCGAAACAAACCATAAAAATTTAGTGTGATATTTTCCTTGTTATATTGTTTGTTTGAAAACTGATTCCGCTTATGAAAATAACCTCACCGATTCTCTCACGATCTAAAAATTCTTCATATATATGAATGTATGTATGTATGTAGGGTGTGTTTGGTAAATATGCCTATAACATGTAGTCCCCGGTGCATGGATACATGAGAATATCCATCAAAAAATATATTATACTCATATAAAATTGATATATTTGAAAGTCCAAATGTGGTCTAGTACCTCGAGTAAATCAATTCAACAACATACCCCTACCTCGAGTAGATTTTTATAGATGCTAACATTGATGCCATAGCCTTTGGGTATATAGGTTTGAACTCTGGGTGGCACTTGCCTGTTTGCAGTTTGTACTTCTTTGATGCTTTCCGCATTGTTTCATGTTTGCTTGATTGTCCAATGGCTTAATAGCCTTCCTTTTTTCGATGAATGATCTGTTTTATTTTATGGATATGGGGTGCTGGTAATTGAGGTTGTATATGAACTTAATTTCACCATCTCTGACTACGCCATTGTACATATATGGTCTTTTATTTTAACATGGGGCAGGTGGTTAGAAAAGCAATTACTGCTGGATTTTTTGCCAACGCCTGCCTTGTTGAAGTGAGTGAAACTCCATGAATTCTTATGATTGATGAATATTGACATTACTGCATTCACCGACAGTTTTTTAATTATTGTTCCATAGGCATACAGTCATGAAGGAAAGTACAAGACAATTCGAAGTTCACAAGATGTGTACATTCATCCATCATCAGTATTATTCAGGTTAGTTTGAGACTTTAAAGCTCCTTGTCATTATTAAGCAAATTGCACCAAATGAACCCCTTTAATTGTTTGCTCAAGGGTCTGTTTATAACTCATTGATCTGTGGTTTGTTGCAGAGTTAATCCTAAATGCGTTGTGTATCATTCTCTCGTCTCTACTGATCGGCGATACATGCGCAATGTGATATCTGTTGATCCTTCTTGGTTAAGAGAAGCTGCTCCACACTTTTACAGGCAACAAGCTTCTAATTCTTACAATCATTAACCAATCAGTGCTCAGATTAGGGTTATTTTTAGATTCCTTCATGTATGCATATGAAGTTGACGATTTTTTGATTTTTATCGATGAAACAGTATCTATGAATATATAGTTGGTTTATGTGCAAAAATAAGCTCTACCAATTTGCAATTCTATTAACTAAAGTAACTTTTTTAGTTCATGTCTGACTAGGGCCTGGCATAATTAGGGCTGGGCAAACTAGGACCGGACCGACTCGGTCCCGGTCTTTGACCGAGTCGGTCCAAGAAATTTGAGATTTTCGGTCCCGGTCCAAAATCGGGACTGGACCGGGAATTCCCGGTCCGGACCCTAAGACCGTATAATAATAGAATTAATCTTGCTCATTAGTACTTAAACTCTATAATAATAGAATTAATCTTGCTAATTACTACATCTCTATGGTATGACCATTGCTTTTCGGCCAACGCAATCAAATTAAAACACTAAGCAGTAAAAATCGGTCCAAACCCGGGATCGGACCGTAATTGGATCGGACCATCGGTCCGATCCTACGGTCCATATTTTTTATGAAATACGGTCCATCGGTCCGGACTGGACTGTGTACATTTGGTCTGGTTCGGACTGGTTGCACAACCCTAGGGATAATTCAATCTGGATCGGATTGGATCGACCTCGGTTCATGGCTTTTTAAAATTGGATTTCGGGGGCAATTTTTTTTATTGAAAAATATACATAATTTTTTTTAATAAATTTTTTTGTATACATTCAATTTTTATGTTATATATTTTTCAGAATGTGATGAAACCTGCTTTTTAAGTAAAGTAATTGCTAGAGTTTTCTTTTTGACAAAAAAAATTATAATTAAAAAAATAGTTTATTACCATGTAAGGGAATTATTATATTTTTTAAAAATCAAATTAAAAATTACAAAAATTTATATGTTAAACTTTCAAGAATAATTGAGACTTGTTTATAAATATTGTTTTAGAGGATGATATTTATATATTAGAAATAATAATGATGTATTATTTTTACAAAAGAAAACATTAAATATAATAAAAATATTAATTTTTAAGAATTTATCTATGTGAAGAATGAAAATAGATATAAAATTTGAAATACATTTTCTTTCAAAGAAATATAAAAAAGGATAAAATATAATAAAAATGGAAAAACAAAATTTTATATGAATTTATTAATATGAAAAATGATTCTGAATAATCTCACGTATGAACTTTGAACTAATAATAATATCAATTTTAAAAATCACCACTAGTGATACGAACAATTGCAATATTAACCCAAAATGATATGAAATCATTTTCGGGTCAATTTTCCGGTGGGGTGGATCAAACAATAATAGTACCAATTTAAAAATCACCACTAGTGATACGAAGTATTGCAATATTAACCAAAAATGATATGAAATCATTTTCGAGTCAATTTTCCAAGCAACAAGTTTCCTGTTACTCTCAGGCATCCCGCTCCATAGAAAATTTATCATCAGTTTCTGAATCTTCTTAATGACTTCTTTTGGTAAGATAAAGATTTTGACCAAAATTTGCATATACCACTCATGACAGATTTAATCAGAACACATCGACGAGCATAAGAAAGCAATCTAGAAGTCCAACTCTGAATTCTAGCGGAGATTTTGCCTATCAGAGCTTTGTACTCGCATCAAAACCCTATTTTAAGTGCTCCACAGATTAGGCTTGGGAGATTCCACAGGTTAGGTTGGTTGATGGTTTAGAAATTGATTGGAAGAAAGTTTCAAGAGCTTGGAAAGATGAGGCCTTCTAGCTTATCTGAGGACTTGTTCCTATCTTGAGTGTATATTGGCTCACCTTCCTTGCTGTTGAAGGAATGGTGTTGTTTAGTTGCTTTGATTGTTTTTGGTGAAACGTTCACTTGTGCGAGCTTTTGTAATTACTTCTCACTAATGGAAATTTACCGTTTTAAAAAAAACAAGTATTGTGAATTTAATATTTGGATATTTTGTGTACATGTTCGAGATTGTGTGTTTAATATTCAGATATATTATGCACATATTCGAGTTATTTTATACACATGTTCACAATTGTGAATTTTATATTCAAATATATTGTATACATGTTAAATATTTAGATATCTGTATACATGTTCGAGATTTTGTACTTAATATTCAGATATATTTTATACATATTCGACTTCTTTGTACACATGTTTAAACTGTAAAGTTAATATTTATATATATATTGTGTACATGCTCGAGATTTTGTACTTAATATTCAGATATATTGTACACATATTCGAGTTCTTTTGTATACATGTTTAAAATTGTGAAGTTAATATTCGAGTTATTTTTTCTTTGTTACGTGAATTTCGAAAAAATAGATATCTATTTTTTTTCTTCAAATTTTCAATTAAAAATCTGCTATTTTTAAGGAAAAAATATGTTAATAGATTTTTTTGATTTTTTTGATTTTGATTTTTTTGATTTTTTTGATTTTTTTGATTTTTTTGGAAAGCCACATTAATTATCATAAATACATTCATCCATTTTTTAATTTTTATCTAAAATTAAAGAGATATGGTAGTTATCTTTATTTAAGTTTTTATTTATGTCAATCCATAATTTGTTAGCTTGCAAATCCCTATAATTACGCCCATTTTACTAATTAAAATCGTGCATCCATGTTACCATGTTCATACACTCACATTAGTTAATTTAGACCTTCATCATCATTGACTATAGCAAATATAACACTCCTAATTTTACCAAAAAAATATAACACTCATAATTCATTTCCCTGTTTCTCTTGAACCCTTATATATATATATATTGAACAAGGTAAGGATTCGGTAACCAAACAAGCCTGGTAAATCGAGAGGTCACACAAGGCGACAACCGAGACTGGCTAGGTAGAGACACATACTAAAAAGACTAAACGATCGAGTAAGAAGTACAAACAACCAAACAGAAAGACTGATAACGAGTTTAGGCTCGGAGTGAGTAAAGCATTGCAGATAGCGCCCGACAAACGATCAACCCAACAACACATGGAAATTCAAAGAAACAAGTGAATGGGTTTAAATCATAAGTCTTCTTTGCTCCCTTGTTCTAATCAAAGACATTGGTCCTAATTGCTCAAAAACACAAGTGTTGACCATACAAGAGAAATTGAAAAATTACACTAGACTTGTCAATCGGGTTAGTTCAGTCATTTCGTGTTTAGGTTACGTGCCGGTTCGGGTCAATCGGGTTACTGGTTAAACTGGGTCGGATTATGACAGGTTATCGTGCGGGTTCGAGATGACCAACGGGTCATTAGCGTCATTTTTAAATATTATTTTCACTATTACATTATTTTAAATTTTTTAAATAACAATAATAACAATATGTCAAAATAAATAAATTTATTTCTAAAAATAAGCTTCTTATCTCATACCTGATACCTTAGACATACTATTACAAAAATAAGTAGTAAGATATAGAAAAAGGCAACAATATTGTTGGAACGATGTTGGGACCTCTGGTTCTAAACATCGGAACAACGATACAGTTATCCGAGTTTTGATAATGACAAACGCTATAAGGAAACTAATGTGCTTCGATCAAGTATTTCTAAGAAACACAAGTTGAGCAAAGAACTCCTACGAATGACCAAAGATCACAGGAGCACACAATGAAGAGTTCCCATCAAGGGAACACTGAAGAGAAAAGTTCCCATGAAATGAGAACTCCCAGGAATGACCAGAGAACAAAGGCTTACACGATGAAGAGTTTCTCTTATAAGAACTCTGAAGAGGACAGTTTCCACGACATGGGAACTCACATGTGAGGACAAGGACCGATCAGCGCATATCACGGGATCCTGTCTTGGACAGGATGAAGGCACAGTCTGAGGAGCAGACTGTCAGGATTGATCCAACGGTCCGATCAATTCAAGAAGTTGACCTAGTTCAAATTGAAGTCACATGTGAAGAAAGTACAACTTGGGCATCAAGCAAAGGGCATTTCGGACACAAATGAAAGATGCGATTGAAGCCCAGGTTCACTCGAGTATAAAGCCAAATGAATAGTGCTCGGATTGAGTACTTCTCCCAGAACTCACAAATACCCACAACAGAGAAAGAGAAAGAAGAAGAGAAGTCCCCGGCGGCGAGTGTCAGATCTCGACGACGGTGAAGGTGAAGTTCCCAAGAGCAAGGGAACTGAATTGTAAGGTGTAAGGTTTGACTCTCTTGTTTTAATTGAGTAGTTCGCTTAGGAACTCAGTTGAGAAGGTTCATTAGTGTTGCTAGAGTTAGGTAGAACTCTTAGGAACAAAGAAGTTTGAACCTGGCTGATTGTAACTAAGGAACAAGCAATAAAATAAGAAAGTCATTCAAAATCCTCCAAGCGGAGGTAGAGGTTTACCCACACAACTAGTTGGTTGTCGTGGGGTTCCTGTATAAGGAACTGTGTTCTTTCAGCGTTTTAATTACTTGCGATATTATTCCTTCCGCTGCCTTGGGAACAGCTTAACAGCCAGTTCCCAAGCTCTTGCTAACTCGTTCACGATGCAACAATTGGTATCAGAGCAGGCTGCTCTAAATTTGTGTTAGCATCGCAGGTTTCAAACATGGCTCACGAACTCACCAAGTTGGTCACAACAATAGCAAGCCACCAAGGCTCATCACTAGTAGATTCGAAGTCTGGCAACGCGACATGAAGAACTAGATGCGCAGCCAGGACTACCAAGCTTGGTGCGTCATAGAGAAAGGGAACTTCAAAATTGATCCAGCGATTGAGAATGACCTTTCAAAATGGGGACCTAATGAGTACAAGTGCATGGAGGCCAACTTCAAAGCCATCCAGTACCTCAAGAATGCCATGTCGGTGCAAGACTGCGACAGAGTGGCAAACCTAGACACGACAAAGGAAGTGTGGGAAGCCATTCAGCAAATGCACATTGGGAACTCAGACCTCCAAGAAGATCTTCAGATGAACGCAAGGAGGGAGTTCTTCACCTTCCAGATGGAGATAGGAGAATCCGTTGATAGCTACCAATCCCGTTTTGAGGGACTTTGCACCAAGATGACTGGTCTTGGGATCACTAAAGAGGAAGTCACCGACAAAATGAAGGTTCAACAACTCTTCAATGGGTTGACTGGAGAATGGACAAATGAAAGAACGATGTTCAAAGAGAATCCCGAAAATAGAGCTCTTATGCTCCACCAGGTTTTTGGAAAACTGGTGGGATATGAGAAGAGAAAGATAGATGACAGGGAGCAAAAGCGAGCACATCAGGGGATAGCTCTCAAACTTGAAAAGGTGATCAAGGCAGTACAAGAGCAACATGAAGAATCTGAAGAAGATGAGGATGAAGAGCTAGTCCTTGTAACAAAAGCTATTCGATCTTTCTACAAAGGGAAGTTCAAGAAGAATTATGGGAACTCAGGAAAAGGACAGAGTTCCAAAGAAAATCTGCTGAAAAGGACCTCTCGGATGTAACGTGCTACAAGTGTTACAAGAAGGGACACTTTGCCAAGGAGTGCCCTCAGGGAACGGACAACCGAGGAAAAGGGAAAAAGGCCTACATAGCCACATGGAGTGACGATGAAGACGAGGAGCCTGAATCATGGGCTCAACCTGACATGTGCGCCATGGCCTTAGGAGAAACCACTGGGGAACAACCCAGTAAGGTAACCCCCGAATCCGTTCTTGCTTCTTTGTCAAATTATGAGAAACCTGAACTGCTTAAAATTCTCACAAGTCTTGTCAAAGATAACATTAAATTGCAAAGGAAGCTAGAAAAGTCAGAACAAACTAATGCTGAGTTAGTTGGTTTTGAGCCATGTCCCACCTGTGTGCCCCTATTGGACAAGGTTCAATCGTATGTGTCCCACATTGTAGAGTTAGAGGATGAAATTAGGACCCTAGAAAGTGACAAGAATATCTTTCTGCAAAAGCTAAGTGAAAAGGTTGAAAGCCCTAAAGCTTCTTGTTCCCAGACCAAATTTGTGCCAGCCAAACACGGAATAGGGTATGAGTCAGAGAGCCCTAATAAAGGGAAGTCCCCCTTGAGTGAACAAGAGATTAATGAATGTAGGGCCTTAGAACTTCAGTGCGAGAAAAGGAAAAATGCTCACTTGGAAGAAAAGATACGTGTTCTGGAAAGTGGAGTGAATGGAGAAGTAGAATATTACACTGGGAACACTGGACACAAGCTATATGTCCAGATAGCCAAAGGGAACGGGTCTAGAGTGATTAACAAAGAAACTATGGATAGGAACAGGATACAGAGACCGCATCCTAAGTATTACCTAGGAGAATACTACAAGACCTGCTGGAACTGTGGTGCTCATGGGCACTACAAGGAAGGCTGTCCCAAAGCTAGGGCCCAAACTCAAAAGAACAATGAATACTGGAAAAGGCAAAATCACAGATCCAACCCTGATAGAGTTCCCACCCGTAGAAACACACATAGGAACTCTGCCCTTAACTCTAGGGATCATTGTGACGTTAATATTGCTGATTATATGTTGTTCGAGAATGTCTTCCCTTGCAAGGGACCAGGCAAGAGTCATCTTATCTGGGTCCTCAAAAACTAAATTCTCTTGTAGGTGGCAGTGAGGGGGAACAACACATGGGTCATTGACAGTGGATGCTCTAACCACATGACCGGAAACAAAGACAACCTCACCTCACTCCACCCAAAGGCCGAAGGAGGTCACGTATCCTTTGGCAACAGAAACAAAGGGGAGATTATAGGAACAGGGGAAGTGCTACTCAACAAATCAATCAAGATCAGCAATGTTAACCTGGTGAAAGATCTGGGTTTCAATCTCTTAAGTGTGTCTCAAATATGTGATCAAGGGAACAACATTGTCACCTTTGATTCAAAAGAGTGTCTGGTGATCAACAAGAAGACCAACAAAATTATCCTAAAAGGAAGAAGGTCCAACAACATTTATGTGGTGGATACAGAATTTGAGCCACCAAGGAAACTGTGCTTGGCAAGTTCCCTTGATGAAACGGAACTTTGGCACCGAAGGTTAGGACACGCAGGTATGAACCAAATCTTGAAGCTCTATCTACAAGATCTCGTCGTCGGTCTCCCACGAATCAACCTTGAAGGAGTCAAGATGTGTGAAGCTTGTGTTCGAGGAAAGCAAACAAGGACCTCCTTCAAGCCCAAAAGGATGGTGAGCACGACCAGGCCCTTAGAGCTAATTCATATGGATCTTTGCGGTCCCATGCACACCGAAAGCTATGGAGGAAAGAGGTACATGTATGTTTTAATCGATGATTTTTCACGATTCACATGGGTGCTATTCTTGAGATCAAAATCAGATACCTTTAAGGAATTCGAAGTCCTAATCACAAGAATGGAGGTCAGCATGGGACTCAAACTCAAGGCTTTCAGATCTGATCATGGAACAGAGTTTGAAAACTCACAGTTCCTAAGATACTGTGACAAACATGGGATCTCTCATAACTTCTCGGCCCCTCGCACTCCTCAGCAAAACGGAGTTGTCGAAAGGAAGAATAGGACCTTGGAAGACATGGCTAGAACTATGTTGTTTGAAAGTGGAGTTCCAGAGTACTTTTGGGCTGAAGCTATCTCCACAGCTACCTACATCTTGAATCGAGCCATGATCAGACCCTTGATCAAGAAGACATCCTACGAGCTCAGCAAAGGAAGAAAGCCCAATATCTCTCATCTAAGGACCTTCGGATGCAAATGTTTCGTTCACAACAATGGGAAGGACAACCTCGGCAAATTTGAGCCTAGAAGCGATGAAAGGATATTCCTGGGATACTCTTCCCATAGCAAGGCATACAGAGTCTATAACAAGAGGACTAAGAAGATAGAGGAAAGCATCCACGTCATCTTCGACGAGAAATCTGTAAAAATGGGAACAGAGGCCCAAGGAAAGGGAACTCTGTTCAAGCTGATCAGATAAGAAGAAGACGACGACGAGGATGAACCAAGAAAGAAAGATGAATACTATCCAAGTGGGAACAATGCCCCACAATCAGGGAACAACGAAGGAGATCAAAACTCCACAGATCAAAGCTCCTTTGAAGTTCCCTCTTCAACAGAAGAACCACAAGATGCCTCCAATTCTCTTGTTCCCCAAAATGAAAATGCACCAGAATTTAGTGTTCAAGGGGAACAACGAGGGAACTCCAAAGAGAATCCTGACGAAAGTCCCAACGAAGGAGCTGAACATAACTGTTCTCCTGAGGAAGAGGAGACTCAAGACACAAATGTAGAAGAGTCAAGGGAACAGGTTGACGTCTCACACATTCTAACAAGAAACTACCACCAAAAGAGAGATCACCCCATCGACAACATCATCACTCCATATGAAAAAGGTGTTCTAACTCGCTCTTCTCTCAATAATTTTTATGCTTTTAATGCCTTTGTTTCAATGGTGGAACCAAAAAGCATCAAAGAAGCTCTAAAGGACCCAGATTGGATCCAAGCTATGCAAGAAGAACTACACCAATTTGAGAGGAACAAGGTGTGGAAGCTAGTTCCTAGGCCCAAAAACAAGAACATCATAGGAACTCGATGGGTCTTCCGGAAGAAGCTAGATGACACTGGGGCCGTAGCTAGGAACAAGGCTCGTCTGGTTGCTCAAGGCTATAGACAAGAAGAAGGAATCGACTATGACGAGACTTTCGCACCAGTTGCAAGGATCGAGGCCATCCGCCTTCTCATAGGCTATGCAGCCCACAAAGGATTCAAGCTATACCAGATGGATGTGAAGACGGCATTTCTAAATGGGCATCTCAAAGAAGAAGTATACGTAGCTCAACCCCCAGGATTCGAAGATGAGAAGCTACCCAACCACGTCTACTTCCTGGAGAGGGCCCTCTACGGACTCAAACAAGCTCCTCGAGCATGGTATGACAGATTTGCTCAGTTCCTTCTGTCTCATGGATACATAAGAGGTTCCATAGACAAAACTCTTTTCCTTAAGAAAGAGTCTACGAATATCTTGATTGTTCAAGTTTATGTTGATGACATTGTTTTTAGAGCAACTAACGAAATTCTTGTAGAGAAGTTTAAGGACCTCATGAGCAGTGAGTTTGAGATGAGTCTCATAGGGGAACTCACGTTCTTCCTAGGACTCCAAATATCTCAGACAAAAGAGGGAACAAGGATTCATCAACAAAAATACATCAGAGAAATGCTAGTCAAGTATGGGATGGACCACTCAAGGCCCATCGACACTCCCATATCACCAAACTCCAGGCTAAATGCCGATGAAACAGGGGTAAGTGTCGATCAAAGGAACTTCAGAGGTATGATTGGCTCTCTCCTATACTTAACTGCTAGTAGGCTTGACATCATGTTCTCAGTGTGCTTATGTGCACGTTTTCCAACTAACCCCAAAGAATCACACCTAAAAGAGGTGAAGAGGATTTTCAGGTACCTCAAAGGGAACGACAACTTGTGCCTCTGGTATCCAAGGAACAGTTCCCTTGAGCTCATTACTTATACAGATGCAAATTTTGCAGGGCACCTAGTTGATCGAAAGAGCACATCAGGAATGGCCCAGTTCCTTGGGTCATGCCTAGTCTCATGGGGATCCAAGAAGCAAAATTCAGTGGCACTCTCCACAGCTGAAGCAGAATACGTGGCTGCCGCATCATGTTGTTCCCAAGTACTATGGCTCAAGTCCCAACTTCAGGATTACGGTATGTCATTTGGCCCAGTTCCTATACTCTGTGATAATATTAGTGCCATTAACATTTCCAAAAATCCTGTGCATCATTCTAGGACTAAGCACATAGACATTAGACATCATTTTCTACGTGACAATGTTGAAAATGGGAACATCTCTATGCAACACTGTAGAACGGAAGAGCAAATTGCGGACATTCTCACCAAAGCTTTAGACAGACGTCTCTACCAGCGTTTTCGAATGCTTCTAGGGATGATAACTCTAAACTAAACGAGTCCCTGTTTGTCTCTCCCTCAATGCTTGATTAGTCTAACTAGAAATACATGATAGGGAACTGTAGGACTCAGTGCTTTCCTTTAGCCCAAAATGATCAACCAGAGTTCCCTTTAACCCTCTTTACAAGTCACTATGACGGTTGATCATAAAACCTACCCTAAGCTAAGGACCAGACAAACGTTTCTCATGAGCCAAACTCTTTATCCCAAAATCGAGTTGCAATTGTCTGGTTCTCTTTTGAGTTCCTCAGCCTCACAAAGAAAATTGAGTGTGAGTTCCCCTAACCTCTCCACTAAATATGACCTTTCTAGAGATCATGGGAACTGGTGCTAACAAGCAAGGGAACATTGGATCTGAAAAGATGAACCGTCACTAGGGAAATGAAAAATTGTGTCAGCCTCTGAAGCGTTTTGGGCCAAGCATTCAAAAAAAAAATCAAAAGACTTCCCCTGGAAGAAAACGACGCGTGTCAGAGGCGTGCTCGAGAAGTTGAAACGGCTCTCCGCTCTTATTGGCCAACAGTTATCGAGGCCTTTCTCAACTTCCCTTTTTACCCTCGTCTCCCTTCCTCACATAAAACACCATTTGCTATTTCTGGGCACTTCTTCATCTCTGACCCTCTGCAAATCATCTTCTCCGCATCCCTCTCACCCCCTCTTTTGAGAAAAGCTCCAAACTTCTTTCCTTCCCCAGAAAATTCACAATGGCTCCAGCCCATTCTTATGCCGAGATGAAGGCATGGATTCAAAACAACCCTAAAGCCCTTTTCCTCACCATGATGGTGGACGTCGAGAAGGAGCAAAATGAAGCTCTTCGCGATATTCTCATCGAGGGACTTTACAATTATGTAAGTCCCTTTCTTCCTCCTCCTTCGGCGGCACAACCTCCAGCACCGCCGACCTCCACTCTTCCACCTCCCTCTTCCTCCGCGATTCGCATCGTCGATAGTTTCGGATCCGAACCCCCTTCCAAATACGAAAAACCCAAACAATCCAAACACAAACACTCTTCCAAAGATCCCTCCAAGTCCAAACACCACTCCTCAAAATCCAAACACCACTCCTCCAAACGCAAGCACTCACAAATCTCTACTCCTTCATCCCTATCTCCCCCCATTCCAAAGAAAAAATCCCTCCTCAACATGGAAGAGGTCCTTAATCTGTCCAAACCCGACGCCTATGCCGTCGTTCACCCATCCGAGGTCGAGAAGCTCTTTCTCCCTCGTCCTCAATCAATCTCTGAGACCTCAGGTCCCAGGGACTCCACGATAATCTCTTCTTCCCCTGTTCCCATGGTTGAGGGAACTACTAACCCTCCTCCATCCTCTTCCTCCCCCAGAGTTCCCCCACCCACCTCACCCATTCCCACATCCCCCATCACTTCAAAATCTGCCTCTGGGACCTCCAGTCCCAAGGCTCGCACTCCTACTCCTCCTCTTTCCACTCCCAAGGTCCCAACTCCACAAAATTCTCCTCTACCTCCCTCTTCTCCCACCACACTAAAACTCCCTTCCCCACCTTCTTCGGCCCAGAAAACCATAGACCTCGACTCCGACGAGGATAATCTCCCCATCGGAGTCCTTGCTCGCCAGAAGGCCAATGCACCCATCGTGATGGGAACTGCTGAAGAGGAAGCCCAACTAAAGGCCCTCGAGAAAGAATTCGTTCGCGCACTCAAAGGGCCTTCCGAAAACCAAGGGGGCAAAGCCCAAGAAGAAGGGAACCCAGCACCAATTGACGGTGCTGAGACAAGCCGTCGTCGTCAGGAAGACGACGAGGAGGAAACAAGGCTGACCTCCTCCAATGATGAAGGGACCTCCAGTGATGACGCTGAAGAGGAAGAAGAGGCCCCCACTTACAAAGAACTTGCCAGCATCCCTGCTCCTGAACAACAAATGGTGGTGTCGACACAGGTCCCAGAGGAAAGGACCCGCTCACTGCTGATCGAAGCGGCTGACCCCCCTCAGCAAAAAGGAAAGACTACGGTCTCTAGGGGGAACTCCAAGAAGAAAGGGAAAGGAACTCTGCCCAAGAAAGTCCATATCTCTGAGAATCGCAAGCTCCTTCCCCCACTCATCCTCTCTGAAAGACAGCTCGTCGATGAAGGGCTAGGACAACTATGGGACCTGATCAAAGCCCAAGGATGGGACCACATGTGTAGTGAGGCCGTGAGTATTGATCCCTCTCAGGTGCGCCGATTCTACAACCATTTTGTGGTCCATGACAACGACACCAAGGGAACTCTCTCCCTCGAAGGCGATGACTTCATCTTCACCACATCTACAATCCGCCTTCAACTACAGGTCCCTGTCCAGGGCCTCCAGGAACTGCCCACCAAGAGCTGGGGCGACTTCAATAGCGAGGTGATCTATAACACGATCTACGAGGGCCGTGTTCCCACCACTGGCACCTCTACTCATCACCTATCCCTCATAGCCAAGTTGGCTCATCAATTCATCATCAACATGGTGATCCCTCGCCAATAGAAGCGCCTTGTCATCAACATCCCTAATGCCATCATCCTCTACCACTTCCTCTTCAAAAAGCCCATAAATCTTCCTCGCATAATTCTGGGACACATGGAGAAGTGTATGGCTTCCAAATCCCACTCCCTCCCTTATGCTGGCCTCAGCAAGAAACTCTTGCTCAGAGAGGGCCTCTACGACACATCCAAGGAAGAGGTCACCATAGGTAGGGAACTGGACATCTTTGTGGTCCACAAAATGCGTCACTCTGAGCCAGTGGAGGAACAAGAAAGGCTGTCATCTGGTGAAGGCACTCAGGATGGGAACACTCAAGTGTTGGTGCACATTGCCAACACTCTCGACAAGATAGCCAGGGAACAAGAAAAGATGGCAAGGGACCAAGAACAAATTGCTAAAGGCCAGGAAAAGCTTGTAAAAGTCTTGACACGGCTTTGTGATGCCCTGTTCCCACCAAGCCCATGATCTTTTCCTTTTTTTTCCTAGCCTCAATATTCCCACAAATAGTCTCTTGTGTTCCTATGTACATTTTTATTGCTTAAGTAATGAATGGTTTTTAGTATGATTGCGTGTTCTTTTCCTTCCTTATCTATGCGTTTACTTGTTTTCAATGATGTCAAAAGGGGGAAAGACAAAAAATGCGAGATGAGTTAAGTTGAAAAGATATCACAGAATACGCTATAGCTAAGGGGGAACAATTGCATAAAACGCTAAGTACGAACTCAGTGATTCACAAGAAGTGGCTCCCTAGGAACACGCGTAGGAACTCATTTGCATATCATGCTTTGAAATACTTGTTGATTTTTTTGTGATAGGTTTGTCATCATCAAAAAGGGGAAAATTGTTGGAACGATGTTGGGACCTCTGGTTCTAAACATCGGAACAACGATACAATTCTCCGAGTTTTAATAATGACAAACGCTATAAGGAAACTAATGTGCTTCGATCAAGTATTTCTAAGGAACACAGGTTGAGCAAAGAACTTCTACGAATGACTAAAGATCACAGGAGCACACAATGAAGAGTTCCCATCAAGGGAACTCTGAAGAGAAAAGTTCCCATGAAATGAGAACTCCCAGGAATGACCAGAGAACAAAGGCTTACACGATGAAGAGTTTCTCTCATAGGAACTCTGAAGAGGACAGTTCCCACGACATGAGAACTCACATGTGAGGATAAGGACCGATCATCGCATATCACGGGATCCTGTCTTGGACAGGATGAAGGCACAGTCTGAGGAGCAGACTGTCAGGATTGATCCAACGGTCCGATCAATTCAAGAAGTTGACCTAGTTCAAATTGAAGTCACATGTGAAGAAAGTACAACTTGGGCATCAAGCAAAGGGCATTTCGGACACAAATGAAAGATGCGATTGAAGCCCAAGTTCACTCGAGTATAAAGCCAAATGAATAGTGCTCGGATTGAGTACTTCTCCCAGAACTCACAAATACCCACAACAGAGAAAGAGAAAGAAGAAGAGAAGTCCCCGGCGACGAGTGTCAGATCTCAACGACGGTGAAGGTGAAGTTCCCAAGAGCAAGGGAACTGAATTGTAAGGTGTAAAGTTTGACTCTCTTGTTTTAATTGAGTAGTTCGCTTAGGAACTCAGTTGAGAAGGTTCATTAGTGTTGCTAGAGTTAGGTAGAACTCTTAGGAACAGAGAAGTTTGAACCTGGCTGATTGTAACTAAGGAACAAGCAATAAAATAAGAAAGTCATTCAAAATCCTCCAAGCGGAGGTAGAGGTTTACCCACACAACTAGTTGGTTGTCGTGGGGTTCCTGTATAAGGAACTGTGTTCTTTCAGCGTTTTAATTACTTGCGATATTATTCCTTCCGCTGCCTTGGGAACAGCTTAACAGCCAGTTCCCAAGCTCTTGCTAACTCGTTCACGATTCAACAAATATAATACTCCGTATTGCTGAATTTCAGGTAATAATTTAAAATTAAAGAAATCAAATGCCAAATGTCCTCGAAAACAAAATGGGATAGCATTCTGTGCAGCATTGATATTGGCAATAACATTTTATTTCCTTATAAACCTTGATATTATAATTCATAATAGATGATTGCGGAAATGAAACGAGGTAAGGACTAACAAGGATCACCAACTGCTCTCAGCTCACCAGTTTGGAGTGCAAATCTCCTGTGATTTGACAGGACGGAAGGAACTTTAACTTCCTCTAGCCTCTCTCTTATGCTGTTGCGTCCTGCTCCAGGGTTCCGCTCAGCAGCAGCAGCAGCAGCAGCAAGTATGGCTTGCAGCATTTGGAGGGGATCGCCATGGCTCACGATCAAAATCCCGCATCTGCACATACGCAGGTGTAAATTCCGCCGATGCATATAAATGGGTATTCATCATATCATTTCAAACTTTCTAATTACAATTATTATCAAGCAGAGCAGCAGTACCCTTGAAGTTCAGTTTCCATCCACTCCATGGCCCTTATCAGGCGCGATACGACATCACTGGCACTTTCCCCGCCTTCTTCTGGCTTCTCAAGTGGATCTTTCTCATCAAGGGCCCATATCTCTGGATACTTGTGACAGCAAAAGGAAAAACAAAATGGGATCAGATTTAATGTAACTAATTCCTGACAGGTTCTTTGTCGTGTCAAAGTACACCGAATTATAAAAGACCATGTCTAGAGATTGCAGCAGCACAACATACTCTTTCATGAGATTGGAGCTCGTAAGTGGGGCCAAAATAGCGCTCACGAAGATCTTCCATTACCTGCATAGAACGAGGGGACAGAATTTTGTGAGACAAAGTTAGGTACCCTGGGTCCTAGGGAGCACCCAGTTTCACTTTAAAGCACTTCATTAACATAATCTTTCGTTTCCTGAAATTAAACAAAAAGTGAATCTCGGTTAGCATTCCAATTTATCAACTACTCTTTCATAAAACACAGACCTTGCATCTGAGATATTATATCAATTAGCATAATGCGATATACAAGGTAGAAACGAGTCAATAAGTCGAGTTCTTACTGCATCTACAGCAAGTACACAAACAAAAATCAACAGATTAAACCAAAAGTCAACAAAATAATCAACGCAAGTGCTACATGTGCAGATAATGGCAAGCATTAACTGTTTTTTTATTTATTTAACTGTTATTTTATTTTATTTTATCATTTCTATGAATATCTGTTGGCACAAACAAACTGTTGCTTGTTTACACCAGGGATAAAAGTCATGTCTAGGGGCCATTAGGGTTGTAATTCCCATTCTATTAGAAAGCATGGGCTAATGTTACAGGGTTACTAAGGGGATGATTGACTAGAGATATGCACATTCCTTAGATGAGAAGACATCTCGCTGTATTTGGCATTTGGCCTTGGGCCAGTCCGATACATACTCTGCTGGTTAGCACTACAACTTCGGGAGAATGTCTTCAGCCTCGGGGTTGGGTGATTCTTCCAAGTGTGCTCGGTGTTTGTTAGCAATACATATCATTCATTTATAATCATATTTCTCCAAACAAAGCATTTCAGGGCAATAAACTAAGGATAGTATGCTTTCAGCCTTTCACCGATTTCGCACTTTATCTGAATTTACAAAAATGCCAGTGAAATGAAGTACAGTCATAATTTGTTGCACTTTAACAAGAAAAGAAAAACATTTCATTCTTTTTATGTTTCAAACATATCGGCATATCATGTCTTTCTTTATACATTTTTCAATCTGAAATCAAAATATGATACTAACCTTGCATTGTAGACTATCAAACGGAATATTCAAAACAGATGCAACAGTCCTAGCAGTGTGGGTTGTTCTGGCAAATGGAGAGTAACAAATCCTAACATTTTCCAACGGTATACTGGCATCCTCCAGTTCCTGCAATTGCAACATAAACTTCTCAAGGTAAATGGAAAGAAAAACAAGAGGTTGCCTTGAAGACAATGAAAGACTGCACTAGGGTTAGAAGCTATGGATAAAATTTGTACAACCTTACGAAAGAGCTCCCCAGCAGACTGTGCTTGGATGACACCTTCAGGAGCCAGCTGATATTCTTCGAGCACCCCATTTTCCTGAATGCAAAGAAAAATGAACCTAACAAAAAATGATAAGGCTATTCAAGATCGAGGCAATGAGCAAGAATCAAAAGGGCAATCACATCAAAATCATTAACCTATAAGATTACGAGTTTACAACATAAGTGAAACCAAAACAAAATCAATACATGAGGCTGTCCGCATACTAGCAATTCAATAATTAGGGCAACTGATTAGATCTAATAAGCAAATACAATTAATTCCTCAGAGTGCAGCACATAATAAGCAAATCACGAGTTCTGAGCAATCATCTTCATTAAGCAGGTCAGCTAATCTGTTTGCCAGAAGTAAAGCAAGGAACCAATTCAACTGAAAACCATGAGATGTTGGGTGAAATCAGAGCAGAGGGTTTATAATTTGGTATAAAAATGGTCAAACATTTACGAATGGATGAAAACTCAGCCCAATTTGAGTGTTGGGAAACCATAATTGCACCAAATTGATCACCAAGTAAAATTGTTGACCAGAACCGCAAACTCAGTACGGCTAACATTATCGAATTTGTTTATTGTACGCAAAGCCTATATATGGGAAGATCCAAAACAAATATGAAAGACAAAAATGGAAGAAGTGGATGGGAAATGGGAGACCTAACCAGAGATGAGACGATAAGGCCTCTCTCATTTGGAATGCTTTTGCCGTGCCTCAGAACCCAGAACCTGTTTCTCAGAAAAGACGTCGTCGCCATGCTGCCCACTGCTCTCCCAATCACCACCTCCCCTCTCGCGCTCTCACTCTCTCAGTCAGTTACTGGGACTCTGGGAGGACGCTCGACGCGGATGCCACGATTTTTATTTTGTACATGAGCAAAGAAATTAGGGGGCTACCTAATAAATAGGTGACGGACCTAAAATATATTTTCACATCTATATTTTATATGCATACTAAAGAAGAAGCCTCATGTCATTCTCTGTTTTATTTCGCTTATGTGTTAAGCTGTGATTAATTTTACATACATGGCGCCATCAATTATCCAAATATTTAAGCCTTTAAAAAAATACTTAATATATCTATTTATCTCTTAATCCAATAAGTTAATTTGTATTTATCTTTTATTCTAACTAATTGGATCTTTTATATATATATTATAAGATTCTACCTAATCTAACAATTTAAACTAGACTAACAAATAGATTATTTTACGTAATTTCTCTTTACTGATATATATTTATCATTTATCATTTATATTTTAATTATTCTTCACGAATTATTTTGTATTTATCCTTAAGTGCTTGATTATTCTTATCTAATTATTTTGTATTATCTTGACTTCATTCTTATCTCACCCCTCCTTGATTAATTACACATTTTCTAAGTTAATTATATATTCAAATTACATGATAAAAAATTATATATGCTATAATTAAATTTTTTTGATCATTTATATATATATATTTTTAATTTAAACATATATAAAAATTAAAAAAATTGTTAAACCAATTCATTTTCTTTTAATAAAGGAGAAAATAAAACATTTACTTTCAATAATTGTGTTCATATTCACATAAAAAATAAATTATTTATATTTAACCAAACCCGTACAGAGTACGGGTACTTATGCTAGTAAGGTTTCTAAAACCCAAGTTAATTACGAGCAGAACGAAGGAGACATAAAGAAATGATCCAACAATATAGTCCGTCCCGAAAAATATGAGAAATATTTTAACTGTGAAAATGGAAAAGAAAGCAAAGAATGTGCCGGACCTAATCCACTCAATTTTCCACGGACAACGTCAACCAATAAGCAGGACATTAACAAGCTGCAAATTATTGGTGTGGAGATGGGGAATGCCACATTAGGTGGCTTCAAGCAAGGAAACATTTTTTTAAACAAAAAAAATCAAAAAAATTAACGATTTTTTTACATGAAAAACCCAAGAAGGGGTATAGGACGAACTTTTATCAAAGTTCGGGGGTACGAGGCGAACTTTTCCCAAACCTCAGGGGTACCATCTGGAATAACTTTTTTTCAGGGCACCACTTGGAAAAAACAAAAACCTAAAGGGTAACAGACGAAATTTTCCTAAATTTAATTCTTTTCCAATAAAATAGCATGTTACTCTTTTATATTAGAATCATGTTTATGTTGAAACCCGATATAATACGCGCTATAAACGGGATTTTAATAAATACTAACTCTCGGGTTTCGCACAACCGAACGGTTTTCGTACGTGGATTATTCCTCCTCCCCACCCTTCAGCTGATTGTTTTTGTACTATTTACAAATAAAGCCTTTAAACTTTATACCGTAAATAGCGCGATCTCACTCGGAGATCAAGCACGTCGAGCTTCGGCAAACGAGATAGTTCTCGAGCCAGAGGGGATTTTCGACCCTTTTAAGTGTCTCATGGCCTGCCTATTTATATCATGCTCGAACTTTCAGATTTTAGCAATGGGCGATGTGGGAAGGCCAAATTTCCAAAGATGATGATGACGTGGCGCATTTGTAGTGGACCAATTTGAAAGATACGTGGGTGGTCACAAGGGTATGGAAGTTTTAGCTTAGCCATTAAGGTAAGCATTTTATAATAGTGGACCCATACAACTTGTTTCTTCGTGAATGCCCATGCAAGGCATCTGAATTTGTTGGCTTTCAGTGGGCTGACCAATTATATCATTCATTTTGGGCCATTTACAAAGTCATTTTGTGCCTAGCCGACGTATATAATATTTTTGCCTAATAACATTTTAGGCTCATATACTTTTTTGAGTATTACTTATATAATTTGCTCGTGGAGCTTGGCCTTGAGCCCGCTAAAACGAGAGATCAAGCATAGCCCACTTACTTATACTTATAGTTCCACTATTAATTACTTAGCGGTTTATTTCGCGCACCATCACAACCCCTTGGCTCGGTGTTCTCGTTCCACGAGGGCAACGAGACAATAAATAGGTGCGCCAGTCTTGCACCAAGCACAAGTGTTATTTGGTATATCCACAGTGCGATCCGAACTCGGGACCGGGTGGAATACGCGATCTTCGCGAAAGGAATTAGGACCTTGTCCTTAAGAGAGTTCCTGCCAACCTCGAGCCTTGCTCGGGTTGTGCGCACTTTTCGAGAGTTGGAAACTCGTCTCCAAGAGAGTCACCGCCAACCTCGAGCCGCGCTCGGGTTGCGCGCGCTTTTCGAGATTGGGATCTCGTCCCCAAGAGAGTCGTCGCCAACCCCGGGCCTCGCTCGGGTTGCGCGCGCTTTTCGAGAGTTGGGACCTCGTCCCTAAGAGAGTCACCGCCAACCCCGAGCCTCGCTCGGGTTGCGCGCGCTTTTCGAGAGTTGGGACCTCGTCCCTAAGAGAGTCACCGCCAATCCCGAGCGTCGCTCGGGTTGCGTGTGCTTTTCGAGAGTTGGGACCTCGTCCCTAAGAGAGTCACCACCAACCCCGAGCCTCGCTCGAGTTGCGCGCGCTTTTCGAGAATTGGGACCTCGTCCCTAAGAGAGTCACCGCCAACCCCGAGCCTCGCTCGGGTTGCGCGTGCTTTTCGAGAGTTGGGACCTCGTCCCTATGAGAGTCGTCGCCAACCACGAGCCTCACTCGGGTTGCACGCGCTTTTCGAGAGTTGGGACGTCGTCCCTAGGAGAGTCATCGCCAACCCCGAGCCTCGCTCGGGTTGCGTGCGCTTTTCGAGAGTTGGGACCTCGTCCCTAACAGACTCGCCGCCAACCTCGAGCCTCGCTCGGGTTGCGCGCGCTTTTCGAGAGTTCGGTCAACCTCGTCCCTAAGAGAGTTAGGACCTCGTCATTTTGAGAGTTAGCGAACCTCGTTCGCTTATAGAGTTAGGACCTCGTCCTTTTGAGAGTTAGGACCTCGTTCGCTAAGAGAGTTAGGACCTCGTCCTTTTGAGAGTTAGCGAACCTCGTTCGCTTAGAGAGTTAGGACCTCATCCTTTTGAGAGTTAGGACCTCATCCTCTTGAGAGTTTCCAACCCCAAGAGGGAAGCGAGGAGTGGATTCGCGCACTTAGAACAGAGAGTTTCCAACCCCAAGCGGGGAAGCGAGGGGTGGATTTGCGCACTTAGAACCTAGAGTTTCCAACCCCAAGTGGGAAGCGAGGGGTGGATTAGAGCACTTAGAACCGAGAGTTTCCAACCCCAAGCGGGAAGCGAGGAGTGGATTCGCGCACTTAGAACAAAGAGTTTCCAACCTCAAGCGGGGAGCGAGGGGTGGATTGGCGCACCTAGAACCGAGAGTTTCCAACCCCAAGCGGGGAGCGAGGGGTGGATTGATTATAGAATATTAGGACCTTGTCTCAACATGTGAGTATATACCGAGTATAATTAATTAGCGAGTCAAGTTTACAAGGCTTACCTCATTCCACGATATTTTTGGAAGGGAGGTGGTGATCATTGGCCACGCATGCACGTACCATGCAATGCCTGCCATACCTTAATTAGGCATGTGATTACCCCCGAACCCCGAAGCCTATGCCACGGGCTCGCTTGGAGCCGCATACAAAGAAGATCGCGGAGGCCAACCTCACGTGAAGATGACAGTGGAGATTAGCCTTACACCACCTCGCTTGTTTGACCTCGCTTTTATGGCCCCACCTTGCTTGTTTGACCTCGCTTTTCTGGCCCAACCTTACCTGCTTTTCCCAAATTGAAACGGAGGGGAGAGGACGCGATCCACTTTGATTGTTTCCCGAGAGTAGGTCGGATAGGGAGAGCCAGTCCCCACGGACGGCGCCAGTGTTGAAACCCGATATAATACGCGCTATAAATGGGATTTTAATAAATACTAACTCTCGGGTTTTGTACAACCGAACGGTTTTCGTACGTGGATTATTCCTCCTCCCCACCCTTCAGCTGATTGTTTTTGTACTCTTTACAACCTTTAGACTTTATTCCGTAAATAGCGTGATCTCACTCGGAGATCAAACATGTAGAGCTTCGACAAACGAGATAGTTCTCGAGCCAGAGGGGATTTTCGACCCTTTTAAGTGTCTCATGGCCTGCCTATTTATATCATGCTCGAACTTTCAGATTTTAGCAATGACCGATGTGGGAAGGCCATATTTCCAAAGATGATGATGACGTGGCGCATTTGGAGTGGACCAATTTGAAAGATACGTGGGTGGTCACATGGGTATGGAAGTTTTAGCTTAGCCATTAAGGTAAGCATTTTATAATAGTGGACCCATACAACTTGTTTCTTTGTGAATGCCCATGCAAGGCATCCGAATTTGTTGGCTTTCAGTGGGCTGACCAACTATATCATTCATTTTGGGCCATTTAGAAAGACATTTTGGGACTAGCCCACATATATAATATTTTTGCCTAATAACATTTTAGGCTCATATACTTTTTGAGTATTACTTATATATAATTTGCTCGTGGAGCTTGGCCTTGAGCCCGCTAAAACGAGAGATCAAGCATAGCCCACTTACTTATACTTATAGTTCCACTATTAATTACTTAGCGGTTTATTTCGCGCACCATCAGTTTATAAACATGTTTAAAACTAAACATGTTGGCAAATAAAATTTTATTTTATTAAACATACGAATTTCTAATTTCCGTTACCCAAGGTTTTAATCAAAACGGGAAAAATAGGAAAATGCAAGAGGTGGGATTCGAACACCCAACCTCATGCATCTGTCCACACTTAAACAATCCTCCCACATCACTATGTCATCATGTACTATTTCTTAAGGAACTCTTTTTATTTTATTTCTTTCATACTTTAGAAGCTACCAAAAACCCATCAATGGAGGCCTTGTTCCATCAAAATGATGTGAGAGTTGGCCATTCGCCTTTCATGCACCACCTCCATTGCACCCAATCCTCCTTTCTTGATGCGACCTCGTTTGAAGGGTTCTACGGATCTTCGTGTGGTATGAGTATTAGGTCTTGGATTTGCGAAGCGGAAGTCTTGAGAGGCTCGAACCAACTTGGATTGGCTTGAGTGTGTGCGAACAAGAAAGAACGAGAACGATTGAACACGAAAGCTTTGTGAAATAAAGTGGCGGCGCACGCATTAGGTTAAAGATAGGAGAATCCCTCAACTGATTCAATTAACCTAAGTGTGCGTAAGTTGCAAATGAAGAACATAGCACCTTATATTGGTGCGGCAAACACAAACCCTAAATAAGCTAGTGCGGCGCTTAGGGTTTGCATGCAAGCAAGGCCCATCGGCGCAAGGCCCAAGACTGACCTTCTAAAAACATAAAACCATAAATGGAAGTGTCTAACAATGGAAAACATGCTAAATAAGGCATAAAAATGATATGTCGCTCGTGGCTGGCACCGAAGTGTCAAGACATGCCATCGCAAGGCGTGGCGCGACGAGGCCTTGGCGAGGCGCCTGCGAGTCTAGGACGTTGTTGAGGGCGCTGGCGCGTGGAGCTGGTTGAGGTTGTCGAGAACCTCAAGTTGTGATGCGGGTCCGAGGGCTAGCGCGAGGGACGAGTCTGAGGTGGTTGGTGCTGAGGACTCATCTCGACGTTCTCCGAGGCTAACGACACATACGGTTGCGTGCGCCAGAGCGGTGCAAGGCGCGCCATGGCCTGCGGACAAGCGCGACACCAAGGACTGTGTCGCGGTCTCGATGGAACGGGACCTGGCACGGGTGACGGGTCCATCCGAGCGCAAGGTGAAGGCGTCGTCTTCCTGGGTAGCATCCGATAACGGGGTCGCATCATTTCTCTCCTCTTCTAAACCACACTCCCTTGCCCACCTAATCCGTCTTTCTCTCTTCTTCCAAGCTTTTACCTAACAACTAGACCTAATATGGTTTACATTTTTCAAGCCTATTCATCCCCTATATAAATGGGTGTTTGGAAAAGGAGGAAGACACACAATCATCTTCTCCTAATCCATTTGCATCCATCTTAGCCCAAAAATTTTCAGATTTTAATTTCACATTCTTTCCCCCAATTTGAAAAGATTTACAAGCTGTTTTTTAATTATTTTTTGGGATGTTTTGGCTCGTTGAACCACCTCTGACCACTAGCACCGCCATCCTCCGACCGAGCGCCACCCTAGGAGCCGTTAGAACCACCGCCGACCCGCTGGAGATGCTGATGCTCGTCCGCACTCTTGCCATTGTCACTGTTCACGTGAGAAGAAAGGAGGAGGAAGACTCCATTAGACCTTTTCTTAGTTTTGGGCTAAGGTTAATGCAAAAGAAAAGACCCATTTAATTTTTATTTAGGCCCAACAACTTCTTTTTAGAAGGAAAAGAATAGGAATCAACCAGTTAAAGCCAATTTTCTTCCTAGCCTCATTTTTCGTGTCGTTTCCGCTCCCATTTCGTATCGATATAATTTTTGACTAATATTTAATTATTATTTTTTAAATTAATCTTTATTTATAAATTAATTAATTATTTAGGGGATTTTGAGTAAATATTATAAATGGGCTTATATAAAGAAATTTATGAAATAAATTCCAATGCATGTTCGTGTAGACAATTTATAATTTTTATAAAATTATAAATGGCCTCATGATAGGATAATAATAAAAGAGATACTATTATTGAGCATTCTAAACTAAGTTATTAAAACAATAATTTAGACTAATTCCTTATTCATATAAAAGAGAGTTATGTGATTTAAGACTAAGAAATGAAATACAAACTTATTATATATTTGATTTTTTATGTTGTGATATCCAACCCTAAATTAGGTCATTCTCTCAAGAAATGTTCCGTCCGTGACTCCACGTCTTTGTAGAAACAAATCGAATCCTAAGGCAAATGGATATTATCCCTTGTACCCTTTTTAAATTCTTCAATTCCGTTAAGGATATTCTTTCTCTATGCTGGGAACTAATTGCGTGTTAAATAAATGAACTTAGGATTTATTTATGGCTAGATATAACGGTGTGTATCATTATTATTATTTGTACGATGCTAGTACTGAACTTAGGTACGATTGTTGTGGTTTTTCCTGTTTCAATCTATTTTCGAGATTTTTTGTGGATTAGTATAGAACTAGGGATGCAGGTTCTTCCCCTACCTTCTCTTTATAACCTAACAAGGGGTACAATTAATTGTCCTCTCTTACCTCGATATTTGGGTCATGATCGATCCCAAATTTGCTCCTTTGCGAGGGGGGATACTACACTCTAGCTAAGTGTTGGAACTTCATTCCCTTTCGTGGATTGGCCTTCGTAGCCCTCACACCTAAAAATCGTCAACTATATTCAATGTTTTATGAACTTAGAATGATAACTGCCTAGTGCACATTAATAAATGAACCATGATGGTGTAACACCCCTATTTTATCTTAAGGGATATTACCGTCAATGATCCCGGATTAATCTACCCAGAACCACCCAAGGCTAAAAAAAACATAACTTAAATAAAAAATGACTCAAATACGGAAATCTTATTCATTAGAAAGAACCGTAGTTCATTACAATAGAATTTTGTTTACAATAGATGTAGCATTGAAAAGAAGACTTATTTTCTAAAAAGGAATTATTGAAAATACGAGAGTGCTTCAAGGAAGACTCATATGATGATGAGTTCCTTAGCTTAAAGAGAGAGCTGGTGCACCACCTTTCGGATGTGTTGCTCTTGGAGAAAATTCTTTCTTCCTTCAACCTTGTCTTGCCTTGATCTTCAAGTCTTGAAACTACTCCTCTGAGTGCGTACCTCCTCTTGACTTCTTCAACTTAGAGATTTACCCCTTCCTTGATATGTCTCCTTATTGCGTCTAACATTGGATCCTTGGTCTTTGAGAAACGCCTTTGCACCCTGATGTCCGAACATGCAAGGGAAAAAGAAAAGAGGTGGATGGGTTAGTCTAATGAAAGACTAGCAAGTGAATGGAGGCTAAGGTATTAATGAAACATGTTGGTTTCGATCTCTAATGATGGTGATTGGTTGATAATCCAACAGGTTAATACTTCCATCGAAAAGAGGAAGACTATGAAATTTCAAGGTAGCTATGATATTACGAAAATGTGATTTCACTAAGAACAGATTTAACACTCTTGCCCAAGAGGAAACCTAATCGAACTTTCTTTAGAGATAGGACACTAAAAGGATGGGGTCCTATCGAAGCGTAGGTTGACACAATTATCGAACAAAAAGAAATACGAGATTTTTGGACGTAGAATACCACATGAGTGTGGTTCATTGCAAAATAGATTGAGAACTTTAATGTTTCGAAAAGTATACAATAGTATACTTTGACTAGTGAATTGAATAGGCATAGCAAGAACTTTAATGTTTCGAAAAGTATACAATAGTGTACTTTGACTAGTGAATTGAATAGGCATAGCGAGAACTTTAGCCTAATTCATGCTTTCGAGATTTTGGCATAGCATGAGACTTTAGCCTAATTTGTGAAGTTGAAATGCGACATAGCGTAAGACTTTAGCCGACATTTCTATTTTATGTGGTATTGCTTAAGACTTTAGACGAACTTCCTATTTCGACATTGCTTTAAGACTTTAACCAACATTTATTTTCCGTGTGACATTGTTTTGGACTTTAGACGAAACCTTTCTATTTCGTCATTGCTTAAGACTTTAGTCAACGGGGTAAGAGTAGAGTCATGACTTATATATAAAAATGTTATAAAAAAGGTGTTCCTAGACTTATGTATAACACCTTATTCTATACTATTCCGAGGAAGGCCTCTAAACGAGACACTTTAAACAAGCAAGGCCGCAAACATCGGTCCTAAAGTCCAGTACTAGTGTAACGGATAATAATAAAATTAATGAGGTCGTTATCTATAAGCAATAAATAACCTAAGTTCATTTATTGCAAACAAGTTGTTCTCAAACAAGCATGAATATTAAACGGAGCATAAATTCACATTTAATAAAAGAGAAGGGCAAGAGATCCATCCACTTGCCTTACGATTCGAGTAGAACTCCTGTGAGGCCGTAAGATCGCGAACGAAGAGCTTCTTGAGAGTTAGACCTAATCCGAGATTCACATTATAGAAACGAAATATTAAACTTCGTTATCTCGTTTTTACCTTACCTTATTATAACAACCCTTTTTATTAAAGGGAGTTAACTTATACTATTATTTTTGCATAAAATAATCCAAACATGCCTAATCATATTATTTTCATTAATATATCATGTTAGAAGAATATTTATAATTTATTTAAAATTATAAATATCTTAAGTGGGCATGCTAGAATTATTTTTCATAAAACTCTTTTACAAGATTCTAATAATGTCCTTTATGTAAAAATCTCAAATTAATTATGATTTATAATAGATTAATTTTTAATAAAATAGTAGTTAATTAAATAAGGGTCGGAATTATACCAACAAGACGGAACGGACCTTGGCTCGGGAATAAAATGGGCTGAGCGAAACAAATGGGTCGAAAATATGCTTCCTTTACAAGTTGCAAGTTGCTGAAAAGAACAAGAGAGGGGAATGGGCTTGCTACTTGTCTCCACACTCGGCCCACCGAAGAAATCTCGGCCCAGTATCAAGGTCAGCCCAAGAGAGAACTTCAGGCCTGATCCAACTCCTTTATCTTCTGTCTTCTTCGTCTCTTCTTCGGTAATACAGAGTACCTCCAGAGCAAGCAACAACGACGTACAGTAGCAGTAACGATTGACGGCGAGGCACGACGGTGGAGTTCGGTGAGGAATTCCGAAGGTGCGACGACGACAATGGTGGTCGGAACCAGAGGAGAAAAGGGTAGGAGAAGAGATGGCTTAAAAAAATTCAGATTTGTTTTTGGAATTTGAAAAGAGAAATCAGGCTTGTTTTGGCTTGAATTTGAACGAGGGAATCAGAGGAGATTTTTGGTGTGGCTTCCTTCTCCATTCTTCCCCTTTAAATAGCCCCAAGGAGCTCTTCAAATGGTAGGTTATAATGCCCCTTTTTGATAGGCCATTGGCCTATTTGGGTTGGGAAGAGGAGAAAGTGTGGGGAAAGGGGAAAAGGCGACATGATGGGTGAGAGGGAGCAGGCAACAAAGGTCTCTCCGGCGGACAACCGACGGACAATGGATAAAAACGGACAAGAAGAAGAACCGATGGGTTCTTGGGGAAAAAGCCAAAAGAAGTGGGTTTAATTTTAATAGAAAGGGTTTAATGGTAGAGAAAGCATCTTGGGATAGTGGTTGAGGAAGGAATATTTGGGAAGTTGACCCGAGAGATCTTGGATTCAAACCCGACTTTTACACTTCCATAAATTATTATTATTATTTTTGTTCCTATCCCCTAAATTCCACCATTTTAACACAAGCAAGAGGCTATAAGAAATTTTATTAAAATTTTGATATGAAAAATATTCTTGTTAAAATTTATTCTTTATTTATTATTTTTTTTAGACTATGTCTTGAGAATATAGTATAAAAACGAATTTACTATTTTTAAGGAAGAGAAATACAAATTTTCAAAAATTTTAAAATACATAGCATAATTAGCGGTTATTACAGATGGATTAGTACAACTTGAAAGACCATTCTTGCTCTCGGGTTTGAACGATCGCCCTTTCAATCTGAATGCTTATTCGAGTTTTTCAAGGTGGGCTTGGTACTTAAGCGCTCTAGAGCTCCGAATCTAATGAGGTTGGTAGAGATTTGATAAGTCGATAGATGTTTTTCAAAACTTGATGTGAAATAAATAAAGGTTCCCAACTATATTTCAAATTCCTAAGGAACTACAATTGTCGTAGTATCCTTCCTCGTAAAATTTTATATCTCTTTTCAAGATGAACTGCTTTCCGTTCTCTGTAAGCTCGACATATATGGTATTGCTCCCAAAATCTCTCATCTATTAAAGAATGTTACGTTATAAATTCTTATCCATGAGAACTATCCATTCCACATGTTTAGTCTCCTTAAAATAATTTGTTTATATTTCTTTCTGCACTTTTGCCTGATATCCCTCGCCCTTTGTGAAATTATAAGACAATAGAGGAGTCTTACCAAAAAGGTTGAAGACGAAGACTAGGAGGTTTGAGGAGTGCTATTTAGATTCCGAATATGAAGAACAAACTAAGTAAAGAATTCACCCTCTAGGTGAAGTATCCAAGAAGTGGTACATGTCCAAAAGTTTGGTTATCAAGAATAGAAGATCAAGGCAAGTCAGAGTTGAAGGAAGAAAGAATTTTCCCTAGAGCAAAACATCCGAAAGGTGGTGCACCAGTTCTTCTTTCTTAAACTAAGAAACTCATCAACATATGAGTAATCCTTAAAGTATCATGTATATTCAACAAGTCTTTTTGAATAACCCTTTTATAATATGGGTTTTACTTTCTGCTACTACATGTTATGTAAAACAAATACTATTGTAGTGAACTATTGTTCCTTTTGATGAATAAAATTCCGCTTTTAGTTTATTTTCCTTTAATTATGTTTAAGTATGTACTTTTGATCCTTGAGTGGTTCTTGGTGGGTTAATATGGATCATTGGCGGTAATATCCCTAAGGAAAAAAAATTTGGGTGTTACAATTATGGTCACGGAGCCGAAATGTTTTAAATCGAGTTTTTATTGACTTGCTTCGAAAAGATAAAACCTTTCTCCAAATTCTAATTCCAAAAGAAATTTCAATTCGAAAATTTCTTCTCAAAAGCTTCAAAACACAAGTAAAAAGTTCTTTTAAAGAAATTTCTAAGTTAGTTATTTTTGCTAAAAGTTTCAAGTCAAAACTCATCTAAGTAATCATTATAAGTTGGAAATTCTAAGATGCTATGTTCGAAAGCCAAATTATGCGTACATCACAAGTTTTTTTTCCGTAAGAATTGTGCGTATCACAAGTTTAAAAATATAATGACCACAATACCACTGTACCTGATTAAAAAAGGATGACAAGAACAAAATACCATATTTTAATAAGAAAAATCGGGAAACTAGACGCACGGTACCGACCAAAAGGTGATCGGTAACGACCTGTCTGGGTAGCGATAAAACTTCAAAAAATCAATATAAAAGAGATCTAGGCTGAAGGATCCACCACAACAAAGCTATGCATGTAAACATGAACCAAAGATCAACCAACAATAATCTCATGAATGACTTTCGCCATAAGTAAACAAGCACATATCTCAACTTTCATACAGATAGAAACTTGCAATCCTACTTGTTATCTAAAGGTTTTAACTTTCGCTTCAACCCAAATATCATCCAAATTCACAATTTAATCTTGAAACTCAATTACGAATATGAACTTGCCTCGACTTTCATCAAGGAATTAAGAACAAACAAGAGGGATAAAGGATAGAGATTTAAAGGAATGGTCTTGATCAAAGATTCATGCTTTAATCATGCACAACTTGTCGGGTTTCACCACAACCCTAGAAAAATAGATTACTCACGAGTCATCATGCAATCAACAATCAAAGAGAAAAAAGAAGACATGATTTAAAAACAAACAAGCTTTAATCGAAAGAACAATTTACAAATCTCAAAGCAAACTTCCAAAGCCCTCTCAAAATTGTCCAAGAGCTTGGAATAAAAGTTAACCCTAGAAAACCAACTTGCAATACTCGTCCGTCGTTCCGTCCTCTCCTTAGAAAAACACCTAAAAACTGTTTATATAGTAGTAGGAATGTTCTCAAAAGGAAACTAAATTCTATCTTAAAAAGACCCATAAATAAAACATTTATTAAGACCTAACTTAAGGCGCAAGTCTCTTCTCGCAAGCCACGGACGTCGCTCGGCACCGACCCAGAGTGGGTCGGTCACGAACTTGGCCTGCACTTGATTTCTTCACTTCGTTGCTCGAAACTTGTCCCAAAGTTTGGTTCTTCTTAAATGTTTCTTCCTTAAACGTTCTTGGTCCTCTTAGACTTCCTTAAGCTCCTTCTAAGACATCTTCATCTTGCCATCTTCCTTCTTGAAACTCAACAAAGCTCCAAAAACAACGACTTTGGCTCTTCTAGCCAACACCGCCACAAGACAACTCTAACGCCACCTCCTAGAAAGCTTAAAACCAGAGATATCTCCTCCTCAACGCTTTAAACACCTACAAAGACAACAAGCAAACACAAACGACTCCAACTCTCGAAAGAGTGTCGGAATTATATGCAAAACAACACAAAAGAACTAGAAAAGACTCAACCTAAACTAGAAAAACGACCCACAAAAACTAACTAAAAAGTGCGACATCAAAACACCCCATACTTAGACTTGCGTGTCCTCAAGCAATCACTTAACATGCATCAATACCAAATAACAAAGCTCAAGAATCGCCCTTAAGGAAAAAGAAGCACAAGTAGAATAGTGAGCAAACAACTTCCACATCATAGCACACATGAACATTCTAAGCAATCACAATCCAACCTCACCAAGGAAAGTGTTTCACTCAACTCTCAAAGTTTTTAGGGTATATCAATAATCACTCAACTCAAATTCCAAACACAAAACCTCATAGTCAATGGAACTTATATAAAAAACTCTCCACCGAAGAAATCAAAACAAGTCAAATCATCAATTGAACTTAGGGGGCTCAATGAAAACTTCAAAGAAGTCTCATTCGGCCGGGTTGTAATGGGGCTTGGTAATTCAAAGGGCGTGGAAATATTTTGGTCTTGTGGTGCTAACTAATCCGGGAACCAAGACTCCTAGACTACACAACACTCAACCAACACTCTTTCTTCTTACAATCACCAAACACTTCAAACTTTACAATGCACTTCCCTCTTCACCTATTATGTCTTTCTTCCTTTCTTACTTAGAAGGTTTTGGACTCTTGCACTTATTACACATCTCTCCCCCCCCCCTTTTTTTTTGAGGGGTCGGTACCGAGCTTCTTTGGGTCTGTAAGGAGCTGCATTGTGCAATTTCGAGCCCAAAATACTTCATACTTTAATTTTCCAAAGACAACACTCCTTCTCTACCTTTCAAAATCACTTTATTTTCACCCAATCAATCCACAACAATCTCCACCAATCCACTCTAAGTCCTAATTCCCGGATCAAAGGGTCAAGCTTATCATGGCTAGGGAATTTTTGTGGAGCTAGAAATAGGCTTGAAAGCTCAAGCAAAGGGCTACAAACAGAGGGATCATGTATAGGTAGGGAAGAGAAATATAATAGGCTAATAAAAATAAGTTCAAAATCATTTGATTCAATCAAGTAATGAGCAAATCTCCATTGGTTTCAAGTTAAAGTTAAAAATAACCATGCCATTGACAAGTGGTAAATGCATTTGGAAGAGTAAATCACACATGAAAGAAGAAGGAATAAGATCAAAATTCCTTATAGGCCAAAAATATCCCACTTAGGTTCAATTTGTTGGATTGCTTTCGCTTAGAAATATGCATACTCAATATCCATCATAAGCTCAAAATTCAAAAAGCAAGATCATGATTTAGGCAATTCTTTTAAAGCATGCTATAGGATTTACATGATGATGCAAGCAATTTCTATCCTAGGACATCTAAGAAAAAGGGCATTCATCCATCAAAAATCAAAAAGAAAAAGACTCAAGCAAAACTAGACATAAACACAAGAAAACACATAACTCAAACAAGTAATTTCCCAAACCACCCCATACTTAAAACATCAATGTCCCCATTGATTAGAAAAGTAAAGAGAAGGGAAAGAGAAACTAACTTGGACACCTTGAAGCGTTGGAAGAGGAGGAGAATCACTCTTGAGGAGGAGTAGGAGGTGATGAAGTGTGGAAGAGTTGTTGCGCCAACCAATTGTTGTATTCCACTTGAGCATTCCACCTCTCGACATCTTGCTTGTGGTCCTCATAGTACTCAATACGGAAATCCTTGAGCTCGTTTTGGTGGTTGACGAACTAGTTGTGGTGGTGGTTAAGTGCCCCATAGAGGTGGTGTTGGTGAAGCAAGAGGGCGTCCATCTTAGCGGATAGAAGAGAGATGTCGGGATTGCCACCTGAGCTCGACCCGGTGTAATATGTACTTTGCCCTTGAAAGTGAGAGCCGCCGGACCCATCAAAGCCATAGGGGTTGGGGTAGTAGGGTACCATGTCAGTCTGAGGTCCCATGGTGAAGTCCATAGGGTCGGCACCGTGCTGAGTATGGTCGGCACCGCCCCATTCCTGGTCGTTACCGACCTCTAATGGGTCGTCCCCGACTCCCCTGGGCTGGCCTCTTGGTGCTTCCCATTCAAAGATGTGTTCTCTCGGAGGCGGGTTAGGCTCGGCCCTACGGTACCTGCTGGGCTGACGTCTAATCGTCTCATCAACTCGAACATTGGGCACCAAAGGGTAGGGTGTAGGAGCCCATGCGTCATACCAATTTGGGCGGTAGAAGAGCTCGAGATTCTCCTTGGTGAGCACCACGTCGTGTGTGCCCTCATCTAGTTTGAACTTGTTGACGAAGCCGGCGGCGGTTTGGTAGACAACCTTAACATTGGTATAGTACTTCACATCCATGGAAATGAATCTCTTGGAGAAATAGGCGGAAAGTTTGATCTTCAAAGACTTAGCAAGGATAACTACGAGCCAACCGAAGTAGGTGTTGTCGTGGTTGTGGTGGCCACGGTGGGCAAGGACTATTGTGGAGTACTCGAACCCCAGATTCATTTGCTTGGGCGTCTTGATGGGGAAATCCGGAAATCCTTCGTTGTGTACATCCCAGACGGTGCACGCAAGCCAAGATGCTTGTTGAACTTCTTGATGTCCATTTCATGGTGCATGTTGCCAAGCTGAAAACCGACAATGGACTTGTTGAAGTCGGTGTTGTCCACTCGCATGTTAAATTCGGACATGAACTCACACGTGAGAGCCACGTGGTGCGCCTCAATGGGATGTAAGATGAGGGATTGAGCCCCGATCTAAGAGAAGGCTTCAAGTATCGCCTCATGGAAGCCGATCTTGTTGGCGCCGTCTCTTTGATATGCTCGCACAGAGACGTCTCCTTTCCACATTTCAATGAACCGGTCTCGTTGCTCATCAAAAGCAAACTCCACATAATCCTCCTTTTGCTTGTTCTTCTTTTGCTTCTTGGCGGGTCGGCTTGATGAAGAGGCCATTGTCCTACAAAACAATTTAGCTCCCAAGATAATTTCCAAATTTATAAAGGACAAAAACCACACAAAGATCACACATAGAACCACCAAAGAAGGACTCCATACTTACAATAAGCAACATGCTCCAATTTTATAAGAAAAATCTCAACCAACATGCTTAATCATGAAAAATAGGTAAGTAGAGGGAAATCTCATGCCTAAATCACTCAAATCATGGAAAAATCAGCTCAATAAGTGTGCAATCATCAAGATTACGAGGCAACCGGGGTCGGAACCGACCCTTGGAGGCTCGTAATCGTACAAATACGTGCCAAAGTACTAGAGCAACGATACTAAGGGGTCGTGACCGACCGGGTTCGGGTCGTCACCGACCGTGCCGGGCAGAATTATGCTCGAGAAATCAGCACAAATACCTTATAATGGCTACCATAAATCCTAGAAAAATCATATGTGCCAAAACCAACCAAACAACCAAGTATCAAGCAAGAAATCAACTCACAAACCACAAATCATCATTATATCATGTAGATCTAATCATCAAGGCACACAAACAACCCAAATTCCATATTCAAACCCAAGAACACCCAAAACCTAGATTTTCAACTAACCCTTCGAAATTAATCAAAAAAACTTGAATTTAAGAGCAAAGGAGTAGAGGAACATACCGAAAACGAGTGTAACTAGAAGAATGAAAGTAGAAAAAGGGTCGTAACCCAACACTTGGAGCGGTTCAAAAATTGGGGTTTATGAGGGAGGGTTCCAATTTTCGGTTTTTGGTGAAGGAATTGGATGGATTATGTAGCTCAGGGATGGACTTTGGTAGATTTGAGAGGAGTAGTGGTGGATCTTTGAGGTTTTGAGAGAAATGGAGGCAAAGGAATTTTTGAGGGCTATAGGGTCGGCGGTGAGGTCGAATGTGGGGAAGAAAGAGGGGAAGGATTAGGGTTAAAAGGGTTAAAAGTGCAGGGACTTACTTGCAATTTTCGGAAATTCCGAAATTTTTACCGTATTTGCTGCAGGGTCGGTACCGACCGGGTTCGGGTCGTAAACGACCTCCCCTGTACGTTTTGTTCCCTTGCGTTGTGGTGTGTTCTAACCCTCTTGTTCCCTTTTTGACGCCTCGGGTCCCTACAAAACTTTAGTGGAGATGCAAGACAAGAGTCCTAGCTACTCTAAACTAATAAAAACAAATTAATCTAAGCTAAAAAGTCAAAAATGAAAAGAAAAGTGAAAAAGCGGGTTGCCTCCCGTAAGCGCTTTATTTAACGTCTTTAGCTAGACGAGGAATACCTCAGCTTAGTCGGAAGATGTGAGAGCCCATGTGGCTTGGATTTCCTCATCGGGTTCGTCCCTTGCATAGTATTTCTTCAATGGATGCCCGTTGACCTTGAAAATCCCTCCATTCTCGTCTATCAGGTCGACCGCCCCATGTGGATAGATGTGGTGAACCACGAATGGTCCACTCCATCATGTTCGAAGCTTTCCGGGGAAAAGTCGAAGTCTAGAGTTGTAACACCCCTATTTTGCAACGATAGGTGTTATCGCCAGTGACTTCGGATTTTACCATCCAAAGTCACCCAAGGCTTTATAAGGTATTAAGTTAAATAAAAGCATGCGGAATTATAAAGTTATTACAATTAAAAGAGTTGCTCATATATGAGACTTTAGAAGTATTAGTTACATACCATGGTTTAGTTTAACAAACATAAAATCTTAAGAGTTGTCAGGCAACGGAAATTAAATAACATTGTTTTTGCATAAGCGTAGAGTAACCCGAAAGTGAGCAAAACATCATACTTGGGTTGGTAAGTATCGAAAATATTATTTCGAAGTATTCGAGATGTGTTTCGAGAATTTTATACTTTAAGTGGAGCTATTAAGAACAGAATTGAGTAGACCTCGAGATGAGATAACTCTTAAACCGAAAGAACGAACTACTAGATTGTAAGAACGTCTTAGAATAGAATGAATGTTGGGAACGTTAATTACACATAAACTTTTAGAAAACCTCTCGCGCCCTTGCGGACCGAGAGCCGGATCGATCATTTGAGACCGGTCCGATTTTGATTTCTTTTAATGTGCTTAAGCACTTACTTTCTTTCGTGATCAAAACTTTCACATTAGTTAACGATTTTTAAGAGTGTGGGGGCCATGAATGAGCCGACGTACCACTTACGGGAACTGAGTTCCGACACCTAGCTAGGGTGCACACGTCCCTCCTCCGAGTAGGAGCAGACATAGATCATGATCCTTACAGTCGTAAGAAAGTTGGTATTTCACGATACGACTTAATATGTTATATAGAGGTGTCGGGCCAGGCCCGCACCCCTTACTACACTACTTACGAATTTAATTACGAATCTCGAAAAGAGATTTTAAACAAGCAAACCATACAACAAGTCTAGCAATAATTCCTATTAACGATAGTAATAGTAATAATGCTAAAATGGTCATTATTTCTAACAATCGGTATTTCCTAGGTTCGTTTTTATTTAGCAAGTAAGGTGTTTGCAACATTGAACAAGTTAACGGAATCGAATTTATCGAAGGGTTCAAGTAGAATGTCCACTTGCCTTGGATTTCTTTCGGAATATTCGTAACTCGGAATTATAAACTCCTAGAGACGTCGAGCACTTCGACCTATTTGATCGAAAGGAAAGATGAACGGAAACGTATTAAAATCCTTATTTTAATATTAAATACGCTTTTCTCTTATTTTTCTCTTCTAAGAGAAAGAACATTAAATCTAAATTATTTTAGTTAACAATTTAGATATGGGATAGAAAATAATAATCCTTATTATTATTTTCAAGATAATACTTTTTTTATGATTTAAAATATTTATTTTAAAGACACATGTACAATGTTATTTAAATATAAAGGAATTTCCTTTTAAAACCATATGCAATAATTAAAACCTACTTAAAATATGATTTTCATGTACTTTATTAATTCACAAGTCAAACTTTATTTTATTCCCAAAAGTTTATTTGACAAAGCAAATTTTGACATGCAAGCATATTTTATTTATGAATAAACCCTTTTTACAACTATCAAAATTTTATACAAACTACTTAGTAAAAATTATTATTATGATCAACATTAATATTTAAATCTCATGAATGATATATTATAAAAATATAATAAAGTCTCTAATTGACATGCATGCATATAATAACTTATAAAAATACTTTATTTCCTACATGCAAGATAATATACTAATTAAATAGGGTATGATTATAACAATTCCTTTTTATTTTATTAAAAGGAGTATATATATACATATTTATTTTCACCTAGTGAACAAAACTAGGTTACATGCAAGAAAGGATTTTTCATAAATATTTTTTTAAAAATCCATGTACTACTATTTTAATTTTTCTTAAGTGGATAAAAGCCTTATAAATTCATTTTAAACTCTAGATGGTTTAAAATATTTTATCAATATTTATTTTAGCTAGAATTGACATACAAAAGAGTTTTAAGCTATAAAAACTCTTTTAAAAATACATGTAAGACACTTCTAATGTAAATAAAATATGTTATTCTTATTAACTTCTATTTTATAAAAAATCCATAGAAAAGATTATTCTTAAGTTTATCAATACATGCAAGAGAATTTAATTTATAAAAACTCTTATAAAAGTACACACAAAGGTACTTTTAATTTAAAAGATCAAATTTGTCTTTACTAGACTTATTAATATTAAAAATTCATATAAAAACAATTTAAATGCTTATAAAGGACATGCATGAAGATTGCATGCATGAAAACTTTACATTATAAAATTACAAGTCACACTTTTACAATCAAAGAGTTTTTATGTATAAAAAGAGAAAAAGGTCTAGGCCCTTTTACATAGAATAAAATCAGAATTTTCTAAGTAAATAATCATTTTTATAGATCTTGGATTTATAAAATTTCATTTTATAACTTGTAAAAATAAATCCCTTAAAAATCATTGCATGCAAGTTATTTTCTTATAAAAACATGTACAAGAGTAGAATTTTACTTAATCTGATTTTTTAGAGATAAAATGGGCAAAATGGGCTCATTTAAAAAAATACATAACAAAATCAGCCCATAATAGTGTAAATAAAAAGGCCCAAAAATAGATTTATACCCTTCTCCTTCTGGTTGAAACACGCAGAAGGAACCAGATGGGAAATCAGACGGAACGACGACACAGAGGAGGGAGGCGACACCAGGCTGGGGGCGACGCCGGCGTCTCCTGGGCGGCGAAAAAGGGTGGCGCGGCCAGGCGGAGTAGGCTGGGGGTGGTCGGAGGTGGTTGTTCCCAAAAAAAATAAAAACCCAATTTGTTTTGATTTTTGGAAAAAAAAATCAGATTGTGTTTTAGGGGTTTTTGGTGATCAATTAGGAGTTTTTGAGAGTAGTGTATGCTTTCTCTGAAGTTTATGAGGCCTTTAAATAGGCAAATAGGTGGAGGATTGATAGAAGAGGAGAATCAAGCTTATGATTGCTCCAAATCTCTTCAATGGTGAGTGAAAAAAAATTGATAAAATAATCTATAAAAAATCTAGAGTGGAAGGAAATATTGTCTGCATAAAACATACCCAAATCCCCTCTCTTTAAGTCTCAAATCGAGCCTCAACCGATCGAAATTTCGGTTTGGCAAAAATTCCACTGAAAAGGAAAGGTTTAAATACAACTGGTTGTATTACAATATCAGAAAAACAAACTAGCATAAATGGTAAAGGAGTGGGAGAAGGTGTAGGAAGTCAAGGGTTCAAATCTCACCCTTGTCTTTATTTTTTTTATAAAAAATCCCATTTGATGATATATGGATTTTTTAAATGGGCCGGGCTAAGGCCCATTGCTTTCTTTTTAAGAAAAAAACTATTTTTTTTAGAAGAGCATTTCCGTTCGGATAATAATTTATTATATTCCATTTTTAATAAATTTTATTTATTAGATTAATTATTTCATAAGAATTATACTCCATTTATTTTAGAGAAAAGTTTCGAATAAAATGAATATTATGAATTTATTTTATTCAATAAATGATTAATGATTAAAATTAAAAAAAATTAATCCTAAAAGTAGCGGCTATTACAATAGTACCCCCTTAAAAATAGTTTCGTCCCCGAAACTAGGAAAAGCTTAGGACGGTATAATGTCATAACACGAAGATGGCAACAAACGCGCACTATTGTTAGGTGACAACAAAAGTTCTAGTACCCCCTTAAAGAATATTTTATTCTTTACTTAAGACGATAGTAACTTGAGAAACATCTCTGCATCTTTTGCTCTGTATCCCAAATTTCTCTACTCGTTCCCTCATCATCATTCTTTGGCTAGGGTACCTAACTAGGGCAATTATTTATTATAGTTTCTCTACTCGATGTTCCACGAACTTGACGCATCTAAGCACTCAACCACCTTCTGTTGGGTTAGTGCAAGGTTCTCCAAACTTACTCAAGTTCTAGAAGGATCTAACTTTTTGAAGTTACGAATGGAATAAGCATCTTAATTGAAACGAGCACATGAGTGTCTCTAGGAGACGAGTGCGAAAATGACCAATCCATTCTATACTTCTAGAATAGAATCAAAGCAGATGGATTCTCTTAAGATGGAAGTTAATTAAATTCCCGAGATGAGAAAAAAAAAGGTTTGGAAAGTGGGCCATGCCTTGGAAGGAGAATTTCGATTTTGAACTTCTAAAGAAGTTGCTATTGGAACGAGCGATGGTTGTATCACAAGAGAATGTAACCATCTTATGATATTGCCTCCGAACAAATTAACTATCGAGAAGTGGGTTGAGTATCCTTCTATATTATACTTTGAAATTCTTATAAGAAAGTAGTTTTTTTATAGACAAGTCTGAATCCGAAAGACTAAGTGGTTTCATTCCACCAATGTGATCAGTATCGGGGAACTATTTCCAACATAGTCGTTTAATGCGTATATCTTCACAGGAATAAGACCTGAATTTCTACCTCAACCATGTGATCAAAATGGGAGGTAAAAGTCCATTCTTATTCACCACCATGAATCTATATTGATTTTTTTTTTGATTTGTAAAACTACAACTTTATTCTGGTATACATGCAAAATTTTATGGTGAACTTCGTAATACGATGAATACGTCGTAAAGGTAAATCATGTATTGACTCAAAACTTTTTCTATATTAAGATAACGATGGGAAATAATTTATGGTGTGACAGGCAAGGATATTATATGATAACCCAAATCATATTACAGAATTCGAAAAGAGACACTCTTACGAGGAAGAGTATCACAGGCAAGGTCCGAGATTTCCAACTATTGTGGGGATACAAAAGCGCCTTACTGGCAAAACTAACTTGATTACAAGTATCAAAATTAGATAGGAAGGAGCATCCATCTATTCCTCTGGAACATCTAACGCAAAAGGTTCGTCACTGCGGTGCATCTCATGGAGTTGTTGACCTTGACTCTGAGATGTCATTGGCCCTTTTCCCTTAATATGAGCAGTTGACTGTACCGAAGCATTTCCGACAGTCCTATTTGAGGTCGGAGGGTATTGGGATACCAAGTTGGAGCGTGCTTGACCTGATTTGCTTCCCGTTTTCCTACAGTTAAGGCGGAGATGTCCTACTTTTCCACAGTTGTAGCAAGTTCTGCGGTCCTTATAGCAATTCCTGTTGATGTGTCCTTGTTCTCCACAGTTGTGGCAAACTATTGGACCTTCTTAGATTCAGATCCTTGGAAGGACCTTTCCTTAGTTGACTCAGGTCTCCTCTTGTTCTCGTTTGACCATCCTGAACCTTGTGGCGATGCTGGTCTCTTAAACCCACTTTGATTTGAGTGATGAGGCTTTCCACCAACGTTCTTTCTGCGTTCAGGTTCACTTAGAGTAATCTCCATTCGGTAAGCTGCATCCACATAATACTCGAGTGTCACGAAGTGACGGTTCACCATCCAAGGTTTAATGGAGTCGCTCATCCAATTATGGAAACGTCGGATCTTCTGCCGCTCAGTAGTTATTTCCTCCTCGGCGTATTGTAGCAAATGGTTGAACTTCTTTGCTCTTTCCAAGACACTGAGCCCGTGGACCTTTGGCGAAAGCAGCTCGTCCAGTTTCTCGTCTTTCATGGCAGTAGTGAAGAAACGATTCATCATTTTATCCTTGAACATATTCCAAGTTAGTTTGGGATGGGTAGCCAAGCTCGAGCTCTCCCACCACTCTCCGGCTTCGCCCTTAAGTTTCAGGGCAGCCATGTGCACCTTGTTAGCTTCAGAGCAATGCACGTTCCTTAGCAACCTTTCTACATGAGAGAACCAATACTGAACTCCGGCAGGATCTCCACTTCCGTCATATGATATCGGTTTCATAGTGTTGAAGACCTTAAGGCCGCTTGCAAAGCTTGTCTCCACTTCTTTCCCACGAGCTTCAACTGCTCCTTGTTCCACCTCTTGATTCTCCACATCAACTGGATCTGGCACAACAGGAGGAATCGACTCTCGTACTATTTCTCGAAACATGGCCCGAAAGGTTTCCATAGTGCCTTCATTGAGCACTAGAGGAGGGTTTGGTCCAGGAGGACGATTGACACGAGGCAATCCTCTAATTTCGGATTGGCTTTCCTCGTTCTCATCTCTAACTTGAGTTTGGTTTCGGTGGCTAGTAGCTCTTGTATCCACCATCTGAGTAACGATACACCAATGTTTCCTTAGTTATTTAACATTTGTATTAGACATGTATTAGGCACATTCTTACAAAGGAAGGATTACTTCTATTAGAACTTTTAGGGGAGCAAGATTACAGCAGGCTTTATATAAGAAGCCATTACACTAGAGACTGAAAAAGGAATAATGCCGACTCGAATTTTCAGAGACAGAACGAAAGTCGAGAGGAGTGGACTAGCTCACTCCTTTAAAACAGACAGTACAAATAAGACAAATTCTAGGAATGGTCGGGGTAACTATATTGATCGAGGAAACCGTCGTCAAAGAGGTTCTCATCAAGAATCCCGCTCTCATTGTCCAGCACTAAGTTGGCCTGCTCAATCCGCCTGCGACGATACGCGTTCCTTGCGCGAAGTTCGCTTAGTCGGACTTCAACTTGGAACTGTTCGTCTTGTTCGGCCATTTGTTTGTTTAGCCAGCCTTCTTTTCGTCTCTCCAAGAGGTCATAGTTCATGTAACAAGTTCGGCTTGGACGGACGTCTGCAGTGGGAAGAGCGTCCACGTTTTGGTAGGACCTTATTTCTTCCGACCGCACTCCCTTACGTTGGAGGAGATAGTCGTAATTTGGCTGACGGATCCTTGTTAGGTTTGAACCACTGATTGGATATGGGTTTCTTGTTTGACCATTTGCTTGGTGATGGGATGACTCACCTAGAGTCCAGTTAGCCCATCCACCTACTTGATAGGCCATTGAAGTTTGACTTGTGATTTGGTAGTGTGGAGTCTCCGTCATATGTCCCCATGGATGATGTCCTGAGCAGTCTTGCTCAGTGATTTCTTGACTTGATTGGCCATGAAGTGACTTATCACCTCCCCTCTCGAGGTACTCCTCTTCAGGGCTCTCCTTCTCGAGATTTATCTCGGGTGCATTTTCATGCATTTCCTCTTGCATTGCTAACTCGGGGTTGTCCTCGGGGTATCCATATGGCAAAGGCGGCCATTGAGCAAAAGCCTCATCAAGCTCTTGGGCGGCCTTTTTCGCTTCATCCCTGATTCGGGTTAAACTTCTTGTGAGTACCATTTTCTGTGGAGGAGAAGAAGATGTTTATATAGAATATCCTTTGATTCTATATGACGAAGATACTTGAAGGAAGTAAGGAAATTTAAATAAGGATTTAAACATAAGAATGTTGTTAAGAGAACTTTTCTTTTCATGGAATTACTTAGAATAATTTTTTTTAAATAGATTAAGTAAGAAATTTCTAACTTATAAATTTTCTTAGAATGAATTAAACTTTGAAAGTTTTCAATAAAAATGACTAAGTTATGAAAGTTCAATGAATTATTACTTAAGTTTTGGAAGATAGAAAAGAAGATTTTAATAATAAAAAATTTTGGTTTGAAGATAAAGACTTTGGTTTTGAAATTTTCGGTTTTCAAAAGTTTTCGGTTTTGAAAACAAAACGTTCGGCTCTGATACCAGAATTGTAACACCCCTATTTTGAAATGATAGGTGTTACCGCCAGTGACCTCGGATTTTACCATCCAAAGTCACCCAAGGCTTTATAAGGTATTAAGTTAAATAAAAGCATGCGGAATTATAAAGTTATTACAATTAAAAAAGTTGCTCATATATGAGACTTTAGAAGTATTAGTTACTTACCATGGTTTAGTTTAACAAACATAAAATCTTAAGAGTTGTCAGGCAACGGAAATTAAATAACATTGTTTTTGCATAAGCGTAGAGTAACCCGAAAGTGAGCAAAACATCATACTTGGTTTAAAACCGACCTTCCTTCCTTCACTTGATTGATCTTCGTCCTTTACAGCTTTAGTGGAGGTTTCCTGGATTCTGGCATTTGGCGCAAAGGCGAGAAATGTCAGGCAAAGATGCGGAAAACATAATTAGTCTAAAGAGACTAAGCAAGCGAGAACGGACATTCTTAAGGTAGTTTGGTAAGTATCGAAAATATTATTTCGAAGTATTCGAGATGTGTTTCGAGAATTTTATACTTTAAGTGGAGCTATTAAGAACAGAATTGAGTAGACCTCGAGATGAGATAACTCTTAAACCGAAAGAACGAACTACTAGATTGTAGAACGTCTTAGAATAGAATGAATGTTGGGAACATTAATTACACATAAACTTTTAGAAAACCTCCCGCGCCCTTGCGGACCGAGAGCCGGATCGATCATTTGAGACCGGTCCGGTTTTGATTTCTTTTAATGTGCTTAAGCACTTACTTTCTTTCGTGATCAAAACTTTCACATTAGTTAACGATTTTTAAGAGTGTGTGGGCCATGAATGAGCCGACGTACCACTTACGTGAACTGAGTTCCGGCACCTAGCTAGGGTGCACACGTCCCTCCTCCGAGTAGGAGCAGACATAGATCATGATCCTTACAGTCATAGGAAAGTTGGTATTTCACGATACGACTTAATATGTTATATAGAGGTGTCGGGCCAGGCCCGCACCCCTTACTACACTACTTACGAATTTAATTACGAATCTCGAAAAGAGATTTTAAACAAGCAAACCATACAACAAGTCTAGCAATAATTCCTATTAACGATAGTAATAGTAATAATGCTAACAATGGTCATTATTTCTAACAATCGGTATTTCCTAGGTTCGTTTTTATTTAGCAAGTAAGGTGTTTCCAACATTGAACAAGTTAACGGAATCGAATTTATCGAAGGGTTCAAGTAGAATGTCCACTTGCCTTGAATTTCTTTCAGAATATTCGTAACTCGGAATTATAAACTCCTAGAGACGTCGAGCACTTCGAACTATTTGATCGAAAGGAAAGACGAACAGAAACGTATTAAAATCCTTATTTTAATATTAAATACGCTTTTCTCTTATTTTTTCTCTTCTAAGAGAAAGAACATTAAATCTAAATTATTTTAGTTAACAATTTAGATATGGGATAGAAAATAATAATCCTGATTATTATTTTCAAGATAATACTTTTTTTATGATTTTAAAATATTTATTTTAAAGACACATGTACAATGTTATTTAAATATAAAGGAATTTCCTTTTAAAACCATATGCAATAATTAAAACCTACTTAAAATATGATTTTCATGTACTTTATTAATTCACAAGTCAAACTTCAAATCTCACCCTTGTCTTTAATTTTTTATAAAAATCCCATTTGATGATATATGGATTTTTTAAATGGGTCGGGCTAAGGCCCATTGCTTTCTTTTTAAGAAAGAAACTATTTTTTTTAGAAGAGCATTTCCATTAGGATAATAATTTATTATATTCCATTTTAAATAAATTTTATTTATTAGATTAATTATTTCATAAGAATTATACTCCATTTATTTTAGAGAAAAGTTTTGAATAAAATGAATATTATGAATTTATTTTATTCAATAAATGATTAATGATTAAAATTAAAAAAAAATTAATCCTAAAAATAGCGGCTATTACAAGAGTTAAAAGGAGTACTTGATCACCGGCTTTGAAGGTCTTCAGGACAAGCTTCTTGTCATGCCATTTCTTGGTTCTCTCTTTATAGATCTTGACATTCTCATACGCCTTTAACCTCAACTCCTCTAGTTCTTGCAAGTCTATGAATCGCTTTGCTCCGGCTGCGTCGAGGTCCATGTTGAGCTCCTTGAGAGCCCATAAAGCTTTCTGTTCAAGCTCGACGGGCTAGTGACATGACTTGCCATACACTAGATTGTAAGGAGTGGTGCAGAGTGGCGTCTTATAGGCGGTGCGGTACGCCCATAGTGCATCATCAAGCTTGGAGGACCAATCCTTCCTGGAGCGGGAAACTCCTTCTCCGTAGTGGTGTACTTGCTTTGGGCCTCATCGAGCGTCTTGCTCGCATAGTAGATAGCGTGAAGCTTCTTCTCTTTCCTTTGCCAAGAACCGCGCCCACGGCATAGTCACTAGCGTCGCACATGATCTCGAAGGGAAGTGTCCAATCAGGAGGTTGCATGTTAGGGGCCGACACAAGTGCATCCCGGATCCTATGAAAAGCTTCAAGAATCTTAGAAGAAAACTCAAACACAACATCCTTCATTAATAGGTTAGTCAATGGTTTAGTAATCTTAGAGAAATCTTGAATGAACCTCCTATAAAACCCGGCATGGCCTAGGAAACTCCTAACATCTTTCACGGAGGTAAGGGGTGGCAATTTTTCAATCAATTCAATTTTAGCCTTGTCAACTTCAATTCCCTTTTTAGACACTATATGACCTAAGACAATCCCTTCTTGTACCATAAAGTGACACTTCTCCCAATTAAGCACGAGTTTAGTCTCTTCAAATCTCTTAAGGACTCTAGAAAGATTAGCAAGACAAGACTCAAAAGTGGTACCGTAAACCGAGAAATCATCCATAAACACCTCCACGATATCCTCAATCATGTCAGAGAAGATGGCCATTATACACCGTTGAAAGGTGGTTGGAGCGTTGCAAAGCCCGAATGGCATCCTCCTATAGGCGAACGTACCATAAGGGCACATGAAGGTGGTCTTCTCTTGATCATCGGGATGCATCAGAACCTGCCAAAAATCACTATAGCCATTGAGATAACAAAAATAGTCATGCAAAGCTAATCTCTCTAGTACTTGGTTAATAAAGGGCAAGGGGAAGTGATCCTTTCTAGTGGCACTATTAAGCTTCCTATAATCTATGCACATGCGCCAACTAGTGGTAGTCCTGGTAGGAACCAACTCGCCCTTTTCATTCTCAACAACAGTAAGACCACTCTTCTTAGGCACAACATGAACCGGGCTTACCCACTTACTATCCGAAATTGGAAAGATGATACCTGTATCAAGCATTCTCAAGATCTCTTTCTATACCACTTCCTTCATGTTTGGGTTAAGCCTTTGTTGATGTTCTATGGTTGGCCTATGACCTTCCTCAAGAAAAATACGATGCATGCACAAAGAAGGTGAAAGACCACTCAAGTCCTCAAGTGAGTACCCAATGGCCTTCCTATGAGTCCTAAGCACATCAAGCAACTTTCCAACTTCTTCCGCATTAAGGTTAGCATTAATAATTACGGGAAAAGTGGAATTTGGGCCAAGAAACTCATACCTCAAAGACTCGGGGAGAGTCTTAAGCTCCGGAGTAGGTGGTGGTGGTGTAATAATGTCATCGTCCTTCTCCATTTTGAATAGCTCCTCAAAGTAATCACTTTCGATTAAGAGTTGCTCTTCATCATCCACCTCCAGAAGGGTCGGCTCCGACCATAAGGGGGTCGTTACCGAGCCAGAGGAATAAGCAAAGTCCTCAGAAACGAGAGGAATGGGGGTAGGAGTCGAGTGTGGTGAGGTCGGTACCGACCTATTCTGGGTCGGTGTCGACCCTGCAACATCCTCCTCATCTTCATCGTCACTCGTACAAGCTCCAAGCAAACGCTCAATCAGGTCTTCGCAGTCAATGTAATCCGAGCAGGTGTACAACATCTTGACCTCCATAGCTTCATCGGTCTCCTTCATCGTTGGATTGAACCGGAACTCAACCACCTCATTGCCGATTTCAAAAGTAAGGAGGCCCTTCTTTACATCAATGATAGCTCCGGCTGTTGCAAGGAATGGTCGCCCAAGAATGATCAGGACGACGGGATCTTCCGATATTTCCATAACAATAAAATCATTGGGCACAAAGAACTTGCCGACTTGGATAGGGAAGTCGTCGACAACACCGGTTGGCTTTACACAAGAGCCGTCCGCCATATAGAGCCTCATATTTACCGGGACCAAAGGACCCATATTGGTTTTAGACCATATAGAAAGGGGAAGGAGACTAGCACTTGGACCAAGGTCACATAATGCTTTAAAGCGATGAGCACCTATACCAATAGTAATTGCAAACTTACCCGGATCGCCAAGTTTCTCCGGAAGCTCTAGAGATCGCACCTCATCGGTCAACTCGGACATCGACCGCTTCTTTGACAAGATCTCTTTAAGGAATTTGGTGTACGCAGGCATCTCACTCAAGGCTTCGGAGAAAGGGATGGTGATGTTAAGCCCTTGAAGAACCTGCAGAAAACGTTTGAATTTGCCTTCCGTGGAATCCTTGGCCTTCTTGGATGGGAAAGGAAGCACCTTCATTGTTGATGTAGAAGGAACGGATGTAAGAACACCGGGAAGAGGGTCGGTCACGACCTGGGGAGGGTCAGTGACGACCGCCTCTGTAGTAGGGGGAGGGTCGATTACTACCTGGGGAAGGTTGGTGACGACCGCCCCTGAAATAGGTTGGTTTTCTTCGTCCGCCGTCTTCTTGCTTGTATCTCGATCCGGCAACTTCTTTCCGCTCCTCAGATGGACCGCAACAATTTGACCTCTCGGATTCTCATCGGGATGGCCCGGTAATCGCCCTTGGGGTCGTGGAATTTGGGTTGCTAGGTCACCAAGTTGGGAGTTCACATTCTTCCTCCATGCTTCAAAGTCTCCCAATTGATTTTGAACTTCTTTAAGATCGGTGCGAACGCCGTTTATCCCCTCAAGGAGACCTTGCGCCCAAGCTGGTGGCTCTTGGTAACCGGGAGGTCTATAGGGAGGGGCCCTTTGCTCTTGTTGGGGAGGTGGAAATCCTTGACCTTGACCATTGTTGTTCCATTGAGGATAATTGTTGTTGTTGTTCCTTCATGGATAAGCATTGTTTTGGCCTCGGTAGGGCCCTCACATATAGTTAGCCTCCGCATAAGCCTCGGCGGCTCGGACTTGATCCACGTTCGTACAAGAAGCGGTGGTATGAGATTGGGAACCACATTCTTGACAAGGCTGAGCGATGGATTTGAAGTAGCTTACTTGCTTCTTGAGTCGATTAATCTTATCTTGCATGTATTGAAACCTCACATCTTGATCAATTGGTTCAACATTAGGATCATAAAGCTTCTTCATTGGAACCCTGACAGCTTGTTGGGGGCCATACATCGCATCATAGTTGGTGAGTTTGTCCATCAAGCCCAAGCTTCGTCGGGATCCATCTCAATGAACCCACAATCGGTGTGAAGGTTGATGCGGTCCTTTGTAGCAGCATTAATCCCTTGGAAGAATATTTCCTGAAGCACATAGGGTGGTTGTCCATGAGTGGGACATTGTCGAAGAAGTTCCTTGAACCGCTCCCAAGTTTCCACAAAAGTCTTATTGGGAAGTTGATGATAAGAAGTGATTCGCTTTCTTAGCTCAGTAGTCTTAGCCGGTGGAAAGAACTTCGTCAAAAACAAGTCGTGCAAAGCCTTCCATGTAGTAATCGACCTAGGAGGTAAACTTTCGAGCAAAGTAAGTGCCTTTCCGGTCAAGGACCACTTGAACGCCTTCAAGAGCACATATTCAAGCGACACGTCATCGACGGCGATGGTGTCACATAGGTCGGTGAAGTTCTTGATATGCTCCATGGGGCACTCGGTGGGCTTGCCCTCAAATTGAGACCTCTTGATAAGAGTGATGAAGTGAGACTTAATCTCAAAGGCGCGCTCAATCGCAGGGAGCACAATTGCGGATTTGGGAACCCTAAATTCCGGATGCATGTATTGCTTCGCGTTTCGCGGAATAGCATCGAGTTGTTCTTGGAGACGGGCAGCGGCATCTCTCTCTCTTTGCGCAACAGCAGTTTGAGCATCACGCTCTCTTTGAATATCTTTCATCTGAAGGCGAAGGTCAGCCATCTGTCGAGCAATTTCCTCAGCGTTGGCCATTGCTCTTCGTTCTCTTAGCCTGCGGTGAAGGGTTCTCTCAAGTTCGGGAACAAAAGGAAAATAGTCAACTCCTCTACGTAAACTAGAGGGCATACACCTGCACGCACAATCATGAGAAAACAAATTAGTAAACACCAAAGGGTATGGGCTATTCCCAAACTCGAAAGATAACTAGACAAAGAAACTAAACTAATTCCCCGGCAACGACGCCAATTTGTTGATAGGGTTTTACCTTGATCCTAACAAGCAAATATATTTATAGATCAAGACCCCGCTGAGTACAGGGAGGTCAGGTTCGTCCACTGGAATTAGAAGAATCAAAGTCTAGCAATCAATCCTAACAAGAAGGAAGCAAAACAAAACGAAACACTCTTAGGAACAGCTCGGTACCGACCAGAACTGGGTCGGTAACGACCTATATCACAACACACAACGCAGAGAAAAACCGGGAAAACTAGACGCACGATACCGACCAAAAGGTGATCGGTAACAACCTGTCATGGTAGCGATAAAACTTCGAAAAATCAATATAAAAGAGATCTAGGACGAAGGATCCACCACAACAAAGCTATGCATGTAAATATGAACCAAAGATCAACCAACAATAATCTCATGAATGACTTTCTCCATAAGTAAACAAGCACATATCTCAACTTTCATACAGATAGAAACTTGCAATCCTACTTGTTATCTAAAGGTTTTAACTTTCGCTTCAACCCAAATATCATCCAAATTCACAATTTAATCTTGCAACTCAATTATGAATATGAACTTGCCTCAACTTTCATCAAGGAATTAAGAACAAACAAGAGGGATAAAGGATAGAGATTTAAAGTAATGGTCTTGATCAAAGATTCATGCTTTAATCATGCACAACTTGTCAGGTTTACCCCAACCCTAGAAAAATAGATTACTCACGAGTCATCATGCAATCAACAATCAAAGAGAAAAGAGAAGACATGATTTAAAAACAAACAAGCTTCAATCGAAAGAACAATTTACAAATCTCAAAGCAAACTTCCAAAGCCCTCTCAAAATTGTCCAAGAGCTTGGAATAAAAGTTAACCCTAGAAAACCAACTTGCAATACTCGTCCGTCGTTCCGTCCTCTCCTTAGAAAAACACCTAAAAACTGTTTATATAGTAGTAGGAATGTTCTCAAAAGGAAACTAAATTCTATCTTAAAAAGACCCATAAATAAAACATTTATTAAGACCTAACTTAAGGCGCAAGTCTCTTCCCGCAAGCCACGGACGTCGCTCGGCACCGACCCAGAGTGGGTCGGTCACGACCTTGGCCAACACTTGATTTCTTCACTTCGTTGCTCGAAACTTGTCCCAAAGTTCGGTTCTTCTTAAATGTTTCTTCCTTAAACGTTCTTGGTCCTCTTAGACTTCCTTAAGCTCCTTCTAAGACATCTTCATCTTGCAATCTTCCTTCTTGAAACTCAACAAAGCTCCAAAAACAACGACTCTCGCTCTTCTAGCCAACACCGCCACAAGACAACTCTAACGCCACCTCCTAGAAAGCTGAAAACCCGGGATATCTCCTCCTCAACGCTTCAAACACCTACAAAGACAACAAGCAAACACAAACGATTCCAACTCTCGAAAGAGGGTCAGAATTATATGCAAAACAACACAAAAGAACTAGAAAAGACTCAACCTAAACTAGAAAAACGACCCACAAAAACTAACTAAAAAGTGTGACATCAACTAACAAACCACACCTAGTCCAAAACCAAGTCACAAAGTTGTACAAACCGTGTCCGGGACAAACCTCCAAAGACCAAACCTGAAAAAACAAAAACAACAAAACAAATAAGAGAAAAGGCTAGTGGGCCAAACATCCAACCCAACAATCAAAGCGCACACAAATGAACACATATTCTTCTATGGAGGATTGATAGGTTTGATAAAAAAAAATATCAGTCTCCTTGACTACGTGAGATTGATTGTTTTATATGAGAGGAAATTGTCTTAAAATTTCTCCATTCTAGTTTCTCAACTTTCCTAAATTTTGAGATTTCTCTCTCTTGGGACTCTCTAGAAATGGCCACATAAACACCAGTGTTGGATCTCTTTAATCTAACAACCCTAAGAGCTCCACCGCCTATTTATCTAAATTATTGTTTTAATACCTAAATATCTAGGGATGGTATTTTTTTAATACTAGTGTGGCAATTGGGGTTAGGGGAAAAACACTCTCTTTCATAGGGCTCTAAAAAACCCTAACCTTGGCCACTGCCGCCCTTGATACTTCTCCATATGGCTTCACAACCACCATGGCTACACCGCCACCGCAAGGGAGAGCAAAAACCCTACCTATCCCCACCAACATGGCTCCACCGCCAACACGGCTCCACCGACGCTCCTCCATGGATCCCCTACTCTTTAGATTGAAACCCTCCTCCAAACAAATCTCTTTAGGAGTAAATCCTATAAGCAAACACAGATCTAAGCAACGGATGTTGACTCTAGATTGAAACCTCCTTCAAACAAATCTCTTTAGGAGCAATCCTCCAAGTAAACAAATCTCTTTAGTTGTTGAAAAGTCCTAACTGTATCTGAAAATCTTTTCTTCAAACAAAAATCGACTTCCCTTTAGCTCCACTTCCACCAACCACACGACTCAATTTGCTTCCCATCCTCGGCGGCGACTCCGTCTTTGTCGGCAACGCTATTTGCATACATTTGCCTCTTTAACAACAAAAACACATTGGATTTGTCTTTGTCCCCATGGAACTCACTACCACAAAGAATCCCAACTGACCGTCACCCCTACGCCCTTTGGCTTTTGAAAATCCATCTGACGGTGAATCGTCGACCAAAAATACCAACCCCTTTACAATCAACAACAAATCTTCGAGCCTCAATCTCTAACGAAGAAGTTGAAGCATTTTTTGTACGCTTCATAAAAAAATATTTTAAACCATCGGGCAATAAATTAAAAATTAAAAATTAGAGTAATCCAGTTTCATCAATCGTTTGTTTGTTTTTTGGTAACAAAGTGGGCTTTAGACCCATTCACTTCAAAACAAACCAAGCATTCTATGGTTTCATATTGCTTTTTAGCAATGAAGATACTGAAAAGTGAAAACCCAAAAACCACAAACGAGGTTAGTCCAACAACTCAGTTATTCCGGATTCACACCGTTTAAGGGTTGTGTTCGGTGATCTTCGAATCTTCACTGTTTCTAAGCCCATCCAACCACCTTCAACTATCTTTGAAAGTAAAGACAAGTGTTTTACATTTATTTGTACTTTAAATACATATTACCCTCCTTACCAAAAATACCAATGAGATAAATTAACAATTTTCATCAAAAATATCAACCCTTTCAAAAACTTGCTTGTTTCTGGTACTCGAGCCACTTTTAGGTTCAATTTGTGTGCGTCTCAAGATTGGTGGTTCGACGATGATGGTTTGGTTAAAATCGTGGATGTGTGATCGACACATGAAGGCTCTCAGTGTGAGTCCAAATATGAGGTGTCCACAGTTGTTCCCCAAGATCTCGTCTTGTGCATTTTTTCCTAGTTGGTGTCTCCTATGCTCTTCTCGTGATGCTCTGCACAATCTACTCCTCATGTGCTCCCTCAATTCCAGTTCTAGGTTTGTTCAGTGATCTTTTTTTTTTTTTTTTGTTGTTTGTTTGTTTGGTAGGTTGTTTGCTCTCTTATCGGGTTGTCCGGTTACCGATTTTTTCGGCCTCTCGATTTACCAGACTTGTTTGATACAGCGAATTCTTTCCTTGTAAAAAAAAAGTGTGGCAATTGGCCTCATTCAAGGAAAAAAAAATTGGGACGGGAGTGAACTAGTGCTGCCCAATTTCTGGCTTTAACCCAATTTACCTAGTTGTTACAACAACTTACAAATTACTAGTGGTTTTTAAGAAAAAGTTAAAAAATGGAAAACACACATTGTTTGATGATGGTGAGCACCATGATTCATGCTCCCGTATTCTTCGGCCGCACTCTCTGTAACTTCTCTCGCCTCCTCCCTCTTTCGAAAAACGCCCACAAAATCATGAAAACACAAAAACACACCTTTAACACTGAATTTCCTTTGTTTCCCATGCTTCCGAAATTACAAACACCCCCCTTCCTCTTCCCTTTGAAGCTTGTACTCGGGAATTGCACTTGTCCATTATTATTATTACTCTGCTTTCATTTGGCGGAATAAAACATTGACAATTCGACGCACTCCCTAATCACTCCCTCTCAAGTTTCCAATGTCCTACTTTTTGCTTTAATTCTACAGTACACTAGATAAAATTGGATTTAATACTAGTAGTAGAAGATACCCTGTAAATGTAAATTGCAGTGGTGGACCTCCACTGTTTGATTTTTCATTCCCTTTAAAATCTGCTCCTGAATTTCAAATTTCGGGTGAGAAATTCCTCTGGGTATCTGGATATCTTGTGGCCTGTCTGTTGTCAGGCCTCCGCAACTGCACACCATTAAAATTCCTCCGCTCTCTCTCCCAGTCCCCCTCTCGGAAAATGATGATATTCTTCTTCTTCCTCCTCTCCCTCTCCCTCTCCCTCTCTTCGCTGGCCCTCAACCAGGACGGCCTTTATCTCCAACAGGCGAAGCTCTCTCTCGATGATCCAGACGGCTCCCTCTCCTCCTGGAACCCCCGTGACGACACCCCCTGCACATGGAACGGCGTTGCTTGCTCCGCCGCCGGAACCGTCATCTCCCTCGACTTCTCCTCCTTCAACCTCGCCGGCCAATTTCCAACCGTCCTCTGCCGCCTCCCCGCCCTCTCCTCCCTCGTACTCTACAACAACTACATCAACGGCACCCTCCCTTCCTCCCTCTCCGCTTGCTCCTCCCTCTCTCACATCGACCTCTCCGAGAATCTCCTCACCGGCGAACTGCCCGACACCATCCCAGACCTTCACTCTCTTCGATACCTCGATCTCTCCGGCAACAACTTTTCCGGCGATGTTCCTCGGAGTTTTGGAAGGTTCCGGAAACTCGAAGCCGTCTCTCTTGTCAACAATCTCCTCGACGGCCCCTTTCCGGCCGTGTTCGCCAATGTTTCTACCCTCCGGGAGCTTAACCTGTCCTTCAACCCGTTTCGGCCGAGTCGGCTCAGCCCCGAACTCGGGAATTTGACGAACCTGGAGAGGCTCTGGCTCGCCGACTGTAAGTTGGTGGGTGAGCTTCCTGACTCGCTGAGTCGGCTCAGTAACCTTTTCATGTTGGACATGTCCGTCAACCGCTTGACTGGAAATCTTCCGAGTTCACTCGTACAAGGATGGACCAGCATCGTCCAGATCGAGCTCTACACCAACAATCTCACCGGCGAGTTGCCGCCGACGGGGTGGGCGAATCTCACCTCTTTAAGGCGGTTAGACGTGTCCATGAACCAGTTAACTGGGACGATTCCCGACGAGCTGACTCGCCTCCCACTCGCTTCTCTAAACCTCTACGAGAACGGACTGGAAGGCCAGTTACCGCCGAGCATCGCCGATTCTCCAAACCTCGTCGAGCTCAAGGTGTTCGGAAACCGCCTCCACGGGGAGCTTCCAAGGAACCTTGGCGAGAACTCTCCGTTGAACATGCTCGACGTAACGGGCAACCTTTTCTCCGGTCCGATTCCGGCGAATCTCTGCGCCAAGGGGCGCTTAGAGCAGCTTCTTCTGTTGAATAATTCCTTCACCGGCGAAATTCCGGCGACGTTGGCTCATTGCTGGAGCCTTGAACGCGTGCGCTTGGGGAATAATAACCTCTCCGGCGACGTTCCCGTCGGATTCTGGGGTCTCCCGCACGTGTACCTGCTTGAGCTCCCGGACAATTCCCTGACGGGGACCATCTCCAAGGCCATAGCCTCCGCCTCCAACTTATCTGAGCTTACAATTTCAAACAACCAGTTTTCGGGCCAAATACCTGAAGAATTCGGATCTCTGAAAAATCTACTGAGCTTTGAAGCCAGCCACAATCGGTTTTCGGGGCCTCTGCCAGAGTCAATTGTCCAATTGGATCAAGTGGGACTGCTTGATTTGCACAACAATGAGCTCTCCGGTGATCTCCCAACTGCAATTGCCTCTTTGAAGAAACTCAACGAGCTTAATTTGGCGAACAATGCAATCAGGGGCGAAATCCCATCTGAAATCGGGAGCTTACCTGCACTTAACTATCTTGATCTCTCTGGGAACCAGTTATCCGGCAAAGTCCCCGTTGGACTTCAGAATTTGAAGCTAAATCAGCTCAATTTATCCGACAATCACCTTTCGGGTCCGCTTCCACCATTGTTTGCTAGATCAATGTACAAGAGCAGCTTCCTGGGCAACCCTGGATTATGCGGTGACATTACAGGTTTGTGTGAAAACAACGGAAGTGGAGAGAAAAGCAGGGGATACGTATGGATGCTCATCTTTGCTCTAGCTGGGCTAGTTCTGATTTTAGGACTAGCCTGGTTCTACTTCAAATACAGAAGCTTCAAGCAATCAAAGAGTGGCAGCGACCGATCAAAATGGACTCTTATGTCCTTCCACAAACTGGGTTTTGACGAATACGAAATCTTAGATGCGTTAGATGAAGATAATGTGATAGGAAGTGGAGCATCTGGGAAAGTCTACAAAGCTGTTCTTAGCAATGGAGAGGCAGTTGCGGTTAAGAAAATCTTCAAGCCTGAGAAAATGGAGGATGGTGATGTGGAGAAGGGTACTGATTTTGTTAGGGATGATGGGTTTGAAGCTGAAGTGGATACACTTGGGAAAATCAGGCATAAGAACATTGTGAAACTATGGTGTTGTTGTGTTGCAAAAGATTGCAAGCTTCTGGTTTATGAGTATATGCCTAATGGGAGTCTGGGTGATTTGTTGCATAGTAGCAAAGGAGGGTTGTTGGATTGGCCTACAAGGTGTAGAATTGCTCTTGATGCTGCTGAAGGGCTATCTTATCTCCATCATGATTGCGCACCTCCAATTGTTCATAGAGATGTTAAGTCTAATAACATTCTTTTGGATGGTGATTTTGGGGCTCGGGTGGCGGATTTCGGAGTTGCCAAGGCGGTGGAAGTGACCGGAAACGGGGTGAAATCGATGTCGGTGATTGCTGGTTCTTGTGGCTACATTGCACCAGGTTTGTCTTCTTACGTCAATTGATGTGTTATTAATCTTAGGTTTCAAACCGTTATCTTGTTCATAGAAGATGAAAACTGAACTTATTTTTATAGTGCTCTTGCCTTTTTCATTTGCATTGGAAGAGGCAAAAACATAGGGAATAGGACAAGTATGAATGGTTTCTATTCTTTGTGAGTAAAGTACTGAAAAGTCCTACTTCTAAAGTGCAGACTCCAGAGTAATAAGTAATGACAAAACGTTGATTTGAGTCAACGTTAGTGCGTGCCCAGTGCCCACACTAAATTGCTACTATTTGCAAGTTGTCTTTGATTTCAAAATTTGCCACAATGATGATTTTACTACAGTATTACTTTTGGGTTTAATGTCATTAAAGACAGTCTAAATCCAATTATCATGTCATGTTACAGTGTCTTTATACTATTAATATTAATATGATTCGTTTGTCATTTCCGTTTGTATATTCCAATTATTCCTTAATCACTTCAATTCCAATTCAATTCTGGTAACTAATTACACACCATTCTGTTCATCGTGTTATCTTATCACAGAGTACGCATATACCCTTCGAGTAAACGAGAAGAGCGACATCTACAGTTTCGGAGTGGTGATTTTGGAACTGGTCACTGGTAAGCTCCCAGTTGACGCAGAATATGGAGAGAAGGATTTGGTCAAGTGGGTGTGCACAACTCTTGATCAAAAGGGTGTAGATGACATTCTTGATCCAAAGCTTGATTCTTGCTTCAAGGAGGAGATGTGCAAGGTGTTGAACATTGGACTCCTTTGCACAAGCCCTCTCCCCATTAACCGGCCTTCAATGAGGAGAGTGGTAAAGATGTTGCAAGAGTCGTGTAGCGCGAACCAGTCTAATTCGGTCAAGAAGGATGGAAAGCTAACCCCTTATTATTATGAAGAATCTTCGGATCAAGTGGTCTAGTTAAGGAAGAACAAAGAGAGGGTCTTAAAAAGAGTATTTTAAATTGGCTCTATATTTACTGGGGTTAAAGAAAGGTGGAAAGAAAGAGAACAAGAGATGATAATGTAGAATGTTTTAGTAAGTAGCAGTAATATTGAAGTAAAGCTGGTGGGTTAATTCAAGTAAAGTTTTTTTCTACTTTCATGGTTTCAAAGATGAGATAAAACCTGCACTCAATACTTTCTTAAGAGAATTGCAATCATCAATCTGTCCAGTTTTTACTGTCCCTTACCTGATCAAGAGGGGTAATTTTCAGACACCCGTCGTTTTTGCAATACTCAAGTGACTAGTTGAAGAGATCCCTCTCTCTTTAAGGGAATTGAGATGTAGGTTCTTCAATATTTTTACCTGTGTGATTTGCCACCTTTGTGAAATGTCAGACAAAGGTGAGAATGGCTCATCAACTTTCCTCTATGATGCTTTGCTGCACATGAAACTTTTTGATGCAGTGGGTAGATGGGAAGGCTCAATTTTTTACTTGGATAATTTGCCATTTTTGTGAGATGTAAGAGAACTTGAGAATGATTCATCAACTTTCCTCTATAAATCTATAATGCTCTGCTGCACTTGAAATCTTTTTGTGCAGTGGGGTGGGTTAATAGATGAATGAGGCTAAGGTTTGTTTTAAAAAAAAAAACTTAGCTCTGATTTTTTTAAATAAAAATTAATCTACTTGAGATTTGGGAAGTTTTGCACATAGGGTTACCCAATTTTAGTTGGATCACTTAAGGTTATAAATTTATTCTTCCTCAGGGATAATGAAGATAACATTTTCTTTTATGAAAACTTCAATGTCATTAATCCTTAATTAAATTGTTGTACAAAATTAAATATAATTGGAAGGAAAGATCGAACAATGTAACATCAACATCATCACCCTATACAGTCCCGCTCAAGGAAGATTTAGGGAGTCAAGGACGGGGCAATAACAAAAGAGAATTTGAAGCCAAAACATGCCAACCAATAAGCCACCTTATTAACTTGGCGACACAAATACTTCCAACAACAATCCAATAACTTATATCCCAACTCCACAATGTGTACAATCATTGACTCAATGAAAGCATCATTCGAGGCATTTTCGACTTCTTAACCTTATTGATAAGAGAAAGACAGTTTGATTCCACCTCACCCCTTCTACACCATTAGCCCGAGCAACCTCAATAACCCAAAGCAATGCCTCGACTTCATCCATCTCCACCTCCCAATTCGTTTGACACCAACAAAACACACCATCCTAGTGCTAGTTTGCGTAATGATTCCCATCCCCCACACACTACCCTTCACAAAAGCGTCACAATTAAGCTTAATATGCTTGGCCTCTAGGCATTTCCAATACAAAGCTTGTTTCTGTCTGGACATCTCCAAACAACATCAACTTTAGTCCCATTCAAAACCTCATATAGCAATGCACAATCAGCTCATTAGAAAAAGACACCTCCCTAGTGAGCACAATTGATAGGCTATTTTCCTACACCGCAAGTATACGGTTCGGTTGTAGTAATCAAGGTGTCGAACACATAGAACTTGTAGTATTGATTGTAGCACGATTCAGTAGACTAAGCCAAAATTAAGAAAAAGAAGTTGTAATTGCTTTCAGAAATAACTAAAATCAAAATTTAGAATTAACTATCAATGGAGAAAAGCATTCCAAGGTCAGGATCCCCACAATGATTATTCAATAGATTACCGGTGATATTTATTTGGATTTCAATTCAAATGTTGTTTGAAGGACTAACTATCTCAAATGTTAACATTAACTCTTTTCAGACGATTAATGCATGTACCTAGACTCGACTAGCAGTCACTCTCGCACAAAGCAAGTCTTATTTAGGTCCTTTAAGTTCTTTAGAGATCAATGAATCAATAGAAATAACATCCGCTCTCGCGCTCAGTTAAGACTACTCAATCAATAATTTCTAGGATAGGTTAAGTTCCACAAGTGAATTAAGTCACTCTCGCACAAATAATTCAACAAGTTCAAGCCTAGGGATCTAACATGAATTAACAATTTGTGAATTCAATTCAATCAACTTCTTGCTATTCTTATCTCCTCTCGGTCTCAAATCACAACAAGATTCCCAATTCAATTAAATTAGGTCATTAAGCATCCTAGGTTGAATCAAACAACAATTCAAATCTCAATTCAATTAATCATCACCATTAGATCTACTTACTAAACCATTGGGTTCACCCTTCCTTAGAACTAAGAAATTAGCTAGACATAATATGGAGAGATAAGAAATCTAAATCAAAGAGAAACATACCAATTGTCTTTTCAATAGATCTAAATTCAACTCCAATCAAGTCTTGCCAAAAATCCACAAATCTCCAATCTAGGGTTCTTCAAAGAGAGAGGCTAAGAAAATAATACGTAATCTCATCCAAACTTAATCTCTAAGTATTTATATGAAACCCTAAAAACAAGATAGAAAAGGCCCGAAATTAATAAATAAAACACGCGGAGGAGAAATTTCTGAAAAAGACGCGACTCGGTCTGAAACTCGGTCCAGAACTCGGTCGTGACCTGGACCGAGTTTTGGACTAGTGCACTGCTCCTTTCGAAATGTTAAATCAGCTTCCTCCCGTGCCTTCCACCGAGCTTTTGCCCATCTTCTCTTCAATTCCTTGCATCCGCTTGACTCCTAGACACTTCCTATCGGGTTGCTCCTCTCGCCCTTGTCCTTGTTGATGCCAAAACTCCTTGAATCCACCTCCAAATGATCCTGAAATCGAACAAAGCAAGAGTAGAAACCGAAACTACAAATTCTACTAAAAAGACAATAAAACCAAGAGGAAAAGAAAATAAAAACAACTAAACTAAGGAAATAAACAGGCTTTATCCTAGACTAAAATGCATGCTATCAACAATCTTGTTATTAGCCTTCATGAATCCCCAAAAAAGGATCGCCCAACATTGGTGCTCCTCACCGAGAACTAACACTATGCGTTCATGGGCTCATGACGATGACGACGTTCTGCCGCCCCGTTTTGAGACTGAGTATGAGGACATGACACTCTGTGTAAAATGCCATGCGATTGGAGAAAAGTAGACACATTCCTGTATTCGCCTCCCCAATCTGACTGAAACTGTTTTTTTTTGTGGAGAATTGTGTTTCAACCATTGTTTTGAAAAGTTGAAAGGTTTGGAGAACTTGAGATTTTTGGGAAAGAAAATAAATCCAAACAAACTTGGTACAATCATTAACAAATATCAAAAAATAAGCATTGCCATTAAATGAGGAAACGGGAGCAGGGCCCCAAACATCTGAATAGATCAAGTCAAAAGGTAAAGCACTAGGTAAATGACGATCAGACAGGGAGAGTCGATGACTTTTTCCCAACTAACAAGACTCACAAACAGTTGTGATATTATTGGAAGAAAAGGTAAACTAAACCTTGACACTAAACGACGAAAAACTGACTCATGCGGATGACCAAAGCGTTCATGCCAAATTTGAAGTGTAGTCTATTCACCAAGGTAGGCTCGGGAAGAAGGAGAAGGAGGCGATTTTGAGGTTGTCAAGTGATAAAGCCCATTTTCAACGGTTCCTTTGAGGAGTGTTCGCCCCTGCTTGTCCTTCACAAAACAACAAGTAGGATAAAAAATCATGTAAGCGTCATTGTCTTTGGTTAATTGAGAAACGCTAATTAAATTTTTCTTAATTTGAGGAACAAATAAAATATTATGCAATTGCACAGGTTTATGAGTAAAATTTAATGAACTGTTGCCCAAATGCGTAATAGGAAGGATAGTACCATTACCGACTTGTAAACCATCATTGCCAGTGTAATCAGAGTGCACAGAGAGGTTACCGAAATCAGAAGTGACATGGCTGGTAGACCCGAAATCAAAACACCAGTTTGGATAAACTAAAGTAGATGGTGAGTTGCCAACATAATAATTTTGTCGGGGAGATTGCTGTTGATAGTGCTGCGGTGGAGAATATGCCGGCTGTTGATGGCCGAAATAGGCATGCGAGTTACGATCAGTTCGTGAAGAGCTAGTACCGCGGTCACCTCATCCGCCGCGTCCCCCACAACCTCCACCACGATTGTTGTAGTTAGGATTGGTGGGTGGGAAATCGGACAGATTGGACCGCTGCCAACAGTTGATGGCCTCACGATTAGGCCGGGCGCAAATCTGACAGGTTGGACGAGTTGCTGAAGTGGAGTCTGAACCTGCAGCGCCGTGAGTCGAGGAAGAAGAGCCACGAGAGGAGCGAGACGCCCCATTAGCCGAGAGTGCAGTGTCAAGAGCCGGCTGTAAATTGGCATTAATACTCTCTTCCTCCCTTAAAAGAAGCCCTAAAAGTTCATCAGAAGTAATAGGTTCTTTCTGCATATTGAAGGCGGTGAGAAAAGCCGAATATGAAGAATCAAGGCCACTTAGGAGGCATTCAATAAAATCAGCATCGGAAACAATATAATCACATTCAACAAGAGCATCAGAAAAACCACGCTTCTTTTCAACATATTCAAGGATACTAAGAGTACCCTTTTTGAGATTTTGCATATGTTGTTTAAGATGCATAGATCGGGCCCTATTCTGAGCAAAGAACATACGCTCAAGGATAGTGCACGCTTCATGTGTGGTTTTCGCCCGGGCTACTTGAGCCAATAAAGGCGTTGAAAGAGTAGAACGAATCCAAAGAAGAATGAACCTGTCTTTTTGAATCCAAGAAGCGAAGGCCGGATTGTCAATCGGCGGATCCTCGGAGCCGGCAACGACAGACATGGTTGACAGAGGTGCTGTGTTAGGTTATAAGAAACCTTCAATAGAATAGGCCTCGAGCGAGGAGTTGATAGTATGGCACCAAAGTGTGTAGTTGTGGCGATTGAGTTTGAAACCGATGTTCGGAAAGCTGAGGTTGAAGCCGAACTGTGAACCGGAGCCATCCACGAGCAGAGAGCCCTTGGTGTGCTGATCGCCGGCCTGGATCGCGCCATCGGAATTGAGGCCGTCAACCATAGTGCCGTTAAAAATTAGGGTTTGTGGTGGGATTAGATTAGGATCGTAAAAGCTGATAGCATATAAGTAAAAGATATTATTTGTGTGAATGATTCTCAGTTCTATTAGAGACACAAAATGGTTTATATATATGATATGCTTAATGTCCAAGTGATCTTATCAATCTTGGGACACAAGTCAAAACATAAAATAAGGAAAATATGTTAAAAGGATAATACATAATATTTATTTTCTAATACTTATGGGCTCATGACTAGCTCGGATTGATCAACCAGTGTCCCTTTACGTCCAAATCCGAACCCGAATTTTTTGGCCAATTTTGAAAAATATAACATTACATTATCACTAAACCTACAAAGTATTGGTAACTGAAAAAAATATCTATATGTTGATGAGTTATGAGGGTATTAAACATAGCAAATTTGGTTTCATTATTCCCATTTCTTATTTTAGGATGTCCTCCTGAAATTGAGCCATCCTCATTTACAATTAAAACACTAATCTAATCCAACTCCCATATTAGGAAATCTAATCCGAAAATCATTTTCCCATATACATCTTCCTGTTGTGAAATTTTAATCATGTCAACAAGTAGTGTGTCTATCATCATAACAATCCAGAACAATGCTGGTAGTAAATGTGGTTAGGTGGGAAATGTTAATCTAAGTTGGTATGATGGGCCCTTTTCAGTTAATGGCGTAATTCTTACTTGATTTGCCTCCTTGTTCTATCTCCCTATCATTTGCCATTTCCTTCTCATTGATTTGCACTTTGCAACCATGGATCTTCATTTGCGAAAAATCCAGTAAAAAGTGTCTCTTTCTGGGGCAATTAAGAAAAAAAAGCTAGGCAGTACCAATCATCAGAGGTGGTCCTTTGCACCCATGGTTTGTTTGGCCTCTTTTTTTTTATTCTCCAAAAATGATTTCCAAAAATATCAACACACTGCCAGCATAATATAGGGTATTTTCTAAAAATTACCATTCTTCATAAGAAATTAAAAAAAATCACCCAAATGTCTCGTTCTTTCAAAGTCTCGCATTATCTCGTTCTTTACAAGTCCCTAGAGCTGTCAAAAATGCTAACCCGCTAATCCGACCCCGACCCGACCCGACCCGCCCAATAATTTTAGGGTTAAGACCCGAAAATTTGAACCCGAAACCCGAAATAAACCGAACCAGACAAAACCCGAAACCCGAAACCCGAAACCCGTTTGGTTGACCGATTTAGTATATTTATAGAATTTTTTAAATTTATTTTGAAACTTATAATATATTTTATTATTAAAATAAATGAAAATAATATATTATAATTAAATATTATTATTTAATTAAAAATTGATTTTAATAATCATAAGAAAAAAGGATATTTTAGACCTGCTGGTCAACCCGACCCGACCGAAAACCCGCTACAACCCGACCCGATTGACCCGTGAACCCATAACGAACCGGAATCCGATTTGACCCGAACCCGCACGACCCGACCCGATTGATAGGTCTACAAGTCCCACATCTTTACAAAGTTTTAATAAATGAAGGCTGATGAAATGTATACACAGGTTTTTTAATAATCGCACTTCAACAGGAAGAGCGCTCGTCCTGAACGAGCGCTCTTCCTGTTGAAGTGCCAGTGCAATGGCTATTTTTTTAAAAATTAGAGTCGTTAGGTACGCTTTCGGAAAGCGTGCTCTAACGGCTATATCTGAACGGCTCAATTTTTGCCTATATATACATCTCTAAAATTTCCATCTCATTCTCTATCCATCTAAAATTATTGCAAAATGTCACCGTCTGAAGAGTGAGTGTCTTCAACGTCGTCTGAAGAGGAAGACGGAGAATACGAATCTGATTCAAGTACCGAAGCGGACGAGGTATGTTGTATTACACTTTTATGTAGTGAATTACATAGTTATTTTGAACCTATTAATAGTTATTGTTATATTTAAGTAGAATTTTGATTAATGATAACTTTATTATTATTGAATCTAAATAAAGTAATTTTAATCGAAAAATAATGAAACTATTGTATTTTGCTTATTGAAAAAAAATTGATATTAAGTTGATAGTTTAGATATTTGTATTATTAAATGTCAATATTCTACTTTAATGTAAGTAGATATTTTTAGAATGTTGTAGGAAAAAATAATTTCATAATATCGTGGTCATAGTTGATGTATTACGAGTAATCAATTTATGTATAGGTCACTTGGATAGATTTCTCAATTGCTTTTTATAACGAGCATGTGTGGGATGATCAACAAGACATGCTTGACTGGGCTAGGGAGCTTGGTCGGGAAAAGAACTTCGTGTTGGTCATAAAGACATCAAATAAAAATATAGTCAAACTAACATGTTGTTGGGCTCCCCAGAATTGGGCCCAATTCAAATGATCAAATTGGCAAAGCCCATGATCTCCCACATTAAACGCGCAAGCGGTAGATATCGTGGCCAACAACATAATTTCAGAGTAACGACCATGGCATTAAGTGTGTAGCGAAATCTGCGGGATCCGATCACAAGCTAGTAAAAGGGAAACGATCAAGAGAAGGAGGGATATAAAAGCACACGAAGAGTGGAAGAGGGGGATCATCGATTCACCGGCTAATACACAATCATACTCTCGAGCTCCTAAAACCAAAACTCTCATTGTGATAGAAAATATTGTTTATTGATCCATCGACTCTTTTGTAATCTAGAGGAGTGTGGCTACAAGTCTACTATTATCAATCGACAATCATACCCTGTTCTTGATCTTACTTTCTTCTTATATTTTACCTTGATTTTCGTCTTGTTTAAAGAGTTTAACGCGTTACGATTGTTTTTTGGTTAAGTTACCCTCATTATAGCAGGTAACACATTTACGTGTTGAATCTGCCCAAAACAATTGGCGCCCACCGTGGTGCTTAGCCAAAGAAACTCATCAAAAATCATAAACTCTACCTACACAAGATGCAAGGCATCTCGTTGTTTTCGATGACGTCGAAAACAACGAGATCAACCAAGGCGTCAATGGTCAACAAACGGGAAACGGGACAGAAAGGGATGAGCTGACCTCTGGGGATGGAAATGGAAACCCCACTACTTCCACAACTGCTGAACAAGGAACGAAGGTTGATTATGATGTTATCATTGAACTACGTGCATCTATGCTCACCCTTCAAAAGGATTTGGAGAATCAGAAGAAGGCTCACGCCAAGTTTATCGAGGTATATGAGAAACAAATTGAAACTTTATAATGAGCGTAATTTGCTTTAATCTCAGGTACAATCAGCGAAAAATCAATAACGCGTTAACAAAGCAATGGATGGCGTCCCTCGTCGGCTGGATATGGACGATCCAAATCTTTTAACACCGGATGATGTTAGGCCAGTAACTGGTTACCAGGTAAACGGTAATTCTTTAAGGGCTGTTAGAGAAGATGCCGAGGTAACCCAATTACGGGAACGCCTCAAGGCCCTGGAGGACCGGATTACTTAGGTTCCAGGGCCCCCACAACCATTAGGATTAGAAAGGCGGGACGGATATACAGACTCTCCCTTTGTACCTTCTATCGCGAGGGTTGACATCTCTCGGAAGTATCACGTCCCTAACGTACCTAAGTACGAAGGGGTTACGGATCCAGACCAACACATCGTTGCGTTTAAGCAGGCCATGAATATTAGTACGGTTCCCTTCGACATGAAGGAAATTGTCATGTGTCGATGGTTCGGTAACACGTTATCCGGACCAGCACTTAATTAGCATTCTCATTTACCTCTTGGAAGTATTTCATCTTTTGATGAGTTGGTTGATAAATTCAGGATCAAATTTGCAAGTAGCCGACATGCAAAAAAGCATTCCAGCGATTTGTACCGCTTGTTCCAAAAGACTGGAGAATCTTTGAAAACTTTTCTAAACAGGTACAATGAAGAATTGGTCACCATAGAAGGATGCGACGCGGCTACAACTGTGGAGGCATTCCGAAGAGGCATATCGATTGGTAATCCTGATCTTTACCTTGAATTAACTAAATATCCTTGTTCGAATTTTGTATGAGGTACAAGTAAAAGCGTTGGCACATGTACGATTGGAAGAAGACGACCTCTTTTCCAACAAAACCGTTAGTCCTCATCGCCCTAAGCGCCGACAAGGACGGCGGGAAACCAGATATGTTCCATATCCCAATCCTTCTCCCAAGCCAAATGTGAACATGGCATCTGCCAAGGCATACAATCGTTATGAAGACCCGAAGTTGCCCCCGAAGTTGTCATATTACAACTTTCGGGTAGACGCGACGAAGTGGTCTAACTCTTAGCAACATGGGGGATACTGTTAAGTGGCCCAGGAAGAGTAACACACCCTCATACCAAAAAGATAAAACCAAATGGTGTGACTTCTACTTCGACCACGGCCATCGCATAGATGAATGTATCGCTTTACGGAAAGAGGTAAGTGAATTGTTGCGTAGGGGGTATCTCAAGGACTTGATATCCGAAAGATCAAGGGAACAACTAGAGCGTAACAAGGGGAAAGCCAGTCCACCACCACCTCCCAAGCACACATGAGTAATCAATGTCATCACTAGGGGGGTTCGAGGTTTGTGGTGTTACCTATTCTTCAACCAAAAGGATTGCAAGGAATACTCGGAGAGAAGAGCCCAGAATTTCTCTTCGAAGAGGCCAAGGCGTGATGCCCATTACTTTTGACGACATTGAGGAAGAAGAAGTCCATCATGATTTCTTGATTATTTCTCTAACAGTAGCAAACTTTCTTGTTAAACGAGTTTTGATTGACAATGGAAGCTTTACTAATTTACTCATGTTGAATGCTTTATACAGGTTAGGTTTGGGACTGGACGACATCACCAAGAAATCCACGACTTTGGTGGGCTTTAGCGGCGAATCCCGTAACATATTGGTAGAAATCTCATTCCATACCATCGCGTGTGGAGTAAACTATCAGGTGAAATTTCAAGTACTTGATTGTCCATCACCCTTTAATGTTATCTTGGGCAGGCCTTGGATCCATAGAATGAAAGCTATTCCTTCAACTTATCACAAATGCGTGAAGTTCCCATCGCCGTGGGGAATACAAGAGATCAAGGGAGAGCGAAAGATAGCAAGGGAATGTTACTCAGTGACCATGAAAGCAACGACTTCAAATGCTCAACAAGACAAAAACAGAGAGGAAGTCGTCAGCATAGCAATTAAAGGACTGCAAGCCTCTAGGATACTACGGAAAACCCGAAGCGCCTGAGCTTGAAGAACTCTCCCTTGATCCGCTTGATCCATCTAGAAAGATCAGAATAGGAGCGAATTTGGAGCCAGCCTTACGGGAGCAGTTGGTTGGATTTTTGCGGTCCTACAATGATTGTTTTGCTTGGTCAAATGTAGATATGGTAGGAATTAGCCGTGATGTGATCACACACGCACTCAATGTTAACCCGAAAGTTCCACCAATCAAACAGAAAAGGCTTAAGTTTGCACCAGAACGCAATCAGGTAATAAATGATGAGGTAAAATCCTTGCTTAAGTCTGAAAAAATTAGGGAAGTAAAATATCCCGATTGGTTGACGAATGTGGTTGTCGTAAAAAAGAAAAATGGGAAGTGGTGCGTTTGCATCGAGTTCACCTATTTAAACAAAGCGTGTCCTAAAAATTCATTCCTATTGCCTCATATTGACGCAATGGTGGATGCAACAACAGGACACGAACTTTTGACTTTCATAGACGCGTTCAGTGGCTACCATCAAATAATGATGCACCATGAGGATCAAGAAAAAACCGCATTCGTAACAAATCAGGGGACTTATTGTTATAAAGTTATGCCTTTTGGATTAAAAAACGTAGGTGCTACTTATCAGAGATTGGTTAATAAGATGTTTCAGGAAAAGTTTGGGGATACGATGGAAGTGTACATCGACGGCATGCTGGTTAAGTCCTTAAAAACGGAAGATCACATTCGACACTTGGAGGACGCGTTCCAGATCCTACGGAGTTACCAGATGAAGTTGAACCCAACCAAATGTTCCCTCGGAGTCACATCGGGTAAATTCCTTGGGTATATAGTGACACAAAGGGGAATTGAAGCAAGTCCAGACCAGATCAAAGCAATAATGGAATTACAGTGACCTAGATGCGTCAAAGACGTTCAGAAGATGACATGACGAGTATCAGTGCTTAACCGGTTCATATCCATATAGTCGGACATGAACAAGTTATTCTACGACATTTTGAAGAAAAACAAATCATTCGAGTGGACAGAGGAGCATGAAGAAGCTTTCAAGGAACTAAAGAGGTATCTATCTCAACCACAAATACTATCTAAACCCAAACCAGGAGAAATGTTGTACATCTATTTGGCGGTCACAGAGGCAGTCGTAAGGGCAGTCTTGATTCGAGAGGAGGATGGGAACTAGTTACCCATTTACTATGTAAGTTAACTCTACTTGATGCGGAGACCAAGTATTCACCATCGAAAAACTCATATTGTCTTTGGTAATGGCTTCCATTAAGTTACGTCCTTATTTTGAAAGTCATTCTATTACTATGAGGACTAACTTTCCAATGAAGAGTGTCATGTCAAAGCCAAAATTATCACGTCGCTTGGTAAGGTGGTTAATTCACCTCAATGGGTATGACGTCACTTACGAAGCGCAGACAACAATGAAGTCTCAAGCTTTGGCGGACTTTGTGGCTGACTTCACTCTTACCTTGCCCGAAGAAGAGGATCAAGAAATATTACAGGTTGGAAGTTCACCAAGCACTAGCAAATGGTTGATGCACACGGACGAAGCGTCAAATCAAGTAGGCGTAGGGCTGGGGGTAGTCCTGAAGTCGCCACAGGGGGATAGGATAGCCCAAGCTATTTGGTGCACGTTCAAATCTACAAACAATGAAGCAGAGTATGAAGCACTCATCGCAGGATTAATCATCACCAAGGAATTAAATGTGCGAGAAATTGAGGCAATATGTGATTCGTTACTCATTGTCAATCAAGTCATGAATTCATATGTTGACAGGGATTCGAAAATGAAGGCGTACTTGAAGAAAGTCCGGGGAATTATCAAAAACATTAAGCATTTCGAGATAAAAATAAGTGCCTCGAGATGCTAACGCGCAAGTGGGCGCTTTAGCAAATATTGGATCCGCGATCGATCCGAGAGAATATGACAGGATACCATTTGTACACTTAGATGCACCTTCTATAACCAAAGAGACAAAAGTGTTCGAAGACAGAGATTCCGATACAACCACTTCATGGGTAACACCTTACTTAAAGTGGTTACGAGATGGACTCCTACCGGATGATAAAGAAGAAGCTCGACGACTCAAGGTAAAAGCTTCTACTTTCGCTATTAAGGATAACATTTTGTTCAAGTAGATGTCTTCGGGGATATTCATGACGGAGAATGTGGAAATCACATTGGGGGTCACAATTTCACAAAGAAAGCAAGCAAGATGAGCTACTATTGGCCTACTATGAACAAAGACGCAACATAGTTCGCTCGAAGGTGTGACGTGTGCCAGCGTCATGGACCAATCCCACATCAACCACCGGAGTTGTTGCATCCCATAACATCCCCTTGGCTATTCATGAAATGGGGGATGGACATTGTAGGGAAGCTCCCTCCAGCTTCAGGGCAACGGGTTTACATATTAGCCGTGACCGACTACTTCTCTAAACGGATCAAAGCCAAAGCTTTCAAAGAAGTCAAAGATACGCAGGTTGTCTCTTTTATCAAGAGGAACATCCTCAACAGATTTGGAGTACCATCAACCATTGTTTGTGATAACGGTTCCCAGTTCATCAGTGAGAAAACGAGATCTTTTTGCCAATAATACAACATTCAGCTAGTGATGTCTACTCCGTGGTATCCTCAGGCCAATGGTCAAGCAGAAGCAAGTAAAAAGGTAATCATGAACAACTTGAAGAAACGCCTTAAGGAATCTAAAGGAAGATGGGTCAATGAGTTACCCTTTATTCTCTGGTCAGATCATATGACTCCCAAAACTGCTACTGGGCATATGCCTTTCTCGTTGGTGTATGGATGCGAGGTTGTGTTACCAGTTGAGATAACTCTGCCTACAGCCCGTTACGGTCTTACTACTAAAGAGTCTAATCGAGACAACTTGTTCCACCACTTGGATACGATTGACGAGTTGCGAGATGAAGCGTCTATTCGTATGGCGGTATATAGACAGAGGGTGGCTCGGAGTTAAAACAAACACGTTAGAGAAAAGGTGTTTCAAGTAGGTCATTTGGTTCCAAGGAGGGTCTTCCAAAATATCCAAGAAATGAACGCTGGCAAACTTGGAGTTAATTGGGAAGGACCTTATCAGATCACAAAAGTTTTCAGGCAAGGGGCTTACGAGTTAATTTCCCACGACGGAAACATAGTCCCAAGGAGTTGGAGGAATGCGACGAACCTGAAGCTATACCAATTTTGAGAAAATTCAAGCAAGTTGCAACAAGGTACACGTTTATTACTCGATATTACTTATCAAATTCATTTACATCATTTTACCTGACACACATGAAGCAACAACGACATTACAAAAAACTAACAAGGGATGCCTTGTGACGTTACAGGCCAAAACACGGGCCTTTGCCTTACAATCAGGCTGCAATGTGTACACAACGACTAGTCACAAGATGCAAGAGACGAGAAACACGTTAACGACTCTAGAGCAAGAGGAGTCTAACACGAAAGAGACATTTGTGTAATCGATTCAAGCTTTATTATTAATAAACATAAGCATTTTACATCTCTGAGCTCTATCTCATTACACATATCTCTCTCTTAGCATCTATTACAAAGCTCTATTACAACGTAACATGATCGAACAATCTTCTGTCCCAACGCATTAATCTCCATTCGACGACGCCTTCATCCGATCTTGTACAACCTGCAAAACGAACACACAAACAAAATACCATGCAGACGTAAAAATCATTCACAAAAGACCCCTAGGTCGTAACACTAAGGGGTAAGAAAGTGTTTGTCCACACACACAAAAGGCCCCACAACAAGCGGCCTAGAAAACAATTGTTTAAAACCTCGACATGTCGGGGGTACCAAAAGATCGAAGGTTAAAAACAAAAACAATGGAGCTACTCCTTAGAGACGTTCTCGAAAGCCTTCAAATTTTCTGCAGTTTCTACTTGGGCTATCTCTTTAGCGACCTGAGAAATCTCGTCCATCAGAGAAGGCTTCTTGATTGTAGACTCATCATCAGGAAACATCAACTCGAATTGCTGCCTCTCCTTAACAGCATCCCAAGTAACGTGTTTCCCTGCAACAAACTCTTCTATCATCTCGATACGAGCCCTGCAAGACCAATAGTCAGCAGTGTCTTCAATTTCCTTGGCCAATGCAACCTCTTTCTCTGAAGCAGCTAAGAACTTATCCTCCCAATCTTTGGCGCATGCAGATTTATCTTCAGCAATTCTCATCAACTCCTCAACTTTTTTCTCCAGAGCTTTCTTCTCATGCTCCAAAAGTTTGCTTCGATCTTTTCCAAGCTGCACACTAACCTTACTCTGAGCAAGCTGGTCTGGATAATCCTTGAAAGCCTCAAAAGCTGACAGTGTGAGTTGGAAACTCTACAGAAGACAAACGCGTTAGTTCATAATTACATCGGAGCTTAGGGACACCAAAACGAAATCAACACTCATACCTGCCATTGAGCCGCCAGTATCTCTCCAAAGAATTCAGGCATAGTAGATCGGTTTCCTACACCCCGAGGACAGTTCATATGAAGAGGCATCAGAGAGGTCAAACACTTTTCTGCTGCCGTATCCAAGGACATCATTGTGACAAGAAGATTAGTCAAGCCAAGGGTGGCGTTCTTCTTCGGAGAAGAAGTCTTGGGAGTAGCGCTAGGCACCTTTGGAGGAAGAGACACCATTAAGGATGTATCTATAGTAGAGGTTGTTTCGACTTTTCTCTTCTTCCGTGCTTCGACTCGTTCCATGGTAGAAAGGGTAGTAGTAGACCGGGTAGTTCTTGAGCCTGAAAACATGCAAGTCAATAGAATCATTCAGGGTCAACATGTTAATACAAACGGGGAAAGAAGGCATCGGAACTTACTCGACATTCGGAATCTTCAAAATTAAAAAGATACTCCTTTACAAGCTTTGTATAAGACCTTTCTTCCGCTGAGAGGGCTTCAATTCGGGATACAATCTCAGCCGACACCTTACGTGGTTGTAGAGAAGCGAAGTTCACTACATAAAAAAAAACAAACACAATCAAGAGTTAACGTCATCTGGAATAGGTAAGAAGAACAGATGGAGAAAATACTACCTGTCGCACGCCAGCGAGATTTCAGAAAAGATGTATCAACCTCTAAAGAAGACAACTTTACAAAGAAGAACTTGTCGGCCCAACCACGATCCAACTTCGATGTGTCATAAATCAAGTCGGACTTGCCCTTTAGGGTTTTCAAAGTGAATCGGCCAAGGCCACCTTTGGAAAGACGATAATTGCAAAGAAAATCTACAGTTTTGAAGGGTATATCGTGGGAGGAGAAGAGAAGGTCAATTGCTAATAAGAGTCTCCAAACTTGAGGGAGTACTTGGCCGGGGGACAAGTTAAGAGTGGTGAGAAAGTCGACCACTGAAGGAGAAAAGGGGAAGCGGTGGCTGATGCAGAAAGGATATTCATAAAGACATATCCAATCCTCATGAAAAGAATCGGCCCAAACACTTGGAGGACGAAGGTAGACCTCTGCAAAAGAAGGGAACCCGATGAAGTAGGCAAACGAAGACGGTTCAAGGAACTAGTTATCTTTCTGATGGCAAGACGTAAGAATATTGGAAGAAGTAAAAAAAGGGGGATCGATCGGCTCGAGACATTGAAAGAGAGATTCAGAAGATGAAGCAGAATTAGCCATGGAAGACAGAAAAAAGAAGAGCCGGGAAGTAAAGGAAACGTACTTGGAAACTAAGGAAAACAGACGAAGTCGTAATGATGGTCTTCAAGGCTTTAAATAAGAAGTGATGGGACGTGCTCTGTGTGCTACAACTTCCGAGGAGAAAATAAAAAACCCTAGAAATTTCGGAGGGAACTTTTCCCGGGTTTTTGAGGGGGTATTGTTGTGCTCCCCAAAACTAGGACCAAATCAAATGATCAAATTGGCAAAGCCCACGATCTCCCACATTAAACGTGCAAGCGGTAGAGATCGTGGCCAACAACATAATTTCCAAGTAACGACCATGTCATTAAGTGTGTAGCGAAATCTGCAGGATCCGATCACAAGCTAGTAAAAGGGCAATGGTCAAGAGAAGGAGGGATATAAAAGCGCACGAAGATCTGAGGAGGGGGATCATCGATTCACCGGCTAATACAGAATCATACTCTCGAGCTCCTAAAACCAAAACTCACATTGTGATAGGAAATATAGTTTATTGATCCTTCGACTCTTTTGTAATCTAGAGGAGTGTGGCAACAAGAGTTTAACGCGTTATGATTGTTTTTTTGGTTAAGTTACCCTCATTATAGAAGGTAACGCGTTTACGTGTTGAATCTGCCCCAAACACATGTGATCAAGCCGGTAAGTATATATCCGGAAAGAGGATATTGCCTGGAGTAGAGCATATGAGTATCTATCAACCACTTACCTGAACTCCAACAAATAAGTGTGGATGCCCGTTATTGAAAGGTTGATCAATGGGCCTTAATGGTGAAATGTGGATTGCACAACCATGATCTTCCAAGTAGTTTGCATGAGGAAGAACTTGCATTAGTATCTGAATTTCATACTGATAGCTTGCATTTAGGTATTGTTTAGGATGCATATTTATCTTTATATTGCATGATTTTATCTTAGTTTAGTCTAGTTCTTAGGTTTTTAGGTTTTCTAGGAAATTTGGGTTTTGCGCTTGTTTTGTTCAGTTTTGCAAATCTTTAGGTAAACAAGAATGGACAGGAAGGATCTTAGATTATTGTGGTGGAGTTTGATGAAGCTTAGAGTGATACAAGTGAAGATTGGAACAACCAAGGCCCAAGAGCTTGTGTGAAAAGAACGCTTAAATCCGGGCTATGCATTGGAGTTCTTATTTCGACACTTGTATCTTGCAATGCTTGGTTTGGGGGCTACAATGGTCGGATGAAGCTGAATTCGGTATCACTGGAAAGCTAACTCGAAGAGCTACACTTCATATTTACTCCGAGTCCAAATTCCAACTCGAAGAGGGTCAAAACAGCTTCTAAAGTGTTGCCGGAATGATAAACCGAGAAGTGTTGCGGGCTTGAGGAGACACATGCGCGGCCGCGCCACCCTAGGAAGAGACCGCGCCATCATTTTCTCCGCGGACGAGTTGGGTCGTGATGTTGGGCTTCGATATGGGCTTTTATGATATATTTTCTGACGTGTTGGATGTAATTTCGAGATTTATGGGTCTTTGGATATCTTTTGGGGTATTTAAACCTTGCTTTTAGTTTTCTCTCTCTTGTGATAAATTGGATCACAATTTGGAGGCTAGGGTTTGTTTTGGAGAGAGTTTTCTCAAGAGGCAACCTTTGAATCTCTTGTAAGTTTTTCTTTAATTTAATTATGCATTGCTAAATTCGTTGTGTTTGACTAGTTATTGAAATCATAGATTGCATAATATTGTGAGATTTGATTTTTTCTCAACAACTTGAATAGGTTTTATTCCCTGTGCTTAAATTGAATCAAAATTTATCTAGGGTTTTGTTAGGTTGGCCACCTAATAGAATTTCTAGGTTAATTTACAACTAATCTGATTAAGTCCCGTTTGGGATTGATTGGATAAATGAGCAACTATAATTGTTTGGACTCGTTCGGGCTATTCAGTTGTAGAAGGGAATAAATCACAAATAACTTGATTAGCTGTTTGCTTCGGGTATTTATTTCTATCGATACTTTGAACTTAAAATTGTCGTTTAATTGAATCTAGACGTTGTTTTAGGTTGTTAGATGATTAGGGTTGTTCATACTGCTAGCTCTTTCCACTAAATATAAAGTTTTTGATAATATTCCATGATAGATTATTCAAGTGAATTGAGAATCAAGAGAATTAATGATCAATAAGCATATCTATGATGGATTTAACTAGTTGAACACGCTTTCTTCATACTTGTTTAAAACAATCATATTTGCATTCATAATTAGTTTCAATTTGCATCTTAGATTAGATTAACATTCGCTTAAAACCCCCCACATCTTAGTTACTTTGCACGTAAGTAATTACACACTTACACGAGTCTTTGTGGGATCGCCCTTTACTTACTGCTTTACTAAGTTTGGTTAAGTTAGGTTCTTTGATAGGTATAACGACCACTGAAAATACCTAATCAAATTTGGCGCCGTTGCCGGGGACTTGTCGCTATTTGTGTTTTGCTTTGTGTGCTATTCTTGGTGTTGTGAACCTATCTTACGGTTCATAACACCTGTGCTACTAATCTATGTCTTTGTTTGAATGTAGACAACTACAGAATGAACACTTCCATTACTATTTTTCAAGATTTCAAGACCATGTGTTTGAACTTGGTACTTGGTGATTACAATACAGTGATGGAGAGGTAAATATGGGAGTTATCCATGCTATGAATTTTGAGACAAGGGGATGGGCAGACTACATGAGCAATGAGAGGCTTTTGTTTATGGGACTTGAGGAATGCTGGGATTTCTTATGTTTCATGAGTCATCAGAGCTTATTGGGAGACAACCCAATGTTTAGAGTAGATTTCTTTTTCAGTTATAATCTTTATATTTTTAGGTAGTTTTTGTGTGTGTTTTAGATACCCAGGTCCGAAGACAGATCACCCAACACCATCACCGTCGGATTTCCCGCCGCACTACCCCGATGCTAGGTCGTTGTGAGTTTTTCTCTTTCCTTTACTTCTTACTATACTTTGGGGACAAAGTATGTTTTAAGCATGGGGGAAGGGAATTACTTGTTTGCATTGCATATAGTTGCATTAGATTAGACATATTTAAATTTTTGCATGCATTGATTAAAATTCTTGAAAAATGAAAAAAATCAGAAAAATTTGAAAAAAATACAAAAATATTGCATTTAGGTTCTTATGTCCCCATTGTTTGATACCTCTTATTTCTCTAAGTTAAGTATGATTCCTAACACATGATTTGCATGATTTGCTGAAGTTTATATGATATGAACATGATCTTTCATTGATTACTTTGACTATAGGATTGAGCATGTATATAGCTTGATTTTTAGATCCATTCTGAAGTTCTAGACACAATTTACCTTGTGAGATTTTGGCCTTTGATTATATTTGTTCTCTATATTCTTGAGTGTATCACCATGATTTTCTAGCTCTAGAACTTGCGTTATGACTCTTTTTCAAGACTAATTTATATGATTGAATGCATGAAATTTAAATGATTGAGGCAATGTTTCTTATTAGCCTATTATTTCCCTTCCTACCTTACAAGATCCATATTTTTGACACCCCATTTCCTTAAGCTTTAAGCCTATTTTTATAGCTCCACAAAATTTCTCTAGCCTATTAAGCTTGACCCATCCGGGATTTAGGACTTTAGGTTGGTTTTGTTTTATGTGAGTTTTGTATAAGTATGGGGGAGGTTGAAAGAAAAGGTGGAAAAGAAGAAATATAACTCTAGTATGCAAAGTGAAAATGAAGGTGAAAGATAAGTGCAAAGAAAGAAAAAGTGAGCTTGAAAGGTTAGTAACCTTCATAAGTGAAAAGAGAGTTGGAGAAGAGGCAAAAAGTGAAAAGAAAGAAAGAAGGAAGAAAAAAAGAATCAAAGTGCTTAAATGAGAAAGTAAGGAGTTGGTGAAGAAAGTTTGGGAGTTTTAAGAAGAAAAGTGTAAAGTTTGGGTTTTAGGATTAGTTCTTTATCCCGGATTTAGCACCACATGACTAAATATGATCCCTTCCAAATTTCTCTTTACCTTGGCCCCATTACATCCCTTAAAAGACCTCATGATTTTTATTGTGTGCTTGGTCCACAACGATGGAGAATTAGGACGTTGATGCAAGCTTATGGTAGTCTAGTTTTTCATTGTTGATTTGAGTGAAACACGTCCTTTAAACACTTGAGAGTAAGAGCAAACACATTACCTTGGTGAGGTCTAGAATGAATGAATAATCTTTGCTCTATGCTTGATATAATGCATGCTATGAAGTCTTGGTCAAGTTTTAATTATATGTTGAATTGCTCTATTGATTATGAGATGAATGTATGATTGCAATGATGTGGTGTGATTTAGATTTATGTCTTGCTTGAGGACAAGCAAGGGTTAAGCATGGGGGGAATTTGATAGCTTGAATTTAGGTATTGTTTACGATGCATATTTATGTTTATATTTCATGGTTTTAGCTTAGTTCAGTCTAGTTCTTAGGTTTTTAGGTTTTCTAGGAAATTCGGGTTTTGCGCTTGTTTTGTTCGGTTTTGCAGATCTTTAGGTAAATGAGCATGGACGGGAAGGATCTTAGAAAATTGTGGTGGAGTTTGATGAAGCTTAGAGTGATACAAGTGAAGATTGGAAGATACAAGGCCCAAGAGCTTGTGTGAAAAGAACGCTTAAATCAGGGATATGTATTGGAGTTCTTGTTTCGACACCTCTATCTTGCAATGCTTGGTTTGGGAGCTACAGTGGTTTGGTGAAGCTGAATTTGGAGGCTAGGGTTTGTTTTGGAGAGAGTTTTCTCAGGAGGGAACCTTTGAACCTCTTGTAAGTTTTTCTGTAATTTAATTATGCATTGCTAAATTCATTGTGTTTGACTAGTTATTGAAATCATAGATTGCATAATATTGTGAGATTTGATTGATTCTCAGCAACTTGAATAGGTTTTATTCCATGTGCTTAAATTGAATCAAAATTTATCTAGGGTATTGTTAGATTGGCCACCTAATAGAATCTAAGCTTTAATTATATGTTGAATTGCTCTATTGATTATGAGATGAATGCATGATTGCAATGATGTGGTGTGATTTAGATTTATGTCTTGCTTGTGGACAAGCAAGGGTTAAACATGGGGAAATTTGATAGCTTGTATTTAGGTATTGTTTAGGATGCATATTTATGTTTATATTGCATGGTTTTAGCTTACTTTAGTCTAGTTCTTAGGATTTCTAGGAAATTTGGGTTTTGCGCTTGTTTTGTTCGGTTTTGCAGATCTTTAGGTAAACAAGCATGGACGGGAAGGATCTAAGATGATTGTGGTGGAGTTTGATGAAGCTTAGAGTGATACAAGTGAAGATTGAAAGAACCAAGCCCCAAGAGCTTGTGTGAAAAGAACGCTTAAATCCGTATTATGCATTGGAGTTCTTGTTTCGACACCTCTATCTTTCAATGCTTGGTTTGGGAGCTACAGTGGTCGGATGAAGATGAATTTGGTATCACTGGAAAGCTAACTCGAAGAGTTACAGTTCACATTTGTATTCCGAGTCCAAATTCCAAATCGAAGGGGGTCAAAACAGCCTCTGAAATATCGCCTGAATGCTGAACCGAGAAGTGCCGCGGGCTTGAGGAGACACCTGCGCAGCCGCGCCACCCTAGGAAGAGACCGCACCATCATTTTCTCCGCGGACGAGTTGTGCCGTGAAGTTGGGCTTCGATATGGGCTTTTATGATATATTTTCTAATGTGTTGGATGTAATTTCAGGATTTATGGGTCTTTGGATATCTTTTGGGGTATTTAAACCTTGTTTTTAGTTTTCTCTCTCTTGTGATAACTTGGATCACAATTTGGAGGCTATGGTTTGTTTTGGAGAGAGTTTTCTCAAGAGGCAACCTTTGAACCTCTTGTAAGTTTTTCTTTAATTTAATTATGCATTGCTAAATTCATTGTGTTTGACTAGTTATTGAAATCATAGAGTGCATAATATTGTGAGATTTGATTGATTCTCAACAACTTGAATAAGTTTTATTCCATGTGCTTAAATTGAACCAAAATTTATCTAGGGTTTTGTTAGATTGGCCACCTATTAGAATTTCTAGCTTAATTTACAACTTATCTGATTAAGTTCCGTTTGGGATTGATTAGATAAAGTAGCAACTAAAATTGTTTGGACCCGTTCGGTCTATTCAGTTGTAGAAGGGAATAAACCACATATAACTTGATTAGTTGTTTACGTCGAGTAATTATTTCTATCGATACTTTGAACTTAAAGTTGTCATTTAATTGAATCTAGACGTTGTTTTAGGTTGTTAGATGATTAGGGTTGTTCAGACTGTTAGCTCTTTCAACTATTAGGGTTGTACACGAGTATAGAGTGCATCCCAAGCATCGAGGGAATTCGAATTATGGACACCACATACAAGACCAATAGGACGTTTGAGTTATAATTTAAGTTATTGTATACATTATTATATCATTCATACTTAATGGCGGTGGGATTTTCATACAATTGTTGACAGGTACGACATGCCTTTGTTAGAGATGGTGGGTTTTACTTGCAGCAGAAATACATTCAACATCGGTTTCGCATTTATGTCAAATGAAGAGACAATGAGTTATAGTTGGGTAGTGACGGATAAGTACAAGGCTCTCATCAACGACATTAAATTGGTTTTCGGAGATGAAGTGACTCATTTGTTGCCAATGATTCATATTAAACACAACATTATTGCATATGGATTGAAGGTGTTTGCAAACTATGATAACCCCAAGGGACTGGCCATAGGATTTGCAAGCAAATATTGGTCTTTGTTTTCGTCCACCACGGAAGAAGTTTTTGAAGAGAGACTCCAAGTGCTGAAGGTAAATTGGCGGCCAACTCTCCTTAAATACCTTGAAAAGGTATGACTTAATCCACACAAGAGGAATATAGTACGTGCTTGGACCGATACTACTCATCACTTCCAAACAAGAACCACAAATAGGTAATTTCATATTATCCAAGTAGTTATTTAAGATTTTTAATTCATATTTTAATTCATATGCTTGGTGCAGGGTTGAGGGTATGCCCAGTGTATTGAAGAAAATTTTGGCATCCACTCAAGGAGGCTTCAACATGATGATACTCAGGATCCACCACCAGGTGACATGTCAGATTGAGAATTTGAGGGCAAATATTGAGAAGTCGCGCATAAGTATTCCAACTGCCATGCATGTTAGGTTGTCCGATGAAATTAGAGAGTTGTTTGAGCCCCTATTTGACAAAGTGTCACAACAATGCCTAGACAAGTTGTTAGAAATGTTATATGAATTGGTCAAGGCTATGGAAAGGGGCCACCTTGATGAGGAGTGTGTTAATTATTTTGGCGAGACTGCCAAGGTAATTTTTCTATATGAAATTCACTATACTTATTATATCAAAATGTTTAGGTTAGGCCTGTCATATCATATTGTTTTTGTTTTTATATTTTTGAAGGTCTTCTGTGTCTGCATAGAATTGGTGAGACTATAATCTCAAAAAGGCCGATCTTGCCTAACGAGATACATAAGTTCTGGCGAACGGTGGTTTGGGAAGGAGTTGAAGATCATAATCTGCTTAAAGATGAATGTGTAGCCTTATGTATTCAAGACATCAGATGGAACCAAATGGTGGAAAAAAAGAGGAGTGGTGCCATGCCAAGAGATCAACGAGACCAACTCATAGAGTTGTTTGTTGACAGAGAGACTCTTGAAGAATCTGCATTGGTTAAGCTGCCAGATGCACCAAGGCAATTGAGGCCAACCGAATCGAGCAAGTACTCAAACAAGAGCGATAAAACCCTTCTTGAGCATAGGATGGTGGAGTATGACAAGGAGCAATAAAGACGGACAAACAACATCAATGAGAGCGCGCCCCAAACCGCTCCGCCACCTCGACGACGTGGAAGGCTGAAGGGTTCCACCAACCGTAAGAGCTCCAAGAATGCTACTCCCATGGCTTCGGGGACATCGACACCTGCGCCGAATGCCCCTCGCACATCGAGGCCTACGCCCACTACCCCTCGCACATCGATGACCCCACAGGCTCCCGCAAGACCCATTATTTGGCGGGAGGTGAATTTCGATGTTAGAAACATGGACTTTTTTCATGTTTCCTTTCATCGAGGGAGTTGAAGACGTGTTGCCGGATGGTCATTGTGGGTATCGGGCCCTCTCGGCGGTCTTAGGGAGGGGAGAGAGCAAATACCACATCCTCTGATGGGAGTTGGTTTCGGAGTTGATGCAGAATAGAGATGTGTACGAGCGATGTTTTCTAGCATCTCACACATCTTACAATGAGGTATTAGACAACATCAACTACATCCTATCTCCATGCAATCAGCGATATTGGCTCCACATGCCGTTGGTTGGCTTGATCTTTTCCACTTTATTCCAAGTAGCACTTGTTTTGTTATCATGGGACGGGCCTCACACATGCTTCCCACTTATGGCGTCTGGTCGAATCCCCAACCCCCCAACCGAGGTCTTGGCAATTGCTCTAGTAGGAAACCGGGACCACTTCATACCTGTAATGTCTTATAAACTCTTTAATTTTTTTGGACACCTTTTTTTGGGGTACGGATTTTACCTCCATGGCTCTCACAGTATACAGCCACCGACGCATGGCCTCTAGACGAGCCTTGTCCCTCTATAGTGTGATCTCAGGTGCATCTCGTGCAGCGGCTCGATCGTCATCCATCCTGTCCAGATCCAAGACCGAATGACCCGACAAACCCGAAAGTAGTGCCAGATCCAAACCTAATCATAAAACTAGTTAATCATATTTTATTATGTTGGATTAGAAAACAAAACTACAAATAAAATCTGTACCCTCAAAACAAGTGCACAACTGACGATGGTCTTCCCCTTCGACCGTGAGGCATCACTGAGGTTGTGTAAGAGCATTGCAAGTACCCGACGCCCCATGCATACCCCGCTGTCTGAGCATGGTCAGATAGAGACCCAAGTACTTGGTCTTTAGCATGTTCCCGAACTTGTCAACCCACAAGGTCATCCCAAGCAAGTAAAACAGGAACGTGGAAGCCATAACACCAGGCTCGACATCTCGGGTACCCCTCACCATCTCTGTCAAATATAACATCACATGCGCCGCTGGAATCACTATTTGGTACGAACGGACGACAAGAGGATCTAGGTCGTACATCTACGCCAGCGCGCAAGCGTCTGCCCAAAAGTAAGCGGAGAAACAAGTGCATCACCATTGATGGGTAACCGTAGAATCTGATGCATGTCGTGAAGGGTAATCGTGATCTCACCCCACAGAAAATGGAAGTCGTGATCTCACCCCACGGAAAATGGAAGCTGTTTGTCTCAGGATGCCAACGCTCCACAAATACCGAGACCAAAACATGGTCCGTGTACTGAAACTAGAGGTCAATAAGACGACCAAGACCACTCTCCCGAACAAGATGCCACCACGTACCGGGCCCACCCCCAATGTATCGAGTGACATCCGTCTCGACCCAACCCTTAAAATCTTCCTCCTCTGATCATCGTCGATCGCGGGTGCAACTGGATGAGGCTGGTCACCCCTTTGTCAATCGATATATCTCCTGAGCTACATGAGTGTCATAGATAAGGAGGAGAGTACCATACAAAGGACCTCCTGGCTCCGCGACCTCAATCTCATGAGCCGCAGGATCCTCTACGAGGGGATCGGGAGCTTGGGACGGAGCTGGAGGGGGAGCGGAAGCCTGGGCTGGAGCTGGAGGGGGAGCGGATGCTTGAAATGAAGCTGGAGGAGGAGCGGAATCCTAGGCTGAAGCTAGAGGGGGAGCGGGATCATGGGCCAGAGCTAGAGGGGGAGCGGTAGCAGGAGCCTGGCCCGAAGCTGGAGGAGAAAAAATAGAGGGGGAGGGAAATGTGGGTGGGGTCGGGGCGGTAAGAGAGAGGGGAGATGTGGTTGGGACCTGGATCAAAGAGGTACCCTCAGTCGAATATGGGAAGAGCGGACTAGAAGTCGGGGGTATAGGAGGATCGTCTACAAATAGATCCTCCACTGTACCCATGGGAGCGTCCGATCCAATATCGACAAACTGCATGTCATCCTCGTCATCTCGCCCCTCGTCAATTGGATCCTCGCCATCCTCATCAACCTCTTTGTCAAACTCAACATATGTCGTGGTGGATGGGTCAATATCTCGCTCCATCCCATCAGTCAACTCGGTATCCGGCTGATGCACATCTAACGCCCGAGTCGATGCTAGTAGAGCATGTGCAACCGCTGCTGATGAAGGCTGCTTCTTCCTCTTCTCCCTCCTCCACAAAATAGTACCGAGGCTCGTGTGCAACTCCTTAAATAAATTTTCGTATGTCAAATTATATGGGAATCCTTTTATTTTACCCATTCCTTGATGCAACACTATTTCCTCTATATCATTTACTAATTTGCATGATTATTTTATGGTAGGCTCGAACTTGTCATTAGTGTGTCTTGTTGTTGATCGGTTTATGGTGAAGGGTCGACTCGGGGGCGGTTGATCATCATCTTCTACCACCTAGTAAACTTTCTTTTCAATACACACACATATATATGTAGGCAAAAGTTTTTATTTGCAATTTCAATGAATATATAATAACTACTTATATATTTATGCATAGTAGACAGCCTTTGCAATTTTTCTTTGCCATCTACAATCTACTTGAAGATTCAATTCCTCCTTTGTAACAGGAGTTTTAACTTTATTGAAGGTTCTGTCTTTGAACTCGGTCGACGTTCAACCAGCAGGTCCGATACTCGTTATCCACGGTCATCGGCAAGTCTTCACCGCTTAAGTTCCTTTTTTCTTCTATATACCTTAATTAGTGTTGAATAACACCAAAGGAGATCGTATATTGAGTTTTGACAGGTTTGAATTATATCATTGTCCTCCCGTCCTCGTTTGAATCCAAGTCAAAGTTTGAGAAGGTAAATTTACACCATCTCTCGTTCTTTTTAATTACAATTTTTTTTTTGAATTGTAACAATTTCAATCAAAGAAACATCTCGTATATTGAGTTTTGACAGGTTTTAATTATAAGAGAAGAAGAGTTGCAATTGTATTCGAAAATAACTACTTTTTTGGTGGAGAAAAACATTCCAAGGATAGGATTCTCACAATGATTTTTTGGTGGATTACCGGTGATATTTATTTGGATTTCAACTCGAAAGTTGTTTGAAGGACTAACTATCTCAATGTCAACATTAGCTCTTTTCAAACGATTAATGCGTGTACTTAGACTCGAATAGGAACCACTCTTATTAAACTTTTCCATGGGTCGATGGATCGGGGGTCGTGTGTATGTAAGCCCAGCACACAAGCCCATTGGGTTTCCATCCTAAAACCAGTTGGCAATAGGAGGAGTAACCCAAGGGTTTATATACTAGCTAGGTTATTTCTCTTTATATTTCAGATGTGGGATACACTATATTCTCAACATGCCCCCGCAAGTGCAACTGGCCTGGCCCAGTTGACACTTGGACAGACGGGTCTAGCATCTCAATCTCTTTATAACTAGCTCGATGACAGTGACGGGTGGTGGCATCTCATTCTCTTTAATAGCCAAATCAAACCCTGGGTTGGGGCATCTCATTCCCTTTTTAGCTGAAAGCACCCATGCACAAGAAACGAGCCCGGATCGAGAGATGTCGTTAGGCAAATAGCTCTGATACCATATTAAAGTTTTCCATGGGCCGATGGATCGGAGGTCGTGCGTATGTAAGCCCATCACACAAGCCCAGTGGGGTTCCATACTAAAACCAATTGGCAATAGGAGGAGTAACCCAAGGGTATATATACTAGGCTTTTTCCCTTTATATTTCAGATGTGGGATACACTATACTCTCAACAACTCTCGTACAAAACAAGTCTTATTTAAGTCCTTTAATTTCTTTAGAGATCATTAAATCAATAGAAATAAAATCCGCTCTCGCGCTCCGTTTAGACTATTCCACCAATAATTTCTAGGATAGGTTAAGTTCCATGTGTGAATTAAGTCAATCTCGCACAAATAATTCAACATGTTCAAACCTAGGGATTTAGCATGAATTAACAAATTGTGAATTCAATTCAATCAACCTCTTGTTATTCTCATCTACTCTCGGTCTCAAATCATAACAAGATTCCCAATTCAAGTAAATTAGGTCATTAAGCATCCAAGGTTGAATCAAGCAACTTGGTCGAGAAGGCTTTGCCGAGAAGGCATTGATCAAATCGCCGAGAAGGCATAAATTTTGTTGAGAAGGCTGTCTATTATCCATTCAAATAGATGTTGAAATGAAATTTGTTGATCTACTGAGCAGAGACGTGAAATTCGGTCCAAAATTGCCCTAGATCTTATGAATTTTGTTAAATCTCTTACCTCTTTCTATCTTGTTACACTTATAGACTAAAAGCCCCTTATTAATCTTCCCCAATTTAAGATTTTGAGATCTTAGATCTCGTTTTGTTTGTTGCGTTTTTGTTCAAACTGGCTGTGGCGTTGGTCGCCTAGCTTGATGCCCCGCAAAAGGGTGTAGGTTGTGTTGTTGCCCCGTGGAAGTCGACATCTTTGTTTTTGTGTGGTGTTCGTTTGGCTTTCCGATGCGCGAGAATTTTCTCGATCTTCATTCGTGCTTTTCTTCCCCCAGATCTCTCTTGTTTTGTGGGCTTTAACTTCGAGACCATGTGATACTTCTTTGAATTTCACTCAAACGTCTAACCGGCCGACCTGATCCTGGTTTCGCCGACCGTGCTCTCGGCTTTTGCCCCCGTTTTCAGTTCTACCGATCTCTGCCTTTGTTTTTGATTGTGAGAGATGGTTAGGGTTCTAGGCTTGGTGGGCCGCACCCTTATTTGGGCCTATCCTAATACATTACTTTTTAGACTTGCCCTTTTGTGGTGGGCTTGGACATTTATATTTGCTAGGCCCAAGATCCAATTTCGTTGCTTCAGTTGGCTGGTTTGTGTGTTGTAGAATTATGGTTTTCCCTGTTTTTGCAGGTTTGGTCTTTTCGGTTTGATGAGTGTGCGTGTACATTGTTGGGCCTCCCCGGAATTAGCCCAAAGTCGAGAGTCCGATAGCACAAATTAGCCAGGCCCATTATCCTGATCATGCGATATGCGCCATATCAACGGTATACAAGCGGAGATATCGGTAACGTCTAAAGCATTAAGGTTGGTGGCCAGATCTACGGGATTTATTAACGCTCCATAACTACGTCAACGGTCATAAGGAAGGGAGACGTATAAAAGCCAAAGAAGGGAAAGGAGAGGGGACATCGATCAACTCACTCACTATTGCATTCCAAAAAGCTCTCAAATAGATTCACTCTTTTTGTTCAGAAGTTCTATCTAATTGTTCACTTGTAACCTTGGAGGAATTTTGCACCAGAACGATCATAAATCAATCACGTTATCTACTTTCATTTGCTTTCTACTTCTTTCTCTCTAAATCTTCATCTTGTTAACTAGCTATAACGCGTTACGACTACTTTTTGGTTAGGTTTCCCTCATTATAGCAGGTAACACGTTCGTGTGGTAAATCTGCCCAAAACAATTGGCGCCCACCGTGGGGCCCTAGCTAAAAGGAAGTCGCGTTGCCAAGAACCATAAGCTCTACCTACGCAAGATGGAAGGCATTCATACTACCTACAGTCATGTAGAAGATCCCGAGAACAATGAAATCAATCAAGGTGGAGACAACCAACAAACTGGAAACATGGACGGAATTAAGCAAGATTCTGGAAATGGGAATGACAATCCTACCACTTCCACAGCAGCAGAACGAGGAGGAGCGATCGACTCCGACATTATCACTGAACTCCGTGCATCTATGATCGCTCTTCAAAAAGACTTGGAAAATCAAAAGGAAGCTCATGCCAAGTTCACCAAGGTATACGAGAGACAAATTGAAACTTTAACTAATGAACATAATTTGCTTCGATCTCAGGTACAATCAACACCAAACCGCCAACACATGACGGACGCAGCGGATGGCGTCGCCCGACGATTGGACATGGACGACCCAAATCTTGTAACACCAGATGATATTAGGCTAGTGACTGGCTATCAGGTAAATGGTAATTCTTTGAGGGCCGTTACAGAAGATGTTGAGGTTACCCAATTACGGGAATGCCTCAAAGCTCTGGAGGACCGAATCACTCAGGTCCCAGGGGCACCCCAACCGATAGCAGTGGAAAGAAGGGATGACTATATCGATTCTCCCTTCGTACCCTCCATCGCAAGGGTAGACATCTCTCACAAATACCACGTCACCAATGTACCTAAGTATGAAGGGATTACGGATCCGGACCAACATGTAGCTGCATTTAAACAAGCTATGAACATTAGTACAGTTTCCTTTGACATGAAGGAAATTGTTATGTGTCGTTGGTTTGGTAACACGTTAACTAGGCCCGCGCTTAATTGGCACTTCCACTTACCTCTTGGGAGTATTTCATCTTTGGCTGAGTTAATTGACAGGTTCAGGATAAGGTTCGCAAGTAGTCAACACGCTAAAAAGCGTTCGAGCGACTTATATCGCATGGTCCAAAAAACCGGCGAATCCTTGAAAACTTTTCTTAACATGTACAATGAGGAACTGGTTACCATAGAAGGATGCGATGCTGCAACTGCTGTGGAAGCATTCCGAAGAGGTATCTCGGCTGGTAATCCTGATCTCTATCGTGAAATAACTAAGTATCCTTGCTCGAATTTCGATGAGGTACAGGTGAAAGCGTTGGCACATTTGCGATTAGAAGAGGATGACCTCTTCACCATCAAAACTACCAGTCCTCACCTGCCAGAGCGTAGACAGGGGAGGCGAGAGACCAGATACGTTCCGTACCCCAATCTGTCTCCTTCCAAAACAACTATGAACACGACATTCGCTAGGCAAAATGAGCGATATGAAGACCCAAGGTTGCCTCCCAAGCTATCTCACTACAACTTTCGTGTAGACGCGACAAAAGTAGTCAGAACACTTAATGGCATGAGGGATACTGTTAAGTGGCCAAGAAAGAGCAACACACCTTCACACCAAAAAGATAAATCCAGATGGTGTGATTTCCACTTTGATCACGGCCACCGAACGGATGAGTGCATTGCGTTGAGGAAAGAGGTAAGCGAGTTACTACGCAGGGGATACCTCAAGGATTTAATATCGAAAAGAGCAAGGGAGAAACTAGAGCGCGACAAACGGAAAGCCAGTCCCCCCCCCCAAAGCAGATAGGAGTAATCAACGTCATCACTGGAGGGTCTGAAATCTGCGGCGTAACATATTCAGCAGTTAAGAGGATTGCAAGGAGTACCTAGAGAGAAGAACCCTAAATCTCGGCTCGAAGGGGTCACGACGTGATGCCCATTACCTTCGATGACATCGAAGAGGAGGAAGTTCACCATGATTGTTTAATAATTTCCTTAACAATAGAAAACCACCCGTATAATATGACATATTTCACTTAACCACATGTATTTTTAATAATTATTTAAAACCACCCATATCACATGCTCCGTTAATTTTTAACCACCCAAATCTCAAATCCGTTTGATTCCGTCAAAAAAGTGTGACGTGGCATTTATTTTTAATTTTTTTTGTCAAATCTTGCCAGATGGAATTAATTTTACCCTTCTTCCTTGTTTTTTTCTTTTTTTCTTTTTCCTTTTTCTTTTGGTCTTCTTCCTTGTTTTTTTCAACACATTATCAGAGAATTCAGATTCTTCACCATCCACCAAAGATCAGATCCAAAATCCAGATCTTCACCGCCAACAAAACGCATGGAACACATGGAACCAAAGAAAGAATTCAGATTCTTCACCTCCAGTAATGCTCGAACGAAATCCAGAATCAAGACGGAACGACGAGAATCTTCACTGCCAAAATTAGAATTCTTCACCTCCGGCATAGGAAGGAACCAGAGAGAATTAGGACGGGACCATGGACTCGAAGACGAATTATTCACCCTCGCCCTTAGATCTAGCCCTTAGATCTGAAGAAGAACCCTAGAAAAATGGGAGAAGAAGATCCAAATGGAGATTTGAAGAGAAACCCTAAAAAATGCATCAGATTTGGGCAGTTGCAAGCATAATCTTGCGGATCTCGGATCGGAACCCGACGCAGTCGGCGGTGCCATTGTGGTCGCCATCGAAGCCCTCGAAGATGGAGTCTTAGTGCTTCGTGATCATATCTGGGCGGTGGTGGAAGATTTGAGTAAGAGATGGGAGATAGAGGAGAAGGTTGGGGTGCGCAAAAAGAGAAGAGGGGTCATCTTTAAGCGGTGGTGGAAGATTTAAGAAAGAGATGGTGAGGGTGGGTGAAGTAGTGAAGTTGAGAGATGGAGAAGGAGGAAGAAAAACCAGAGGGATCGGGCTGCGTAGAAAGAAAAGAGAGGGGAGGAGAGAGAGGAAAAAGAAAAGAGAGAAAAAGAAAAAAAAGTTGAAAAAAAATTAAAAAAACGTCTATGTGGAAAGATTTGACAAAAAAAAATTAAAAATAAATGCCGCGTCACACTTTTTTGACCGAAAAACGGATTTGAGTTGTGGGTGGTTAAAAATTAACGGAGCATGTGATATGGGTGGTTTTAAATAATTATTAAAAATACGGGTGGTTAAGTGAAATATGCCATATTATACGGGTGGTTTTCAGCCAATTCCTCAAAGAGTTTTAGTTGATAATGGAAGTTCTACGAACTTTCTTATGCTGGATGCTTTGTACAGTTTAGGCCTAGGTCTGGACGACATCATCAAGAAGTCTACGACTTTGGTAGGCTTTAGTGGCGAATCGCGCAACACGTTGGGAGAAATATCATTACCAACCATCGCGGGAGGGGTAAACTACCAAGTAAAATTTCAAGTACTTGATTATCCATCACCTTTCAATGTTATCTTGGGCAGGCCCTGGATCCACGGAATGAAAGCCATTCCCTCAACCTTTCATCAATGTGTCAAATTCCCATCACCATGGGGGATACAAGAAATCAAGGGGGAACAAAAGATAGCAAGTGAATGTTACTCTGTAACCATGAGAGCAACGACTTCGAAAAATCCGTGGATCGAGGCAGAAAAGAAGTCGTCAGAATAGCAATGAAAGGACTGTAAGACTCCAACCTACTACGTGAAGCCAGAGACACCGGAACTTGAAGAGGTGGCCCTTGATCCACTCGATAATCAAGATAGGGGCAGATCTGGAGCCCACTTTACGAGAGCAATTAGTGGAGTTCTTACGGTCCTACACTGATTGTTTCGCTTGGTCAAACGAGGATATTGTGGGAATTGACCCTAACCTGATTACACACGCTCTCAATGTAAATCAAAATGTTCCTCCAGTCAAGCAGAAAAGGCGTAAGTTCGCACCCGAACGAAATCAGGTAAAAAACGACGAAGTAAAATCCTTACTCGAGTCTGGTAAAATTAGAGAAGTAAAGTATCCTGACTGGTTAGCGAATGTAGTTGTTGTAAAAAAGAAAAATGGTAAGTGGCGCATTGGCGTCGATTTTACCGATTTAAATAAAGCATGTCCTAAAGATTCTTTCCCCTTGCCTCATATTGATGCGATGGTGGATGCAACGACGGGACATGAGCTTTTAACTTTCATGGACGCGTTCAGTGGATACCATCAAATCATGATGCACCCTGACGACCAAGAAAAAACTGCATTCGTAACTAATCAAGGGACTTACTGTTAAAAAGTTATGCCTTTTGGGCTAAAACACGCAGGTGCTACTTATCAGAGATTGGTTAATAAGATGTTTCAGGAAAAACCGGGGGATAAAATGGAGGTGTCCATTGACGACATTCTAGTCAAATCTTTGAAGGCGAAAGATCACATTCAACACTTGGAAGACGCATTTCAGATTCTACGGAGCTATAAAATGAAGTGGAACCCAACCAAATGTCCTTTTGGGGTCACATCAGGAAAATTCTTCAGATACATAGTAACGCAGAGAGGGATTGAGGCAAGTCCAGATCAGATCAAGGCAATAATGGAGTTACAATCACCAAAATGTGTCAAAGACGTTCAGAAGTTGACAGGACGAGCAACAGCACTCAATCGCTTCATATCTCGATCCTTAGACAGAAACAAACTATTCTACGACATCTTGAAGAAAAACAAGTCATTCGAGTGGACAGAAGCACACGAAGAAGCCTTCAAGGAATTAAAGAGTTATTTATCCCACCCTCAGATACTTTCCAAACCCAAGCCAGGAGAGGTGTTGTACATATACTTGGCAGTCACAGAAGCAGCTGTAAGCGCCACCTTGATTCGAGAAGAAGACGGGAACCAGTTACCCATCTATTATGTGAGCAAAACTATACTTGATGCGGAAACCAGATACTCACCCATTGAGAAACTCGTATTATCTCTAGTAATGGCTTCTATAAAATTACGTCCCTATTTTGAAAGTCATTTTATTACTGTGAGGACTAACTTTCCAATGAAGAGTATCATGTCAAAGCCAGAGTTATCAGGTCGTCTGATGAGGTGGTTGATTCACCTCAACGGGTATGATATCACTTACGAACCACGAACAACGTTGAAATCTCAAGCCTTGGCGGATTTTGTGGATGACTTCACTCCTACCATGCCAGAAGAAGAAAATCAAGAAATGTTACAGGTAGCAAGATCGCTGGGCAGTGGCAAGTGGATGATGCACACCGATGGGGCGTCGAATCAAGTAGGTGTGGGGCTGGGGGTAGTCCTGAAGTCGCCACAGGGGGATAGGATAGCGTAGGCTGTTCGATGCACATTCAAAGCCACCAACAACGAAGTAGAATACGAGGCACTTATAGCAATGTTGCTTATTGCCAAGGACTTGAACGTCCAAGAACTCAAGGTAATATGTGATTCATTGCTTATTGTCAATCAAGTCACGAATTCATATGTTGCCAGGGATTCAAAAATGAAGGCGTACTTGGAAAAAGTCCAAGAAATCATTAAAAGTTTCAAGCACTTTGAGATAAAGCAAGTACCTCGAGACGCTAACACACAAGCGGACGCTTTAGCAAATCTCGAATCCGCGATTGACCCAAGAGAATATGACAAGATACCATTCGTATATCTGGGCGCACCTTCAATAACAAAAGAAGCAGACATGTTCGAGGTACGGGATCCTGATGCAACTATCTCTTGGGTAACCCCTTATCTAAGATGGTTACGAGATGGGATTCTACTGGATGACAAAGAGGAAGCTCGACGACTTAAGGTAAAAGCTTCTACTTTCGCCATTAAAGACAACGTCTTGTTCAAGTGGATGTCATCAGGATTGTACGCACGATGCGTGAAGGAGGAAGAAGTACAAAAGGTGTTGCAGGATATACACGACGGGGAATGCAGAAATCACACAGGGGGTCGCAACTTGGCAAAGAAGGCAAGTAGGATGAGCTACTATTGGCCTACCATGAACAAAGATGCAGTGGAGTATGCTCGGAAGTGTGACGTGTGCCAACGTCATGGACCTATACCACATCAGCCGCCAGAATTGTTACATCCTATAACTTGCCCTTGGCCATTCATGAAGTGGGAAATGGATATCGTAAGGAAACTCCCTCCAGCTTCGGGACAACGCGTTTACATCTTAGCTATGACTGATTACTTCTCTAAGTGGATTGAAGCCAAAGCAGTCAAAGAAGTAAAAGACACACAAGTTATCTCCTTCATAAAGAGAAATATCCTGAGTAGATTCGGAGTACCATCAACCATAGTATGTGACAATGGGTCCCAATTCATCAGCGACAAAACAAGATCATTTTGCCAGCAATACAACATTCGGTTGATGATGTCTACGCCGCGTTACCCTCAAGCAAATGGTCAAGCGAAAGCAAGTAACAAAGTAATCATCAACAATTTGAAGAAGCGCCTTAAGGAGGCCAAAGGAAGATGGGCAGATGAGTTACCCCTTATCCTTTGGTCAAATCGGAAGACTCCCAAGACTACTACGGGGCATACGCCTTTCTCTCTGGTATATGGGTGTGAAGCCGTGTTGCCAGTTGAAGTAACTTTGCCCACAACTCGATATGGTCTCGCTACCGAAGAGTCAAACCTGTCCAACTTGTTCCATCATTTAGATACCGTTGATGAGTTACGTGATGAAGCGTCGATTCGTATGGTGGTATATAGACAGGGGGTAGCTCGAAGTTACAACAAACACGTCAGAGCAAAAATATTTCAAGTAGGTGATTGGGTACTGAGAAAGGTTTTTCAAAATACCCAAGAATTGAATAATGGCAAGTTAGGAGCCAATTGGGAAGGACCCTACCATATCACAAAAGTCGTCGGACAAGGAGCCTACGAATTAGTTTCCCATGATGGGAAGATAGTCCCAAGAAGTTGGAACGCGATGAATCTAAAATTATACTACTTCTGATAAGCAAGTCACAACAAGCTATTTATTTGTTACCTCATTTTGTTAAATTTATTTTTTCACCTTGTCCTACACACATGGTACAACTACGATGTTACAAAAACTAACAAGGGACGCCTTGTGACGTCACAGGCCAAAACAAGGGCCCTTGCCTTAAAATCAGGCAAACGATGTGCACACAACGAGTAGTCACAATATGCAAGAGACGAGAAGAACATGCTAACGATTCTAGATCAAGAGGAATCTAACACAGCAGAAATACTTGTGTAAACAGTTTGGATTTCATTAATAAAACACGAGTATTTTACATCTTTACATTCTATCCTATTACATGTCTCGCTCTTTCTAAAAGCATCTGCTACAAAAGCGATGTTACAACATCACTTAGTCGAACGTAATCAACGAATTTTTTACCAAACACGTTGGTCCTCAGAAAAAGCCTTCAGAAACCTGTAACACCTGCAAAACAGATAAACAAACAACATACCAGGCAAACACAAGAACATCATTCACGAAAAACCCTTAAAAAGCATAACAAAAAGAGTTAAAAATATTGTTCACACAGATGGCCCTAAAACAAGCGGCCACAGAAAGATCAGCGTTTTTAAACCCCGACACACCGGGGGTACCAAAATACTTAAAAAACAGAAGTAAGGAGACTACTCCTTAGAGACATCTTTGGAAGCTTTCTGGTTCTCCACGAGTTCCACCTGGGGTACCTCTTTAACAACTTGAGCAATATCGTCAACAATCAAAGATTTCTTGGATGCAATACTACCTGCTGCACGCCAGCGAGATTTCAGAAAAGAAGTGTCAACCCCCAGAGAAGACAGCTTCACGAAGAAGAATTTATCAGCCCAACCTCGGTCCGACTTCGACACATCATAGATTAAATCAGATTTTCCCAGTATGGTTTTTAGAGTGCATCGGCCAGGACCACCCTTGAAGAAACGGTAGTTGCAAAGAAAGTCGACAACTTTAAACGAGATTGATAGCTTGCATATAGGTGTATTTTAGATGCATGTTTTATGTTGGTTTTTCATAATTTTTACTAAGTTTTAGTTAGTTTTAGGTTAGTTTCTAGGATCTAGTGTTTTCGAGTAGTTGCACTTGTTTTGTTCGGTTTTGCAGATCTTTAGGTAAACAAGCATGGACGGGATGGAACTTAAATGATTGTGGTCAAGTTTGATGAAGCTTATAGTGATACAAGTGAAGACTAGAAGAGTTAAGGACCAAGAAGTTGTGGGAAAAGATTGCTTAAACCTGGGCTATGCATAAGAGTCTTGTTTTGACACCTCTATCTTGCAATGCTTGTTTTGGGAGCTATAGTGGTCTGATGGAGCCACATTTGTTATCACTGGAAATATAATTCAAAGAGCTACAATTCATGTTTTTACTCCGAGTCCAAATTCCAACTCTAAATAGGTCAAAACAGCCTCTAAACTGTCACCTAAATGCTGAACCGAGGCAATTGCGCGGGATGGATAATTGCGCGACCGCGCAATTTTGGACCTAAACCGAGCAATCTTATCTGAAGCGAATTGCGCGGGATTGCACATTACTCGGCCGAGCATTGGGTCAAACCGAGCAATCGGTGTTTTCACGCGAACAACTATTGGGCTTGACTTTTGGGCCTAGGATTATATCTTACCCGACTTTATGCTTAATGATAGACTTTTTGAGGGTTATTTGGAAGACATATATAAACCTCATGTTAGTTTATTTTCTCAGAACTTAGATCATATTTTTGGAGGTTAGGGTTTTTCTCTCTAGAGGCAGACTTTGAACCTCTTGTAAGTTTTTCTTAATTTTAATTATGAATTGCTAAATTTCATTGTGTTTGGCTAATTATTGAAGTCATGATTTGCATGAGTTGTGAGGTTTGATTTGATTCACAACAAACTTGAATAGAGTTTATTCTCTGTGCTTAATTGAATCTAAACTAGGGTTTTGTTAGATTAGCTACCTAATTGAATTTCTAGTTATAACTGAATCTGATTAATTACCGGTTGGAGTTAGTTTGATCAAGAGTATACTTTAATCAATTTAGTACCGGTTGGACTAGTTGGTTAAAGAAGGGAATAAATTCACAAGTCACTTAGATGTCTGGTTGCTCTAAGTGTTTGTTTCTATTGGTAACTTGAATCGTTATGATGTTGTTTAATTGAATCTAAAAGGTCTTTTAGGTTGGTAGATGATTAGGATTGTTAGACTGGTAGTTCTATCAACTAAATCTGAAGTTCGGATCTTAATCCTTATTAGGGTCATAATCCACAATAGATTATTCAAGTAAGAAGAGAATCAAGAGAATCGATGATCAACAAAGCAATATCATGATGGATTTAACTAGTTGAACACACTTGTCTCTCATATATTACAATCAACATTTGCATTCATATTTACTTTTCAGTTTGCATAGTAGTTTAGATAATCATTCCAAAAAAAAAACCTCTTGGTTACTTGGCAATCAAGTAATAACACAAATACATGAGTCTCTGTGGGATGGACCCTTGCTTACCATTCTACTCAGTTTGGTTAAGTTAGGATTCTTTGATAGGTAAACGACTGAAAAATACCTCATCAAATTTGGCGCCGTTGCCGGGGAGTCGTCGCTATTTGTGTTTTTACTTTTGTGCTATTCTTGGTGTTGTGAACCTATCTTACGGTTCATAACACCCATGCTACTAATCTATGGCTTTGTTCGATTGTAGGCAGATGCAGGATGAACACTTCCATGACTATTTTTCAAGATTTCAAGAGCATGTGTTTGAACTTGGTGCTTGGGGATTACAGTATAGTGATAGAAAGGTAAACATGGGAGTTATCCATGGTATGAATCTTGAGACAAGGGGATTGACTGACTACATGAGCAATGGGAGGCTTTTATTTATGGGACCTGAGGAATGTTGGGATTTTTATGTTTCATGAGCCATCAAAGCTTTCTAGTTGAGTCATCTTCACAACCACCCCAGCCGGTTGATAAGTCTCTTGAGGATATAATCAGAGATCTCTCCAAAGGGGCGGATGCTATAATCATGGAGCACTGTGAGTCATGTTCTTCAAGTTTTCATTCCACAATCTCATGCCCTTTTGAGTTGTGTGAAAGGAGTGGTGGAATCACATTGGAGTCAAACGATCATGAGTCAGACACTCAAATTCAAGTTGAGGAGCAATCTACTACACTTGATGTGAGTTATGAAGATGAATTTCATGCCCAACATGAATTCACACATATAATGCAAGTTGAGCAGATTATCACAGAGCCAAAGGAAGTCTGTGCAAGCATAGAGATTCTTACAAAGCCTATGGAGCCTGAGACATCTTCACTCAGGTGGAGTAAATTTCTTGAGGGTTTTGTGGTTTTGGAAGAAGACTCGCTTGTTGACAATGATGACTTCTTTGCTGATGAAGTAGACAACCATGAGGGAGAAAACCAACATGATACTTCTATTAAGTCTCCCGCTGTCATGGTGTGCCCTATGTTAGGCCTTGACATTCCTTGCTTCAGTTTCCTTACCTTCTCACATCAGGAGCTTATGGAGTTCCAAGATGAGGAGCCAAGTCTACAACACAAGGTGGAAGATGGAGAATATATGGAGTTCATGCTGGATAAAAGTGGTATTGCTGACAAGTGCTTTGATTCATGCTGTAAGTATTTTCTAAAGCCACCACTTCTGTTGAATTTATTTGAATAAATGCCATCTCATGAAAATTCGGCACACGAGTTTGATAAATTAAAACGGTCTTTGCAAGTTATATTATGCATCTTTAATTTATCATTGTGTTACTTATGCTTTTTTGAGATGTGTGCACAGGGGTTTGACAGGTTGCTAAGGGCATTGACAATGTCTAATCTTGTCAATTCATGTTAAGGGTCAAGCTAATGACGTTAAACAAGCACTTATTGGGAGGCAACTGACTCGGCTAAAGTCGTTGTTGCCAAGATATAAAATAAATTACCCTAAACTACAAACCAAGTATAGCATGCAAGTAAGGGATCGTACCCAAGAGAATCGGGATTCTGAACAATCAGCAGATAACAGGACAAGGTTTTTTGGAAGTTTAAGCAAGCAAACAAACAAACAAGCAAATATTATTAGGGATTAAATCAATTGAAGGAAAGCAGAGTTTATTCAACCAATTCCACCTTTTTAATCATTCGATCATTGATTCATCCACTTTTCTATTAATTCCCAGGTTAATTCCAATCCTTATAAAAGATTTTCGCTTGTCCACGGTCCAAGCCAAATTATGATATGAACAAGAATGCTTAATTCAAATCATGCAAAGTATTAAGGATAGAAGGATATTAAATCATGCAATCAAGGTACGAGTCTCATGCATAAAATAACAATCAAACACTCTTTCTCAATTCTAGTCCACGGTCCTAGAAAAGAGTTGTTTCAAGGATAAATAAGATTGCACAGACAACAATCAAACTAATCCAAACAGTAGAATATCAATCAATTTCATCAAGTTGCGCACCAAGAGAAATCAATTGATAATCATATAAATAAAAACAAGAGTTTTGATATTAACCAAGGGATAGAAAAGTTACTAGAATCTCACGAAATACATAAAAAGGCTTCCTTGATCAAATAAACTCCAAAGGAAATTAGTTCTCCATAATAAAACTAAAAACTGGAATAATCTATGAAAGTGGGCTAGAATGTCTAACCTTAAAGTGAAAACGAAACAAAGCTTAAGTAGTCGAAATATAACCCAAACATAAAAGATATAATAATACTAAAAAGATAAAATAAAACGAGACAAAGGCGGCGCTGAAAAACCAGAATCCGCGGGCGCGGATCCAAACCGCGAGCGCGGTTCAACTCGATGTCCTCGGCCGCGGAAACCCTCCGAACCGCGAGCGCGGTTCAAAACCGCGGGCGCGGTTCATGCATTACTCTACTGTCTCGAACTTCTCGCCACTGCGGGCTCGGGTACACCCCGAGGGCACGGGTCTTGTCTTTTGTACCTCTTCAACTCGATCTTTAGGACTTCTGTCTTCCAAATCTTCAACTGTAGGCTCTTCTGATATTACAGATAATCATCCTAATCTAGCCTAAAACACTCAGAAATTCCTAATAAAAGTACAGAATTACGCTGTACTAAAACCAGCGTATCAAATTCCCCCATACTTAGATCTTGCTCGTCCTCGAGTAAGCTCAAAATAAATGTAACAAGAAATCCTATCAAGGTTTACAACGTAGTACAAGGGAAGACAAAAATAACTCACCTCACCAACCCGAACCCAAAATAGAGAAATAATGAGCAAAAACATGATAGCTCAAGCACACACCTCACAGAAATACAAATAATATCACTCAAGCTCTAAAAAGTGTCGAGCAACCTAGGATCTACCCAACATCTAAAATGTAATCCCCAGACCCCAAAGTAGAATATAATCCTAAACACACTGATTTTACCACTCATTCTACTTAGGCGCCCTTTCGAGTTTTCACCTAATCACTCTTTTCATTTTTCTTAGGTGTGCTCACAAATACTCACATCTCTCATAAACCTCATATTACCCCAGCCTAATGCTGGTCCGGGTTACCTGCTTATTACCTGAGCCGCCCTTTCGGGTTTTCAACTCATCCTAGGATTTTATATGCCTTTTTTCAAAATTTTATGGCTATTTTTATTTTTTTTATTTTTTAATAATAACTGAATCAAATGACAGAAATAGAATGCAACTGTACATATAATACATATATAGCAGTGAATCCCTTTCCCCATACTTAAACCCTTCATTGTCCCCAATGAAGCTAAGAAATAAAGAACAAAGTATAGAAGAAGGAATCAGAAGACTCATTGCTGATCTGGTGGAGGGAATGATGGATAACCTGGCCACTGTGTTTGCCAGAAAACAGCAGCCCGCCTCTGATGCTCATAAAATGCCTCCAATGATCGATCCATGGCATCCTGGCGTAGTGATAAAGCATCATGACGAACAGATAAATGCTGCATCCCACTCAACATACGCTCCTCAAAACTCATATCATCAGTCCAAGGTAAACTAGAGGAAGCAGAAGTAGAAGCAAAAGTGGATGCACGAGTAGCTGGGTTAGGTACACCCCAACCAGCTGCACTCTGTGGACCAGGAGCCCATCCAGATGGCTCAGAATAAAATCTAGCATGAAATGCCTCAGCCTGCTCATCCCATCCTCCACCATCATCCTCATAATCATCTCCAACCTACTCTACAGGGGCGTCTACATCAGGCTGTAAATGAAATGAATATACAGTATCTCCATACTGTAAATGTGCAGGTAGATGTAGAAAATCTGTAGCAGGGTACCCATGCAACCATGTCCAACCTCCCTCAACTGAACCTCTCAAGCAGTTAGCCCTAACTAAAGCCTGATGTGTATATTTGTACCCATCAGTCAAATGTCCTCCAAACTGGGCCTCAATCTGCTCTAAAGCAACAAATCTGGTGGCTAAGATAGTAACCATACCACCCAATCCTATCAACCCTCCCCTCGTCGGATACTTCCTAGCAGAGGCAACAAATAACCCAAACCAATCAAGGGACTCAGATGGAAGAGGGAACAAGCATCTAATAATCCTCATATCGCGTGCAGGAACCTTGTTCGGCTCTCCCTGCCCTAAAAAGGCCATAGCTAGGACCTTGTGACATAGACGGACACAAGGGTGGGGAATCTTACTGTTAGTCTCCCCAGAACGAGTGTTAAAAGGGGAGCCAGTAAGAGTATGCCAGAAATCAAAAAATGTCGCATTAGTCAGTATACTCGTCCACCCATCAGTAGGTGGTGAAGTGATCCCCAAACTAAGACAAACCTCCTCACGGGTCAAACTACATAATCTATCACATGCAAGAAAGCTCAGGACCCCATCAGAAAAGTGGAAAGTGGACAGAAACTCAATGGTAAGGCCTCTGTAGGTAGGCATAGATAGAGTACTGAAACTACCTAAACCCCTAGTCTCAAGCAATTGCTCTGTGCTCTCCCTAAATCCCAAGTCTATCAGTGTAGGGACATCAAAGAATTTAGTACTGACAAACTCCCTATCCTCATACTTATCCCAGAGCTCCCTCTGTCCCCTATTCAGATGTTGTAAACCATAATACTCCATACGGAATAAACAAAACAGATCTGAGTGAGAAAATTACCCGACTGCTGAAATCCGCGGGCGAGGTTCAACACAGAGGCCGCGGCTTAAACTGGCAGAATCCGCAAGCGAGGAAATCAATGGCGGGCGTGGCTTGGGGCACACAACCGCGGGCGCGGATCTAATTTGGGGGCGCAGAATCTGGATTTTTCCAGATCTGGTTCTCGCCGACAATAATGGCGAACGACCCAAAAATCTCCAAACTCTTTCTCAATTTCTCAACAGTAACAACAACTCCGACTTCAATAAGGAATAAAAGCGACTCCAAATCGTGAAGAATCACTAACCAATTCAGATCTGGATTGATTTTGGCTCAAACTTCAACCTTCAACTCGACCACGAACTGTTGACTACGAACTTGGCTGGGCGACCGCGAGCGCGGATGGGTTCCGGGGGCGCGGATCGGCTGGTCGCGGACGGTGAGATCGAGCGCGGGTGGTGGTGGTGAAGGCTTGGTGGTTGGGGGTTGAAGATGGAGTTTTGTGTGGGGGTGATATGAGGTTTTTGGGAAAGGGTAATGTGAGGAAGAAGATAAGGGTAGGTGGGGTAATTTGAGGAGGGTATTTTTGAGAAGGAAATTTTTATATTTATTTTTGGGCTCGGGTTGGTACTGGTTCGGGCTTTTTCGGGGGTTTCACCCGAAAACCTTTTATTTCAGGGGTTTCACCTGAAAGCCTTTTATTTCGGGGGTTTCACCCGAAAACCTTTTATTTTTATTTTTATTTTATTTTATTTGTTTATTTATTTATTTATATTTTTTTTAATTTTTGAAAAAACGGAAATTAAGTTCGTCAAGCCGATTTGCGGGCGCGGATCGCGGCCGCGGGCACGGTTTGAGCCGCGGGCTCATCCTCGCCTCGGGCTAGCTTCTTTTTGATGGGAAATATTGTACCTGCAAGTTAGCCCGACAAAACCAAAACGAATACTAAAACTAAAACTAAACTAAAAAGATAAAAATAAAAGAAAAGAAAAACTTACCGCGGGTTGCCTCCCGAGCAACGGCTTTGTTTAACGTCGTTTGACCCGACGTCCTTTATGCTCAGAATGGATCGTTATCTATCTGAAACTGGAACTTTTTCCCTTCATGTGCCATGGATAATAGGCCCTTTGAAACATCAATTACGGCGCTCACCGTCTTCATAAATGGACGACCCAACAGCAAAACTAGGTCGTATCTCCCCTTACCGATATCTAGGACATCTTCCACAAATCCTTTAGGATGCACATTAGAGTGATCGGCTAGCTCAATAGTAATATTAGAATCCTGTAATGGCCCTAGACCTAACCGCTCATATATGCTTAGTGGCATGACATTAATAGATGCACCTAGATCAAGCATAGAATGCTCAATTTTGGCCTCACCAATTGTAAAGGGAACAGTAAACCTCCCTGGATCTCCATACTTCTTAGGCAATTGCCTTTGAAGCATGGAAGATACATTTTCAGTATTTTCACCAAGATTAGCTTTTGTAACCTTCCCCTTTTCTTTCTGTTTCCTCTTTATAGTACATAATTCTTTCAGAAATTTAGCAAAACGAGGAATACTTTGAACAAGTTTAAGTAAAGGGACATTTACCTCACACTTGGAGAAGGTTTCAAAAATTTCCTTGTAATTGGCTGGCCTCCTGGTGTCCTTCAGTGCCTCAGGAAATGGTGGAGCGGGCTTTTGAGAAGCCATTGGGGGAAACGAAGGCCTGACGTACACGTCAGATGCTGTTAGAGGGGCGATCCGCGAGCGCGGATTGGGATCCGCGGGCGCGGTTTTGGTCCGCGGGCACGGATTCTGGCTGAATCTCGGTTTCTGCCTCCATTTCTGTGCCGTGATCGGAACTGTCCTCCGACGAGCTCGGTGGGTCTCCGCTGGCTGGAAAATTAGTATTCAGCTCTTTCCCACTCCTTAATGTCATTGCACTCACATTCTCACTCGGGTTAATGGTCTGAGATGGCAGTTTTCCCGAGTCCTTAACTTCTAAACGGTTCAGAATGGTTGCAATCTGACTTAATTGAGTTTCCAAGCCCTTTACCGCAGCCTTAGTCTCTTGGTTCTCCTTCATTAGCTGATTGATAATGGCTGGATTTTCATGAGGAGCTTGGGGCCTTGGCACATAATTATGCCTGGGAACATAGTTGGGCTGACCTCCCTGTGGTGGAAAAGGTTGTTGAGGTTGTTGGTTCCACCTAAAGTTAGGATGGTTTGCCCACCCCGGGTTGAAGGTATTTGAATATGGGTCATTTCGGGGCCTTTGTTCGTAGTTTCCTATAGCATTCACATCTGTTGCTGGCTTTTGCATGATAGGGCATGCATCAGAAGGATGGCTAGATTCACCACAGATTCCACAAGCCCTTGAACTTGAAGCTCCATTGCCCGCCAACAGTTGCTTCATCATAGCTTTCAACTCCCTTACTTCAGCATTCAAGGAATCATTAATAGAATTTACAGACCTACTGTTGGACCTCTGGTTTTGATTTCTGCATTGCTCTGCTAGAGTTTCCAACTTCTCAAATGCCTGCCTAGGAGTGAGATTCTCATAAGAACCTCCACATGAAGCATTCATCAGACGCCTATCAACATCACATAGACCCTCAATAATATAACAGATCAGATCTTTATCAGAATAGCCATGGTAAGGACAACTGGCTATTAGTCTCTTGTAACGCTCATAGTACTCATATAAGTTCTCATCATCTCCCTGCTCCAGGCTACTCAGCTGCTTTTTAGTACACGTTTGTGTTGACGGGCCTTTACTCTAGACAACAAATAAATTTATAAGTCAAGACCCCGCTGAGTATAGGGGAGTCAGGATCGTTCCACGAGAAGCAAGGTTTGTTTATTTACCAACTATTAATAACGAAAATCAAACAAAAACAATCAAAACACTCACGACCAGCCTCGTTAACGACTTTGTCAGGGTCGTTAACGAACCACCGTAAACAACTAACTAACACTAATGAACTAAACATGTTCGGTACCGAGGCTACGAACTCAGTAACGAATATGATCTAGGAGAATTCAAATAAAAACAAAAATCTAGGACAAGGGTTACCACAACATGGCCATGCATATAAAATTGTAAGAAGATAAAATATCATGCCTTTAAATAGATAAATTCATCAACTTTCATTGACTAGCAAGAAAATTAATCTACTCTCATAAAATTAATTCACTCAATCACTTGTGTTGGATCTAAAGCTCGAAACTTTCGTATTCAAACAATATCAACCTCAAGTCTATAACTTTCTCTTTCAATCAAGTTAAAAACTCAAATTACCTTGACTTTCATCTAGGCATAAACACAACAAGCAATCTTAAAAATAGATATAAGACATTCAACGCATCAACTAGGTAAGAAAACTACTCACTACTCATAACTAAGAAGCAAATAAATTCAATAAGAGAAAACATTGAAAATAAAACTACTACTTCAAATTAATAAGAAAAATTACCGTCTTACAGAATTCAGAAGAAACCGAAAAATACAAAACACCGAATCGAAAACCGTGATTAACGACCCCAGCAACTCTCTTCCACCGTGCTCGATCTCGTCTCGACTCCTCTCTCTCTCTCTCGGCTCTTCCTCCTTCTCTACTTGCTACCCCCCATTCTAAGCTATAAAGAAGGGTATTTATACTAATAAGGCTAGAAAATAAAAAGGCTAGAAGATAAAAAACTTTCCTAAAAGATAGAAACTAACTCTAAAAAGATAGAAATAAAATCTCAAAAGATAACAAGACCTAAAATACATAATATAATAACCCAAAAACTCATTAAAAACACTCTACCGACAAGGAATAAATTCCCGTACAGGATCGGTAGGACATCACTAAGATTCCTCGAAAAACCTATCTCGTAACCTCGTTAACGAGCCCTCACAGCCTCGTTAACGAGCATGGGCTTGGCTTCTTCAACACTTCAACTTTAACAGCTCGAACTTCGACTTCTTCATCTTGTATTCTTCAGTCCTTCACTATAGCATTCCAATTTTAGCTCCAAAAAGCACCGTTTCCTTGCTAAAGCATACAAAAATACACAAAACGGAGTAGCTTCCATACTTTTCACAAAATATGCAAACTTATCCAAAAACACACCAAACTAACCCTAAACTTATCAAAACTAGTCCGAATAAACTACGAAAACCTACTAAAAACTATACTAAAAATACAAACATCAAAATACCCCATACTTAGACTTGCTTGTCCTCAAGCAATCACTAAACATAAATCAAAACCAAACAAACATACTCTTCAAAACATAGCCATCCTCTAAAAACAACTTCAACACATAGAAGAAAAATAGCAAAATGACTATTAATGTCATCACACATATATACACCAAATAGACATAAGAAAATACAATCCAACCTCACAAGGGATAATAATGTGTTTCACTCAACTCTCAATGTGTATGGGCTTATGAATTCAATCTCTCAACTCATCTTATATACAAAAACTCATAGAAATTAGAACTTATATCACCAAACTCTCCACCAAAGATTTGTCAAAACAAGCAAAAATTCATCAAGAGAACTTAGGGGGCTCAATGAAAAACTTCATAGAAGCTTCCATTCGGCCGGGTTGTAATGGGGCTTGGTAAAAACAATAAGGCGTGGAAAATATTTGGCTATGTGGTGCTAATAAAATCCAGGAATCAAAGACTCCTAAAAACTCACATAAACACCAAAAACTCTCATAAAAAATAACAAACTCACTCTTCATTATGCACTTATATTTCACTCACCCATTATATCCTAGAAAGTCTTATAAAAATAACTCAAAAAAAAATCTCAGACATTCATCTATCAAACACAAATGCACTTCTTACTTCTTCTTTCTTTTTTTTCTTTACTTTCGTTGCCTCGTTAACGAACCCTTAAGGGTCGTTAACGAACTTCATCATGTACTCTTCCTCTTAACAACTTTCTTTCGTGCATCTTTTGCTTATCAAGAGATCTTTCTTTTTACAACAACAAAAAAAAGAGACTTTCAATCTACCCTTCCCATCAATCCCTTAATTTCAAACTAAACATAACATTGCACTCAACAAAACATACCTCTCCAATCTAAGTCCTAATCCCCGGATAGGGTCAAGCTTATCTCGGCTAGTAAACAATTTTGTGGAGCTAAAAATAAAAGGCTTCAGGCTCAAATTGGTTAATGTAAAGGTGGATATGGATTAATAGGGCTTATGAAAAATAAGTTCTCTATCATATGATTTTCACATGCAATGAACTAATACATCGTATAGGTCTCAAGTAATAGATAACCATCACAATTTCTAGAGATAATATCCATATAGAGAGTAAAATCACACAAGAAAAGAAGAGGGATTTTTAATGTTCTCCCTATAAGGCCAAAAATAACTCACAAGGTAGCATTTTTGTTGGATTTAATCACTTATGCTATAAAGATCATATGTGCTCAATTTCATCAAATACTATTCCTTCCTAAAAACAATTTCATAACAAGAATCCAGCTATACTATCAAAGATATGCTTGCAAGGAATTATATGATCATGTTAGCAACTACTATCATAGAACCTAAGAAAGGGATATCTATCAAGTCTAAAAACTCTTGTTTTTTTTATTTTATTTTTTTCTGAATTTAGAACTACTTAAAACAAATAAAACACATAAGTTAAACAAGACACAAGACTTCTAGTTTTTCTACTTTCTCCCACCCCATACATAAAATTACAGTTTTCCCACTGTAAGAAAAAATAAGAAGAAGGAAAGAAATAGAAAAGAAAACAACAAAAATAAAATAAGAAAAGAAAAACATAAAAACTTACAAAGTCTTAAAAGCAGAAAACAAGGAAACGTCTTCAAGCTGAATCAATGGTTCGGTGGAGGAAAGTAGTGATCGAAGTTCCCCATGAAGTCGTACATCGTCCTCCAGCGCTCTGCATCGTCCACCTCTCTCTGACGATGCCTCTCATCCTCCATTGCCATGCGAGCAGAATAGACACTCTCCCATCTATCCATCCTCCGATCACTACAACAGAAAGGCTTTTTTGCGACCAATTTTTTAGCGAGAAATTTATTTTCCTCACTAAATGCTGCTTTTTGCGAGGAATTTAATGATTCCTCTTTAAATGTGACTCCACTTTTAGTGAAAAATTTATTTTCCTCACTAAATGTCACTTTTGGCGAGGAATTTAATGATTCCTCTTTAAAAGGTCACTTCACTTTTAGCGATAAAATTATTTTTCTCGCTAAATGCTGCTTTTGGCGAGGAATTTAATGATTCCTCCTTAAATGTGATTTCACTTTTAGCGAGAAATTTATTTTCCTCACTAAATGTCGCTTTTGGCGAGAAATTTAATGATTCCTCTTTAAAAGGACACTTCACTTTTAACGAGAAAATTATTTTCCTCGTTGAATACTACTTTTGGCGAGGAATTTAATAATCTACCTAATACGTTATAAAGAAGAAACCATGTCTGTTGAAAAAATCGCGCCACGTGGCATTCTCTGAATAAAATAATGTTACATTTTTTAATAATAAATAATATAATTACTTTTATCATTTTTTCTATCTATCCAATTTTTTATAAGATAATAACTTGATCAATATATATGTTAATATTTTTTATACATATTTTGTTTATCTTGTAACAAGATTTGGGATCTAAGTATGTAATTTTTTATCTATATGTTGATAATAACTTGATCTAATATTTTTAATATTAATTTATGCATAATAATTTTTTTTTCTTTTAACAAGACTAGGGTTTCAAGTATACAATTTTTTATATCTATATGTTGAAAAAATATTGGACACAATTTTAAAGATTTTTTTATAAATTACATAATTTTATTACGATATTATATACAAGTGTTTTAAATTTTATATTAATATCATAATATTGTATAATCTTTAGTAAAATTATCTCTGAGGATCACGGGGATTCAACTAATTTCTTTTTAAATTTTATAACAAACAAGAATGAAAAAGACAAAAATTCAAGTGAGAAATGAATGAATAGAATGCAGCGGCCAACGGGCATGATATATTAAGGGGAAAACTACTAAAACGATTACTCAAAAAAATATTAAGGGGAAAAAAGTGCTACCAACAGAGTTCGAACTCGGAGTTACACGCATATAGCAATAGCTTAAAAAATTGAAACCAGTGCACTCATTAGCGCATCAGGTTTTTTGAACGAAACGCCTTTTTATAACAACAGTGAGCAGAGCACAGCAATAATTTCATTAATGAATGAAACGGTTTTAATAGCCTAAAACCATACACTTTTTTCTTAAAAATCAATTTAATTGGTTAATAATTTAATTGAGTTATTTTTAATGGGTATAATTTAATTATAGAATCTATATATAAAAAAAATTATTTATATCCCTGTGAAATGTCTATCATAACTATAACCTAAAGCGGAGGTTAAAAAAATTATTAAACTACACATGTCACTTTTAGATTGGACCATATCACCTCTTTTTTTTTTTAAAAAATAATCATTTATTTTTGAATATGATAAATTCTTATCCATGTTTTTAAAATATAGGATAGAAAATCTCATTATTAGACAATCTTTTATTTTTGGATATGATAGATAGGAATATCATTAGAATATTTTTTTATACTATCATACAAATTCTAGAATATTTATTTTATTTTTTGATACAATCATTTTGTAACTAAGATATCTTAATCGAATAGTTATCTTTCTAACAGTATATTACTAGCAATCTCCTTACCAATTTGGTTATTATTATAATCCAATAATTTGTTACCTTATATGAAAAGATCTTGATTTTATATGATAATTGCCTTATTTTTTTACACAGATCATAACAAAAATATATATTCAAGCATTTACATAATTATTTTTCTTGGATAATAAATATATTTGAAAATATTTTATTATTAATATTTTATTTAAGAAAAACTCGTACAAGGTACGGGAGTACATACTAGTTACTAATAACTAAAGCGGTAGCAATTTCTACCACCATGTTGCGCCACATCATCTCTATATTAAAATAATAATTTAAAATATTTAATTGGATTATAAAAATATAAACAAAATAATGTATTTATTTATACATTAATATTGTTTATCAAATACATAATTTTTTTATTGAGATATTAACATCAATATATTATTACTATATTCGGGTTAAAATAATATATAAAATGGTCCCACATTAAACCACCTCATCCATCTTTTTAAGATCAATCTAATTACCTATCATTCTTTTTATTTATCTAAATTTTTTTAATATAATAACTTGATCTATATGTTGATATTTTTTATGGATATTTTTTTTATCTTGTAACAAGATTTGGGATCCAAGTATATAATATTTTTATCTATATGTTGATAATAACTTGATCTAATGTTTTTCTTACTTTAATTTTATGCATAATACTTTTTTTTATCTTTAACAAGATTTATGCTTCAAGTATATAATTTTTTTATCTATATGTTGATAAAATTATGGGGCACAATCTTAAAGTTTTTTTTTTATAAATTACATAATTTTTTTTTCTATATCATATACAAGTATTTTTTATATTATTATCATTTTATTGTATAATCTTTAGTAAATTATCTCGTGAGTATCACGGGGATTCAACTAGTTACTAATAACTAAAGCGATAGCAATTTCTGTAATTCACTCACCTTATTTTTAATAATAATCATTAGTAAATTATCTCGTGAGTATCACGAGAATTTTTTATATTATGTAATTCACTCACCTTATTTTTAATAATAATTTTTGTTATCAATTTGGCATGAAATTGGACAAATCTTTATCTCTATCCATTATATATAGCAATATTTAATTATAAATTTGGTATGTGATTGAATAAAATTTTATCAAAGAATTTTCAATTTTATAATATGTAATTCACTCATTTATGTTATTTAATAATTTTATATAATCATACACATTATCTAATTATAATTTTTTTATCAATTTGGTACGATAGATTCGATCATGCACATGTTTAATGAAAGAATTTCCAATTTTATAATATATAATTGACTAACTTACCTTATTTAATAATTTTTATCAATTTGGTATGAGATTCGATAAATTATCTTCTACCCATATATCAATATGAAAATCATTAAATAATATAGATAAAAACTACATTTATATAATAGTTCTATCTATATGCTCATAATTTAAACAAAACTAGTTTATTACCCATACTATGTATGTGATATAAAATCTCAACTATATTGTTTAGTGGATCACGTTCATATATTAGAAACAATAATTTTTAAAATAAATATTAATTTATCACAAACCTTGATTCGTTTATTTTTGAATATTAAAAAACACATAGATATGTTATTAAGTATTTAGATAAGTTAAAAATCTCTTTTTTATCTATCATAAAAATATCCGAACTTAAAGATCACATTACCTGTCATAAAATAGTGATATATGTGATATATGTATAAATGGGTTGCTAAGAACTTAGTTGAGAATAAAAATAAGTTTTATGAAATAAATAAAATACAATAGATAAGTTTTGATTTAACATGGATAAAGAAATTAAATATTAAATATTATATAAATAAATAGTATAAATTTATTGAAAAGATTAATTATTATAAATAATTTTATAAAATTAAAATTAAAAATTGTTAAATTAAATATCTATAAAAAACATTGTCTATAATTATTTTACATAAAATGAGTATAAAGATATTTTCCTCTATTAAAGAGATAGAATATAGAGAAATTTATCTTTGTATTATTTTGCAAAATTCAATGCATCTATAAATATATTTTCCATTATAATTTTACATAAAAAAGAAATAAAATATAAAAAAAATTATTGTTTATGAGAATTTATGAAATTTAATGTATTAATGAAAATATCATCCATATATATTTAATAATTTTACAAAAAAATGAGATAAAAAATTTAAATGTGAGGTGAGGCTAGATCAAAATATCTTCTATATTTACATAAATATACTAAATAGGAAATTAAGGAAAAAATAATGTATTTTTTTTTATCAAAATTCAATTTAAGCAAGTATTCATTGTAAATTTTTCTATTTTTTTTATGAAAGTATGGTTTTAAGAAAAATCTTTAATATAAATGCATAAAAAGATAAAGAATTTTTTTTTTTTTAATTTTAATGAAAATTCGAATTTTTAATTTTTGGCATAAATAGATAAAAAAGAATTTAACTTGAAAAACTACAGTACTATGAATAAAAATTATTATTTTAAATATAAAGTGAGGCCATAAGCAATGTGGTGACACGAAAATGTACAACTTTAATATATAGTTATAGATAAATTAGTTCTTATAGAATGTCATGCTTTATAAACAATGCAATAAAAAAGATAGATATTATCTTTAATCAATAATAATTCAATAGATTGAGATAAATTAAAATTGTACTATTCATTTTCATTACATTTTGTACTATTCAATTTTCTATTTTGACGAAAATATATCTACATATTGTACTAACGTAATTTTAAATTATTTTTAATTTACCATTTGTAAGTGATTACATTATCCTATAAGTGTAAATTTGATCAACATAGATAAAAAATGATAGCTATAAAGATATTGTACATGATTTATACTATAGCCATAATTACCATACATGATTACATTATCTTTATAATATTATTTTGAACTAAAAATAAAATAAAACTAGTATGTATTCTCGTACCTTGTACGGGATTTTCTTAAATAAAATATTAATAATAAAATATTTTTAAATATATTTATTATCCGAGAAAAATAATCATGTAAATGCTTAAATATAAATTTTTGTTATGATCTGCGTATAAAGATAAGACAATTATTTTTGTTATATTCAAAAATAAAAGATTGTTTAATAATAGGATTTTCTATCCTATATTCTAATTAAAAACATGAATAATAATTTATCATATCAAAAAATAAAAGATTATTAAAAAAAAGGGTGGTGTGGTCCAATCTAAAAGTGACATGTGTCATTTAATAAATTTTTTAACCTACGCTTTAGGTTATAGTTATGATACTTGGAGCTCAAGCCTTGTTAAAAGATAAAAAAATATATTAAGACCCTAAATCTTGTTAAGAGATAACAATATTAAATTAATATGAAAAATATCATCTTATATAAATTTATGTATATAAAAATTATATAAATATGTTATCTATTGTAGTATACTAATACATAATCCATAGATAGAAAATTATATACATAAAAATTATATAAACATGTTATCTATTTAGTATATATAGCAAGAATACTATAAGTTGTTACAAAATTTATTAAAAATATAATTTCACATTAATTTATTCATAAATGCCACGTGGCGCAAATTTTACAACAGACTTGGGTTCTGTTTTATAATGTATTAGGGTATATAATAGATCTACATATGGTTTAGGTTTTGAGGTTTAATAGGGTTTAGAGTTATGGTCAACAAATAGAAATTTGGTGTTTAATAGGGTTTAAGGTTTAATGTTAGAGTTTAGGGTTTGGATTTGGGGTTAAGGGTATGGTTACGATCATGAATTATAGTTAGGGTTTAGGGTTTATGCATTAACTTTAAATAACTAATTTAGCCATTAATATTATAATTGCTAGTTTTGGATTGGATTAAAAGTATTATATAACTTGAACTATGTGTTTATTATTGGTGTAAACATCTAATTTTTTTTTATGAAGCATGCATCTATTTGTATGGCTTAAAAACCGAAACCGAAATCGAATCAAAATTTTGACTCTAAGATTTTAGTTAACCAATCTCAAACATTATTTTTTCTTATTTTATTAATCTTCAAACTTTTTATATTTCACATTTTTTTGTTAACCAGTATATAAAAGGCCATTTATTTCTATATGTTTAAGAATCAATTTCTCCTTATCCATATGTATTTAAGAAACAAAATACTTTTCACATATAAAAAGGCGGGACAATCCTGTTTTTTGAGTGTTCATTCAGCGAAGGCGGGATAATTCTTAAATATTTAATAAAAAAAATGTTTAAAGCCCTCAGCCCCACACCGTCGCTCTAAAAAATTAGGGCTGATGAATTGTGAAAGCAGCGCCGCTCCGTCGTCCCTCAAATCCCACACTGTCGCTCTCTCTCGCGAGTCTCTCTATCGCGAGTCTCTCTATCGTCGTTCGCCACTCGCACCATCGAGTTACTGTTTGTCATAGTCTGTGACGGCTCGCTGGTCGCGTTGTTCCTTGTTCGTGCTGGTCGCCAGTCGCCTCTCTGTCTGTCACCGGTACGCCACTTGCCTCTCTGTCTGTCGCCGGTACACCAGCCATCCGAAAACCACCAACTCAACTGTATGTATACTTGTGATTTCCGATTTGTTTGTCTGAAATCCTAATGAAAACCATATTAAACTAAGAAAAGGAATTGAATTGTTCAATCTATTGGTGTTGTTCGTGTTGTTCAATCCTAATGAAAACCATATTTCCGAGTTGTTCATGCTGTCCTATTTTTTTGTTCAATCTATTGGAACTGAATTGTTCATTTAGCCAAGAAAAGGAATCAGGCAAAAATTGTTCAGTTAGAAATATGAATCAAATTAGAAATACGAATCAGATTGTTCATTCTTTTGTTGAATTTGTTGGAACTAAATTGTTCAGTTATCCTCATGAATCTGATTGTTCATTTTGTCTCACTTTTCAGTTTCAAAAATTAGCTACTATTCATTGAATTTGAGAATTCTGATGTGACTAATTTGCAATGAATCTATGCTGGTTATGGTCTACAATCAACTTGTGAATTAGGTAGAGGGTTGGGCATTTGACATCTGATTTTGCTGAGTTTAGATTTGGGGTTGGTGTTAGGTTTTTTGGACGAGCTGTCTATTCCTTTAACTATAATATGAAGCCAACTTTTGTGGTGTTGTTTTTACTATTCTTTAACCATAATATGTGGGACTTTTGTTTCATTTTTCAGGTTCAAAATTCAGCTAGTATACCTTCAGTTTCAGAATCCTATCCTATTCATCAATATTTTGTTATTTCTGCTTGTTAGAAATATGATTTTGTGTTGTCACTTGTCAATAAAATTGCCTTTGCTTCATATTTGAATAAGTATTGTTATCTTGGTTAAGAAACCTTAAATTTGAGTGTTCATTTAGCCTCATGTGAAATCAATTTCTCATTCCTTTGTTTATGTCATTTGCCCTGTTTGTGAACATTTATGTGTTGTGTTGAAACTAGATGCTCATTTAGGGTGAAGATTTGCATTTCATTTGTGTCGAGATCGCATTTCAAACTAGATGTTCATTCAGGATTTACACTTGTGTGTTTTGATGTTCATTTCAATCTAGTTGTTCATTATTTCTTGTTGCTGCTTATTATGCTAAGTATTATAATATATTAAGTGTTCTAATATAAAGTATATTGTTGTGCTGTAAATTAAGTGATCTAATATATAGGATTTTCCCTGATCGTGTTGTTGTGTTGTAAATTAAGTGTTCTAATATATAGGACTTACCCTGTTTGTATTGTTTTGTTGTAAATTAAGTGTTCTGAAGTCAAGGATTTGCAATTCTCTGATTGTTGATTACCACCTGTTCATATGTTTCCCTTTTTTCCCTTACGGTTTATTTATTTCTCCCATAATGTAATTTAACGCTTTACCTAATTTGCAGGATCAAATGGTGGTGATGCGAACAAAGACAACTAACGAAGATGGAACTCGCACAATGACGGATGACGAAATCTACAAAAAAGATTTTGAAGCAAAATCAGGCTTCAACAACCAACCAACTACTTGATAGTTAAAGACTTTTAGTTCATTTCTAATTTGGAATTTCGTCTGTACTTATTAGTACAGTTACTATTTATGCTAGAAATACATATACTATATTCTATTATGTTATTTTTTTATTAGGTTTTTAATTTATTATTGAATTATAATTATTTATATTAAAATTGTACTATTCATTTCATTACATTTTGTAGCTTTATAATATTTTTATCAAATTTTCTTGCTAAAACATCTCCTTATATCGACCATAATACATTTTCTCACCAAAAGGATACATTTAGCGATAAAATTAAATCAATGATGAATGGTCGGGCAATAACGAGGAAAAACTTTCTAAAAAAAACTATATTTAGTGATGATTAATGTAATTCCTACCATGACAAAATGTTTTTTGTCGTAAAAACGTGCATGTATCGAGACAATATTTTCTTGCTAAAAGACTATAAATAACAAGGAAAGAAATCGTCGCTAAAAGTGGAGATTTTCTTGCCAAAAGTACATATCTCGAGAAAAAAAAATCGTCGCTAATATTATTTAATTTTTTTTATTTATAGTATTTTAATTACAAGCAATTTTTAACGAGGAAATAAAAGATTTAGCGAGAAAATTTATTTGGTCGACAATAATATTCAACGACGATTGTCTAATCCTTCATCTTATTTGGCAACGAAACTGTATACATTTTTGCGAGAAAAATAATGGTCGTGAAATTATAATATCGAGAAAAATTATTGTCATCGCAAAAAGGCTTCTACGAGAAAATATTTTTTTCCTCGTTAAAACCCTTTCTTGACGAGCTTTCTGCGACGAACTAGCGAGGAAACTAATTTCCTCGCCAAACACTTTTAGCGACAAAATCTTCACTTTTAGCGAGGAAATTTTTTCTCGCTAAAACACCTTTTTGTTGTAGTGGATGAATGTGTGTCTGCTGAAGGTTCAGTTGCTGCATCTGAGATGAAAGGTCGTCAGCCCATGGAGGCGAGATACTTGATCCAGTGTACTCGGGTTGAGGAGAGTAGCTAGAAACTCGGATGTGAGAGCCGGAAAGTATGGTAAAGTCTCCTTCTTCAGCAAGTGAGGCACTCCTAGAATAGTGAAAGCCTCTTTGACATCTTCGTAGATCCCCGTTTGCTTGGCACTCATCCTCGAAAACCACCGAGTGTTGTGGTCCTTGTTTAGGATGACGTTGTTTCGGTCCGCTTGCCCTTGAGTGCGCAAGATCACGTTATCCATGCGAGGTGGATTTGGGGATCTCTGATTCCTCCACTTCTTCTAGGCTCGGGTAGCGCCTCTGCTTGAACTTGCCATGTGATCTACAAAACAATTATGATTTTTTTCCAAGATAAGATCCACTCAAGTAGATAGACAAGAGACCCCATACTTGGTCTCGGAATTACCCTCGGAATTATTCTTTAACTACCCAATTGGGTCGTTAACTTGTTCTGGACTGGTTTTTAAGCTTTGAGACTACGCAGGGTCGTTAACGAGCCTGGGCGGGTCGTTAACGACCTGCCGAGAACCAGTTCGCAGAATTTCGGGTGGAATTAACTCTAAATTTAAGCCATAAATCAAGCATGCATCCTCTATAATCCTTCACTAGACACACAATCGGGTATACGTACCCCATACTTACTCAATTACCCATCCCGAACATGCTAGAATTGCCCAAAAATTAACATGGTAAAGATCAAACTCAATTTCTAGAACAAGAACATTCATGCTTTTCAAATCAAATTTTTGCAATGGAGAATCTAGCATGAATAACTTTCCCTAGATCGAGAATTACTACCAATGTACGAAATAAAATTCATAGGCAAGAATAAACATGCAATTTCGACCCTAAAAATCACCTCTATAAACACAATCTAGATATGAAATTTCTACCCTAAAAACAATGAATCATGCAATAAAGAGTTAGGGTTTAGAAATCATACTGGAAAATTGAGAAATTGAAGAACAAAAGATCGAATTTGGATGGATTAACAAGCTTGGATCTCGTCGGTGGGAAAACTGGGGTGGCGGGCTTCGGTAACGAGGCGTTTTTCGAAGTTCGGTGGAGGTGGGATTCCGATCGGTGGTGAAGGGTTATCGGTAGAATTTTGAGGGAATTGGAGCTTGGGATTTGAGGATTTGAGAGTAGGATTTTTGGAGTTTTAGAAGGGTTAAATAGGAGAGGGTAGAAATAGGAGGGGAGGGGTAGGTAGTGGCGGCTAGGGTAGAAAAAAGATAGGGTAGAAGATAGAAGATAGATTAGGGTTAAACAAAACTTACCTGCCCGAGTCGGTTCGCCAAACCGGGTCGTTAACGACCCTAGGTGGGTTGTTAACGAGCCACCGTAGCCTCCTTGAATGATTTTCGAGCCCTTCTCCTGCATCTTGTTAGCTCAAAATTTATCCTATTTTTCTACCCTAAAAACTACTAAAAAAACTCAAAAGAAAGCTTGGAAAAAGATCTAAAAGAAAAGAAAAATCTAGTCTATACTAAAAACGGGTTGCCTCCCGTAAGCGCTATTTTTAACGTCGTTAGCCCGACGTACTTACCTTGGCTAATCCGACGTTGTAAGAGCCATAGTTACTCTAATCTCTTCATCTGGGTCGGGTTGCTGATGAAACTTTTTCAGTCGGTGGCCGTTAACTTTGAAGATTGCGCCTTGGTTATCGATCAACTCTACCGCACCGTGGGGATAAATGTGATGAACCAAGAATGGTCCACTCTATCGTGTCCTAAACTTCCCTGGAAATAAACGGAGTCTAGAGTTGAAAAGAAGTACCTTATCTCCAACCTCATAGGTTTTCGGCACTAATTTCTGATCATGCCACCGCTTGGTGCGCTCTTTGTAAATTTCAGCATTCTCGTACGCCTTAAGCCTCAATTCTTCTAGTGCTTGCAAGTCCATGAATCGTTTTGCTCCACTTGTGTCGAGGTTCATGTTGATCTCCTTGAGAGCCCATAATGCTTTATGGTCCATCTCAACTGGTAAATGGCACGCCTTGCCATACACTAGGTTATAGGGGGTGGTGCGCAGAGGCGTCTTGTATGCTGTCCTGTATGCCCATAGAGCGTCATCCAATTTGGAAGACCGATCCTTCCTAGAACGGGACACTGCCTTCTCCAGTATGCTCTATATCTGTTTCAAACTTCGACTTGACCACTGGTTTGGGGATGATATGGTGTTGCCACCCGATGTGATACCCCATACTTAGCCAAAAGTGCTTCAAAACTCCGGTCAATGAAATGAGAACCACGATCACTAATGAGGACTCTTAGAACGCCAAACCTGGGAAAAATGTTAGTCTTAATGAACTTAGCCACGGTTTTAGCGTCATTGGTCCTTGTAGCGATGGCCTCCACCCACTTAGAAATATAATCGACCGCCACTAGGATGTACTTGTAGGGGCCTGATGCGGGAAAAGGTCCCATGAAGTCTATGCCCCAGACGTCGAATAACTCGACCTCTAGTATCCCGGTCAGCGGATTCTCATGTCTCCAAGTGATGTTTCTTGAACGTTGGCATTCATCGCACGCTGTCACATAAGCCTATACGTCTTTAGACATGGTTGGCCAGTAGAGACCACTTGAAAAAATCTTCGCCGTGGTTTTGAATCCTTTTGCATGGCCACCGGTAGGAAGATTGTGACATTGACTGATCACGTTCTCTACCTCTTCTTCTGGGATACATCGTCTAAAGAGTTGATCACTTCCTTGCTTAAACAAGTATAGATCATCCCAATAGTACTGTTTTACATCGTGGAGGAACTTCTTTTTCTTTTGTGGGGTTAGACTCTCACCTCCTACAAGATAGTTAGCGAAATCCACGAACCAAGGGGCTTTTGACCCTCTAATAGCATGAACTGATGTAGAAGACGTAGAAGTAGAAGGAGGGGAAGGAATTGAATTGAATCGAGTAAGTTCTGGTTTAGAAACCTTACCTGTCCCAGTCGTCACCGGACCTGAGTGAGTCGTTAACGACCCTGGAGATGTAGTATTATCTTCGGTGACGACCCCACGTGGCATGGTAGCGACCTGCCTGACTGATATGTCGATCCACCCTGGAGCGTTGCCTTCGTGATCCATCCATCCCAGCCTCGGTGCCTCGTTAACGACCCTAAAGGGGTCGGTGACGAGGGTCTTGTTGAGTTCGACCTCGTTCAGCATGAGGTGTTCGTCTTGTCTGGAATCATTTATTGGCACCTCATTGTTGGATTCACTGATATGCTCAACCGGCAATCGGGATAAGTGATCCGCCACTAGGTTCTCTGCTCCTATCTTGTCTCTTATTTCATGGTCAAATTCCTGTAGTAAGAGCATCCAACGAAGCAATCTAGGCTTGGCATCCTTTTTGGCCATTAGGTATCTAACAGCCTCATGGTCATTATAAATGATCACTTTTGATCCAAAAAGGTAGGAACGGAATATTTCAAAAGCAAATACCACAGCGAGAATCTCCTTCTCCGTTGTGGTTACCTGCTCTGCGCCTCATTCGGCGTCTTACTGGCATAGTAGATGGCATGGAGTTTCTTATCCTTCCTTTGACCCAAGAATGCGCCGACTGCATAGTCACTAGCATCGCACATAATCTCAAAGGGTAATGTCCAATCCGGGGACTGCATGATGGGGGCGGACACGAGGGCAACTCTTAACCTGTAAAATGCTTTAAGACATTCTGGGGACAACTCAAACACTACATCTTTCATTAGTAAGTTAGTCAAGGGTTTAGCTATCTTAGAAAAATCCTGAATAAAGCGTCTGTAAAAACCAGCATGCCCTAAGAAACTCCTAATGTCTCTTACAGAAGAAGGAGGAGGTAGTTTTTCAATAAGCTCAATTTTTGCTCTATCTACTTCTATCCCTCTCTTAGAGACAAGATGTCCTAGCACTATCCCCTCTTGAACCATGAAATGGCATTTTTCCCAATTTAACACAAGATTGGTTTCTTCACATCTTTTAAGCACAAGTGCAAGTTTAGCAAGACAAGACTCAAATGAAGAACCATAAACAGAAAAATTATCCATGAAAACCTCTACGATCTCCTCTATCATATCCGAAAAAATGGCCATCATACACCTTTGAAAGGTGGCAGGGGCATTGCAAAGCCCAAATGGCATTCTTTTATAAACAAAGGTTCCATAGGGACATGTAAAGGTAGTCTTCTCTTAGTCATCAGGATGAATGGGAATCTGCCAAAAACCGCTGTAGCCATCTAGATAACAAAAATAATCATGCTGGACTAAGCGTTCTAACACTTGATCAATAAAAGGAAGCGGAAAATGATCTTTTCTAGTAGCACTATTAAGCTTCCTATAATCAATGCACATTCTCCATGGAAAATGATCTTTTCTAGTAGCACTATTAAGCACTATTAAGCTTCCTAGTTGGAATAAGCTCTCCCTTTTCTTTTTCTATGACAGTCATCCCCCCCTTTTTTGGGACTACATGGACCGGACTCACCCATTGGTTGTCCGATATAGGAAATATGATCCCAGCATCAAGTAATTTAATGATTTCCTTTTTGACTACATCCTTCATGTTAGGATTTAACCTACGTTGATGCTCTATAGTGGGTTTATGATTATCCTCCATGTATATCCTATGCATGCAAAGAGAAGGAGATATGCCAGCTATATCATCTAGGGAGTAGCCTATGGCTTTCCTATGCATCCTAAGCACATTCAACAGTTTTTCTACTTCCTCATCTTTTAATTTAGCATTAATGATGACAGGCAAGGTAGAATTAGGACCAAGGAATTCATACCTGAGGGAGTCCGAAAGAGGTTTGAGTGTTGCAGAAGGTTCAGCTGGGATTAGAATTGGTTCTTCTGGCTCCGTCTTCAACACCTCTTCGAGATATTCAAATGCTGAAATCGCATTGTCTTCGGCTAGGATCGTTAACGATGTTGCTGGAGTCGTTAACGAGCCTGCTTCTTCTGCCAGGAGAATTGGTAACGAGGCTGGGGAGTTCTTTACCGAAACTGCAGGGGTTATTTCTGCCTATCGTTGACCTGAAAATTCATCATTTGACACCACTTTTCCAACGGGATCTCCACATTCGATGATCGCATTGTGGGTGTGGAACATCTTAACTTCGGCTCTATCGGTCTCTTTCGTTGATTGCTTGAACCGGAATTCCGTCACCTTATCCCCAATTTCGAAAGTTAGGAGTCCCCTCCTAACATCAATTATGGCTCCAGCTGTGGCGAGGAAAAGTCTCCCTAAGATAATAGGCACCACCGGATCTTCGGGCATTACCATAACAATGAAGTCGTTTGGAACAAAGAATTTGCCCACTTGAACCGGAAAGTCTTCTACCACCCCTGTTGGTTTGATGCAAGAGCCATCTGCCATGTAAAGCCGCATGTAGATGGGCTCTAATGGTCCCATGTTGGCTTTGGACCAGATTGAGAGAGGGAGTAAACTAGCGCTGGCTCCCAGATCACATAAAGCTTTGAATTTGTGGTCGCCTATGCCAATCGTTATTTGTTGAGAGAGTCGTTTAACAACAAATAAATTTGTAGTCAAGACCCCGCTGACTATAGGGGAGTCAGGATCGTTCCACGGGAAGCAAGGTTTGTTTATCTATCGACTCCTAAAAATCTATGTATATATATAAAAGACGCAAGGAATAAAGCCACCACGTTGCGCCACCTAGGATTTTCTTATGTGTCGTTCCCACGTTAAGCCACCTAGGATTTTGCCACATAGGATTTTTTATTTTGAAAATTTATATGTGTTGATATTATTTTAGGATAATATAGAAATATGATAAATTAATCCAGGAGAGATTCTATCTAAAACAAAGATGTTATCTATTATATATTAGGAATTAGGATAGATCTAAAAATTTTTATCTAAAATTAAAATAAATTATAGAACATTAGATATTATATATTAAGATAGATATATTAATTTAGTTTTCCAAATTAAATTTCTATCTATTTATATGAAAAAATGAAATTCGAATTTTATTTAAATTTAAATAAAATTATTTTATCTTTTATTTTTTTATTAATTTATGTAATATATTTATCTAAAATAAAATTTTGATAAAAATAGAACTTTTAATCTAGATAATTACTTGCCTAAATTGACTTTTGACAAAAAAAATTACGTTATCTTTTCCTTAATTCTATTTGAATTATTCATGTAAATATAAATGATTTTTTTTATCATTAAAAAACTCATTCTTTGTTTATATTTTTTCATCGTTTCTTATTAAGTATATTTTTAATTTTTATTCAAATTTTTTTAAAGAATTGAATTTGATAAAAAAGTTTACTAGAATTTATATTATTTTTATCTTTTTATATTATTTATAAAAGATTTTTAAAATTAAATGATTCTAATTCAAATAATTTTTATTTATATTTTTGCATAAATAAATTATAATTAATCCATCAAAATTATAGTATGCTCACCTTAATAATTTTGGCCCCGTTTCACATGACACTAATTGTAAAATTTTATATAATTTTTTTCTAATAAATAATTTTTTTATATTAAATTAAAATCATATTTGTTAAATAAATTAAGTATTAAATTCATCTAGGAAATTTAGTTGTTCATGTTTTTTACGAAATTATAAACTACATGTCACCTAAGATCTTATCATGTGCCACCTAGGATTTTTCATACCTATTATTCCCACATTAAACCATCTAGGATTTTTCGATATAGAATTTTGTATTTTTGGCAATTTACATATTTAAAAAAATCTATTTAATGTAAAATAAACTAAAGAAATATTTAATATTAATGCTAAATATGTGTTATAATAATTTATATTTAATTATATACTAAATTTGTTTCTTTTTGAACCACAATATTGATTTTGGCCTCACCTTATATTTTGGCCCCACCTTATATTAATTTATATATACTGTAAAGATTTATCATTAGATTTTTTATCTTTAAAAAATTCAATCTTTACTCCTATTTAACTTTTTATTTAAAAGATTTTAAAGAATTGAGTTTGATTAAAAAATTATAAGAATTTACATTATTTTTCTTTATTTAAAATAATTTTATTCATATGTTTTAATAAACAAATTATCATTAAGCCATCAAAATCATATTGGGCTCACCTTAATGATTTTGGCTCCGTCTCACATTTTAATAATTGTAAAATTTTATGTAAACGTTTTCTAATATATAAGTTATTTTTATTTTTTATTCTAAATTAAAATCACATTTAATAAATAAATTAAGAATTAAATTCATATAGTCGTGCAGGGCACGACGGGTATAACTAGTTAAAACAAAAGCAAGCAAAACACACAAGCAGCCTCGTTAACGAAGTTGTCAGCCTCGTTAACGAACCACCGAGAATAAAAAGACCAAAACTAACGACCTAGACAGGTTCGGTACCGAGCCAACGAACTCAGTAACGAATATGTTCTTGAAAGAAATCAAATAAAAACGAAAATATCTAGGACAAGGGTTACCACAACATAGTTATGCACACAAGATCGTAAGAAGATAAATATCATGCCTTTAAATAGATAGACGCATCAACTTTCATTGATTTAGCAAGCAAATTAATCTACTTTCATAAACTAACTCACCCAATTCCTTGTTTTGGATCTTAAAGCTTGAAACTTTCGTATTCAAACAATATCAACCTTCAAGTTTATAACTTTCTCTTTCAATCAAGTCAACAAATCAAATTACCTCAACTTTCATCTTGGTATAAGCACAACAAACAATCTCATCAATAGATAAAAGGCATTCAACACATAATCTTACTTACCAAAACATGCACAACTATGCCGGGCTTCAACCCCGACCCTAGATAAAAAGACTACTCACTAATCATGACTAAGAAATAAATAACTTTAATCAAAGAAAACATTGAAAACAAAACACTACTCAAATTAATAAGAATATTGTCTTACAGAGATTCAGAAGAAACCGAAAATACCGAAATACCGAATCAAAAACACGACTAACGACCCCGGTAACATTCGTCTACCAAGCTCCTTCAATCACGACACCGATCCATCCTTCTCTCTCTCGGCTCTATTCTCCAAAATTCGACCTCCCTTTCTATGCTACATAGAAGGGTATTTATACTTAAAAAGAGGCTAGAAACTAAAAAAGCTAAAAGATATAAGCTTTCCTAAAAAGATAGAATCTATTCTAAAAGATAGAAATAAAATCTCAAAAGATAACAAGACCTAAAATACATAATATAATAACCCTAAAATCACAAAAAGATACTCTACCGACACGGAAATAAATTCCCGCACAGGATCGGTGAGTCACAAAGTCAACTCTCGAATATTTTCATCTCGTGGCCTCGTTAACGAACCCTCACATCCTCGTTAACGAGCCTGGGCTTGGTTTTCTTCAACACTTCTCTTCCAAAAACTCGAACTTCAGCTTCTTCATCTTGTATTCCTCCATCTCTTATCATAGCTCTCCAAATTCAGCTCCAAACAGCACCTTTTCCTTGCTAAAACCTACAAAAAGACACAAAACGAAGTAGCTTCCATACTTTTCACAAAATATGCAAAACTATCCAAAAACACATAAAACTAAACCTAAACTTATCAAAACTAGTCCTAATAACCTAATAAAACCTATCAAAAACTATACTAAAAACACGAACATCAAAATACCTTATACTTAGACTTGCTTGTCCTCAAGCAATCACTAAACAATAATCATAACCAAACAACACACTCATCAAATTATAGCCATCATCTAAAAAGCAACATAAAAAATATCTAGAAGAAAATTAGAAAAGGACTATTAACGTCATCACACATATATACACCTAAAATAGACACAAGAAAATACAATCCAACCTCACAAGGGATAATGTGTTTCTCTCAACTCCAAGTGTTTGGGCTCATAAATTCAATCTCTCAACTCATCTTATATACAAAAACTCATAGAAATTGGAACTTATATCACCAATACTCTCCACCCAAGATTTGTCAAAACAAGCAAAAATCATCAAGAGAACTTAGAGGGCTCAATGAAAAACTTCATAGAAGCTTCCATTCGGCCGGGTTGTAATGGGGCTTGGTAATAACATTGAGGCGTGGAAAATATTTTGGCTATGTGGTGCTAATAATATCCGGGAATCAAAAACTCCTAAAAACTCACACATAACATCAAAACTCTCATAAGAACATATACCAAACTCACTCTCTCATTATGCACACTTATTCTCACTCACCCATTATTATCCTAGAAAGTCTCATAAAACAAAAGAATCCCCGGCTTATCTATATAAACTTGAATGCACTTCTTCATTTTTTCTTCTTTCATTTTTTATACTTTCTTTGCCTCTCGCTGCCTCGTTAACGAGTCCCTTCAGGGTCGTTAACGAGCTTCATCGTGTACTCCTCTTCTTCTTCCAACAACTTCCATTCAACCATCAACTTTATTTTGTGCATCTTTTGTACCAAGAGATCTTTCTTATCTCAACTATTAAAAACAAGAGACTCCCAATCTACCCTTCCCAATAATCCCTCAATTTCGAACCAAACATTATATTTCACTCCCTTTCTTTTTTTTTTACACTCAACAAAACAATTTACCTCTCCAAATCTAAGTCCTAATACCCGGATAGGGTCAAGCTTATCTCGGCTAGGGAACAAATTTTGTGGAGCTTAAAAATAAAAGGCTTCAGGCTAAAATTGGTTGTCAATAGAAGGATAATGTAAAGGTGGATAAGGATTAATAGGGCTTATAAAATAAGTTCTCTATCATCTGATTTCACAAGTAATGAACTATAAATCTCATACGGGTCTCAAGAAATAGATAACCATCACAATTCCAAGAGATAATATGTATAAGGAGAGTAAATCACACTAGGAAAGAAGAGGGATTTTTAATGTTCTCCCTATAAGGCCAAAAATAACTCACAAGGCTAATTTTTGTTGGATTGCATTACTTATGCTAAGAAGGTATATGTGCTCAATTTCATCAAATGTTATTCCTTCCTAAAAAACTACTTTAATATAAGAATCCGGCTACATTCTCAATGACATGTTTGCAAGGAATTAAATGATCATGCTAGCAACTACTATCATAGAACCTAAGAAAGGGATATCTATCAATTCTAAGACCCTCTTTTTTAAAGATATTTTTCAAAACTTTTCCGATTTTTTTCTTTTTCGATATAAAAGAACTACTTAAAATAAAGCACAAAAACAAACAAGACACAAAAGTTTCTACTTCTCCCACCCCATGCTTAAAATTACAGTGTCCCCACTGTAAGAAAAATAAGAAGAAAGGAAGAAATAGAAAAGAAAAACACAAGAAAACAAGAAAAGAGAAAACAAAAACTTACAAAGTCTCAGAAGTGGAAAACAAGGAAAACTTCTTCAAGGTGAGTCATCAATTAGGTGGAGGAAAATAGTGCTCAAAGTTCCCCATGAAGTCATACATCGTCCTCCAACGCTTAGCATCCTCTGTCTCTCTCTGACGATGCCTCTCATCCTCAAATGTCATCCGAGCTGAATAGACAGTCTCCCATCTATCCATCCTCCTATGAATGTGGTCCTGCTGGAGGTGAAGTTGTTGCATCCGTGCAGAAAGATCCTCGGCCCATGGTGGCGGAATGCCCGATCCAGTGTACTCAAGCCGAGGAGGTGGTGGGTAGTGAGGCTGAAAGTGATCATGGTGAAGCACCGGGTTGAATGGCACAAGTCCATAAGAGTAGGGGTCGGTAGGAGCTGGCGGTGATTCGGTAGCTGCCCTCGGTGGTTCGTTAACGACCCTGGGTACCTCGTTAGCATAAGATGTAGAAGGCTGGAAATGATCGCTAACGAGCCTGGTGAGCTCGTCAACGAGGATGTTGGTGCCTAAAACCTCAGCGTCGAGGTCTTCTTCCTCAAAGTTAAGCTCCTCAGTGCCTCCCTCTGTGTCGGCTTCTTCAGTGTCATTGCCAGCAACCTCGGTATCCTCATCTTCATCTTCATCCATCTCTTCACCTTCTCGCTCAAACCTTGTCTCACAAGGCCTAAGTGATAGCTCATCCTCTGGCTTGGGCTCCAATGGGAAAGCATGTCCCGTCCAAGCCTCGTACCAATTTGGTACATAGAGTAACTCCAACATATCGAGGGTGGGTGTAACAAGGCGGTCTTGAACTTTTACCTTAAACCCTCTCTCAGCTTGAATGAAAATACTGGAACTATACCAATAGTTCTTGTTGAGTAACTGAGCATGAGCCAGTGTGTAGCGAGTGAGGTCGACTCCAAGGTTTGTGGCTAAAAGACTAACCAAGTTACCACAACAAACTTCCTTGGACTTGGTTGATTTCTCTATGTAGTAGAGCCATTCATACCCTAAATTTAGAGGGCCGGACTCCTCGAAAAAGATTGTGCGGAGACAAGCAACTTCCGTCCTTGTTGGCCTGTTCAACTCTCTCTTCGGCCAGAATGGGGCGGCTAGGACTCGGAGAATGATCCGGAAGATGGGGTTGATGATGCTTGCCCCAGATAATTCCGCTGGGGAGGATTGGTCCTCCCTAGTGATATAGCTCCAAGTCCGAGTCACCCTGTAGTCTTTCAAGCTGTACTCTCTAGAAGGGTTTGGGAGCTCCAGAATTGCATTGAACTCCGCCATGGTGAACTCACGGCTCATATTACCGAGCCGAAACCGGATTCGTCCCGCCGAAGTCTTCGACGGAAAACTAGTCTCTAGGGTGGCCAGAAACTCAGATGTGAGGGCCGAAAAGTGTGGTAGATTCTCCTTCTTCAGTAGATGAGATGCACCGAGAATAACGAAGGCCTCCTTGACATCCGTGTAAATCCCCGTGTGTACGGCACTAGACTTCGAGAACCATCGAGTGTTGTGGTCCTTATCTAGAATGGAACGGTATCGATTCACTTGGCCTTGAGTACTCAAGATCACATTATCCATGCGAGGTGGGGATGGGGACCTCTGATTCCTCCTCTTTTTCTGAGCTCGGGTAGCGGGTCTGCTTGAACTTGCCATGAGATCTACGAAAAAATCAAGAATTTTCCAAGATAAGATCCACTCAAAATAGATAGGCAAGAGACCCCATACTTGGTCTCAATATAACCTCGGAATAATTCGTCAACTACCCAATTGGGTCGTTAAAGAATCTGGACTGGTGTAGAATCGGGTTTATGCACCCCATACTTGCTCGATTTCCCATCCCGAACATGCGAAATTACCCAAAATTGATATAGAAAAAATTGAACTTAATACTAGGATAAGAAAAATTCATGGGTTTCTAATTAGACTTTTGCAATGGAGAACCTAACATGAATAATCTTCCCTAGAATATGAACAATTGAGCTTTAACGAAAATTCATGAGCAAAATCCAAACATGCATGTCGACCTTTTCTATAGACACAATCCCAATATGAAATTTCTACCCTAAAAACCATGAATCTTGTAAGTAAAAGTTAGGGTTTAGAAATCATACCAGAAATTTGAGAAATTGAAGAACAAAGGGTCGGATTGGGGTGGTTAACGAGTGTGGATCTCGTCGGTGGAAATCCGGGGTTCCGAGCTTCGGTAACGCGGGTGTCTCCGACGACCGGTGGAGGTGAGAAATTCCGATCGGTGGTGGGGGATCTTTGAGATTTTTGGGTAGGATTTTTGAGAGGTTTGGAGTTTTAAGGATTTGAGAGTGAAATTTTTTTTAGGAGGGGTAGAAGGGTTATATAGGAGAGGGTAGGGATAGGAAGAGGCAAAGGGCGGCGACAAGGGGGTAGGTAAAAGATAGATTAGGTTAAAAAGAACTTACCTGCCCGTTTTGCAGAATCGGGTCGTCAAACCGGGTCGTTAACGACCCTGAGTGGGTCGTTAACGAGCCACCGTAGCCTCTTGGAGTGATTTTCGAGCCCTTCTCCTGCATCTTGTTAGCTCATAATTTATCCTAATTTCTATCCTTAAAAAACTACTAAAAAGAAAAGAAAAGAAAGAAAAAGAAAGCTAAGAAAAAGAAAGACTCTAAAAAGAAGAAGAAAAACTATACTATACTAAAAGCGGGTTGCCTCCCGTAAGCGCTTATTTTTAACGTCGTAAGCCCGACGTTCTTCCCTTGCTTCAAGGTGGTTCTTTTATAGCTAAGTCAGGGTCTCGAGTTACCCCATACTTAGCTTTGTAGGCGTTGTTTGCTTGAGCCACTAAGATAGATCCCTTGTCTTCTATGAGTATGCTCGGTATTCCTACATATGGGTTAGGGGAATCTGGAAACCAAGGTGGTTTGGACTCTTCAATAGCATGTGCCGTGGGGTATGGTGCAGGAATAGGGTAAGAAGAAAAGTACTCACCTCGATTGTTTCCTTGTATATGAGACTCGCTAGTAGGCCATGGGAGCTCGACAAGGTCTTGTGTGAGAATCTCGTCCTCTTTCGAAGTTGGTGGAAGTTCATTTGTATCAGCTTTGTCGAGTTCTGGTTGGTGCAACTCGATTTGTGCAACCGTGGTTGGGTCATTTGCGTTTTGGTCCAAGCTGAATTCCACTCGTTCTTCTCCGATCTCAAACGTAAGAAGTCCTTTCCTCACATCGACCTTGGCACTTGCTGTAGCTAGGAATGGTCTTCCTAGGATAATGGGGACATGAGGATCCTCATGCATGTCGAGGACGACGAAATCATTTGGTATAAAGAATTTTCCCACTTGAATAGGGTAGTCATCCACGACCCCTGTGGCTTTGACACATGATCCGTCCGCCATGAAGAGGTTCATATCCACAGGCTCTAGTGGTCCCATGTTAGCTTTTAACCAGATTGAGAGAGGAAGCAAACTAGCACTGGCTCCCAAATCACATAAAGCTTTAAATTTATGGTCGCCTATGCCAATCGTGATGGCAAATCTCCCTGGATCTCCAAGCTTTTCTGGTAGAGCAATTGATCTGACTTCATCCTGTAGCTCTGTAATGGACCTTCTCCTGCTAAGAATATCCTTCAAAATTTTTGGGTAAGCCGGCATTTCACTTAGGGCATCAGCGAATGGGATGGAAATATTAATGCCTTGAAGAATCTTCACGAAACGTTTGAACTTACTCTCAGTTGAGTCTATAGATTTCTCAGTTGGAAATGGAAGAGATTTCACCATTCTCGGAACCAAGTTAGGCTCGAGAGGTGAGAGTACCGGGTCGACACTGAGGTCGTTTGGTGTCCTCGTCGGGTCGTTACCGACCCCGATGGGGTCGTTAACTACCCTGGGATAGAGAGGAAGGCTCGGTGTAGTAGACTTACCTGGATTAGGGTCGTTAAATACCCTTGGAGCCTCGTCACCATGGTATACGGGCTCGGTATTTGCCCTCGCTGGCTCGTTACCGAGCTGAATTGTGACGTCTTCTTCCTTCTTGTCCTCAGTTTGGACTCGCTCCGGCAATGTTTTCCCACTCATAAGGTGCACCGCTGCTATTTGTCCCCTAGGGTTCTCCTCGGGGCGGCCCGGGAGTTGCCCTTGTGGTCTCGGAATCTGGCCAGCGAGGTTACCTAGTTGGGAATCAACACCCTTCTTCCATATATCGAACTCTCCCCTCTTTTATTTTGTTGGTTCAGGTTGGCTTGAACTTCGTTAACCTTGTTGGTCACTTCGTTAACTTTGTTGGTCACGCCGTTAATGCCTTCCTGTAATCCTTGAACCCACGATGGTAGCTTCTGATGGACTGGAGGTCGATAGGGTGTAGGTCGTCTATCTGGCGGAGGCGCTGCATAGTTTTGATTTGTATTCTAATTGCCCCATGCTTGATAGTTGTTTGAACTGTCAAAATAGCTAGGCTGGTTCCTGTATGGTCCTCTCATATAACTCATCTCAGCAATTGTCTCAGCGGCTCTAACCTGCTCTATGTTAGTGCAAGCAAAGGTACTATGTTTCAACAAATGTTTCAACAAATTGTCTAAGCATCTCTTTAAATCTTTCCCATGTTTCAACAAATGTTTCATTAGGAAGCTGGTGATAGGAGGTGATGTGTTTCCTCAACTTCGTCGTCTTGGCAGGCGGGAAGAATTTTGTAAGAAATTGATAATACAAGTTCTTCCAAGTCCTGATAGACTTAGGACGTAAGCTCTCCAACCAGCTCAGGGCCTTTCCAGAAAGAGACCACCTAAAAGCTTTTAACAGAACATATTCAAGTGAGCAACCTTCTGCAGCTATGGTGTCGCATAAGTCAAGAAAATTTCCTAATATGTTCCATAGGGCACTCAGTAGGTTTCCCTTCAAACTGAGCCCGTTTGATCAAGGATATGAATTGAGATTTAATTTCAAAAGATTTCTCTATCTCCGGAAGCACAATTGGAGACTCTGGCACCCTCAGTTCTGGATGCATGTATTGTTTGGCATTCCTCGAATAGGCATTCAGCTCTTCTTGTAGACGAGCATTGGCAGCTCGTTGATGCTCAGCCTCGGCGGCAGCGCCTTCCTTCTCAGTTTTCAACGCCTCCATCTGTGTTTGGAGGACTTCTAGCTGACGAGCCAGCTCTTCAAGTGTGGCCATGGCTTGGTTCTCTCGGCGTCTATGGTGCAGGGAATGTTCAGGTTCTGAGTAATAACCAGCGTTGTCAAACTCAAGCCTTCGACGTCCTACCGACATGCGCTGAGAAAACAGACAAAGAAAACAAAAATTAAAAACAAAAACGGGGTCGGACTATTCCCAGACCCACACAGATAAATAAACAAAACACGTTGCTTCCCCGACAACGACGCCAATTTGTTGAGAGAGTCGTTTAACAACAAATAAATTTGTAGTCAAGACCCCGCTGAGTATAGGGGAGTCAGGATCGTTCCACGGGAAGCAAGGTTTGTTTATCTATCGACTCCTAAAAATTAAAACAAAAGCAAGCAAAACACACAAGCAACCTCGTTAACGAAGTTGTCAGCCTCGTTAACGAACCACCGAGAATAAAAAGACCAAAACTAACGACCTAGACAGGTTCGGTACCGAGCCAACGAACTCAGTAACGAATATGTTCTTGAAAGAAATCAAATAAAAACGAAAATATCTAGGACAAGGGTTACCACAACATAGTTATGCACACTAGCTCGTAAGAAGATAAATATCATGCCTTTAAATAGATAGACGCATCAACTTTCATTGATTTTTTTTATGAGAGTTTTGTTTATGTGAGATTTTAGGAGTCTTTGATTCCTGGATATTATTAGCACCACATAGCCAAATATTTTCCACGCCTTATTGTCTTTACCAAGCCCCATTACAACCCGGCCGAATGGAAGCTTCTATGAAGTTTTTCATTGAGCCTAAGTTTCTCTTGATGATTTTTGCTTGTTTTTGATAAAATCTTGGGTGGAGAGTATTGGTGATATAAGTTCCAATTTCTATGAGTTTTTGCATATTGGATTGAGTTGAGAGATTGAATTTATAAGCCTAAACACTTGAGAGTTGAGTGAAACACATTATATTCCTTGTGAGGATGGATTGTATTTTCTTATGTCTATTTGGTGCATATATGTGTGATGACGTTAAATATCCTTTGCTATATTTTTCTCATGTGTAGATGTTGCTTTTTAGAGGATGGCTATATCTTGATGAGTATGTTTGTTTGGTTTTGGTTAGTGTTTAGTGATTGCTTGAGGACAAGCAAGTCTAAGTATGGGGTATTTTGATGTTCGCATTATTAGTATAGTTTTTAGTAGGTTTTCTTTGTTTATTAGGTTTAGTTTTGATAAGTTTAGGTTTAGTTTAGTGTGTTTTTGAATAGTTTTGCATATTTTCATAGAAAGTATGGAAGCTACTCTATTTTGTGTATTTTGTAGGTTTTAGCAAGGAAAAGTGCTATATGGAGCTGAATTTGGAGCGCTACAGTGAAAGACAGAGGAATACAAGTTTGAAGAAGTCAGAGTCTAGATTTTACAAGATGACGTGTGGAAGAAACCAAGCCCAGGCTCGTTAACGAGGCTGTAAGGGCTCGTTAACGAGGCCACGTGATAAGAAATTTCGAGGGTTGACTTTGTAACTCACCGATCCTGTGCGGGAAATTCTTTCCGTGTCGGTAGAGTATCTTTTTATGATTTTTAGGGTTATTATATTATATATTTTAGGTCTTGTTATCTTCTTAGATTTTGTTTCTATCTTTTTAGGATTTTATTTCTATCTTTTAGAAAAGTTTTTATCTTCTAGCCTTATTAGTTTTTAGCCTTTTTAGTATAAATAGCCCTCTTATTTAGCCTAGAAAGGGGGGGACGAAGAAGAGAAGCAAGTGGTAGAGAGAAGAGGAAGAGCCGAGATAGAGAGAGAAGATCGGAGTCGAGATTGAGAGCTCGGTGGAAGAGAGTTACCGGGGTCGTTAGTCAGTATTTCAGTTCGGTATTTGCATATTTTCGGTTTCTTCTGATTTTCTGTAAGACGATATTTTGTTATTTAATTTGAGTAGTAATTTGTTTTCAATGATTTCTTTTATTGAGTTTATTTGTTTCGTAGTTATGATTAGTGAGTAGTTTTCTTTTCTAGGATCGGGGTTAAACCCGGCATAGTTGAGCATGTTTGAGGAGTAAGATTGTGTGTTGAATGCCTTTTATCTATTATCAAGATTGTTTGTTGTGTTTATACCGAGATGAAAGTTGAGGTAATTTGAGTTTTTAACTTGATTGAAAGAGAAAGTTAGTAACTTGAAGGTTGATATTGTTTGAATACGAAAGTTTCAAGCTTTAGATCCAAGACAAGCAATTAAGTGAGTTAGGTTACGAAAGTAGGTTAATTTTCTTCATGGTCAACGAAAGTTGATGAATCTATCTATTTAAAGGCATGATCTATTCTTCTTATGAGTTCTTATGCTTGGCTATGTTGTGGTATCCCTAGTCCTAGATCTTTGTTTTTATTTGAATTATTTTAAGTGAATTTCGTTGCTGAGTTACTTGGCTCGGTACCGAACTTATTTAGGTCGTTAGTTGAGTCTTTTTGTGTACGGTGGTTCGTTAACGACCCTGACAACGTCGTTAACGAGGCTGCTTGTGTGTATTTTTGTTTGATTTTGTTTGCTTTTTAGTAGTTGATAAACGAACAACCTTGCTTCCTGTGGAACGATCCTGACTCTGCTATACTCAGCGGGGTCTTGACTTAAAAATTTATTTGTTGTCAAGAAACCCTAATCAACAAAACCGAAAACACCGAAATACCGAATCAAAAACACGACTAACGACCCCGGTAACTTTCGTCTACCGAGCTCCTTCGATCACGACTCCGATCCGTCCTTCTCTCTCTCGGCTCTATTCTCCAAAATTTGACCTCCCTTTCTATGCTAGATAGAAGGGTATTTATACTTAAAAAGAGTCTAGAAACTAAAAAGGCTAAAAGATATAAGCTTTCCTAAAAAGATAGAATCTATTCTAAAAGATAGAAATAAAATCTCAAAAGATAACAAGACCTAAAATACATAATATAATAACCCTAAAATCACAAAAAGATACTCTACCGACACGGAAATAAATTCCCGCACAGGATCGGTGAGTCACAAAGTCAACTCTCGAATATTTTCATCTCGTGGCCTCGTTAACGAACCCTCACAGCCTCGTTAACGAGCCTGGGCTTGGTTTTCTTCAACACTTCTCTTCCAAAAACTCGAACTTCAACTTCTTCATCTTGTTTTCCTCCATCTCTTATCATAGCTCTCCAAATTCAGCTCCAAACAACACCTTTTCCTTGCTAAAACCTACAAAAAGACACAAAACGGAGTAGCTTCCATACTTTTCACAAAATATGCAAAACTATCCAAAAACACATAAAACTAAACCTAAACTTACCAAATAGTCCTAATAACCGAATAAAACCTATCAAAAACTATACTAAAAACACGAACATCAATATTACAAATCTCCCTAGGTCTCCTAGCTTTTCTGGTAGAGCTATAGATCGGACTTCATCCTGTAACTCTGCAATGGATCTTTTCCTGCTAAGAATATCTTTCAAAAATTTCGTGTAAGCCGGCATTTCGCTTAGGGCCTCAGCGAATGGGATGGAAATATTAATGCCTTGAAGAATCTTTACGAAACGCTTGAACTTACTCTCAGTAGAGTCCACAGATTTATTAGTGGGAAATGGAAGAGATTTCACCATTCTCGGAACCAAGTTAGGCTCGAGAGGTGATGCTACCGGGTCGACAATAGGGTCGTTGGGTATGCTCGGCGGGTCGTTACCAACCTTGGTGGGGTCGTTAACTACCCTGGAATTGAGAGGAGAGCTCGGATTAGAAAACTTAACTGGACTAGGGTCGTTAGGTGCCCTCGGAGCCTCGTCACCACGGTGTGCTGGTTCGGTACTTGCCCTCGCTGGCTCGTTATTGAGCTGAACCGTGGCGTCCTCTTCTGTCTTTTCCTTAGTTTGGACACGTTTCGGTAGTGTCTTTCTGCTCCTGAGGTGTACCGCTGCTATCTGTCCTTTAGGGTTCTCTTCGAGACGGCCCGAAAGTTGCCCTTGTGGGCTCAGGATCTGTGCAGCAAGGTTCCATAGTTGGGAATCAACATTTTTCTTCCATACATCGAACTCTCTCCATCTTTTATTTTGGTGGTTAAGGTTAGCTTGAACTTCATTAACTTTGTTGTGGACTCCATTAATGCTTTCCTGTTACCCTTGTACCCATGATGGTGGCTCTTGATGGCTTGGAGGTCGATAAGGCGCAGGTCGTCTATCCGGTAGAGGCGCTGCATAGCTTGGATTTTGATTTTGATTGCCCCACGTTTGATAGTTGTTCGACCTGTCAAAATTACTAGGTTGGTTCCTGTATGGGCCTCTCATGTAATTCATTTCTGCAATTGTCTCAGCGGCTCTTACATGCTCTATGTTAGTGCAAGCAGAAGTACTATGGGCAGAAGAGACACACTCTTGACAAGATTGAGAGGACTTCAGAAAACTTACCTGCTTCTTCAAGCGATTGACCACGTCTTGTAAAATTTGACTTTTAACGTCTAGGTCAACTTCTTCTCGGTTAGGCACGTAGAGACGTTTCTGGGGCTGGGGAGTTTGTTGGGTTCCATACATGGCATCATAATTGGACAGCTTATCCAACAATTCCCATGCAGTCGTAGGGTCCATCTCTATAAAACCGCACGATGTATGCGTGTTGATGCGGTTCTTGGTCTCTGCATTGATACCCTAGAAAAAGATTTCTTGAAGAATATATAAAGGTTGCCCGTGAGTGGGACACTGTCTAAGCATCTCCTTAAATCTTTCCCATGTTTCAACAAAGGTCTCATTAGGCAGCTGGTGATAGGAGGTGATGCGTTTTCTCAACTCCGTTGTCTTAGCAGGAGGGAAAAACTTTGTAAGAAATTGATCATACAAAGCTTTCCAAGTCCTGATAGACTTAGAACGTAAGCTCTCCAACCAGCTCAAGGCCTTTACAACAAGAGACCACCTGAAAGCTTTTAACAGAAAATATTCAAGTGAGACACCTTTAGCAGCTATGGTGTCATATAAATCAAGAAAATTTCTAATATGTTCCATAGGGCACTCAGTAGGTTTCCCTTCAAACTAAGCCCGCTTAATCAAGGATATAAATTGAGACTTAATCTCAAATGGTTTCTCTATCTCCGGAAGCACAATTGGGGACTCTGGCACCTTCAGTTCTGGGTGCATGTATTGTTTGGCATTCCTCGGATAGGCATTCAACTCTTCTTGTAGACGAGCATTGTTAGCTCATTGACGCTCAGCCTCAGCAGCATCGTCATCCTTCTTAGTTTTTAATGCCTCCATCTGGTTTTGGAGGATTTCCAACTGACGAGCCATCTCTTCAGGTGTGGCCATAGCTCAGTTCTCTCGGCGTCTACGGTGCAGGGAACGTTCAGGTTCTGAATAATAACCAGCGTTGTCAAATTCGAGCCTTTGACGTCCTACCGGCATACGCTGAGAAAACAAACAAAGAAAACAAAAATTAAAAATAAAAACGGGGTCGGGCTATTCCCAGACCCACAGATAAACAAACAAACGCGTTGCTTCCCCGGCAACGGCGCCAATTTGTTGACGGGCCTTTACTGTAGACAACAAATAAATTTATAAGTCAAGACCCCGCCGAGTATAGGGGAGCCAGGATCGTTCCACCAGAAGCAAGGTTTGTTTATTTACCAACTATTAATAACGAAAATCAAACAAAAACAATCAAAACACTCACGACCAGCCTCGTTAACGACTTTGTCAGGGTCGCTAACGAACCACCGTAAACAACTAACTAACACTAACGAACTAAACAGGTTCGGTACCGAGGCTACGAACGCAGTAACGAATATGATCTAGGAGAATTCAAATAAAAACCAAAATCTAGGACAAGGGTTACCACAACATGGTCATGCATATAAACTCGTAAGAAGATAAAAGATCATGCCTTTAAATAGATAAATTCATCAACTTTCATTGACTAGCAAGCAAGTTAATCTACTCTCATAAAATTAATTCACTCAATCACTTATGTTGGATCTAAAGCTCGAAACTTTCGTATTCAAACAATATCAACCTTCAAGTCTATAACTTTCTCTTTCAATCAAGTTAAAAACTCAAATTACCTTGACTTTCATCTAGACATAAACACAACAAGCAATCTCAAAAATAGATATAAGGCATTCAACGCATCATCTTACTCATCAAACCATGCATAACTATGTCGGGTTTAAACCCCGACCCTAGATAAGAAAACTACTCACTACTCATAACTAAGAAGCAAATAAATTCAATAAGAGAAAACATTGAAAACAAAACTACTACTTCAAATTAATAAGAAAAATAATCGTCTTAAAGAATTCAGAAGAAACCGAAAAATATAAAACACCGAATCGAAAACCGTGATTAACGACCCCGGTAACTATCGTCCACCGTGCTCGATCTCGTCCCGACTCCTCTCTCTCTCTCGACTCTTCCTCCTTCTCTACTTGCTACCCCCCATTCTAAGCTATAAAGAAGGGTATTTATACTAATAAGGCTAGAAAATAAAAAGGCTAGAAGATAAAAAAAACTTTCCTAAAAGATAGAAACTAACTCTAAAAAGATAGAAATAAAATCTAGAAAGATAACAAGACCTAAAATACATAATATAATAACCCAAAAACTCATTAAAAATACTCTACCGACACGGAATAAATTCCCGCACAGGATCGGTAGGACATCACTAAGATTCCTCGAAAAACCTATCTCGTAACCTCGTTAACGAGCCTGGGCTTGGCTTCTTCAACACTTCAACTTTAAAAGCTCGAACTTCGACTTCTTCATCTTGTATTCTTCCGTCCTTCACCATAGCATTCCAATTTTAGCTCCAAAAAGCACCGTTTCCTTGCTAAAACCTACAAAAATACACAAAACGGAGTAGCTTCCATACTTTTCACAAAATATGCAAACTTATCCAAAAACACGCAAAACTAACCCTAAACTTATCAAAACTAGTCCTAATAAACTAAGAAATCCTACTAAAAACTATACTGAAAATACGAACATCAGTTTGCTTGGCAGCAGGGAAATTTTCTCCAGAAAAATACCCTTCATCTAAGCCCAAGTAGTGATCGTCTCAAGTACTAAGTACAGATACCATTCCTTAGCTGCGTCAGCCAAGGAAAATTGAAAAGCCCTCAACATAAGATGATCTTCAGTCACATCAGCTGGCTTCATTCCCAATCAGACAAAATGGAACTCTGCAAGGTGTTTATTCGGATCCTCCCCACTCAGCCCATGGAACTTAGGCAAATAATGGAGAAGACCATATTTAAGCTCAAACTTCACTCCTTCCCCTAGGGCGGGAAACTGAAGACCAAGTTGTTGCTGCTCTAAATTAGGCGCAGTCAGTTGCCTAATAGTGCGATCTGCCAGGGTTACTAGCTGCTCTTCAACCTCTGAATCAGATGAAGAAGAAGATGATCAAACTGGATCAAACTGAATGCTTAGCACTTGAGCCTGAACTTAACGTCTCAACTGTCTCAGAGTCCTGTTAATCTCTGGATCAAACGGAACAACAGGCGAATTATCAATAGAACGGGTAAGAACCATAAGATAGGTTCTTACCAATTCGGGGGATCTGGACGAACCGATCCGCGGGCGCGGAATGAATCCGAGGGCGCGGATCTGCCGCGGGCGCGGAAAAAATCCGAGAGCGCAGTTTCGTCAGAAACGCCGATTAAACAGAAAATTAAAAACCGATTCCCCGGCAACGGCGCAAAAATTTGACTCGGCTAAAGTCGTTGTTGCCAAGATCAAAAATAAATTACCCTAAACTACAAACCAAGTATAACAGGACAGGGGTTTTTGGAAGTTTAAGCAAACAAACAAACAAGCAAATATTATTAGGGATTAAATCAATTGAAGGAAAGCAAAGTTTATTCAACCAATTTCACCTTTTTAATCATTCGATCATTGATTCATCCACTTTTCTATTAATTCCCAGGTTAATTCCAATCCTTATAAAAGATTTCTGCTTGTCCACGGTCCAAGCGAAATTATGATATGAACAAGAACGCTTAAATCAAATCATGCAAAGTATTAAGGATAGAAGGATATTAAATCATGCAATCAAGGTACGAGTCTCATGCATAAAATTACAATCAAACACTCTTTCTCAATTCTAGTCCACGGTCCTAGAAAAGAGTTGTTTCAAGGATAAATATGATTGCACAGACAACAATCAAACTAATCCAAACAGTAGAATATCAATCAAATTCATCAAGTTGCGCACCAAGAGAAATCAATTGATAATCATATAAATAAAAACAAGAGTTTTGATATTATCCAAGGGATAGAAAAGTTATCAGAATCTCACGAAATATATAAAAAGGCTTCCTTGATCAAATAAACTCCAAAGGAAATTAGTTCTCCATAATAAAACTAAAAACTGGAAAAATCTATGAAAGTGTGCTAGAATGTCTAACCCTAAAGTGAAAACGAAACAAAGCTTAAGTAGTCGAAATATAACCCAAACATAAAAGATATAATAATACTAAAAAGATAAAATAAAACGAGACGAAGGTGGCGCTGAAAAACCAGAATCTGCGGACGCGGATCCAAACTGCGAGCGCGGGTCAACTCGATGTCCTCGGCTGCGGAAACCCTTCAAACCGCGAGTGCGGTTCAGAACTGAGGGCACGGGTCTTGTCGCCACCGCGGGCTCGGGTCCACCCCGAGGGCACGGCTCTTGTCTTCTGTACCTCTTCAACTCGATCTTTAGGACTTCTGTCTTCCAAATCTTCAACTGTAGGCTCTTCTGATATTACAGATAATCATCCTAATCTAGCCTAAAACACTCGGAAAATCCTAATAAAAATACAGAATTACGCTGTACTAAAACCAGCGTATCAGCAACCCAATGTTTAGAATAGATTTCTTTTTCGGTTTAAGCTTTTGCTTTTTAGGTAGTTTTGTTTGTGTGTATGATATCCCTGGTATGAAGATTGATAACCCAAAGAACCATCACCGTCGGATTTCCCACCGCATTACTCGGATCACTATAGTTTTGTGAGTATTTCTCTTCTCTTTATTTTTTACTATACTTTGGGGACAGTATGTTTTAAGCACGGGGGAAGGGAATTACTTTTTCATTGCATGTAGTTGCATTAGTTTACGCATATTTCAATTTTTGCATGCATTGATTAAAATCGTGAAAAATGAAAAAAAAAATCCTGAAAAATGAAAAAAATAGAAAAATTTGAAAAAATACAAAAATATTGCATTTAGGTTCTTATTTCCCCATTGTTTAATTTCTCTTGTGTTTCAATGCTAAGTATAAGTCCTAACCCATGATTTGCATGATATGCTGAAGTTTATATGATATAAGCATGATCATTGATTAATTACCTTGATTATAGGACTGAGCATGTACATAGCTTGAGTATTTGATTCATTCTGAAGTTCTAGACAAAACTTTACCTTGTGAGATATTTTTGGCCTTTCATGATATATTTGTTCTCTAAAATTTCTTGAGTGCATCACCATGATTATCTAGCTCTAGAACTTGCGTTATGACTCTTTGTCAAGGCTGCTTTATATGATTGAATGTATGACATTAAAATGATTGAGGCAATGTTTCTTTATAGCCTATTATTTCCCTTCGTACCTTACAAGATCCATGTTCTTGATACCCCATTTCTTTTGAGCTTTAAGCCATTTTTGATAGCTCCACAAAAATTTTCCTAGCCTAATAAGCTTGACCCATCCAGGATTTAGGACTTTAGGTTGTGTTTTTGCTTTTGTGTCAGTTATGTATAAGTATGGGGGAAGTTGGAAGAAAAGGTGGAAAAGAGAAAATAAAACTCTTGTGTGGAAGTGAAGAAAAAAATGAAGATGAAAATGTTTGTTGCAAAGTAAAAGAAAAGAAAAAGTTGAGTACAATGGCTAGTAATCTTCATTAGTGTAAAAGAAAGAGTTGAAGAAGACGCAAAGAAAGAAAAAAAAAAGAGAAGAAACAAAGTGTTTGAAAGTGTTAATGGAGTTGGAAAAATAAAGTTTGGGAGAAGTAAGAGAAGAATGTGTAAAGTTTGGGTTTAGGATTAGTTCTTTATCCCGGATTTAGCACCACAAGCCAAATAAGATCCCTTCCAAATTTCTCTTTATCTTGGACCCATTACAACCCTAAAAAAGACCTCTTGATTTTTGTTATGTGTTTGATCCCCATCGGTGGAGATTTAGAACTCTGATGCAAGCTTATGGTAGTCTGGTTTTCATGGTTGATTTCGAGTGAAATACATACCCGTAAACACTTGAGAGTTTGAGTGCAAACACATTTACCTTGGTGAGGTCTAGAATGAATGAATGCTCTTTGCTCTTTGCTTGTTATAATGCATGTTATGAAGTTTTGGTCGGGTTTTAATTATATGTGAATTGCTCGGTTGATTATGAGATGGATGCATAATTGCATTTCTATGGGTGACTTGGATTTATGACTTGCTTGAGGACAAGCAACGGTTAAGCATGGGGTAATTTGATAGCTTGCATATAGGTGTAGTTTAAATGCATGTTTTATGTTGGTTTTGCATAATTTTTACTAAGTTTTAGTTAGTTTTAGGTTAGTTTCTAGGATCTAGTGTTTTCGAGTAGTTGCGCTTGTTTTGTTCGATTTTGCAGATCTTTAGGTAAACAAGCATGGACGGGATGGACCTTAAATGATTCTGGTCAAGTTTGATGAAGCTTATAGTGATACAAGTGAAGATTAGAAGAGTTAAGGACCAAGAAGTTGTGGGAAAAGAACGCTTAAACCTGGGTTATGCATAAGAGTCTTGTTTTGACACCTCTATCTTGCAGTGCTTGGTTTGGAAGCTATAGTGGCCTGATGGAGCCGAAGTTGTTATCACTAGAAAGCTAATTCAAATATCTACAATTCATATTTTTACTCCGAGTCCAAATTCCAACTCTAAGTACGTCAAAACAGCCTCTGAAGTGTTACCTAAATGCTGAACCGAGGCAATTACGCGACCGCGCAATTTTGGACCTAAACTGAGCAATCTTATCTGAAGCCAATTGCGCGGGATTGCACATTACTCGGCCGAGCATTGGGTCAAACCGAGCAATCGGTGTTTTCACGCGAACAACTATTGGGCTTGACTTTTGGGCCTAGGATTATATCTTACCCGACTTTATGCTTAATGATAGACTTTTTGAGGGTTATTTGGAAGACATATATAAACCTTATGTTAGTTTATTTTCTCAGAACTTAGATCATATTTTTGGAGGCTAGGGTTTTTCTCTCTAGAGGTAGACTTTGAACCTCTTGTAAGTTTTTCTTAATTTTAATTATGAATTGCTAAATTTCATTGTGTTTGGCTAATTATTGAAGTCATGATTTGCATGAGTTGTGAGGTTTTATTTGATTCTCAACAAACTTGAATAGAGTTTATTCTCTGTGCTTAATTGAATCTAAACTAGGGTTTTGTTAGATTAGCTACCTAATTGAATTTCTAGTTATAACTGAATTTGATTAATTATCGGTTGGAGTTAATTTGATCAAGAGTATAATTTAATCAATTTAGTACCGGTTGGACTAGTTGGTTAAAGAAGGGAATAAATTCACAAGTCACTTAGATGTCTAGTTGCTCTAAGTGTTTGTTTCTACTGATAACTTGAATCGTTATGATGTTGTTTAATTGAATCTAAAAGGTGTTTTAGGTTGTTAGATGATTAGGGTTGTTAGACTGGTAGTTCTATCAACTAAATCTGAAGTTCGGATCTTAATCCTTAGTAGGGTCATAATCCACAATAGATTATTCAAGTGAGAAGAGAATCAAGAGAATCGATGATCAACAAAACAATATCATGATGGATTTAACTAGTTGAACACACTTGTCTCTCATATATTACAATCAACTTTTACATTCATATTTACTTTTCAGTTTGCATAGTAGTTTAGATAATCATTCCAAAAAAAAACCCTCTTGGTTACTTGGCATTCAAGTAATAACACAAATATACAAGTCTCTGTGGAATCGACCCTTGCTTATCATTCTACTCAGTTTGGTTAACTTAGGATTCTTTGATAGGTAAACGACTGAAAAATACCTCATTAGGGATATCGTGAGAAGAGCAAAGAAGATCAACGGATAGCAAGAGTCTCCAAACTTGAGAAAGAATTTGCCCAGGAGAAACATTAAGGGTGGTAAGAAAGTCGATTACGAGAGGGGAGAAAGGGAAGCGATGACCAATCTGGAAAGGGTACTCATACAGACATACCCAGTCATCATGGTGAAAGTCATCCCAAACACCGGGAGGAGGGAGAAAAACCTCCGCCGAAACTGGGAATCTTACAGAAGAGGCGAAAGAATGTGGATCCTTAGAAATACTGCTTCTTTGATGGTGGGGAGTGAGAATTTTAGAAGAAACAAGGATAGGAGGAGTAGGAGGTTCGCAGCTACGAGAAGATGTTCATCGGAAAAGCTAGAATTCTCCATGAAAGAGGAGGAAAGAAAAATAGAAGGTAGAGAGTCAAGGCAAGGGGAAACGTACCTGTGGAGTGAAGACCGCGAATGATTCGCAATGATGCCTATGAAGAGCGTTAAATACAGAAGTGATGGGATGTGATACGAGTGCGCTACAACTTCCGAGCTTAAGGCCAAAAACCCTAGAAAAATTGGAGGGAAATTTTCCCGGGTTTTTTAGGGGTATTGTTGGGCCTCCCCGGAATTAGCCCAAAGTCGAGAGTCCGATAGGACAAATTAGCCAGGCCCATTATCTGGATCATGCGATATGCGCCATATCAATGGTATACAAGCGGAGATATCGGTAATGTCTAAAGCATTAAGGTTGGTGGCGAGATCTACGGGATTTATCAATGCTCCATAACTACATCAACGGTCATAAGGAAGGGGGACGTATAAAAGCCAAAGAAGGGAAAGGAGAGGGGACATCGATCAACTCACTCACTATTGCATTCCAAAAAGCTCTAAAATAGATTCACTCTTTTTGTTCAGAAGTTCAATCTGATTGTTCACTTGTAACCTTGGAGGAATTTTGCACCAGAACGATCATAAATCAATCACGTTATCTACTTTCGTTTTCTTTCTACTTCTTTCTCTCTAAATCTTCATCTTGTTAAGTAGCTATAATGCGTTACGACTACTTTTCGGTTAGGTTTCCCTCATTATAGCAGGTAACACGTTCGCGTGGTAAATCTGCCCAAAACATAAATCACCAAAAGGTTGGACTTGATTTTGGGTGTCGAACAGATTGATTTGAGGCCAGTTCGTCTTTGTGCTTTGTGACTTCTGAAGATCCTTCTTCCTAGTGGTGGGAACGTCAACTGTCCTTTTTTGCACATCCCACATTGCGTTGACCGTTTGTCGAACACTTCTTCTTAGTGCTTTACTCACCTCGAGCCCACTCGTTTGTCAGTCTTTCTGTTTGGTGTATGTATTGCTCTCGATCTCTTATCTTGTTTTAGCTTGCCTGTCCTAGCCGTTCCTAGCTACAGCCTCGTGCAGCCTCTCGGTATTTCCAGGCATGTCTAGTTACCGAATTATTACCCTCATACCAAAAACAACAATTCAAATCTCAATTCAACCAAACATCACCCTTAGATCTACCTACTAAACCATTGGGTTCACCCTTCCTTGAAATCGAGAAATTAGCCAAACATAGTATGAAGAAAAGAGAAATCTAAATCAATGACAAACATACAAATTGTCTTTTCAAGAGATTCAATTCCAATCCCAACATGTTTAGCGTAGATCCACAATTCTCCACTCTAGGTTTCTTGAGAGAGTTTTTAATAGAATAAAACCTAATATTCTCCAAACTTAATCCCCAAGTATTTATATTACCCTAAAAACAAGATAGAAAAAGGCCCGAAATAAAAGGAAGAAAACTCGTGGAAGAAAACTCGCAGAAAAGACGCGACTCGGTCTGAAACTCGGCCGAGTTTCTGACCGCGTTTTGCAAGCCTTGGTCCAAATCTCGGTCAAGACTCAAACCGAGATTCTCATTGGTGCACTGCTTCATTTAAAATCTTAGACGAGGCTTTTCCCGTGCATTCCATCGAACTTTTTCCCATCTTCTCTTCAATTCCTTGCATCCTCTTGATTCCTATCCATTTCCTATTGGGTTGCTTCTCTCACCCTTGTCCTTGTTGCTTAGGCTTTGTTTGGAAAACCTAGCTGAAGCTGGCAGCTGGAGCTGGTAGTTGGATTTTTAGTAGAAGCTGAAATTGAATTTATGAGCGGAATGGATAAAAAAGTGTTTGGCAAGTAGTAGCTAAATGGCAAAAAAGGTAGCTGAAATGACAACATTACCCTTAACATATCCAAAAAGAGTGCCCCTAGCTGGGGCTCATGTGCAACTCGCGTGAATGGAATAACCCCCATTTTGTAGTTTCTTGGCAAAAGCTCAGCTAGCTTTCTATGCTTCAAACTCCCCAAAAAAGGCTTTGAACTCCAAGCTGTGAACTCCATTTGGGCGTTCCACTCCAGCTCCAGCTGCGTAGAATCGCCATTCATCAAAGCTGAGGTCCTTCGGAGCGACGGTAGGCGCCGCCTGATAATAGCTGAGATAGGGGAGGAAGCGGTGAATTTGGAGGTTGCGTCTGGTTTCACCTAACTGAAGCGAATTAGGTAAGTGAAAGACACTTCAATCTTGATTGCGTGTATGCATTGGTAGTTGTTGTTTGAGCGAAATTAACGATGTCAATTTGTAGCTAGGTTTAGATAGTGAGATCCAATGTTTGATTATTCGATTCATGATAACAATATGAAATTAGGTCGAGCTTGTGACAAATTGAGAGTTGTGTTGTAGTGACATCGAATTAGGTCGAGGTTGTGCACGATTGTTGATAATTAGTGAATGATATCCATAAATTAGGCTTATTTGAATGTAGTTGTGTGTTGTTAATTGCTCATTATTGAATTTGGAATATAAGAGTTTGTTGGTGTGTGGTTTTATGTAATGTGTGTGATTCGAAAGGAAGAAGGATAAATGGCCGAGTCAAGTGTGAAATCGAAGGGAAAGGGGGTTGATGGGAAGGGCGTTTCTTGGAGTGATGAAGAGGCGAAAGCCCTAATGTCAATTTGTCTAAAATATCACAAGCAAAATGGGAAGGACACGCACTTTCAATGGGTTGAGATTGAGGAGAAGTTTAGCCATGAGAACACCTGGAAGATTGATAAGGATACGACGAAGAACAAATTCGATTACATGAAAAAGATTTGGAAACTTTGGGTTGGCTTATGGTACAAGGAAACTGTCGTAGGATGGAACCCAACAGATGGAACAATTACAACGGATACTGAATGGTGGGAGCGAAAGATAAGGGTAAGCTTCATACGGTGATTTTGAGTTATTTATAGTGGTCTTGAATAATTGACAGGAAAAGGCGGAGTACAAAAGGTTCCGACATAAGTGTCCCGACCCGGAGTTGAGTGATCCTTGGGATTGCATGTTCGGCAACATATGTGCGTCGGGCCAACATGCTATCGCGTCCATAATGGACCCCCCAGTTGTAGGAACAGATGAGTCCCAAACGTCGGTTTCCCAATCTGGTGTTTCCGGGTCAAGAGGTTTTGAGGACCTACTGGGAATGGATGACGACTTGGATGAAGATGATCTGCTTTGGGACTTCACCGACACACCTGGTCAAGCGACTGCTTCTCAGCAAGCTACCAACTCTCCATCTCTACATCAACCCAGCAGCGGTACTAGTCAACGAGTGCCTAAGCGTCGAAAGAAACAATCGGGGACTACCTTCTTCCAGGAGCAATTGGTTATTACTGCACAACAAAGTGAGCGATTTGTGACACTCTTGGAGGGGCAGGTACAGGGTACGGAAAGGCAAGGCACAAACCGAGTTTTCGAGCTTGATGAAGCAATGGAGGTTCTTGAAGGGATGGTCACGGCCGAAATGGTAGAGGAGTACGGTGGTCTATGGTGTTATACGGTGGATCAGTTGAACAATGAGAACATCCACCGCCTCTTTCTGACATTGAAGAACGATGATGCAAGGATCGCTTGGCTACGATACAAGTTTGCTGAGAAGGAGGCGTCGAAGAAGACCGGTTGAGTTTGGGTGTTAATTGTGTATGCTTATATTCTGTTTAGGTCATGATGGATGCTTATTTTGTTTGTGATTGTGTGCGGATTGTTAGCTTCTTTGTGATTGTTTGAGATTTGGATGTTAATTGTGTTGATCCGCTATGGATTAGTTTGGGATTCTATGTGATTATGTTAGTCTGTCAATTTTATGTTAAGGATGTGGTTGTCATTGTGATATAAGTTTGTCATTGTAGCTGATTTACAGGGCAAGAAGCATGCCTCGTGCACCGGTAAGGCAGCTGAGTCAGCATCAGAAGATAATGACTGCGTGGTTTTTGTTTAGGCAACGACAATGTTGTCTTTTATTGGGGTACTACCTCAAATATATGCACAAGACTCCATGATACACGTCGCCATTGACGGGGTACTTATGGGTGAGAGAGATAATGGAATCTGAGTCGAAGGTTAGATGCATTAATGCTTTTCGAATGGAAAAGCACGTGTTTCGGAAGTTGTGTGACAAGCTACAATCCAAGCATGGGATCCGTCCTTCTAAGAATATGTGTGTCATGGAGAAGGTTGGCATTCTACTATACACTATTTCATTAGGGGTGTCTAACAGAGCCGTGCGTGAGAGGTTCCAGCGATCCGGTGATACAATTAGTCGTGCGTTGCATGATGTCGTAGACGCCATCAGTGGTAGGAGGCATGGGTTCGAGGGTCTCTCTAGGCGTCTACTACGGCCCCGTGATCCGGAGTTCAAAGAAATTCCCAATAAGGTGTTGAACGACAATCGTTACACTCTATTTAAGGTAGTGCTTTTCATTACATTTGGAATGTCATATAATTAGGCATTTTATTAGTTTAGGGTATAATATGTCTATGTTAATGCAACGTTTAGGGAGCAATTGGGTGCATAGATGGGACCCATGTTATAGCATGCATACCCCGAGCTGACCAGATGCCTTATCGGAATCGGCAACAAGTTTGCTCATGGAACATCATGGTAGTTTGCAACTTTGACATGTTCTTCACATTTGTATCTGCTGGCTGGGAAAGGAGTGCTCATGATGCCCGAGTTTTTGAACACGCTCTTTCGACACCTGCAATGAACTTCCCTTATCCACCACCTGGTACGTCATTCAAAATTTTTAATATTTCTATGTTCAACTTCCAACATTTCCATTAAGGGATTCTACTATGTTCCATATGTTAATGTAGGACGGTATTACCTCGTCGATAAAGGTTACCCGGACAAACTCGACTACGTGGTAACGTATGGCAAAGTTAAGTACCACTTGTTCCAATTTCAAAATGTGCTTCCAAAAGATGCAGCGCAAGCTTTCAATAAAGTTCCCTCGTCGCTTAGGAGTGCAATCGAAAGGTGTTTTGGTGTGTTGAAAAAACCGTTTAGGATTTTGACGTACATGCCGAGCTTCCCAATCGAGACGCAAATTGACTTGATCCTTGTTTGTTTTTCCATGGGCAACTTGATTTTGGAAAATCGAATTATGGACCAATACCTTGAAGAAGACTATGATGACCCGAATCTTCCTCCTCCCCGGGTTCCAGAACAAGGGCAAGACAATGCTCCAACGGGAATGAAACACATCAGGGATGCCATCGCAACTCAAATATGGGAATCTTGAAATTATTGGTAGTTTATTTAGGGGCTTAATGTACTTGTTATAATGTTGGTTGTTGATGGTTTGCATAATAGCCCGAAATTAGCAAGTTGTTGGTTTGATAATTTAAGTCGAAATTGTGTTGGTTTGTGCAAGCAATACAATATGTAGGTAAAAGACAACATTATATTGATTATTATGGTTGAATAAACAAGTGTTCGATGATGTTGTTACAATCGCCATCACTGGTTTTTTACTTTACATGCTCCTAAATCAACCTATGAACATTATAATGCCTATCCATATCCCTATCCACAAGCGAACGAATCTTCTTTTGTGTTCCAGCCTGCCAACAGATGTGTTCCAGCGTGCCAACACAAGTCCATGAAGCGATAAATTGTGCACCTATCAACTTGCCATTGATCAGCAAAAACCTACACAAAAAATAAATCACAAGACAATAGTAGGCTACCAAAATAATGTTAGGCCTGAGGTACACCATATTTATAGCATTACAATATAATACAACATAACCATCACACATTCATTATATACAAGTACTAAAACCATGAACAAAATCAATTAGGTGGAGAGGATACCTTCGAATTATGCTTCCAAGGAGAGGGGTTTTTGTGGGTGCTCGAGTGATGGAGAAAGGAAGCCAAGGGGTTGTATTTAAAGGGGAGGAAATGAATATAATAATGAAAATGTGAAAACCTTATAAGTAAAATATACTATACATGGTATATATACTTTTGCATTATATAGAAATTTGAGTATAATATACCTTATAAGTATTATATGAAAATTGAGTATATGATGTCTCTCTATTTGGTGGTGTTTTCATATGTGATTTCCTTTGTAAATATGTTTCTTTTTCCCCTTTTCTTGTGCCTTTTGTTCCTTTTTAGCCTAGTTCCCGTATTTCTATGAGATTCGGAGACTACGCACATTTTATGTGTTTTGTAGGTAATTTGGCATGAATCGAGGATCGATTTGAAGGAGGGTCGAGACATGGAGCAAAGGCCGAGCTAAAGCGGGAAAGAGAGAAGCAAGCCATGAAGAAGAACAAGAGAAGCCAACAAAGAAGAAGGTGGAACGAGGTCAGGACCAAGTTGCAACCAACCTCGGGCCCGACTTTGAAGTCTCCAACCTCGGACCGAGATGCATAGTAACTCGGGCCCGAGGTCCTCCGTGTCGGTCCAAGTCGGTCACCGGACTACTTGGGCTCCAAGGCACGAATTTGTGGACTTCCACTTTTGCCCCTCATCTAATCTATAAAAGGCCCTCTTGTCTTCTAATTAAGGGGGGTTCTCTCATACACACAAAGAAAGGGGCTCCCCCATATACACACAAGAGGGGGGGGGGGTTCCAAGGGAGCCAAGAGGATTCTTGGAGAGCAAGGAGGAAGGAGAGGAGAAGGAAGAGAGAGAGAATCGGCCAAGGAGAGGGAGATTTGATAGGTTTGTTGGTAGATTTGCTTTGATTTGCTTTGTTCTTGTGGATTTGAAAACCCTTGATTGGAATTTGTGGATTGCTTTTGATTTGAATGAAACTTTGCCTTGTTTTGAGATTGATTATGTTGATTGTTTTCCCTTTTGATTTGTTTGCTTTCTTTGTTTGCCTTATGGAGTAGATCTCCTTGATCTTGGGTTATGGGGGAAAACCCTAGCTAGGTTTGGGCTAGAAACCCCAATTCCATAGCCTTGAGTGATTGATCTAAGGAACCCACTCTACATAGAGCTACAATTCCTTGCGAAAGTCGGGAATCAAGGCTTGTGATTGGCAAAGTAGCGAAAGTGAACATGTGTCAATCTCAAGACCTTGCTTCGAAGGGGATTTCCCCAATGGTCGATGTGTAGAAGTGGTTGGAACGAGGGCGAAAGCACTCGATCCTAGTCCGATCATCACTCATTGCTTGAATTGGGGTGGATAAGCCTTAATCTACTAGAGAAGGAACCCAAAAGCCCAAGATCTACTTTTAAATCTTTGAAGTTCGACATCCCCAACAACCTCGGGCCCGACGTACCCAGTGTCGGTCCCGACTTCCTCTTGTCGCCAAACTCGGGCCCGACGTGACCTCAGTGTCGGTCCCGACTGTTTTCTTTGTTTCCCTTTGTTTTATGCTCTCCTTTCTAGCTCCCTAGTATCTAGGCACATCGATCGAGTAGACTTCCCGAGTGTTCGACACCCACCACGTACTACAACGGGGTCGGGTTATAAATTGTATCTCTTGACCCTCGCACACACGAGAGGCGATCAAAAAGAATGGCGCCGTTGCCGGGGAAGTCTAAGTGCATTGAGTGCTAATTTGGTTAGTTTCTTGTGTTTTGGTAGTGATTTGGGTGAGGGAATAGCCCAAACCCTTTGTTTGTTTTTGATTTGTTTTGGTTTGTGTTTTTGTTTCAAAGGTGTATGCTAGCCCGTTCCTCCCGAGGAACACTTGAGCTTGAGTTTGTGAGTGATCCGGAAAGTATTCTCAAAGAAGCCCGAAGGAGGAAAAGGATGGAGAATCAAGCTCTCCATGTTGATGAGGAGTTGGCTCAAGTTAGGGCCGAAATGGCTAGATTGCATCTTGAGAGGGACAATCAAGAGGAGGTGGCAAGAAGAGAACGGAAGCAACGGATGAGAGCCGAGGCTCAACTCAACGCTCTACCCCGGAATGCACGCCAATACATGCATCCGGAGTTGAGGGTACCCGAGCCGGCTATTGTGCTTCCCGAGGTTGCCAAGAATTTTGAGATCAAGACGCAATTCATCTCCCTCATCAAGCGTGATCAATTCGAGGGCCGTCCACATGAGTGTCCCATAGAGCATGTTAAACGATTTGTGGATATGTGTGAGACGATCTCCACCGACGAGGAGACATTGGAGTATGTGCTTCTAAAGGCGTTCAAATGGTCACTTGGGGGCAAGGCCACACATTGGCTCGAGAGCCAAGCTCCTAGGTCAATCACAACTTGGAAGACACTCTATGATGCTTTCTTGATGAAGTTCTTCCCGCCCTCAAAGACAACCGAGTTAAGAAGGAAGATTGCAAGCTTTCAACAAGGTCCGAATGAGCCTCTCTTCGAAGCATGGGACCGTTTCAAGGAGATGTTGCGCCAATGTCCTACTCATGGCCAACAACCATATGTACTTCAAGACATCTTTTTCCAAGGCATCAATCCGGTAACGAAGGACAAGCTCAATCTCCACACCGATTGTGGGTTTATAGACTTGACACCGGATCAAGCTTGGGAGCTACTTGACAAGCTATCCGATTATGAGGCCATGTATGGGGTGAGTCAAGCTAGCAAAGAGTTGAAAGTTCAAGGTGAAGGTGCAAGGAAGTTATATGATCCAAAGGGAGAAGACCTTGATAGGGATGTGAAGCTCCAATTCCTTGAAGGTGAAGTGAGCAAGCTTAAGAGGCAAGTCCACTACTACAAGAAAAATGCTAGAGCTTGTGAGGAGTGTGGATCCTTTGCACATGCTACACAAGTTTGTCCGAATGAGAGCCAAGTGCGCTTGGCCGAGCGAATTAAGGAGGCAAACTATGTCCGAGGAAATTTCGGTGGAAGAGGCAATTTCAACAATGGTGGCAATGGACGGTGGAACAACGGTCAAGCTCAAGGCTACAACAACAACTTCAACCAAAACGAGCCAAGGGCGCCACCACCACCATATAGACCACCGGGGTTCAATGAGTTACAAACATTTGCTCAAGAGATGAGAGATGGGTTCAAGGAGATGAGGACCCAATTCAATGAGTTTGGTGCATGGAGGAGGCAAGTCGACAATCAATTTGCTCAAATTGCGACTCAAGCCCCGAGAGAGAATGGGAGACTTCCGGGCCGACCCGAGGAGAATCCTTGAGCTCAAAACAATCAAAATGAAGTCCGGGCAATTGGATTGAGAAGTGGCAGAAACCTACCCGAGCCACACATGCCTAAGAAGAACGAAGAGAGTCGGACCAACTTACCCAGCAAGTCGGGTCCGACATTCCCCAAAGTCGACCCAGCAAGAAGATCGACTCCTTCACCAGGGACCGAGGTCGAGAGCAACTCGGGACTGACGTACACAGACCTCGATCCGACTCCTCTGCCCAGGACCGAGATTCACAACATCGGGCCCGACATGGTGCCCAAGTCGGTCCAACCAGGAAACGTTGCAAGTGAAGTGGGGATGTCCAAAGAGGTTGATCCAAGCAAGATTCAAGGTTCAACAATTCTTCCATATCCCTCGAAGAAGCTGAAAGATGTTGTTGAGAACAAGTTCAAGAGGTTTCTCAAACTCTTGCAAGGCTTGAACATCTCTATCCCGTTCACCGATGCATAGAGTGAGATGCCATCTTATGCCAAGTTTTTAAAGGAGATTTTGAGCAAGAAGAGGTCCATAGTTGAAATGCAAGATGAAGTCAAGACCTTGGAGTTACCACAAAAGCTAGGAGATCCCGGTCGTTTTGCTATAACTATTGGTGTGGGGTCTCAAAACTTCCAAGCCTTATGTGACCTTGGGGCAAGTGTTTCGGTGATGCCCGCTAGCATTTGGAGAAGAGCAAATTTGGGTGAAATGGAGCCGGCCGATATGTCCCTAACTATGGCCGACGGTTCCATCATCAAGGCTAAGGGAATATTGGATGACGTTCCGGTGCGAGTTGGAAAGTACTTTGTCCCCGATGATTTCGTGATCTTGGACATGCACGAGGACCCCTTGGTCCCAATAATCTTAGGAAGACCATTCTTAGCTACGGCGGGGGCAAGGTTTGATGTCAAAAACGGCAAGGTTTCCTTTGAGATTGGTGAAGAAAAGGTCGATTTTCACTTCAACAAAGCTTTGAATGAGCCGGACGCCTTAGCTATCCTCAAACTTGAAGAGAGTGCCAAGAGAAAAGGTGAAGAAGTGGAAGTTGCTAGAGAGGTCGTTGTGTTGAGAAGTGATGAAGGGTTGAATAAACAAATACAAGCAAGGGAGTTGTTGGAGCAAATTGAGGATCAAGATGAGTCAAGGATCAATGCTAGCCCAAGGAGAAATGAAGAGTATCCTTACTTATATCCTTTTGATGTTGGTGATGAACACAATTCTTCCCAAACTTTTGATTCCTGCATTTGTTTAAGTGATTCGAAAGATAACTTAGGAGACTCCTACATTTTCCTTAGTGACTTGAAAGATGAATTGGTAGAATCTCCTAGGAATTCTTTGGATAACTTTGGTGTAGGAAAAGAGGAACATGATGGAGCAAGTAAGGAGGAGAAATCTCACCCATTGGAGGAGTATGATGAGATAGGCCCGAGATCGGAGAACCATGCCTATGTAGACCATCGTTGGTGGTTTTATGGGTATGAAGGGAATGGGCATAACAATGGCGAGCAATTCACCGTGTTTCACCCGCCATAAGGTTGAGGTTAGGAAGTCAAGCTAGTGACTCTAAACGAGCGCTTCTCGGGAGGCAACCCGAGCTAGTAGCTTTCTTTTCGTAATTTAGTTTGATTTTTCTTAGTTTAGCTTAGCTTTTCTCTAACCGATCCCTATCTAGTGTTTTGTGGATTTATGGTGTTGTGCATCCTTCAAAGTTGTGTAGGATTTGATGTGAAATATTTAAATGGAAATATGGGAAAGAAGTTGCAAGAGGATGGAGTAAAATTGGTGACCCGAATACTCCCACATCGAGCCCAGGTAAGTCGGGCCCGACATAGGGACGTCGGTCCATGAAGTCGGTCCAACTCGATTTGACTAGTTGGAATGCCAATTTTGCCCTTGACCTAATTTGTCCTTTTCCCCCATTAAATACTATCCCCCGCCTACCTATCATCTTCATATCAACCACCATTCCCAAAATACAACCCCTCTCCCTCAAATACTCTCAAAGTCGGCCGCCCCTCCCCTTCCATACTCGATCCACACACTTCCCTTCTTCATCTCGATCCAACCATAAAAAGACCTCCCTAACCCGATTCCAAATAGAAATTTCGAGTTCAATATCGTTCTTCATCCCCCGTCTCGATCTAGATTGAGAAAATTTGAGTTCTAAGTTGCTTATTTGTTTAAAAGTTCAATACTCTTCAAATCCGGTATGTGTTACTCGATCTCTACTTATTTCTTTGAAAATTTTGTGCTTTCATTGCGTAGATTGAGTAATGCCATGTTTGATTGAGAGCTTGAGCTTGAGCATCAATGTTGGATTTGCATGATTTGTGAAATTGAGCTTTAAAGTTGTTTATGCATGCTTAGATCCATTTAGAACTTTGATTAGGGATGTTTGATGGTTGAATTTGAAATTTAAGTGCATGATAGAGTGATTTGGGTTGATTTAAGGCTAGAAGTCGAAGCATGAATTAGGTCGAGATCGAAGTGCCCAGGAGAGTCGGGCCCGAGTTGTGGAAGTCGGTCCATCAAGTCGGACCGAGGTTGAGGATGTATCGGGCCCGACATAGGTTGGAAGTCGATCCATGTTGTTTTTTGCTCTCTTCTTGTGATATCATGTGGATTCATGTGTTTCATTGTTGGCTATAGCCTAATCATGATGTAGTATGATCATTTGCTTAGCCATTGTTAGAAGATATCCATGATGATTTATGTTGGATTGAGATGCATGTGTGTTTAGAGACTAAGTATGGAGTTCCCTTGTGTTGATGTGTTGTTGTGTGTTGATGAGTGCTTTTGTTGAGTTGAATGGAGTTTATCTTGGACCCTTTTGTTTGGTTGAATGTGTGTAGGTACCATGGAGACTAGAGCTTCATCATCTCATGCGGAAAGGCCGAGGAAGAAGTCCAAGAAGTCAAGGAAAGAGCCAAAGTTGGATGATGTCTACTTGGAGGATGATGAGCAAGTTGAGAGTTATGCAAGGTATATGGCGCTTGAGCATCACACAAGGTGGCTTGATTGGGACGCTGTGAGGAAGATGGACATGGATCAAGCTCTTCCAAGGTGCTACTCCCATATCGGTCTCAATGGAATGCTAAGGTGGGACAACACCCACTATCCCGCCCTCACCTCGGAATTCATGGCCACTTTTGAATGCACTTATGATAATGTGGAGGATGAGGAAGGGGCGATCACTTTCCAATTGGGCAATGAGGACCACAATCTCTCTCTTAGGGACTTGGCTACCTACTTCGGGTTTCCATGCCCAAGAGAAGAGACCGGCGTCGACAATGAGAAGGTGAACCAAGTGTGGCGTCATGTGGCCGGGAAGAGCGAGATGAGAAAGGGCGCCTCCACAACCGAGATTGCTAGCCCTCTTTTTCGGGTCATGGTGCGAGTTTTGGGGTGTGCAATCTATGCTCGTCATGAGTTGAGCAAGTCGATGAAGGAGGAGATCATGTTGCTCCATGAGATGCTCTTCAACACCGAGAAGCCCATGAACCTTGCATGGGAGTGGGTCAAGATGGTGCGAGACTTCCAAAGCTCCTCTTGGATCTACTTCGGTGGGATGATAGCAAGGCTCGCCATGCGTCTAGGAGTTGATCTTGACAAGTATTCTCCGGCTCCGAATGGTGTGGAGTACATGAACATGAAGTATTTCAAGAAGGCCAACATCATCAAAGAGAAGCTCTACATGATTTCATTGGCCCCTCACTCGAACTATGATGGTGTGTCGATCCGGTTGGCGGCCAACCTCTATGATCTTTCCCGGTATCAAAATTGGTACCAAGTGTGGGCCGGTAAGCCACACTCATTTGGTGACCCCGAAGGTGCAAGAGAGGGGCGGCGACAACAATCTCAACACATTCGGTTTACCTCCCCTCCATCTACACCGGATTCCGACCAAGACAACTTCGTGTTTGCACCTCGTGGGGAGGACATGGAAGTCGATCAAGGGCAAAGTGAAGAAGATGAGCGCCTCCAAGGCTTGATGGCCGACCTCCGAGCCACGCACCATGCTCCAACACTGGCGGACCGAGGTACACACCAAGTCGGGCCCGACTTCCCTCAACGTCGGTCCACTTCATTCCATGGTGGTGAGGTCCCGAGGCATTATGAACGAGGAGAAGGGAGCGGTGCAAGGCGAGAGCAATTCCAAGGTGGCGGTTATGAAGGCTATGCCCAATGGTACGGTCCGGGAATGGTGTTTCCCGAGAAACAACAAACCGTGGACATGTCCTTCTTAGCCAACCAAATGGCTCATCTCCAACTTCAACAAGAAAATGTTCTCCAAGAGGTCCATCAAGTGAATCTCCAACAACAACAAATGTACCAACATCAACAACAAATGTACCAACAACAACAACAAATGCTTCAACAACAAAGCTCTTTCCAAGCTAGCCAACAAGAGATGAACCGGGCCCTCGGCTACACTAGACGAGAGGTAGAGGAGCTTAGGGAGGTGGAAGACCAAAGGTGGCGGGTCCAAGATAGCTACAACACATGGATGAGCGGGAACTTCCCTTCCCGTGAGGACCAATGGACACGCCCGGAGCCTCAACTTCAACCACCACCACAAGACTTCTACCAAGAACAAGTGTACGAGAGGGAGCGGCAAGCAAGGCTCCAAAGAGGACGTAGACGTGACAACCCCTTCGATTGATCCTATACATGCCAATGAAGAATAAGAAATTGTGAGCTTTTCATACTCTTCTCTCTTGCTTTTAAGTTTTGGTTTCCTTGTTTGATGGGGACATCAAAATTTTAAGTATGGGGTGGGGGTAAGTGTGTTCATGATTTCACTTGTTTATGTTTGTTTATTATTTTGAGGATATTTAGTTTGTGTTTCTAGTTTGTATTTGGCATGTTTGTTTCTTGATTTGGGGTTGATGAAAGACATGGATGATTAATTTGGTCTTGAATGGATGAGTTTTTGGTTTTAGAGAAATTTTTGCAAAAAAATCCATGAAATCTAATCTAAAAAAAATGTGTGAAAAAAAATGTGTTAAAAATAACAAAAAGATTTTGTTGTTTTGTAGGTTTTGGACTAGAAATTCCCATCTTAGATTGCCACAATAAAAGCTAATGATGATGTGAGCATGTAAATTCCTTTGCATATTTTTGGATAGTTTAGCCTCTTAAATGATGTTTCTTTTTGATGTGATCATGATATCTTGCTTGTTTTATTGAACATGTGAGTTCTAGGATGAGTTCTTATGCAACTAAGTATGAGTGACCCTTGTGAGATTGATTTTTGGCCATTTTAGGGATGCTTGTTCATATTTGCATATCCCTCATTTTCCTTGTGTGATTAGCTCATTCATGCTTAGTAAAACTTGCTATTGCGGTGTTTATCTATTTTCCAAGACCGTCATGAGACTTGTCCTAGCATTGTCACATTGATTTTGAACTTTGTTCATTTAGTCACATAAATGTTCCATATCCTACCATGAAGTTAATCCTTTGTTTGTAGCCCCGTTCTAGCCTAAGCCTTTGTTTGAAACTCCTCAAAAATATTATTCCTAGCCTTATATGACTTGACCCTTATGGGATTGGACTTTAGAAGAGAGGTTGGGATTGTATTTGAAGAGTTGAGATTCTCTTGGGTTTAAGGGCAAAAGAATGGTGTTATGAATCATGTGGGTAGTGCATCTTTGTTGTACAAAAACGAAAAAAGAAAGAAAAGAAAGAAAGAAAATGTTGGAAATGTAAAGTGGAATGAAAGCAAAGAGCTTAAGTGAAGAAAATGGTCCGACCGAGTTACAAGCAACATCGGGCCCGATGTCATAAGAAAGTCGGTCCAAATGTAGAAAGTGTTGAAAATCCAACAAAAAGCATAAGAGCAAAGATGAAGTGGAATGTTAAGTGAAATTTTGGGTTGAAAGGAAAATGTTAAGTCTTTTGGGTGAGTGTGAAAGTAATTGTGGAATTTTGGTGAAGTTGGTGAGAGTTTAGGTTGTTCAATCCCCATTGTAAGCACCACAAGACCAAATAATTCCCACCTTGAAAAATACCAAAAGCCCCATTACAACCCGGCCGAATTATGGAGCAATACCTTGAAGAAGACTATGATGACCCGAATCTTCCTCCTCCCCGGGTTCCAGAACAAGGGCAAGACAATGCTCCAACGGGAATGAAACACATCAGGGATGCCATCGCAACTCAAATATGGGAATCTTGAAATTATTGGTAGTTTATTTAGGGGCTTAATGTACTTGTTATAATGTTGGTTGTTGATGGTTTGCATAATAGCCCGAAATCAGCAAGTTGTTGGTTTGATAATTTAAGTCGAAATTGTGTTGGTTTGTGCAAGCAATATGATCGCCTCTCACGGTGTGCGAGGGTCAAGAGATACAAATTATAACCCGACCCCGTTGTAGTACGTGGTGGGTGTCGAACACTCGGGAAGTCTACTCGATCGATGTGCCTAGATACTAGGAAGCTAGAAAGGAGAGCATAAAACAAAGGAAAATAAAGAAAACAGTCGGGACCGACACTGAGGTCACGTCGGGCCCGAGGTTGGCGACAAGAGGAAGTCGGGACCGACACTGGGTAAGTCGGGCCCGAGGTAGCTGGGGATGTCGAACTCAAAGATTTTAAAAGTAGATCTTGGGCTTTTGGGTTCCTTCCCTAGTAGATTAAGGCTTTTCCACCCCAATTCAGGCAATGAGTGATGATCGGACTAGGATCGAGTGCTTTCTCCCTCGTTCCAACCACATCTACACCTCGATCCATGGGGAAATCCCCTTCGAAGCAAGGTCTTGAGATTGACACATGTTCACTTTCGCTACTTTGCCAATCTCAAGCCTTGATTCCCGACTTTCGCAAGGAATTGTAGCTCGATGTAGAGTGGGTTCCTTAGATCAAACACTCAAGGCTATGGAATTGGGGTTTCTAGCCTAAACCTAGCTAGGGTTTTCCCCCATAACCCAAGATCAAGGAGATCTACTCCATGTGACAAGCAAAGAAAGCAATCAAATCAAAAGAGAAAGCAATCATCATAATCAATCTCAAAACAATGCAAGTGTTCATTCAAATCCAAAGCAATCCACAAATTCAATTCAAGGGTTTTCAAATCCACAAGATCAAAGCAAATCAAAGCTAAACAATCAACAAAACCTCTCAAGTCTTCCTCCTCCTTGGCCGATTCTCTCTCTCTTCCTCCTCTTCTCCTTCCTCCTTGCTCTCCATGTATCCTCTTGGCTCCCTTGGAACCCCCCTTTTTTTTGTGTGTGAGGGAACCCCTTCTTAGAAGACAAGAGGGCCTTTTATGGATTAAATGAGGGGCAAAAGTGGAAGTTCACAAATTCGTGCCTTGGAGCCCAAGTAGTCCGGTGACCGACTCGGCCCGACACGGAGGAACCTCGGGCCCGAGGTACTGTGCAACTCGGTCCGAGGTTTGAAACTTCAAAGTCGGGCCCGACGTTGTTGCATCTCGGTCCTGACCTCGTTCCACCTTCTTCTTAGTTGGCTTCTCTTGTTCTTCTTCATGGCTTGCTTCTCTCTTTCCCGCTTTAACTCGGCCTTTGCTCCATGTCTCGACCCTCCTCCAAATCCATCCTTGATTCATGCCAAATTACCTACAAAACACATAAAAGGTGCGTAGTCTCCGAATCTCATAGAAATACGGGAACTAAGCTAAAAAGGAACAAAACGCACAAGAAAAGGGGAAAAAGAAACATATTTACAAAGGAAATCACATATGAAAACACCACCAAATAGAGAGACATCACAATACAATATGTAGGTAAAAGACAACATTATATTGATTATTATGGTTGAATAAAACAAGTGTTCGATGATGTTGTTACAATCGCCATCACTGGTTTTTTACTTTACATGCTCCTAAATCAACCTATGAACATTATAATGCCTATCCATATCCCTATCCACAAGCGAACGAATCTTCTTTTGTGTTCCAGCCCGCCAACAGATGTGTTCCAGCGTGCCAACACAAGTCCATGAAGCCATAAATTGTGCACTTATCAACTTGCCATTGATCAGCAAAAACCTACACAAAAAATAAATCACAAGACAATAGTAGGCTACCAAAATAATGTTAGGCCTGAGGTACACCATATTTATAGCATTACAATATAATACAACATAACCATCACACATTCATTATATACAAGTACTAAAACCATGAACAAAATCAATTAGGTGGAGAGGATACCTTCGAATTATGCTTCCAAGGAGAGGGGTTTTTGTGGGTGCTCGAGTGATGGAGAAAGGAAGCCAAGGGGTTGTATTTAAAGGGGAGGAAATGAATATAATAATGAAAAGGTGAAAACCTTATAAGTAAAATATACTATACATGGTAATATACTTTTGCATTATATAGAAAATTGAGTATAATATACCTTATAAGTATTATATGAAAATTGAGTATATGATGTCTCTCTATTTGGTGGTGTTTTCATATGTGATTTCCTTTGTAAATATGTTTCTTTTTCCCCTTTTCTTGTGCCTTTTGTTCCTTTTTAGCCTAGTTCCCGTATTTCTATGAGATTCGGAGACTACGCACATTTTATGTGTTTTGTAGGTAATTTGGCATGAATCGAGGATCGATTTGAAGGAGGGTCGAGACATGGAGCAAAGGCCGAGCTAAAGCGGGAAAGAGAGAAGCAAGCCATGAAGAAGAACAAGAGAAGCCAACAAAGAAGAAGGTGGAACGAGGTCAGGACCGAGTTGCAACCAACCTCGGGCCCGACTTTGAAGTCTCCAACCTCGGACCGAGATGCACAGTAACTCGGGCCCGAGGTCCTCCGTGTCGGTCCAAGTCGGTCACCGGACTACTTGGGCTCCAAGGCACGAATTTGTGGACTTCCACTTTTGCCCCTCATCTAATCTATAAAAGGCCCTCTTGTCTTCTAATTAAGGGGGGTTCTCTCATACACACAAAGAAAGGGGCTCCCCCACATACACACAAGAGGGTGGGGGTTCCAAGGGAGCCAAGAGGATTCTTGGAGAGCAAGGAGGAAGGAGAGGAGAAGGAAGAGAGAGAGAATCGGCCAAGGAGAGGGAGATTTGATAGGTTTGTTGGTAGATTTGCTTTGTTCTTGTGGATTTGAAAACCCTTGATTGGAATTTGTGGATTGCTTTTGATTTGAATGAAATTTTGCCTTGTTTTGAGATTGATTATGTTGATTGTTTTCCCTTTTGATTTGTTTGCTTTCTTTGTTTTCCTTATGGAGTAGATCTCCTTGATCTTGGGTTATGGGGGAAAACCCTAGCTAGGTTTGGGCTAGAAACCCCAATTCCATAGACTTGAGTGATTGATCTAAGGAACCCACTCTACATAGAGCTATAATTCCTTGCGAAAGTCGGGAATCAAGGCTTGTGATTGGCAAAGTAGCGAAAGTGAACATGTGTCAATCTCAAGACCTTGCTTCGAAGGGGATTTCCCCAATGGTCGATGTGTAGAAGTGGTTGGAACGAGGGCGAAAGCACTCGATCCTAGTCCGATCATCACTCATTGCTTGAATTGGGGTGGATAAGCCTTAATCTACTAGAGAAGGAACCGAAAAGCCCAAGATCTACTTTTAAATCTTTGAAGTTCGACATCCCCAACTACCTCGGGCCCGACGTACCCAGTGTCGGTCCCGACTTCCTCTTGTCGCCAAACTCGGGCCCGACGTGACCTCAGTGTCGGTCCCGACTGTTTTCTTTGTTTCCCTTTGTTTTATGCTCTCCTTTCTAGCTCCCTAGTATCTAGGCACATCGATCGAGTAGACTTCCCGAGTGTTCGACACCCACCACGTACTACAACGGGGTCGGGTTATAAATTGTATCTCTTGACCCTCGCACACACGAGAGGCGATCAGTATAATATACTATACATGATGAAAAAGATTTGTGTACATATTGAAAAAGATTTGTGATATTCTCATAACCATTGTATCTAATTATAGGGGGAAATAATATGATAAGTTACCTTATGAATCTCTTATTATGAATCTACATTAATGTTACAATTAAGTATTATATGAAAAAGATTTGTGTACATGATGAATGTACTATTATCTACATTTATATGAAAAATATTTCTTATTAGGCATCATGATTGTTCTCAAATAACCCTTCTAAAATTAATTTAATGCGACATGATGGAGTATACACTCAAAGTTATGGCACCCTAAAACATAAAATAAGCCATGAATTGCAATATTCAATTACAACCAAAAATAGCATAAAATGTCCACACAGATAGAGTCTTCATTGATAAACAACAACCACACATACATCTAAAATCCAAACAAACTTAACATGATACAAAGAACTGAGGGAAACAAATTGTATGGATAAATGAGAAACACCAGGCACATGAACGTGAGGGCAATGATGCACATTTTCCAACAGGTAACAGCTTCGATTGCCTTGTCACGCTCTAAGGCACGCTCGACTGTACAGGTTGACAACTCTTCAATGAGTTCAACCTGCTCATCAGTCTTGTTAACCTATGCCTGGAGGCTCGTTTCCAACAACGCCACGTACCTCTCAGCGGCATCAGCTCACTCCTTATGATGCATTGCGAGTTCTTGAAGACCTTTGTAGCATGGTTGCTTGCTTAAATCCCGGTGCAGTATTTGTTCCTCCTCCGCATCAGAATTGAACTGCATACAACAAAAACATTGAATTAACACATAAACACTTGGTACTGATGTGTTTAATGATAGAACATGCACTTGATAAATATGATTAACAACACAGATTTCAACAAGAGTAATTTATGAAAATGTGGTTGACGACAAAGTATGCTGAATTTACCTCTTCATTATAGAATTGATCTTTAGCGAACGCCACACTATCACCTTCTTCACTCCATGAATCCTGGGACACCATAGTTGTGCAAATCCCTATGCAAACCAGGATTGATCAAATTTGTTAGGTGAAAATGTGAGAAGAGGCAGCGTCGTATGAGGTAGATGGCTATAGCTAGCTAATCTAAAGCCAAACCCTAAAGCCTAAACCAGATGAGCCATAAATAACTAGAACAATCAATTCTGAGAAAGAACAATCAATTCAGACTTTGAGCAACTTCAGACTATAACAACTTCTTCTATTTTTTATCCTAAGACATCCTCATTCACATATTGCTCATTGCATCAATAATTTCTCACTGCTGACTGGAATCAGTAGATTGATTGGCGACAAGTACAATTGCACTTTGGTTAAAAAAGAATGATTAGACTTAATTTACTACAATTTGTTACAAAGTGGAATACATTATTCATGTTTAGGTCCTTCAATGAACAAATGAAATATGCCAGACTTAATCTTTTTCGTTACTTCAGTGTCTATATTAGATCTGAATGATCGTTTGTGATGGTTTAACTAGTATTCCTGGTCATGTAGGAAAAAGCACTCTAATAGGTTCACTAGGGAGGGAATTGCATACCAGGAGGAAGCTATCCTACATTCTTGATGGTGACAATCTAAGGCATGGTTTAAATAAGGATCTAGGATTCAAAGCAAAAGAACGAGCTGAAAATATAAGGAGAGTTGGTAAGTGTGCTTCCTTGAAATGAACTCTATAGCTTTTTTATTCAACTGAACTGAGTTTATTCCTGTAAGCACATGTTATTCTGAAAGCCATACTCATTCAGGAAAAGGATGCCAGTTGTTTACCAAAACACTTGCAATCCAGATTTTTAATCAACAGCAAAAAGGAGCTCATTTGCAATCGACATTTGCAATCCAGGAAAAGGACCTAATTCATGCTCAGATGCACAACCAAAACATTTGCAATCATCAGATGCACAACCAATTCAGGAAAAGCTAGTTCATATCTATGAATGCTCGACAGTAACTAGTAATACTTAGATGCACATCAATTTCCGGGACAAGGAGGCCAATAAAATCGATTACACACAATAAATTCGAAAGGAACTAACTAGATCCAGCTCCCTAAGGACATACAGAGGCCACATAGATCTAGCGAGTGAATTGAGCACTTACCTTCACCGGGAATCGCCACTCAAGAAGACGTCGCCGATCTGTCGCCGAAATGGCTTCGAGGGGTAGAAATCGCCTTGTTGCTAGATTTTGGAGAATCGATTTTTTGGGGATAAAAAATAAAGTGGTATCGAGGGGTAGAAGCGGGGTTTTTTTATGGGGCTCGGTAGCGTGTTGGCAAGAAGATGGGGGGAGGAGGGGGCGAAAACTAGCGTCCTCTCGCTAGCTTCCTCCGCTTCGGCTACTTGCGCCCGCTACTACCGAACACTGCGGCCTCTCTGGGACGCTGCGTCCCGCTCCCACTCCCGCTCGAAGAAGCTGCCATCCGAACGGGGCCTTAAACTCCTTGAATCCACCTCCAAATGATCCGGAAACCGAACAATTTAAGATAAGAAACCGAAACTACAAACTCTACAAAAAATAGAACAAAACCAAAGGAAAAGAAAATAAAAACAACTAAACTAAATGATACATGATGGCCTCGGATTACTCCTCGTTGATCAAGTATTTAACCACACAAGATCCCGATCTTGCCAGTAGTTTGATTTCCAACCTGAATTGCTTTCAAAGTTAATAACTTGATGAACAAGTAACTCGAAATATCAATGAATGGTGAAGAACGAATCTGATTTGAAGGGTTAAGATAATTAAAGAGATAGTTCAATTGAATTGGCTCTAACGCTAAATTCAATTGATGAACTAGGTTTGATATTTAACAATCAAACTAGAACTAACTTAATTAATCAAATTAACAAATCAAATCTGGATTGAAAGAAAACGAATTGGTGATGATGATCGTAGAGATTGAATGCATGAACAATAGTTGCTTTAATGGCCCATAAACTAGATAAACCAATAGGGGTTTATCTAATTCATGCTGATTTTTATTGAATGATAATTGCAAGGTATTTAAAGGGTAAAAGAGTCTCCTTGGAGAGCTTTGAAGGCCATGGATGGATATTTTGAAGAGATAATATCAGATCCATGAACACTTTCTTGAACTTGAACGCCCGAGACCTTGGAAAAGGTCTTGGTCTTGGCCTCTTAGACACTTTCTTTGCAAGCGTATTCTTCATGGTCCTTTGATCGCTATCATTCTCCCCCACTTGACCTCGAATTGTCCTCGATTCGATGTTGCATGTAAGATTAAGAGGAGAAATATTCTGAAATGCTGGAGATACTAAAGGCACCATGGTTAGTAAAGAAGGTTTTGGAGCAAACATAGTTGGTGGAAGACATGGAATCATCTTTTGGACATTATGGATCTCTTTGATTGCAACTCCATTTGAGACATCAACTTCTTCCTCCATGCTCTCATCTTGCTTGTTTTTCTCAACTGGAACCTCCTTTAAACTTTATCCACAATATGGCATTGAGGAACACATGGGAGGTCACTTGATTCTTTAGAGGTCTCTTGGCTATATGGGGTTGTAACTCTCTCTTCTTGAATGGAAATTCCTGGTTTTGGTGAGTTAGAAACTCCCATTTCCTGCAAAAAGGAGTTAGTCTCTAAAATAATGGAAGGAGAGTTAGAATTGTACCTCATTTGACTAGAATTAGCCAAAGCCTCCTTCTTTCATTGGAGTTGATAAAAATACTTTTGAGCAGCTCGAACCACGGCATCAACATCATTGTAGTTTGTATAGCTTTCAAGATGTTCTTGGAATTGAGAATTCAGTACCTCTATGAATTTTATGCACATATACCTTGGTGACACATCAACTCCAGCAAAACACATCAATTCTTCAAGCTCCATGAAGAAGTCAAGTGGAGATCGAGAACCCTGCTTACAACTAGCCACTTTATTCAAACGCTCAAAATGCTCATATGGAACAAAATTTTGGCGCATGTAGAATTTCAGCTGATGCCATGTCGTAATGGGCTTAAGTCCTCGATGCCATCGATCTCTCTTTACATTATCCCACCAAAAGCGGGCAGCTCCCACAAGACAACATCTTACTGCATACAACTTCTCTTGTTCGGTGTAATTATGGTACTCAAGGAAAGAGTTGGTGTCTTCTTCACATTCAAAATACCATTTAGGTTCAGTAATCCCATCAAAAGTCTCTAGTCGGTTTGGGATATATCGTCGGGACATCTTGAAATTGAACAAGAACTCGAGAGTAGTCTATTCTTCCAAAAGCAATATGATAAGCAATATCACACCGTTATCAAGCCAACACTTGCTTCAAAGCAATCCAATCAACCAATTCAGTTTTTGGGTTGAAAAGAGGTAGTATTGGTGTGGATATGGTGTTCTAATGATAAACAAAAGAGATTAATGCAACTCAAGTAATTAGAAAGAAATGCAATCAGAAAAGCAATAGAAAATATCCCTTTATGAGCTTCAAGAACATGAAATCTCTCAATTGACCCTATCAACAAGAAAGTAATGCCAATCAATGTAAGCAAGGACAGAAAAAGGGTAGGCTTTGTGACTTTTGTAGTGTTGTCACAATTCTCATACAAAGTGATTACCAACTACTTTTCTAGCAAGCAATCACTAGGGGTGAAAGTGGCTTGAAACTAGCTGGGGTAGATCACTTCTTTTTAGATCAAGTGGATCTGATTTTTTTTTATTTATGCACAAACTACTCTTGTGCCGAATTTAAACAACAAGCAATGAATGAAAACAAAGGGAAATAACGAACTGGTTTTTTTAAGTGACTTTTTCTACCAATGAAACCAACTAGAAGCCAAATTAATAAAAATAACAAGGATAGTCAAATTTATGAGGGGATGCAACACAAAAGTCAGCAATTAAATTCAAGCAATATGAATCTCAATCAATCATGCAATGTTAATTGAAAACTCATAAAATTGTAGGAAAACAATATGCTAATATTAAATTGCAATCAAACTCAACTAATTAACCATAAACATGCATCAAATCCCTTAAATATCTCCTAGGTTGTTAGTTACTTAGGGTGCAAGCAACAAACAAGGGGAATTAGGATTTGGTGTGCCGCGGCTGGGGTTAGGGTTTCAGGGTGGAGGTTGGCGATTTAAGGTGTGTGGTGGTCCAAACAACATAGGGGTGGTGGCGGACTGAGGCTGGTGGTGACAGGGTGGTACGGTGGTGGTTTGTAGTGGTGGTTGCCAGCGGTATTAATGGTGGTGGTGGCGGAATTTGGTGGCTTTTGTGAGGGAAAATTCAGATTTGGTCTCAAAAATTGTAACTTTGGGTAAAGGTAAGATTTTTTTGGGATCAAAAACTGAACTAATCAATTAGAAAGCAAATTAAGGTAAGAAAATATTACTTGTCGAGATGTTGGATGAATGATACCACTTGATATCTCGTGCTATCGCTGGCTCTGAGTACCACTTGATACGTGATCGCCTCGAATTACTCCTCGTTGATCAAGTATTTAACCACACAGGATCCCTATCTTGCTAGTAGTTTGATTTCCAACCTGAATTGCCTTCAAAGTTAATAACTTGATGAATAAGTAACTCGAAATATCAATGAATGGTGAAGAACGAATCTGATTTGAAGGGTTAAGATAATTAAAAAGATAGTTCAATTGAATTGGCTCTAACGCTAAATTCAATTGATGAACTAGGTTTGATCTTTAACAATCAAACTAGAACTAACTTAATTAATCAAATTAACAAATCAAATCTGGATTGAAAGAAAACGAATTGGTGATGATGATCGTATAGATTCAATGCATGAACAATAGTAGATAAACCAATAGGTGTTTATCTAATTCAGGCTTTTTTTTATTGAATGATAACTGCAAAGTATTTAAAGAGTAAAAGAGTCTCCTTGGAGAGCCTTGAACGCCATGGATGGATATTTTGAAGAGATAATATCAGATCCATGAACGCTTTCTTGAACTTGAATGCCCGAGACCTTGGAAAAGGTCTTGGTCTTGGCCTCTTACACACTTTCTTTGCAAGCGTATTCTTCATGGTCCTTTGATCGATATCACTAAAGGAAATAAACATGATTTAACCTAGAATAAAATGCATGCTATAAAACTATAACTTGAATCACCTCTTTACACAGCTTGAAAGAAAAAGACGATCCAAACAAAAAGAAATAGTTAGCTAACGTGTAAAAAGACTTTTAACAAGGTAAGAATACTTACGATTGTTGTTGACTCGTACTTGGACTGCCTTGGAATATTGAGAACATGGGTAACTTTTCCTTGTTTGTTAATGATTTTTTTAGACTGGATTTTTGCCCTTCTCAACTGATCAACCGTTCCCCACAACAAGACTGTTGTGAGATTCCGATATGGGATGAGTATATTCCAATAAATACCTCCACCTCCTTATATGGAGATCATTAAACGTTGAGAACAAGGATGATCCTAGAGACGTTTCTTTCTGGAGTAATTAATCAAGGCTAATTAAGCTCATTATTGCCTTAATAATTTTTTTTAACCGTTACACATGTGTGAAGACTTAACGGCTCAGAATTCCAAGGCTCCATATATGAATTGCTCCCCTATCAAAATGCCATGGACGTCCTAGGAGTAGATGATATACGGTCATCGAAACCACATCACACTCCACTTCGTCCTTGTATGTTTCTATAGCAAAAGAAACCATAGCCTTTTCCTTCACTTGGATTGGGAGTTAGAGTTCAACCAACAAAGATAATAAGGTATACGATGCAAAGTAGTAGGCAAAGAAAATCGATCAGCCACTTCTTGGCTCACAATATTACAACATGACCCACTATCGCTATTTACACTACATACATTGTCTTGAATTTTGCACCGTGCATGTGTGAAAGATGGTCTCTCTTTGATTAGGAGTAGTGGTATGCTCCCTCATAAAAGGAGTTCGTTGCACAACGAAACACTCACCTTCCTCAGCCGTAACATGAAGCTCATCTTCAACTTGCTCTTCGGGATCCACTTCTTCTTGCAAGACATCCTCTTCCTACTCACACACGTAGTCCCCTCAGGCCATAAGGATGACCTTCCGCTGGTTTGGACAATCCCTTGTGTAGTGTCCATGTCCTTCGCATTTGAAGCATTTGACACCATTCACACTTCTCTCTCCTTCTTGTCGTGGGCGTGGGGTGAAGTCCCTGTTTGGTTGTGAGCTAGAATCCTGCCTAAACTCCGGCTTCCTGGGTTGAACCGAAGGTGTAGTAGGCTGCGTGGATTGAACCGAAGGTGTACTAGATTTCTACAGCTTCACATTGGAACTAGTTTGGCGTCGTTGAGGAAGATACTTGTAAACATGGTTGGTGTTGTGCAACACCTTCTCGACCTCGGTATCCCTAGCAAAGTGCTGCATACCCACGACATTATTTAGATCTACACTTAACCCATTAATAAATTTAGAAAACACATACCCATCGGGAAAATGTAGACCAAATCTGAATATGAGTGTGCGCAACTCCTTATAATACTCATCGGGAGTTCGGTTACCTTGGCACACTTGCTCAAGCCTAGCATGCACAAACCTCTCCTTGAGAGCCTCTTTATGCTGATATGCCGATCTCTCCTCATCGTCTTGTCCTCTATCCACCAATGGTAAGTAAAATCAGTGAAATGGATTGTGGCAATGGAAACACAACGCACTTCATCATAGTTGTAGAAGTCAAATATCCGTTTGATAACGGAATATAGATTTGACATTGGCTATCCAATCAAGGCAAGCATCGACATCGGATGTGCCGACAAAGGATGGCACTTAAAGCTTAATGCCATGAAATTGCTCCCTCCCTTGTGGTCGCTGTTCTTGATATTATGGGGGTTGCCAAGGTTATAGCGGAGTGCCAAGCATATGCAACCTCGAATATTAAAGTTGGTTGGTCATGCGCCATGGAATTAAGTAACAGGCGACGGGCAAAGTCGAAGTCGTAGGCCTAGACATAACTTCAGGGGTGTGAGCTCCAAAACCATCGGGGTTAGTGGCATTAATAGGAATATTATTAGTAAATGTTGCATAATTATACCTCACCCTGAAAGTTGGCACATAAGATGGAATGCCATGGAAACCCGTAGTAGACACATATGGAGGATTGCCTCCATGCCCTGAGCTTAGGCCATTAGAGATCATGGCCTTGTGATTTTGCACATTAAAGGTAGCACCCTCCTCGTATGGTGAGTAATTTTCCATTCCTTGGGAGACAAAGTTGGACGCCTCCACTTGAGCCTGAGGCTCCACTCGGTTCACACTTTGAAGTGCATTCTCATTTTGTTGAGTCCTCTCCTCCAAGCCTTCTACTCAGTTTTCCAAGGCATTTAAACGAGAACCCATGGATTGAATGGATTGTTGAAGAGAGCGAAACATCACCTCCACAAACTTGGAAGGGTCATCAATACCCTTATTCTTGTCCTTGTCACCTGAGTCACTCATTGCAACAAAAGACAACCAAACAACAAGAAATCCACAAAAGCAAGAAAGTGATACTTCAAACCACACGCAACACCAAAACTTGACCTAGGAAGTTTTTAATCAAGTTGCAAGTACTAGGTCTTTGCTCGGTAAAATGTGTATGGCTCGGAAAGGTAAGAGTACAGAAACACAACCAAGTAACACTCGTCTTATGACTTGTAACGAGTTAAGAAGCTACTAAGTACCAAGTACTCACTAATGGAAGATAGAAACAAAGACTCAGGCCTAGATTAGATTCTTTTTCTCATGGAGTCCGAATATTTTCAAGTCCTTTGCTCCTAGACGGTGTCATGCGGCAACCTGGCTTGCCCATACTAGCGTAATGCACCCTTCAAGTGAGAACTAAATCATTTAATGTAATGTGGAATGCATCGCTTGCATCGAATGAACCTATGAACTTCCCAATATCAAGTTATAGGTCGAGAATACATCCACCACCAAGAACTCCACTTCCAGATTTTTCTTGGCCAGCCTTACTTGAGTCCGTAGCAGCCCTAGCGAGAACACCGAGTATGGGCCTAATCCAATGAGCTGCATTTAGACCTCTTCCAGATTGCTCTCCTTCAAGCTCAACGTACGTACCTTGAACAACTCAAAGTACATTATCTCGACGAAACTCCTAAATTCAACCAACGCTCGCTTTACCTTGCATCCATTTAAATCTCTCGTGAGAACCAACATGAAGTTATGCGTAATTGGATCCCCCATGATACAGAATTGATGAGCTCGCACACTTCGTTTTCATTTGTTTTCCAGGTCCCGATCTTGTCAGCTTTAATTCTTCTCTTCTTTTACTTGCAAGTCTTGAACTTTGTATGAGAAGACTCAAACTTTAAGGTTCTCAATCATTTCTTTGGATTGCAAAGCAACTAGGTTTGTAAATTGATTGCTTAAAGAACAAGTAACAAATCAATTGAAGGGTGATTATTGTTGGAGGTTGTTTGGACGATTTTAATGGAAGGGAATATTTGATTTGGCGTGTGTGTTGGACGACAATCAAAAGAGAAAGATAAGGGTTTTGGGTTGAAGGTCCTTGGAATAAGAAACAAGGTTTCTATTCCAAAGATTTAATTCAACATGTCTTTGAAAGTAAAGATTACAAGGGTTTAAATAGATATAGATGGTCAACTATCCTATGCCATTCTTAAGAGATATTGTTTCGTAGTATAAATTCTACCTTTTTAAAGATATTATTGCAAGACAACTAATAACTTAGGCTCCAAGTAAGATCCATATTACTTTCCAAATTGTCCCACCAATCTTGCATGGTCCAAATTGATAACATAATATGTTTCCTAACTTGAAAAACCATAAACCCACATATTATGGCCCATAACACATGGTCCATATATGTAGAAAATCCAATTAAATATAAAAGCATATATAGAAAGCACTATAAATAGTAAGTCTAGGATAAGCATGCAAACAACTCTTGCATGTGAGTGTGTCCAATGAACATGGTGAATAGAAGTGACCCATCTTGGCTCCTTAGGCTCATCCACCATGGCTGGAATACGAGCTTGAAGAACCATTGTAGCTTTCTTCAACTTTTTGGCTCGGTCTCTAGTGATTGGTCCATAAGATGGAATGCCATCGATGGAATGCCATCGACCGCGGTGGTACAAGGCTGCGGTCGTCGTTGACTCGGATTCATGATTTTACAGCTCCGCGATCGCGGATTTTACAGCTCCGCGATCGCGGATTTTACAGCTCCGCGATCGCGGATTTTACAGCTCCGCGATCGCGGATTTTACATACCGCGATCGCGGTTTTCCACATCATCAAAAATCCGAGGCGGCGATTGATCTATCTATCTATCTTATTATCTTAGTTTCCTTTTATTTATTATTTCGCGTTTTGAGTTGGCTACTTAAACCTAGTTTTCAGCCTTTGTTAGGACATAATCTTGAGACCTAATTTTCCATTTTTTTACTTTGGTTTGTATTCTCTCTATGGAGAACTAAACCCTTTGATTCTATTCAAGTTGAAGCTTTCATACTCAAGTTTATTGTGAGATTCTTCTATTCAGGTTTATTTCTACAGGTTATTTCAATTCTCTTGCGCTTAATTTATATTGATTGTGTTGATTTCATACTTGATTGATCACCTTGTTGGAATTAATACCATCTATTGTTAGATCTAGGTTTTCTCTTAGCAAAACCTAATCTTTGTAGCAACTCAATTGGTTTTGGACTCGTTGGACTAAAACAATTGAGAAAGAGATTTGAGTGCATGTTGATTGTTTGACTCGTTGAAATTCAATTGCATGTATCCTGCTTATCCTTGTTCGTATTGCTAATATCCTTGTGATTCATGATCGTTTCATGTGTTATTTGGATATTAAGTTTGCATATCTCGTTGCCATGTTATATATCTGATCAGGATAGGAATAACCAAAAGAAATAACTTGTTTGAATCAATGATCAATAACTTGATGATGAAAGTGGGTGCTTGAATATGATTTCTTATCCTAAACTGATAAAAAACCAAACCTTTGCTTTGTTTAATTGCTTTGCTTGCTTTGAAATTCCTAGTTTTAGCTTACAAAACACAAATCCCCCCTCTTGTTACTATTTGAGTTGATAATAATATTACTTAGAGTTACAAGTGTCTTTTGTGTACGACCCCGACTTACCAGCTATACTAGTTGAGTAATTATGGATTTATATTTTGATTTGGCACGACGACTTTCAGATAGTAAGAAGGTTAGGTTAAATAACATAGAACCTATATCCCTTAGAGTGCTCGACTTATCCAAGAAAAATGGATTCAAAACCTCTCTTACCCAACCTATTTTCCTTAGGTTGAGGAAGTGCTCGATATGATTCAGATTTGAATTTTTTTATACAAAACTTCATATGGGGCGACTGAACCTATACGCCTTAAATAGGCTTTGGGACATCCAAAATGACTGCAAGCAGTTTTCTAAGGTAACAAACCTTGTGATAGTTACCAAGCGGTTACCACTAGTTGTCCATTGGGTCCCCACATCTATGGAATTCTCCAATCAAATTATATAAGATCCAAGCAATTCCGACATTTCTCCTTTTTATTTGCATAAAATCGTTTTTGGCTGATTCAATTTCGATTGCCAAGTGGTTACCCCAGAGACATCACTCAGGTCATAGACTTCAAAAATGTCCTAGACCTCACAAAAGTCGTAGATTTTGTCAAGTCAACAGCTTCTCAAAGTTCTTAAACTTAGTCAAGTTCATAAACTCTCAAAGAACCAACTTGTCTAACATGTAAAAAACTTTATCCAACAATATCCTTTGGAACCTACTTCACTTATAAGAATGTGCACTCTACACACCCTATCCCATGTTATATTAAAATCTGTTCCGATTATGTCGGTGTGAACCCCGATCACACCACAATGTTTTGTCGACTTTTCAAGTGTCGATGACACTAAAATCAACAACGAAACTTACTCATAGAGTTGTAATATATTTGATTTTGTAAGGTGTTTGGTCATGTGTGGGAATTGGATTTGCCCTCTCCAATAACTTGATAATCCACTATTTATTTGTTTAATCAGGTTAGTTTGTCGAATTAATTGATCCACAATTGGGCCCCGTTTGATTTCTAACTACAAAAATATAAACGAAATGAAAATGAATATAGTCGACATTGGTGTAATGACACATTAACAAAATAAATTCATCTTGGCTTAGATACCCAAGATGAACATGAAAATATTTTGTCCCCCCTTCTTTACGCATACAAATATTAAAACCCCAATATTAAAACCCCAAGGTAAGATAAATGTTTTTGTCAATATATTGTGGCATGTAAGTGGGTTAGATTTGTTGCCTTTTCATTTCCATTTTTGTATATAAAAACCAAATAGTCTCTTAATTCTATCACATATATAGCATAACATATGACACCAAAAAACAAAATCAACAATAAATCAAAAGGATACCACTCAAGATTACACTTGCTTCAGAAAAATACTAGCATAAGTACCCTACCTTGTACGGGGTTAGTAAAATGTAAATCATTTATTTTAAAATAAATATTTGATGATTTTAATGTAAGACCCAATATTTTATTTTTTCCTTTACTAAAAGAAAATGAATTAGTTTAGCAAACCTATATAAAATAATAATATCAAACAAAATTTTAATTCTAACTTATATCATTTTTTCATTATAATATGAGATTTTAATATATAATTAATCAATAAAATATATAACTAATCAAAGTAGAATGAGATAAGAATGAATCTAAGATTTAGTTATTAGTTTTTAACAAACCTAAATAAAAATAAAAAAATTATAAAATATATTTTTTTTAAATTAGTATTGAAATGTTTTTTAGAGTGTTGATGATGTGGCGCCATATAGGCCAATTGAATATGAAGGCGACACATAGGCGAAATGAATGTAAGACCGACATGTATCAAAAAAGTGACTTATTTAGTATACAGATTTATTTATTAAATTTTAGATCTAATTTGAAAAATAAAACAAAAAATTAAATAAAAACTTAGAAATAAGATTTATTGGAAGAATAGTTTTTAAGATCCTTACCCATGCATCTCTAAAAATCAGTGACATTATTAGTGTTAATATTGTTGGGCCCTTGCTAGAATGACAACAAAGAGGTGGACATATTGAAAGCCCAAGCCCATTGATCAAATATCGTAATGTGTTGCAGAATTTCGCATCTTTGTCTTTCCATTTCTCCATATTATGGCTTAATTTATTTAACACTGTTTTATTACCCGGTTTCTAAATGACCCAGTTTGTCCCAGCTCGAAGTCGCCCACAACTTTTATTGTTTACCTTGTATTGGAGCTTACATATACCACTTGGCTATCAGTGAGAATCTATGTATATATATAAAAGACGCAAGGAATAAGGTCATCACGTCGCGCCACCTAGGATTTTTCTACGTGTCGTTCCCACGTTAAACCACCTAGGATTTTGTCACATAGGATTTTTTATTTGGGAAATTTATATATGTTGATATTATTGTAGGATAATATAGAAATAGGATAAAATAATCTAGAAAAATTTTTTATCTATAATAAAGATGCTATCTATTATATATTAGGAATTAGGAGTAGAATATTCGATATTATATATTAAGATAGATATATTAATTTAGTTTTTATAAATAAATTTCTATCTATTTATATGAAAAAAAATTAAATTCGAATTTTATCTTAAATATAATTTATATAAAAAATAGAACTTTCAATTTAGATAATTACTTGCCTAAATTGACTTTTTATATTAAAAAATATGTTATTTTTTCCTTAATTTTCTTTTTGATTTATTTATGTAAAAATAAATGATTTCTTGTCATTAAAAAATTCATTATTTATTTATATTTTTACATCGTTTCTTATTAAGTATATTTTTTATTTTTATTCAAATATTTTTAAGAATTGAATTTTACAAAAAAAATTACAAGAATTTAGACTATTTTTATCGTTTTTAATTTTTTGTAAAAGATTTTTAGAATTAAATGATTCTAATTCAAATAATTTTTATTTATATTTTTGCATAAATAAATTATCATTAAGCGATCAAAATTATAGTAGACTCACCTTAATAATTTTGGTCCTGTTTCACATGACACCAATCGTAAAATTTTATATAATTTTTTTAATAAATAAGTTTTTTTATATTAAATTAAAATTATATAAACATTAAATAAATTAAGTATTAATTTCATATAGTCGTGCATGGCACGACGGGTATAACTAGTATCATCAATTTCAGTAACATTCTCACAATTACCTCAAATTCCCTCAAACCCTATGTTCTCACTCTTTGACCGGGGACAGGGCCGTCCAATCAATTTTGGAGGCCCTCCACAAAAAATAATATTAATTAATATTATTATTAAAAGTAATCTAATTAAAATTGTTTATAAATTAATGCATTTTTTACAATATTTATCATAGATTTGAAAAAATATATACAATAATTTATACTTTCTTTTTCAAATAACCACAAGCAATTTTTATAAACTCTAAAAAGAATATAAACTTATTGCTTTATTTTACGACTTTTTATCCAATTATACAATGATAAGGTTGAATTTAATAAATAGTATAATGAAGTATTTTTAAACAGTAAAATGTAAACTATGTACAGATAAACTCTTGTACATTATAGCTTTATAAGGATTTAGGAGCACTCTAATATAAATTATTCATATTGACCAACACCTACAAGGCCTACTTACTAATTAGTAATAATAATAAAAAACCTAACTAGTGTCCGCCGCCAACCTGTATCAACTCAGCCCCAAATTACCACCTCAAACCTCTAAGATCCAACTCTAGAGCATCTTTACGTACCAATAAGCACTCAAATCGTTGATCTATTATGGTTTCTTCTTTGAATTTCTTCTAGTTGAATTTTTCTTTGGGTATGAGGCGTTCGTTGCTGGTGTCTATTTCTTTTAGAGCACTTTGTCGGCGGCGGCTCTAACCACAAAATGGGTACTCAAATACCCTGAACAAACAGAAAATTAAACCTTTTGTGACTGATTGAGCAATTATCATTACGGCTGAGAAAGCCACAAGTAATGGTGATTTTGAACAATTATAATTTGTGATTTTGTTCTACCCCTTTTCTCTCTAGATAAATGGCCGAGAAGGCCCCTTGCCGAGAAGGTGACGACATTGCCGGAAAGGCACCCTCTGCCTTGTACATGCTTTGTTGAATATGTCTTCTTGACCTCTAGTTTCGACTACGATCGTTTTTATTAGTGTAGTGGCCTACACTGGTGTGTTTTGTTGTTTTTCTTAGATCAATCTTTCCACCAAATGTTTGATTTTTTCGGGCTCGATTACCACGCTCTTCTCCGTCGACTTTGTCGGGTCCTCCCTGTCGGCGTGACCTGTTTGATGGTCTTGCAAGATTTTAGGAAAAATGGAAAAGAAAAAAGAAAATAAAATCTAATGCTTGGGCCTCAAGTAGAGAAAGAAAAAAGAAAAGAGGAAATAAGAAAAAAGGAAATTTTTTTTTGAGAAAATATTTATATATTATGCTTGGGCCACAAGTAGTAGGATATTAGGAAAAAAGAAAATTATAATATATAATTTAAAATAATAATAATAGTTTTTTAGTTTAAAGCCTTGCCTACTTGCTTTGCAAGTTCGACTTCTTTTTCTGCAGGATAGCTCGAGGTTTATTTATGTACTTTTTTCCGAGGACTTCGAGCTGAGTTTGGCATTGGACTGAGTTACATTAGGCCATGTCGCTTGGTGTTCTGAGGCTTCTGAAGATCCTGCACCTCGGTGGAGGGAACGTCAGATGTCCATTTCGCACGCCCAAATGGGGCCGACTTGCTGCCTGCGGCGCTTTCTTTTAGTGCTTTACTCACCCCGATATCAAACTCTTCTTAGCTCTTTTTTCGGAGAATTGTACTTCTTATAGCTTTTTCTGCTTGCTTTGTTTTCTTAGCCGTTCTCGGCTGCCGTTTTCTAACGGCCTCTCGGTTTACCAAGCCTGATTGGTATCCGAATTCTTACCTGATCAAAAAAAAAATAGTAATAATAAACAGTGAGGGCCTAGTTTGCACTCATCTGACATTTGGGAGCCCCACCTCTACTGTACTAGTTATATAATTTTAGAAAACAAATCTCTGCTAACTAATACAGTAGCAATATTATGTGGTTGGACGGAAACGAAATCAAAATTTATACAATTGGGCCACAATGACCAAAAAAATGAGGCCCGTATAAATTTTGAGGCCCTGTGCAGGTGCACAGCTTGCACCTGCTCAGGGCCGGGCCTGCCAGGGGGAGACATTCTTCAGCAGTCAACCCTTGAGCGTGAGTTATCAATGAGGCCAAGTCCTTATTTCGATCGCATTCCTTTGATTTATCTATTTAACGTTAAAGTGTTACGCTATTTAAATAGTGTAAGTTATCAGAGCGTGGCGTGAAATTGCTACACTATTTAATAGCACGGTGCAAAAAGCTTAAATTTCGTGCGTAAAAAGTGTGTGTCTAAATTACCATGCGGGAGGGTTCTACTCGATCACTTGCCTTCATCCAATTGTTCACCTTCCTCCTACAAGGAGGAAGGTGGATCATGCATGCCTTGCCACATCAGTACAATGCTTTAAAGCGATTGGCTCGATCGCCTTTTCTTTCGTTGAATTATATATATTTAAAGAATTTTTTGCCTTGTGAGACGGGTTTCTTTGGCGGTCGACCATCTAAGAAAAAAAAGGCTTTTTTCCGTTAAAATTGATGGTGATATTCCGATTTTCACAGCCTACCTTAAAATAAAATAGACAAGTGCATTTGTGGACACAATGCTCCCATTTCTTGTGCCTTTTGTTCAAACGTATGGGCTTATTGAATTGCTTCATTGTTGAATGCTTTCTTAGACCACTTTCAAATCTGATTACTACTTTAATGCATGCATTTAGGAAAGGCTTTCGCTTTTGATCCCCACAGAAATCTTATATCATTAAGCAAACTTCTCTCTCATCTTTAGATTCGGCTTTAATATGTCCCTTTGATCGATCAACTAGATTCTAAGAATATACATTACAATCTTTAACTACGATCCAGTAGTTTCAATTATCTGTATAAAATGACAGTCTTTGTGCTTAAGCATATTTTTAGCATGGTTGTAGCTAGGTTGTCCATAAAAAACCGAAATGAAAAAAACCGAACCGAAAAATCATTTATTTTTTAGTTTAACCAAACCGAATTTTTTTCAAATTTCGGTTTGGTTAACCCACTTCTGGAAAACATGTCTATAGCCAGGACCGTTGGCCACGCGATAAGCCACAAAGTTAGCCAGGAATCAGGCTTCGCCACAACGTGATGCGCCCTCGTTTTGAAGGCGCTAAGGATCTTTGCGTGGCAAGAGTATTGGGTCTCGAATGGCAAGCGGAAGACTTGAAAAGACTTGAACCAACGTTGGATTCGCCAAGCACGAACGATCGAACACGAGAACACAAAGCTTTGAGAGTAATCAATGGTGATGGCGCAACACAAGGATAAGAATTAGGAGAAACCCTCAACTAAGATTCAAATCCAAAGTGTGCATAAGAGCTGAAAAACAACGAGTCTAGCACCTTATAAAGGTGAGGCACAAGCAAAACCCTAATAAGCTAGTAGCGCGCCTAGGGCTTGCATGCAAGCAAGGCCCATCGGCGCAAGGCCCAAGAAGAGCCTCTAATAATGTAAAACCATAAGTACAAGTGTCTAATAATGGAAAACATACTAAAATAGCCATAAAAATGATATGTCGTTGGTCATCGTCATGACAGTGTCAAGACATGGACAACGCTGGGTGCGGCGTGGCGTGGCGAGGCCGTGGCACGCTGGCGCGGCGAAGGCACACGGCGTTGGCTGAGGCTGGCGAGAACCTCAAGTTGCGATGCTGGTGGGCGACGCGGGTCCGGGGTCTGGTGCGAGCGACGGGTCCGAGGTGGATGGTGCCACGGACTCGTCTTGAGGTCTCCGATGCTAAGGACGCATACAGTGGTGTGCGATGGCACTGAGAAGGGCGCACCATGGCCTGTGGAGATGCGTGACACCAAGGACTGCGTAGCGGTCTCGATGGCACGGGCCCGGGCACGAGTAATCGGTCCCTCGGAGCGCACGGTGAATGAGTCGTCCTCTTGGCTGGCGTCCAAGGACGGGGTCGCATCACCCTCCCCCACTTGGATTGGAAACATCCCTGTTTGCTCATAAGCAGGCTCGAAATAGGGGGAGAGATTGGCGACGTTGACCGTGGTATGAACGTTGTACTTGTCGTCAAGGTCGATGCGATATGCGTTGTCGCCAATGCGCTCTAGGACTTGGAAAGGACCGTCGCCACGTTGATGAAACTTGGTTTTCCGGGCGTTCGGGAAATGGTCCTTGCGAAGATGCAACCAAACGAGGTCTACGGGCTGAAAGACAAGGCGTCGGAGGCCCTTGTTGTGTTGTGCCTCATATTGGCTCGCTCGACGCTCCAACTAGATCCGAGTGCGCTCGTCCAAGCGGTGAATGTCGCCAATGCGCTCTGACACCAGTTGATGCACCCTCGTTTTGAAGGCGCTACGGATCTTTGCGTGGTAAGAGTTTTGGGTCTCGAATGGCAAGCGGAAGACTTGAAAATACTTGAACCAACGTTGGATTGGCCAAGCACGAACGATCGAACACGAGAACACAAAACTTTGAGAGTAATCAATGGTGACGGTGCAACACAAGGATAAGAATTAGGAGAAACCCTCAACTAAGATTCAAATCGAAAGTGTGCGTCAATAATAAATGAGCTCGAGAGCTCCTTATAAAGAGGAGGCTCTCGAAACCCTAAGAAGCAACAAGGCTTAATGGAGTAGGGTTTGCATGCAAGCAAGGCCCAACGTCCAAAAGCCCATAAAACATAAATAGTAATTCTAAGAATAGCAACAACTAAATTCGGAAAGACATAAATGGAAATATGCTAAAATAGGGAAATACATAAAATATGACTAAGTCTATGCTAAGGGGGTCGCCAAGGCCTAGGGAGTCGCAGGCTGGTCGGGATCGAGACCGAGCCTAGGCAAGGTCGCATCACAACGGTAGCCACCAGTGTTCCCAGGACGAAAAGTTTATGGTTAAAACACTCGCGGGTATAGCATAGCGTGAAAACTAGCCACAAACTTTTGAGTCGTGCCTATTTAACCACAATATTGGGTACGAAAATCATGTTCTGCTAAATACATGGTATAGCCAGAGACACTTCGTGGCTAAGTTTGAGTCTATTTTACCAGAAAGTTTGCGTCAAAGTATTTTTCTGGCTAAATTCGGGAGAGATAAGTCGTGTTCATCAACCACATGTCGTGGCCATTTAGTCTCAAATTTTGCCTCGAATAGATTTGGTTACGAATTGGCAGAATACATTGCATGGCCAATGTCGTGGCCGTTTAGCATGAAAATTGACAACGAATTGATTGAGTGGATTTAATAGCCAAAGTTGTGGCCTTATTGTCTCAAACTTAGCCTCGAAAGCAATTTGTGTCAAATTCTGTGCATATAAAAAATCAGTAAATTCCACCTATTTAATTGCAGTATTTACCTGCACCATGGAATTGAATGCAATATTAAATATATGTACCATATGCATCACATTATACAAAAATGGTTTGATCATCAAACCATGTGGCATATGGCCAAATCCAGAAGTGCTCAAAGCAAAACCTACACCTATTGTTTCCAAGTACCAAACTATGCTGAAAACAAAAACCACCAGCAATCCAACAATCCAAAACCTTACATCAAATCCAAATATCCACAATGGCATCACCAAACAGCCAACAAGTTTCCCAAAATGCATGACCACCACAAGTAAAGACCTTAAAAATTACCATGAAGAGAGAGAGAGAGAGAGAGAGAGAGAGAGAGAGAGAGAGAGAGAGAGCTAATTGCTAGCAATGTGTTCCATCAACGTTTCAAGCATGCCTTTCAAATCCTTGTTTTGGCTTTGAATTTCTTGATTCTGAGCTTGAAGAGCCTTCATTTGGTCCCGCATTTCCTTCATCTCGTCCTTGAGATGCTTTATAGATGGTTGTGGAAGGAAAATGGTGGAGGAAGGAGAAGAAAAGCATGCATCAACCTTGCCGATGCGAAGGAGGGCTATCTCGTGCTCAGCTAATGCGAATATCTTCCGATCTTTATGCCCCTTAGCAGCTTTGATCCACAGCTCTATCATCTTTGTGTTTGACAAAGGTTGACCCGATGCATTGTTCAGTTGTTCCTCAACAACCAGCCGTTCAAACTCAGCCTTGAATAGAATGAAAATGCATTAAAATGAAGATATGAAAGCAATATATGACTATAAGAACAAGCTGTAAAAACAAATGTAAAATAAACAAGTATGCAAGATAGAACACATTGCATTCACAAACAGATTTCATTCACAAAAAGTTTATGTTTGAAAGATTCACAAACATCTATCATTGACACAAGATAACAGTAGATTGGATTCACAAACATCTCTATCTTTGGCACAAGATAAATCACATATAGCATGAGCACAGAGCACATAGCTTATAGAAAATTGCATTCATAAACATGACTTGCTAACTAAAGGAGCATTACACATGCCAAATAATACTAAAGATGACTTGTAGTATTTCCATCATTCTTGTAGTATTTCCATCTTCAAAATATACTAAACATGATTCGCTAACTAAAGGAGCATTACACATGCCAAATAATACTAAACATGACTTGCGTCTCATTTACACATCTTCTAAGCTTCATTCAATCATTACTTGCTAACTAAAGGAGCATTAGCTTCAAAATATACTAAACATGACTTCTTCCATAATCCAAACAACCCAACAATTTCATAATAGCATCAAAATCTTAGCATAAAAATCTCAGTCAAAGGCTCAACTAGAGAGGACTAGAAAAGTAAGTCAACAGTACATCCCATCATAAAAGGCAACCATAAAGCGACCATAAAAGCCATATTTTGACAATAAATGTCAACCCAATCAGATGTGTAAATGAGCCATCATAAAAGGCAACCATAAAGCAACCATAAAAGCCATATTTTGAGAATAGATTTCAACCCAATCGGATTTGTAAATGATAAGTAATATTCAGACTAATACTTACAATGATAGCAGTTGGTCAGCAGTTGGTCGTTCACCAACGGTTCCATCTTTGGTTGACCACAACTTCTTTACAACCTCAGAAATCATAGGCATGGTAACAGACTCACCACCCTTGAAAAACAGAGAGTAAAATTGAGTTCAACATCAAAAGAAAAGAGAAGTAATATGTGAAAATTGATTGGAATTACCATCGTTTCCATCCACTTTGTGAACTTGCGAGAACCCCCTTGGTATGGTCTAGACTCGAGTGATTTCTTTGAACTCCTGTTCTCCTTATTCACCTTAGCTTGGTGCACCAAGTTGGGATCAGTTCTCCACAAGGTCTTCATCCTTGTCCAGTGCCTGCTCGCTAACCAGGTTCGTGGTACAGTTTTAGCACGCGCATTCTTGAAGACACTGCTAAGGTGCTTTCCAATTTGGTGTAGAAAGGCATCCTTCATCAGCTCATCCGTCTCCCTCCAGCAGAAATACCTCTACATTGACAAACAAGAAATAAGACAGCCTTTGTTTCATTAATTTAAAGAAATAGAAGGCATGTTACATCAATAGGCTGATTTAAACTAAAACATATTGTTCTTTCATTTTTAAAGAGAAAGAAAGGCACAATTTCAGCAATAGATATCAAACAAAAGATTAATTTCTAACTTCAAACAAAAGATTACCAAGATCTCAATCATATTTTCCTTACTAGAATTAGATCACAACAGAATCATGCTATCATGTACCAAAGATATCAAGTTCAACCAAGACTATTACTCATATCACACAACTAATCAGCTCAAATCTGATAAACAGATCACCCAGCGATATCACACAACGATTTTGCATTTTAAGAAGTAGAAAATAACCTGAAACTCTTGAAACCACATGGTCTGCACATGTTTTGGCACTCTAGATATACTGGTCCAAGGACCTCCATAATGGCCATGGACGATTTCTTTAGCTTTTGCAAATGCTAACTTTTTTGGTTCATAGTAGCTAAAAAGAATTGGATAAAATTATTAGTAATCTATAAAATGAAACTTAGGATTAATAGAGAGTTGTTTTAGCACTGACCGGTTGCCTTCCCCAGCAATCCATATAAGCTGCCGTTGTGTGCCTTTTTCCTCTTCTTCAACTTCATCTCCTTGTTCTTTATCTCCTTCTTCTTTCTCTCCTTGTTCTTTGTCTCCTACATCTTGTTCTCCTTCACTTACCTCAGCATCTTCCTCAGGTTGTTCTTCGATTTCTTCCTCAAGTTCATCCTCAACTTCCATACGAACCCTAGGCTCATTATCCACATTGAAATCATCCTCAATATGTTGGTCATAATTTTCTTCCTCAACTGGCAGTAGGCTGGTGGAACAACTTTCTTTGTACGAGGTCTGGGAACCGGGCTAGGAGTTCTTGAATAAGCATTTGAAGGAGCCCTTGAAGGGTTGAGTGCTCGTTGGATAGGAGGGGTAGTCTTTGGAGGAGCTGGTGGGGAAGTTCTTGAAGGAGCTAGTGGGGATGTTTTTGAAGGAGCTGGTGGGGAATTTTTTGAATGAGCCTTTAAACGTGCAACAGCTTGTTGTGGAGAGGCTGGAAGCAGCGGTGGATTTAGGGGTGCAGGGGTGGGCAACTACCCCCCCCCCCCCCCCCGTTCGCCGAAATTTTTTAGCATTAGTGTATATGCCCCGGGGGAAGATGGCTGGGGGCAGGCCGGGGCAGGTTGCCCTAAGGGGAGGAGAAGCCAGTGAGGCTCTATTTTCTGGAAATATCGGGACGCCATTGATGAAGGTTGAAGGCTTCAACACAGATCTGGAAAAGTCATAATAACAGGCCTTTACTGCCTTGAGGAAGATGACATTAAAAACGTCGTCGTTTCATTAAATGAATCAGCCCCCAAAATTTTTTTTTTGTGTGTTTAAATGAAAGTGAGGGAAACGACGAGTTTCAAAGATTTAAAAATAAATAAAATACTGAGTTAAAAAAAAAAAGAAATGGCTTGTCGCTTGTCCTCTGCGATCTGCCAGAAATCAACTCTCAAAAAGTAAAAAAAAATTGAGATCCAATTCGCTACTGAAACGAGCAAGCGAGTAGCTCCAGCGATTCAGCCAGAATTCCACGTCAGCAGTCTGGCATGTCGTGTCTCCGTCAAGCAACGGCCTCGCGCGAGTCGCGCCTTGCAGCGGTTCAGCCCGACGGCCCCGACCCGAGCCCGACTGGCTGGCGAGTGGCGAACAAAAACCTAATTTTTCAGATTTGTGAATTGGGGCAAAATCTCGACTCGATTCTCGGCATTGGGCAATTGCTAATTGGAGATTCAGACTTTGAAGGTTAGATTTTATTAATTAGTTAACTATTTAGTAAATTACTAATTGTTGAGTGTTTGAGAATTGAGAAGTTGAAGATAATTGTTGAATACTTGAACTTAATTGTTGATTTGTTGTTGTTTTATGTGGTCATGTGGATAAGTGGATTAATTAGAATTTTAGAAGTTCTTGTTAAATATTAGTTGTTAGTTTGTTGTTTGATTTATTGTTGTTAAAATATTGAAATTGATAGGTTAATTTGTTGATTTGTTAGATATTAAATGGGGAATATTTTCCAAAAAAGCCAAGAGTTTCAATTGATTCGTAAAGTGTTGAGCAACCACGACAAGTTTCTAATGAGAACATCTTAGTTACAAATGTTGAATTGGAAGGTAATTTGAATGATGCTGAACAGAACATCTTGTACGTTTGTTCTCTTTTTAATGTAAAACTATTTTTTGTATTATTATTGTATGCTATTTTAATGTTTACACTAATTTGATTTGTCCGAATTTTTTTTACTGTTATGGTTGTTGAAAGCCCCCCCCCCCCCCATTGTTGTGATCCTGGATCCGCCACTGGCTGCAGGTGTTGTTGATTTTTTAAGCTTAGGGCTACTATGAATAGGGAGCTCGAGGGATCGTTTCAGAGGAGGTCTTCTAGGGCTTAAATCACCATGCGCTGGAGAAGAAAGATGTGGACCACGCTCAAAGTTGCAACTAGTAACCCCAGCACATCCACAACCTGTGCTTCGAAGGTGACGTATGATGACCTAAATCAGAGCAATACAAGGGAACATAATTAGAACTCAAGTATATTTAGGGCATGCAATTGATCATGCAATTGAATGTATGTTTGTCTAGGAAGAAAAGAGCATGTAATTGATGAATAACTAAAGTGAGTCTAGAATTAAAATATCTCAAATTATTAGAACTCAAGTATACTTAGGGCATGCAATTGATCATGCAATTGAATGCATGTTTTTCTAGGAAGAAAGGAGCATGCAATTCATCCAAGAAATGAAAAAATAGAAGAAAGAGGGAGAGAGTAGGGACTTGTACCTTTACTGAATGAATAGAATGAGATAGGGTGGGTTGTCCAGGAAGAAACCGCCAGCATTAAGGACCCATGAAACTGCCAGCATTAAGGACCCATGAAGAGAGAAAATAGAGATGAATCAAAAAGAGTCAAAGAAAGTAAAATGGACCCAGAAAGAGAGATGATTGAGCGAGAGCAAGGGAGAGAGGGAGAGAGACTTACCATTCGGCGGCTTCCTTGTTCCAAACGTGAGCTTGCTCTGAAAGAACACCAAATATGGTAGTGAGAGCCCAAAATCGAACATCCATTGTATGAAACTCAAAGGAAAGGAGCGATAGCAAGGGAGAGAGGGAGAGAGACTTACCAATCGGCGGCTGCTTTGTTCCTAACGCGAGCTTGCTCTAAAAGAACACCAAAGAGGGTACTTGAGAGCCCAAAATTAAACATCCATTGTATCCAACTCAAAGGAAAGGAGCGACAACAAGGGAGAGAGGGAGAGAGACTTACCAATCGCCGGATGCCTTGGTCCAAAGGGTTGCAATGAGCTTAAGGAAAGGAAGCAACCTCGAGTGAGAATGAAAGGAGCGAAAGCAAGGTCAAGAGGGAGAGAGACTTACCAACGCCAGCGAGATCGAACAGAATCGCCAGGGAGCGCCACGACTGAGAACGAAACCCTAAAGGAAGCAACCTCTCTGAAAACACAAACAAGTATGAGAGCGTCGTGAATGATGGAATGATGCGCGTGTTAGGGTTTAAGATGGAATGAATTCCACTAACGAGCCTATGTAGATCGAGCCCAAAAATTTCTCTCTTAGCTTAAAATTAAAATTATGTCCCGTTCATAACCCGAAATTAAAATTTCACTCTCAAACAAAAATTTCTCTCCTAAATGAATAATTCCATCCTGCATCAATTTTTCCCTCCTACCTCACTATTGCCCTCTTACACCAAAAATCTAGATGGTAAAATGAGCAAATAATTATATAGATGATAGAATGAGGGAAAAGAATTTACCAATCATATTTTTCGGAACTTGAATATGATGGAAAATCATCTTCTTTGTTGTCGTTTTCAATATCGAATCTATCATTGCCACTTTCGACATCGTATGCTTTCTCATGCAAAGAAACTGGATCATTAAGATTTGTAGGTACAGATTGAATTGTCGACCCTACGAAGCCATCAATCTCAAAGTCATCCGGTTGTAATGGTTAATAAACGGTTGGTTGTTCAACTTTGCTCTCTGCCCATCGTTGCTCAACATTGGCTCTTGGCTTTGTCTTACACACATATCTCCAATCTGCACGACTTCGGGGTGCGCCAGGGTAGTCAAGATAGTAAACTTGGATGCATTGTTGAGAAAAGACCAAAGGATCATGGTTGTTGTAACCTCTCTTCACATTAACCTCTTGGAAATGGTCATCAGGATGGACTTTTGTGCCATTAGGGCTAGGGTCAAACCACAAACACTTGAACATGACAATCTTCTTACACGGCATCCCATTGAACTCAAACTCCAAAACGTGTTCTATCAACCCAAATAAATCTGATTGTGTATCACATTTAGAAGCTTGCACACACACACCACTATTCATGGTTAACTTTCCTTCTCCGCGTTTCAACGTTTCAAATTTATAACCATTGATGCAATATGATGGCTAGGACAACACCTTTTGGGATGGCCCCCAAGCTGAACTATTTATCAAATCATGATCCTCAAGTGGGGGTGTAGGGCATTTGCAATCAAAACCTAAAAAACATAGACACATATATTGACCCTATAAACGAGTGATGTTAGAATTTTGTATTGTTGACACAATATGAACTAGTACTTACAATTTCATGAAACCATGTACAAAATTAGTTAGCAAGTCCGTGCGGATCTCCTTGTCATACAGTGTGTTGAAATTCCCTGCATATGGAAAGAACAACATAAGACTAGTACTTCAAAGTTTCACTCAACTATTTGTACATGTCTAAAATAACATAGATATATATATAAGTTTAATTGACTTACTCGACGTAGGATTGTAGGAGTCGACCTCTCTACAATTAAGTAGGATGTAAGTATGTGCAGCATGAAAGTCTGACTCATCAGACAACCAAATAGCCTTGCATTTTCCACTTGCACGACCCGGATGGTTGAAAATTAAAATTTGAGGATGCACACTCACCTCATCCGAGGTGGTTTTCTTTCTCTTATAGGAGTCTTGATGTTAAGGATAATGTTGAGCAAAACTTGTTATCTCCTCAAACAAATATGATCCCACTATGGACGCCTCCATCGTTTGCGGGTTCATCATGTTCCCTTTCAACGTGAATAATAATCTTTCAACTGGTTACATCCATCTGTTCTGTAGAGGACCCCCTAACTTTACCTCGTATGGTAACTGAACAATGAAATGCTCCATGCAATCAAAGAACGATGGTGGAAATATCCTTTCCAATTGGCATAATAAAAGAGGTGTAGTCCGTTCTAGATCCTCAATCATTTGTTTGCCAAGTATAGATGAACATAATGATTGGATAAAACAATCTTAGCTCCGTCAATGGACCCCACACACCCACGAGAAGAAGTTCTTTGAAAGCATCTGGTAGAAGTCTTTGCATCAACACATGGCAACATGACTCTTCATTCATTGTAGTCTACCCTCTTCTAATTGCACACATCGACCAATATTAGAGGCATAACCGTCCGGAAATCTCAAGCTCTGTAACCAAGTAAGCAACATTGTTTTTTTCCCTCTATCTAATGCATAAACTGCTTTTGGTTTTGGGCCCTTGTGGTCATCCTCCACTTGAAGCTCAGGGCGATGACAATATAAGCGTAGGTCCTTCCTTGAGCTCAGATTGTCCTTTGTCTTACCCTTAACATCCAATACAGTGTTAATCACATTCTCAAACACATTTTTCTCAATATGCACTACTTCAAGGTTGTGACGGAGCAAATTATGCTTCCAATAAGGAAGCAACCAAAATATACTTTTCTTCGTGAACTTATGAGTTTCACCATAACCATCAGGATATTGAAGTGGACTCTCCATGGCGGTCGGCAAATCGTGAACACGTTCTCACACCTCTTCACTAGACAAATACGGAATAGGAGGCTCGTCCTCCTTTCGCCCTTTGTAGAAGATTCTCCTGTTGGCCCTGAATGGGTGATCTAGTTCCAATCTGCACCTATGAAAATCAAACCATGAAGCCTTTCGTCCATGTTGTAATCGAAAGGCTTTTGTGTTCTCCATGCAATGAGGACAAGAATAAATACCATCAGTACTCCACCCAGATAACATCCCATATGCTGGGAAGTCATTCACTGTCCACATAAGTGCAGCACACATCCTAAAGTGCTTCCCCGTAGAGACATCAAATGTTGGCACACCCATTTTCCACAATAATAACAACTCATCAATCAACGATTGCATACAAATATATATTAACTTCTTCCGATTTTTTGGACCTGGAACAATAGTGCTTAAGAACAAATAAGGAGCCTCCATGCACATATCTGGGGGTAGGTTGTAAGGGGTGACAATCACCAGCCATGTCGAGTATGTCTTGCCAAACTTACCAAAGGGGGAGAATCCATCTGAACACAAGCATAATCTCACATTATGAATCACCTTGGCAAAATTAGGATAGGTTCGACCAAAATGCTTCCAAGCCTCGGCATCAGACGGGTGACTCATATATCCTTCATCTGCTTGGTGCTCAGCATGTCAACGCATCTTTGAAGCCATTTCCTCCATAGCGTACAATCGCCGCAACCGTGGGATCTATGGCAATATCGTAACATTTTATTGGGTATTGGCTTTCCTTTTTGGAACAAACAAGATTGATACCTTTGACTGTGGCAAAATTTGCACTCAAATGCTTCAGCATCATCCTTCCAAAACAACATACAACATTGGGGGCATAGGTGTATCTTTTGTTGGGGCAATCCTAACTCTATAGTCATCTTCTTTTGCTCATAGAAACTTTTTGGGAAGTTGTTGTCCCTTGGCAAAACCTCATTGACTTTTTGAAGTAGTGCACCATATCCAGCTTGTGACATGTTGTATTTGGTCTTCAACTCCATAAAATATCCGACAGCAGCTAACCGTGACATGTGAGAACCATCATATAATGGCCGATCTGCTGCTCTCAATACATCAGCGAAGCGCTCAGATAATAAGGACATGTCCTCATTGCCAAGACCAAACATTGTGGTTGTCAGTTGTTCCAAGTAACTTCCTTCTTCAAGGTAATTATGGTTTTCATCCATCTCTAAATGACTACTACTCGGCTCATTATAAGAAGTGCTTGTGTCAAACCACGAGGGTGGAACAAAACTTGGACCAGCTGCATCAAACACCATTCTTTGGGTGGAATTCAAATTATCAAACAAATGCATCCCAATCCCAAAGAGATTCATATCATTAGGGTTTGAGGTGGAAGACAACTCCTCCAAAGGGGGCGCATTGGCAAATGGTGACTCTCCATGTGCAATCCACCAATAATAACTGTCAACAAATCCTTTTATGAACAAATGAACACGGACACTATCTACATCATCTAATCTCCCATTCCTAAATTTGAAACAAGGACATTTTATCTTCTCCTCATCCATGAAATGCTTTTGAGCTTTTGCAAATTTAATTAATCTCTTAACACCATCAATAAATTCTCTACTAAAACCACCACCACCAAGAAGCGCCATCTATCATACATCCAATCGCGATTCTCCATCAATAATTCTGCATATTTGTCCAAACAAACTTAAGTTAACATCAACAAATAAGCAAAACCCACAAATATATACTAAACACCCTAAATGGGGAGAGAATGTTGGGAGAGAATGTACACCTCTTATCGTCAAAATGTACAGAGTATTATCTTCAAACTACAAAGATTGATGATCCAAAATAAGCAAAATCCACAAATATATGCTATACACCCTAAACCTAAAACATGGAACCCAAAAACCTCTTTGCAACTAACTTACCTGATCCAAATCAGATGTACACCTCTTATCGTCAAAATGTATAGAGTATTATCTTCAAACTACCAAGATTGATGATCCAAGATTTGAGTTTGTTTTTTTCGTGAGAGAATGTTGGGAAAAATGTTGAGAGAATGTTGGGAAACAAGTGGTAAGAATGAGAATATTGACGTATCAAATTACAATAGTAGTTGAGAATTGAATGAGGTTAGTACAAGAAGCATTTAATGAGAGTGCAAGTTTAAATTAGCCAGAAAAATAGTCAATAAAACAGCCACAAATAAACAGAATTGGGCTCATTTTCGGACCCAAGCTATTGGTGAGAAGGAGAGTACATTTTGGGCTCCATTTCGGCCCATAAAGAGAGAATCAATTTTGTCCGACCCAACCCAAAAAACGCTCACGTATCTTAGGGTTTTTGATCTCCCATCTCATTCTCGCCCTCTCACTCTCGCCTCCTCTCATTCGCCACTCTCTCGACTCTCTCGTTCGCCCCCTCCCATTTCGCCCCTCATTCTTGCCTCTTCTTCTTGCCTCTCTCTCGCTCTGGATCAATCAACAACGACATCCATCCACTTCACCGGCTCCATCGACCAGATCGGCACACATCTCTCTCGTTGTCCTCCTTTTTCTTCAATTTCTTCATAAATGTAAGAAACTTGAAAATGCAATATTGGTTTATGTATATTGGTTGATGTCATGAGTTCTACACCTACGTGTATTTCTTCTACAACGAAGTGTATTTTTCCCTAATTTGGATCCACAAATCCCGACCCCCTGCCTTAATCGGCTTTGTTCTCTGCAATTTTTGTATCCTAATCCTCAATACTTTCAAGAACCAATCTACTGGTGTGGTGCTTAGTCAAATCTCAAATAAAAATTCCACTAGTGAGAAAAATCTTGCGACTCATGGTCAGAAAAAGGAAAATTAAGAGGTAAAGACGATTAAAAGTGATAAAATAAGCATTTAGGCCATGCAATTTCACTACTAATTGATTCAAGTGGTGTTAGTACAAATTTTATAAGGATCAAAGTAAATAAAATGTGGTTCTCATCTATCTATGCCTTGCAAATTGTCAATGGCCATGCTATGTTTTTTTTTTGCATCTCAAACTTTTTTATTAATTGATGACAAGTAAAATGAAATTAGTTTGATTTAGATAAGTATACCAGATTACCAGTGCACCTTGGAATTTTTTTTCCTAATTCTATTTGCCTTGGAAATTAGTTTGCCTTGGAATTTTTTTATCAATTGATGACAAGTATACCAATGAACCTTTCTATTTAACTCTAAAATACTCATTGCATAGTTGTTTGCTTTCTACCCTAAACAATTGACACTTTTCTTTCACCATTTTTCCAATCATTAGTTTGTCAATTACTTAGACATTTTTCCATTTCTTTTCTTAACAGATTGTTGCAATGCCAATGAAGTGGACGCATGAACAAGAGATGATCTTCCTCAAAATTGTTTTAGAGCTTAGTCCTCCCCTTGATGATCCCACCCCCCTAACTAGGTTGATGTCCACCAGCGCTTCAAGGCTAAGACTGGGTGTTTGTACACGAGAATCACTGCGCAATCAAGGTATAAGCATTATTTTAAGCTTTGGAAGATATGGAGCCTTTTCCGACAAACGAAAGGGGGTAACACGTGGGATTTAAGTACCTGACAAATTACTGGTCATGACGAGTGGTGGGCGGTGAAATACAAAGTAAGTGCAAATTCTCCTTTTTCCTTAATACAAACTTGTACTCTACCCCCTCCAAAATAATACCAAGTTTACACTTCTCCTTTTGGTACAAACTTCCATCATATTTAGCAAAAGTAATACAAGGTCATATTTAGCAAAATAATACCATGATGATTGAGTTTAGAGTCTTGGAGATTCGATTTTAGATCTAGATTTAATTAATTGATAGAACTTTCATCATATTTAGCAAAAGTAATACCAGGTCATAATTTCACCTTACTTCTCTTTACTTTGCCTTGTGTTCCATGTTGTTTTGGAGATTTTAGTCTTAATTCTCATCTAGGATTTTAGTAATACAAGGTCATAATTTTACCTTACTTCTCACCTTACTTCTCATCTAGGGTTTACTTTGCCAAAAGTAATACAAGAGATTTTAGTATTGGAGATTTGTTTTCATTTTTTAAGATTTACTTTGCCTTGTATTTCATGCTGTTTTTTTTTTTTCATTTTTTAGACTCTTAGTAGGTTTATTTTTCCTTGTGTTCCATGCTGTTTTGTTTTCATTTTTAACTTGCAAATCTCTTGTATGGTAGGAGTGCAAAGCTTACAAGTTTTTCAGGAAAAATGGCATGGATCCCAATATGAGTTCTCTTTTGGACAAAATATTTAACTCTCGAACCATGGAAGATGAAGATGTGGTGCTAACCCTATCTAGTGACGATGATGAGGAAGTGGGCTGCAACAAACAAGAGGAAGAGGAAGAGGAGGAAGATGAAAACATTTAGAGGATTGTGTTGGTTTTATTGATCTTAGACTTGTATTTTGTATTCCTTTGCTTGGTTTTAGTGACATTAGAGGATTGTGTTGAAGACATTGAGATTGTGTTGAAGCCATTGCAGTTGTTAAGATTGTGTTGGACATTTTATGCATTCTTATGGGCAGGTTTGTATGTGCATTTTTAGGCCAAGTTATGGCAAATTTTATATGTGTATTGTTTGAGTTTGGGACAATCCTTTGAGGAGTTAGATATATAGTTTAGACAAGCTATGGATGCATTGTTTTTGAAAGGTTATGGAGTTGGATAGTTTGATAGATTATAAGACTAATCTTCTATCTTGGTTAATTTGGGCTAGATTGGTTCAAAGCATGACCTTGTAGTTGTATATATATATATATATATATATATGCCCTAATTCTTAACAAGTGCAATGCATTCGCGTCAAATTGACCACAAATATAGAACCAAATTTAGCTTCGTAATCCACTCGCGTCAATATAGCCGCAACTATAGTCGCAAACCATATTTTCTTGGCTATATGGCCACAAACTTAGAATCAAACTTAGTTGCATGCTTATTTTCGTGAAAATTTTCCCATAAATTAGAACCGAATTTAGCTTCGTAATATATTCGCGTCAATATAGCTCCAATTATAGCCACAACTCATGTTTTCATGGCTATGTGGCCACAAACTTAGAATCGAACTTAGATGCATGATTATTTCGCGACAATTTTCCCATAAATTTATAACCGAATTTAGCTTCATAATATATTCGTGTCAATATAGCTCCAATTATATCCACAACTCATGTTTTCATGGCTATGTGGCCACAAACTTAGAATCGAACTTAGTTGCATGATTATTTCGCGACGAATTTCCCATAAATTTAGAAACGAATTTAGCTTCGTAATATATTCGCGTCAATATAGCTTCAACTTTAGCCACAACACATATCTTCATGGCTATATGGCCACAAACTTAGAATCGAACTTAGTTGCATGATTATTTCGCGACGAATTTCGCATAAATTTAGAACCGATTTAGCTTCGTAATATATTCGCGTCAATATGTCCACAACTATAGTCACAACCCATACTTTCATGGCTATATGGCCACAAAATTAGAATAAACTTAGATGTGTGTTTATTTCGCGACAATATTCCCCCAAATGTAGCGCCAACCGTGAATTTCATGGTTAAACAGCCAGAAAATATGAGATTTGTGGGGGATGTTGTGGCAGTTACCCGCAAACTTACACACACCTGATATTCCTAGCTATAATTTCCTGGCTATATGCGCTGTTTTCTAGTAGTGACCAAACCGAAAAAAAATTCGGTTTCGGTTTAGGACTTTAAATATAATGGTTAACCGAAAAACCAAAAATAAATTAATATTTTTTTTCAAATATTAGTTATCTTTGCTTTATTTAGTGGTTAAACTCTATGATCTTCAAGGTGTTGTTCTAGTTGAAGTCTTTCCTTCTCCAATTTTAACAATTTTCACACTTATTTTCCACTTCTCATTGATATAAGACTCGCTTATTAAATTTGATGTGATAAAAAATAATACACACAATGTTTGATTTTACACACTATAGTATATAGTCTTGATATTTGTTTAGAACGTCAATCGAAACAATATGGTATAAGTACATATTTAAAATAAAAGTCAAGTTTGATCACTTTTTTATTTAAATTTCATTGTTTTATTTATAATTATTTAAGGTAAAATAAATAAATGGTTATTGGTTAACCGAGAAAACCGAACCGAAAAATTGGTTAACCGAACTACGGTTAACCGGAATTCACGGTTCGGTTATGGTTCATGATTTTAAGTAACCGAAATCTTGGTTTAACTGAACTTCGGTTAACCAAAATCTCGGTTAACCGGGTTTGGACACCCCTAGTTGTAGCATGACTTGAAAGAGTCTTGTTAGAAAATTGATTGTTCCCTTTGGTTTTGATGATGGAAACATTTTAGATCTTATGATTTGCATTTGGAGGAATTTCATATGATTAAATTAAGGAGAAGAATGCAAGGGCGAATTGTCAACATTTAAAGAATTTATAAAAATAAGAAAAGAGCTCATTTTGTGTTCCTTTGTCCTAGGGAACAATGCAAATGCCCAAAGGTGCTACTTATGGAAGGCAACAACGAGAAGGGTATCCGAGTTGTGTTTGGAGGTTGCTTAGCTTGCCTTGGCATCCAAGAAAACTTGCTTTTAGATAGATTTTTTTATGGATAATCTTAGTTGATAGAATAAAATCTATGTAAATACCCTTCTATGGTATATTTATGGATAGAATTTATTCTACCATTAGTATATAAGGAGGATAAGTCTAGGGTTATGATTAACGCATTACAGAGATATATTTGGAACTTTGTGCAATCAAAGAAGAGGAATAAAACGATTTTTAATGATTATCTTTTGTAATTTTTCTAGCAGAAACAAGATTTTTAATTATTTGAGGGGTAATAAGAACTTGATTTAAGGTGAGGGGCGGGATGCGGAAGGTAGGGTTTTATTTCCAAGACCCAAAGTAGGTATGTGAGAACCATATATTACCAACAATAACTGAGGGAGATGACCCAAAATGCGAAATATGAGATAATATACCTGAATTATTAGTCATATGGCTTGATGCCCCCAACATCCACATACCTATTCTGATAGGGTTGAGAAAGTTCCATAGAAGCAAAGCTTGAGTCAAATTAGTCGAGTAATATTGTTGATCATGATCTTGTCTCACAACAAGAACTTGATTTTGATTCTAACAAGGGGCGCCTCCAAGAATACCATCAGATGAATTCGGATAAGGGCACAAAGGCGGGTTACAACCAAGCGTCGACAATTGCGGTGAGTGAGGCCACTAACTATTAAACCCTAGCACAAGAGCCCAACCGAATGAGGGTCGGAAAGGGAACCATTGCTGCTATTGTTGTTGTTGGGATGAGTTCCCACGGCCCCAGCCACGACCCCGATCTCTCCCATTATCACAACTCCCAAGAGGTGTTGAAGAATCCAATTCGTAGAGGAGTCGGGTACCGAATTTTGAGTCATGGTAAGAGTCAGTTCCATAGGAGGAGCCATCACAAATTATTTTGTGCGGTGAGTTTCTTCAAGGAGAAGCTGAGACCGCACAATAGAGAAGGGAGGAAATGGGTCAGATTGTTGTATAAGGCCCGCCAGGGTATTGAATTCCACTATAAGCCCTGCAATAAGTTGAACCACCAAGTGATTGTGGGTAATCGGCCCCCCGACATTGATAACGGATAAGAAAGCATCTTCAATTATTGATAGTAGGCGAACATCAATGAGCATGCCTCTAGGCGTAGGTTGTTGAACTCATGTTCAAGATACACCACCCGAGATTTTTTGTTATCTTGGAAAAGAGACTTGATTCAGTCCCAGACATTTTGAGTTGTGGACTTCGGTTCCAAGATTGTTAGAAGGAGGTCATGAGAGATCGTAGCATTAATCCACTAGAGAAGAACCACATCAAGTTGGTTCCATAGATCATCATCAACATTAGCAGGACGAGCGGTCTTAGGATCAATGTGGTCAAGCACCTTGTGTGCGCGGCCGCAACTTTAAACAATTCAGCCTAGGATGCATATGGACCTTTTTCAGCTTCAGGAACAATCGGGTTGTTGTTGTTGATGTTCGACACCACATGTGCGGAGTGAAACGATGTCTTGGTAGAGGATTGATCCCCACTAGATGTGAAAGTAGAGGTGACTTTGTTAGGCATGACAGAGGCATTTTCGTTTGAGGGATAAACGAAGCTGAGGGAGACGGTGGGGACGACAATGAAACTTGTGAGAAGTTCCAGTTTCAAAGGAAGGGAGGGGTCGGGAAGGAGGGTGTCGATGGTGGGCTAGGGTAGGAAGCAAGAAAAATTTTGAGTGATATTTTTTCTATGGCTCTGATATCATGTTAGATTGGGTTAACTTCCTTAGGGTTTGCATTATCATTGGTCATAGTATATAAGGTTACAAGGATATATTACAAGGATATAATAATGGTAAATATCTAAACATATCTTCCTAATATGTGTACATGATCATATCAAATAATATCCTTTCTATCAGTGTCTTGGTGAGTTGTGTACGAGTTAAGATCGTGTGGTCAAGTTCACTAGAGTAAAGAGTTAGTCACTGGGAGTTGTGTATACCTAAAAACACTTAATTTGCATTTGTAAGTTTGATTCTAAATAATAAGATTGATATTGATTGGGGAAAATATATCTTATGATCACTTGTTTTGTTTATTTCCTTTGCCCAGCTCGATGGGATCAGTGTCCGTATTATAGCAAACAACCAACAAGTATTGAAGTAGAATTAGCCAATTTTTAGAAATATAACATTAGTTTATGATTCAAATTGATATAAAAAGGTATGCTTTTGGAGCAAGGAATGTGTTAATGTATTTTCTTACTTCAAATTGAATATAATCGATCGGGAAGCTAAAGGTATATATGCACCAAGAGAGGAATACTTCAGCATGTGGAATAGACCAGTTACCTTTCTGCACCAAGAGAGGAATACTTCAGCATGTGGAATAGACCAGTTACCTTTCTCCACAAACACAAGTAATCAAAAGGAAATTAAATTCAAGTTTGAATCCTAATTAAAACACAATATAACCTCCAATATAATCTTTCAAGTTTTTGCTCATTCTTTCAAGTGTCCCATTACATCTCTTAATCAATATGTTCGAGTTGCTCCGTTGAATATATTGGTGGATATAAACAAGCAAAACCATATAATTTTATAAAAACTTGACCCATTATTCAAATAAGGAATCGTTATTAAAAAAAAGTATTTGTAGATTTATTTAATATAGGCTGAAAAGACGTTTTGGTATTAAAAATTACCCCCTTGAGACAGATTGATATTTTAAAAAATTCTTGAGACTTTTAAGTATTTAAAAATAACTTTAATGTACAATAGACATTTAATATTGTCTATTGGAGTTGATTTTAAATATCTAAAAGTCTCAATAATTTTTTAAAATACCAATCTGTCTCAAGGGGGTAGTTTTTAGTACCAAAATGTCTTTTCAGCCATTTAATGTACATTTTCAAGCCCGATTAAGTCTAGATTTGATCCCCACGTACAAGTTGTCATATATAAAGAGCAGCACTGATCTTATTGCTTGTGTTTACGAGAAAAGTACTTGAAATTTTATACTCGATAAAAACTAACTCTAAATAGTTTTAATATAATTAAGAATGAGACTAACCTAATCCAAAACACACATAAATCCAATGAGGATTAAGCATGCTGCATACCCTTTCTACTTTATTTTGAGAAAATTGCACTAAACCACCCGTTAAATAGGCGAATTTACACTTAACCATCTGTTATACACGAATTTGTTTTAAACCACCCAAAACTTCGATTCCGTTAACAAATAGCCACCCACGAGCCTTTTCCGTCAAAAAATCCGTTAAATCCTACCGTTTGACACTTTTACCCTCAATTGTTCACCCCTTTTCTTCTTCTTCTTCCGTCTCGCTCGACCTGGCAAGCTCTAACCACGCTCGCCGACAACACGCATCCAGATTGGTCCGGCGAGGGAGGCGGCGGCGGCGGAGCGGTCGTTTAGGGTTCCGGTGTGGAGGAGCGATCTGCTCCAAGATGAGGTAGAGGATGGGAGCGGAGATGCGGAGGAGCCATGTCGACAACATCCTCTCCTTTGACCCGAAGCTCTCCCGCCTCTCGGGCCACCTCTCCTCCCTCAAGTCCCTCATCGACTCTCCGAAGCTGAATTTCTGGGCAAAGAAATCAGCAGAAAAGCTAGTCGGGAACACCTGTTCACCGACTCGTGGAGGCGACACCACGGACGGGGAGGCGAAGAGGACAGCGACAAAAGCACCTACGATATCCCCTCTATTTACTGTAGGCCGTTTCCGACAGATTTTGTGGCCGGAAGGTCGACCACGAAGCCCACAAACTTGACTCGTCGCTGCTGAATTTTCCGGGCAAAGAAACCAGCAACAACGTTGGTCACGAAGGCCTGTACGTCGGCTTCCACCGGAGACATCATGGGCGAGGTGGCCAAGGGACCTGCGACAGCTAAAAATAGACTTCCCCATCTACCTAATGTCGGCGGTGGAGACCGGATAGGTGACCGGAAGACTATGAATGAGGCCCATGAAAATCCTTCGTCACCCACCTCTGAAAATCTGGAAAATTCAGTACCCGATCTGTTTTGGTAGATTTCGACTCGATTCTTCAATCCTTTCTCTACAATTGATTGAGGGTTATTGTAGAGCACTTAATCCTCGACATATAGAAATTTGAATCACCAATTTTGGTTAAGAAACGAGTTCACAATCGAATTTTGAAGTTTGGGGTGTTTTAGGTCAAAACTGAGATCGGGATTTCGGGTCCCAATTCGAGCCTCTTTCTATTCGAGCACCCCTCCTCCTCTTATGTACTTCCTTGATATTAATCACTCTCTCCTTGCCACTAATCTCATCAGAACGCCTCCATGAGGCTCGTCCCAAGCGTGCCACATTCGACAGCAATCATAGGACAGGGCGGGGTGGCACATGAGCGACCCTAGTGCTCAAATCCAAGGTGTTCGGCGGCCTCCAGAACCTGTGTGGTTGGCGAGCGAGGTTAGAGGCCAGACAAGACGGAAGAAGAAGAAGAAAGGATGAACAGTTGAGGGTAAAAGTGTCAAACGGTAGGATTTAACGGATTTTTTGACGAAAAAGGCTCGTGGGTGGCTATTTGTTAACGGAATCGAAGTTTTGGGTGGTTTAAAACAAATTCGTGTATAACGGGTGGTTAAGTGTAAATTCGCCTATTTAACAGGTGGTTTAGTGCAATTTTCTCCTTTATTTTTCAAGCCAATTATTGGGGTTTCATGAAATAATAATTGGCAGAGGGAATACTTTACCTACTAATGATAAAAGATATAAAGAAAGAAAGTAAAATAAATAACGCCAACATAAAATATTTGAAAACCTACCTATATCTCTCCTCATTAGAGAAGGATATTGCTGAAAATTGAGGGCCCATCACCTAAAAGCAACCTACTTGAAATACGATTACAAATTATGAATAATTAATGAATTGATTAATCAGTTCATTTATCAATAATAAATGTACTTGAAATTCTAGCTCTTGTCACTACTCCTATATTGAAAATGAACAGAAAGTTAGAAACACAACCCTTTTTAGTTTGTTATAGGCCTTCTTTTCTCAAGACAAATCCGTAATTATTAATTTGGTAATATGATGGCCTTCTTATCATCACTCTCTATTCTCTAATAGGCAGATTTTGAACGAACCGAAACCCATCAAAGATTAACAAATCTATCTGCCTTTTGACCTTGTATACATGTAGACTTCAAAGAGAATATAAACTTCTATTAAAGGAAGGGAGATAATTTAAATGTGGCAGGGTTTTAGGTGATGACAAGGAATCGATGTTGACCCTTTAACAAATGGGATAATACCAAATAATCACCTCCTAATTATTCTTGTTTATATTTCTCTTTCAATTTGTCATAGAATATTATGCAAGTTGTATTTCTTGTTTTTGTTTTTTGTATTTTATTATTTTATAACATCAAGGTGGCTAATTGACGGTTTTATATCTTAGGGGGTGTTTGTTTACATGGGTTGGGGAATCAGGTATAGGGTTGTGGAATGAAAACCCCATACATGGTGTTTGTTAGAAGAATTTTTAGGTTTCAAACCGATACCCTAAACCTCCTTGGTATGGGGTTCTCATACCTCACATATTGCTAGGGTATGAGATTTCATTCCATGTGGGAATGAAAATTACCATTTTTACGCTGCTACTACTCCATCTTCTTTATATTTGCAATTGATCTTGATTTTAGGCTCCAATTTCAGTCTCTATTTTAGGGCTTCATTTTCCTTAATTACCATCTTCTTCTTGCCCAGCTCTCTTGCTCACCATTAGAACTTCATAAGAGGTAAAAAACGTACAGGTGGAGGACCAAAAAACAAAAAAAAACAATGGAGTTTGCTTCTATAGTATGTGTTCCTTCTTGATTGAGTGTTGAGTGATAAGGTAGGAAGAAAGAAATTAAAAATAAAGAAGAAGATGATTGTAGGAGAACACGCAAGAAAAAATCGCACAGTAGGAGGAGGAAAAAGAGAAAGTTAAATCTCTTAAAAAAACCCTAATTTTATCTCTGAATTTTTACCAAACATCTAAAGTAATGTATGGGTTTCCAACCCCATACCTATTCAACCCGATAGCTCATCTCATTCCCATATCCGAAATTATACCAAACGCCCCCTTAATGGGTCGATATTTGCTTTTCTATCACAAATTAGTTTCATTCTATATATATATATATATATATGCGTGAATTCATCTAATAATTAGTTTTTTTAACTCAATTATATAGGGTGTACCTTTCTATTATGTAGTTTAATGCTCTATATATAAAACGGTGTTATGAAAGATCGAAAACATTTTGATCGATAATGATTGTTTTTGTTGGGAAATATAGCCTTTTCTCTCTTTGTTTGATTAACATGAGCAAATGAGATAACTAAATTACATGCTAATTTTTATATATGTGGAAAGAGATTTTATAAAATACTAAATATTTTTATATAGGACTCTCACCCAAACCCTTAGACTCAAAAAGCATTTGTGTAAATAGAAGCATACAACTGAGTTCAATCTAGATACTTACGGATTATTGTGACTGTATTTTGATTAGAAGCTCCCACGCCTTTGTGTTAGGAACAATGGTTTTTCTATGGTTTCTCTTAGTTTTGACGATAACAAACTTAGTTAGTATAACATGCTTCTACATGTAAGTGTTTCAGGAAAACAGGTACATAGTCATGAGTGACTATTCATTGTGAGGAATGATGGAGGGAACGAGTGAAAGATTTAGGAAGCGCGTCTCGAACGGAACACGGCTTTCTATTAATGGCAAATTACCAGATCTTCTTCGAGCAATCTTCTGCAAAGATATGACAGCTGTAGGCGGTTGCTTGAGGAGATCAAAGGAAGGATAAGTTCAAAGTTTACACAATCTTATCTAAGAAATCCGAGATCATTCGGTTTTGGCAAGAATCGGCATGGTTGAGGATCCAAATAAAAAAAATACTTTCTCCTTATTGTATGGGATTTGTTAAGTGGAAAATATGCGTAATTAGGCAAGAATTACGTATAGATCAGACTTGACATTTCTTATAAATAGCTAGGTCATAGCTAGGGTTTAAGTGTGGTTGTAGACGGCGAACTTGGAGAGAGAGCTTTTCAAGTGTATGGGTGTGTGGATTTTTCCGGTGAAGAATCCACAAGTAAGTCAGTAGTTTACTTTCTCTAAGGTTTACGCTTAACATTGTAGAAGTCTAGTTGGTTGAACTTTGGTTGGTGCCTTAGTTAACAGGGAACTTGACTTGTCTTGTAATCGTTGAAACTTAATAAAGGTATTCTATTGAAAATCCTCTGAGATGGAGTCTCAAGGATAGAGGTTTTTTCTTTCTACGACTTGGTGGACGGACAGAAAGTTTTTCTCTCTAAATTTAGTGTTCTTATTGTTTATTTCCGCTGCCCATGGAACATTACTAGTTCCCTGACTTGTTACTAACGCGTCACGATCCAACAATTGGTATTAGAGCAGGTTTGCTCTAGATTGTGTGCTAGTGTAGGAACACAAGATGAGTACCAACAACACTCACAACGTCGGAATTGGAAACAACAAGCCTCCACTGCTTGTTGCTGGAGAGTATGACCACTGGAAGATCCTCTTCGCCACTTGGCTCAAAAGCAATGACTACCAAGCCTAGTCAGTCTTTGAGGATGGAGATTATGTCATTCCTGCATCCAAGAAGGACAAAAAGTCTGAGTGGGGTCCAACTGAATGGACTGGAAATCTAGAAGAACTTCAAGGCATAGATACTTCTGAACAATGCCTTGGTGCTAAAGATCTTCTAAGGGTGGTTAATTGCAAAACTGCCACGGATGCATGGGAAGCTATTGAACAGATGCATATTGGGAGTACAGATTTGAAGGAAAGCCACCAAAAGGAGGCCAAGAAGGAGTTCTATAACTTCAAGATGAAAGATGGTGAAACCATTGCCAGTTATCAATCTAGATTTGAGGCCTTGGTGAATCGCATCAATCATCTTGGTATAGAAAAGGATATCATTCATGCAGAGAAAGTCTCTACAATTGTTGATGGTCTTGGTCCCAAGTACGTTGTTACCAGAGGGTTGCTCAGAGAAAATCCAATCACAAAGTCTTGCAAGCTTCATGAGATCTTTGGAAAGCTAACAGAATACGAGGCACTATGAGAATAAAAACAGTGGTTCCTCAAGCTCTAACAAGGGCATGGCTCTCAAGGTCGAGAAAGCCATCGAGAACATCACTGTCGGGAACGGAGTTTATACGCTAGAAGAGGACTCTGAAGTAGCTCTCATAACCAAGACAATGAGCGCATTCTACAAGAGAGGCAAAAAGCAAGGAGCCTTGAAGGAACAAGAGAAGGTCAACTCTGTGAGGAAGGAGATCAAGGATTTTACATGTTTCAATGTTCAAGAATAGGGGCACTATGCTAAGAGTTGTCCCAAAGGTAACGAGTCTAGTAACGAGAAGAAAAAGGCCTACATCGCTGCATGGGATCTTGACTCAGGTGATGAATCTGAATCTAAGATTTGTGCCATGACTCTAAAGAATGAAGATGTCGACCAAGAGGTAACTCCTGAACAATTCCTTGCTAGTTTAGAAAATGCTAAACAATCTGATCTTGTCACTCTTGTTAAAAAGCTTTTTGAAGATAATTTGAAAATGCAAGATGAAATAAAAGCTGTTGATGAGAAATGTCTTAATCTTGAAGAAAAATCATCAAAGTCAATTGTTACTAGTGTTGTTCCTTGTGCTGATTGTAAAGATTTAAAGAAAGACATTAAAACTATCACTGAAACCAATAAGGAACTCCGAATGGACTTGCTTGTCTTTAAACTCAAAGGAGAGGAATTAGAGAATGAGCTTAATAAACAAACTCACATTGTGTTTAATCCGGCTAGGTGTGGTATTGGTTATGGTAAAGATAAATCTGAATATCCTCCATATGACCTTAGCTTTGAAGAAAAGATGGAAAGAAAAGCTAGGGAACTTCAATCTGCTAGAGATAAAGTTACACATCTAGAGGGTAGGGTTAAGATTCTAGAGAGTAATTTAAATGATAACTCAAAGTGGTGTTCTGGAAAAACGGCTCATAAGATATATCTAAAACAGTCTCAAGGGAACCAGCACAGAGTTCCTTCCAATGAACGTGCAAAGGAACGAACCCTCCAGAAACCACGTCCTAAACGTTATCTTGGCGAATATTATAGGGTGTGCTATCAATGTGGTAAGGGAGGTCATGTTCAAAAGGACTGTAAGGTTAAATTAGGTGTGTCTAACAAAAGGGTTCAAAACCAAAATACAGGGAACAACAAGAAACAGTGGTCTGGTAAGAAAAATCAAGGGTATGACAAATCTCATCAGAACAAAAAGAAACCAACTCATCAACCACAAAAGAAGTAAGATTCTAAAATTGATAAAGGGAAAAACCATGTTGATCCCTCAAATATTGCTTCTAGTTCCAAGAGTCCACAAAAAGCTACTTTATTTCAATCCCAAATTTATCATTCTGTGAGCTCTGCTAACCGACTCGGGAAGGCTAAGCAGGCCTGAGTCGTTAAAACGTGATTTCTTCTATGCAGGTTGAAGTGAGGGGGGAATCTGCTAGATCCTTGACAGCGGCTGTTCATGTCACATGACAGGGAACGAGAGTATTCTGTCCTCACTTCAAATCAATGCTGGAGGAAACATTTCCTTTGGCAACAACAATCAAGGAGAAATCATTGGAACAGGTGAAGTCAAGCTAAATGAAAAGACCAGAATTAAAGACGTGAGCTTGGTGAAGGGTCTTGGTTACAATCTGTTGAGTATTGATCAGTTTTGTGATCAAGGGAACAATGAGGTATCATTTACCTCAGATGGTTGTACAATCAAAAACAAAAATTCTAGTCTTGTGGTTCTGAAGGGAAAGAGACGCACCAATTTGTACTTTGTAGACTCAAGTTTCCAACCACAAGAAGAGTTATGCTTTGTTACAGTTGTCGACAAGACTGATCTCTGGCATAGGAGGTTTGGTCATGCAAATCATCGAAGAATTCACAAACTCTACTCACAAAACCTGGTGATAGGACTTCACAAAGTTCTCATAGAAAAAGAAAGCTTGTGTGAAGAGTGCGTGAAAGGGAAACAAAGCAAATCTTCTTTTCAGCCAAAGTTGTCGATCAACACTTCCCATCCCCTGGAGATGATACACATGGATTTATGTGGTCCTATGTGGGTGAAAAGTCATGGAGGTAGCAGGTACATTATTGTTATTGTTGATGATTTTACTGGATATACATGGACTCTCTTTTTAGGTTCCAAAGATGAGAGGTTCATGGCATTCAAAAGTTGGATCATGAAGGTAAAAGCATCAACGGGACAGAAATTGAAGGCTATCAGGTCAGATAACGGAACAGAGTTTAAGAATTCCATGTTTCATAGCTATTGTGATGAACATGGAGTGTCTCAGAACTTCTTTAAGTCGATGACTCCTCAACAAAATGGCATAGCAGAAAGAAAGAATGGAACACTGCAAAACATGGCTCGTACTATGATGTTGGCAAGTAGCTTGCCTCGGTCCTTTTGGGATGCGGCAGTCGGTACCGCTTGCTACATCATTAATCAAGCTACTATACGTTCCAATTTTTCTAAAACTCCATATGAACTAATAAAGGGAAGAAAGTCAAGTATTTCCCACTTAAAAGTCTTTGGATGTAGGTGCTTTGTTCACAAAAACAGAAAGGACGAGCTAGGCAAGTTTGATCCAAGGAGTGACGAAGGCATCTTTCTGGGGTATGCATCCAAAAACAAGGCTTACAAGGTGTTCAATAAAAGGACTAACAAGTTTGAAGAAAGCATTCATGTTGTCTTTGATGAGTCCAAAAATTGAGGGAACCTCTTAAGAAACGAGGATGTAATGAAGGTTCTAAACACATACTCAGATGATGAAGTCGATCTAGATTCAAGTACACAAGCTCCAAATGAAGAAGTCACCCCTCCCATTCCTAACCTGGATACAGATGACACAAAAGGTACTTCGAGTCCTGAAGATGATACTCCACAAAATGAAGATCAAGTGGAAGGAACAACTCCTAGAACGACGGAACAACAAGAACAAGAGGAGTCAAGAATAAATCCCACTCGAATTGAAGTCAGAAAATATCATCAAAAGAGGGATCATCCTGTTGATAACATCATCACTCCATATGATAAAGGTGTGCTTACTCGTTCCTCTATTAAGAATTTTTGTGCTTTCAATGTGTTTCTCTCTTGCAGAGCCGAAGAATGTGAAGGAAGCATTAAAAGATCTTGACTGGATAGTTGCTATGCAAGAGGAACTACATCAGTTTGAGAGGAACAAAGTATGGAGATTAGTTCCCAAGCCAAAGCACAAAATGGCTATAGGAACAAAGTGGGTATTCAGGAACAAACTTGATGACACCGGAGTTGTCACAAGGAACAAGGTGAGGCTTGTAGCAAAAGGGTACAACCAACAAGAAGGGATCGATTACGATGAAACGTACGCTCATGTTGCAAGAATAGAAGCCATCCGTCTTCTAATCGCCTATGCTGCTCACAAAGGATTCAAATTATATCAAATGGATGTGAAAACAACATTCTTGAATGGGTACCTACAAGAGGAGGTTTATGTGTTGCAGCCTCCAGGATTTGAAGATGTTGATCACTTTGACTATGTCTACGTGCTAGATAAGGCTCTCTATGGTCTTAAACAGGCTCTTCGTGCTTGGTATGATAGATTCGCGCAGTTTCTATTGACCAATGGATATAGACGTGGTGTGATCGGCAAGACGTTGTTCCTAAGGGAACAAGACGGTGAGGTTTTAGTAGTTCAAGTTTATGTTGATGATATTATATTTGGTTCTACTAACCCTAATCTTGTAGAAAGCGTCAAGAATCTAATGAGCAATGAGTTTGAGATGAGCATGATCGGTGAATTCCCTTTCTTTCTTGGTCTACAAGTGGTACAAAGTGATGAGGGAATGAAGGTACATCAACAAAAGTACATCAAGGAGCTATTGAAGAAGTATGGTATGGACTCTACGAAATCTTTTAATACTCCCATTTCTCCTAATACTCGTCTTGATGCTGACCTTAATTGTGTTGATGTTGATCAAATAATGTACCGAGGCATGATTGGTTCCCTATTGTACCTAACGGCCAGTCGGCCAAATATTATGTTCAGTGTGTGTCTTTGTGCTAGATTCCAGGATAATCCTAAAGAAACACATCTAAAAGAAGTGAAGAGATTCTGCGCTACTTGAAAGGAAACAATGGGTTGTGTCTATGGTATCCAAGACATAACTCGTTCCATCTTGTCGGATTCACGGATGCAGATTTTGCAGGTCACTTGGTAGATAGGAAGAGCACATCAGGCATGGCCCAATTTCTTGGTCCTTGCTTCGTGTCTTGGGGATCGAAGAAGCAAAATTCGGTTGCTCTTCTAACGGCTAAAGCAGAGTATGTCGCAGTAGTAGCCTGCTGTTCCCAGATTTTGTGGTTAAAACAACAACTTGTGGATTTTGGTATGTCTCTTGGAACTATCCCTATCTTATGTGATAATACAAGTGCAATCAATATCTCCACGAATCCTATGCATCACTCTAGAATCAAACATATAGATATTCGACATCATTTCTTAAGAGATAATGTTGAAAAAGGTTTTATCAAGATGGATCATTGTAGGACTGAAAATCAAGTGGCAGATATTTTTACTAAGGCTTTGGACAGAAAACCCTATGAGTATCTGAGGATGTTACTAGGAATGATTTCCTTGGAGTAAACAAGTCCCGGTCCTCTATTCCCTCAGTGCCTGGCTAAAGAGGTAACTTCTCAGGGAACTACGTATCATTTGACAAGTTTTTTAATGACTTATATCTTTCCTCTATGCATTGATGTTGTATATATCAGAAATTGTTAAGTGTTGCATGCTAAAAGGAACTAAAACTGAATTGTTTACATCCAAGATTTTCTTTTAGCCCAAAATAACCAACTTGATCTATTCTATCCCTCACCTCAAGCCGAAATGATGGTTGGTTATAAGTTGTCCCTTAGCATGGTCCAAACCAATGTTCCCTATGAAACCCCTTTGATTACCTTTAAACGGGGAATAATTGTTTGGATGTCAAAAATATTCAAAGCCCATAAAAAGATTGAATGGAACATCTCTTGTCCCTTGTCTGTTCAAACAAAGCCTTTTATCCACTCATGGTAACGAGGTATGGAACTAGTGGTTTGAAGATTGCAATTTTTGAAGGAATATCTTTGATTAAAATTGAAGATATTCCTGGAAAGGAACAATCATCAATCAGCTGAGATGGGAGACAGTGAGCGAGCCATTGTGACTACGAGTTTGAAAATCCAGCCGTTGCACAGTATTTTTGCAGGGAACAATAGGACGTCTTGTGCAGTCTTGAATTAATGGCGGTGTAAAACTCATCATTATGGAAATTCTTAGCCGTTAAGATATGGATAGAAGATTTTGGGAGATTACGATCTTTATCAATAAGGAAAGATGTGTGCTTTATAATCCCTTCTCCCAGTCTTTATTTTTCACCACATCTCTGTTTTTACCTTTCAAAACCCTAATCTTCTTCAAGCCTCAAGCTTTTTTCTCTTTCACATCAATGGCTTCCTCTTCAAACACTCCTGCCCTTAACCTTGATGGTCTCAATGACTCTGAGATCGAAGCTCTTCAAGCTCGACTCGAATCCCTTAAAAGGACCAAACTTTCTTCCCCCTCTCCCGTATCCAAGCTCGAAACCCAGATTGATGTTGTCGCCAACATCGGAGCAGAGGCCGCTGCTAAGGTCTCAAGTGAGAAGGAGACTCTTCCTGAGGAGTCTGAAAGGATCCATCCATGGCTCCTTTTGAAAACCATTCCGACAAACCTGATGGGACAGGGGGGAGGAAAGGAGGGCCAGGGTGAGTCGGAAAAGGAAGAGGTGAACTCGCCTCCTAACGAAACCACCAACGATCAAGAAAAGGTGGAAACTTTGTCGGTGAATCAGCAACCAGGCAAGCGAAAGGCCAGGAAGAAGGTTCCTCCCCACCCTTCTAAGATCTTTCATATCTCTGAGTCGGAACGAACCCCTTCCCCTGCTCCCAAAAAGGCGAAGATCGCTCCAACGGGAATAATGTACAATCTTCGCTCCACCGCCACTACCTCAAAGAAAACGGTGGTTGAGGAGTCTTCTGAGGAAGAAGATCCCGAAGAAGATGAGGAAGAAGTTGGCACTGATCCTGAAGAGGTCGAGTCTGACGAAAAGGAGGACACTGGTGATGATGGTGCTGGTGACGAAGAGGAGGTGGAAGAAGAGGTTGAGAAGGACCTCAAGTCTGCTAAGGCAAAGGGAAAGTTGCCAATGGAACCAAAGGGCGTTTCTAATAAGGTTTCAAAGAGAGTCGTCGCTCCTCTGGTGATCGACAAGGAGTTTTTGAAGGAGAATGACTTGGAGGAGTTTTGGGAAATTCTCAAGTTCCAAGGCTGGGAAAAGATTTGTGCTTCAAAGGTCAAGGTAGATGTGATTGTCCTTGCTAATTTCTTTTCAACCTATCAACTGGCTGATCTTGTGACTGGTCCTATGGGGTTCTCTACTATTGGTACATCGGAAATCTCTTTCTCTTTGGGGTCTGTTGCAAAAATTCTGAAGGTTCCTAGTGATGGATATGGTGAGTTACATACTTCAATCAACTGGCTAAGGAACAAGACTCAGCTTATCAAGCGCGTAATGGGAAAAGTATCTACTGCAAGTCCTTACTTAATTGGTGATCTGGGGTACATTGCAAGGATTGCACACCAGTTTCTGATCAAGGTCGTTGTTCCCCGACTAGAGAAAAGGAACACCCTCACCATCAATGACATGATTCTGTTGGATAAGTTTCTAAGGAGGGAACGAATTAGTCTTCCTGATATTGTGATGAGACACATGGCTAAAAGCACTGGGAAGAATCATGGTTTGCCTTACCCACGGTTTGTGATGGTTATTCTGAAGGAGAAGAATGTGTACAAGCCTTCGCGTGAGGAGTCTTTTGGATTACCCCTGGATATGCATAATATCTCGAGGATGAACTTCCAGGGTGATTCAAAGGGAACAACTGCAAAGAAGACCGCCCAAATGGACGTTGGGAGTTCTTCGCTGAGTGAAGGTGTTACTGTCAAGATGTTGATTGAGCTTCAAAAGATTTCCTCTCAGCTGAGTACCATCATTGGGTACTTGGCTAGGAGAGACACTGACACTGTTGTTGCTGATTCCACCTCCTCCGAACCATGATAAGGACTCTCTTTTGTTCCCTAGCCTATCTATCCCCACTTTAAAAGTTTTTGTTGTTTCTCTTGGATGCTAAGACTTTTTATGTTTTTTTGTTTTTCTGGTTGTGATCCCTGCAACAATTATCTATAATATTAACTATCTTTTGCTTATGAATGGTTTAGTTTTCAATTAAATTTGTTCATTTGCTCTATGTTTTGCTTGATTATTGTTGACCTTTTGATGATGTCAAAAGGGGGAAGTTAGGAAAAATGCAGAGATGCGTTCTATCTAGGAAATACAGAGGGAACTTTGGCTAAGGGGGAATATGTTGTTACCTCTGATGAGTGGGAACAACTGTGCATTTTTTAAGGGAGAACCATACATGATTTTTTTTTATGTATATTTCTACTGGTTTCTAGATGTGCATTTTTGTATAAGTTTGTCATCATCAAAAAGGGGGAAATTGTTGGAATAATGGTTGTTCCATGGTTTCTCTTAGTTTTGATGATAACAAACTTAGTTAGTATAACTTGCTTCTACATGTAAGTGTTTGAGGAAAACAGGTACATAGTCACGAGTGACGGAACATTGTGAGGAACGATGGAGGGAACGAGTGACAGATTTAGGAAGCGCGTCTCGAACGGAACACGACTTTCTATTAATGGCAAGTTACCAGATCTTCTACGAGCAATCTTCTGCAAAGATACGACAGTTGTAGACGGTTGCTTGAGGAGATCAAAGGAAGGATAAGATCAAAGTTTACACGATCTTATCTAAGAAATCCGAGATCATTCGGTTTTGGCAAGAATCGGCATGGTTGAGGATCCAAATCAAAAACAATACTCTCTCCTTATTATATGAGATTTGTTAAGTGGAAAATCTGCATAATTGGGCAAGAATTACGTATGAGATCAGACTTGACATTTCTTATAAATAGCTAGGTTATAGCTAGGGTTTAAGTGTGTTTGTAAACATGGAGAGAGAGCTTTTCAAGTGTACGAGTGTGTGGCTTTTTCCGGTGAAGAATCCACAAGTGAGTCAGTAGTTTACTTTCTCTTAATTTTTATGCTTAGGGTTGTAGAAGTCTAGTTGGTTAAACTTTGGTTGGTGCCTTAGTTACCAGGGAACTTGACTTGCCTTGTAATCGTTGAAACTTAATAAAAGTATTCTATTGAAAATCCTTTGAGAAGGAGTCTCAGGGGTAGAGGTTTCTTCTTTCTTCGAATTGGTGGTCGGACAGAAAGTTTTCCTCTCTAAATTATGTGTTCTTATTATTTAATTCCACTGCACAGGGAACATTACTAGTTCCCTGACTTGTTACTAACACGTCACGATCCAACACCATGTTTGGCCAAGCTAGTTGAGCCCAATACCTTTTTATTTAAATCAATCCAGTTCCAATTAATGAGGGAGCCTAACAATCTCTCCCTTCCTAACTTAATTTGGAAGTGTAAATATGTTATAGTCTCGACCTTCTTGGTTGGTATCACCTTCATCTTCGTGTGTGACCTACTCTCTATGCATCCCTTTGTGGATACAATGTACTCTGCATTGGCAAGGCGATATACATTCATGTTTGACAACCAAAATTCATCTCCCTCTGTAGAGGCATCCGTATAGACTGACATTGAACTCCTAGAATCATTATCTCGGATTAGTTCTACCTTAGTGCCCTCTAGCATAGGCTTCCTATTTGATTTCCTGTAAGTGTGGTCTTCATGCAAGGCTTTCATCTCCTTTTGTATGGCTCTTTTCTGCTCACAAGTGAGGTTCTAATGCAAGGCTTCTATCTCATCTTGCTTGGCTCTTACCCACTCGATTACTTGATTGTCGATCAAAGCCTCTTCACAACTTTGAGGCTCCCCCTCGTCTTTGAGTATATTGTACTTTTCCGAGCTATACCAATTTAATGATCGTCACTCCGTGGAGGACCTTTTTATAACATCTTCAACATTAGTGTCACCGTTCTCGGTTGTACCTGCTCCTCGATAAATCTTCTTGTTGACCGGATCCCAATGCTAATAGTTGATCTCATCTATAGAAGAATCAAAGTGTGTACACTCCTTGCTCTTAGCATCAAGTTTGGATCGCATCAGGTGCAATGACCTTTCCTTTCTTCTTCAAGCCTTGACCAAACTTTCTTTGGTGAGTTTTCACTTCCCTTCACCAAAGAGCTTCTCTAGACCTTGCTTATGCCTCCATTTCTCATCCAAACATTACCAAAGTCACCACTTTGGTAACATGAGAATAAACTTTTGTGAGGAATGACGTGGAAGGATGTGCAATTGTCGATAATTATAGTATTATCACCATAGGCAATTTTCATTATGCCTCATCCAACAAGATAAACATCACCGCCTTCACTTGTCATGGCGATGTCACTCCTTTCGTTGGGCTAACACTATCGACCATCTAAACCATGTTCTTGTTTATGGCTTAACTTTCCACAATTTTAGTAGGCTATATTGGAGTAGGATTGTAACATACCTTGAGACCCCTATACGTCTCGGCTCCATGAGTGCCATTTCCACTCTGATAGTAGGTGGCCATGCCTCATTCCTTCCTCCTTCCTTCTTCATTAAGAATGCTATCCATGCTCCCGAGAAAGCTTGCCAGTGGAAATTTGAAAATAAGTTATTTAGAGTAATCATGAACATGTCCCAACCATCTAGCATGGGACTGAGGAGTACAAGGGATTGGAACTCATCCACCATCCTTATACTTAAACTCTACAAACTATCAAACTAGGAGGGGTCTATTAGAAGAGCCATCTTATTATTGACGGAGTCCAACTTCGTTCATAATTCAAAAGGCATTTGTGTAAGTAGAAGCATAAAACTGAGTTCAATCTAGATGCTTACGTATTATTGTGACTGCATTTTGATTAGAAGCTCCTATGCCTTGTAAATTGTAACTTACAACTTCTCTTAATTAGGAGTCGTTGTTCGTCGTGAGGTTGAAAATGCCACCATTTCGGGTGATATTAACCTCCATCTTGAACTAGACGAGATATCTCTTATCGCAAATGACCTTGTCTTTAATACCTCTATTGGGAAAAATAGTTTTCCCTCTTCATGTGATTAAGATGGGCAAATGGGATAAGTAAATTACAAGCTAACTTTTATATACATGGAAAGAGATTTTATATAAAAGTAAATATTTGTGTGGGACTCTCACACAAACCCTTAGATTCTTACTTACACTCATGACCCAAATGAGGACCCGAGTCACACTTCACTTGAGCTAAATAAGCATAGTGCTTAGCACTTAGCCCGATCACTCGCTAACCCACACTCAATTGTTGCTTGATTACCCAAATGAGAAGTGGTGGTGTATTTATAGGCAAGTCATCCCCTTTACATGGCTAAGGAGAATTTTAAAGAATCTAGGCTAAATTCCATCTAAACTAGTCTAGATCGTTCGCATCTAGATACCTCCTTACAAGTCTAGAATAATCAAAGACATTTTATACATTTTTACAACTCTCTTCACATGTCTAGAAAGTTTTCAAACAATCTAGACTTATCTAGAAGCTTTCATAACATTCCAGTGTTTTCTAGAATCTTCCATAAATTATGATGTCTTCTAGATATTTTCGCAACATTCTTGATCCTTCCACAACCTTCCCGATTCTTCTAGAAGCTTCTCTAGCCTTCTAGAAATTTCCATAATCTTCTAGATCTCCAAAATCATCTAGAAAACTCCTTGTTCGACCATATCTAGTCGCAATGTTCTAAAAAACGTTAGGCGGACGCTGGGCGAAGAGGGACCGCCTAGCGCCTAGACGGATTGAACGGTGACCTAGGCGGTCCTAGACGGGTGCCTAGGCGGTCTAGACGGTTAGGCGGGTTAGGACCTTCCAGCGTCTAGGCGGGATTAGACGGGGTCTAAAAGGGATTTTTAGAACAGTGGCTAGTCGAGCCCGATGCCTTTTATTGAAATTTTACAAAATGAAAATGAAATAAAAACACTTGCGAAAAAAAAGGAAAAAGCAAAGCTTTCGACTTTTATTGAATATATATGTGAATGAAAACCTTGTCTTATCTTACATTTCAGTTGATACATTATAGAAATGTGACCCCCTTTATATAAAATAAAGAAATTTATTGTCACCTCTAGTTACTCAATGGGTTAGAGAGAAGTGGAGTAGGAGTCATGGTTCTAGTGGGTTCGTTCATTCAGCCCACTTCATATATCCATATACTTTTCACTTTTCAGCCCACTCCACATTTTTATTTAGCTTTATAAAAATAAAAAAAACTCCACACCATAATACATACAATTCCAAACATTATTTTTTGATAGAACAATAATTAATAACAGTATTACTATTATCATAAACTACAATGCAATACTATTAAACCCCCAAAAAATTAGAATGCAATACTAGTCAAAATAGTTGGTAAAGATGCTACACATTAATATAAACTAGAGTTTCTTTTTAATCTTTAATACCAATATATATAATTAGTTGAAAGAGATGGAGAAACAGAGGCTACAAAGAGAGAAGACACAAGGTTGCAAGGACATGATACTCTGTACTATAGGAGGTGAATTCTAGTTTGGGAAATCTGGTAATAATTACTCATAAAGCAGGGCCATCCATCCAGGTTTCTTCATAGGCAAGGGGAGAAAGAAAGAGACCCAGAAAGCTGAAAAGGTGTGAGAGAGAAATACAAAAAAATAAAGAAGAGGAAAAGAGAGGGAGAGAAATATGAGACTTTGACCTCTTTTCTCTTTTCATTTTGTGTTTTTGTTTTGTTGGTGGGCAAGTTGTTTGGAGCTGAAAGGGATAACAAAACCATCTTCCCTCTTGTGTTGTATTTCTCTTAAATTAATTCTGAAACAGGGGATTTTGGTGTTTGTTTTCAAGCTTGAGATCGAGAGAAAATGGTGTAAGAAGAGAAATAGAGTTGTTGTTCTTGCATGGATACTCACAGGCTGAGACAACCAAATTCAGCAGAATCATCAGCAGGGCCTTCAAATCACAACACCATGTCATATTCTATGCTCCATGGGATCAATCCAGCTTCCAATCCTTTCATGTATGTCCCTTGAATCTTTTTTTATCATAATTTCAAACAAGCAAAAATTCACTATATATATAGTTTTATTAATTATAAACCTTGAAAATTTAATTATTACTATCAGGAATCAAGGAGGATCATCATCTTTTGATTTTGGAGAGCTAGAAGAAGCCATTGCTTTTCAAGGGGTTAATAATGATACCAAAGCAAGTAAGCTCATCTCTCTCTCAAACTTCTATTTAATTTTTTTTTCTGAAATTTGATCAGCAAAACCAACTGCAAGAAGCAAAAGGTGAGGTTTGAAAACTTTGTGTACAAAAGATGGCATAAGGTTTCCATTTGGAATAGTGAAATGATTCTAACGAAGGGGGAAACAAATGGCGTGGAGGTACAAACAAGGAAATTGTGACCTCTTTGAGCGTGATACCGTCCTCTCTACTGACTCCCATAACTGCATATGATACCAAAAAGATTTGGATTAGGTTTTCTTTTTTGCTTTTCCTTTTTTTCACCCTCTCCTCTCCTCTGCAGCTCTGCTTGTTAGTATTTGAATAGTACTAACTCTGGCTTGAGTTGTTAAAAGAGGGTGAAAAAAAAAAAAAAAGCAGTCCTTTGAGGTTTCTCTAGCTGATTCTTGGAGATTTTGCTTTTTGTGATTCTCTGCAGCATTATATACACCACCACCAACAACGAGAGCAACAACAACACCAGCTTCAGCTTCAGCTTCTTCAGGAGCAGCCAGACCCGCAACAGCTACTCTGGAAATGTTCCCTTCTTGGCCAATCAGATTCCAACAAGCCACCACTGTACTTCCCCTCTTCTGCTTCATCTCCCTTTGACCATCTCCTCTTCTTATTTTTTTTTTTTTAAATTATAAAAAAGGAAATAAAAAGTAAAGAAAGGCCTTTCAACTGTGGCTGTGGTGTGTTGTATAAGTAACAAGACAAGTCCTCTCTTCTAAGTTCTAGCTTAGTATGAAAAAGATGTTCCAATCTTAAACTTGCAGGGGAGTTCAAAGTCACAGGGGAGTAGCGATTCAGAATCAGCATTAAACACAATTTCCACGAGTAAAACGGAGACCCATTTGGAGTCTGAATCTCCCATCAGCAGTAGAAAGTCACCATTAAACCAAGAAATGGCGAGTATTGACAGTTGCAGAGCAGGCCCATCACAAGCCACTATCCCCACCAAGCAACCAATTGACAAGGTAACAAAAATTTTTCTTCTTGCCTTTTTTTCTTACTTGTGTTTTCTTCTTTTTTTTTCATGGGAAAAAGAGGAATCTTTTTAAAGGGCTCAAATCCCAAAACACCCAGATGATTAATGAAAGGACCGGTAATTTTAATTTTTTTTAATCAGCTTATGATCTTTCTGATCGATAGATGAAATCCGTCTCACAAACTTTTGTTTTTCCTAAAAAAATGAATGAAAAGATTTTCTCTCCACAAGAAAGAAAAAGGTGGAATCTTTACGGTATTTCCACTGTTCCCACTCTCTGTTTACCATTTTCATTTTACACTTTGGTAGTATTTTTCTAATTTAAATACCAGGATTTCTTATTAAATTACCACCACTACTACTACAAACAAAACAAATACACCAAAAAGGCACTCATCTTATCCACAAATCTTTTACCTATAATCTATAATCTTTGAGGCTAATAATAATATCCTTTTCTTATCAGAATGTTTTATCTGACAATAACTTTAACCTGTTCATCGTTAAAAAAGGGGATATTGCTCCTGAGGCCCACATCTTTAAGCTGTAACTTCAAGAGATGTTTTGCACATCAAAATGGTTTCAGCTATCTCTAAATACTCATTTTCCTAATCCTGCTTTTACATTGAAATTAATGAAATCTAATTATTGCAAGACATTGAATTTAAGTTCCTAAGCCACGGAAACTTCCATCTTTGCAGAGGCAAGGTGGTACCAGATCGGGGAAAGTGCTAGACGCTAAGGTCACACACAAATCATAATTTTTCTTCCTTCTTTAGCATTTGTTTTTTCTTGCAAGGTAAATTACTTTCTCACTTTGTATGCTTTACAGACGGTCAGACGTTTGGCTCAAAACAGAGAAGCTGCAAGAAAGAGCCGGCTCAGGAAAAAGGCATGATATTCATTTTTAAAATATCTTAACCAAAAATTAATGCTGTAAAATATGAAATATTGAACTGGGAAAATCTCTTTGATTTAGGCCTATGTACAACAGCTAGAAAGCAGTAGGATCAAGCTAGCTCAACTAGAGCAAGACCTTCAAAGAGCTCGAGCACAGGTTCTTCAACTTCTTCTAATCATCTTTTGTAAATTTGTTTTTTTTTTCCCGTAAAAAACTGTAATTATCTGCCATCACACTCTAATTTTTCCTAATTGGATTTAACAGGGTTTATTCTTGGGTGGAGGTGGTGGTGCCCCTGCAAATATTAGTTCAGGTAAATGCTCACAAAACCACAATTTATTTAATCTATTTCTTTAGCTAATGAACACATAGATCAGGAGTTAATATATATATTTTTCCGCAAGATTTCGGGTTTGCATTTGACTCGTGATGTACCGTGTATTGCATTGCTTCTTATTAATTAAGCTTCCTTGGCGCTCTAATTATTTGTAAAAATTGTGAGATACTAACAAAATATGCTAGTTGATAGAGTCGTATATATTCGGGAATTAATATTCTTCATGAATGTAGACCCCCAGCTTAAATAATGTGCATTAATTATGTCTAGATTAATTTAGTATCATTTTGGTCAAATGTACAACAATTATTCTAAACAAAACATTATTTTTCATACAGTATTGAAGTAGTTGGCCTATTTTCTAAAACTCTAGTTCAAAGCTGACCGTATAATTTAAATCAACTTGATTGTATTGCTTGTTTTTGTTGTTCTTCATACATATAATCAACAAGGCCAATTTAAAATGTTTTGTTAAAAAAAACATGGTACATTGTTTATATTTCGGAACAGTTTGTTCAGTAAGATTGTGATGTTTGTAAGTTGGTAAATTGTTGATTGTGTTGTGTGTATGCAGGAGCTGCAATGTTTGACATAGAATATGCAAGATGGTTAGAAGATGATCAAAGGCACATGACGGAGCTAAGAGCTGCATTACAAGCACATCTATCTGATAGAGATCTTCAAGGGATTGTGGATGCCTATATCAGCCATTACGACGACATCTTCCGCCTCAAAAGCGTGGCTGCCAAAACCGACGTCTTCCACCTCATCACCGGAACTTGGACGTCTCCTGCAGAGCGCTGCTTCCTCTGGATGGGCGGCTTTCGCCCTTCTGACCTCATCAAGGCAGGTTTCCAAATCCCTTTCGTATACCATTTCTTACTAGCAGTTTCTAAACATTAATATATATATTATTATGTATGGTATGGTATGGGCAGATGCTGACAACTCAATTAGATCCATTGACCCAGCAGCAGATAATGGGAATATACAGCCTTCAGCAGTCATCTCAGCAGGCAGAAGAGGCTCTGAGTCAAGGCTTGGATCAGCTTCAGCATTCTCTCGTCGACACCATCGCTGGCACCACCGTCGCTGATGGCATGCATCAAATGGCCGTTGCTCTTGGCAAGCTCTCCAACCTTGAAGGCTTTGTTCGTCAGGTATATATGTAATTACTTGTATATCTTCATTCTAACTCCAGCATCATTAATTACTTGATTTCAATTTTGCTTTAGCTTCAAGGCCGAAATTCAATCTGTTTATTAACTCCTAATCCAACTCTTTGGAAGATTATCATACAAATTAATGTCCATCTCTTTGGTATTGACGCACCAACAACTACAAATGTAATTGACTTTATTGGCACCCTGGCTTCTCTCTTGTAGTCAACTAGCTAGATTAACTTTCAGAACTTGAGATTTTTAACTTATAACCCTACCTACCCGTGTTATTTGGGAGGGGGGGTTTGGTGCAAAGGAAAAGTCCAAATAGAGGTTGAATTGCCAGCAGGGTTGGATTGAGGGTTGTTTGATGTACCCTTTTCTTCTTCAATTCTTTTCTAATAAGGTAATGTCATTTTCAAACAATGTGTTTTCTTGAATGTGACTTACATATCCTTTCAAATAAATTCATCCCCATCAGTATATATACATGTCCACATCCATCCATATTTAATATAGACCATGTCTCTGTCTAATTATGAAATTCTTCAATCTCAAAGGGTATGCGTATGAATTTCGCATAACATTATTATATAAAGTCAAAATCTGATCCTTTTGACAAATGTGTAATTTGACCTTATGATTGCAAGTGTCCAAGAAAAGATTGAAATTAAGACAAATTTTGGAGTTGCTACACATTGATCATTTTAATTAATATATTTGTTTGCCTTCGTAACAACTAGGGTATATACGTGACAACACACTTGTGCCATATGAAACGTACATTTGTATGCGAACATTAATTAATAATTACTGTATCCTCAAATATATGCTATCATCCTTTTAGCTAGTTCTTGTATTACCCAAGTATTTTGTTATCATGATAATTATCATAACCATATGTTTTGTTTATTGTATGCGTGTAGGCTGATAATTTGAGGCAGCAAACGTTACACCAACTGAGCCGAATACTGACAGTTAGACAGGGAGCAAGGTGTTTTCTGGTGATCGGAGAGTACTACAGTCGCCTTCGTGCATTAAGCCATCTTTGGGCATCTCGTCCCAGAGAGTAAGTTAATCTATTTTAATTTTATATATATGCACACACATATACCACCAATTCTTCATTATATACATGTTCTCATTTTAGACCATAGTTTTCATTTATAAAAATTGGGTGGACATGTATATATATGTGCAGGGGCTTGATGGGGGAGGAGAATATTGGTTGTCACACGACTGATCTGCAGATGGTGCAGCCCAGCCACTTCTCACCCTTCTGAATATTTCAGCACCAACTTAAGACCAATTGAAACTAAGGGCTTAATTTGTCTTATCAAGGATAGATTATGATGTATTTACGTGGAGCGTGGTGCATTAATTATATTAGAGATGTCGAGGATAGAGTTTTCAATATGTTATCATTTCATATGGTTTATCCATTTTACTTGTAAATTAATCACAAGAAAGCTTTATCTTTCTCCTTGGTTCAAATACAAAACCAACAGATCGATTGAAGATTCTCGCTAAAACATGCATCTAGTATAAGCATACCGTTAGTATATATGTACATCATCAAATACGAAGAATGATCTCTAGTTTCTGATTTCTTAGACCCGAATCTTTGTAATATTAGGAACGATTGTTCTCTGTATCCTCTTTTGTTGCATTTCTTAAAGATCATCCGTTGTGATGATTTAGGTTGGCCCTGTTCTTTTAGGGAAGCCTAATGTTTGCCTTGTAATGAGCTACTAGCTCATTGTTTCAAAAAAAATCCGTCTTTATTAAGTATTTAAATTTGCCAAATTATTTATAAAAATAATGTTGTTTGCAAATTTATACAATTTTTTTTAAGACGAAATTCAAATTTCGAGTGTAACGAAGAGAGCCGTTATTTTTTAAAAAAATTCTATGGATTTTCTTCTATAAAATATCGACATATTACACATATGTCCATTGAAGCTACATTGGAAGAGACAATCACAAGCGGGGATGGTGTGTATTCTTGTCTTTTCCAAGAGGAACATATTGGGTTCATATGGGACAATGAATTAGCTGAGTTTTACATTTGAAAAGACCCCTCCAATATGGGACAATGAGCCATGTTGTCTACTTGAAGAAGTCGAACGCCAATCAGCTAAGATCATCACGAATGCACCATCATTTTCAGTGTTGAGTTTTAAATAAGAGGCCATTGAAAATTCAACAACCATGTTCTTATTTGTTGATCCTTTTGGTACCTCATCATCAAAGTATCCCTATTAGGAGTATTAGCCCACCATTTCTTTCCTCCTATATAGCCATGGAGTTCTTGTCTTGTACTTGTTCTCTTTATAAGTTTGAATTACGACAAATTGAAGACAAGTGGGGAAGAAGGATGAAATCAATATAAGGTCACTTAGAGATCAATTTGAAAGGCGATCAATGCACCAAAAAGGGAATCAAGCCGAAGAATTTTCAAAACTTTGAAGATCTCGTCAAATTTGGATAATCATTAGTAAAGTGGCAATAACTTTGGCTACAAAATTGATCTTAATTTCATTTAAATATCTACAAATTCATAGTTTATGTCGAGTTGAAAGTCTAATGAAGAAGGTTAAATCGTTTTTATTGAGCCATGAACAAGCGCATACAAGATTTGATAGCATTTGTCATCATATTATTTAGATTAGAATAAGTTTTTTTTTTTAGAACTTCATGTTATCTTCTTAATTATTATCTTTAAGATTAGTTCTATTTTATTGGTACTAGTGAACTAAGAGCTACTAGGGATGGTCATGGACATCTTTGTTGCTTTCACTTCTTTTGCAAGTTACGTCCTGATATGTTGTAGTTTTATACAGCATAACTATGACTTTTTAGTACACTTTTGCATGGAGTTTTAGATCTTTTAGGAACTTTATTGAAGATTTGGACTGAAGACCGAAGACCCAGAGTTACAGTTTTTAGAGAGTTGTGACCTGCTAAAGGCCACGATCGTTGGTGTCATTGGCCGCAATCGCGGTTAACATAACGTAACTAAACAATGCAATTCTGAAGGTCGCGATCGCGGTTATACCGGCAGTGATCGCGATTGTCACCGCCTTGTAAGGTCAACATGGTCAAGGCCGCAATCACGGTCACCCAAAACGACGCTTGCGGCTCATTTGGGCTTCTCATGCGCGAGGATCTTCCGAGCTTATCTTTACTTGTTTTATATTATATCTTTCCTTTTTCAGTTTTTACTAGTTCATAAGACCTTTTAGCTAGTTGTATTTTGGATCTTTACCTTTTATTATTATATACTCTCTTTTCCCTTGTTTTGAGAGAGAATCTATAGAACATATAAAATTGTCCCTCAATGGGCAAATAAATGCTCAACTTTTTGTTTGAACTTAATTTCCTAATGGGCATATACATTTGACCTTCTACAATCAGCATTTTAATAGCACTCCTTTGAGCTTATAATTTTCTTACAATCCTTTGAACTTCCTTCTTCAATGTCGTGACAACACGCTTTTGAACTTCCTTTTTCAATATTGTAATAATAACATGTCAATCATTCAATCTTTTGAATTTCCTTCTTCAATGTTGTAATAGCATATAAATCAATCAACCTTTTACCTTCCTAACCACCAGAGCATGTACATTTCATCTATTCATAGAAGTCAGCAAGCAACCAACAATCGGTTGTCCTTTCATCTTGAGAGCCAACTTGCACATGAATTTGAAGAAATAATATAGGTAACATTTTTCTCCCATATTAACACTTCTTGCTTCCATTTTACTTGAATTAATTAACAAATACCATAAAAAATGAATCCGTCCAACGGACGGATAAAGCCATGTATTCCTACATCCATGAGCGAATATCATGGGGCGCATACTCTCTTTTCGAGTGTGTCATTTGCCAAGGACTAAGGTAGAATCATTAGAACAAACAAAACAGACTAGGGAGAAAAGAACGTTTATACTTAAAAAGTTCTTGGCTAGGAATTTTATTTGAGAAAACAAAAGAATACAAAAAAGGTGCTTATTCTAACAACTCTAGCCTTAGCTTAACATCCACGCAAGGAGCCTTCGACAAAGGACCAACTGCCGACAGTTCCACGGTCGCAGCTCGAAAAGCCGCGGGCACGGTCAACAGTGCAGCGGTCGCGGTCGATAATTCCGCGGTCGCGGTTTTTCCTTTTAAGGAAAAATCTCTTCAAATGAGCGACATTCCAAGTCCAGGGGACATCTCTCCCGTCGAGACTTTTCAACTTATATGCTCCCCACCTATACGCTGCAGTCACTTGATATAAACCCTCCCAATTTGGGCCGAGTTTGCCTTCTACAAGTTCCCGTGCGCTTCATATGATCCATCGAAGTACTAGGTCACCGACTCAAAGAGTACGGTATCTCACACGTTGAGCTATGACCCGTTTGGCTACCCCTTCGTAAGCTGCAAGACGCACAACTGCAATATCTCGGCATTCCTCGGCAAAGTCGAGGTGGGTGGAGAAAGCTCGATTATTCTCTTCATGCTCAAACAACGTTGTTCTCAACATCGGTAAGCCGACCTCTAGCGGTATCACCGCTTCTGTGCCATAAGCTAGGGCAATAGGCGATTCCCCAGTCGATCTACGCGGGGTGGTACGATAGGCCTATAGCACAGCTGGCAATTCTTCATCCCATCTTCCCTTGGCTCTCTCAAGCATTTTTTGAGCCCTTCAACGATCACTTTGCAATATTCTTTGAACTTTTCATTGTTGAATTGAGTTCCATTGTCAGAAATAAGAGCAAACGGGATGCCAAAACGTGTGATAATGTATTCCCAAATGAATTTTTGTGTGTCAGAATCACGGATATTTGCTAAGGGTTTCGCCTCCAACCATTTAGTGAAGTAATCTATGGCAGTGATAAGATAATGCACATTCCCAGGCGCTCTGGGAAAAGGAGCGACAATATCAAGACCCCATTGTGCAAAAGGCCATGGACTAGTCAAAGAGCGGAGGTCTTCAGTCGGCATATGTAAAATTTTGGTAAACCTTTGACACTTGTCACAATTTCTGATACGTGATTGCCTCGGAATCCTCCTTGATAATCTCGTATATGACCCACACGATCCCGATCTTGCCTTGTAATGGGTGGAGGCAAAACCCTATAAAGCTTTCAAATCAGATTTCTTCTTGTGTAAGTAATAACAAACTGAATTGAATGAATGAAATTGAAGAACCGAGCAGATTGATAGAACAATTCAGCTTGATAGTTCAAACGGAATGGCTCTAACGCTAAATCCGAACGATTAACTAGTTTGATCTTTAACAATCATAACTAGAACAATCTAATTGAATAAACCACAAATCAGATTCGAACAAGAAGAGTGAGAATTCGGATTGTATGATGATCGATCGAATGAACTTGGAAGCATAGACAACTCGTTATTTTTGGGCCCAAGTGATAGATTAAACCAATTTTGGTTTAATCTCTCTCAATCTGATTTTTATTAATGAAAAACCAAAGTATAAATAGTAGAATACAAGAGTCTTCCTTGGAGAGCAAGCAAGAGGCATGGCCGGCCCTAGAGGGGTATAATTGGCCTTTACTTGCTTCCCAAGATATAATAAAATATCTATAATAAATCTATCTAGATCTCCCTTAAATAAAATAAATCATGGCTGATTTATTTACTTAAGGAAAATATCCTAAAATATCTAACAACTTAAAAATATCTATAACAACCAGGAGAGAGAATATTCAACCAACTAACATAAGCCTATTGATTGAATTTCTCTACATTATTTAAATAAAACACGCCTATCATAAATAAATAAAAATAATGATATTTTCTCTATTTAGAATGGTCAAGTCAAAGAGTTGACTTTGACCTATATACCAACTTATCTCACCCGGTTACTTACTAAATTCAGCTCTAAAGTGAGACAAGCCAATACATGTTTCTAAATAAAGAAATAAGTGATTTTCGGCCCATATAGTTTAATCCATGGAATCCGGGCTCAATTGATGTCGAATGCACGAGACCGACTTCATCTTGCTTGGCTCTTCTATAACCGTTGCCAATCGAACCAAGATTGTTGTTGTGCCTTAAGCAATCTTCTTAGCTCGACTCCTTGTGATTGGTCCGTCAAAAGGCACTCGAATCAACTCATCGACGTCGGTAGGAGACATGGATGGCTTCACTGCATCACTTAGTCACATAAACTCGGCGTCTCTCTACATGTAAGTCCACCAATATCCTTGAGAACGAGCTCGGAATGCTAAAATACAACCTCCGGCATGCATTCCGCATATGCCTTCATGAATCTCATATAATAAAGGCTCATCCTTTATTGGGGGCACGCATCTCAAGTTTGGCCCAGAAAAAGATCGATGGTATAAAATCTTTTCTGGTGACAACCAAAATCTATGAGCCCTTAAGCGAACTTTCCTTTCCTCGGCGATATCTGATGGTAAGATGTTCTCATCCAAGTAACATATCAAGGGCGTTTGCCAACCGAGATCATCATCAGTCGCGACCTTTGCTGAGGTGATTTCCACGGTTATGCTTGAGGCGCAGATTGCTGGGCATCCCGACACTTCAATCTGAATTGATGTCTTGAGCGTATCTCTTGAACAAGCAGCCAAAGTTGCTAAAGCATCAACAAACTTGTTTTGATCGTGCGATCCTTTTTCAAGTTCACAATGCTCAAATTCTTTTAGCATGGCTCTCTCGCCTTCCCCATGTATCTGAGCATCCTTGCACCTTTGGCTTCATAATGCCCCAACACTTGGTTAACAATGAGCTAAGAATCAGAGAAGACAAGTAATCTGGTCACTTCAGTACTAGCTGTCGTTTCTAATCCGAGTATTGATGCTTCATACTAAGCCTCGTTGTTAGACGCATCAAAGCCGAGTTGGACAGCCAATTGTAGTGCTTCTTCAATGGGTGATGAGAGCATAATTCCGACTCCGGACCCTTGATTATTACTTGCACCATCAATCTCAAGAACCCACTCTCAGTTTTCTACACTCGGAGAAGGATCCGCGATCGCGGCAAGTGGGGCCGCGACCGCGGTCCTGTTCGACTGAGAATCCGACGATTTTAGAGAGCAAACCACGACCGCGGCGTGGTCGACCGCAACGTCGGTTTCTCCGGCTATGACCGTGGCTGCACTGGCCGTGCCCGCGGTCTCTTGAGAAAATTCCGCTATGAAATCCGCCAGCACTTGTCCTTTAATGGCGGTCCGGGGCATTTCCTCAATGTCATATTGCCCCAATTCCACAGCCCATTTAGCAGCCCATCCCGCGAGATCCGAGTTGGAGAGGAGTGCTCGAATAGGATAGGTCGTAATGACTTGGATTGGGTGCTCTTGGAAATAATGATTGAGTTTACGAGATGTCGTAACCAAAGCCAATAACAATTGTTCCATAGGTGAATATCTCGTTTCAGTGTCAAGCAGCGTTTTGCTAGTGTAATAAACTGGCCTTTGATTCACACCCTCTTCTTTAATCAAGACTACGCTAACTGCTCAAGGAGACGCGACTAGATAAAGCTTCAAGGTGTCTCCTTTATTAGGCACTGTCAAGATTGGGGGGATTACAAGTAAGCCTTCAATCTTTGCAAGCTTCTTCACACTCTTGGCTCCATTCAAAAGATCAGCCTTTCTTTAACGCTTTGAAGAATGATTGACACTTGTCAGAGGACCGACTAATGAATCGATTGAGAGCCGTTGCCATTCCTGTTAGCCTTTGTACTTCTTTGATATTTTTAGGGCTCACAATGGTGTCAAGGGCTCGAATCCGATCTGGACTTGCTTGAATTCCTCGGCGAGTAACGAGGTGCCCCAAGAACTTGCCTGACCCAACCACAAATGCGCATTTTGTGGGGTTAAGCCTAAGTCTGGATGCTCTTAGGATGTCGTAAACATCCTGAAAGTCTTCTAGATGGGATGATGCCCTTTTACTCTTGAAAATCTGATCTGGACTTGCTTGAATTCCTCGGCGAGTAACGAGGTGCCCCAAGAACTTGCCTGACCCAACCCCAAATGCGCATTTTGTGGGGTTAAGCCTAAGTTTGGATGCTCTTAGGATGTCGAAAACATCCTGAAAGTCTTCTAGATGGGATGATGCCCTTTTACTCTTGACTACCATGTCATCAATATAGGCCTCAACGGTTTTTTCCGATCTTTTGGCTAAACAATTTGGTGACTAGTCGATGAAAGGTTGCCCCGGCATTCTTTAACCCGAAAGTCATTACATTGTAGCAGAATATCCCTTGGGGAGTAATAAAGTTTGTCTTTTCTTGATCATCTTCATGCATCGGGATTTGATGGTAACCCCGATATGCATCTAGAAAACTCATGCGCTCATGGCCTGATGCAGCATCCACTAGTTGATCAATTTTTGGAAGTGGAAACAAATCATTTGGACAAGCCTTATTGAGATCAGTAAAGTCCACACAGACCCTCCAATCTCCCATCTTTTTCTTGACTACGAGGGTATTTTCTAGCCAAGTTGGATACCACGCCTCTCTTATGGCATTAGCCTCTTGTAATTTCTTTACTTCAGCAATCACAACTTCGGTATGCTGGATAGAGGACCGTCTTGTTCGCTGTACGATTGGCTTTGCGTCAAGGTAGACGTTTAACCTGTGACAATTAGGACTCAGGTCTATTCCAAGCATATCATACGGGCTCCAAGCGAAGACTTCGTGATTACTTCCCAATAGATGTGTGATAGCCAAAAGTTCATTACTTGAGAGGTTTGTGTAACACCCCTATTTTACAACATTGGGTGTTACCGCCAGTGACCTCAGACTTTACCGTCCAAAGTCACCCAAGGCTTTTAGAATGATATAGAACAATTAAAATGCGGAATAAAACATAATACATAACGAGAAAAGGTGCTCCCGAAGGAGACTTGGTTCTTACAAAACATCTTACATTGTTTTCAAATATAAAGTTGTTCGGAATTGAAACGCACAACATACTTGTCCTTGAAACATAATAAAACTAAAGCAAAATGATAGAAAAGGTACATCTTGAAATCCTTGTTCTTCCTTCGTCTTCACTTCACTTCACGTCTTGCTGGGGTTCCTAGATTCTGACATAATTCGCGAGGGGCGATAGAATGCCAGGCAAACATGCGGAAAAGAAGAATTAGTCTAAGAGACTAAGCAAGCGGGAAGGGAGCTTCCCGAGGGTATTTTGGGAATTTCAAATACTATCGAAAAAGATATTAGGGTTGTGTTTACGATGGGCTATATGATAAAGCTTGTTTATGTGGAGCTTTGAGGGTTCGAATGAGAGTATATCTTTAGAGCAAGATAACTCGATGAGCAATAGAAGAACTACTAGATTGTAGACTTCTTTAGGATTTCGAAAGAATGTTGGGAACGTTCATTTATTCATACAAGTGAAAACCTCTCGCGCCCTGAGCGGACCGAGAGCCGGATCGATCATTTGAGACCGGTCCGGTTTTGGTGTCTTAAGTGTGCACTCGCACTTATCTTATATAGTGACGAAAAATATTCGACTTTATTAATGAATTTTAATAGAGAGTGGTGGGACACGGATATTCCGAGCCACCCGAAGGAGAACTATCAATTCTCCGGCACTTAGCTAGAGTGCCGCACAATCCCTCCTTGCAATCGGAGCGGATGGAGATCATGATCCCGAAAGTCGTATGGACGTACGACTTAGTAAGGTTATATAGAGGTGTCGGCTAACCCGCACCCCTTTCTAGTTTATTCAAAGTAAATCTCTGAGCGAGACCACAAGTAATCAAGATAATAACCACACTAGCATATATAATCCTATTACGAGAATATAAAGCAACTATGCTAACAATGGGTCGTTATATCTAGCATTCGATATTTCCTAGGTTCATTTTTTTATTGAGGCATACAAGTCGTTCCCAACATCGAGAAATATCATGTAGACGGATATAAAAGGGCACAAGGGGAAATTCCACTTGCCTTAGCGTAACGGTTTGTTACGAACGAGCTTTGACGAACTTAGGCGATTTCCCACTACGAGCGAGGATTCCGACCTATCGACACGGAAATTTGCGAAAGGCTTAAGTCGTGATTTTCCTCCCAAGGTTTGGATTATCTCTTATAATATTTTATAAGAGAGTTTGAGATTCTAAATTATTATAATAATAATTTAGAAAGTTATTTTCCTTAAAATAATAATATTCCTTTTATTATTATTTTGGTTTCGTAATATCCTTATTATTCCGTAAAACCTTTATTAAAAATAATTATTGAAATAATTATTGAAAATTATCCTTTTTACTTATTTATGATAATAAACTATTACTTTTAAATTTCTAATTATTCTTGGATGGACCTTAGAATATTATCACCCTTATCTAGAATACTTTATTAATAATATTTTATTAATAGAATTACATTTACTTACATAATTCACATTAAGTAAAATTGTCATGCTTATAATCCCTCTACATGGAAGTTTTCCATAATTAGAATTTTCTAATTTATTTATAAAGTAGCTTACTAAAATTAGATTAATCTTACTTATTGTATTCCTATAGACCTTTTATGTTATATAGTTTGTGGAATGTCTTTGATCATAGCTTTTAATATCCTCATGACTTGTAACATTATACTTTTGACTCATAATATCCTACTTTATATTTATAATTTATTATTATAATATTATAGTTTATAAAATAATATCTTCTCTATAATTAGAAGATTTCTTTCATGCAAGTCATCCTTATGCTATAATAATCTCCTAGAATATTTCTAATATCTTACTTGATATTTTTATCCTAAAAATCATGTCTTGTTCTAAATTTCTACACCTAGAGATTATAAAAAATATGTTTTTCTTATAGAAAAACTTAGTAATATTTCCATTATTAGTATCATATTTTATAACTAAAAATACCATGCTATCATATATTATTATTTTTTTTTATAATATCCTAATACTAACTCATATCTTGTAATGACTTTCAACCATAAAGATGTGCTAAAAACTATTTTCATTGTGTAGAGAATTTATTTTATAAATCTATTTATTATAAACAACTTTTTATTATTATAACTTCTATAAATTGGTCATGCAATAGTTTTTATCTACTTGGGACTTTGTTATAAATTTCATATATGAATGATAATAGTTTTATTTAATAATCCTTTTATTTCTAAGAACATATAATATGATAACACCTTTTGTATAAGACATGCAAATAGTTTCTATCAATAAAGTCTTAAATTAATAAATCCCTTTTATCTAGTTCTATTTTCTTTAATTCATTAAAATAAAATACAACCAAGTTAATATATATATATATATATATATTTTTTAAACAGAATCTTCATATATATAAAAAATCATCTATATTATTCTTATAATTTATTAGAATTTATTTAATATCTTGCCAAAATTATCTCCTTTTATTACTTCACATGCATGTTAGTTTTATTCAATTTAATTAAATAAATATCATATAAATGTGAAAAATATTTTTAAAATAGATGTTAATTAACATATAGGTCGGGAAATTATACCGAGTGAAAACGATAGCGGAGAGGGCACGGATTTCGAGGTGGTTGGCCCACACCTCATTTCTTTCTTCCCAAGTGAAAAAAAAATCAGCATAACTAGCCAACTTCGCCGGTGTTCTACGTCGTCGTCGGAAGGCCAATGGGGGCGATTCAAGCGACAGTCGGTAGCTGGAAACCCCCTCTACCAAATGTTGGCAACGGCTCGGGCTAAGGTGGATTGAAGGCGGCGTACGGTGGTCGGGAACTTCGGTCGTCGCCAGCCCGTTCTCTTGGAGTGGGTCGAAGTTGGTCGTCGAGGTAAGTTCGCTCCGTCCTAGCGGCGACACCAGTAAAGGGGTGGGGAAGAAAGTTGCTACAGCTGAAACCTCTCATCCCCCTCTTTCTATTGTTGGCAAAAAGTCCGGAAAAGGATGTGTAACGAAGGCGTACGAGCCTGAAGAAAATCGCTCGTCACCAGCCCGGAAAGCCCGAAAACTGCACATAGTCGACTGGTTTGGATGCATTTTTGGCTCGGTTTTTGTGGTGTTTGTGCCCAATTGATTGAGGGGTTTTGTAGGCAATTACTTCATCTACATTTAGGGACTTGAATCACACAATTTGGTTGAGAAACGAGCTCGAAATCGGTCTTTGAAGATCATGCACCACTAGTGCAAAAATCTGGAATTGTTTTTGGGTAAAATTCAGCATTTAAGTGGGGAAGAAGAATCTGAATTTTTTGTGGTATTTAGGGGACGAAAAATGGGAGAAGAGAAAGAGATGATGTGCTCTTCTAGCTTTCACAAGTACCCTTTAAATAGGTGAATTAGAGGGTTGAACAAAAGGGGAGAAAGGAGGCCATTGGTGAGGGTGGAGCTCCTTTAAATAGGCAAAGGAGTGCAACTTGGTGATCCATGGCAATGGCCATCAACCAATGAAGAAGAAGGAGATGGAAGTAGATTGGTCAAGAGTGTGCTAGTTTTATGGTGATGAGATGATGATGCAACAAAGTTGGTCTTGCAAGCCAAGGGAGGAAGAAGAAGCATGCAATGGTGAAGTGTCAAATCAAGTTGACTTGTTTGGAGAAGAAGAAGAGAACTATTGTTATAAATTTAAAGGAGTGGGGTAAATTGCAAGAAAGTTCACTTGGTCTAGCGGAATGGAGAGGGGGGCGTATGGAGGTGGAGTGCAAGAGATCTCGGGTTCAAATCCCGGCTCTTGCATTCCTTTTTACAAAGCTTGTAAATTGTATTTTTAGGCCTTTGTGTAATTTATTTTATGGAATAAATTCAATTTCTAAAAGACCTTATTTTTGTCTAATGCTCTTCTTATTAAATTACCTCACTTTATTAATCTATACCCCTCAAGTTATTTTATTGAATTTTTATCTATTTTAATTTTTCTTGCTAATCTCTTTCAAAAGAAAATAATAGAAGTTAATTTGATATTTAGAAATTCTCCCTTTTTAATTAGAGAAAAAAAATAATTGATAATAATTATTATATTATAAAAAGCTTGGAACATCGCGGATATTACAGTTTGCCCCAACGAAAAAATTATTTTCGGGCTCACCACCTACGACAGAGATCTCTTGAAGTTCATCAATAGACTTTTGAGTTGGTTCCGAGCCTATGTTGGTGAAATCAAGAGTCTCATGTCGTTCCGAGAGGTTTTCAACCTCAGACAAGCCGCGGTCGCGGTTCGGGGGTCTTGAATCACTGTCAAGGACTCTGCGCTCGCGGTCGGTGTTGGTGATTTGTGTAAAGTCATCAAATCCTGTTGAGAGAATGTTGAGGTTAACAAGTCATAAGGATAATGCCGATTGAGAAATTGACATATATGGTTTGCCATGATATGATAAAGAGAGTTTGTCATGTATAGAAAAGATCCAAAGTAAAGGCATACCAACGTCGAGGAATGAAGCCTCATGTGCCACGACATTAGGTGAGGGCGCGCCTTGAAGGTGTCGTCACTCGATAGTGGCACGGTGCATCAGCATGATGCAAGGGCTTGGCGCGCCTAGTGCTCGATCTTGAGGTTCGAGACTCGACAGGTTGGGGCACGCCTTTATGCTAGGTTTTGAGGTTCAAGTATCGGTTGTTGGGGCGCGCCTATGGTGATACGATGGCACAGCCAAGGCTGCATGAGGCTAGCGACACACAAAGTTGGTGTGCGATGGGTATGCGACGCGCCTAGGGCTAAGGCACAAGGCGTCGAGTGGTTGCGATTGAGCTAAGGTATGGTTTCGATCTTGTTATACGAGTCTTATAGCTTTGTGCATATTCTAATGAAGTTAGGAAGCTTAACTTAAGCTTGGTGAATGGTTTAAACAAGAACCAAAGCTTGAGTTTAGCTTGGCACATAGCTATGTATGCTAGAAAGGAGTATTGAAGCTTCATACTAGCTTAGAGTTAGCTCTAGAAGCTTGAACAAGCTCTTGATTCAAATTATAAGCTTTGTAAGAAGCTCATGTTGCTAGGGATTAGCTCATGGAAGCTCAAACTAGCTCAAGCAAGCTCAAGTAGCTTGAAAGTCAGCTCAACGAGCTAAAACGCAGCTCAAGCCATCTCAACTAGCTAAGGGCCAGCTACACTAGGTAAGTGACCTAGCTAGGTGTGGGCCTTGGTGGGCCTGCCCATGGTGCGCGCATGTGGGCTGGTTGGGCCGCATGCTTGGACACATGGCATTGGCCTCATGCTTTGCTTTTGGGCCGAGGCTTTCGGCTTTTTGGATTGGATTTCAAGGTGTATTTTTGGGATTTCTCTTGGGCCATTCTAGGCTGGATTGAGACGCCTTTTGGACTCCATGAGGGGCTGCATGTGGACGCCTATGATGACAAGGAAAGAGAAGGAGGAAGTTGCAACCTCTTTTCCCTAAAATCACTCTCGACCTCTCCTTTGTACAACCGAATTGTAACCGCCACTTTGGGCAGTTTTTGGACAGATTTCGACTCCTATTTAAAGAGGAAAATGTCGTCCATTTGGAAGCATGAAAGACACACGAAAAATCAGTCTTGAGTCCACACAAATTCGGTGAAGGAAAACACGTGTAGTCGACAAAAGGCTAGGCATCGTTTGAGTGAGTTTTCACGAGTGAATCAAACACAAGTGTGCTTATCATGGATCGATCTTCAAGAGTGAAGAAGGAACCTCAAGAGGCGTTGGAAGAAGGTTTCGTTCGAGTGAAGGATGAACCACAAACGTCTTGGGAAGAAGACTTTGTTCAAGTGAAGAATGAAGAAGAGTCATTGAATTCGAACAAGGTACGTTCATTCTAAAAGATGTGTCTTGCCAACACGTCTATTGCCTTATTTGGTACGTTTTATCCCACAATGATATTGTGTAAACCCTTGGCATGGAATAGGGGCAATATGCGTTGAAGGAAAGATCGATTTAATCGTTCGACTCGTAGCCTTTATCCAAGTAACTTAATAAGATGTTTAAGTTGGTGGATGGTGATTGCCTTAGGGCCTACACCCAACGAGACTACCCTTCGGGGTCTACTCACGAGATTACCTTGCGAGGTCTACTCAAACCGCCTTGTATGTACAAGGTCGACTTTCACTTCAACTTAACAATACGAATATGCTTTCGTTTGCTTAACATACCCTAAAAACACAACAGTCAGTCCCTTGGTTTGTTTCCGCGATCACACGTGATTGATCAGGCGATCCCTGATCATCGCCGCTTGTGCGATCCTTGCTTTTGGCCCGGGGGTCTCCCGACCTCGTTACGCCTGGGTTCTTTCTCTTCAGAGATTGATTATCATGTGTTTCGTGATCAAGTTTTCGCTTTCGGGTTTCAAGGCACGCTCCCGACCCCGAACCATCAAACGTTGAACGATTTTCGATCTCGGAAATTATTAGGGTTTGATCATCCGATCGAAAATCGGACTTCACTCGATCGCACCGCTGGCCGCGGTCGCGGTTTCCCGATCCGCGATTGCGGAGTGTTGAACCGCGGTGGTGGGCCTGCTCGACTAGGGTGTCGCGATTGGTTTCGCGAACCGTGCCCTAGTGTTTTGAAATACATGTTTCCCATTAATGCAATTGCGATCGAATCCATTAATGCAATTGCGTGGATCGATTACTCGTTTCCCACAGATGGCGCCAATAGTTAGTGCACAAAAATTTCGTCTTCAATGCACTAATTGAATGCTCCATTCATCTTCCGCTCCAAACTAATTCCTTCAACATGAAACTTGAAAAACAATGGACATAGGGGGTGGGGACCCCCCAATGCACCTCCGATGCTTTAGTCAAAAGAGCAGTTGTCGAATTGAACGTCGAGGTACAACAAGAAAGTAGGAAATCCAGCGAGTATGTATCTTCTTGAACAGTCGACTTAAGTAAGTATTAGCCTGTTCAAGCTCTCAATATGTGCCGATATGCAACATGTGGCTTTCTCTACACGGAAAAGACGTGTATTTATAATGGAAGAAGGAGCAGTAAGGGGGCTGAAAATTATATCTATAAGGCCGAAAATATTATCCTCTTAGGGCTAGTTAACTGCCTTAGAGCCCAAGCAAGTAATTTTCCATCCCTTTTCAAACTTTAACTCTATCTTATTTGAAAGATAAAATCTCCCATTAAGTTGAATAACCACCATATTTAATACAATAGGAAAATAAATAAAAATTATAATAAATATGTAGTAATTAAGAAATACCTTTATGGAGATAACGAAAATAATAATTATGGTAACTATGATTTTTTACCCGCTCACAGTTTTCTCATAGCAAAACCTAATTTTTGTAGCAAAAGAGGTTTGGCTGCTTGATAATTGTTTGACTCGTTATAACTCAATTGCGTGTATCCTGCATATCCTTATTCTTACTGTTATTATCCCTATAATTAATGATTGTTTCATGTTTATCTTGATATTAAGTATTTGCATGTCTCGTTGCCATATTTATTATGTCTAATCATGATCGGAATAACTAATTGTTGATAGGGATTTTCTCAACAACAAATAAATTTGTAGTCAAGACCCCGCTGTGTATAGGGGGGTCAAGATCGTCCACGGGAAGCAAGATTATGTTTGATTACTAAACGAAAAAGCAAAAGAGATGGCAAAACAAAGCAAAGAACAAAGCAAAACAACTAAATAAATGCACTGGAAGGGGTCGATATCGACCTTGTCAGGGTCGTTACCGAGGTAAGAATGCAACAGAAAAACTAAGTAAACAACAAGAAGAAAGGGGAAAATTGCAGGTCGGTATTGACTTGGGCAAGGTCGATATCGAGGCAACCAGAAAATAAAAACTTAACTCAAATAAGGGAAAAACTCTAGGATAGGGGTTCACCACAACACAATCATGCAATTTTAGATAACATAAATCATAAATATCATGCCTTTAACATAAAGTTATCAACTTTCGTTGATCTAATCAAGCAAATCAATCAATTAACTTAATCTACTTGCTTTGATCTAAAGTTCTCAGCTTTCGTTTCAAACTTTATCTCATATCCAAATTCATAACTTTCTCTTTCAATCAAGTTAAGAACATGAAATACTTCAACTTTCATCAAAGCTTTTGCACAAACAAGTAGAAGAATAGATAAAAGGCATTCAATTCATTCATCACATACTCATTCATGCACAATCATGTTGGGTTTCTAACCCCAACCCTAGAAAAGAAGACTACTAACTCATGATTGGAGAAAAACAAGCAAAATAATTGAAAGAGAACATAATTGAATTAAAACTAAAGGCTTACTTGAATTAAAACTTCAATCTTGTCTTAGAACACACTTAGAACACAAGAAGTTATCCCAAAGTCTTCTTCCTTGTGCCCCAAGAAATACTTGTCTTCCAAAAAAACTAAAATAACGTGTAAACAAACCCTAAAGGCGTCCCCTTCTCAAAACTAACGTGTGATAGAGGGAGATTGAGTCTAAATAAGAGTATTTATACTAAAACATCCCTCTTAAAAAGTTTCCATAAAAACAAAACCTACTAAAGATAAAAGATTGTGGAATAAAAGCAATTAATGGGCCTTTAACTTGGGCGGCTGGGTGAATGCATCGATATCGACCCCCAAAGGGTCGATATCGAGGTTGGTCTTGACTTGATTTCTCATGTTTCTTCCTTCTTCCTTTGGATTTTGCGGGGGTTTCTTCCATAGTTTTCTTCTTTCCTTCTTCCTAGCTTGATCCTCTCTTCTAATGTCCTTTGAATGCATCCAAATCCGCCTCAAAACCTATACAAAAACACACAAATAGCGTATTCCATACTTTTCATAAAATATGTAAACTATACAAGAAAGACAAAAAACACTCACAAAAACACAACTAGACTAGACTAAAAGTCCTAAAAAAACATACTAAAACTATACCAAAAACATGAACATCAAAATACCCCATACTTAAGCTTGCTTGTCCTCAAGCAATCACCAAACATAGATCAAAACCATCAACATATTTATCAAGTAATATCCCTCATCAAAAAGCAACTTCAGTACAAGTGAAATTTAGACAAGTGACTTTAACGTCATCACACGTATATGAGCAACTAATGAACAAAAGGAATCACAATCCAACCTCAGAAGGGATATGTGTTTCACTCAACTCTCATGTGTTTAGGCTTATAAGTACAACTCTCAACTCAATCAAACATGCAAAAACTCATAGAAATTGTTACTTATATCACCAATCTCTCTACCAAAGATTTCAAAACAAGTAAAATCATCAAGAGAACTTAGGCTCAATGGAAAACTTCATAGAAGTTTCCATTCGGCCGGGTTGTAATGAGGCTTGGTAATAACAATAAGGCATGGAAATATTTTGGTTTGTGGTGCTAAAAATCCGGGAATATAGACTCCTAAACTCTCAACACAACTCACCAAACTTTTTTCAAGAACATCTTACCAAACTCTCTTGAACATTAAAGCTCAACTCACTTTCAATAACCCAAATTTATCCTAGAAAGTCTCATACACACATAGAAAAGAATCCTTGGTTTTTTCCTTTCTTTGCTTGCACTTATTTTACTTTTTCCTTCTCCTCCTTTTTCTGAATTTTCAATGAATTTCTGATTTTTTTTCGAAGGAGGGGGTCGATACCGACCCTACTAGGGTCGGTAACGAGGCTACAATTTCATTCTTTTCTTACTTGTGCATTCTTTCTTTAAACCAAGAATCTTTTCTTTACAACTTTTTTGAACAATGATACTTCCATTCTACCCATCCCATTCCTTCTTTTTTTGAACCAACACACAAACTCACAAAACAAATCCAACCAACTAAGTCCTAATTCCCGGATAAGGTTAAACTTATATCGGCTAGGAATTAATTTTGTGGAGCTACAAAAATAGGCTTTAAGGCACAAATAAATTGGTTTCAAAAAGAGGGATAATATAAGGGCGGATAAGGATTAATAAGGCTCATGAAAAATAAGCTCTCCATCATATGATTTCACAAGTAATGAACTAAAATCTTATATAGGCTTTGAGAAATATATAACCATCACAATTTCAAGAGATAATATACACATAAGAGAGTAAATCACACAAAAAAGAGAAGAGGGATTTTTGATGTTCTCCCTATAAGGCCAAAAATATCTCACAAGGCAAATCATTTTGTTGGATTGCAATTAAACTCATGCTAAAAAGTTATACATGCTCAGTTTCATCTCAAGCTAAAAATTCACACAAAAACAATTTTTTAGTAGACTCGGGCTTAAACCATCAAAGATATGCTAAATGGATTTACATGATTATGCAAGCAATTACCATCCTAGAACCATAAGACAAGGGTACTTATCAAATCCTGAAAATCTTTTTGTATTTTTTTTCAATTTTTTCAATTTTTTTTTTCATTTTTCATTTTTCATTTAAGGAAAGCAAAGCAACTAAAACCAACTTAAACTAAAACCAACACAAGAGTTTTCAAAATTTTCAATTTTTTTTCATTTTTCATTTAAGGAAAGCAAAGCAAATAAAACCAACTTAAACTAACTAGACATCAAAGCAAGACAAAACACACAAACACATGCAGAACACAAAGACACACACAAGAGTTTTCTTTTCCCTCCCTACCCCATACTTAAACCCAATAGTGTCCCCGCTGTTAGAACAAAGAAAGGCAAAAAGAAAGAAGTAGGGAAAAGAAAACGAACTCACAAGATCAATTTTGAAGCGGCCTTGAAGACATCCTTGAACACTTGAAAGAGAGGGGAAATCATTGATAAAGAAACCGTAGTCGGCACAACTTTTGTCGGATTTACCGCAGGGGTCGTTACCGACCCTGTGGGGGTCGTAACGAGCCATTGAGCCGTTGTGATTTTGCCCAATCTCGTCTGTGTCACTTAGCAAAACAATTCTATTTCGAAAATCTTTAATCTAGTCCTAAAAACAAATCAAAAGAAAGCTAGCAAAAAGTTCTATGAAAAATAAAATAAAAGCGGGTTGCCTCCCGTAAGCGCTATTTTTAACGTCGTTAGCCCGATGGGCATACCTCGACCCTAAGGTGGCTTCTCTCCAACTTTGTAGGGATATTGAGAAACCCCATACTTAGTCGGAAAAGCATCAAAGCTTCTCTCCAAGAGATGTGATCCTCTATCATCGATAAGAACACTTGGAAGTCCTACATAAGGGTTAGAAAAATCTGAAAACCAAGGAGGTTTCGACTCTTTCACAATATGCTCAATAGTAGGAGTTGTAAAAGAGGGATGAAAGGAAGGATCATGACCACAATCAATAGATCAGAGCAAGGAGACTTACCTTTGTTACTCTGGGGAGGGGTCGTTACCGAGGGTATGTGGGTCGTTACCGACCCCACTGGGTCAAGGAATGCTTCGGTAACGTGCCTGTCTAGCCCGGTAACAGATATGTGATCGTCTTTCTTCATCGGGTAAAGGGTCGTTACCGACCATGGGGGGTCGGTAGACTCCTTGATATGCACGTCCTCCTTGAATCTGCTCGTTTCACGTCTTAGGGAAAGGTTGTTACCGACCCATGGAGGGTCGGTAGGCCCTTCGTTAATGCTCTTTACAACAGCGGTCTCATTCACATCGGGATTGAAACGGAACTCGACCTTCTCCTCCCCAATATCGAATGTGAGGAGCCCCTTCCTAACATCTACTTGCGCCCCTACGGTGGCTAAGAATGGTCTTCCAAGAATGATTGGTACCACAGGGTCTTCATGCATGCAATGAAGTCGTTTGGGACAAAAAATTTGCCAACTTTAACGGGGACATCCTCAACGACTCCAGTTGCTTTTACACAGGATCCGTCCGCCATGTACAACCTCATATTGATGGGTTCCAGCGGTCCCATGTTAGCCTTGGTCCAGATAGAGAGTGGTAATAAACTGGCACTGACACCTAGATCATAGAGAGCTTTAAAACGGTGAGTTCCAATACCTATTAAAATTGCAAACTTTCCTGGATCATCGAGTTTCTCAGGGAGCTTTATAGATCGGACTTCACTTGACATCTCTGAGATAGATCTTTTCCTGTTCAAAATCTCTTTCACAAATTTAGTGTAGGCAAGCATTTCATTAAGGGGTTCACTAAATGGTATAGAAATAATTAACCCTTGAAGAATTTTAACAAAACGTCCAAACTTTCCTTCTATGACATCATTAGACTTTTTAATTGGGAAAGGAAGATTTTTTTACGGACTTGGAGTAGAGAGAGGCCCGGATCGAGGCCCCACCGAATCGACAAGAGGATCGACCGGGTGCAGAAAGAGGGTAGATATCGACCATAGGGTGTCGGTATCGAGTTGAGAATTCAGTTCAAAAGACTTACCTGGCCTGGAGACCTCGATATCGACCTGGGGAGCCTCAGTATCGACCATGCTGGGTCCGTTATCGATCCTAGTGGGAGTATCTTCGTCGATATCGGGCTCTTTCTCCTTGGCCTCAGCACGGTCCGATAGTGTCTTTCCGCTTCGGAGGTGGATGGATGCAATTTGGCCTCTCGGGTTTTCTTCGGGTCGGCCCGGAAGTTTCCCTTGAGGTCTTGGAATCTGTGTAGCCAGGTTGCCAAGTTGGGAGTTGACGCTTTTTTTCCATGACTCGAACTCTCCCATTCGATTGTTAAGGTTGGCTTGGATTCCATCAATCTTGTTGTGGACATCATTGAATTTATTGTGGACTTCATCAATCTTGCTATGGATGCCCTCTTGTAGCCCTTGTACACATGAAGGTGGCTCTTGAAATCCAGGAGGTTTGTAAGGAGGAACTCTTTGGTCTTGCGGAGGAGGTTGGCTCCCTTGGCCATAGTTGCCCCAGGTGGGCTGATTGTAATTCCTTCCTGCATAAAAAGTATTACCTTGGTTCCTATATGGACCCCTCATATAGTTAGCTTCTTCATATGCCTCAGCAGCACGGACATGTTGCAAGTTAGTGCAGGCAGAAGTAGCATGGGCTGAAGACCCGCATTCTTGACAAGATGGAGATGATTTAAGATAACTTACCTGCTTCTTCAGGCGGTTGATCTCATCTTGTAAGAATTGATTCTTCACTTCAGGGTCGACCTCATCCTTTTTTGGATTGTAGAGCCTTTGTTGGGGCTGCTGGGCTTGTTGCACTCCATACATTGCATCGTAGTTGGTTAACTTGTCGAGCAACGCCCACGCCTCATCGGGATCCATCTCAATGAAACCGCAAGCAGTGTGCAGGTTGATGCGGTTCTTTGTTTCAGCATTGATCCCTTGGAAGAAGATCTCTTGGAGCACATATTGTGGTTGCCCATGGGTAGGGCACTGTCTAAGCATCTCCTTGAATCTCTCCCATGTCTTTACAAAGGTCTCATTAGGTAGCTGGTGATAAGAAGTAATACGCTTCCTTAACTCCGTAGTCTTGGCAGGAGGGAAGAACTTAGTCATGAATAAGTCATGCAAGGTTCTACACGTCCTTACCGATCTAGGAGGTAAGCTTTCTAGCCAGCTCAGGGCCTTACCTGCAAGAGACCATTTAAACGCTTTTAGTTGGACATATTCAAGAGAAACACCATTTGCAGCAATGGTATCACATAAATCAACAAAATTACGAATATGCTCCATAGGGCACTCAATTGGTTTTCCCTCAAACTGAGCCCTCTTAATTAAGGATACAAACTGAGATTTAATTTCAAACGCCCTTTCTATCTCAGGAAGCACTATTGCTGATTCTGGCACCCTTAGTTCCGGGTGCACGTATTGCTTGGCATTCCTATGCATAGTATTCAATTGCTCCTATAATTGAGTACGTTGCTCCCTTTCTTGATCCCTCTCGGTTTGCAACGCCTCCATCTGTCTGCGGAGAGAATCCATCTGTTGAGCAATATCCTCAGGAGCAGCCATTGTATAAAACCTGAAAAGACAAACAAAAGAAAACAAATCAGAAATAAACACAGGGTCGGGCTATTCCCAAGCCCAAAAAGTAATCAAGCACATCACTGTTACTTCCTCGGCAACGGCGCCAATTTGTTGATAGGGTTTCCCGACAACAAATAAATTTGTAGTCAAGACCCCTCTGTGTATAGGGAGGTCAGGATCGTCCATGGGAAGCAAGATTATGTTTGATTACTAAACTAAAAAGCAAAAGAGAAGGCAAAACAAAGCAAAGAACAAAGCAAAACAACTAAATAAATGCACTGGAAGGGGTCGATATCGATCTTTTCAGGGTCATTACCGAGGTATGAATGCAACAGAAAAACTAAGTAAACAGCAAGAAGAAAGGGGAAACTTGAATGGTCGATATCGAGGCAACCGAAAAATAAAAACTTAACTCAAATAAGGGAAAAACTCTAGGATAGGGGTTCACCACAACACAATCATGCAATTTTAGATAACATAAATTATAAATATCATGCCTTTAACATAAAGTTATCAACTTTCGTTGATTTAATCAAACAAATCAATCAATTTTCACAAATCAATTCACTTAATCTACTTGCTTAGATCTAAAGTTCTCAACTTTCGTTTCAAACTTTATCTCGTATCCAAATTCACAACTTTCTCTTTCAATCAAGTTAAGAACATGAAATACTTCAACTTTCGTCAAAGCTTTTGCACAAACAAGTAGAAGAATAGATAAAAGGCCTTCAATTCATTCATCACATAATCATTCATGCACAATCATGTTGGGTTTCTAACGCCAACCCTAAAAAAGAAGACTACTCACTCATGATTGGAGAAAAACAAGCAAAATAATTGAAAGAGAACATAATTGAATTAAAACTAAAGGCTTACTTGAATTAAAACTTTAAACTTGTCGTAGAACACACTTAGAACACAAGAAATTCTCCCACAATCTTCTTCCTTGTGCCCCAAACAATACTTGTCTTCCAAAAAAACTAAAATAACGTGTAAACAAACCCTAGAGGTGTCCCCTTCTTAAAACTATTGTGTGATAGAGGGAGATTGAGTCAAAATAAGAGTATTTATACTAAAACATCCCTCTTAAAAAGTTTCCATAAAAACAAAACCTACTAAAGATAAAAGATTGTGGAATAAAAGCAATTAATGGGCCTTTAACTTTGGCGGCCGGGCTGAATGCATCCAAATCCGCCTCAAAACCTATACAAAAACACACAAATAGCTTAGTTTCCATACTTTTCACAAAATATGTAAACTATACTAGAAATACACAAAACACTCACAAAAACACAACTAAACTAGACTAAAACTCCTAGAAAAACATACTAAAACTATACTTAAGACATAGACATCACTAATTAAAGTGAATAACTTGTTTGAATCAATAATCAATGAACTTGATGAATTAAGTGGATATTTGAATGGAATTGTTTTTCCCCGATTGAATACAAACTGAATTTTACTTGCCTTGTTTACTTGTTTAAATCCCTTAGATCTACAATCCAAGTTCATAAGAATAAGAATATTGACTTGGAATACAAATATCTTTTGGATACGACCCGACTTACTTACTATATTAGTAAAGTAACTAGGAATTTATCTTTAATCAAGCAACGATTTTTAGCTAGTCATGTCCTTTTATTTTCGGAAAATTCCTTTGGTGCCCTTATACTTTTGATTTTTCCTTTTGGTATCTTAAAAAAAACTATTCTTTTTGGTACCCTTATGGTTTATATAAAGTTCACAATGTGACCATAACTACTAAAAATGTTAACTTTTCCGTTAACTTGTATTAAAGAATAAAATGTTAACTTTTGGTTCCCTTCTGATTTGAACATTGTTTCTTCTCAAAGTGCAATTCTCTTTGATTGGTAATTTCTAGAAAAATTTACAGAATTTCCCCGATAGACATTAGGGCTGTGAAGATAGCGGAAGCATGAAGCTACCATTTCACTCCAAGCATTGTGAATCTGTGATGTATCCGCTGAATGCCAGTCCAGAAGAAACCAAAATAGAGAGAAGTCAGTTAATGAATTTTGGAACACTGATTGCATGAAACTAGAGAATCAGCCAGGCGCCAACGGCATAAAACAAGTGAAAGTTTGGATCTTTCGAGCCACGGTTGACATAAAGACATTAGGAAACGAAATTCAATTGATAAGGACAAGTTCAAACCGATCAATTTTGGAGATGAATTTGTAGACTTTGACGAGGCAAAGAAGATATGTCGGCGCCCTCCTCCCCTTCGACCAGCACTCTAAAGATGGGCATGTGAAATTGAGAGTAGATGACTTGTGTTGAAAATGGTCCCCTTATTGATTTTCCTGATTTGGATCCGAAACCCTAAAATTTCCTCAATTCATCTTATCTCTTCCTTCACCCCATCCCACCGAACATCAACACCCTGTCGTCGGAGCCCGTCACCGGATCGATCAATTCACCTACACAGCAATCCCTAAAACCCTACGATCTACTTCCGCCACTGAATCACACCAGCAACTTGCACAATCACAGATGTTGCATCCTCCGTCAGGCCGACGCGGTTGTCGTTCACCATCAGGTAGAACAACGACAGTACGGCTACCAAATCGACGATGCTCACTTGATTGGGGCTGGTAAAGCGCGATCCCGAAGAAGTCTTGTAGAGGATATTGCGTTGGATCTGATGGTCTTGCAGTGGTTCTCGTTGACGAGAAGGCTCAAGATCGTCATGGTGAAGGATTAGACAAATGCGGCGTTGGCGGCAGATCGAAGAGTGGTTGCGGAGGACGTGGGATAGTCTCGTGGTAGAGGACGACGCCTTCATCGGAGATCATCGGGCTTATCTCTGGATAGGATTTCATGAGGAGTCGGAACTTGCAAATCGGTTGTTTAGAGGAAGAGATCACGAGATGGAAAAATGGATTTTTTTTGTTAATAAGATTTAACAGAAAAGCTATTTTTAGTAGTTATGCGTACATTGTGAACTTTATATAAATCATAAGGATACTAAAAGAAATAGTTTTTTTTTAGAATATCAAAAGAAAAGGTCAAAAATATAAGGACACCAAAAGAATTTTACTTTATTTTATATTTAAGCATTTTTTTTTATTTAAATAGAGTTTTTGAGTCAGAGTTATGATAAGAAATCATTTTTTTTTGTCAAGAAGGAAATCATCTTTATTGTTCTTGACTTATCTTGGTTATGGCATCAAGCTGGAGCTGCTGGACCATATTGTAGAATCGTTCCAAGGCCCGAATTGTGGAATCAATTTAACCTATTTAACTATCAACCGAAGGCAAGGAGATTTAGGTGTGTGTGGCATCAACTAGGACTGACTTTAGATTTTCACAATCCATTCGTTTTAGTTCGTGGATCATCAAGTTCAGATAAAATTATAAAATAGTATAATTGCGAGTTCCTAAGAAGAATATAGCTTGCCATGAAAACAGGACCAAACCAGCAAATCATGACTAAAAGACTTTAGTCACGTATCATCACGGTATATGTATATCTTCTTCTCCCAGATAGATGGTCTCCACCCGCAGTTGTAGTTTTAAGCTCTTTTTGTAAGAACGATCAAGGTAAAGGAACGGGAGCAAATATAAGAGATCAACATGATAGACTTGTACCAAATTTAACCGAACCAGTCAGAATTGAATTTTGTCCTTCATAATACTTGAGTTGCAAATGGAGGAGAATATATGCAGAGCGAGATCATAACAGAACATATTTCCTTCAAGTTCTGATAAGCAGGGAAATTTTCTAGAATGTTTTGGAAACCATATTTCTTTGAAGAAAAAGAAACTTGGAATGGGTTTACTGGTTTTTTGGATGAGATTGGAAAAGCTTCATCCTCCAAATGCTGTGGCGTCATGTGTTTATTTTGGTCGAATCAAATAAGCACATTCTGCAATTCGACGAGGACCAGTTTATCGGTTTGTTTAGTCACATCGCAGGTCAATTGTTCGACGAAATGCCTCAAAGAGTCATTTTACTTGTTTTTTCGACCTCCACTGGCCCTTTCGTGCAAACAAACAGATAAATCAAATGCAGTCGGATCAGACCCATAGTAGAGAATTTAACTCTCTAGAGCTACACATAACACATGCACTCACCGTCTTCCTGCCGCTTTCCACACATGTCTATAATCTAAGCCACTGGAACTCGGTGTGGTGGACACGTGGAGCGTTAATGGAAGCAGAGAACACCTGTTGTCTTGTGGGGAGGACAGAGAAGCTCTTCCCTTTGCAAGGACAATTGATACGTGGCACTCCTCAGCTACCTTGTTCGGCAACCACATTTAGAGTTGGTATTGTCTTTTTTACAACTCCTTTTTAAGTACATGCAGATACAGGTTTTACTTCATATCCTTTTCAAAGCATATGTGATATTCTGTTCATCTTTCTTCTCTACCCGTGTGAAGATCTTCTCTTTTGTGAAATTGTGAAGACGAGTGACACTTCTTTTCAAAATGAAGGTATTTCAGTGTTTTATGGTATACATATTCACGGCAAACCTTGATTTGTAATTCAATCTGTTGTGATTGTGGAATCTCCGTATTAGCCTAGGCTTATGGAGGTTGCTGTTTGTTTCTCTTCATTGAGTATTTGCATGTCGTACTGGTACATATGATTTGATTTTTGACTCCTGGGAAAAGATAAAAGCTTTTGAGATGTAAAGTTGTAAATATTAACCATTTAACTTACTGCTAGAGCTCTAGTATGTAATCATGTATTGTGTGATGATGATATAGGATTTTGATCATACAAGATGTGATAGAGGCTTAATTGAGCTAATTAAAAAAACATAGTAGATTTATCCCTCTTTACCTTTGAAAGGTGCATGAGAAAAGATCCCAGGCACATCCAGCAGCTGATCAGGATGACAAGATAATTATGACTAGAAAGCAGAAAGCTGAAAGCAAAACCCACGAAGCAGAGCAATCTCCCAAGAAGCCCAAGCAAGAGAACGGTGACAATAAAGATAACAAAGACGGCCAGGTGAATGGCAAATCTGCAGTGGCCGCTGAATTTGAAGAGTTCAGTAAGAAAGTAAAAGACCAACTCACCATTGACCAAATGAAGGAGATCATGAAACTCAATGATCAGGTTTCTGATGCTTCAGATACCGCCTTTATTCTTACTTGGTAAGTCCATTCAACATCTCCCAGAAACCATCACTGACTAGTAATATCAAGTTATTCTTAATTTGTTTTGGTTCTGCTTCTTTGGTTGAAATTGCACCATGCAGCCTAGATGTGTTGTTCTTTGGGCCATTGGCCAAGTGTCCAACTTGTGGAGGGCATCTTGAGTTCAATGGAAGCAACTACTCCTGCACAGGGTCATATAGTGAGTGGGCTAGTTGCACCTACAAGACGAGGTTTGCTCCAAGATCGGAAGAGCGACTTAAGCTGCCGGATTCTGCTTTGAATTCTCCTGTTTCTGATGTACTACATGTTTCTTTGTAGCTTGTCTTCTCAGTTCTGGCTCAATCTTGATATGGTTTTGATGTCTTAATCTCCTCTTTGCTGTGATCAGCTCTTGAAGGATCATCAAGATCCCAGTCGTCGTCCTAAGCGTGAGCTCGCCCCTCCTGAAAAGCCTTTCATGGGCTTGGTGATTTCTTTGTCTGGCCGTCTCACTCGAACCCATGTGAGTACAAGAGTAGTTATTGTAGTGTCTGGATGGATGCATAGCACATTAGCACATGCATTATATAGCTTGTTTTATGGATTATAAAGCCAAAGAAATGAGTCATATTTGGTAAGCCGAAAATATAATCTCAATACATATTAACTGAAGTACTGCACTCTGAACTTAAAATGCCTATTAATGCTCAAGTTCTTTATAACATTTGAACAAACCCTTGTCTCTTCCTCTAGTTGAAATTGTGTTATAGTTGTCTCCATTGTGCTAATCCAGACTTGGTTATGCATCATTTTAGGGTGATTGGAAGAAAGAGATTGAGAAACATGGAGGGAAAGTTGCAAACTCAGTTGCCGGTAATTATCTGAACTGTGGAATGATTTAGTGTATGAGTAGTATAAAACAACAACACTTTTTTATGACATTCTCTTGTTTGTAGGGGTGACTTGTCTGGTGGTTTCCCCTATGGAGCGCCACCGCGGTGGCTCCTCCAAAGTCTCTGAAGCAATGTTAGTATTCTTGCTGATTGATCTTTAATGTTGGAGAAGCAAATAGCCAATGCTTTATATTAAATAATGTTTTTCCTTTAATTTGACAGTGAAAAGAACATACCAGTGCTTCGAGAGGCTTGGCTTTATGATAGCATCAAGAAACATGAAGTGCAGCCCATGGATGCTTATGATTGCATCTCAGACCTCACTACTTACGGAAAAGGAATCCCCTGGGATAAGCAAGATCCTGGAGAAGAAGCTTTGGAATCTCTCTCAGCTGAAGTAAAATTTCCTCCTCTTGGTTCTGAAACCACTGAGAGGACCACCTTAAATAACAATTTCTGATACATCAGTGTTATTCCTTGCAGATTAAGTTGTATGGGAAGAGAGGAGTTTACAAGGACACCATGTTGCAAGAACAAGAAGGAAAGATATTTGAGAAAGATGGGATCCTATACAACTGTGCCTTCTCCTTATGTGACCTGGGTCGAGGCCTGAATGAGTAATTCTCATGCTAACTACGCTGTTTTTATAATATTTGGTGTCTTTTGGTGTTGCTAACAAGCACATATTGTTTATTCTACAGATTTGCTATTACAGAACTGATAACTGTGCCTAACAAGGATCTTCATCTATACTATAAGAAAGGCAGAGTTGGTGATGACACAAGAGCAGAGGAGAGGCTTGAGGAATATGAGAATGTTGATACAGCTATATCGGAGTTTGTGAGGCTCTTTGAAGAGCTCACTGGAAATGAATTCGAGCCTTGGGAGAGGGAAAAGAAGATACAAAAGAAGCCAAGAAAGTTCTTTCCAATTGACATGGTACTTCTCCCAATTAAGTTTGAATCCTTAGCTTTTGATGATTATTATAACAACTGCTAAAACAAGGAGAGTTTTTCACGTGCTTGGTAGGGTGAAGGATATGATGTGAGATATGGGGGGTTAGGTGTCAGACAGCTCGGGATTGCAGTTGCCCATTGCAAATTGGATCCTATGGTTGCAAACTTCATGAAAGATTTCTGCAGCCAAGAGATTTATAGGTTCCTATTTCAAACAGCTTGTTATTGTTCAATATTGACAACAGTTTTGTGTATGGTGAGAGTGATATATTGTTGTCAATGTTTAGGTACTCCATGATGGAGATGGGCTTGGACTCTCCTGACCTACCAATGGGGATGCTAACCGATCTACACCTAAAGAGATGTAATTTTACCGTCCGGGTTTCAGTTTTATTGTTGATTTTTTATTGAGTTCTGAAGTAATATATCATTTCTAGGTGAAGAGACTCTTCACCAGTTTGTGGATGCCTTGAAGAGAAATATGGAGTTGGGAGGGAAAGCAGATGCTCTCTGGTCTGAATTCAGCCAGAGATGGTTCACACTCATGCACTCAACAAGGCCCTTCATCTTCAAAGACTTTCAAGAAGTAGCAGACCATGTAAAATCCTGAAAAGAGTAGAACTGATACTCTTTACGTTTTTTTATACTTCAAAATTCATGATAGTGTGCGTATCTTCTTGTTACAGGCTGCGTCTGGTTTGGAGACTCTCCGTGATATAGTTGCAGCTTCACATCTCATAGGAGACTTGAGCAGATCTACCTTGGATGATCCATTGTCTGATCGGTATGGAAAATTGGGATGCTCAATTGAGGCTTTGGACAAAGAATCAGATGACTATAAGATGATCTTGAAGTATGTAGAGAAGACATATGAACCCTACAAAGTTGGCGATGTTGTGAGTGCTTGACTCTCGAAACTGCTTTCATTTTTCTTTAAATGTACGCCTCACTTGATTAATTTTCCATGTTTGTTTATGATTGCTGGAGCAGAGCTACGGAATGTCAGTTGAGAATGTGTATGTTGTTGAGTCAAGCGCCTGCCCTTCTCTTGATGAGATGAAGAAGCTACCCAACAAAGTCCTGCTGTGGTGTGGTATGAAAAAATAACTTACCATCTTCAATTTTTCTTTTTGAGTTTGGAAATTGAATTTGAAATGTAACTTCTCTTGATGCTGAAATCTTTCCCAGGTACTCGAAGTTCGAATGTACTGAGGCATTTGCAGAAGGGGTTTCTGCCAGCCATATGTCCCCTTCCAGTTCCTGGATACTTGGTTATATTCCACTTACTCCCTTTATGTAATCTGCTATGGTGAATTTTTTCAGATATCTAAAACCCAGTTGTTATGGGGCGCATCTTCATGCTCATTGGCTTTTATACACTGCTTTTGAGATGGATTTAGCCCCTATATCAATTTTGGTGCATTCTATCTAAATTTATCAATTTTGGTGCATTCTAACTAAATTCAGTTATTATTGTCACATAGTTGAATTTCAGTTTTTCTTGGGTCTATCGGGCGTACCCTTGGGCAGGGGTACACCCATCTTGACCCCCCAGACACAAATTCCGCTGTAGCGGAGCCTCACTGGGTCAATGATGATGATCTAAAACCCAGTTGTTGCTGTGCAGTTTGGGAGGGCGATAATCTGCTCAGACGCTGCAGCAGAAGCAGCAAAGTATGGGTTCACATCGGTTGATAGGCCTGAAGGGTTCTTGGTGTTAGCTGTTGCCTCTCTAGGAAATGAGATCAAACAAGTTACAGCCCCACAAGTATAAATAACTTCGAGATCGCCAAAAATGAACTGATTTGATTTTGGAACTTCTCCACACCCATCTAATTCTAATGTTTATGCTGTGGCGTGAGCAGAATACCAAGGCTCTGGAGGAGAAGAAGATGGGTGTTATAGGGCTGGGGAGAAAGAAGACCGACGAGTCTGAGCATTTCGTATGGAGAGACGACATCAAAGTTCCATGTGGTCGTTTGATCCCGTCGGAGCATGAAGACAGCATCCTCGAGTACAATGAGTATGCTGTATATGATCCGAAACAGGTACAGATTGTATTTCTCTATCTGAAAAGAAGCAACAAATCACCATATGTTTTATAATGTAGCAAGTGAAATGAGTGAATTTTTGTTGGGGTGTTTTGCAGACTTGCATTAGGTTCTTGGTGGGTGTGAAGTATGAAGAGATTGGCGTGGAGTATGAAACTACGGAGGGATCAGAGGACTGAACCATAGTTTGACAAGAAGAGTCAATAATTTTTGCTCATGTGTTGCTCGTGTCTCCTGGTTGCCCCTCTTTTTGCTTTTGTCTTGTGGGTTAGTTGTGGTTGTGATTTGGGGGAGTTGTTTTTGATGTTTGTACCTTCGTTGGACATCCTTGAACCCTGATGAAGGACGATGCATGTATATATATGATGTTGTTAATACCGACTCCCGCCATCTTATTCCCACCTTGTGGACGCTTTGCATGTCCAATTGATCATTTTGTACCTTAATTATAATTAGTAAACAAACTTATATTGCTTTTGAGTAATAATTGTAAAAAGGATTGAATCCCAAATCGATATGGGAGTTCTTGAACAATGTGTATATATATACCTAGAGGTTGAGTTCAACAACTAGTATGTCCGCGTTTCATTTTTATCTGTCATTCTTTCTGGTATTCTGGTATATTTCCACTTTTGACTTTCATTTCAGACTTTCCGTAATAAATTTACCAATCATAACTGCACAAATCCACTCCAAATTTGGTGTTCTCAGTGGTATATTTGAGGCAAGTGCGTGCCGGAGAGGAAAGGAATGTTCTGCGGCCTCTCCACCAAATCCTGATAGAACTCGTACTCGGCTCCATAATCATGGAGCTCGAGCTCCGCTTTCTAATTGGTATGGTAATGGTGCCTGGTGGTTACCGCCTTCCCAAACCCAAACAAGCTGACCTTCTTGCAAACCCCGACTGCCGTCAGCACAGCCTGCATCCCGGACAAGTAGTGGAACATATATAAGGTCGTCGTGCCGAGAACCACCCCTGCGGAGTCGTATTCCACCTGTCGCTAAATCACCTCCTTAGGGAGTAGTACTTGATGATCTTGGCGCTACGAAGGTCGAAGTAGGGGTCAGTGACGTGGAAGGGTGCGCAGCCTTTGGCGGTGGCGTTGCAGGAGGCGAAGTCGAGGAGGTGGAGGGACTAGCAGAGGTAGAGGAGGACAGAGATGGAGGCGCCGTAGGGGTGGTAGAAGCAATCCTGGCGGTGGGTGCAAAGTTGGAGGATGTTGTTGATAAAGGAGAGCGTGGTCTTTGTGCTGACGTGCTTCGAGAAGGAGGTGATATGAGTGTTGTTGAGGCGGATCACGACCTCGTGTGTGATGATTGCGCTACCATGCTCGACATTCAGGAGGATTTCGTTGATACTGTTGTTGTCGACGACGGCGTAGGATGAGTATTTCTCACGGCAGAGGCGAAGGAGAGGGGAGACGAGCGAGGGTTTCCACAGCAGAGAGGCAGTGAGAGGATTGTCGGAGGGATGACCAGTTGAAGAGGAGGGGGCGTACGTGGATGTCTGACGCAGTGAAACCAGCCATGTCTCCCACCGACGTCGAGGAGTTGATTCGAGTACCCTTTGATGGACCAATTACAAGAAGTAGAGCTAAGAAGATTGCTCAAGGAACAAGATCCATTCTAGTTCGCTTGGCAACTATAGTTGAAGAGTCCAACAAGAAAGATGGGTTACTATGATGTACACCTAATGTTTATGTCAATAAGTTAGTAATGTACACCTAACTTGATCAATAAGTTATCTTGTAATCTCTCTCGTTCTTACACATGCTGATTGCAACTTATGTAGTGTTTATGTCCATCTTGGCTCTTAGTATGCATGATTCTAATCTCATTTATTACATTCTAATGTGTGACATTCTAGATACTTACTATAAATCAATTACGAATATGTGGTAAATATCAGCCTGAAATTTTTACAACCCTCTAATTCTCCCATTAATTGGTTTCCTCTACAATCTGTATTAAGTATATTGTTGTGCATTAGAGTGGCTGTCTACATCTCTTTCATGCTTAAAGCAAATGTCATACTAGATTTCTGTTAGCATTATAAATGAATTATATCCATTTGTTAAAGAATGGTTCTTTGTTTTATCGTTTTTCCGATCCAATTCTAAAACTTGTTTTAGATAAAAACTAGTTGATGACCCGGGCCTTGCCCGGGGCCTTTTAAATAAAAATTGTAATAAGATATTGAAATATGATATATATATATATATATTATAATTTATATAATAAAAACAATATTATTGTAATATTTACTTAACTCATTGGGCTGACTGAACTCGTACAAAAATCGCAATGAATTATCCCAATCAACTCATAAATTTTAACGACATCAACCCGTACTCATCCGAACCTGAAATGATCGAACCTAAACCCGACTAAACTGACCCAATTAACCGGTTTTACATCAAGGAATAATTTAATTAATTAATTAATTATTAAGGAATCTGTAATATACAAAATCAACATACTTATTAATAGAAAATTAATATATTGTAAAACACAACATATCTATACCGACATTAATTAAGAAAATCATACTTATGGATAGAAAATTTAAAGAGTTGTAAAATTAATATAAGAAAATCTAAGAGTTAATATATACTTTACCATTCAAAACATGATCCATTAGAAACTAAGTTAATATAAACAATTTAATAACTAAAAATATGTTGATTGACATTAAAATTTAATGAGAATATTGCATTTAACTCTCATATATTTAGATAGAAAATTAATATTTAAAACCCAACATATTTATGGATGGAAATTTAAGAAGTTGTCAATCTTAAGCATAGAAAATACATATTGATAAATCCGAATTTAATATGAAAAATATGGTCAATATTAGTTAAAGGGAATTTATAATGTGTGCATAATTGCATATGGACACACAATAAAAATACTAAGTTTGGTAAATCTTATTATTTTATGATAATTATAATATTTTTAAAAAGGTTCATTAATTCTAATTTAGGGAATAGTTTTGAAATATTTTCCAAAATTAACATAGTTATTTTTTAAACATTTTTATAAGGAATTTTTCAAAGGATATTATTATTTTTTGTTTTTAATATGTTAAGATGATTTTGTGTTAAACGATAAATTTAAATAGATAAAAAGAATGTAATAGGAGAAATTGGAATGATATGAATAATTTTTTTTAAATATGAGGTGGAAGTAGAATTATTCTAGTGCCTTGAAAAGGTTCAACTGAATTTTATTTATTTGTATTAAAAACGTTGTCATTCACATAGAAAAAAATTAATATAAAATTCAAAAATTTAATATTAAATGTTTTTATTAAAAAAAAATTCCATAATATCGTACATTCATACATGGGTAGAAAGTTAATATAAATGAATCCAAAAAATAATATAAAAATTGCGTAATTCAATATATGGTTCATACTAATTAAAAGTTGTCGTACATATAAATAGAAAGTAGTATTACAAAGAATCAATAATTTGGATAGAAATATAAAAAATCATTCTAATTGATAGAAATTATGCTATAAAAACATTTTATATATTTATGGATAGAAACTTAATATTAAAAATCTACAATTATTCTAAAACTTTAGTACCATATTACAAAAAAATATACTTATGGATAAAAAGTTAATTAAAAAAATTAAAAATCCAATGCGAAATATGATCCATTTAATTTAAATAAAGTGTCATATATATGGACAAAAAAAACTACACTAAGGCAAATGTAAGAACATTTACGTGACTTTTTTATTTATGGATAGGAAATTAATTTTCATATATAAAATTATCATATGGATAAAAAATAACATGAAGACAAATTTTAAAAAAGAACTACATGACTAAATTATATAGTATGTATATAAAATTACATGTACGATATATATGGATGAGATATATTGTATAAGATAAATATGTTCAAGATCTTATGATATATAAATAATATATAAATACATAATTAAAATATTAATAAAAACATTATTAATATATGGATAGAAGATAATTACATATTGTAATATGATGAACATGAACAAAGATTAAAATAATGGATAAAGATAAAAATGTATCCAATCTCATAGTAAATTCCTAAAAAAATTATTAAATAAGATGAGCGTATAAAATTGAAAACTCCATAAGTTGATTGAATTGCAAAATATATAATCGATTAAAAAATCTTTATTAAAAATAGGGTGACTGTAATAAAAATCTGTAATGATGAATCTGCCCAAAAGTACTTCAGGTTTAGAAGATGTATATTGATATATCTCCCATGTATTCCGCGTGCACGCGACCCAGAATCTAGTATAGATAAAAGTAGATTCATATTTCATGTGGGCACCCTGCCTAAAATAGATGAAACCACTAGTAAAATTCAAATTTATCTAGATTTCTAGATTTATTTGTTACCATATATATATATATATATATATATATATATATATATATATATATATATATATATATATCGAATACATGTAGAGATTTAGAGAACTGGTAATATTATTAGGGAGACTAACCTCCATTATATAACGAGTATAAGCAGAAACCCTAGTACAAGGATTAGGCCCCAAGGCAACTAACGCTAGGAAAGAAACATATTACTAAAAGATAACATATCTTAGCATAATAGAAAATACAATATTAAGAGAATAATAGAAGATATTAAGTTTCCTTAACATGCCCTCTCAAGCAGGACATCAGAAGATTTTGTCCAAGCTTGGAAGAAAGCAGCTGAAACCAAGGACGAAGTAATGACTTTGTCAGGATATCAGCAAGTTGATCATTGGTAGACACATAAGCAACCGAAAGAACACCATGCTGAACTAGCTCACAAATGAAATGAAAAGCAAGAGCGATATGCTTCATCCGAGAATGAAAGACCGGATTAGCACTAAGATTCTTTGCCCCCATATTATCACAATACAAAACTGTCTGTTGAGACAACCGAACACCCAATTCAGAAAGCAACGACATGACCCAAAGTAACTCAGCACATGAATCTGCCAACGCCCTATACTCAGCTTCCGTAGAAGATCGGGTGACTGTTTTTTGCTTGCGGGAGCTCCACGAAATAGGGGTACTTCCGAGATAGAGCAGATAACCTGTAGTAGACGTGTAATCGTCTTTGTTTCCCGCCCAATCAGCATCGGAAAACCCACGAAGCGTTAACGGGGAGTCCTTATGAATAAGAATCCCATTAGTAGACGTCCCTTTTAAATACCGAAGCAAGCGCTTGAGAGCCCTCCAATGAACAGTTGTAGGTGAATGCATGAACTGAGACAACTTGTTCACGGCAAACCCATTATTCAGCAGAGTCAATGAAAGGTATTGTAGACTACCTAGTGTCATGCGAAATTATGTAGGAGAATCAAGAAGAGAACATGATGTCTTGACCAGAACTTGCGAACTACACATAGGCATTGAAAGAGAGTTTGCATCAACCATGTTAACCTTGCTTAACAAATCTTGTATATACTTGTGTTGGCTGAGAAACAACCCCCTAGGATGCGGTTGCACTTCAACTCCAAGGAAATAGGACAAAGTGCCCAAGTCCTTAAGAGAGAACCTATGAGAGAGACGTTGAAGCATGTCTTCCAAAACAAGAGATGAGTCAGCAACGGAGTTCAAATGACGATAAACAAACAGAGATGAGTCAGCAACGGAGTTGACAAACCCGACTTGAAGCAAGAACGAGCGAAGTTCGGTATACCACGCTCTCGGAGCTTGCTTGAGGCCATAGATAGCCTTCTTAAGCTTACACACATGAGAGGGAAGCTGCTTATCAACAAACCCTGGTGGTTGTGTCATGAAAACGTGCTCATGTAATGTGCCTTGTAAAAAGGCGTTGTTAACGTCCAACTAACGGAGTGACCAACCAGACGACATGGCAATGGACAACACAATGCGAACCGTAACGGGCTTAATTACAAGACTAAAAGTTTCCGTAAAGTCGCAACCAGCGCATTGATGAAAACCCTTTGCAACCAAACGAGCCTTATACTTGTCCAATGAGCCATCAGGGTTATATTTCACCCGAAAGACCCATTTAAAACCAACCACATTCATGTGAGGCGAGACTAGAACAAGATCCCACGTCTCATTTGAGCACAAAGCTGAGTATTCCATAGCCATAGCCTGACGCTAGTCCGGGTCTTTAAGTGCCTGGGTAATAGTTTGAGGTTCTTTATGAATGGAGGTTTGGGGAAGGAGATTGAGTTTGTGAATTGGTTTGAATATGTTGTTTTGAGACCTAGTATTCATGTGTGAGGCGGGAGGTGGTGAGGGGAGAGGCAAATTTTCGGGTGATGACTCAGCAGGGAAGTCAGTGTTGGAAGTTGCAGCGGAATCAGAAGAGGAGGTAGATGAGTTATTAGGGTTTGGATGTGGAGAAAGGGTGTCTTGTGGGGGAGGTAATTGAAAATTAGGGTTAGGCGTGGTGGGGGTAGAAGGCGCGGAAGCAAGAGGGAGTTATGGGGCCGATTGTGGATTGGGTAAATGAATGGGCTGATTTAAAGGAGTAATAAGTGGAACGTCCAAGTTGGCTTAATCATCAAGAGTGGAACAAGCAGAATTCGGATTAGGGTTGAAATTTTGACTAAGTGATGGATTAAGAAAAGGGTACACATTTTCAACAAAGGTTACATGTCGAGAAGTGTAGACTTTATATGTAATTGGATCATGACAAAAATAAGCACTTTGTGTGAGGGAATAGCCAACAAAGACACACGGGATGGATTTCGGGTCTAGATTGTTGTTGGTATAAGGCCTTAGCCACGGGTAGCACAAAAAAACAAAGAACCTTAATTTTTGATAATTAGGAATAATTTGAAAAAGTTTGGAGAAAGGTGATAAGTAATCGAGAGTGGGAGTGGGTATACGATTAATTAAGTAAACGGTTGTCTTAAAAGCAAACGACCGCAAGGTTTTGGGAAGACCGAAAAAGGACATGAGAGTCAGACCAGTTTCAACAATGTGTCGATGACGCCGCTCAGAGTAGCCATTAAGTTGTGGTGTATGAGGAGGAGTTATGTAATGAGAGACACCATTAGAAGCTAGAAAAGAGGCTAAAGCAAGGTATTCCCCACCATTGTCAAAATAAAGAATTTTGATTTTTGATTGAAAATAGTTCTCAACTAGGGCTTTGAATTGAATGAAAACTTCTTTCGTATCAGATTTTCTTTTTAAGGGAAAGAACTAAATGTATTTTGTGAAATGGTCTACAAATATGACATAATATTTATAGCCATCATGAGAGACTATAGGTGACGTCCATACATCCGAGAACAAAATTTCTAAGGGAGTAGAAGACGAGATAGTCGAATCATGAAACGGGAGTTTATGACTTTTATTAATGGAACAAGAATTACAAGAATTTGATTTAGAAGAAAAACTGCCTAGATTAAAACTATTTTGCATAAATCTAAGGATAGGTGGTGAAGGATGACCAAGCTTATGATGCCAGGAAGAACCAACAAATTGAGTAGAAAAGGCTTGAGGAGACACTGAAAGAGGCCAGGAGTAAACACCATCGACACAGGGACCGTTAAGAAGAACCATTCCCGTATGTAGATCCTTCACAAGAAAGTAAGTGGGTAAGAATTCAATGGAAAGATTATTTTGAGAAGTAAGTTGTGAGACAGACACTATATTCTTGGAGATATTAGGCACATAAAGAACATTATCAAATTTAAGAGTGTGGTTGTTTGTAACTACAGAGAAATTCCCGATGTGTGAGATTGAGAGGCCAGTACCATTACCAACAACAAGCGTGTATAGGCCTTCATATGGGTAATGATAGGCTAGGTTTTGGAGGTCATTGGTTGCGTGGTGAAAGGCGCCACTATCAAGGAGCCAAGGTTGGGTGGGATAAGTGGCGGCAATGTTGGCTTGTGGTGGGTGGGGCGGCCGAGTTTGAGAAGGAGGACGAAGATGAGTGGCAGTGAGACGGAAGTCTGGACAGGGAGCAACAACACGACCGGGAATGCCACACCATTGGCACTTGTCTAGAAAAGGACGGGATTGTAATGGTGGTTGGTTAGGGTTTTGAGGTGGCAATGGATATCGCATGGGAGGAGTGCACGAAGGATTAGGGGAGTAGTTTTGTTGAGGAGTCCATGGTCAATTATAGTTAGGAGGGTTGGGTGAATTTGGTTGAGTGGGCGGCGTAGACCAAGGCTGTTGAGGAAGGCCTTGCTTTTACTTCGGACGTGACTTAGATTGCATGGTTAAGGCTGTAGCAGGGGCCGAGGAAGAGGATTCACCATTCTCAACCTTAATTTGGAGTTCTTTAGTGATTAGTTTTTCATGCAATTCTTCAAACGAGATAGGTGTATCACGAGCACGGACACCATTAATTACAGATTGAAAGGAATTATCAAGTCCATTCAACACATAATCAATAATATCCTCTTGATCTTGTGGCTTGCCAAGGGATGCAAGCAAGTCCGCACATTGCTTTACTTGTTGCATGAACTCCGTGATAGATTGCGATCCTTTCTTCAAGTGCCTAAGCTTGTCTTTGACTTGATGAATATGCCCTCGAGAAGGCTTGGCATACTTGTCCTCCAAGAGTTTCCATGCAGCTCTAGACGAAGCCGCCTGCGTTACAAGCGTGGCAACGTTTGGAGCCAACGTCTTGACTAGAGCACCGAAGAGTAGTTTGTATTGTCGGAGCCAAGTCGAGTAGGCCGGATTTGGTGTGGTAACTTCAGGATTGACGAAATTGGGCTCGGTTTGAGGTGGAGCCGGATGGGAACCGTCAAGAAATTTGAACAACCCATTGCCAGTGAGGATGGATTGAATTTGTGTCTTCCATGTGATGTAATTTGTGGGAGTTAATTTGATGGCATTATGAAATTGAACCAAAACAAAGGGTTTTGTAGGCTCAACATCATTGGGAATAAGATGAGTGTTTGAGGCCATGAAAAAAAAAATTTACGTGTTTGAGGAAGAAGAATGGATCAGCCTCTGGATACCATGTAGAGATTTAGAGAACTGATAATATTATTAGGGAGACTAAGCTCCATTATATAACGAGTACAAGCAGAAACCCTAGTACAAGGATTAGGCCCCAAGGCAACTAACGCTAGGAAGGAAACATATTACTAAAAGATAACATATCTTTGCATAATAGAAAATACAATATTAAGAGAATAATAGAAGATATTAAGTTTCCTTAACAATACATACATACATACATTTGTTTACAATGTGACCTTCATTTTATGTATTCAGAGATCGGATTGATCAATGTTGAGTTAAAAAAATGAACAAAAGGAGATTGTGAAATAAGAGATCAATGAATATATATTAAGAGGCCAATAATGTTAAGATGCCAAACACATAAAAGAAGAAGATGATCAACATTGATACAATTACATGGTACGAGATAGGGTGCGAAGGTCATAATCAAAGATAGCTTGCTCACACAAGCTTTAAATCTCGATTTGCTCTCTAAGTTTTGTAACACCATATTAATGATGATGAGATTCCAGATCAGAATATACCTTAAAATGGTATTTGCAGGACCACACTTTAAAGTCCCTTCCATTGTTCTGTTTAATTGGTGGACTTGTTTGTGTTGGTGACATATAATTACCACAACATAAGATAACTCTAGGGTTCATTCTAACATTTCAAGTAATGCAAGAAGAACTACATGCATTTAAAAGAAACAAAGTATTGAAGCTTCTTCCTCTACCAAGAAACAAAAATGTGATTGGAACAAGATGAGTCTTCATAAACAAATCAGATGATAGATAAGCAGTTTCGAGGAACAAAGCAAGGTTGGTTGCTCAAGGATACAATCAAAAAGAAAAGAATTGACTATGATAAGACTTTTTCGGAGTGTCTGTAACCGGAGTGTATTACTTTTTGAGGTGCAAATATATAATTTTCCATGTTATTATGGGATTTTGTAATGACATTCAATTAATACAAACTAATTTTCTACAAACAACAAAGTTAAAAAAAACTAATTAGTTGAATATTTTTTAACCACCATATGTAATACGTAGCGACGTCCAATCCTAATTATTTGTGGCACTTAATTGTCATGTATGGGAGCTAATTGGTTTACTCACTTGTGTACGCTTACACATTGAGTTAGAGGTAATAGACAAATTCCCGTCTTTTTTTTTTTTTGCATAAATTCTCATGAAGTGGTCCCATCACCTAATAATATCCATCTTTGTATTTTTAACATGAAATTGCTATTATGTATATTGCATTTAATCACCCTTTATCTTATACTTGTTACATTTAATCACCTTTTATATTTTTTTCTACATAAAACCACCTCTTATTTATAAATATATGACATTTAACCACCTTTTAACAGAAATCATCACTTTTCTCAATTAAGTAAGTAAATGACATTTTTACCCTTTTTCAATTTTATTTACAAAATTAAAAAAGGTTGAATAAAAGCAAGAGAAAATAAAAATGTTGTATCTTTATATTTTGGATCTCGACGGACGTTGCTCTCCCGAACGACTTCACCCTCATCAACACTAACTTCGCAAGCTCCAGGGACTCGTCCTCCTTGGCCTCGCCGACGTCGAGCTCTCCGTTGTCCTTGAATCGGGCGAGTTTTCTCAGCTCCTTAACAGACCTCGGACTCTCCCATCGCAGGTGACGACGTGGAGAAGGAGCGACACCACCTTCACCATTGGAATTACGTCGGAGACGTTGCTCTTTGCCCAGACCCTTATGCGGAGGCGCGATTTGAGGGTATTCACTGCCAATTGGGAGGTTTGTAGGTGCGTTCTCGCCACCGGAAGTGGCTTCATCATTTTCTTCATCGCCATTGAGATCTCTTTGAGGGCTTTGCCTAATTTCAAGACCTCTTTGAGGGCTTTGTTTGATTTTGACCTCACATTCCTACATAAGTCTGTCTTCAATTTTTGCCTTCTTTTGGAGCATGAAATTAGGGATTCATATATTAGGTTTATAAAATTGAATATGAAAAGAGGAAAAAGGTAAGAGCTTTGAGGAGAAATTACTTGATGGTTTGTATGAAGGTATCTCGATTGAGAGCTCCAATGGTGCAGGCGCATTGACGGGCGATGGTGACATCACCAACTTTTTGATATTGCTTCCATGGATGACAGTAATTGAATCTCCCAAGTCTAAGGCTCTCATCGATCAATCAAAGATACAATAGACCCATACCCATAATATAATAGTAGGTCCATACTTATAATTTATTCATATATAGTCAAGCTTTTGAAGAACCATAAATATTGGTAGGTGTTTGGGACTTGTAGCTGGAGCCCGGAGATGGAGGACTCGCCGGAAGAGGAGAATCACTTTTCTTTTATTTTTGTAAATAGAATTGAAAACGGGGTAAAAACAAGTAATCAATTGACTTAACAGAAAAATGGATGTCTTCTGTCAAAGGGTGGTATTTAACCACATATTTAAAAATAAGAGGTGGTTTTATGTAGAAAAAAATATAAAGGGTGGTCAAATGCAACAAGTATAAAATAAAGGGTGGTTAAATGCAATTTACCTTAAATACTATCTATGCAACTATAATATTTAGCATACTTTTTGCACTTAAGCCATTATAGCTAGGTTTCAGTTGAGATTTTTGCATATATTATTTGCTCATTATCATGATTGTCATGCTTTTAATTTATATTGTTTGCCTTTAATTGAGATTCTTTCATATATATGAAGTATTTGCGGGATGAAAGATGTGGTTGATAGCTTGCATTTGATGGAGTTAACTTTTTTTTGGATATTGAAGCTAGCTAGAAGAAAGATTCATGCATATACTTTTTTAAGATTTTTAAGCTAGCTTGAAACTTTGTATACTTTTAGAATGGATTTATTTGTATTGGATATATTGTTGGATTTGCTATGTAGTGTTTTGGACAAGGAATGTTATAACATTCTTATATTACAGATTTGTCTATCAAACATTGAATTTTATTGTCATTTCAACATGGGTTCTTTTGCATTGTCAATGTCGTTTCCATAAATATTATTGTTTCTTGAAATAGTGCGATCTTTGGCTACAACAATGTTGTTGCAAAATATATCATTCATCCCAAAGACATATGATGTTGCAAAAGAAAAGTCAAGAATTTTAAAATTCAAATGTTGCAACGACTCATTTTTGCAACAATAAATGTCGTTGCGAAAATGTTTTTTTTTTTTGCAACAACAAAAGTCGTTGCAATAGGCTTTAGCTGCACTCGTAGCCGCAACGACAATAGTAGTTGCAAAAAAAAATTGCAACGACATATGCTTTTTTGCAACGACATTTCACCCACCTTGTGATTTCTAAAACAATTATTAGTGCATTGAAAATCATGAATAGTAATGTACACCTAATGTTTCCATTTTGGCTCATGCTAGCATCAAAATTAAATGCATTCATAAATTTGATTGCATGTTAGAAACTTAGAGAAAGTAAAGTTGTCATATGGTTGTTGAGTTATACTAAAATTAGTAAAATTTTGATGCAATTGATCACTTATGTTTATCCTTTCTTTTTAATATGAAAACGTAGAAAGCATTGAAAGAGAGGAGAAACAACACCAATAATTCAATCAATGTGCGTAATGCAAGTGGTTGGTTCTATTTGACATTTACAACCAAATATGCTTAAATTTGTGAATTTGAAATTTTAAAACTTAACATGGTTGTTACTTATTTATAGAAGTGCACTTAGAGAAGAGAATATCAAATTTCTACAATTTAGAAAGCTTTTCTTAATTCATCAGACTTTAAACTCTTAGTTGGCTCCAAGTGGTCCTATTACTAAGATTGGAATGTACTAGTACTAATTTGATATGATCCCAGCTTAAAGAATTCTCTAATTTAATATGATTCATTGCTCGATCTCCAATGAAAGTAATGGCTTGACAACAACATTACGAGGTTGATTTTTTTACCGGAACCCTAAGTCAAATTCATATAGCTAGTCTATAGAAAGAGAGTTCGAATCATTTAATAAAATCAAAAAGTAAAATAATGTAAAAACAATAAGAAGAGGGGGAGAAAAGATAAGGAAAAAGAAAACAAAAATCCAAATCTCCTTCAACCAGAACATGCCGCCTCCACCACATTTAGGCATTCAGCCCATCACCCTTAAAAGTGCCACACCACCTACCTCCACCATTTTAAAGTGTATATACACACATGTGTATATGTGTGTATATATTATATGGAGGTAATATATTTTTTTTATAATTGCAGGTGCGTTTGAAGAATTTGTTGACCATGACGGAAAGTTAAATCAAGAACTACTTGGGAATGACACTAGTCTAGAGCGCTGATTAGCTTGTTTGAACGCATGGATGGGGAACTAATACTCGACGAGGCCAATGCCTTGAGTAAACATCTTCTTAGTTATTAGAAAATATATTAGGCAATATACATTGTTAATATATTATTAATATCTTATATTTATGCAAATGGCTTTTGGCCCAAGTTTGGTCAAGCTATACTAGTATATGTTGTAATCTTTTGGTTAATAAAAGGCAGAGAAAATGCTCCCAAATTTACGCTTCTATGATCTTACATGGTATCGGAGAAGGAACCCCAAAACACAACACTAACCCTACACGTCTTCCTCCGCACTCATTGAACCACCGATTTTTTTTTTACATTCTCAGTTACTTGAACGTTAATCATGGCCGATCCTGTAGCCACTACCGCCGCTGCCGTTAAGGCCGCCCAAGAGGCTGCTGCCGCCACCGCTCTCTCGAAATGTGGCGCTTTGGATGTCACCTCTCCTTACTACCTTCACCCCACAGATCATACTGGCATGAAAATCAGACATGTGGTTCTCAAAGGTGACAACGTTCAGGAGTGGGAGAAATCCATTCGGAATGCATTACGCGTCCGCCGAAAACTTGGTTTCATCGATGGCAAAATTACATGCCCTGGTGTGGATACTAATGCATATGATGACTGGTGTAGTGTCGATTGATCCGACGTTACGATCTTATGTGACGTACTCAGATTCCATCAAAACTCTTTGGGATGACATTTGTTTGCGTTTTTCTATTGGCAACACTCCTCGAATTCATCAGTTGAAGACTGATCTTTCTAGTTGTCGTCAAAACGATGATTCTGTCACTACTTATTTTGGGCGACTTCGGCAATTACAGGAGGAGTTGGCCAACTAAAATAAAACCCAAGGTTGTACGTGTGGCTCTTGCACATGTAACTGGACAAAAACCCTACAATTTGATCGTGATGAAGAAGCCATTCATTAATTTATGATGGGCCTTGATGGCGGAATTTTTGGAACCCTGCGCTCCAACTTACTTACCAGGGATCCTCTTCCGGATCTCAACAAAGCGTACTCACTCGCTATCCAGGAAGAGCGACATCGATCGCTTTCTACTGATCACACCGAGGCTGTTGCGTTTGCTGCTCATAGCCGTCTCTCCACGCCTTCGACTCGGCCTCCTGCTACACCTGCTCAGTCTCGATTTGAGGCGCCTTCGAAACAGGACAAGAGCCATATGTTGTATTCCTATTGTCGGCGTCCTGGCCAAGAAATCAGTTTGTGCTTTAAGCTGATTGGATATCCGGAGTGGTGGGAGGAGGGTCTTAAGAAGCGCGATGTTGCAGCCTCTTCTGGCTCGTTGGCCTCTTCGTCTGCTGCTGGCGTTGTTCGAGGCACACCTATTATCGGTCTAGCTAACGCTGCAGCAGTTGTCCTCTCCCCACCTCCATTTGTACAACGTTTTTCTTCGCCCTTTACTACTCAAGACAGGGAGTCTCTCACTCCCGCTCTAATTGATTCTGAATGGCAGCGTTTGCATCAAATGCTTCTGCATTTTAAAGGTTTTGATGAGGATAAATTGCAGGGTAAGCTCTCAGAGGCATGGATTCTTGATTCAGGAGCTTCATATCATATGAAGGGCCGCAAGGAATTTCGTTCTGATCTCCACGATATTTCTCCATCTTTGATTATTTTGCCTGATAATTCAAAATCTATGGCCACTAAAACAAGGACTCTAGTTCTTGGAGACATGACAATTTACAACGTTCTATTTGTTTTAAATTTTCATTGCAATCTCTTATCTCTTGTGATGCGTCCCTCGTATGGGATGCGACGGATCGATCGGTGTTTGAGTATTAGGTCTCGACTCAGCGTAGCGGAAGGCTTGATTGATTGAATTATGGCAGGAACAATTGCAAACAATATGAAACACGAGAGCTTTGGATGATTATAGTGGGCGCGCAAGCACAAGGATAGAATTAAGGAGCAAAACCTCGACTTGAATTAAACCCTAAATGTGTGCTGAATGAAAACAAGCATATTACCTCCCCTTATATAGAGGCGGCACTAGAAAGCTAGAAGAAACCCTAATAAGTGTGGCGCGCCTAGGGCTGATGCGCAGATCAAGGCCCAGCGGCGCAAGTCCATAAACCATCGGCGCAAGGCCCATTAAACACTTACTAAAACCATAAAACTACTAATAGTAATGTTCTAAAGTGGAAACAATGCAAAAACTACTATAAAAATGATAGGTCGTCTGTGACCGTGCTCGCAGTGTCGCGACAAGGCTGGCGCGGCACTGGCGAGGCTAAGACACGGCGCTGGCGAGGTCACGGCGCGGGGCTGGGCGCTGGCGCGGACACTGGTGCGAGGGTCTCAAGAACCTCAAGATGCGATCCATGGCACAGTGCTAGACTCGAGTCTGATGGTGGCAAGGGGTTAGAGGTTGTCACCGTTGGCTCGAGTTGAGGTTCCTCGACGCCGAGGACGCACAAGGCAGTGTGCGTTGGCGTGGCGAGCGGCGCGCCGTGGCCTGCGGAGAGGCGCGCCACAAGTGATTGTGTCGCGGCCTGGATTGCTCGAGTCCTGACACGAGTGACGGGGCCATCCGAGCGAAGTGTGAAAGCGTCGTCCTCCTGGCTAGCATCCATGACGGGGGTCGCATCACCCTCTCCCACTTGGTTGGAAAACGTCTCCGTTTCCTCATAAGCTGGCTCAACATAGGGTGAGAGGTCGGCGACATTGACAGTAAAATGCACCGAATACTTTCCTGGGAGGTCGATTTTGTAGGCGTTGTCCCCGATCCGCTCCAAGACTTTGAAAGGGCCGTCTCCTCGTTGATGAAGCTTTGTCTTCCGAGAGTCCGGAAAACGGTCCTTGCGAAGATGTAAACAAACGAGATCTCCGGGGTTGAAAACCAGTCGCTTCCTTCCCTTGTTATACTGTGCCTCGTACTGGCTTGCCCGACGCTCCAATTGAGTCCTCGTCCTCTCGTGCAATCTCTGTATGGCGTCGGCGCGGTTCGATGTGCTCGCCATTCTTCAAGGGCCGAGGGACAAGATCCATGGGAGAGTGTTGGTTGAGGCCGTAGACGATCTCGAACGGCGTCTTCCTAGTAGCCGAGTGTTTGGACCTGTTATATGCAAACTCAACAAATGGTATTAGATCCTCCCACCGACGTGGGTTATTTTTGAGCACTGTCCGAAGAAGGGTGCCCAGGGTCCGATTGGTCACTTCAGTTTGACCATCGGTTTGGAATGAAACATCATTCCTAATTAATAGAACATAAAATCAATACTAAAAAACTAGATGGAGAAAAATACTTTGAAATTGAACACGGTTTTTCGTCTTAAAGCAACACATATTGGCATCCACGGCGTCAACATTCAAACCCAATTAATGCCAAAAAAACACGGTTCATGTTCACCCACTCTTCCCTTTCAAACCCAATTCTATTCTAGACTTGCTACTTCTAAGTCAATCGTGGGATTTCAATCATGCTACAGCCACAATATACGCGTTCCATGCATCTTGCTGTTGGAAATTTGAGGCCTCTTCGTATTTATCATCACGTGTGGTACCAAATCCACGCGTGCTTCTCATGTCCTTGACATTAGGCATCTCCCGGATCCAGAAATGGATGGATTTGAACCCGGCTTCTTCCAAACAGTCCCTTATCTCAGGCAATGACCACCTGTAAATTGTAATGCATTAGAATTAGAATATATGCTATATCATCATCATAATCTCTATGGGGAGGAACTAGGAAGGTAGGTACTCACAGCCTCCAGCTGTATGAAAAAGCATGGCGAATCTTCCTCTTTGACTTGTGGAGTTCGTAGTGGAGACTGATTCTTGTCTTGCGATTAATGATGTCGAATTCTTCCTGCTCCCAGGTGTACTGCCACCTCATTCATGGACCAATATTTAAACGTTTTGAAACTCAAGAATGTAAACAAAATGTACAATCTGTACAAGTTTAAACAAAAATGAAGTACATGAAGTTACTTTACAAGTAATCTTGATGCGCACTTCCATATACTTGGTGCAGTATAAAACAAGCAAATACGAAAAAACTAGAAAGTTGCCAACAATTGGAATCCATGTAAGAGAAGAATGAACAAAGCTTCCTTAATTGTAAAGTTTCAGAGAAAATGATCTCACTCTAGTAGACAACAACCAACAGCAAGCAGATTCGAATGCAAAAATTCTTAGAATCAATTATTAAAATCTACGCCATAAGAATCTAGAAATACCAAATATACAACATAACAGGACAACTTCCCATAAGTAGGAAAAATTAACAATTGTTGGGTTTGGAAAGGAAGCCTGATCTTCTCTGTCAGCTTTTTTAACCCTTTTGAGTCTTGACTTGAATATCTTAAAGGCAGAGCCATTTCCTATATACTCTTGGTCATTGACATTTCAAGGACATATTTTTAGGTGATATATGTGAAAAGTCTTACCGTGAAATTAGGAAATCTCCTCTTAAGTTTCAGTGCCTGCTCTGATGATGTGCCTCCATACAAATCCATGACAAATATGCCACCCTTCGTAGATAAAGAACAATGGGCATGCCTGAAATACAAAATCAACTCTTTCCTTTTATGAAGGCAGCAACAACTGTAATTAAAAGCACACACTATATCTCTTGGAGGCAATGCAGAATCCTTCAAGGTTGTAACATTTGAAGAGCCAGCCAAAATTGAAGGTTGCACTTCTGGTGAAGGATCTTGTCCATGATCATCATCCATATCTCTCAGAGTGACTTCTTTAATGAGGTCTTCAGTTTTTGATTTGACCAATTTAGCTTCATGAGGTGTCAGGACATTCCCATGAAAGAGGGAGATTCTAGAGTGACTATCTGTATCAATGTTATTAGCATTGTTTTCCAAGCACCAGATTAGTGCATCAAGATCAAAATCCAGACCCACAGCTGTCTTTCGAGGATCAGCCCGTATCCACTCTGTACTGTCAAGCATTTAGTGATGATATTTGCATTAGAAGTCTGAGTGTAGACATTTTTACAGAGTAAAAAACACACCCTGGAAGTGTTGTTTCGTTGTGACATTAGAATTCTACAAGAATTTGTACTATCTCAAACTAGCGTGTTATTTTTCAGGACTGTTAAATTCAATCTTAACCTCTTCCTGGAGTTCAATTAGAACCCAAAGAAGTTTTCTTGGGGGCATAAAGTAGTTCACGTTTTGCAAAGCTTCATTCTTCAATGAACGACACTTTCACAAAAAAATTAATTCTTTCAAAAGCCAAGAAACAACCATGATTCAACATACAGAATCGAAACAACAGAACACAGTTGCGATTTATCTACTTCTGAAAAGAAGAAAGTCAATGGACTTTACCCTAGCTCATTTTCTCTCCAATGCCTAGAACTTTCACTTTCCCTTGCAATGAATGTGTTAATTTCGGGTCTGTATTGTTCGTTTAAGGCCAAGTCTCCCAATTCTATTTAAACACATGGAGTACTAAGCAATGACAAACACCCTAAAAAGAAACAATCAATCAACAAATAAAACGAGGAGAAAACATAAAGTTGTGATCGTTTTTGGGATTAACTAACCTGAGAAAGCCAGTGCCACAGAAATCTTCCTGAAGGTGAAGAGGCATTCTCCCGCCAACATACATCAGAAAGAACTTTTGCAAATAGCTTATATCCCCTTTTGGTGACTGAATCACATATTACCAGGATACCCACATTAAAACCCTCCCCAAAATCGGCAGTATCCAAATTGAAGCTCACTATGACATACAAATTGAAGAATAATTTGATAAAGTGCTACCTGAACTGATTGCTGATACAGCAGAAACTTTGAAGGTAAAGTGTCATCGCAGTTTCGCTCTTCTTGTTGTTCTTGATCTTGCTCTTCCTCTTCTTCTTCTTGGGAGTCTTCTTTTTCGTTGGAGTTTGGGGAAGGGTTTTCTGGGCATTCTCCAGGTCCATCATAGTAGCCTTCTTCTTGGTGTTGGGAAAACTTTTGACGCCGTTGGTGGTTCTTCTCCTTCTTCCCGTGCTTTCCCATTTTCGTCTTCTGTGTTCTCCCTCAAACACTGTGACGACAAGTTTTAAGAAATTTGCACTTGTCGCCTTGTTTGGGCTTACGGTAACCTAATAATATACATACATGGCAGGCCCAAAATTACTTGCATACAAAAGCCCAAATAATGATTCTTACTTCTTTCCTATGGATAGAAATGGATCGGGTTGTTTGTTGATGGATGACCCAATACCATCACTCCACGAAGGAAATGTTTCACCCAATCCGTTCACCATCCGTAAAAGTCATCATCCGTCGGAATTTTCGGGTGGGTCGGGTGAAATTTTACATATTTTTTGTCTAGCCCATCAAAACATGTATAATAGTTATATTTCACCATGCAAAAATACAAGTTTAACATATTATGTCCAACGACATTAACAAGAGAATTTGAGAAGAAAAGAGGAAATTTAGGATAGAAGAATCAGAGGAAGGAGAAGAACAAAAGAAGAAGATTGATTTTTCATTAATTTCTAGGTAACCCGTACAAGATCTTACTAGCCCCTTTAATAGGCTTTTTACTCCTAATCACCACTATGACCCAAACTTTCCTCTGATTACAATTATAATCCATATATTCACATATATGACATTACTCTCCCTTTTATTAAGCCTTCTCCTCAAGGCTTATTACAAAATTTCAATTGCCTTGTTACAATAACTAATCTCAACAAATTGAACAAGCTAATCTCAACAAATTGAACAAGGTCAATTACAAAGAGGCAAGGTCAATTGCCAATTTGCAATAGTAAACGAGGCCCTCAAATTGCTTGAAGCTGTAGGAGCTGAACATGTGACATTAAAGGAGGGTTTTTTTTTATTTTTTTAGTTCCTCTACTTTCCCATCAGGTTGAAGGAGCATGTGTCCCATTAAGGAGCTTTCTCAATTGTGGGAGCCAAGAAGCTTTCAATTCCTTAACCATCCCATTAAGAGAGCGAGTTGTTGAATTTATTTGGACATCCTGCTGAGTGTTAACCTCAACCCACCAAATTATAACATGATCTTATTCTCATATTCTGATTCCTTGAATATGCTCCCAACATCCTACACTTGTACCTGCATTCCTCTTCCATGTGGCTTCATGTGATTACTTAAAGCCAAATACTAAATCCTCACACACTGATTTGTGAGCCATTTCCATTTTAACTTTCAACCGTTCACATTAACATCAACACTTGCATCTTCCATTGCTAATCCTATATCTTGTTGCATTGGAACAACTCCTAAATCCACAAATATCAGTCCATACCATTCACATTGCTGCCAACATAATCTTGTAGCCTATACAATTCAATGAACTCTAATATATGACTGGAGTATTAACAATTCAGCTATGAATATGCAACATATCCAACCACCAAGTAGCCAATCAACAAGCATGGCAACGAAATTCCCTTCATAACAATCTCAACACTTACGGGTGCACTCTCCATCCTTGCCAATAGAATGCTTGTAATCATGGGTACTGTATTCCACCAGGATAAAAAACAAGGATCAGTCCACCTAATACCCAATAACCATCAATTATAACAGCCTCTAAGTCTAGTTTATGGAGTATTCCAAGATCAAAAACTATAATAATTGAGGTCTGTAATAGAAGTTCAATTCTTCATCCAAAGTCAAAAATAAGAAAGCTGTTGGTTTTGCTTGTCTTCGCAAAATCTCTGAGAATACCCAACAATTCAGCATGATCACCACTATCAGACTCTAATAAAATCCGAGTTGTATGCCTAGCCTAGGAATCTTGTTACTCACCCACTTAGACTCTACAACCAGTTTAGCATGAGCAAAACCCACAAACGCTTCAGCATTATAAGCAAGCCTCTGAACAAAATTGTTCTTCAATCCAAGCACTGACACAAATGACAATTTCAACTCTTGAAATGTATTTTTCACTTGAAATCCAAACACTTCTTCACTAAAACTTCCACATGGATAAAAAATTGAGATAGCTAAAGCGTCCATACTTCCATTACACAAATGCAGCCTAGCGTGTTCCTCACAATTACTTATCCGGCTACACTTCCCAAACATGGCAAAACTGGCCAAATCGTTGTGCTCTTTTGTCTCTTGATTGGGTTCTTTCTGATGAATTCCAACAGGCTCTACAACACCATTAGTAATCTGGGGCATGAATGTAGAAATTTCTACAAGTTTAGTTTTCACCACTCCACACAATTTTGTTGGTTCAAATTCAAAAACCAAACCTTCTAAAGTATTGGGAACTGCCCTCAGCTCTTTTGAATCCTTATCAACTTGTGTAGTAAACACAAGAATCTCCTTATTGGGCATATTAAACAGCAACTCACTTTCGATTTCCATCGACACAACTAAAGCATCATCAGATAACATCATTTCTTCTAGTTCAAACTTATCCACATGCTTAGTCAAGAGATTCAGAGCTATCTTAGAGGAGTCGCTACTGATTTCTAGTTCCTCATAAACCTTACTATTGTGGGTCTCATGAGTTTCATGCATTCTTGAGTCAAAATTTCCCAACTCATGAGTATCATCCTTGTTGTGAGTTTCCTGTAAACTTGAATAAGGATTTCTCGATACTTGAATACCCTTAATGCTAGTATTGCATACGCTCTCAACAGTAGAGGTATCCACTTTGAATGTAGATTGTGAATTAGAAGGCTCAATCATGATGTCTCTCATAATAAACAACTCTAACTCACAACAATAGTCATAAACATTTCTATGATTCAAAGAATCAATTGTAGTACGTGCAAACTTTATTTTCTAGAAACAAATTCTTGCATGAAACTTACTTTTAGGACTAAAGTCTCCACTTTCTCTAAAGCCCCGAATCTAGAGAACACCGTGTTCAATTCCCGACAAGAAATTGAATACTTCATATTATGAATCTTGACAAAAATTGTTTGATCATATACTTGGTCCTCCATGGAATTGGAGTAATTGACCAGTAGCAAGCCCATCTTGACTCTGAGCTCGTTCATTGTGTAATATTCGCTCTTTTAATAAAGAAAGATTACTTTATTTCTTTCGAGTTAATAAAAAGTGAAGAGTTGCACTTAATATAATTCCGTTATAAATGAATAAAACTTGCAAAAATAAAAATTTGTTTGATATGAATGAATTATTGCAAGTTAAATTGTATTTAGCCGAAAATTTAAAGTTATACAAGTGTAAAAAAGATGAATTTTGGGTATATTTTAAGGCAAATGAATTTTTTTTGCAAGTGGCAAAAAGGAGGGTATGAGGATCGAACACATGACCTCTTGCACCACAAAAATATGACACCCAAAGCCACCTACTAATGTGTGTTTTCTAGCATGCTATGGAATGGATTTCTTTTGAACTATTCATTCCCGCCCTTATCTTGTTCTAAATTTTTTGAAGCCTGATGGCGCCGCCGCCGACGTCACCTTCTCGTCACAACTTGGTCACCACCTCTGCCACTTCAGCTAGACTATCCATAGCCTTGCTGAGCCGTCGTCTCCTCTGCACACCACCTTTCTTGTTTCCGGTATTTCTTGGGTTGTTGGCATGAAGAGGACAAGCCAAATGGCCCTTTTCTGGTGCGATTCGTGTCCAGGAAAAAAGAGGAGGAGAAGTCGAAAAAGTTGTTAGGAGGCATGATGATACAGAGCTTGCTCTACTTTTCCCTTATTATATGTTATTTCAATAAAGAAACTGTCATTTAGGGTATGCCTTTTATTTCCTCTAAATATCCGATCTAGAATAGCTTTTAATGAACCGGGTTTATCTGTAAGGGTTTCCAGCTTGTGTAGGCTATAAAAACCTTTGTTTCCCCTTTTGGGAAGAGTAATGAAACAGTAGCCGTCTCCTTTCAAATATCTTTCTCAAAGCAATCACTTGGATAGATCATCTCGGTTGGTGTTCAAATCTCTCACTAACCCTCGTGATTTGGTGAGCTTGATCTCGAATCTCTTGATTCCTCATCTCGCTCTTATCTTATATATTTGATCTATATCATTGGTATCAGAGCATCATTTCCTCTCGCCTGTCGTTATGTCGTCGAACGCTGACCTCATCAAGCAATTGGAGGAGATGCTTGCAGAGTACCTGGAGGCGTAAGCCAAAGTGCAAGAGGTGCAGGGAGAGCTACGGAAATCACGGGAGCAAGATAACGAGAAGAATAATCGGGAAATCTCTGACCTAAAGGCGATGATTGGATCGTTGGTGCAACAATTGAGGCCACTTGAATTTCCAGATCCGTCGGCCCCTTCAGCTTCAGCTTCCAGCCGACAAGACGAGCTCCCTTCAAACCGAGTCCTATCCCCGTCCGATCGAGGTAACGACTCTCCTAATGGGATGGTCCTAATTACCACTTTAGTTGGGGATCCATTTTCCCAGGGGGTTTATCCCCCAGACTCACCAAAGTAGACTTCCCCAAGTTTGATGGCACCTCCCTACGCCCATGGCTCTATAACTGTGAACAATTTTTTGCTCTTGACAACACCATGCCCGAATACCGGGTTCGCGTAGTGTCTTTGCACTTGGATGGAAGGGCCTTGCAATGGCATGATAATTACATGATGGAAAGATCTCATCTCTTCTCATCCTGGTCGAAATATGCGGTGGATATCTCAGTGAGGTTTTGTAAGTTAATCGAGGACCTATTGGCTGAACTTGTTAATGTGAAATACGATGGTGATGTTGATCAGTACTTGGATGCATTTGAAGGTGGTGCCCTTACTAAGCTGTCATTGCCAAGTACTCAAGCGCTCAATATTTTCCAAGCTAATTTGAGCCCACAAATGCCACTGCACACCAGGTAGTTTTCTCCCATGAATATTGACAAAGTTACATGCCTGGTAAAACTCCATGAAACCGCCACCAAAATGTCGATCAAACCTCCCTACTACAGCAAAAATACCAACTACACTCCACAAAAATTTAACCCCTTCATCCCCACGCCACACACGCAACCTAAACCCACACAACTTGCCATATTACCCAACCCCAAACAACCACCAAACCCACCAGAAAAAATCCCTCGGAAGTTCACCTACGCTGAAATGCAAGATCACAAAGTCGGGGCCTTTGTATGTTTTGTGACGAACTATACACACTCGACCATCGATCCAAACATTGTCAAGGGCATCTTACTTGTATTGAAGGAGCCGATTATGATGAGAATTACGAGGAACCTATTGTTGAATATGAGCCAGAGGCCGAAGAAACTGAAATAACAACCTTGCATATATTTGTTCATGCCCTTACGTGTGTCACCATGTTCAACACAATACGAGTTACGAGCTACTATAAGGACCGATCCATACATATCATCGTTGACTCGGGCAGCACCCACAATTTCCTTGACCTTGAGGTAGCCAAAACCTTTGGGTGCAAATTAGAATCCATCAAATCTCTACCTGTTTCTGTTGCTAACGGAAACACTTTCAACTCCTCCTACGCTTGCAAAGGCTTCATATGGAAAATCCAGCACACTACTTTCACTTCCGATGTTGTCACTTTGCCGATTGGGTGTTGTGATTTGGTCCTTGGTGTATAGTGGCTATCAACCTTGGGACCCATTGTATGGGATTTTGAAATGCTACAAATGGAATCCTTTGCCAATGGAGAAAAAACTTTGTGCAGAGGCTTAGTTAATACCAATTACAAGCAAATCAAAAGCTCCATGATGAACAACGTCCTTTGCCGATTGGGTGTTGTGATTCGAACCACTATGAATACCTTGTCATGCCATTTCGATAGACCATCCCTCGTGCAAGTTCCAAAGCTTAATGAACGAGGTCTTTGGTGAACATTTGCACAAATTTATACGTGTCTTTTTTATGACATTCTCGTGTTTAGCAGGGATTGGCAGGTGCACATCCAACACTTGAAAATTGCACTCTCTTTATTGCAGCAACACCAACTTTACCTCAAGCCTTCTAATACACGTTTGGCGCTTCAAAAATTGAAAACATAGGCCACTTTATCTCAGCATAGGGCATCAACACAAACCCTTCAAAAATCCTGTCTATTTCTTATTGGCATCCCCCTGGCACCATCAAGCAGCTCAAGGGCTTTCTTGGCCTTGCCAACTACTATCGCTGCAACGTGCGAGGATATGGCATACTCTCTCGCCCGCTCACTGATCTGCTCTAAAAGGGGTCCTTCTCTTGGGATGATGCAGCCAACCAGGCCTTCCAAAATCTTAAACAAGCCCTCATGTATGCCCCGATCTTAGCCTTGCCTGATTTTTCACAAACATTCATTATTGAAACCAATGCATCTGGCATGTGCATCGACGTCGTTCTCATGCAAGGCCATCGTCCTATTTGTTACATAAGAAAGGCTCTAAGCCCTAGACATCAGCTTCTCTTTGTGTATGAACACGAGCTTTTCGCCATCATTTATGCTGTATAAAAATAGAGTGCTTATTTAACCCAAAGACACTTCCTTATCCAAATTGACCAAAAGAGCCTTAAATTCCTCCTTGATCAGTCTGTTACCACCCTATTTCAACACATGTGGGTCGCTAAACTCATGGGCTTCGACTACGAAATCCAGTACAAGAAGGGGTGCGAGAATGTTGCTGCAGACGCCCTTTCCTCAGTATCCCACGCTGAATTACTGGAAATGCACCTCACATTCCAACACCATGACTTGTTTGCTTCAATTAAACAATCATGGCTCGATGATCGCACTCTCGCCAAGCTGATTAAAGATCTAAAAACTAACCCTACCTCCCACCCCAAATTCTCCTACACTAACCATGAACTCTGCCAATGCAACAAGTTTGTAGTCGGAGATAACCCTTCACTCAAAACAAAAATCCTACAATGGCTACATAATTCACCCTATGGAGGACATTTGGGCTGCGACTCCACGACACAGTGGGTAAAAGCACTCATTTACTTGAAGGGCATGCATAAAAATATCAAAAATTATGTGCGTAATTATGAGACCTGCCGGAAAAACAAACCGGACAATGCTACATATATGAGATTGCTCTAGCCCTTGCTTATTCCCGAAGCTGTCTGGGAAGATATTAGTCTTGACTTCATCGAAGGCCTACCACCATCCAAACAAAAATTCAGCACCATCCTGGTCGTTTTTTATAGGTTGAGTAAATACACCCATCTCATCCCTCTCTACAACCCATACACGACCATCGATGTCGTTCAAGCCTTCCTTGACAACATATTCAAACTCCACGGCTTTCCCCAAATCAGTTGTGTGAGCGATCACGACCTCATTTTTCTCACGAAGTTTAATGAATTCTTTCGCTTGCACAACGTCCAATTGAATTTCTCCACCGCTTACCATCCACAAAGCGACGACCAAACCAAAGTTACAAATCGGACCCTCGAAACATACCTCTGTTGTGTATTCTTTGCCACCCCTCATACTTGGAGTTTCTGGTTACCTCTTGCCGAGTACTGGTACAACACAAAATCCCACACGGCCATAAAAATTACTCCCTTCGAGATCTTGTACGGTCAATCCCCACCAATACACATGCCCTATTTACCGGGTGAAGCTAACGTCATCTCAGTCGATCGCAATATGCAGGACGAGGAGGCATTATTTGCCTTGCTCAAGAGAATTTGGAGAAAGCCCAGAATCGAATGCAACAGATAGCTAAACGACATCACTCTGATCGCAACTTCAATATAGGTGATAAGGTCTACATCAAATTACAATCTTACCTACAACTTTCTATAAAAATCAAAGCCTCCCACAAGCTCTCCCAGAAGTTGATGCGTTCCGGTCCTAGACTGAGAACGATCATGACGAGCCTGAGTCTACCGAGACCTTGGCATCCGCCTCGGATTCCGACCTAACTCGTTATTATATTTATATCTATTAAATTTCCTATTTATAGCTAATTTCTATTTATAGACATTCCTTGTTGCACCTTTATATTATTAGTAGTTGTTATTTTGGATATTTGGTCTTTTTAGGATGTGGGCCTCGATTGCATTCTTGGCCCAATCCGAACCCTTGCATGTACTCCAGGGTTTTGAGTTGCCTCCTATATATAAGGGGCACTTGAGACACCTTATTATTTAGGCATAGTATTGGTTTGCCTATTGTGATCGAGTTGCTCTCCTCTAGGCCTAGGCGTCAAAACCCTCTAAACTCTAAACGCCGTTTCTCGGCCGAGCCCCCTTGACGGCCCTAGGATTGGGACTCGATCCGGTCCTTTCTTGGTTACCTCCCTCACGAGCCACCCTGTGGTTCGCGCTTATCCCCGTTTTATCCCGTTGGAGAAGATCCGAGGCCCCCTGAGCCTAGGTCGGGCACCCATGCGATTCACCCGAAAGGCGGAACGCATCAACTAGTATCAGAGCTCAGGTGGTTCAACGAAGGCGTCCTTTTCCAACACCATGATGTTCGTATTTTTAGTGTAGTTTTTAGTATGTTTTCTTAGTTTATTAGGACTAGTTTTGATAGGTTTAGGATTAGTTTTGTGTGTTTTTGGATAGTTTTGCATATTTTGTGAAAAGTATGGAAGCTACTTCGTTTTGTGTGTTTTTGTAGGTTTTAGCAAGGAAAAGGTGCTATATGGAGCTGAATTTGGAGTGCTATAATAAAAGACGGAGGAATACAAGATGAAGAAGTCAAAGTCTGAGTTTTTAGAGATGAAGTGTGGAAGAAACCAAGCCTAGGCTCGTTAACGAGGCTGCAAGGGCTCGTTAACGAGGCCACGAGATGAAGATTTCGAGAAGTTTGATTCTGTGACTCACCGATCCTGTGCGGGAATTTATTTCCGTGTCGGTAGAGTATCTTTTTATGATTTTAGGGTTATTGTATTATGTATTTTAGGTATTGTTATCTTTCTAGATTTTATTTCTATCTTTTATGATTTTATTTCTATCTTTTTAGGAAAGTTTTTATCTTTTAGCCTTATTATTTTCTAGCCTTATTAGTATAAATAGCCCTCTTATTTATCTTAGAGAGGGGATGGATTTGAAGAGATGAGGAAGAGCCGAGAGGAGAGAGAGGATCGGAGTCGAGATTGAGGCTTGGTGGGCGAGAGTTACCGAGGTCGTTAATCGTGGTTTTGGTTCGGTGCTTTGTATTTTTTTTCGATTTCTTCTGAATTTCTGTAAGACGATATTTCTTATTAATTTGAGTAGTGTTTTGTTTTCAATGATTTCTTTTGTTGAATTTATTTGTTTCTTAGTTATGAGTAGTGAGTAGTCTTCTTTTCTAGGGTCGGGGTTAAACCCGGCATAGTTATGCATGTTTTAGGAGTAAGAAATATGTGTTGATTGCCTTTTATCTATTTTGAGATTGTTTGTTGTGCTTAAGACCTAGATGAAAGTCAAGGTGATTTGAGTTTTTAACTTGATTGAAAGAGAAAGTTATAGACTTGAAGGTTGATATTGTTTGAATACGAAAGTTTCAAGCTGTAGATCCAAAACAAGCAATTGAGTGAATTGGTTTATGAAAGTAGGTTAATTTACTTGATAGTCAACGAAAGTTGATGAATTTATCTGTTTAAAGGCATGATCTTATCTTCTTACGAGTTTATATGCATGACTATGTTGTGGTGTCCCTTGTCCTAGATCTTTGTTTTATTTGAATTCTCTTAAGTGATATTCGGTGCTGAGTTTGTAGGCTCGGTACCGAATCTGTTTAGGTCGTTAGTTTTGGTCTTTTGTCTACGGTGGTTCGTTAACGACCCTGACAACGTCGTTAACGAGGCTGCTTGTGAGTGTTTTGCTTGCTTTTGTTTGATTCTTTTTTGTAGTCGATAAACAAACAACCTTGCTTCTCATGGAACGATCCTGACTCCCCTATACTCAGCGGGGTCTGGATTATAAATTTATTTGTTGTCAAGAAACCCTCTTCTACAAATTGGCGCCGTTGCCGGGGAAGCAACGAGTTTGTTTGTTTATCTGTGGGTCCGGGAATAGCCCGACCCCGTTTTGTTTTTAATTTTTGTTTTCTTTGTCTGTTTTCTCAGCGTATGCCGGTAGGACGTCGAAGGCTTGAGTTTGACAACGCTGGTTATTACTCAGAACCTGAACGTTCCCTGCACCGTAGACGTTGAGAGAACCGAGCCATGGCTACACCTGAAGAGATGGCTCGTCAGCTAGAAGTCCTCCAAACACAGATGGAGGCATTGAAAACCGAGAAGGAAGGCGCTGCGCCGAGGCTGAGCGTCAACGAGCTGCCAATGCTCGTCTACAAGAAGAGCTGAATGCCTATCCAATGAATGCCAAACAATACATGCATCCAGAACTGAGGGTGCCGAAGTCCCCAATCGTGCTTCCGGAGATAGAGAAACCCTTTGAGGTCAAGTCTCAATTCATATCCTTAATTAAACGGGCTCAGTTTGAAGGGAAACCTACTGAGTGCCCTATGGAGCATATTAGAAACTTTCTTGATTTATGTGACACCATAGCTGCTGAAGGTGTCTCACTTGAATATGTTCTGTTATAAGCTTTCAGGTGGTCTCTAGCTTGAAAGGCCCTGAGCTGGTTGGAGAGCCTACCTCCTAAGTCTATCAGGACTTGGAAGAACTTGTATGATCAATTTCTTACAAAGTTCTTCCCTCCTGCCAAGACAACGGAGTTGAGGAAACGAATCACCTCCTATCACCAACTGCCTAATGAAACTTTTGTTGAAACATGGGAAAGATTCAAAGAGATGCTTAGACAGTGCCCCACGCATGGGCAACCTTTATATGTTTTGCAAGAAATCTTTTTTCCAGGGTATCAACGCAGAGACCAAGAATTGCATCAACACGCATACTGCGTGCAGTTTTACAGAGATGGACCCTACGGTCGCATGGGAATTGCTGGATAAGATGTCCAATTAGGATGCCATGTATGGAACCCATCAAACCCCCCAGCCGCAGAAACGTCTCTACGTGCCTAACCGAGAAGAAGTTGACTCAGATGTTAAAAATCAGTTTCTATAAGACGAGGTCAATCGCTTGAAGAAGCAGGTAAGTTTTCTGAAATCCTCTCAATCTTGTCAAGAGTGTGGTTCTTCTGCCCATAGTACTTTTGCTTGCACTAACATAGAGCAGGTAAGAGCCGCTGAGACAATCGCTGAAATGAATTACATGAGAGGCCCATACAAAAACCAGCCTAGCAATTTTGACAGGTCAAACAACTATCAGACGTGGGGCAATCCAAATCCAAATCCAAGCTATGCAGCGCCTCCACCAGATAGACGACCTGCGCCTTATCGACCTCCAGGCCATCAGAAGCCACCATCTTGGGTACAAGGGTTACAGGAAAGCATCAATGGGGTCCACAACAAGGTCAATAAAGTCCAAGCTAACCTTAATCACCAGAATAAACAATGGGGATTATTCGATGTATGGAAGAAGAATGTTGATTCCCAATTAGGGAACCTTGTTGCACAGATTCCAAGGCCACATGGGCAACTTCCGGGCCGTCCCGAAGAAAACCCTAAAGGACAGATAGCAGCGGTTCACCTTAGGAGCGGAAATACATTACCGGAGCGTGTCCAAGCTGAGGACAAGAAGGAAGAGGACACCACGGATACCCTCGGTAACGAGCCAGCAAGGGCGATTACCGAACCAGCGTACCATGGTAACGAGGCTCCGAGGGTACATAACGACCCTACCCTAGGTAAGTTTTCTAATCCGAGCCTTCCTCTCAATCCCAGGGTAGTTAACGACCCTATCAGGGTCGGTAACGACCCACCGAGCGTACCTAACGACCCTAGTGTCGACCCGGTAGCATCACCCCTCGAGCCTAACTTGGTTCCGAGGATGGTGAAATCTCTTCCATTTCCAACTAAGAAATCCGTGGACTCTACTGAGAGTAAGTTCAAGCGTTTCGTAAAGATTTTTCAGGGCATTAATATTTCGTCCCCATTCGCTGAAGCCCTAAGCGAAATGCTGGCTTACACAAAATTCTTGAAAGATATTCTTAGCAGGAAAAGATCCATTACAGAGCTACAAGATGAAGTCAGATCTATAGCTTTACCAGAAAAGCTAGGAGATCCAGGGAGATTTGCAATAACAATCGGCATAGGTGACCACAAGTTCAAAGCTTTATGTGATCTGGGAGCCAGTGCTAGTTTACTCCCTCTCTCAATCTGGTCCAAAGCCAATATGGGACCACTAGAGCCCATCAACATGCGGCTTTACATGGCAGACGGATCCTGCATCAAACTAACAGGGGTGGTAGAAGATTTTCCGGTTCAAGTGGGCAAATTCTTTGTTCCAAACGAATTCATCGTTATGGCAATGCCCGAAGATCCGGTGGTGCCTATTATTTTGGGAAGACCGTTCCTCGCCACAGTTGGAGCCATAATTGATGTTAGGAGGGGACTCCTAACTTTCGAAATTGGGGATGAGGTGACGGAATTCCGATTCAAACAGTCAATTAAGGAGACTGATAGAGCCGTAGTCAAGATGCTCTACACCCACAAGGAGATCATTGAATGTGGAGACCCTATTGGAAGATTGGCATCAGATGATGAAATTTCAAGTCAAAGATGGGCGGAAATAACTCCTGCAGTTTCGGTAACGAGTCCCCCAGCTTCCATACCGACTCTACTGGCAGACGAAGCAGGCTCGTTAACGACCCCACCAGCATCGTTAACGACCTTGGCCGAAGACAATGAAATTTCAACATTTGAATACCTCGAGGAGGTGTTGAAGACGGAGCCAACTGGCATAGGATGCATAGGAAAGCCATAGGCTACTCCCTAGATGATACAACTGGCATATCTCCTTCCCTTTGCATGCATAGGATATACATGGAGGATAATCATAAACCCACCATAAAGCATCAACGTAGGTTAAATCCTAACATGAAAGATGTGGTTAAAAAGGAAATCATTAAATTACTTGATGCTGGGATCATATTTCCTATATCGGACAACCAATGGGTGAGTCCGGTCCATGTAGTCCCAAAGAAAGGGGGGATGACTATCATAGAAAATGAAAAGGGAGAGCTTATTCCGACTAGGACCACCACTAGTTGGAGGATGTGCATAGATTATAGGAAGCTTAATAGTGCTACAAGAAAAGATCATTTTCCGCTTCCTTTTATTGACCAGGTGTTAGAACGCTTAGCCCAGCATGATTATTTCTGTTATTTAGATGGCTATAGCGGTTTCTGGCAGATTCCCATTCATCCTGATGATCAGGAGAAGACAACCTTTACATGTCCTTATGGAACCTTTGCCTATAAAAGAATGCCATTTGGGCTTTGCAATGCCCCTGCCACCTTTCAAAGGTGTATGATGGCCATTTTTTCAGATATGATAGAGGAGATTGTAGTGGTTTTCATGGATGATTTTTCTGTTTATGGTTCCTCATTTGATTCTTGTCTTGCTAACCTCGCACGTGTGCTTAAAAGATGTGAAGAAACCAACCTTCTGTTAAATTGGGAAAAGTGCCATTTCATGGTCCAAGAGGGGATAGTACTAGGACATCTTGTCTCTAGAAGGGGGGTAGAGGTAGATAAAGCAAAAATTGAGCTTATCGAAAAACTACCTCCTCCTTCTTCTGTAAGAGACATTAGGAGTTTCCTAGGGCATGCTGGCTTTTACAGACGATTTATTCAGGATTTTTCTAAGATAGCTAAACCTTTGACTAACCTACTAATGAAAGATGTAGTGTTTGAGCTGTCTCCAGAATGTCTTGAAGCATTTTACAGGTTAAGAGCTGCCCTCGTGTCCGCCCCCATTATGCAGTCCCCGGATTGGACACTACCTTTTGAGATTATGTGCGATGCCAGTGACTATGCAGTTGGTGCAGTCTTAGGACAACGGAAGGACAAGAAACTCCACGCCATCTACTACGCCAGTAAGACGCTGGATGAAGCGCAGAGTAAGTATACCACAACAGGGAAGGAGTTTCTTGCTGTGGTATTTGCTTTTGAAAAATTCCGGTCCTACCTTGTTGGATCCAAAGTGATTGTTTATACTGACCATGAGGCTGTTAGATACCTAATGGACAAAAAGGATGCCAAACCTAGATTGCTTCGTTGGATGCTCTTACTACAGGAATTTGACCATGAAATAAGAGACAAAAAGGGAGCAGAGAACCTAGTGGCGAATCACTTATCCAGGTTGCCGGTTGAGCATATCACCGAATCCAACAATGAGGTGCCAATAAACGATTCCAGACCGGACGAACACCTCCTACTGAACGAGGTCGAACTCAACAAAACCCTCGTCACTGACCCCTTCAGGGTCGTTAACGAGGCACCGAGGCTGGAATGCATAAATCACAAAGATAAAGCTCCAGGGTGGATCGACATATCAGTCAATCAGGTCGTTACTAAGCCACATGAGGTCGTTATCGAGGATAATATTATATCTCCAGGGTCGTTAACAACCCACTCAGTTCCGGTAACGACCAAATCAGGTAAGATTTCTGAACTCGAACTTGCTCAAATCAATTCCATTTCTTCTCCTCCTTCTATTTCTTCTTCTCTATCAATCCATGCTGTTAGAGGGTCAAAATCCCCTTAGTTTGCGGATTTCGCTAACTATCTTGTAGGAGGCGTGATTCCCGAGGGTCTAACACCACAAAAGAAGAAGAAATTTCTCCATGATGTAAAACAGTACTATTGGGATGATCCTTACTTGTTTAAGCAAGGAAGCGATCACCTCTTTAGACGCTGTGTCCTAGAAGAGGAGATAGAAGATGTGATCCGTCAATGTCACACACTTCCAACTGGAGGCCATGCAAAAGGATTCAAAACCATGGCGAAGATTCTTCAAAGTGGTCTCTATTGACCAAACATGTTCAAGGATGTACAAGCGTATGTGACAGCATGTGATGGGTGCCAACGTTCAGGCAACATCACTTGGAGACATGAGAATCCACTAACCGGGATATTAGAGGTTGAGCTATTTGACGTATGGGGAATAGACTTCATGGGACCGTTTCCTGCATCAGGCCCCTACAAGTACATCCTAGTCGTGGTCGATTATGTCTCTAAGTGGGTAGAAGTCGTTGCTACAAGGACTAACGACACTAAAACTGTGGCTAAATTCATCAAGACCAACATTTTCCCCAGGTTCGGTGTTCCAAGAGTCCTCATTAGTGATGGTGGTTCTCATTTCATTGAGCGGAGTTTTGAAGCACTCTTGGCTAAGTATGGGGTATCCCATCGAGTGGCAACACCATATCATCCCCAAACCAGTGGCCAGGTGGAAGTTTCAAACAGGCAAATAAAGAGCATATTGGAGAAGACAGTGTCCCGTTCTAGGAAGGATTGGTCCTCCAAATTGGATGACGCTCTATGGGCATACAAGATAGCATACAAGACGCATCTACGCACCACTCCTTATAATCTAGTGTATGGCAAGGCATGTCATTTACCGGTTGAGATGGAGCATAAGGCATTATGGGCTCTTAAGGAGCTCAACATGAACCTCGACGCGGCTAGAGCAAAAAGATTCATGGACTTGCAAGCATTAGAAGAATTGAGGCTGAAGGCGTACGAAAATGCTGAAATTTACAAAGAGCGCACCAAACGGTGGCATGATCGGAAATTAGTGCCCAAAACTTATGAAGTTGGCGATAAGGTACTTCTTTTCAACTCTAGACTCCGACTATTCCCAGGGAAGATTAGGACACGATGGAGTGGACCATTCGTGGTTCATTACATCTATCCTCATGGTGCGGTAGAGTTGATCGATAACCAAGGCGTAATCTTCAAAGTTAATGGCCACCGACTGAAGAAGTTTCATGAGCAACCCGACCCAGATGAAGAGATTAGAGTCACTATGGCTCTTACAACGTCGGACTAGCCAAGGTAAGTACGTCGGGCTGACGACGTTAAAAATTGCGCTTACGGGAGGCAACCCGCTTTTAGTATAGAATTAGATTAGATTTTCCTTTTCTTTTTAGATTCTTTTTCTTAGCTTTCTTTTGAGTTGTTTTTAGTAGTTTTTAGGATAGAAATTAGGATAAATTTAGAGCTAACAAGATGCAGAAAATGGGGCTCGAAAATCACTAAAGGAGGCTACGGTGGCTCGTTAACGACCCACCCAAGGTCGTTAACGACCCGGTTTGGCGAACCGACTCGGGCAGGTAAGTTTTTCTAACCCTAATCTATCTTTTATCTTCTACCCTAATTCTTACCCCCCAGCCGCCATTACCTACCCCCTCTTATTTCTACCCCCTTCTATTTAACCCTTCCCAAACCCTAAAAAATTCTACCCACAAATCTCAAACTCCAAAACCCTCAAACCTCCACCAATTACTCTCACCACCGATCGGAATCCTTCACTCCACCGACCACCGGAGACGCCGTCGTTACCGAAGCCCGGAACACCGTTTTTCCCACCGACGAGATCCAAGCTCGTTAACCACCCAATTCAAGTCTCTTGTTCTTTAATTTCTCGATTCTTTGGTATGATTTCTAAACCCTAACTCGAAATTGCATAATTCATGGTTTTTAGGGTAGAAATTTCATGTCTTGAATTGTGTTCATAGAGAGGATCGATTTACATGTTTGGATTTTGCTCATGAAAGTTTGCTTATGCTTAGTAGTTCTTGATCTAGGGAAGGATATTCATGTTAAATGTCTCCATTGTGAAAATTTGATTAGAAAAGCATGAATTTTTCTTGTTCTAGTATTAAAGATACAATCTTTGCATGTCAAAATTTCGGGTAAATTTAGCATGTTCGGGATGGGTAATTGAGCAAGTATGGGGTGCATATACCCGATCGTGTGTCTAGTAAAGGATTATAGAGGATTGCATTCTTGATTTTGGCTTGATTTTTAAAGTTGATAAAGCTCGGAATTCTGTGAACTGGCTCTCGGCAGCTCGTTAACGACCCTGCGTAGCCTCAAAGATCAATACCCAGTCCAGATTCGTAAACAAACCAATTGGGGAGTTAACAAATAAATCCGAGGATTATTTCGAGACCAAGTATGGGGTCTCTTGTCTAACCTATCTTGAGTGGATCTTATCTTGGAAAATCATGATTGTTTTGTAGATCACATGGCAAGTTCCAGCAGACCCGCCACTCGAGCTCAGAAGAAGAGAAGGAACCAGAGGTCCCCATCTCCACCTCGCATGGACAATGTGATCTTGCGCACTCAAGGGCAAGTGGATCGATACAATGCAATCCTAGACAAGGACCACAACACTCGGTGGTTTTCAAGGACAAGCGCTAAAGCCATGGGGATTTACACGGATGTCAAGGAGGCTTTTGCTATTCTCGGTGTGCCTCATTTGCTGAAGAAGGAGATTGTACCACATTTTCCGGCCCTCACATCCGAGTTTTTGGCCACTTTAGAGACAAGTTTCCCGTCGAAGAATTCGGCGGACGCATCCGGTTTAGGCTCGGTAATGTGAGCCGAGAATACACCATGGCGGAGTTCAACGCAATTCTGGAGCTCCCAAACCCTTCTAGAGAGTACAGCTTGAAAGATTACAAGGTGACAAGAACTTGGAGCTACATCACCGGAGAGGTTGAGCCCTCCGCTGCGGCTTTATCCGGGGCAAGCATCATCAACCCCATTTTTAGGATCATCCTTCGAGTCCTAGCCGGCACATTTTGGCCGAAGAGAGAGCTAAACAGGCCAACAAGGATGGAAGTCGCTTGTCTTCGCACCATCGTTTTCGAGGAGCCCGACCCTTTGAATTTGGGGTATGAGTGGCTCTATTACATTGAAAATCAACCAAGTCCAAAGAAGTATGGTGTGGAAACTTGTTTAGTCTCTTGGCTACAAACTTGGGAGTCGACCTTACTCGCTACACGCCGGCTCATGCTCACCTCCTCAACAAGGGCTATTGGTATAGTTCCGGTGTTTTCATCCAAGCCGAGGGAGGGTTCAAAGTGAAAGTACAAACCCGCATCGTTACACCAACCCTTGACATGTTGGAGCTACTCTATGTACCAAATTGGTACGAGGTGTGGACGGGTCATGCTTACCCGTTGGAGCCCAAGCCGGAGGATGAGATATCACTTCGGCCATGCGAGACAAGATTTGAGCGAGACGGAGATGGCATGGATGAAGATGAAGATGAAGATGAGGATACCGAGGTAGTTGGCGAAGACACTAAAGAGGCCGACACCGAGGGAGGCATCGAGGAGCTTAACCTCGAGGATGAAGACCTCGACACGGAAGTTTTGGGCACCAACGTCCTCGTTGAGGAGCCTACTAGGTTCGTTAACGATCATTTCCATCCTTCTTCCTACGTTCCTAACGAGGCACCCGACTTCGTTAACGAGGTCCCGAGGACGACTATCGACCCTCCGCCAGTTCCTACCGACCCTCATTCCTATGGTCTGATGCCATACAACCCGGTGCTGTACCAAGACCACTTCCAGCCTCACTACCCACCACCTCCTCAGCCCGAGTACACTGGATCGAGTATGCCATTACCATGGGCCGATGATCTTTCTGCTCAGATGCAACAACTTCACCTCCAGCAGGACCACATTCATAGGAGGATGGATAGATGGGAGTCTGTCTATTCTGCTCGCATGTTGATGGAGGATGAGAGGCATCGTCAGAGAGAGACAAAAGATGCAGAGCGTTGGAGGACGATGTACGACTTCATGGGGAACTTTGAGCACTACTTTCCTCCACCAAACAAGTGATTCAGCTTGAAGAAGACGTTTTCCTTGTTTTCCACTTTTGAGACTTTGTAAGTTTTTTGTTTTTGTTTTTGTTTTTGTTTTTGTTTTTGTTGTTTTATTTTATTTTCTATTTCTTTTCCTTCTTCTTATTTTTCTTACAGTGGGGACACTGTAATTTTAAGTATGGGGTGGGAGAAAGTAGACAACTTGTTATCTTATGTGTTTATGTGTTTTTAAATTAAATTAAAAAAAAATTCCAAAAAGAGTTTAGAATTGATAGATATCCCTTTATTAGGTTCTATGATGGTAGTTGCTAGCATAATCATATAATTCCTTGCAAGCATGTCTTTGATAGTATAGCCGGATTCTTAATTTGAAATTATGTTTTTAGAAGGAATAGCATTTGATGAAATTGAGCACATATACTTTATAGCATAAGTGATGCAATCCAACAAAAATTTACCTTGTAAGTTATTTTTGGCCTTATAGGGAGAACATCGAAAATCCCTCTTCTTTTCTTGTGTGATTTACTCTCTATATGCATATTATCTCTAGGAATTGTAATGGTTATCTATTTCTTGAAACCTATATAAGATTTATAGTTCATTACTTGTGAAAATCAGATGATAGAGAACTTATTTTTTTTATGAGCCCTATTATTCCATATCCACCCTTACATGATCCTTCTTTTGACAACCAATTTGAGTCTGAAGCCTTTTATTTTTTTTAGCTCCACAAAATTGTTTCCTAGCCGAGATAAGCTTGACCCTATCCGGGGGTTAGGACTTAGATTGGAGAGGTCTTATTTGTTGAGTATAAAAAGAGAGTGCAATTTTTGTTTTGGTTCGAAATTGAGGAATTATTAGGAAGGGTAGATTGGAAGTCTCTTGTTTTTAATAGTTGTAAAAGAAAGATCTCTTGATAGCAAAAGATGCATGAAATATGGTTGTTGGTTGAAAGAAGGTTGTTTAAAAAAAGGGGGGGGGGGGGGGGAGGAGTAGTACACGATGAAGCTCGTTAACGACCCTGAAGTGGTTCGTTAACGAGGCAGCGAGGAGAAAAAAAAGGGGAAAAGGGAGAAAAAAGAAAGGAGAAATTGGAAGTGCGTGTGTATTTATATAGATAATATCAGAGATTCTTTTTTTTTTTTTATGAGACTTTCTAGGATATATAGGGTGAGTGAATGAGTTTGAGCATAAAAGTTTGAGTGTGTTTGGTATAATTTTTTATGAGAATTTTTGGTAAGATATGTGAGTTTTTAGGAGTCTTTGATTCCCGGATATCATTAGCACCACATAGCCAAATATTTTCCACGCCTTATTGTTTTTACCAAGCCTCATTACAACCCGGCCGAATGGAAGCTTCTATGAAGTTTTTCATTGAGCCTAAGTTCTCTTGATGATTTTTGCTTGTTTTGACAGATCTTGGGTGGAGAGTTTGGTGATATAAGTTCCAATTTCTATGAGTATTTGTATATAAGATGAGGTGAGAGATTGAATTTATAAGCTTAAACACTTGAGAGTTGAGCGAAACACATTATTATCCCTTGTGAGGTTGGATTGTATTCTCTTATGTCTATTTGGTGCATATATGTGTGATGACTTTAATAATCATTTGTTATTTTTCTTCTATGTGTGGATGTTGCTTTTTAGATGATGGCTATGTCTTGATGAGTATGTAGTTTGGTTTCGATTATTGTTTAGTGATTGCTTGAGGACAAGCAAGTCTAAGTATGGGGTATTTTGATGTTCGTATTTTTAGTATGTTTTCTTAGTTTATTAGGACTAGTTTTGATAGGTTTAGGATTAGTTTTGTGTGTTTTTGGATAGTTTTGCATATTCTGTGAAAGTATGGAAGCTACTCCGTTTTGTGTGTTTTTGTAGGTTTTAGCAAGGAAAATGTGCTATATGGAGCTGAATTTGGAGCGCTATAATAAAACACGGAGGAATACAAGATGAAGAAGTCAAAGTCTGAGTTTTTAGAGATGAAGTGTGGAAGAAACCAAGCCCAGGCTCGTTAACGAGGCTGCAAGGGCTCGTTAACGAGGCCACGAGATGAAGATTTCGAGAAGTTTGATTCTGTGACTCACCGATCCTGTGCGGGAATTTATTTCCGTGTCGGTAGAGTATCTTTTTATGATTTTAGGGTTATTATATTATGTATTTCAGGTCTTGTTATCTTTCTAGATTTTATTTCTATCTTTTAGGATTTTATTTCTATCTTTTTAGGAAAGTTTTTATCTTTTAGCCTTATTTTCTAGCCTTATTAGTATAAATAGCCCTCTTATTTAGCTTAGAGAGGGGATGGATTTGAAGAGATGAGGAAGAGCCGAGAGGAGAGAGAGGATCGAAGTCGAGATTGAGGCTTGGTGGGCGAGAGTTACCGAGGTCGTTAATCGTGATTTTGGTTCGGTGCTTTGTATTTTTTTTCGGTTTCTTCTGAATTTCTGTTAGACGATATTTCTTATTAATTTGAGTAGTGTTTTGTTTTCAATGATTTCTTTTGTTGAATTTATTTGTTTCTTAGTTATGAGTAGTGAGTAGTCTTCTTTTCTAGGGTCGGGGTTAAACCCGACATAGTTATGCATGTTTGAGGAGTAAGAATATGTGTTGATTGCCTTTTATCTATTTTGAGATTGTTTGTTGTGCTTAAGACCTAGATGAAAGTCAAGGTGATTTGAGTTTTTAACTTGATTGAAAGAGAAAGTTATAGACTTGAAGATTGATATTGTTTGAATACGAAAGTTTCAAGCTTTAGATCCAAAACAAGCAATTGAGTGAATTGGTTTATGAAAGTAGGTTAATTTACTTGATAGTCAACGAAAGTTGATGAATTTATCTGTTTAAAGGCATGATCTTATCTTCTTACGAGTTTATATGCATGACTATGTTGTGGTGTCCCTTGTCCTAGATCTTTGTTTTATTTGAATTCTCTTAAGTGATATTCGTTGCTGAGTTTGTAGGCTCGGTACCGAATCTGTTTAGGTCGTTAGTTTTGGTCTTTTGTCTACGGTGGTTCGTTAACGACCCTGACAACGTCGTTAACGAGGCTGCTTGTGAGTGTTTTGCTTGCTTTTGTTTGATTCTTTTTAGTAGTCGATAAACAAACAACATTGCTTCTCGTGGAACGATCCTGACTCCCCTATACTCAGCGGGGTCTTGATTATAAATTTATTTGTTGTCAAGAAACCCTCTTCAACACACCACCTGGCCGCCCGTCCGCGGTTTCCACCAGCTCGCATCCGTTCGAACTTGACTTCTGGCAGCCAAGTAAGTTCGGCCTTATTTTAACAAAAAAAGTGTCGATCGGTTAAATTTTTTTCCGATCTGCAAGGAAAAAAATTCACAAGATCTGATTACTTGCCCATATTCGAATTCATATCTTTTTGGGGCGTATTCAAATGTGATTCGTGCATTGATATTTTTGCCCCCAAATAATTCTTTGCCTAACTCACTCTGCATGTGTATTTTTTGCAAAGATACGTTTCAATTTGGGTTAAAATCATGTTACCTAGTATTGATCCGTTAGCCTTATTTTATTTGGTGAGATTTTATTATATTATCTACATATCATATATAAAAAAGAGAGAGATAAAAAAGAATTCGGCTAATAAAAAAAAGAATATGGTTGTTTAAAAAAATCGAAAGAAAAGAAAGAAAAGAGCTCGATAAAAAAAACAAAAAAAAAACGAGCCATGTATTGTTCTTTGTTCGTGCAGGGTGATTCCGACGACGACGACAATTTCTTTGATCCATGGATACCTCCACAGTCCTGTCCTCCATATAATCATCCATACAGGCACGTTCCGAAGGGCCACCCCGATTGGATTCCACCGCCCCGACAAGTACCGTTGGGCACCCCGATTGGATTCCGCCACCGAGTCTGCCACATAACCGACATGACTACTCTCCAACACCGACTCGTCATCGTTGTTCCTACTACGATGACGGGTTTTATGAGTTTCGGTGTCCATCCAGGCCGGTTTACTATTATGCCAAAGCCTCGGAGATGTCGTTTGTGCCACCCTTAATGCGGTCTTGTTTAGCCGGAACGCGCCCGCGCCATGTCGAGCCGCGGCCGCGCCCCACTTTGCCGCGACCGCGCCACCCCCTGCCCCGCCTGCGTAATTCCGACAATGGCCTTTGTTTTCAGAGCGTGGGCCAGGATCACCATGACGCAGCCACACACCCCAGAGACATTCCATGCCGTTCAGTGCCAGCGCCGATAGCATCGCTGACTCAATTGGCTCAAGAGAGAGCAGCCATATGGGAGGAGTTGGCCCTGATCCAAACTGAACTCGCCGCCATTGCATCACATGTCGCCAACGCGGCTAAACAACGGTCCATACCCGCGGATGTGCAAGCCACGCCCGTCTTGGATAGCGAGCCCATTTTGGACCGTGAGCCCGTCTTGGATGAGCCGAACTTGCCGATTTTAGAGTCTTGTCCGATGCCACTGCTTTATTCCGCTACAGATCCACCACCTATCATTGTCACGCTTGTGCTTGACCTAGTGCCATCTTCGGAATCCGTGTTTGTTTTGCCTATTCTAGATGTTCCGATTGATGAAATCGAGCCCGACGATGTCTTTATGCTACCTACTGATATCCGCCTCTCCCCGGACCCCCCGAGCTCGAAGCGAGACGCTTTGATTCTAAGGGAGGGAGGATGATGCGTTCCGGTCCTAGACCGAGAACGATCGTGACGAGCCCGAGTCTACCGAGACCTTGGCGTCCGCCTTGGATTTCGACCTAGCTCGTTATTATATTTATATTTATTATATTTCCTATTTATAGCTAATTTCTATTTATAGATATTCCTTGTTGCACCTTTATATTATTAGTAGTTGTTTTTTGGATATTTTGACTTTTTAGGATGTGGGCCTCGATTGTATTCTTGGCCCAATCCGATCACTTGCATGTAGTCTAGGGTTTTGAGTTGCCTCCTCTATATAAGGGCAGCTCGAGACTCCTTATTATTTACGCTTAGTATTGGTTTGCCTATTGTAATCGAGTTTCTCTCCTCTAGGCCTAGGCGTCAAAACCCTCTAAACTTTAAACGCCCTTTCTCGCTGAGCCCCCTTGCCGGACCTAGGATTCGGACTCGATCCGGTCCTTTCTTGGTTACCTCCCTCACGAGCCACCCTGTGGTTCGCGCTTATCCCCATTTTATCCTATTGGAGAAGATCCTTGGCCCTTCCAAGCCTAGTTCGGGCACCCGTGCGATCCACCCGAAAGGCGGAACGCATCAGAAGTTCTATGGCCCATACTTGATCACTGATAAAATCGGGAAAGTTGCCTATAAACTTCAACTCCCTCTTTCCGCCTCCACGTCAGCTAATTAAAGCACTGCCCAAACCCAACAACCATCGTAAGTGTTGACATTCCATCCTACTTTGCTGATGCGAGACGCATTTGAGCTCCCGCTAAGATCCTCGATCGGCATATGGTCAAGAGAGGATGGGCCGCCGCTACCAAAGTCTTGGTCAAGTGGCATGACTTGCCCATTGAAGATGCTACTTGGAAGTTCCTTCTAGACTTGCTTGCCCGATACCCGGAATTTCATCCTTTAGACAAGGATGTTTCGAAGGAGGAGTATTGATACAGAGCTTGTTCGCTTTTCCCTATTATATGCTATTTCAATAAAGAAACATTTAGGGTCTGCCTTTTATTTCCTCTAAATATCCGGTCTAGAATATTTTTTAATGAACTAGGTTTATTTGTAAGGGTTTCCATCTTGTGTAGGCTATAAAAGTGATACGTTCCGCCTTTCAGGTGGATCGCACGGATGCTTGATCTAGGCTCGGAAGTGTCTCGGATCTTCTCTGACGAATCATAACCAGGATAAGCACGAACCACAAGGTGGCTTGTGAGGGAAAAATCGACAGATCGAGTTCGGGTTGCCTAGGGCTGAGACGAGGGCGTTGGGAAAAGGGATAGAAGAGGGTCGATTCAAGAACTGGGTTTGACGCCTAGGCCTTAGGGAAGGGAAACTCGATTCACAAAAGGCAATCTGTATATAGCAAGGCGTAAATAAAACTGAATACAATAAGTCTTTTAAATAGAGAAAGCAAGGACTAACTAGGTCTGGCTAATGGGCCTAATAAAACTATTGGGCCAGACACTTAAGCATAAGATGACACACGCCCAAAAATAGTAACAGCGGAAACATAAATAGAAACTAGCTATAAATAAAAACATGCCTAAATAGGAAATATAATAAATATAATATTAACGAGCTAGGTCGGAATCCATGGCAGACGACAAGGTCTCGGTAGACTCGGGCTCGTCATGATCGATCTTAGTCTAGGACCGGATCACATCATCCTCCCTCCCTTAGAATCGAAGCATCCTCGCTTCGAGTTCGAGGGCTCCGGGGAGAGGCGAAGATCAATAGGCAGCAGAAACACAGTGTCGGGCTCGGTATCGCCATTCGGAACGTCTCTAATGGACAAAACAAACTCGCGTTCCAAAGATGGCACAAGATCAAGTACGGGCGCTACAAAGATAGGTGGTGGCTCTACAGATGCGGAAAAGCAATGGCATCGGACAAGACTCCAGAATCGGCAAACTCAGCTCATCCAAGATAGGCTCGCTATCCTGAACAGGCTCACAGTCCAAAACGGGCTCGCTATCCAAGACGGGTGTGGCAAGGACATCCGCGGGTGCGGACCGCTGTTTAGCCATGTCGGCGATCAGTGATGCAACAACGTCGAGATTGGCTTGTGATATTCGTGTTTTTAGTCTAGTATTTGGTTTGTTTCTTAGTTTGTTTAGGTTTAGTTTTAGTAGTTTTTAGAGTAAGTTTGGTGTGTTTTTGGATAAGCTGCATATTTTGTGAAAAGTATGGAAGCTACTCTGTTTTGTGTCTTTTTGTAGGTTTTGAGCAGGAAAGGGCGCTTTTGAAGATGAATTAGAGTGCTATGGTGGAGGTCGGAAGAACCTGAAGATAAAGAGGTTGAAGTTAAAGCTGTTAAATGAAGAAGAGTTGACGAAGCCAATCTCAGGCTCGTTAACGAGGCTGTGAAGGGTCGTTAACGAGGCATAAAGATAGAGTTTTTGGATGGATTTTGTGATTTCTACCGACCCTGTGCAGAAGTCGTTAATGATGATTCCGTGTTGGTAGAGGTTTTAAGTGATTTTAGAGGTTTTAAGTGATTTTAGGGTTGTTATATCTTATATCTTATTTCTTGTTATATTTTTAGAGTTAGTTTCTATCTTTTAGGGTTTTTAATAGGTAGCTTTATTAGTATAAATACCCTTCTTTCTAGCCAAGAAAGGGGACAATTTTATTTCTTCTAGGAGAACCGATTGAGGAGTCGAGTGGGAGGATTGCGAGCCAAGGTCGATCGAGAGAGAGAAGTTGGGTCGTTAATCAGGTTTTTCTACTCGGTGTTGTTTTGTTTTCGGTTTCTTCTAAAGTTTGTAAGACGATATTTCTATTATTAATTTGAAGTAAGTTTGTTTTTGTTTTCAATGTTTTCTTTTGTAGAGGTTGTTTTCTTTATTAATATGAGTAGTGAGTAGTTTTCTTGTCTAGGGTCGGGGTTGAAACCCGACATAGTTATGCATATTTGATGAGTGAGTTGATGTTTTGAATGCCTTTTATCTATTTTTAGATTGCTTGTTGAACTTATGCTTAGACGATAGTCGAAGTAATTTGAGTTTGTAATTTGATCGAAAGAGAAAGTTGTCAACTTGAAGGTTGATATTGTTCGATTACGAAAGTTTCGAGCTTTGGATCCAAAACAAGTGATTGAGTAAATTAATTTATGAGAATTGATTGATTTGCTTGATAGTCAGCGAAAGTTGATGAATTTATCTATTTAAAGGCATGACATTTATCTTTTTATGAGTTTTGATGCATAGCTATGTTGCGATAACCCTTGTCCTAGGTTTTTATTCTTATTAGAGGTTGTGTTCGTTACATTCGATATCGAGTTAAGTTACCTCGGTACCGAACCTGAGTTTAGGTCGTTAGTGTGAGTTTGTAGAGTCATCCAGGTTCGTTAACGACCCTGACAAAGTCGTTAACAAGGTTGGTCGTAGGTGTTTTGTGTTATTTTGCTTTGTTTTTAGTAGTTGATAGACAAACAACCGTGCTTCCCGTGGAACGATCCTGACTTTTCTATACTCAGCGGGGTCTTGACTTATAAATTTATTTGTTGTCAAGAATAACCTCTCAACAAATTGGTGTCGTTGCCGGGGAAGCAACAATGTTCGTTTGTTTATCTGTGGGTCTGGGAATAGCTCGACCCCGTTTTTTGTTTTAATTTCGTTTTCTTTGTTTGTTTTCTCAGCGTATGCCAGCTAGATGTCGTAGGCTTGAATTTGACAACGCCGGTTATTATTCAGAACCTGAACGTTCCCTACACCGTAGACGCAGAGAAAACGAAGCCATGGCTACACAAGAGTAGATGGCTCGTCAGATGGAAGTCCTCCAGAAGCGGATGGAGGAGCTAAAAGCTGATAGAGATGTCGCTGCCACTGAAGCTGAGCGTCAACGAGTCAACAACACTCGTTTACAGGAAGAGTTGAATGCCTATCCGAGGAATGCCAAGCAATACATGCATCCAGAACTGAGGGTGCCGGAGTCTCCAATTATGCTTCCGGAGATAGAGAAGACTTTTGAGATTAAGTCTCAATTTATATCCTTGATTAAAAGGGCTCAGTTTGAAGGGAAACCTACTGAGTCCCTATGGATCATATTAGAAACTTTCTTTATTTATGTGACACTATGGCTGTTGAAGGTGTCTCACTTGAATATGTTCTGTTAAAAGCTTTTAGGTGGTCTCTTACTGGAAAGGCCTTGAGCTGGTTGGAGAGCTTACCTCCTAAGTCTATCAAGACTTTGAAGGCTTTGTATGATCAATTTCATACAAAGTTTTTCCCTCATGCCAAGACAACGGAGTTGAGAAAATGCATCACCTCCTATCACCAGCTGCCTAATGAGACCTTTGTAGAAACATGGGAAAGACTTAAGGAAATGCTTAGACAGTGCCCTACTCATGGGCAACCTTTATATGTGCTCCAAGAAATCTTTTTCCAGGGTATTAATGTAGAGACGAAGAACCGCATCAACACGCATACATCGTGCGGTTTTATAGAGATGGATCCTACAGCTGCATGGGAACTTACTGGATAAGCTGTCCAACTATGATGCCATGTATGGTACCCAACAATCTCCCTAGCCCCAGAGGCGTCTCTACATGCCTAACAAGGAAGAAGTTGACCCAGATGTCAAAAATCAATTTCTATAAGACGAGGTCAACCGCCTGAAGAAGCAGGTAAGTTTTCTGAAATCCTCTCAATCTTGTCAAGAATGTGGCTCTTCTGCCCACACTACTTTTGCTTGCACTAACATAGAGCAGGTAAGAGCCGCTGAGACATATGCTGATGTGAACTATATGAGAGGCCCATACTGAAACCAACCTAGTAATTTTGACAGGTCAAACAATTATCCAACATGGGGCAATCAAAACCCGCATACAAACTATGCAGCGCCTCCACCGGGTAGACGACCTGCGCCATATCGACCTCTGGGCTATCAAGAGCCACCATCATGGGCACAAGGGTTACAGGAAGGCATTAACGGAGTCCATAATAAATTCAATGAAGTGCATAGCAAGATTGATGGAATCCAAGCCAACCTTAACAATCAAAACAAAAGATGGGGAGAGTTCGATGTGTGGAAGAAGAATGTCGACTCCCAACTAGGGAACCTTGCTGCACAAATTCCAAGGCCACAAGGGCAACTCCCGGGCCGACCCGAGGAGAACCCTAGAGGACAAATAGCAGCGGTGCACCTTAGGAGCGAAAAGACACTATTGGAGCGTGTCCAAGCTAAGGAGACGAGCCCAACGACTGATGAAGAAGCTACGGCTCAGCTCGGTAACGAGCCAGAGAGAGTCGTTACCGAACCTTCACACCATGGTGATGATGCTCCCAGGGTCGTTAACGACCCCAACCCAGGTAAGTTTCCTATTCCGAGCTCCTCTCTCAATCCCAGGCTCGTTAACGACCCCATCAAGGTCGGTAACGATCCTCCAAGCATATCAATCGACCCTAATATCGACCCGGTAGTATCACCTCTCGAGCCCGCATTGGTTCCGAGAAAGGTGAATTCTCTTCCTTTTCCCACTATGAAATCTAAGGACTCTACAGAGAGTAAGTTTAAGCGTTTCGTAAAGATTCTTCAGGGCATTAATATTTCTATCTCATTCGCTGAGGCCCTAAGCAAAATGCCGGCTTACACAAAATTCTTGAAAGATATTCTTAGCAGGAAACGATCCATTACAAAGCTGCAAGATGAGGTCCGATCCATCGCTCGACTAGAGAAATTAGGCGATCCAGGGAGATTTGCCATAACAATTGGTATAGGCGACCATAAATTCAAAGCTTTATGTGATTTGGGAGCCAGTGCTAGTTTACTCCCTCTTTCAATATGGTCAAAGGCCAACATGGGACCATTGGAGCCTGTAGACATGAATCTCTATATGGCAGACGGATCAAGCGTAAAAGCTACAGGAGTCGTGGACGATTATCCCATTCAAGTTGGGAAATTCTTTATTCCAAATGATTTCATCGTTCTCGACATGCCTGAGGACCCTCATGTCCCCATTATCTTAGGCATGCCATTCCTAGCTACAGCAGGTGCTAGGGTAGATGTGTGGAAAGGACTCCTCACTTTTGATATTGGAGAGGAGCGCATGGAATTCAGCCTTGACCAAAACGTAAATGATCCAACTGCAGCTGCACAGATCGAGTTGACCCAGCCAGAACTCGACATAGCTTTTCCTAACGACCCTCCTCCAATTACCAAAGAGGACGAGAATTTCACATAAATCCCTACCGACCCTCCTTGGTCCAGCTCCGAGTCCCCTATGCAAAGCTATAATGACGGAATGGTTAGCACAGGGTCAACAATGGTTCCAACGACCTCAGTATCAGCATCTTTACCAATAAATCAAGGTGAGTACTCTAACTATGAATTCACTAGTACCGGTTATAATTCTTCTTCATATCCTGTTCCTACACCGTACCCCGCTATTTATGCAATAGAGGAGTCCAAGCCCCCTTGGTTTTCAGATTTCACTAACCCTTGTGTAGGAATACCGGGCATATTGCTAGAAGATAGAGGACCAAATTTAGTGACACGAGCTGATAATGTTTACAAGGCTAAGTATGGGGTCCCTCAAAACCCTGACCTAGCTACAGGAGAACCACCTTGAGCCAAGGTAAGTATGTCGGGCTAACGACGTTAAAAATAGCGCTTTCGGGAGGCAACCCGGTTTTTAGTATAGTTTATTTTTTTCCCTTCTTTTTAGATCTTTTTTCTAGCTTTCTTTTGAGTTTTAATAGTTTTTGAGGTAGCAAGATAAACTTGTTTTTAGGCTAACCTGAAACAGGAGTTGGGCTCGGAAAATCACTCGAAAGAGGATATGCAGGCTCGTTAACGACTCCACCTAGGGTCGTTAACGACCCAGTTTGGCGACCCAAAATAGAAACGAGCAAGTAAGCTTTTTTTAACCTAATCTATCTTATATCTTCTCATTTGTGCCGCCCCTTTCACCCTCTTCCCCTACCTCTAGCCCTCTCCTATAAAACCCTTCCAAAATTCCCAAAATCCCACTCTCAAATTCTCAATCCAAGCTTAAACTCTCAAAATCCTACCGGTTTCCCCTCTACCGATCGAAATTTGCACCACCACCGTACCCCCGGAACTTTACCCCGTTAATGAACCTGCAACCCTTGCATTCATTACCGGTGAGTACCAAGCTCGTTAACCACTCCTAATTTCAATCTCGTTCTTCAATTTCTCGATCTAACGGTATGAATTCTAAACCCTAACTCTCTAGTTGCATGATTCATGGTCTATAGGGTCGAAATTTCATATCTTGTTCTTGCTTGTATGAAGAGGTCGAATAGCATGTTTATTGCTCAATGATTTTGTTGTTTCATATATTGCTGGTTGATCTTGATGGTGTTCTTGCTTGATTCTCCATTGAAATTTGATTAGGAAAAGCATGAATTACCTTGTTCTAGAATTGAGGGATCTTCACCATGAATTTTTGGGCAATTATAGCATGTTCGGGATGGGTAATCGAGCGAGTATGGGGTGCATATACCCTACTGTGTGTCCTATGTAGGATTGTGTATGATGCATGCTTGATTTGATACATAATTTTGGAGTATTTTGCATTCGGAATCTGCAAATGGTTCTTGTACAAGCTCGTTAACGACCTGTCCAGACTCGTTAACAACCCTGCATATTTTCTAGTTAAAAACACCAGTCCAGGTTCGTTACCGACCCCAGTTGGGTCGATAATGAGGCACTTCGAGAGCGATTTCGAGACCAATTATGGGGTCTCTCTTCTATTGATTTGTATGGATCTTATCTTTGTCAATTCATATTTCTCCAGGTCCATATGGCGAGTTCTAGCCGCGCTACAATAAGAGCCGACAAGAAGAAGAGGACTCAGCGGTCCCCATCTCCTCCGCACATGGATAATGTGATCTTGCGCACCCAAGCACAAGCCGATCGGTACAATGCCCTATTAGACAAGGACCACTACACTAGGTGGTTCTCAAGGTCGAGTGCTAAGGCAATGAGGATTTATTATGATGTCAAAGAGGCCTTTTCTATTCATGGCGTGCCTCACTTGTTGAAGAACGAAGAGGTACCGCACTTCCCGATTCTCACTTCTGAGTTTCTGGCTACTCTTGAGACAAGATTCCCAACCAAGACCTCGACTGCACGGATTAGATTCAGGCTCGGTAATGTCAGTCGTGAGTACACCATGGAGGAGTTCAATGCTATTCTCGATCTCCCTAATCCTTCTCGAGATTACAACATCAAGGACTACAAGGTGATAAGGACTTGGAGCTACATCACCAGGGAAGTAGAGCCTTCCACTGCAGCACTTTCCGGGGCAAGCATCATCAACCCCATTTTTCGGATCATTCTCCGAGTCATAGCCGCTACATTTTGGCCCAAGAGAGAGTTGAACACGCCAACGAGGATGGAAGTTGCATGCCTCCGAACCATATTATTTGAGGATCCCGCCCCATTGAACTTGGGGTATGAATGGCTACTATATGTGGAGAAGCAAGGAATGAAGTCAAAGGAAGTATGGTGCGGGAACTTGGTTAGTCTCTTGGCGACCAATCTTGGAGTCGATCTCTCCCTCTACACGCCGTCCCACGCTCCAATGCTCAACATGAACTACTGGTTTAGCTCCGGCATTTTTACTTAGGTTCGGGATGGGTACACTACAAAAGTTCAAGGCCGAGATGTCACACCCACCCTAGCAAATCTGGAGCTGCTATACGTACCGAATTGGTACGAGTCATGGACGGGGCATGCGTTCCCATTGGAGCCCAAGCCACAAGATAAGCTGTCGCTCAGGCCATGTGAGTCACGCTTCGAGAGAGAGGAAGAAGATATGAAAGAAGATGATGAGGAGACTGAGGCAACTACAGAGGCGGGCACGGAAGAGCTCGACATCGGGGATGATGACCTCGATACAGAGATTCTGGGCAACAATAGCTTCGTTAACGAGCCCACCAGAGTCGTTAACGACCACTTCGAGGCTACTACCGAGGCCCACAGCTTCGGTAATGATCCCCCGCATCAACTTGCCGAGCCACATTCCTATGGTCTTATGCCCTACAATCCGTTAATTTTTCAAGGCCACTTTCAGCCTCACAACCACGATCAACCACCACCTCAGCCCGATTACACTGAATCGAGTATTCCGCCTCCATGGGCCGAAATCTTTCGTCTCAGATGCAGCAGCTTAACCTTCAGCAGACACACATTTACCAGAGGATGGATAGGTGGGAGAGTGTCTATTTTCCTCGCATGGCGTTGGATGATGCGAGGCATCAACAAAGAGAGCTGGATGATGCAGAGCGCTGGAGGACAATGTATGACTTCATGAGGAAATTCAAGTACCGATTCCCACCACCAAGGCGCTGATTCAGTTTGAGAGTAGTTTCTTTTCTGCTTTAAAAGTCTTATAAGTTTTTCTTTTTCTTTTTCTTTTTCTTTTTCTTTTCTTTTCTATTCTTTTCTTCTGCTTATTTTTATTACAGCGGGGACACTGTAATTTTAAGTATGGGGTGGGAAAGGGTAGAAAGCTTGTGTCCTGTTTGTTTTATGTGTCTTGTGTGTTTTAAGTAGTTCTTTGTTTAATAAAAAATCAAAAATCACAAAAAAATTGAAATTTTTTGAAAAATTCAAAAAAAGAGTTGTTAGAATAGATAGATACCCTTTTCTTACGGTTCTATGATTGTAGTTACTAGCATGATCATGTAATTCCTTGCAAGCATGTCTTTGATAGTATAGCCTGATTCTTGATATGAAATTGTTTTATAGAGGAATAGCATTTGATGAAATTGAGCATGTATACTTTTTAGCATAAGTGATGCAATGCAACAAAAAATTTCTACCTTGTGAGTTAATTTTTTTGGCCTTATAGGGAGAATATAAAAAATTCTTCTTCTTTTCTTGTGTGATTTACTCTCTATATGCATATTATCTCTTGGAATTGTGATGGTTATCTATTACTTGAGACCTATATAAGATTTATAGTTCATTTCATGTAAGATCATATGATAGAGAACTTATTTTTCATAAGCCATTTTATATCCCTATCCACCCTTATCATTATCCTCTTTTTGAAGCCAAATTTGATCCTGAAGCTTGACCCTATTCGGGGATTAGGACTTAGATTGGAGAGGTTTGTTTTGTAGAGTGAAAAGATATGTTTGGTTTGAAAGTAAAGGTTTTTGAAGGGTAGACTGGAAGTCTCTTGTGTTGATTTGTGAAAGAAAGATCTCTTGGTAAGAAAGGATGCACAAAAGGAAAGAAAGTTGTTGTTGAAAGAATAAAAAAAAGGGAGAGAGTGTGCACGATTAAGCTCGTTAACGACCTAGATGGTTTGTTAACGAGGTTGCGAAGAGAAAAAAAAGGAAGAAAAGAGCTGAAACTATATGAAAGAGAAGAAGTAAGATGTGCATTTATGTTTAATGGATAAGTCGGAGATTTTTCTTTTGAGTTGTTTTATGAGACTTTCTAGGATATATTGGGTGAGTGAAAGAATAAGTGCATAATGTTTAAGAGAGTTTGTTATTTGTTTTTATGAGAGTTTTGTTTATGTGTGAATTTTTAGGAGTCTTTGATTCCCGGATACTATTAGCACCACATGACCAAAATATTTTCCATGCCTTATTGTCTTTACCAAACCCCATTACAACCTGGCCGAATGGAAGCTTCTATGAAGTTTTTCATTGAGCCTAAGTTCTCTTGATGATTTTTATGTGTTTTGACAAATCTTAGGTGGAGAGTTTGGTGATATAAGTTCCAATTTCTATGAGTTTTTATATATAAGATGAGTTGAGAGTTGAATTTATAAGCCCAAACACTTGAAATTTGAGTGAAACACATATATCCCTTGAGAGGTTGGATTGTATTTTGCTTGTGTCTATTTGGTGTATATATGTGTGATGACGATAATAGTCATTTGCTAATTTCTGCTATGTTTTTGGAAGTTGCTTTTTAAGTTGATCGATATCCTGAAAGGGCTCATAGTCCAAAACGGGCTCGCTATCCAAGACGGGTGTGGCAAGGACATCCGCTGGTGCGGACCGCTGTTTAGCCATGTGGGCGATCAGTGATGCAACGACGTCGAGATTGGCTTGTGATATTCGTGTTTTTAGTCTAGTATTTGGTTTGTTTCTTAGTTTGTTTAGGTTTAGTTTTAGTAGTTTTTAGAGTAAGTTTGGTGTGTTTTTGGATAAGTTTGCATATTTTGTGAAAAGTATGGAAGCTACTCTGTTTTGTGTCTTTTTGTAGGTTTTGAGCAGGAAAGGGCGCTTTTTAAGATAAATTAGAGTGCTATGGTGGAGGTCGGAAGAACCTGAAGATAAAGAGGTTGAAGTTCAAGCTGTTAAGTGAAGAAGAGTTGAAGAAGCCAATCTCAGGCTCGTTAATGAGGTTGTGAAGGGTCGTTAACGAGGCATAAAGATAGAGTTTTTGGATGGATTTTGTGATTTCTACCGACCCTGTGCGGAAGTCGTTAATGATGATTCCGTGTCGGTAGAAGTTTTATGTGATTTTAGAGGTTTTAACTGATTTTTAGGGTTGTTATATCTTATATCTTATATCTTGTTATCTTTTTAGAGTTAGTTTCTATCTTTTAGGGTTTTTAATAGATAGCTTTATTAGTATAAATACCCTTCTATCTAGCCTAGAAAAGAGGACAATTTTATTTCTTCTAGGAGAACCGATTGAGGAGTCGAGTGGGAGGATTGCGAGCCAAGGTCGATCGAGAGAGAGAAGTTGGGTCGTTAATCAGGTTTTTCTACTCGGTGTTGTTTTGTTTTCGGTTTCTTCTGAAGTTTGTAAGACGATATTTCTATTATTAATTTGAAGTAAGTTTGTTTTTGTTTTCAATGTTTTCTTTTGTAGAGGTTGTTTGCTTTATTAATATGAGTAGTAAGTAGTTTTCTTATCTAGGGTCGGGGTTGAAACCCGACATAGTTATGCATATTTGATGAGTGAGTTGATGTTTTGAATGCCTTTTATCTATTTTTAGATTGCTTGTTGAGCTTATGCTTAGACGATAGTTGAAGTAATTTGAGTTTGTAATTTGATCGAAAGAGAAAGTTGTCAACTTGAAGGTTGATATTGTTCGATTACGAAAGTTTCGAGCTTTGGATCCAAAATAAGTGATTGAGTAAATTAATTTATGAGAATTGATTGATTTGCTTGATAGTCAGCGAAAGTTGATGAATTTATCTATTTAAAGGCATGATCTTTATCTTCTTATGAGTTTTTCTGCATAGCTATGTTGCGGTAACCCTTGTCCTAGGTTTTTATTCTTATTAGAGGTTGCGTTCGTTACATTCGATATCGAGTTAAGTTACCTCGGTACCGAACCTGAGTTTAGGTCGTTAGTGTGAGTTTCTAGAGTCATCCAGGTTCGTTAACGACCTTGACAAAGTCGTTAACGAGGTTGGTCGTAGGTGTTTTGTGTTATTTTGCTTTGCTTTTAGTAGTTGATAGACAAAAAACCGTGCTTCCGTAGAACGATCCTGACTTCCCTATACTCAGCGGGGTCTTGACTTTTAAATTTAATTGTTGTCAAGAATACCCTCTCAACAGCTTGGATCTTCTCCCGTAGGGCCGCACTCTCTGGAAACAAGCGAGTCAACGATGCTACTAGTATTGGCACTGAACGACACGGGTTGACACTAGGGTGCACGACCGCGTCATGGTGGTCTTGGCCCGCGCTCTGAAAACAATGGCCACTATCGGAATTACGCGGGCTGGGTCGTAGTCGCGTCATGGGGTGGCACGGTCGCTGCTCACTATGGCGCGACCGCGTCATGCCGGAACAAGGTCGAGTCAGCGATGGCGGAATCTGCATCTCTAAAGGTTCATCGTGATAATAAACCAGACTGGATGGACACCGAAACTCATAAAACCCGTCATCGTAATAGGAATAACGAGGATGAGTTGGTGTCGGAGAGGAATCACACCGGTCAGGTGGAAGCCTCAGCGGTGGAATCCAATCAGAGTGACCATACGGTACTTGCCGGGGTGGCAAATTGTGGAATCTTAGGGGCGGTGGATCCCAAGGGAGGTCTGAACAAAGGGGCCAATTCATGTCCTGACTCTATGTACAAATTTACCCAAATTTCGGCCAACTAACAACAATTCCTAGGCCGAAAATATATCGAACTTTTTTTTATTTTAATCAACCAAATTCATTCTCTTTTTTTTTAAATATACTTGGCTCTCTTATTTGTTTTTTAATGATCGGCTGTTTTTTTAAATAAAATTTGATAATAATAGTTAACAACCAAATCTCCACCAAAATAGAAAAATATCTCTGCAAGTTAGGAGAGTATACTGTCAAGATATGCATGTAGAGAGATTTGGCCAAATAATTATTTGGGCTATGATATCACACAAATATGGAAAAGATAATTAATTGCACATATACAATTTGCAAGCGGTAACTAAATTGGGAATTCGAAGGCACATCACTACCGAAGTGCATGCATGGATAAGTGCAATCAAGGGCGATCTTTTTTTAATGAAAAATGTCGAACTCACAAGGGCTCTTGGAGGGTGGTGCGGCTGCGCAAGGAGGCGGGGAACCGGAAAGGCGGGTGCAGAATGGTGATGTAGAGAAGAACACCTTCGCCGAGCCACCTGGGATCTGATACCAGTTGATGCGTTCCGCCTTTCAGGTGGATCGCACAGGTGCCCGATTTAGGCTCGGAAGGGCCTCAAATCTTCTCCAACAAATTGTAACCGGGATAAGCACGAACCACAGGGTGGCTCGTGAGGGAAAACTCGACGGATCGAGTTCGGTGGCCTAGGGTTGAGACGAGGGCGTTGGGAAAAAGGGATAGAAAAGGGTCGATTAAAGAACCGGGTTTGATGCCTAGGCCTTAGGGAAGAGAAACTTGATTCACAAAAGGCAATCTGTATATAGCAAGGCGTAAATAAAACTGAATACATCAAGTCCTTTAAATAGAGAAAGCAAGAACTAAGTAGGTCTAGCTAATGAGCCTAATCTAACTATAGGGTCAGTCATATAAGCATAAGATGACACACCCCCAAAAATAGTAATTGATATCCGCCTTTTTAGTCATGTTTTTAGGGTGTGTTTTTATGTGTTTGAGTCTTTTTCTTTAGTTTTGTGTTTTGTTTTGTGTCGTTTGTGTAGGTTTTCGTATTTCTTTAAGATATGGAGTCTACATAAGCTTTGGTGGTGTTTTTTTATAGGTTTTGGAGCTGTTTGGAGCATATTTTAAGAGAAGATGAGAAACCGAAGGAGAGCACTTATGGAATGAAGAGAAGATCAAGTTAAAGCCAAGAAAGAAGTATGGAGACTCGTTGACGAGCCCAAGGAAGAAGAATCAAGGAAAAAAGGAGGTTAACGACCCAAATAATGAGCGAGAGGTCCCGGTTTTGATCCAAATTTCAATGCAGTAAGAGTCGTTACCGAGGTGGCCAAGGTCAGTAATGAGGTGTTCAACAAAGAAGAAAATCAGGAAATTCGACTATCCTTATAGGTCGTCGGGCTATCAAAAACCTCCATCTTGGGTACAAGGTATTCATGACGGAATCAACGGAGTGCGTGCCGATCTAAATAATCAGATGAAAGGTGTACATGCACAATTGGGATGAAAGGTGTACATGCACAATTGGGAGAGTTTGACACATGGAGAAAGAGCGTAAACTCCCAACTTAGCAACCTAGCTACACAGATTCCAAGACCTCAGGGTCAACTCCTGGGCCGTCTCGAGGAAAACCCTAGAGGATAAATTGCAGCAATACACCTAAGGAGTGGAAAGACATTGCCGGGACGTTCTTAGACCAAGGAAAAAGAGCACGACGATGAAAATGAAGTCCCAATCGACCACGTTACTGACCCCCCCCAGGGTCGTTAACGAGCCCACCATACCAGGTAAGTTCTCTAAAATAAACTCCCCTCTCAGTCACCAAATTGTTACCGACCCCCTTATTGTCGATACCGACCTTACTTCTACACCAATCGACCCTCTTATCGATTCGGTAGAGCCTCGATCCGGGCCTCTTTCTACCCCAATTCCGTCAAAGACTCTTCCTTTCCCTACCAAGAAAGCCAAAGATGTCACGGAAGGAAAGTTTAGACGTTTTGTCAAAATTCTCCAAGGCTTAAACATATCTATTCCATTCGCTGAAGCCCTAAGCGAAATGCCTGCGTATACTAAATTTTTAAAAGAGATCTTAAACAGAAAGAGATCTATATCAGAGCTCACGAATGATGTCTGATAGAGCTCCCAGAAAAGCTAGGCGATCCAAGTAAGTTTGCTATTTCCATTGGTATTGGATCTCTCCGCTTTAAAGCTTTATATGATCTAGGGGCCAGCGCAAGTCTCCTAACACTCTCCATTTGGTCCAAATCCAATATGGGACCGCTGGAACATGTCAATATGAATCTCTACATGGGAAACGGATCTTGTGTAAAGGCAATCAGAGTCGTTGAGGATGTCGTTGTTTAAGTAGGCAAATTCTTTGTCCCAAACGACTTCATTGTTCTAGACATGCCTGAAGACCCTACAATGCCTATCATTCTTAGAAGACCATTCCTAGCTACAACAGGTACACGTGTTGATGTAAAGAAGGGACTCCTAACCCTCGATATAGGGGAGAAGAAGGTTGAGTTCCGTTTTAATCCCGTTGTAAATGAGACCAATGTTGTAAAGAGCGTTAACGAAGGGCCTATTGACCCACCATGGGTCGATACCGACCACTCTCTAAAGGATCACAATGCTAGGGGTGAATTCCATCCCGTTACCGAAGATTTGACACGACATATAGGGTCGTTAACGACCCCATCTACCTCGGTAACGACCCCTTGTCTGATCAATCCCGGAATACCGCGCATACTAATGGATGATAGAGGACCAAATTCCGTGAGTAGGAGCTTCAATGTTTTTCGGCTAAGTATGGGATTTCTCATGATCCCTTCAAAGCCGGAGAGAAGCCACCTTAGAGCCAAGGAAAGTTCGGCAGGCTAATGACGTTAAAAATAGCGCTTACGGGAGGAACCCGCTTTTAGTTTTTTTTTTGTTCTTTCTTAGATCTTTTTTCTAGCTTTCTTTTGACTTGTTTTAGGTTAGAGTAGTGTAGTTAGGATAGATGTTTTTATTAAGTGACTCAAGTACAAATCGATGAGAAGAAGTGCTGAAAAAGAGAAGAAAAACAATTCAAGACAATTTGTGTTGAATGCAACAAATGGAAGAAATTCGGTGTACAAAAACTTAGTTCATTAATGACCCCCACAAGGTCGGTACCGACCTCTACAGAAAACGCGGAAACAATGCAAACTTCTCAAGTGATCAATGGTTTCAAGCAGCTTCAGTTTTATTTTGTGAGTTTCTTTTACCTTATCCTCTTTATTCTTTTTCTGTCTTTAAACAGTGAGGACCCTGTTTGGTTTAAGTATGGAGTGGGGCCATGGGGGAAAAGGAAACTTAGTTTTTATGTCTTTGTTTGTGTTATTTGTGTTTTAGGATTGATAATATTCCACTTAGATGTTCTATGATAGTAATAACTTGCTTGATCATGTAATTCCTTTGGCATGTTTCGATAGTTTTGCCTGAATCATGTTGAAAGATTGTTTTTATGTGAATACTTAGCATGTGATGAAATTGAGCACATATGATCTTTGGTAAAAGTGACTTAAATCCAACAAAAATTGCTACTTAGTGAGTTGTTTTTGGCCTTATAGGGAGAACATTAAAATCCCTCTTCTATTCATGTGTGATTTGCTCTCCTTATGCCTATTATCTAATGTCATTGATATGGTTATCTATTTCTTGAGACCTATATGAGATATTAGTTCATTGCATGTGAAGTCATATGATGGAGAACTTATTTCTTTTTAGCCACTTTTTATCTTTTCTTTTTACCTACCTTATCATTATTCCTCTTTTTGAAGCCAATTTGAGCCTGAAGCCTTTTATTTTTAGCTCCACAAAATTGTTTCCTAGCCGATGAAGCTTGACCCTATTTGGGAATTAGGACTTAGTATTGGTTGAGATGGTTTTGTTGAGTGAGATGTTTTGATTCTAGTGTGGGGCAATATGGGTTGGGTAAAGGAAAAAATCTTGCAGTTTGTTATGTAAAAGGAGTTTGGTTCCCTGAATGTACTTGCTATAAAAGAAAGAGAAGAAATGATCAGAACTCGTTACCGACCTAGTAGGCTCGGTACCGACCTTCCCAACAGAAAAAAACACAGTGAAAAGCCAGAGAAAAATCAAAAAAGAAATATCAGAAAAAGAAGTATGAGTAGTGAAAAGTGTGCATGAGCCAAAATTTCCTTAGTGTTTTTTTAAGCAAGATTAGTGAGTTATTAAAGGGGTTAATGAGAGTGAAGTTTGATCTTTAAAGTTTAGAGAGTTTGGTATATTGTTTGAGAGTTTTTGGTGACTTGTGTTGTGAGTTTAGGAGTCTATATTCCCGAATTTTTAGCCACACAAGCCAAAATATTTCCACACCTTATTGTTATTACTAAACCCCATTACAACCCATCCGAATGGAAGCCTCTATGAAGTTTTTCATTGAGCCTAAGTTCTCTTGATGATTTTTATGTGTATAGACATCTCTAGTAGAGAGTTTGGTGATATAAGTAACAATGACTATGTTGATTTTTGCATATAAGATTGAGTCGAGAGTTGTTATTATAACCCTAGACACTTGAGAGTTGAGTGAAACACATTACCCTTGTGAGGTTGGATTTTAAGTTGCTTTTGCTTGAGGTTGCTCATATATGTGTGATGACATTAGATTCACTTGTTTATTCATTTCTACTTGTGCTTTAATGTTGCTTTTTGATAAGGGCATTGACTTGAAGAATGTGTTATTGGTTTTGATTGATGTCTTGTGATTGCTTGAGGACAAGCAAGTCTAAGTATGTGGTATTTTGATATCCGCCATTTTAGTCATGTTTTTAGGGTGTGTTTTTATGTGTTTGAGTCTTTTTCTTTAGTTTTGTGTTTTGTTTTAAGCCGTTTGTGTAGGTTTTCGTATTTCCTTAAGATATGGAGTCTACATAAGCTTTAGTGGTGTTTTTATAGGTTTTTGAGCTGTTTGGAGGATATTTTAGGAGAAGATGAGAAACCGAAGGAGAGAACTTATGGAATGAAGTGAAGATCAAGTTAAAGCCAAGAAAGAAGTATAGAGACCCGTTGCCGAGCCCAAGGATGAAGAATCAAGGCAAAAAGGAGGTTAATGAACCAAATAATGAGGGAGACGTCCCGGTTTCGAGCCAAGTTTCAATGTAGTAAGAGTCGTTACCGAGGTGGCCAAGGTCGGTAAAGAGGTGTTCAACAAAGAAGAAAATCATGAAATTCGACTGCATCGTACCGACCCTGACGGGGTCGGTACCGAGGCTTCCGTGTCAATAGAAGGCAGTACGAGTCAGCGCAATTAAATACTTTTTATCCAATATCTTTATATAATTAGGTAGTTTTAAGGGATATATGTTTTAGAAGATTTATTTCCTTAGGAGTAGGAGTAGCCTTTTCTATATAAACCCTTGTGTAGGTTTAGTTTTCTTATCACACAATTAACCTAGTTTATAGTAGAGAGCAAGTAGAGAGGAGAGGAGAGAGATGAGTTACTTGGAGAACAAGTTTTTCTTGGATTTGGTTATGAGCTTTCTTTTATTTAATTTAGTAACTTTTAATTATGATTTGTGAGTAATCTCTCTCTCTAAGGTTGGGGTTAAACCCAAAATGTTTATGTATGCTTGCTCTTGATCATGTTTTGATTGTTTTTATCATAAATCTTCTCTCTTGTTCTTCATCCTTGAAACGAAAGTTGATCAATCCTAGTTGAAGTAGAAGAGATAGATTAACAAGTTTATTAATTTGGCAAAAGTTGATTGATTTACCTGCTTAAGTTAACGAAAGTTGACAACTTTATGTCGCATGATCTATGTGTTTCATTAGCGCTTGCATGCATAATTATTGTTGTGGGGATACCAAAACCTTAGATTTTCTATCTTATTGATATAAAAACCTAAACTTTCTCTCTTACTTGCGCTGTAAGTAAGAACAGAACTTGATACTGACTTTCCACCGTGGACGAACCTGACTTCGCTATACACAACGGGCTCTTGATTATAAATTTATTTGTTGTCAACAAACCCTCTCAACAGTAACAACAGAAACATAAATAGAAACTAGCTATAAATAGGAAATATAATAAATATAATATTAACGAGTTAGGTCGGAATCCATGGAGGATGCCAAGGTCTCGGTAGACTCGGGCTCGTCGGGATAGATATCGGTCTAGGACCGGATCGCATCAAAAAGCCTTTGTTTCCCATTTTGCGAAGAGTAATGAAACAGTAGCCATCTCCTTTCAAATATCCTTCTCAAAGCAATCACTTGGCTAGATCATCTCGATTGGTGTTCAAATCTCTCGCTAACCCTCGTGATTTGGTGAGCTTGATCTCGAATCTCTTGATTCCTCATCTCGCTCTTATATTGTAAATCTGACCTATATCATATGAGTACTCGTATTATATTTGGGGGGGGGGAGCTGGTCAAAACACTCCTCTTTTATTCCTTTGTTTTAACCTAAAATATGCCCAACCTTTAGAAATGGATTATGTAGTCGTTTCTTAACCAAAATGGGTGATTCAAATTGCAAAATGTCGAGGCTGAAGTGACTTAAGAAACGAGCCAAAATCCACCAAATCAGATCGTGGTACCGATTTTCAAATTTTTCAAAGGTTGGTGACGAGTGGTTTTCACGGGATTCGTTCTCCGTCTTTAGACAATTTTTCTCGGGTCATTGCCAACATTTGGAAGGTATAAAGGTGATCTTTAAATTGTTGCAATTAGTCGCTCCACTCCATTCCTGGTATGGCCACCAGTAGCCGACGAAACTAGCTCGACGAACACTGAGTTTCAGCCCAGAAATCCGGTTGTCGATGAGCTGTTTTCACGAACCTCGCATTCCGCCTTAAGGTCGCCTATCCGAAATTTATACTTTCAACTATCACAGGTTCCATTGCTACCCCGTCCCTTATGTCTCCGCTAGCAGCCGGTGAATAGGCGTTCACGACCAACTTTGGTGCTGATTTCTTTTGCCCAGAATTTCAACTTTGGCGAGTGATTGTCATTGCTTCTATTCTCCATCGTCCCTCAAAAACTTAAATATATGTTGCCAACAGTAGAAAGAGGGTAATGAGGACTTCCAACTGTCGCTTGAATGACCCAAAATGGATGTCAGACGAAGGCGTTAGGCATTGGAGAAGTTGGCTTGTCGCTCACTGATTTTCCGGACTTTATGTGTTTAAAATAAAAAGGAAAGGAAGAAGGGAAAGGTGAGTGGTCCCGGGTTTTCCTAGGTATATGTGCCATGGATTCCGATGGACTGCCTACATTCACATGTCTTGTTTTACACGCCACCTCAATTTGCGTGCGAGCAAATTTCAAAAACGTGTTGCCTTGTAATTTCCTTCTTTCAAGCTTGACTTTTATTTTGGAATGATTTTTAGGATAAGATCATTTGAAGTTGGGTTTTCGTATTAAACCTCTTAAAGCGTGATTTGTCGAATCTTATAATTGGTTAAGTTATAAAGCCAGATTGAGTCAAGCAAGTACTTGACAAATTATAAAGACATAATAATTTGTAGCTATTTCTCTATTCTTTTCTGGTACAACCTGAGCTTAATTATTGGATGCACATCGTTCGAGATGGAACTAATCTGCTTAAGAAGAGTAATCTTGTATAAGGCAAGTGGGCGGTTCTCTCTTGCATAATTATTGTTAAATGAGGAATTGAATCTCATTTAATAGTTGTGGTGGGAACAACTTGTATGATTAATAAAATATGGCAGGTTGTTGTTTTGTTAAAAATAAAGATCATGTTGTTATTTATTCAGTTTCGCGCTAGAATTAAATTTAGGTCCGTTGCGTGTGACCTTATCTGTTTAGATGTTTCATGTTGAGACATTATTATAAAATAAAGTAGTTTAGAGATGGGAGCGTGGTCTCCAAAAACATCTCTTTAAGTTGTCTCATTGTGAGACATTGTTTTGAAGTTAGTTTCAGGGGTAGGAGCCGAGTCTCCAAGGACCTCTTTATAATACAGTCTGTATTGGGGGGTGTAGTTCACTAACGTATCCCATTACTCGAGTCATGACTCACGCCTCACTCTATGTTGGAGGGGGTATTGTGCACTCTATCTAAGTGCAACTGGATTCCAGGTGTTGGTCAAGGATCATGGATGAAATAGGCCCCCTCATCTTGATATCACCATGTGCATGTGGATTTTCGGCGGTAGTTTAGGCCGATTAAAAATTACCAACACGTTTTTAAAAACTTTTGAAATTAAAATAAGTTATATGCGATAGGCACATTAATGTACCTGAATGGTTAGTCCATTTGATAACCATTCTTGCTCTCGACTTTGAATGATTCTTAATCAAACTTTGATTAAGTTAAATTGATTAGTCGATGGAGGCTTTCCAAAATGTTATGCGATTAGTATAAGTTCCCAACAATTGTTCATGTTTCGTAAAGGAACCAGATGTTGTGGTGTCCTATCTCTTGAATATGCATGCCTCATTCTTATCTTCTATGGGACTGCTAATTGTTGGATCATCGACCGGTTGTTATTCGGATTCTGATGCCAATATGTTTAGTCACTACCATAAGAACCAGTCAATTTCTCCACTCGCTTAGTCTTTCATTAGACTAATCTAACCACGTACTTTATTCAATTACATGACCGACTGGTGTCCGTCGTCTATATATGACACCTCAGGTATTTCTTGGAAGTTGATTTGAGGAGTGGATCAAGAAGTTTGAAGTTTAAGAAGTTGAAGAAAATTTTCCAAAAGTCGTGCTTGAATGAAGATTATGATTGGGCCACTACAAAGCTATGTTAGGAAGAAGAAGCTAAGAGTTTGTGGATTCTCTTTTAGAAAATACTATATTCATATAGAAGACGTTTCTATCATTTTTGTCATAAAAGCTAAGGCTGTTATAAGACCATTTCTATTTATTCCGCTGTAATATTTTCTTAAACTTTGTAAAGTTGAGTTATCAAGTATTAAAGATTAGGTTCTTTCGCAACATTTTATTGTCTTCTAATTTCATATTTTTGTTTTAAATGAATTCAATTATCGTATTATTTTGGTGTCTGTCAGTGCAAAGCCTTGGGTAACTTCGATTTAGTCTTAATCGGGGTCACTGGCGGTAATATCTCCAAGGTAGGAAGGGGGTGTTACACATTGTCTGGTAGAATCGCTGATCAGACTTTTTCATTCGAAGCTCCCAAGAATCTGAAATTTTTCCCATAGTCGATGATGATCTCAATTGCTTTTAGTGCTTGACATCTTCAACGGAAACTAGTCGAATCTTTAGTGTGCCACTTTTTTCAAGATCGTAATCAAAATTTCCGAATTCAATTTTGGGATTTAGGTCACCATAATTGAAAAGCTATAATACCAATTTGTTATGTACCAAGGACATTAACAAGACAATTTGGGAGGAAATTTAGGATAGAAGAAGAAGAATTGGGAAAGGAGAAGAATCAGATGAAGGAGATGAAGATTGATTTTTCATTAATTTCTAGATAACCCGTAAAAGATCACATTAGCCCACATTAGCCCCTTTAATAGGCTTTTTTCCCTTATTACCACTACGACCCAAACTTTCCTCTGATTACAATTATAATCCCTATATTCCCATACACGACAGTGTACTGCATAAAAATTATAAAACGAAGTCTAAAGATAAACCATTTTCTAGAATTCAACCTAATAAAATATAATAAATAATTTAAATTTATAAAATATTCTATACAAATTAAATATATTAAAACAAAATAAAGAATTAACTCAAATGTATATACATTTAATAAGAGGATGAAACTGGTCGGGTGGTTGCATGGGTGATGGATCCGGTGGTGGGTCGGATGACCCTTCACCCATCCATCATCCTTCTTAGATCGGGTTTTATCCATATATTTGGATCTGGCGTGCGGATGGATTAGGCATCCACGGATGATTTCCATCCCTATTCTGTCCAGTTTCTTGGCTTTCTCACGTACTCGAAATTTAAACCACACAAGAATACTTTTCTTTCAAGGAAAATGGTGGTGGCCAACTCCCAGCAAAATCCAAAGGATACTCATAAAGAGAATCAAGAGATCTACGACACAAATGATGACTCAAAAACGGAAGAATTGGATCTAATCTGTCCTAGGGTGCAACTCAAGGCTAATGAAAAAAGGAACTACGAAGACCCTGGACTTGCTCACGTATCCTGATTATGTTAGATTGAGGGCATGGCTATACTACGATCAAGAAGCAATTGGAGCAGAAATGGACCTTGCGAGGCCACTTCACTCTCATGGGCATTGGCAATCCATATTACGTTGTCAAGTTTACAAATGATGAAGATTATCATTATGTTATCAAAAGAGGGCCCTCGATGATTGGAGACAACTACCTTGTGATTCAAAGGTGAAGATTGAATTTTGACCCTTTTGATGACAATAAAACGACATGTGTGTGAATTCCGGGTCTTTGCCTTGAATACTTCAATGAACTTTTTATTCAAATATGTGAACTCATACAGGGACGGAACCAGGATTCAAAACCTGGGTAGACTGAACTCAATAGCGGATCTGGAATAATTTAGAACCGACAATTTAGCATAATAATCCGATCGTTTATATTATTACTATCGATTATAACATCAAATAATTTCCCTATATTTGTTCTCAAATTAGCTAGTTATTATAGAATAAAAAGTTACAATGCCTACATAAAATTTATTTTTAGGTGGGACGTAAAATCATTTCAATAAATTAGAGAGACTTATAATTTAGAAAAGATTAGACAATAGACTAATTAATCACTTACTAAAACTATGTATAAATAATTACATTATATTTTAACCACTTAACAAATTTATGCTAATTAATTAACACCTACCAAAATATCAAATTAAATTCACATGAACAAATAAAAAGTATGAGAAAAAAAATGAATTGAAGACAAGGTGGTAGAGGGCAAAAAAGATGGGGTGTATGTAGGTAGTCGAACTATTGAACTAAGACTATTGACTCCCATTCAATTCAATAAACTCATCCAGCATGTTGACTCCCATTCAATTCAATAAACTCATCCAACATGGAAAAATATTTGAGTGAGAGTGTGCTGCTCCACTAATTCAAACTTGTGACCAATGCAATTCAATAGTAGACTTAAAACCACCAAGCTGGAATATTCACAAGCAAAATTTTACCAACTAAATATACTAATATTTTTTTAGGGTCGGCTATAGAAAACCACAGCCCACCCTCGGTTCCGTGCCTAAACTCAAAGGAGAAGTCACGAAGATTGACTGAACTACTTTGAAGGCTGACCGGGGTCAATTTGCTCGATTTGCAGTAGAGGTTGATCTATTGAAAAGACTCTTGCCCAAATTCTATTAATATTATATTTAGTTAAAAGTATTTATCTAAATGTAATTCAAATTAATTTTACGTAGTTACGTAAATCTCCTAGCTTATCTATTTCAATCTTTGACTTAGTTATAATAGGGTTTAATTCATTCTAGGGTTTGTTAGAAGAATAGTAGAGATTTGTTATCATTATCTCTTTTATAAATACTCTAGAAAGTCCAGCAATAAAATTAATCATCCTTTTACAATTCTATTCTTATATGGTATGATACGCCTGAATTGATCCACGGGTATTACAAAGTCCTCACGACACAACAAATATGGTTGAGTTCACAATAACTCTACCAAATCCTTTCTAAGCAGATCAACCATTCAAGGTGATTCACTTAGCCAACATTGTCAAACTAAACTCTACAAATTATCTAGGGTGGAAAACACAAATCAAAATCACCTTCAATGGTTATGGTTTGTTCGACTTCCTTGGTGACACTTATCCACTACCTCTAAACATATGAACAAGTACAAACAATAGTCGCTTACCGAACCATGCGTTCCAAATGTGGGAAAGGTAAGACCAAATCCTACACGAAGTCATCCTTGGTACCTTGTCCTTGGTAGTTCTCAACTTGGTCACTGTCGATTCCTCATAACCACCACCAAACCACAACCAATCTTGGAACCAATATCAATACCAACCACATACAACTCCTCCTCCACAAAATTCTTACCCAAACTACACTCACAAGCCCTTCAAAGGCCTTTGTCAATTTTATATGGAGTTTAGACATGTTTTAAACCAGTGTCATGACTTTCGGAAAAAATCACCCAACAATTCAATTACCTCCATCAAACCATTTCCCACCAGCCCAAGTCAACACAACCTCTATTGATGTGACCCCGACACTGACGGCTAGCCAGGAGGAAGAGTCTCTGTCTGTGCACTCCAACGAACCCATCACATGAACCAGGACCCGTGCAATCCCTCGTGCCACGACATCTATCGTCGAGTGCATGCTCACCAGCCACGGCGCGCGCACGACCGAGCCAGCCTTCGCGTGCCTATACGCCACCGGCATCATGCCACCGTCGTCACTCGGTGTCGAGGACCTCAAATTTAGATGCCCCTTCCATGTCCTCGTCGGGCCACCTCAGCGTCGTGACATGAGGTTCTTGTGTCGTGCCTTGGGTTGTGATCCGCCGCTCTCCAAGTGCCGTGACACACCCTGCGCTCCATCTGGCGTGCCGACGCCCTTGTCATGGCCTTGTCACGAAACTCGCGACTAGGCCACCATGAGACCCAACACTAGTCCAAGCTCAAGACCTGCTCATGAATCCGAAGACGGGTTCACATCAATTGGCATCAGAGCCTTCGGACTACGTAAGTCTCATCTTACCCCTTTATTCTTTGATTGCAAGATTTTTTTTCCGCCATATTTGTCATTAGCTTCCGCCATCTCTACTAACATCAATTAGATCCAAGTTTTTCATTCAAAAAATCACAAAAAAATTCACAAAAATAGCCATACCCCTCGACTTTGCATATTTTGGTTGTTTATTGCTTAGGTTTTTCGAGTCTTGCATTATACAGTCGATTCTTGTCCAATTTTATTGCCGAATTTTTGTCATTGTCGAAGCATCTATCTTGTTTTTCTTCGTGTTCTAGTCGTTGGAAAGAGGATAAAATCCACTGGGTTGTTCAGATCGTCCGAGATATTCCACGATTTGATTTGTTACATTTTTTGGAGGATAAAATTCACAAGATCTGGTAGTTGTTTGCTATTGCCGAAATTAATTAAAAAATCAGATTTGACCTTTATTTGAAAAAAAAAGGATTTTGTGGGGACACACAAGCCAAAATATGGCAAGTGTTCCCATATTTTGGCAAGACACAATCGGCCCCCTTCTCTCTCCAATTATCTCAAATCTTTCCATATCTTCTATTCTTATCTTCTAAATATCTTTATATCTATCTTGTTAGGCAACTATACTTGATTGTTATTGTATGCTAGAAACAATCTCGCCTTTGCCTCTAAGGCTGAGATCTCTCTTCTTTCTTTCCTTCTTTCTCTCATGCAAGCTAAGATTAGTAACCAAAGCCCACACCTCTCTCTCTCTCTTCTTTCTTCTCTTATTGCATGCTTGTTTGCTTGTTGCTTTGCAATTGAGTGTGCATTGTCGAGACCCTTAGCCTCCCACGCCCTTTAAGCCTGTTGTTCGTGCAACTAAGAGTACTTGGGTCGGTGAGTCCTACAAGGTCTCAGCTTATTGTTTGCTTCGTTTTGTTGGAACTTGTTATTTGTCTATGTCTATGGTTGTTATAGGTGACATTAACAACATGGACTCAGAAGAGAACACAAACCAACAATGAAACCAAGGTAGTGTAAATGTCATACCACTGGTGCTCCAACCGTCACTTCTACCGACACCCGACGTCACTTCGACCGGGGTCGCGCCGCTGGCTAGTGGCCAAAGTTTGGAGGTGCGCTTCACTCACATGGAGCGCATGTTTGCTCAAATGATGGAACAAACAAACAATCATGATGTCCATCTATACTCAGCCCTCAAATCCGAGTGTGCAACCGCAAAAAGTTTCGGTTCCAAGGGCAACAATGCAAGAGAAAGGCAAGGTGCAGATGGTTGAGCCTTCTTCCCAACATGGTATCCAACGTTTTGAGTCCATGAAGGAGAGTAGGCCGATCGGGAAAGAAGACGAGGTACAAGAGGTCCATGACGTCAATTCCGACGTGGAGTATGACTCGGAGGAGTGGCGATGTCACCAAGCCAAAATAAAAGAGAAAGCAAAGACCCCTACGCTGAAAAAAGAAAACCAAGGGCCGAGATGACTTCAATGTCAATAACTATCGGGGCCATCAAAGTCCGACTAACCCGTACTCGGGTTCCCAAGACTCCATGATGGAGTACAATGAGGAAACCGATGAAGATTTTGAGCACACTCCGGTTCATGAATCGGAGGAGTGGCTAGATAGGGACCGAGATTGGATCCTGCCGCCCAAACGCCCCAAGAACCACGTGGACTATGATCGACGACAATGTCGTGAAAATCGAGAACGACTTCGGCGCGATGGGGATTGGAGTGACTGGAATCGGGATCATGACCCCGCTGGAGGGCAAGATTTAACTCGACAACAAATAAAATTTGTACTCAAGACCCCGCTGAGTATAGCGAAGTCAAGATCATCCACGGGAAGCAAGGTTGTTTGATTACTGAACTACAAAAGCAAGAAAACAAAGCAAAACAAGGCTACGACAACCCTTGGTACCGACCTTGTCAGGGTCGGTAACGACGATGGATTTCTACTAAAACTAGGAAAACAAGACAAATCAACTGCAGGCTCGGTACCGATCTGTGTACCTCGGTAACGAGCCTGTTCGTAGGTAAAAACGAAGGGAATTCAAATGATAAAAACAACTAGGACAAGGGTTACCACGACATAATCATGCAAACCAACTAGTGTGAAGGATAATTATCATTCCTTTAAGATAAATCTATTCAACTTTCGTTGACTAAACAAGCAAATAAATCAATTTTCACAAATCAATTCACTTTCTACTTAGTTTTGAATCCAAAGCTCGAAACTTTCGTTATCGAACAGTATCAACATTCAAGATCATTACTTTCTCTTTCGATCAAGCGATAAACTCAAATTACTTCGCCTTTCGTCTAAGTATAAGCACAAACAAGTAGATAAAGGATAGAAGGCATTCAAAACATTCAACACATTCATTCAATCATGCATAACTATGTCGGGTTTCAACCCCGATCCTAGAAAAGTAAACTACTCATGATTGATTGATACAAAACAAACAACCAGATTGAAAGAAAACATTGAAATAAAACTTACTTGAAATTATAAAAATCTTGTCTTACAACCAAGCTCGTTCAAACTCAAAACAACAATGAACAACAAGAACAAAGACTCAATCACGATCCTTTCTCTCTCTCGATCGACAGAACTAAACGGAATTCCAAACTAACGTCTTCTCCTTTGAACGAACTTCCTCTCCTAAACTTGAACTAAAATTGGGTATTTATACTAAGAGAAACTATCTAACAAGGGTTTTAACAGATAGAAACTTTCCTAACTAAAAAGATTGCGATATAAAAGATAGATTTTTTGAAAGTCGGCGTTGTCTACCGACACCGGCCACCTCGGTAACGACATGCCCAGGGTCGGTAGACACTTGTTGAAGTCTCCAAACAAAATCATGTTGCACAGCTCGGTACCGACCCTCAAAGGTCGGTAACGAGCTCTCTGTTTTGGCTTTGTGTACACTCTTCATAGCTTCTCTTCAGTCTTCAATGAGATCTTCAAGACATATTTTTTCTTCTCTTCCCTCCATGCATTCCACCATCCATCACTTGACTCTAGCTCCTCTCATAATTCTCTTTTCTGCTTCAAAAACCTAAGAAAAACACAAAAACGGAGTAGCTTCCATACTTTTCACAAAATATGCAAACTTATCCAAAAAGCACACAAAACTAATACTTAAACTTACTAAAACTAAACTAAACAGCCCAAGAAAAACACCTAAAACTATACTAAAAACATGAACATCAAAATACCCCATATTTAAGCTTGCTTGTCCTCAAGCAATCACAAGACAATAACCAAAACCAAACATCACGCTCATCAAGTAATAGCCATCATCTAAAAAGCATTTTCGAAAACATAGAAAAAATAGCAAATGACTATTAACGTCATCACACATATATATACACCAATAGACATAAGCAACTACAATCCAACCTCACCAAGGATAAAGTGTTTCACTCAACTCTCATGTGTTTGGGCTATAAATTCAATCTCTCAACTTAATCTTATATGCAAAAACTCATAGAAATTGGAACTTATATCACCAAACTCTCCATCAAAGATTTGTCAAAACAAGCAAAAATCATCAAGAGAACTTAGGCTCAATGAAAAACTTCGTAGAAGCTTCCATTTGGCCGGTTGTAATGGGGCGTGGTAAAGACAAAAAGACATGGAAATATTTTGGCCATGTGGTGCTAATAATATCCAGGAATCAAAGACACCTAAAACGTCACACAACATCAAAACTCTCATAAGAACAAATACCAAACTCACTTAAACATGTGCACTTTCTTTCACTCACCATTTAACCCTAGAAAGCCTCATGAAAACATAAAGAATCTATGGTTTAAACTTTAAACACTGTACATCTTTCTTCTTTTTTTCTTTTTTTCTTTTCTTCTTTCTTCTTCTGTATATTTTTCTCTTCTCGACTTGCCTCGGTATCACGTTGATACCGACCTGAGAGGGTCGGTAATGAGCTAAACTTTTCCTCTTTTCTCGCTTTTTTTCCTCCATCGGTACTGAGTCCACATAGGCGGGTATCGATCCAAACATTCTTTTTCTTCCCTTTGTGCATCTTTTTAACCAAGAGATCTTTTTACATAAAAAAAAGAGACTTCCAATCTACCCTTCCCAAGCCATTATTTTGAACCAAAACCTAACTTGCATTCTACAAAAATTATTCCTCTCCAACTAAGTGCTAATCCCCGGATAGGGTCAAGCTTATCTCGGCTAGGGAACATTTTGTGGAGCAACAAATAAAGGCTAAATCTCAGAGTGGCTATCAAAAAGAGGATAATGTAAGGGTGGATAGGGATTTATAGGACTTATGAAAAATAAGTTCTTTATCATATGACTTTCACAAGTAATGAACTAAAAAATCTTATACATGTCTTGAGAGATAGATAACCATCACAATTCCAAGAGATAATATGCATAAAGAGAGCAAATCAGACATGAAAAATCAAGGCTAAAAATAATAAATCACAAGGACAAATATTGTTGGATTGCAACTACTTAGGCTAAAAGTTATACATGCTCAATTTCATCATATGCTATTCCTCTATAAAAACAATTTCATCAAGAATCAGGCTATACTATCAAAGACATGTTGAAAGTAAATTACATGGTCATGCAAGTAATCAACTATCATAGAACCAAAAGACAGGGCTACTCATCTGCTCTAAAATCTTTTTGGTTTTTCAAATTTTTTTTGTGATTTTTTTATTAAGAAACAAAGGCAACTAAAACAAAGAACAAACACACAAGCAAGCAAAACAAGTTTTCTTTTCCCTCCCTACCCCATACTTAAAATTACAATGTCCCCACTGTAATAAACCACATCAAAATAAAGATAGGGAAAAGAAAGAAACTCACAAGATAACCAATGAAGAGAAAGAAACATCTTGAAAGAAGGTCATCACTGAGGTGGTGGAAACTGGTGCTCAAAGTTGCCCATGAACTCGTACATCGTCCTCCAGCGCTCTTCATCAACCGTCATACGCTGCTCCATCGTCCTCCAACGAGCGTCAGCTTGCTGCTGCCGTGCATCCTCAAGAGCCATGTAGAGGGGAATACATACCCTCCCAACGATCCATCCGTTGAGTGAGTTGTGTCTACTATAGGTTCAACTGTTGCATCTGAAAGGATAAATCTTCAATCCAGGGAGGAGGAACGCTTGAACTGTAGCTAGGCTGGGGCGGCGGTTGATAGTGATCATGTGGCTGGAAGTGGTCTTGATAAATGATCGGGTTGTAAGGCACCAATCTATTTGAATGTGGCTCAGTAGGCGGAGGAGCATGCTCGTTACCGAAGTTGAATGCCTCGGTGTTGACCTCGAAATTCCTCGGTGTTGAATGCCTCGGTGGACAATCTCAGGTCGTTACCGACCCGCACAGGTCGGTAACGAGCCTGGATGAGAACTTTATGGGAATAATTCCGAATCCCAAATCCCAATTCTTTTTGACAATTTAGCACAATTTCAAGCATGATTCCACTCAAAAACACACAATCAAGAATATGTAACCCCATACTTGCTCGAAACCCTATCTAATCATGCCAACTATTGCCAAAAACTCATGGTGAAAATCATGCAAATCAAGAACAAGTTACTTCATGCTTTTGCTATCATCAAAATTCAATGTAAATCAAGCAAGAAGAACCACAATTCAATCAAGATTAATCACCAACCATAGACATGAAAGAATAATGGCAATATAGACATGCAATCCGAATTCACACAAGATCTAGATATGAAAACTGCCCTAATTTACCATGAATTTTCAAGAAAAGGGTTAGGGTTTAGAAATCATACCGTAGCTTTGAAGAATTGAAGAAGAAAAATCGAATTACAAGGGTAACGAGGGCTTGAATGCTCCGGTAACGAATCACAAGGTTTTGCTTCGTTATCGAATGAGTTGCGCGGGATTGGGGACGTGGGTGCGGTTTGACAGCGATGAAAGAATTCGAGTGGGAATTGATTGAATTTTTGGGAGTTTGGTTGAGATTTAATGTGGATTTGGAGGTTTTGAGAGTGTTTTTAAAGAATGGCAAGAGGCGGCGTGAGAAGGGTGAGGCAAGGAAGAAGATAGAATTAGGCTTATAAGACTTACCTTGCCTGAGCGTTGCTGAATCTGGGGTTCGTCTCAGGTCGGTACCGACCCTCTCAGCTCGGTACCGAACCTGGGCGACTCAATTTTAAGCACCTTTTCGAGCCCGACTTCTGTGACATGTTAGCTAAAAAACATCCTATCTCGCAAACTTCTACACTATTAAAAACTCAAAAGAAAGCTAGGAAAAAGAACTATAAAAAGAAAAGGAAACTAAACTAAAACTAAAACTAAAAACTGGGTTGCCTTCCGTTAGAACTATTTTTAATGTCGTTAGCCCGACGTACTTACCTGGCTAATCAAGGTGGCTCCTTTTCAGCTTTCTCGGGGTCGTGGGAAACCTCATACTTAGCGTTAAAGGCATTGTTATTTCTTCTCACTAAATTCGGTCCCTCATCTTCTAATAGTATGCTCGGTATTCCTACACAAGAGTTAGTAAAGTCCAAGAACCAAGGGGGTTTCGACTCCTCAATAGCGTAAACAACTGGATATGGTGTAGGAATATGATATAAGGAAGGATCATGACCAGTGATAGTGAATCTAGAGTTAGAATACTCACCTTGCTCAGTCATTGAGGACATCGGTATCGAGGCAGTGGGGGTCGTTATCGACCAATCTGAACTAAAGCTTCCCTCGGTATCGTGCCAAAATGCGCCTCCCTCGTTATGTTGTTGTTCAAAGGGCTCGGTACCGACCCTGGGGGGGTCGGTAGCTGTTTTGGTAGCACTCTCGTAATCTGTATTGTTTGTAAGGGAAACTATGGATTTAGCAATGTCGAGCTCTGGCTGGGACCTCTCGATTTGTGCGGCCGCGGCCGGGTCATTGGCATCTTGATTAAGGCTGAACTCGACCCGCTCCTCTCCTATGTCAAAGGTGAGGAGTCCTTTCTGAACATCAACTCGTGCACTTGCTTTATCAAGAAATGGTCTGCCTAGAATGATGGGCACTAGCGGATCTTAGGGCATATCGAGGACAATGAAATCGTTTGGTATGAAGAATTTTCCAACTTGAATGGGAAAATCATCAACGACGCCAGTAGCTTTTACACTTGATCCGTCTGCCATGTATAGTCTCATATCCACAGGTTCCAGAGGTCCCATGTTAGCTTTTGACCAAATTGATAAAGGAAGTAAATTGGCGCTAGCCCCCAAATCGCATAATGCTTTGAATCGGTGGTCTCCAATCCCAATTGTGATAGCAAATCTTCCTGGGTCACCTAGCTTTTCCGGAAGGGTAATGGATTGGACCTCATCTGTCATATCTGTTATTGACCTTTTCCTGCTAAGAATGTCTTTCAAAAAATTTGTGTAAGCCGGCATTTCGCTTAGGGCCTCAGCGAATGGTATAGAAATATTTAAGCCCTGGAGAATCTTAACAAAACACTTAAACTTGCCTTTTGTTGAGTCCTTAGACTTCTTAGTAGGGAAGGGGAGAGACTTCACCAATCTCGGAACCAAAGCGGGCTCGAGAGGTGGTGCTATCGGTTCGACAATCGGGTCGATCGGTGACGTAGAAGGATCGACACCGACCCTGGTGGGGTCGGTATCGCGCCTGGGACAAAGAGTGGTTCGGTGTAGAAAACTTGCCTGGGTTGGGGTCGGTAACGAGCTTGGGAGCATCGATACCGAGTGGTTTAGGCTCGGTAACAACCCTCTTCGGAACGTTATCGATCTGGGCCGAGGCGTCTTCTTCAGCATCGGGGTCCTTTTCCTAGGCTTTGGCATGATCCGGTAGCGTCTTTCCGCTTCTGAGATGTACAACTGCAATTTGTCCTCTTGGGTTCTCTTCGGGGCGGCCCGGGAGTTGCCCTTACGGCCTCGTAATCTATGTAGCTAGGTGGTCTTGTTGGGAGTTTACATTCTTCCTCCATGTCTCAATCTCCCCCAACTGTGCTTGTACACCTTTTAGGTCAGAACGGACTCCACTGATCTAATTTTTCACTCCATTGATCCCTTCATGGAGTCCATTCACCCATGGTACCGTGTCTTGATAACCTGGAGGTCGATATGGTGCAGGCAATCTATCTGGAGGAGGGGCTGCATAATTTTGATTTTGATTTCCCAAAGTCGGGTAGTTGTTTGTCCTGTCATAATTGGCAGGAGGATTTTTGTACTGCCCTCTCATATAATTCATCTCAGCGTATGTCTCAGCGGCTCTAACATGCTCGATGTTAGTGCAAGCAGTAGTACTATGGGCAGAAGAGCCACACTCTTGACAAGGTTGAGAGGTTTTCAGAAAACTTACTTGTTTCTTCAGACGGTTGATCTCATCTTGTAGAAATTGATTTTTGACTTCAGGATCAAATTCGTCTTTGATCGGGATGTAGAGACGTTTTTGTGGTTGGGTCGACTGCTGGGCCCCATACATGGCATCGTAATTAGATAACTTGTCTAGCAGTTCCCATGCAGCAGTGGGATCCATCTCAATAAAACCACAAGCAGTGTGCATGTTGATGCGGTTCTTCGTTTCTACATTAATCCCTTGGAAGAAAATTTCTTGGAGCACATATAGGGGTTGCTGATGTCGCACTTTTTAGTTGGTTTTTGTGGGAAATTTTCTAGCTAGGATTGAGTCTTTTCTAAGTTTATTGTGTTGCCTTGAGTGATTTGTGTAGGTTTTCATATTATCTTAAGATATGGAGTCTACATAAGTTTGTTTGATGTTTGTAGGTATTTGAAGCGTTGAGGAGGAGATATCTCGTTTTTTCAAGCTTTCTAGGAGGTGGCGTTAGAGTTGTCTTATGATGATGATGATGGACGGGTGAGAGTCGTTGCATTTGAAGGTTTGATGATTTCAAGGTGAAGATTTCAAGATGAAGGTGTTTTAAGAAGGAGCTAAAGGAAGTCTTAGAAGGCCAAGAGCGATCAAAGAAGGAACATTGAAGAAGAACCAAGCTTTGGAGCAAGTTTCGGGCAAAGAAGTGAAGAAAACAAGTGTTGTCTAGGTCGGAGACGACCTACTCTAGGTCGGTGACGACCACTTCCGTGTGTGGCGAGATTAAAGCTTGTGCTTTAAGTTAGGTTTAGTAAATGTTTTATTTATGGGCCTTTTTAAGATATAATTTAGTTTCCTTATGAAGACATTCCCACTACTATATAAGGTTCTTTTAGGTTTTTATTTTGAGGGGGGGACGTTTTTAGAGGCTTTGAAGGAGACGTTATTTGTGGAGAACGGAACAAGTTGCAAGTTTGTTTTCTAGGTGAACTTTGATTCCAAGCTCTTGGACAATTTTAAGAGAGACTTGAAGGTTTGTTTGTGATTTGTAAGTTTTCTTTTTAAATGAAGTTTGTTTGGATTTGGACTATGTCTTCTCTTTTGTCTATGGTTGTTGATTGTGCCATGGATCGTGAGTAGTCTACTTTCTAGGGTTGGGGTGAAACCCGACGAGTTGTGCATGATTAAAGCATGAGTTTTTGATTAAACCATTCTTTCAATCTCTATCCTTTATCCTCTTGTTTGTTATCAATTCCTTGATGAAAATTGAGGCATGTTCAAGTTCGTGATTGAATTGAAAGATTGAATTGTGAATCTGAATAATATTTGGGTTGAAACGAAAATTAAAACATTTAGAAAACAAGTAGGGTTGCAAGTTTAGATCTTTACGAAAGTTAGGATTTTTACTTGATTATTCATGGCGAAAGTCATTCATGGGATTGTTATAGGGATGATTTTGCTTCATGTTTGCATGCATAGCTTGTTGTGGTGAATCCTTTGCTCTAGATCTCTTTTAATTTGATTTTTCGAAGTTTATTCGTCATCCGGAGAGGTCGGTTACGATCCCTTTCAGGTCGGGGTCGAGCTCCTAGTTTTCTGGTTTTTTCTCCTGCGTTTGTGTCAAGTCTTAGGTCGGTTACGACCTGTTGTGGGTCGGTGCCGAGCGCCTATAGTGTGTGTTTTGCTTTGTTTTGTTTTCTTTTGTTAGGATTAATAACTAGATTTAGATACTTCTAATTCCCGTGGACGAACCTGACCTCCCTGTACTCAGCGGGGTCTTGATATAACTTGTCTAGCAGTTCCCATGCAACAGTGGGATCCATCTCAATAAAACCGCAAGCAGTGTGCATGTTGATGCGGTTCTTCGTTTCTGCATTAATCCCTTGAAAGAAGATTTCTTGGAGCACATATAGGGGTTTCCCATGAGTGAGACACTGCCTGAGCATCTCCTTGAACCTCTCCCATGTCTCTACAAAGGTCTCGTTATGCAGCTGGTGATAGGAGGTGATGCGTTTTCTCAACTTCGTTGTCTTGGCAGGAGGGAAGAACTTTGTCAAAAATTGATCATGCAAAGCCTTCCAAGTCCTGATAAACTTAGGAGGTAAGCTCTCCAACCAACTCAGGGCCTTTCCAGTAAGAGACCACCTATTGGTAGGGTTTATTCTTGACAACAAATAAATTTATAAGTGAAGACCCCGCTGAGTATAGGGGAGTTAGGATCGTTCCACGGGAAGCACTGATGTTTGTCTATCGAACTACTAAATAAAATAAAACAAAGCAAAACAACACAAACACCTACGACCAACCTCGTTAACGACTTTGTCAGGGTCGTTAACGAACTGCTGTGAACTACTAACACTGACTAACGACCTACGAAGTTCAGTACCGAGGCAGCGAGCTCAGTAACGAATATAAACCGAAGGAATTCAAATAAGGACAAAAATATAGGACAAGGGTTACCACAACTGACAAGCACTTTTACGTCGCTATAAAAGCACTGACAAAGAAAATTCCTAACTCCCTAACCTTAGTAAAGTGGAAGTAAGGGTCGAACCCACAGAGACTCGGAATATCCGCATTTAAGTAATGTTACTAAAGAAAAAAGGGGATTTTATGGTTGTAAACTAAAAATCTAAGTAATTAAAACTAACTAAAACAAGCAAGTGATTTAAGATTCAAATATGGAGAAAAGCGTCCAACTAGTTTCGTATCCGTTGCATACATGAGATTTGATCCTTGATTATCCTTATTTCAATTTCCCTTGACTAATCTATTGTGAATTTTATGAATTCAAGCTTAAGGTGGTTGTTAATATACACCGTCTTTAACAACCTTTTAACCAATTAACCTAGAAAAACTTCTATGTCAAATTGATCATGCAATTAAGTTCAAAGCACTCAATAGAAACAATATGTCATGAATTCCACCGTCTATTCATGACGTCTTGTGATAAAATTCTCCGCCTTTGATTAACCTTATTCCACCGTCTATAAGTTTAATCAAAAGATTCATCCATGAATAATCAAATTTCACCGTCTATTTAATTATTCTAGTTGTAATTCAACCTAGAAGTAGAATAGGTGGCCAATCTATTATAATCCTAAGCAAATTTAATCAATTAAGCACGGAGAGATTCAATCTAGTCGAGGCAAACTAAAATAATTCAAATCTCACAAACAATCATGCATACAACTTCAACTAACTAGTTGGACATGAGAAAATTAGCTAGACATTGTTATTGAAGAAAAATAAAACTTACAAGAGTCAAATTGATCTTCAATTGCAAACTAGGGTTTTTGTCTCCACAAGTCTCCAAACTCAAAAACTTAGAACACAAGCAATAGATAGCATCCTCCAAATAAAATCTAAGGAAAGTATTTATATTTATGTCTAAAAATATCTAAAAAGCAATACTAAGTCGGCCCACAAGATCACGCAAAGCCCAAGTTGGCATCGCCGCAACGCGGTTTGTGCCTCCCCAGAGCGCGGTCGCGCTCTGCCCGTTTTGACCGCGCTCTGGCCGTAGTAACTTCGCCCTTCTCGGCGCGGTCTTGGCTTGGCTTCGCGGTTTAGCCCTTCGCTCTTGTCTTGTAATTTTGCCTCGGATCTTCACTTCAACGCTTCCTATGCATCCCGAGGTCTCGTCCTAAGCTTGCATCCACCGTCTTCTACCTTCCGACCTACAATTATGCAAAAAGACGCGTAGATTCCGAACTAAATGCAAATAAAACCTAAACTAAAACTTAGAACGAAATCCTAGCTAAAAATACATATAACGAGAATAAAAACATGCTCTAACAACTATACCTATATGCTCTATCAAATTCCCCCATGCTTGAACCTTGCTTGTCCTCAAGCAAGACATAGAAATCAACCACACCACAAACAAGCAAGCCATGACTTCAATTCATTTTCAAGAAGCACACACTTAACCATGAAATCTTTGCATACATTTATCGAAAGTTTCAAACTAAGCTATTAATCCATTCTAACCCTCACCAAGGTATATGTGTTTGCACTCAACACTCAAGTGTTTAAAGGTTTGTGTTTTCACTCAAAAATCATCTTTGAATGCTAACTACCATATGCTTGCATCAGTGCACTAAATCTCCACCACGAATGTTCAAATGCACAATATAAATCATGAGGTCTTTTTCAAGGTTGTAATGGGGCCAAGGTATAAACAAGTAGGAGGGAATCATCATTTGGCCATGTGGTGCTAAATCCGGGAACTAGAATCAACTAAAAACCCGAATTACATCAACACTCACTCTCAAAACTTCCTCCCAATTTATACTTCCTTTTCTTCCATTACTTTCTTTTAAGCACTTCTTTCTTTTGCTCAACTTTTGATTTTTCTTTCCACAAACCCAATTGAGATTCATTCTTTCTTTTTCATCCCCCTCACACAAGAACACTTTGCAATTTACACATAGAATTCCTCTCAATCATCCTTTCAAACCAACTTTACTTAAAGATTTTTCACTAACATTCCCAACATCCTTAAACCTTTTCAACACTTTTTATTTTGGACATTCCCTTCTATTACACCTTTCACACTTTCCCACAACCTCAAAGTACACAGATAACCCACAAAATTCCCCTAGTCAAATCCTAATTCCCGGATGAGGGTCAAGCTTATTCGGCTAGGATCAATTTTTGTGGAGCTAATAAACAAGGCTAAGGCTCAAAACAATGGGGCTACAAAAACAAAGGTATAATGTAGGGTGGATAAGGATATATACGAGCTAAAGAAAATTTGCCTCAATCACTTTTACATCATGCATCCAAAACATATAATGTGGCCTCGAAAAAGAATCTAAACGCAAGTTCTAGAGTTAGAACAAGCAAAGAGATACACTCAAGAATTTCATGCAAAATTGGCATTTAAAGGCTCAAAAGAATTCTCACAAGGCAAATTTTTGGTTAGAACTTCATAACTAGCTCAAGTTTTCACTTTCATGCATACTCCTTCATAATTAAGCAATTCTTATTTAGAACTTCCATCATAAACTTAACAAGTCATGGGATATGAAATCATGCTCACTATTTAAACAAGTGGTTCCAAGGGGAAAATGAATCCTAAATGCAAACAACCATTTTTTTTCAAATTTTCTGAATTTTTCAAAATTTTATGGATTTTTCAAGCTTTTAATCAATGCATACAAAAACATAAACATGCATATGTAACTACATGATCTAACTAAAACCAAGCTCTCATGACAAAATAAATAATCCCCTTCCCACATGCTTAAACATTACTTTGTCCCCAAAGTAAAAGAAAACATAAGAGAAAAAGAAAACTAACCTTATCACAAGAACTTGTCAAACTCGGGAATCTACTCCTCGGGCGGTGGTGGTGGTGGGTATCCCGGGTATGGATACTCAGAAGCTGGATATCCGGGATAAGGTTGATAAGCAAACGGCTGATAACCCTGCTCGGACGTGTATGTGTCCATCCTCTGATGCAAATACCGGGTCTGCTCATCAACATAATCAAAACGGCTCGTCGCATAACCCCGGAAATGGTTGAAATCAGCCTTCATGCCATCCATACGAGTGTGCAAGCCACTCACCTGTGTAGACAAGCCTCCCATCAACTCCACCAAATGGTTCTACTAGTGGGTAGTCATGTAGTTCCCCTGTCCTTGTTGCTCAAACTCATTAACTGGTGGCACTTCAGTGTGCTCATCATCATCATCCTCCTCATCGACATCCTCAGCTGCAATATCTCCAGGAGCAGCTTCAAACTCCTCATCCTCGTCCTCCTCATCGACATCCATAGAAGCACTAGGCTCCTCAACCTGACTCCTAGATTGCCTTCTCCTCTTTGTCCCTCCAATCACTTCTAAAACCGGCATATCACCATTTTGAGGGTGAATGAGCCATGTGTTAGCATTTTCCAGCCCAGTTTCCAACTTCTCCCTCTCTAGATTAGGCAACCTCATAGCAAAAGAGCTATTGCCAATCACCCAATAGTACCGGTTGTTCTTCACATAAAGCACTTTCATTTTGTTGAAGAAAGACAAGTTCATAGGAAGAGGACCAATCCGACCCGCACACTGCTCCAAATCAATACCAAAATGCTGAGCAAACCGGGTAATGATACCACCCACAGCAATCCGACTATTGCTCCTCCTAACCATAAGATCCATGTTATGCATCATAGCGACACCCATGTCAATATGTTGCTTCTCCAAAATACCTCTAAGAAGAAAGATATCCTTCCTAGGACAGTTATTCTCACCCTCTCCTCTTCCCGTGATAGAATGGGAAAAGAACCTCTGAACAATCCAAATTATTGGATGAGTAATACCCGATGCTTTTGTTCTAGAGGCCTGATACACATCGGTCCCAGAAAATCGGACCCACTCTTCGTTGTCCATCCAAGTAGTTCTAGACTCCCATCTATCAACATTTGCTTGGTATCTAGTAAATCTGAAAAGCTTGTTGATGTCGGTGAGAGTCATGCATCTCATCACCCCGCCTAACTGAAACATGCAACGTCCTTCGTTAGCAAACCGCCCCTCTAAGATATGAGCCTCCAATGTGCTCAAGAACTCCAATACTAGGCCACGGTACACCGACAATCTCATACTCAGCACAATCAAATTGTTATTGAACTCAAGCTTCCTCAACTCATCCGCCAAACCCAAGTCCGCTAGCAAATCCCAATCAATATACCTCGGGGCTTGAATTTCACGCTCCTTCAAATCATTGAACCGGTCTAGATGTTTCATGTCCCTAAATTGGAGACCAAAAGTCGCCGGTGTAATCTCATTGCTTGATGAAGAAGCTCTAGGTAGAGCTCGGGATCGAGATGAAGAAGGCGTTGCGGTTTGGGCTCTAGATGGTGCTGCTCGGGTTGCCCTTTGAGGACGACTCGAACTTGAAGGAGCGTTAGCCGGATCTTTAGTACGACCCATGGTAGAAGTTACGTACACAATCAATCAAAAACACCACAAGCACACACAATTCGATTGCCCCGGCAAGAGCAATCCACCAAACAAGTAATAATAAACAATAATAGCTCTCAAAACACTCTCTTCCCCCACTAACCTAGATTAATTAGCATGAAAATTAATTAATTTCGAAATTATGAAATTTTTAAGTTCTAAACATGAAACTAACTCATACTCAAGGTTATCAGGATCGGGATTCTAGATTGGATCGTTGAGGGCCTTTTGGATCGGATCGTAAGATCGGATCGCTGAATCATAAGATCCTACATTATAACTAAAAGTATGCAAGGATAACCTAGTAGATTGTATATTTAGTTATATATGAAGTAAGAAAATGATAAACATTATTAATTTGATCATTAAAAATGTTGTAAGATGGACTACTCAACTATTTTAATGGAAATGATATGTTAACCGTGAAATTATTAATAGTATATCGATTTTTCTAACCTATGCCCCAAGGGCATAGGTTAAGAGACTAAAAATGGTAATATATTTGGAATTTGTATTTATTTAAATTTATTTATTTTTTCAATAGGGTTTATTAGTTTCCTATTAGGGTTTTAGTTCCCAAATTAGTACTCTTAACCTATGCCCTAAGGGCATAGGATAGAAAAACCGATAATATATAATCATAATTGTCATTTTATAGGATCGTTAGAATCGTTTGTAGGATCGTTAGAATCATTTATAGGATCGTTAGAATTGTATGTAAAATCGGGATCAGATTGAGATTGTATTCAAAATATTTTAAGATCCTACTCCATAAGATCCTACTTGGGATCGTGGATCGTTTCATGTCTTATGGATCGTAGAATCGCTAGAATTGTAGAATCGGATCGGGAATCTAGACTAAAATTGAAGAAATTTGACCTAAAAATCCCTAAAATTAAGGTTTTTATGCAAAACCTAACTTAGATATTTTTAGGATGAAATCTTCAATTTTTGGATGAAATTTGAAGAAAAGAGTGAGAATTCTTACTTGTTTGATGATTTGGAGTGCAAATCTGGGCTCGATTTGAAGTTTGGACTTGAATGGAAGCTTGAAGGTGGAGCTTCAATGGAGGAGAAGGGAGAAGAGTTGCTCGTTGGTTTGGGGTAGAAGATAGAGTGAATGGGTAAAAGTGGGGGATTTCGGGTTTAATGGGTCGAAAATTTCCCAGAGCGCGGTTTGGCACCGCTGAGAGCGCGACCGCGCTCTCCCGGTTTTGCCCGCGCTCTGGCCGCAGTAACTTGGCCATCCGGAGCGCGGTTTCGGCATCATGGCGCGGGGGCGCTCTGGTGGGTCTTAACCACGGGTTGTCCGCAGAAACTCGCCCTTGATTTGCTCGTTCCCGGGCCTTGAATGCAAGGTGTCGTGGTTTCCTCGAACCGCGTGTACCTGTTTTTCGACTTAACCTACAACTAAGAAAAACAAAAACAAACCGAAAACCAAACAAAAACACACCAAAAACAAAACTAAATCTAGAAAACAAATAAAAACTAAAAACAAAGCTTGGGTTGCCTCCCAAGAAGCGCTTGTTTAACGTCATTAGCTTGACGCATTACCGCTCATGTGTTTGGTTCGTTCAAAACCGTTTCTTCAAGAATAGCATTGCTAAATCCTTCAAAATACGGCTTCAAACGTTGTCCATTCACTTTCTGCACTGAATGAGTAGCTCCATCATAAATTTCCACCGCTCCATGAAGAAACGTCTTAGCTACTATGAACGGGCTCGTCCATCTCGACCTTAGCTTATCTGGAAAAAGTTAAAGTCTAGATTGATATAACAAAACCTTATCACCTACCTTAAAACTTTTCCTCCATATTTTCTTGTCATGCCAAGCTTTGGTCTTCTCCTTGTATATGGCCGCGTTGTCATAAGCTTCTAACCGTAACTCCTCAAGCTCTTGCAATTGAAGCTTCCTCAACTCACCGGCCTCATCCATCTGTAGATTACAGTTCTTCACAGCCCAATAAGCTCGGTGTTGGATCTCCACCAGAAGATGACAAGCTTTGCCAAACACCAACCGAAAGGGTGACATCCCAATCGGTGTTTTGTAAGCCGTCATGTATGCCCATAGAGCATCGTCTAAGCAAGTACTCCAATCCTTCCGGTTTGGCGACACCGTCTTCTCAAGAATGGCTTTGATCTCCCTGTTAGACACTTCCGCTTGTCCATTCGTTTGTGGGTGATAGGCCGTTGAAATCCTGTGTGTGACATGGTATTTCTTCAAGAGCGCACTCACCGTTTTGTTGCAAAAATGGGATCCCTTGTCACTAATTAAAGCTCTACGAATCCCAAATCTTGAGAATATATGCACCTTCAAAAAATCTGCCACAACTCGGGAATCATTAGTCCGGGTGGCCTTCGCTTCCACCCATTTGGAAACGTAGTCCACCGCTAATAAAATATAAATATTCCCGTAAGAGCTAGGAAAGGGGCCCATGAAATCTATACCCCAAACATCAAATACCTCACAAAAGATAATTGAGGTTTGAGGCATTTCATCCCTTCGGGATATATTTCCGACCCTTTGGCATCAGTCACAAGATTTGCAAAAAGCATATGCATCCCGAAAGATGGTAGGCCAAAAGAATCCTGCATCCAACACTTTTCTAGCGGTTTTCCTAGCACTAAAATGCCCCCACAAGCATAAGAATGACAAAATGACAAAACTGAAGTTACCTCATTATCCGGGAGACAACGCCGGATTACCTGATCGGAACAATGTTTCCAAAGATATGGATCGTCCCACACATAATATCGTGCTTCACTCTTGAGTTTATCCCTTTGGGCCTTGCTAAAGCTAGGAGGAAACACACTCAAAATGAGGAAATTAACCAAAGGAGCATACCAAGGTTGAAGTACACGTACCGAAAACAAAGTATCATCTGGAAATTCTTCTCTAATCGGTGTGACTTGAGCACATCGTTCCTCCTCATGAACTAAGCAACTAAGATGATCCGCTACCACGTTTTCCGCCCCCTTTTTATCTTTGATCTCAATGTTGAATTCACTCAACAACAAGATCCATCTAATTAACCTGGGCTTTGCCTCCTTCTTCGTCAACAAGTAACAAAAGGCTGCATGATCCGTGTAGACAATCACCTTTGTACCTAGCAAATAAGACCGAAACTTTTCCAAAGCAAAAACCACCGCCAAGAGTTCCTTCTCGGTGGTGTAATAATTTTTCTGTGATTCATTCAAAGTCATAGAAGCATAATGGATAACATGAGAAGCCTTACCAATCTTTTGACCCAAAACTGCTCCTAGCGCATAGTCGCTTGCATCACACATCAGCTCAAATGGTAGGGACCAATCTAGGGTTGAATTATTGGTGCAGTGGTGAGGCGAGCCTTCAACTCATCAAAAGCTCTTTTACAAGCTTCATTAAAGTCAAAGGTGACATCCTTCTTGAGTAACTCACAAAGGGGTGAAGCGATCTTGGAGAAGTCTTTAATGAACCTGCGGTAAAAACCTGCATGACCAAGAAAAGAGCGTACTTCCCGAACATTAGTAGGATAAGGCAAGGATTGAATTACTTCAACCTTTGCCTTATCAACCTCAATCCCTTTAGATGACACTATATGACCTAACACTATGCCCTGCTCTACCATAAAATGGCATTTTTCAGAATTAAGACAAAGGTTAGTTTCCTCACAACGATTCAGCACAAGTGTCAAGTGAGTTAAACAAGAATCAAAATCATTGCCATGAACGGTGAAATCATCCATAAAGACTTCAATGAAGTTCTCTATGTACTCAGAAAATATACTGACCATACACCTTTGGAAGGTTGCGGGTGCATTACATAGACCAAATGGCATTCTTCGTTAAGCGAATGTGCCAAATGGGCAAGTAAATGTTGTCTTCTCTTGATCCTTGGGTGCAATCGCTATTTGAAAATAACCTGAATACCCATCCAAGAAACAATAGAAGGAACGACCCGCAAGTCGCTCAAGCATTTGGTCAATAAAAGGTAAAGGAAAATGATCTTTACGGGTTACCGTGTTGAGCTTTCGATAATCGATGCATACACGCCACCCGGTTTGAACTCTTGTTGGGATAAGCTCACCATCTTGATTTTCCTTCACCGTGATTCCACCTTTCTTTGGAACGACCTGAGTAGGACTTACCCATTTGCTATCTGAGATAGGAAAGATCATACCTGCTTGGAGAAGTTTCAGGACCTCCTTCTTCACAACTTCCATCATAGGCGGATTCAATCTCCTTTGTGGTTGTCTTGAGGGCTTTGCTTCATCCTCTAATAAGATTCTATGCATACATGTAGAGGGGCTTATTCCTCTAATGTCGGCAATAGTCCACCCTATAGCGGATTTATGCTCCCTTAAAACATCCAACAACCGGTTTTCTTGATCTTGAGTCAGCTTGTTGGAGATTATCACCGGTAAGGTATCTCCATCACCTAGGAAAGCGTACTTGAGGTGGTCCGGTAGTTGCTTAAGCTCTACCTTTGGGGCCTGCACAATAGAAGGAACAAGCTTCTCGCTTGGCAATGTTAGTGGAATGGGCTTTGAGCCCGGTAGCAAGAGTGGTCGCTCATAGTGAGTGTTCAACTCGGCTATAATTTTTTGCATATTATCATTCAGCATAAATTCCACTTCATCTTTATTAACCACAGAATTTTCAAGAGTAGATTGCAATTCATCATGACCATTAATGTTAAAGAAGTCTTGAACCAGAGTCTCTAACACATCAATTGAACATAAAGAATGAACATCATAGGGGAATTTCATAGCATCATAGATATTGTATTCCACTTTTTCCCCATCAAACTCCATGGTTAATGAACCACTAGACACATCAATTTTAGTTTTGGCTGTTTTAAGGAATGGTCTGCCTAAGAGAATAGGAGTTGCATGCTTGTCATGTTCCATTTCAAGCACGTAAAAATCAGCAGGGAAAACCAACTTATCAACCATAACAAGCACATCTTCTATAATCCCCTTTGGGTAAACGTTAGACCTATCAACCAATTGAATGACTACACTTGTTGCATGCAATGGACCTAGCCCAAGAGACTCATAAATTGAATAAGGCAAAACATTGATAGAAGCACCTAAGTCTAGCATAGCCTTTTCAAATTTTGTCTCACCTATAATACAAGGGATAGTAAACATACCTGGATCTTCGCATTTTTGTGGCAATCGTCTTTGGAAGACCGTTGAGATTTGCTCGCTAACCTTGATCTTTTGCTTCCCTTTTTGCTTTTGATTCCGCTTGACCGTGCATAACTCCTTCAAAAACTTAGCGTAGCGAGGAATGCTCTTGATAAGCTTGAGAAGTGGAATGTTCACCTCGCACTTGCTAAATATTTCGAAGATCTCTTGTTAATGACTTTGTCAGGGTCGTTAACGAACTGCCGTGAACTACTAACACTGACTAACGACCTACGAAGTTCAGTACCGAGGCAGCGAGCTCAGTAACGAATATAAACCGAAGGAATTCAAATAAGGACAAAAATCTAGGACAAGGGTTACCACAACTGACGAGCACTTTTACGTCGCTATAAAAGCACTGACAAAGAAAATTCCTAACTCCCTAACCTTAGTAAAGTGGAAGTAAGGGTCGAACCCACAAAGACTCGGAATATCCGTATTTAAGTAATGTTACTAAAGAAAAAAGGGGATTTTATGGTTGTAAACTAAAAATCTAAGTAATTAAAACTAACTAAAACAAGCAAGTGATTTAAGATTCAAATATAGAGAAAAGCGTCCAACTAGTTTCGTATCCGTTGCATACATGAGATTTGATCCTTGATTATCCTTATTTCAATTTCCCTTGACTAATCTATTGTGAATTTTATGAATTCAAGCTTAAGGTGGTTGTTAATATACACCGTCTTTAACAACCTTTTAACCAATTAACCTAGAAAACCTTCTATGTCAAATTGATCATGAAATTAAGTTCAAAGCACTCAATAGAAACAATATTTCATGAATTCCACCGTCTATTCATGACGTCTTGTCATAAAATTCTCCGCCTTTGATTAACCTTATTCCACCGTCTATAAGTTTAATCAAAAGATTCATCCATGAATAATCAAATTCCACCGTCTATTTAATTATTCTAGTTGTAATTCAACCTAGAAGTAGAATAGGTGGCCAATCTATTATAATCCTAAGCGAATTTAGTCAATTAAGCACGGAGAGATTCAATCTAGTCGAGGCAAACTAAAATAATTCAAATCTCACAAACAATCATGCATACAATTTCAACTAACTAGTTGGACATGAGAAAATTAGCTAGACATTATTATTGAAGAAAAATAAAACTTACAAGAGTCAAATTGATCTTCAATTGCAAACTAGGGTTTTTGTCTCCACAAGTCTCCAAACTCAAAAACTTAGAACACAAGCAATAGATAGCATCCTCCAAATAAAATCTAAGGAAAGTATTTATATTTATGTCTAAAAATATCTAAAAAGCAATACTAAGTCGGCCCACAAGATCACGAAGCCCAAGTTGGCGTCGCCGCAACGCGCCGGAGCGCGGTTTGTGCCTCCCCAGAGCGCGGTCGCGCTCTGCCCGTTTTGACCGCGCTTTGGCCGCAGTAACTTCGCCCTTCTCGGCGCGGTCTTGGCTTGGCTCCGCGGTTTAGCCCTTCTCTCTTGTCTTGTAATTTTGCCTCGGATCTTCACTTCAACGCTTCCTATGCATCCCGAGGTCTCGTCCTAAGCTTGCATTCACCGTCTTCCACCTTCCGACCTACAATTATGCACAAAGACGCGTAGATTCCGAACTAAACACAAATAAAACCTAAACTAAAACTTAGAACGAAATCCTAGCTAAAAATGCATATAACGAGAATAAAAACATGCTCTACCAACTATACCTATATGCTCTATCAACAACATAGCCATGCATATAAACTCGTAAGAAAATAAAGATCATGCCTTTAAATAGATAAATTCATCAACTTTCGCTGATTTGCAAGCAAATCAATTTATTCTCATAAACTAACTCACTCAATCACTTATTTTAGATCTAAAGCTCGAAACTTTCATTATCGAACAATATCAACATTCAAGTTACTAACTTTCTCTTTCAATCAAATTAAAAACTCAAATTACCTCGACTTTCATCTAGGCATAAGCACAACAAGCAATCTGAAAATAGATAGAAGGCATTTAACACAATTTCTTACTCATCAAACCATGCACAACTATGTCGGGTTTAACCCCAACCCTAGATAGGAAAACTACTCACTACTTATAATCACAACACAAACAAATTCAAAAAAAGAAAACATTGAAATAAAACTACTTCAAATTAATAAGAAAATATCGTCTTATAGATCGTCAGAAGAAACCGAAAAACGACAAGAATACCGAATCGAACAACGAGTAACGACCTGGATTCACTCTCGTTACACCACGGTTCGACAGCTCCTCCTCGGCTCCTCCCTCTCTCGGCTTTCCTCCTACTCTTCGAACTCTCCAAATCCTCTCTTCTAAGCTAGAAAAGAAGGGTATTTATACTAATAAAGCTATCTAACTAAAAACTAAAAGATAAAAACTTTCTTAAAAGATAGAAACTAATTCTAAAAAGATAGAAATAAAATCTAAAAAGATAACAAGACCTAAAATATAAAATATAATATCCCTAGAACTCATAAAAAACCTCTACCGACACGGAATAATTTCCCGCATAAGGTCGGTAAACTATAGATCGAACTCTTGAAAAACTCTATCTTTATGCCTCGTTAACGAGCCTTCACAGTAACGAGCCTGGGTTTGGCTTTCTTCAACACTTCATCTCTAAAAATCTTGACTTTGACTCCTTCATCTTGTATTCACTACAACAGAAAGGTGTTTTAGCGAGAAAAAATTTCCTCGCTAAAAGTGGAGATTTTGTCGCTGAAGGTGTTTGGCGAGGAAATTAATTTCCTCGCCAGTTTGTCGCAGAAAGCTCGTCAAGGAAGGGTTTCAACGAGGAAAAAAAATATTTTCTCGAAGAAGCCTTTTCGCGATGATAATAATTTTTCTCGGTATTATAATTTCACGACAATTTTTTTTCTCGCAAAAAGGTATGCAATTTCGTTGCCAAATAAGATGGAAGATTAGGCAATGGTCGTTGAAGTATATTGTCGACGAAATAAATTTTCTCTCTAATCCTTTTATTTTCTCGTCAAAAATGCCTTGTAATTAAAATACTATAAATAAAAATAATTTAAAATAATATTAGCGACGATTTTTTTCCTCGAGATATGTACTTTTTATCGAGAAAATCAAATTCCTCGTTATTTGTACCCTTTTAGCGAGAAAATATTGTCTCGATACATGCACATTTTAACGGCGAACTCATTTTGTCAGTGTAGGAATTACATTTATTATCGCTAAATATAGTTTTTGGTAAGAAAGTCATACCTCGTTATTGCCCGACCTTTTATCTTTGAATTATATTTCATCGCTAAATGTATCTTTTTAGTGAGAAAAATATATTATAGTCGCCATAAGGAGATGTTTTAGTGAAAATATTATAAAACCTACAAAATATCAAAAAAATACTATAATTTTGATATAGATAATTATGATTCAATAATATGTTAAAAACCTAAAAAAATAACTCAATAGAATATATTGTATGTATTTCACTAATAAATGCAAACTAAATTCCAAATTAGAAATGAGCTAAAAATCATTAACTATCAAGTGGTTGGTTGTTGAACTTTGCCATAAACTCTTCAAATTTCTTCGTCTTGCAAACTAGCCTCGATGGGAAGGGGATTAGCTTCGACACGTATCCTTTTCTTTACAAATGCACCTACGAATTGGTTTACAAAATATTAAATGGTTAAAAATATTACTATACTGTATTAATATATTATGTGCAAAAGCAAAAGATAATGATTCTACTGTAAACATAATTACATACCGGCAATACCGCTTGTGTTGTTGGACACATAATTACGACATGTAGTTGACTTTGAACGTGTTGACATCGTTACCGAATTTCCTTAATGTGACAATAATGAGCATACTTGATCAACTCATTTATATATGTATATCAATGCATCTACCAGATATTTTCAAAACTACAGTATTTCATAATGAAAAAATGTCCATAGCATTGCATTTTATAAACTAGACTCCATAGAAGTTGTGAACACAATCTCTTCAACACACTAGCAATAGCATTGACAAATGAATATATATCAACACAGATATGCTACAGGAACTCAAGGCAGCTTATAGTTGCAAACAATAAGACAAAAAACTGAGAAATAAATTATGCACTATAATCATTTTAAAGTTACTATGGACTAACAATTCCTCTAGGAAACTCAGAGAAAAGAATCCAAAAGAGTATATGAAGGTTGGATACCAACTATAGAAAATGTAACATGAATCATATAAAGATTGAAAGAACATACTGCTCTTGGATGCAGATGAACACCAGGCTCGCTCGATCCTACAACCATTTAAAACATTAGAGGCAACTTGTGCTCTGTCATCTGATGCAGAGACTATAACTAAAGGAGTAGTAGGGGCAGCCTTAACAGCTTTCCAGATGGGACGAACTGCTTCAATTTAAGTAACAGACATCTCGACTAGTTTTTTATCCACACTAGAAAAAGTAATTCAAATTTTTATGAATAAGAGAATGTAACAAAATTTCTTAATCCAAAAGACAAAGTAATAGATTTGGAAATACAATCACCTTATGTCAGTAGATGAAGGGCCTTCTAGCACTACACCTGAAGCTTGTTTTGAAGCTTGAGGATTCACATTAGATTCATTAGGTTTAGAACTATCAAGGCTGGAAGTCTTGTCAACTAACACAGGAGTACTCAAGTTGGACGGAACAACTTCATTTTCTGCACAAAAATACACTTATTAACAAAAACAAAGAAAGTGGTGTTTTAACTAGCATCTGAATCAGACTGTCAATATTTACTATGAAAAAAGAATCAGATTGTCAATTATACAAGCAAGATCAACACTTCATCAAAGAAAATAATGAATTGATCCTCTAGCCATACCATATTTTGCTCTAAATTAATGAATTGTATGAAATGATTTTGATAAGATAGTAATTTATTGTTTCAGCTGTTCGAATCAAGAGTTCGCTTCAAACCCTAGAAAACCATATCAATTGAACAATAACAGTAAAAGCACTAGAAAAACCTGATCAACCGAACCCATCGCACAATAAATCAAAATCAATTCACGAACCTTAACAGTAGAAGCCTTAGAAATCTCGAAACCCTAACTATAAAACTAGATCAATTGCACAATAAATCGAAACCAACCGAATTGAAGCAAGGCTGACCTGATGAACAAGAAGAGGAGATCGGCAATGAACTACAGACGGCGTCGAGGTGAGATTGGAATTCGGACGTGTGAGAGAGAAAAGCAGGTCGTCAGATGTGAGAGCGAGAGAGAAGAAAGGCAGAGTCGGATCTGGGATGTGGTGATTTTACCGCCTCGGCGCCTCCTAGTTAATTAGAAATAGATTGTGATTTGAGCGCTCATTAATTTGGCTAAAATTTGATTTAGCGCTTTTTTTTCATAATTCCAAATCTCTTTGTTTTGATAGTTTATTCTAGATCTATTTGTTTTAAGAATTAATTCTAAGTCATCTCTTCATAGACTTGATAAGATTGGAAGTTGGAATGATAAGATTAATAACATGCCCGTACAACTCTGGATGACACAGACAAATCAAGAATTAATTTTAAATCTATTTGTTTTCTTAAAGAATGGCCAATTATAATTGAACATAAATTGTAGATATTGTTTGGAAAATATGATAAAATAATAAAATCCAATATAAAATTACTGAAATGTTTTCGGCTCGGATTTTTAAATTAACTAATAATAATTTTTATATTATAACCATATACTTAAATAATAATGAAATTATCAACTCTATATAAAAACATTATCGCTCGAATAAAAATTCAAAATAGTACATATTTACGTGAACGCTAGAAAATGTTATAGAAAATAATGTCAAATTCTCAAAACATCGATTTTTCTCGATTTGTGATTCATTTATTTAACACACCCATACTAAATATTATGGATACCCTAAACCCTAGACCCAAACCCTAACCCATAAATCTCAAACCCTAGCTTGAAACCCTAAACTCAATCCCCAAATCCCCAACCTTAAACCCAAACCCCAAATATTAAACTCAAACCAAGACCCAAACCCCAAACCTTAAACCCAAACTCAAGCCAAAACCTTAAACCCAAGCACCATATCTAATCCCAAAACTCAAGCCCTAAACTCAAGTCTCAAACCAATCCCCTAACCTTAGACGGCCCAAACCCTACCCCAAACCAAACACCAAACCTAAATCCCAAAGCCGAAACTCCAAACCCCAAATCCTACCCAAACCCCAAACCACTGACACCAAACACTAAACCAAAACCTGGCCCAATGCCTAATTACAATACAAATCTCGACTATAAGTTTTCACTTACATAGAAGTTAAGCGGGACGTTTAATTTCGTCTACCTATTGTGACCACTCATTTCGAAACTCTTGACTCGAACTATAGTACATATATCCATCAAACATATCGATAGCATGAGCCGAGAGAAACCAAATTACAATAAAAGGTCAAAATCGGGGCATTTTAAGGTGCTTTTCAATGGAAAAGCGCGGTTTTGGAGGCTTAAATGATATTTTTTAAGATTCTGATTTGGACAGGCCCTCTGGTCCTGAGGATAGCCCTGTCTTTTCCAAAGCTTTCTTTTCATATATCATACGCCCCAATAGTAATTTCAATTTGGATAGGATAAAATAATTTTATAAATCGTCAATAGTAATTTTGATTTTATAATACTATTTGTTGACATAAACAAATAAAAAATCTATAGATAAAAATAAGTAAAAATGAAATAGATACATAGGAAAGGATATAGAATTAGATAGGATAAATTATTTTATAAATCCTAAATAGTAATTTCGATTCTATAGAACTATTTTTTACATAAATAAATAAAAATATATTGAAAAATAGATAAAAAAATAGAGAATTACATAGAATAAAATAAATTTTTAATTTTTTGATTGTAATTTCGATTTTATGAAAATATTTTATACATTAAGAGGGAGGAATATATTAGAAAAAATATGTATTTAAAATTAATTTGTTAGATATGAGGTGAAGCCTAAACAATCTTAGAAATTATATCAAACCAATAGATTTGGTAGCACATACCATAAATACTAAATAGATAAAAAGTTTGAAATCCGTATCATCAATAAAAAAACTGTTAAATATGAGATGGATCCTAAACAATCTTAGAAATAATATTAAACCAATTCTAGTGGTGCCTATTCTAGTGGCTAAATAAACTAAACTAGTTGAAGTCGTGTGATATTCACGGGATAATTTTACCAAAAAACTATACAGTTCTACGATATTAATTTAAAATACTAAATATATTTATATAATATCATAATAACTTATGCAATAGACAAATTTTTTTTTAGATTGTACTCCATATTTAATTGAATAAAGTTTTAAATATTTTTTCATTATTTGTGGGGATCTTGTTCAAATTTAGATTGAAATTATTAAAATATTGATTTTTCTTTTTTATCGAATACTTTTAAATAATTTTTTCTTATTTTTTAGACACTAATATGTATAAAATACTTGGTTTTTTGATAAAGATAATAATAATTAGGATAAGTTATCCAGAAAGCATAATATACTTTATTAAAATATTTTTAAAGTTAATTTATTAAAACTAATGTATATGGAAATTTACAAAATATTATCAAAATTCTAGATAAAAAACATAAAATATTATCAAAATATTATAAACCTATCATCCATATTAAATTACAAAAAAACATAGAGATAAAAAAAATTTAAATGTAAGGTGGGACTAGATAAAAAAAATCTATATTTAAATAAATAAAATAAAAAAGTAAATTAAGAAAAATGTAATGTATATTTTTTATCAAAATTCAATTTAATTTAAGAAAGTATTCATCAAGATTTGTAAATTTTTTTATTTTTTTTATCAAACTTTGATTAAGAAATATAAATGCATAAAAAGATAAAGAAAATCTAATTTTATTAATTTAAATTCAAATTCAAATTTTTTTTTGACATTTACATATAATCTTGGTCTTCACTCATCAACATAAAATTATATCTCTTTCTCAAACTAAAAATATATCAACATAATAAAATATATTATTCAAAATTATATGATTATATAGATATAAATTTTATACTTGGAGCTCAATCCTTGTTAAAAGATAAACAAAAATATTAACACCCTAAATCTTGTTAAGAGATAAAAATATTAAATTAATATGGAAAATCGTTCTGGTGACTCGAAAAGGTATAGCTTTAATATATAGTTATAGATTAGGATAGATATTGGATATGAATAAATATTATATTATCTATAGTTTTTATTACTTTTCTTGTACATAAACTTCCAGACTATTAAATATTTCAATTTAATAGAAATATTTAAATTTAATAAAACACTTTTAATTTAATAAAAATCTTTTAAAAATTTTAATTTAATAAAGAGGTGATGTGGCACAACGTGATAGCAGAAATTGCTACCGCTTTAGTTATTAGTAATAGATAAATTAAAATTATGAGTTTTCAATATTAAATTTTTAGATTCTTTTATATCTACCCTAATCTTTGTATATATATAAAAAACGCAAGGAATAAGGCCACCACGTTGCGCCACCTAGGATTTTCCTACGTGTCGTTCCCACGTTAAGCCACCTATGATTTCGCCACATGGGATTTTTTATTTTAGGAATTTATATATGTTGATATTATTTTATAATAATATAGAACTAGGATAAAATAATCTAGGAAAGATTCTATCTAAAATAAAGATGTTATCCATTATATATTAGCGATTAGGATAGGTATAAAAGATTTTATCTAAAATTAAATAAGTTAGGAAAAATTATCTAAAATAATACCAACTTTCACCTATTAACCAAAAATAATACCAACTTTTTTATTAACCAAAAATAATACGAATTTCTATTGTATCAACCAAAATTGATACAAGTCAATTTCCGTTGATAATTCCGACGAACCAAATGACGTGGCAATCGGAAATTGATGACTGTGTAGTAATAAATTGATGACTAGATTTTGATTTATAGAAAAAACAAACAAAATGAAAAAAAAATCGAAATTAAAAAAAGAAAATTTCAGCTGGCCTGAAAGACGTTGTCTAGCTAGTTAAAATTTCAGCATTTTTAGTCTGCATCCTAGTTAAACTACTCTTGGCAGAGGGCATAATTAATCTTTTAGGATTAGAAGACCTACTGAAATTTTACTGAACTTATGAATTTGCTGATGATTTGGTGAATTGTAGATGCTGAACTTTAGGTGAATATAATGCAAGAGTAGTTTAATTAGGATGCACACTAAAAGGGCTTAGTTTAGAGTACAGCAGTAGCAATTAAATGAAATAGTGGGGTTGAGGATAAGATGTGTGCTAGAATTATATTCCTCTTGAAATTTCTTACTAGTAAATACACAAGATAGTAGTAGCATATGGGTGACATGGCATCAGATTTCAAGTCAAAACCGGCTAGAAATTGAAAGGCATATGAGCCTATATATTTTAGTATGATAAGAATTTAAAAGGCACTAAAAAATTAAGAAATTGAAAAACCTCTACTCTACCTGTAGACACCATTCAATGACACTAAGAGATTAATATCTTGTCCTCACTCATTGGCATATTATATACTAGTATGCACACCGGGATTATTACTTTTAATCACAACTAATTTAGATTTGTATTAGTGGAATAGGTAGATATAAATGCAAAAATGGAGAAACAGAACAAAAAAATAAACAAACAGAAGACACCAACTGATGCTGATAATTATTAACTGGTGTCTATCCAGTGGAGTTCATGGAATGAAGAAAATATAGTATAGGCATTCAAGCATAAAACGAATATTGGATGCTTCATCCTAGATGAGAAGATATAAACCCATGTAAAGGATCTTCCTCTGCTGAACATCTTGTTGCCCTTCAGGAAGCCTAAGGATGTGAAGAAGAGAAGGACACAGAAGTAATTAATTTAGTATCAGGACTGAGAAAAAGAACCAGAAAATTAGGGAAAATGAAACTCACCCAAAAAACATGGGTATTCCACAGTGAAGCTACACCCAAAAACAATTGACTCCTTCTCTCTTTTCTCTCTTTCTTTTATTTTCTTACTTGATGTGCTAAATGTATAAAAGTGGTCATTTTCCTTATCATTGTCATCATCCATGGAAACCAATTTTAGTGGATCTGTTGATCATAGCCACGACAACTACAATCATATCAGTGGTCATTTTCACTCACCAGCACGCCATCTCCACCATGGATTCAATCTTAGTCTTACTTCCCTTCTTCTAATTGTCATACCCATTTTCCTACTTGCTCTACTCATTGCCATTCTAGTCCTAGCAGCTTCGCTCTGACGATTGAATTCCAAGAAGAGCAGTTCAATCACTGGAAGCAACAAGCTGTTTGGTCACACTACAATCAATATCACAGAAAGCCCAGGTAATTAAAACTCCATAAAAAATGCACTTAAAAAAAGCAATCTCATTTGATCATGGCTTTTTGCTTGATAAATCTGATGTGGGTATTCATTGAAAAATGCTAATTCAGATATGAGGAACAATGGGTGTGTATCAATTGGAGCTAACTCACAACGCCTATTGTCACAAAGGAGATCGAGGCAGTCCAAGTTTTCACCTACAAGGAACTTCAATTGGCCACATATAACTTCACTGAACAGAATGTGATAAAGTATTCCTAGAAAAAGTTTTAATATCAAAATTGATAAAGAATGCACAAAATATAGAAAAGAGAGACAAGCATGCACTGATGCACTAATGAAGGTATTCATGAAGAGCTAGAGTTAACATAACTGCCCATAATAAACCCATTGGTTATCCCAACTAATCCATGAAACATAAATTATTCAAACCTTTAATTGGACCAGATAAAACAAGCACACACGTTGCAACCATAGTAAGCATTTGAAAGAAAGCTGAGTATAGAGTAGTAGACAACAACTAATGTCTTAAAATATACACGGGAGTTTGATTTTGTATTCCAATCTCTAAAAAATTCAGAAAAGCAAAAAAATCTTCAAACTTGCTCCAGCTTGACTATTTATTTGTCGGCTGACTACCAAAGGAAAGTGGCTGTGATGTTTGAGATGGTGGTGCAACACGTCCATGTACCTAAAATACATAAGGGAATATTAATTTGTTATATATATCAAAGCTCAATAATAGCATAGCTTTTTATTTGACATTTATATAATACCTGTGAAGGTTCCACATGACCTTCTCTACAATTTACTATTCCTCCAGACATGGACGCATAGGAGACAGCTCCCCCTTCCCCATATATCAGTCCAACGCCTACAACACCTAATTCTCTCCCTCTTCCTCCTCCCCTTCCCCTTCCCCTTCCTCGACCTCTTCCATTTGTATGAGCAGCTTCAACTATAACAAGAAGTTTGCAATAAATATTAGCAACAAAGATTACAAAGTGAACTTTGTTAAAAAGTAATGGATTTATATTACCAGAAGATCCAACACTTTGTGCATTTTGTACTGGAATTTTCCTAGGTCTACCTCGAGGCCTCTTCTCGACTATAGGTGGTGAGCTATTGTTGTTTGGACACTTCTTCTTGTTATGCCCTGCTATTTTGCATCTACTGCATTTTATTTGTAAACCATGCTTGGTAGATTTTCCGGGCCTCTTTGGATCTTCATGTGGGTCTTTCCTCCTATTTTTCCTTGGTCGTCCTGGTTGGGCTCTCATAGGTGGAGGGTCTAGAGGAAATTCCTTCTTTGGCCAAAATTTTTGACTGACACATGGACTTATCTCTCCTGCATAAGCTCTCAAATAAGCTTCTTTCTTGTAGTAAGGATGAACATAGATCTCTACGCCCACATTCATAAAACCACAACAAGCCGCAGCATGGCAACATGGTATGCCTGTAATATCCCACTTTCTACAAGTACAACTTTGATTTTCCATGTCCACCTTGAAAACATCTACAAATTCTCTCACTTGAAAAACTGTAACTGATGAAGGTATAACGGATAACTCCCATGCTTTGACCTTTTCTTCCTCCAATTTTAATTTGATTCTAGGGCAAATTGCAGCCTCACTTTCTCCTATCATCAACCCTTGCTTGACAACTAGTCTTTCCATGAGTAAAGACCTAATGGTCTCAAGCATATCAATGATATGTTGCCCTCTAGCTTTAAGAATGTAGTTGTTAAACGTCTCAGCCATGTTGTTCACAACCACATCACACTTGCTTACATTAGAAAAAAATGCCCTGCAAAACACCCTTGGATCTTGGTCTAAAAAATCTTCAGCACCTTGAGGAGATATCTTCCTAAGATCTTCAATAGAATCTTCAAAATCAGGCTCAGTATAAGCTTTAACAGCCTTCCAGAAATGCATTTTCAACTCATCTCCTTTATGTGCCTTGTTCCAATTTGCATATATGTGCCTTGCACAATTTCGGTGGTCGGACTTTGGGAAAATAGAAGCAGATGCTGCCAGTAGGCCCTATACACACACATAAATCAATGTAAACTTTAAAAAAATCAAATCAAAATGAATAGATTATATAGGATAAAGTTATACCTTTTGTTGGTCAGACATGAAAGTCCATCCTTCTCCATCTGTCCCATGCAGCTCAGATTTTAAATGGTTTAAAAACCATTCCCAACTATCTCTATTCTCCCCCTCTACAACAGCCCAACAAATAGGAAACATTTGATTGTTTCCATCTCTCCCTACTGCAGCAAGTAAGATTCCCTTAAGGAATGTCTTAAGAAAACACCCATCCAAGCACACAAATCGTCGACAACCAGCCATCAATCCATTTTTCAACCCAGGAAAAGATATAAAGAACCTTTGGAATGTAGGAGGATTCGATGGGATACAAAGTAGCTCAAATTTACCTCCATTATTAGACATTTTTAACTCTTCAATATACCTTCCAACTTTATTATAATGATCCTTTATAGAACCATGCAACATTTTATATGCAGTATACTTTGCCTTGTATGCTACACATGGGTTGATGATGACACCATACCTCCTCCTTACACTATCGATAATATCTTTTGCTGGCCATTGAGGTTTGTCCTTGAAGCGAGCAAGATATTGCCTAGCAAGCCATCTAGATGTAAGTAGACGATTCCTGCGCATATCTCTCACACAATTATGAACCTTATCAACACTTTTCACTAGCAAACAACCCTCATTGTCATGCCATGATGCATAAACTTTAAATGCACAACCTTTCTTACAAACTACTCCAATTTTTCTCCTTTTTATGTCCGACACACCAAATTTCAAGCTGAATCCATTTGAAATGCCATACATCCTGACAGCTTCCTTGAACATATTAATATTTGGAAATCTCAAGCCAACTCTCCAATCCAATTTCTTGTAATCTGTTTTTCCATTGATAACCATGTTGCTCCTCCTTGTTTTCATCCTTACAATGTCCTCGTCTTCATTTTCAGAAATAACTTGCATATCACCGTCAGAATCTTCATACTCACTCAATTGTTCTTGAATTTGCTTTTCAATTTCAGCTCTAAATTCCCTAACCTTTTCCCTTGCTTTTTGAAACTCCTCATCAGAAGTATCCATCTCAAGGGCATTCAAGTGATTCTCTTCTATCTCCTCTTCAGAGGAGAATTCTTCAAATTCATATTGCATACGTTTTCCTTTCAAATTTGTTAAGCTATCTTCCTCAGCCACAAGCAGACTAGATAAATCATCATCATCATCACCACTTATAGGGTATTCACTAGGACTATAATCAGATTCATCAGACTCGTCCAATAATTGACCCCAATTCACAACCTCTTCATTGTCGTTCATTATGACGAAAATTTTGGGAACAATTTCCTTCAAAAAACCTAAAAATCAAACCTAATAATTTAGAAACATATCAGATAAGTGAAAAGTATACCGAAATATTGAAACAAATTGAAACCCTAAAATTTAAACATGTACAAAGTGTTTTCAATCAAACCCTAATAATATTACCAAATCAAAAATATGAAACTGAAACAGGCTCATACCTCTGATGCACTGTACGTGTCAACGTTGAATTTGAACCAAGCTTCTTTGTTAATTCAAATTTTGTTGAACGCACGTAATTGAAATCATAGTCGCTAGTCAGAAGACCAAGTTCATACCTTTGAATACAAGTTCTACGTAATTGGACTTTCAAGTCTTCTACGTAATTTTGTAATTGCTTCTTTTTTTTGTTTATTTTGTTTTCAATAAATTAAAAACCTAGTCATCAATTTATTACTACACAATCATCAATTTCCGATTGCCACGTCATTTGGTTCGTCGGAATTATCACCGGAAATTGACTTGTATCAATTTTGGTTGATACAATAAAAATTCGTATTATTTTTGGTTAATAAAAAAGTTGGTATTATTTTTGGTTAATAGATGAAAGCTGGTATTATTTTAAATAATTTTTCCAATAAGTTATAGAACATTAGATATTATATATTAAGATAGATATATTAATTTAGTTTTTCAATTAAATTTCTATCTATTTATATAAAAAAAATTAAGTTCGAATTTTAATTAAAATTAAAGAAAATTATATAAATATATTTCGTATAATTCAAAATGTAAAATCAATATTTTAATAATAAAAAATGTAAAATAATGAAAAATATAAAATTAAAATTAAAATTAATAATGTAAAATCAATATATTTTATGAAATTATATAAATATATTTAGTATATTAATTAAAATTAATATAAAAATCTAAAATTATATAATTAAAAATGTAAAATTAATATTTTAATAATTTCAATCTAAATTTCGACAAGATCTCCACAAATAATGAAAAATATTTTTAAATATATTCAAATAAAATATGGAGTACAATCTAAAAAAAATTATTTGTCTATTGAATAATTTTTTATGAAATTATATAAATATATTTAGTATTTTAAATTAATATCATAAAATTGTATAATTTTTTAGTAAAATTATCTTGTGAATATCACGGGACTTCAACTAGTTAACTTTCTATTCAAAAGCATAACAACTTTTTTAATTAGTATGAACCAAATATTTAATCATGTATTTTTCTATAAAATTTATATTTTTATATCAATTTTTTATTATTTATAAGTATGACAACTTTTTAAATTAATATTGACCACATTTTTCATATTAATTTTTAATTTTTAATATTAATATTCTATACATAAAAATGACAACTTTTTAAAAATTTCCATCCATAAAAATATTAGGTTACATATATAAATGTTCTATTTATAAATATGACAATTAAATGTAGTTTTTAATTAATATTAATCATGTTTTTAATTGTAGAATCAGTATTAATTTTCTATTCATAAGTATGTTAAATTTTTAAATTTTCTATCCATAATCATGTTGATTTTTGTATACTAATTTTCTATCAATAAGTATGACAAAGTTTTAATTAATATCGGAATAGATATATATGTTCTTGACCTTGTATTTTACCAGATCAAATTATGCATACAAATAGCGATGAATCAAAATATTTGTCGTAGCATGTGGTGTTTAACTAGAAAACATAAGTTTCTCGCTAAAAGTGAAGTCACATTTAATGAGGAATCATTGAATTCCTCGCAAAAAGCCACATTTAGCGAGGAAAATAAATTTTTCGCTAAAAGTGAAGTCACATTTAACGAGGAAGCATTAAATTCCTCGCCAAAAGCAACATTTAGCGAGAAAAATAAATTTCTCGCTAAAAGTGAAGTCACATTTAACGAGAAATCATTAAATTTCTCGCCAAAAGCAACATTTAGCGAGGGAAAAATATTTCTCGCTAAAACTGAAGTCACATTTAAAGAGGAATCATTAAATTCCTCGCCAAAAGCAACATTTAGCGAGGAAAATAATTTTCTCGCTAAAACTGAAGTCACATTTAAAGAGAAATCATTAAATTCCTCGCTAAAAGCCACATTTAGCGAGGAAAATAAATTTCTCGCTTAAAAATTGGTCGCAAAAAAGCATTTCTGTTGTAGTGATTCTTCCGTCTTCCACCATAGCATTCCATTTAGCTCCAAATAGCACCATTTCCTTACTTAAACCTACAAAAAGACACAAAATGGAGTAGCTTCCATACTTTTCACAAAATATGCAAACTCACCCAAAAACACACATAACTAACTCTAAAACTACTAATACTAGACCAAACAAACTAAGAAAACACACTAAAAACTATACTAAAAATATGAACATCAAAATACCCCATACTTAGACTTGCTTGTCCTCAAGCAATCACTAAACACTAAACAAAACCAAACAATCATACTTATCAAGACATAGCCATCATCTAAAAACAACTTCAACATATAGAAGAAAAATAGCAGATGACTATTAATGTCATCACACATATATACACCAAATAGACATAAGAAAATACAATCCAACCTCACAAGGGATAATGTGTTTCACTCAAATCTCATGTGTTTAGGCTTAGAAATTCAACTCTCAACTCATCTTATATACAAAAACTCATAGAAATTGGAACTTATATCACCAAACTCTCCACCCGAGATGTCAAAACATATAAAAATCATCAAGAGAACTTAGGCTCAATGAAAAACTTCATAGAAGCTTCCATTCGGCCGGGTTGTAATGGGGCTTGGTAAAGACAAATAAGGCGTGGAAATATTTTGGCTATGTGGTGCTAATAATATCCGGTAATCAAAGACTCCTAAAAACTCACAAACACCAAAACTTTCAAAAAAACAACATACCAAACTCACTCTTCTTTATGCACACTCATTTTCACTCACCCATCATATCCTAGAAAGTCTCATAAATAACTCAAAAGAATCTCTTATTTATCTTTAAACACAAATGCACATCTGCTTCCCTTCTTTTTTTCTCTTTTTTTTCTTTTTCTTTACGCAACCTTGTTAACGAACCTAACTAGGTCGTTAACGAACTTCATCGTGTATACTTCATCACTTCTTTTCTTTTAACAACTTCTTTCTTTTGTGCATACTCCATTATCAAGAGATCTTTCTTTTTACAACATAAAACAAGAGACTTCCAATCTACCCTTCCCAATAATCCCTCAATTTCAAAACCAATCATAAGATTTCACTCACAAAACTGACCTCTCCAAACTAAGTACTAATCCCTGGAAGGTCAAGCTTATCATGGCTAGGGAACAATTTTGTGGAGCTAAAAATAAAAAGGCTTAAGGCTCAAATTGGCTTCAAAAAAAGGATAATAATAAGGTAGATAAGGATTAATAGGGCTTATAAAAAATAAGTTCTCTATCATCTGATCTTACATGCAATGAACTATAAATCTCATATAGGTCTCAAGAAATAGATAACCATAACAATTCCAAGAGATAATATGCATATAGAGAGTAAATCACACAAGAAAAGAAGAGGGATTTTTTATGCTCTCCCTATAAGGCCAAAAACAACTCACAAGGTAGCAATTTTTGTTGGATTATATCACTTATGCTAAAAAGTATACATGCTCAATTTAATCAAAGTGCTATTCCTTCTTAAGAACAAAACTTCAAAATAAGAATCCAGCTAGACTATCAAAGACATGCTTGCAAGGAATTACATGATCATGCTAGCAACTACTATCATAGAACCATAAGAAAGGGATATCTATCAATTCTAAAACTCTTTTTGTCTTTTTCGGAATTTTCAAAATTTTCAATTTTTTCTTTCTTTTTCGTGGAACAAAATTTTTCTTTAAAACAAATAAAACACATAAAATAAGACACAAGACAACAAGACAACAAGTTTTCTACCTTTTCCCATCCCATACTTAAAATTACAGTGTCCCATTTGTAATAAAAATAAGAAGAAGAAAAAGAATAGAAAAGGAAACAAAAGAAAGAAAAACAAGAAAACAAACAGAAAACATACAAAGTCTTTTAAGCAGAAAACGGAACAACTCGTCAAACTGAATCAACGGCCAGGTGGTGGAAAATAATGCTCGAAGTTCCCCATAAAGTCATACATCGTCTTCCTGCGCTCTGCATCATCCGTCTCTCTCTGCTGATGCCTCGTATCCTCCATCGCCATGCGAGCAGAATAGACACTCTCCCATCTATCCATCCTCCGATGAATATGTGTCTGCTGAAGATGAAGCTGCTGCATCTGGGCTAAAAGATCTTCGGCCCATGGTGGTGGGATACTCGATCTTGTGTACTCGGGCTGAGGAGGTGGTTGGGGCTGGAAATGGTCTTGATAAAGCACTGGGTTGTAAGGCATGGAGGTGGTTGAGGATCGATAGGCGGCTGAGGTGACATCGGCGGGGGATCGTTAGACGCTCTCGGCGGGTCGTTACCGAAGATGTGATCCTCGGTAGAAATATCAAAATGGTCATCAAAGACCCTGGTAGGCTCGTTAACAAAGTTGTTGTTGCCCAGAATCTCTGTGCCGAGGTCGTCATCTTCAAAATTAAGCTCTTTAGTGCCAGCCTCGGTAGAAGCCTCTGTCACAGCCTCGTTATTACCATCATCTTCATCCATGGCGTCTTCCTCTCTTTCGAACCTGGACTCACATGGCCTAAGTGTTAACTCATCTTCCGGCTTGGGCTCTAATGGGAATGCATGCCCAGTCCACGCCTCGTACCAATTCGGTACATAGAGTTGCTCCATCTTGCTAAGGGTGGGAACAACATCTCCACCAAAAACCTTTGTAGTGTACCCGTCCCGACTCTGAATGAAAATACCGGAGCTGAACCAATAACTTCTGTTGAGCAGTTGAGCGTGGGCTGGTGTGTAGCGAGACAAGTCAACTCCTTGATTGGTTTCCAAGAGACTAACCAAGTTCTTGCACCAAACCTCTTTTGACTTGATTGACTTCTCGACGTAGTATAGCCATTCGTACCCCAAGTTCAATGGGGCGGGATCCTCAAAAAGGATGGTGCGAAGGCATGCTACCTCCATCCTTGTCGGCCTGTTCAACTCTCTCTTAGGCCAAAATGTAGCGGCTAAGACTCGGAGAATGATCCTAAAAATGGGGTTGATGATGCTTGCCCCGGATAGAGCCGCAGCGGAAGGCTCTACCACCCCGGTGATGTAGCTCCAAGTCCTTGTCACCTTGTAATCTTTAAGACTGTATTCTCGAGAGGGATTTGGGAAGTCAAGTATGGCATTAAATCCCGCCATGGTATACTCACGGTTCACATTACTGAGCCTAAACCGGATTCGTCCCTCCGTGGTCTTCGATGGGAATCGTGTCTCTAGAGTGGCTAGAAACTCGGATGTGAGAGCCGTGAAGTGTGGCACATTCTCCTTCTTCAACAAGTGAGGCACACCGAGAATAGAAAAGACCTCCTTGACATCATCGTAGATCCGCATTTGCTTGGCACTCGACCTCGAGAACCACCTAGTGTTGTGGTCCTTGTTTAGTATGGCATTGTAACGGTCTGCTTGTCCTTGAGTGCGCAGGATCACGTTATCCATGCGAGGTGGAGATGGGGACCTCTGATTCCTCCTCTTTTTCTAAGCTCGGGTTGCGGCTCGGCTTGAACTTTCCATTGGACCTACAAAGATACAACTTTTCCAAGAGAAGATCCAACCAAATAAAATAGACAAAAGACCCCATACTTGGTCTCGAAATAGCCCTTGGAATTCCTCGCTAACAGCCCAATTGGGTCTATAACGGGTTAGAACTGGATTTTTAACTTCGATGATGCGCAGGGTCGTTAACGAGCCTGGGTGGGTCGTTAATGAGCCGTCGTATACCAGTTTGCAGTTTCCAAGTATTGAAGATTCTAAAATTTAGCCAAGAATCAAGCATGCATCCCTCATAATCCTATGTAAGACACACAATCGGGTATACGCACCCCATACTTGCTCGATTACCCATCCAAAACATGCAATAGTTGCCCAAGAAAATTTTATGGTGAAGATAAAACAATTCTAGAATAAGGTAGTTCATGCTTCCCTATATCAAATTTCATGGAGAATCTAAGCAAGAACAAACCCATAGAAATCAAAATCAACCACCAATACATTAAGCAATAAACTCGTGGAGCAACAAGACATGCCATTCGATCATTTATGAATAAGATATGAAATTTTGACCCTATAAACTTATGAATAATGAAATAGAGAGTTAGGGTTCATGAATCATACCGGTAGATTGAGAAATTGAAGAGTAAAATATCGAAAATTGGGGGTTAACGGGCTCGGAATCTCGCCGGCGGTCTTTGTTAACCGGGTGGTCTTCGAAGGTCGGTGGCGCTGGGGTTTCCGAATGGTGATGAGGGATTTTCGGTGGGGCTCTTGGAGGATTTAGGCTTGTAGATTAAGGGTTTGAGAATGGAGTTTTTGGGAGATATAGAAGGGTTTTTATAGGAGAGGCTTGGGGTAGGAGAAGAGGTAAAAGTGGCGGCCCAAGGGTAGATAGAAGATAGATTTAGGGTTAGAAAAACTTACTTGCCTGTTTTACCGAGTCGGGTCGCCGAATCGGGTCGTTAATGACCCTGGGTGGGTCGTTAACGAGCCACCGTAGCCTCTTCGAGTGATTTTCGAGCCACTCTCCTGCATGTTGTTAGCTAAAAAATCTATTCTATCTTTCTACTTCTATACTACTTACTAAAACGTAAAAAGAAAGCTAGGAAAAGAAGAAGAAAAATTAAGAAAAACTAAACTATCCTAAAAGCGGGTTGCCTCCCGTAAGCGCTATTTTTTAACATCGTTAGCCCGATGTACTTACCTTGGCTCAAGGTGGCTCTTTTGCTATGTTGGAGTGCTGCAGTACCCCATACTTAGCTTCGTAGACATTATTGGCTTGAGTCCATAAATTTGGTCCCTTATCTTCTAACAATATGCCCGGTAGTCCTACATAAGGGTTAGTGAAATTCGAAAACCAAGGTGGTCTGGATTCCTCTGGATTATAGCCCTGCGCGTAGGACTCGGTAATGGGCCAAGGAGGTTTGGTAGAGACCTGTGTGAGATTCTCGTCCATTTTTGTAATTGGAGGAGGCTCGGTAGGAACATCTATGTCGAGTTTTGGTTGGGTCAACTCGATCTGTTCAGCCATGGTTGGGTCATTAGCGTTTTGGTCCAGGCTGAATTCTACGCGTTCCTCTCCAATATCAAAAGTGAGACGTCCTTTCCGCACGTCGACTCTAGCACCCGCTGTTGCTAAGAATGGTCTGCCAAGGATAATGGGGACGTGGGGGTCCTCAGGCATATCGAGGACGATGAAATCATTTGGAATAAAGAATTTCCCAACTTGAATGGGATAATCGTCCACGACTCCTGTAGCTTTTACGCATGATCCATCTGCCATGTAGAGGTTCATTTGTACAGGTTCTAATGGTCCCATGCTAGATTTTGACCAGATTGAAAGAGGGAGTAAACTTGCACTAGCTCCCAGATCACATAAAGCTTTGAATTTGTGGTCGCCTATACCAATTGTTATGGCAAATCTCCCTAGGTCTCCTAGCTTTTTTGGCAGAGCAATAGATCGGACCTCGTCTTGCAGCTCTATGACGGATCTTTTCTTGCTAAGAATATCCTTCAAAAATTTCGTGTAAGCCGACATTTCGCTTAGGGCCTCAGCGAATGAGATGGAAATATTAATGCCTTGTAGAATCTTTATGAAACGCTTGAACTTACTCTCAGTAGAGTCCTTTGATTTCTTAATTGGAAAAGGAAGAGATTTCACCATTCTCGGAACCAAGTCAGGTTCGAGTGGTGGTGCTACCAGGTCGACACTAGGGTCGTTAGGTGCTTGTGTCTGGTCGTTATCGACCTTGATGGGGTCGTTAACTACCTTGGGATGGAGACGAGGGCTCGTATTAGAAAACATACCTGAACTAGGGTCGTTGATGAGCCTGGGAGCCTCGTCACCATGGTGTGCCGGTTCGGTACTCGCTCTCGCTGGGTCTTTACCGAGCTGAATCGTGGCGTCCTCTTCAGTCTTGTCCTTAGCTTGGACACGCTCCGGTAGTGTCTTTCCACTCCTAAGGTGAACTGCTGCTATTTGTCCCTTAGGGTTCTCCTCGGGACGGCCCGGGAGTTGCCCCTGCGGTCTTGGAATCTGTGCAGCAAGGTTCCCTAGCTGAGAATCGACATTTTTCTTCCACACATCGAACTCTCCCCATCGTTTGTTTTGATTGTTAAGGTTGGCCTGAACTTCATTAACCTTGTTATTCACTACGTTAATGCCTTCCTGTAACCCTTGTACCCATGATGGTGGCTCTTGATAGCCTGGAGGTCGATAGGGTACAAGTCTTCTTTCCGGTGGGGGTGCTGCATAGTTGGCATTCTGGTTTGGATTGCCCCACGCTGGATATGTGTTCGGCCTGTCAAAATTACTGGGTTGGTTTCTGTATGAGCCTCTCATATAGTTCACTTCAACATATGTCTCAGCGGCTCTGACCTGCTCTATGTTAGTGCAAGCAGAAGTACTATGCGCAGAAGAGCCACACTCTTGACAAGGTTGAGAGGATTTCAGAAAACTTACCTGCTTCTTCAGGCGGTTAACCTCGTCTTGTAGAAATTGATTTTTGAAATCTGGGTCAACTTCTTCCTTGTTAGGCATGTAGAGACGCCTTTGGGGCTGGGCGGATTGCTGGGTGCCACACATGGCATCATAGTTAGCCAGTTTGTCCAACAGTTCCCATGCGATGTTGGGCTCCATCTCTATAAAATCGCACGTTGTATGTGTATTGAGACGGTTCTTCGTCTCTGTGTTTATCCCCTGGAAAAAGATTTCTTGAAGCACATATAAAGGTTGCCCATGAGTAGGGCATTGTCTAAGAATCTCCTTAAATCTTTCCCATGTTTCAGAAAAGGTCTCGTTAGGCAGCTGGTGATAGGAGGTGATGCATTTTCTCAACTCCGTTGTCTTCGCAGGAGGGAAAAATTTTGTAAGAAATTGATCATACAAGTTCTTCCAAGTCCTGATAGACTTAGGAGGTAAGCTCTCCAACCAGCTCTGGGCCTTTCCAGTAAGATACCACTTGAAAGCTTTTAACAGAATATATTCAAGTGAGACACCTTCAGCAGCTATGGTGTCACATAAATCAAGAAAATTCCTAATATGCTCCATAGGGCACTCGGAAGGTTTCCCTTCAAATTGAGCCCGTTTGATCAAGGATATAAATTGAGACTTAATCTAAAAAGGTTTCTCTATCTCTGGAAGCACAGTTGGAGACTCTGGCACCCTCAGTTCCGGATGCATGTATTCTTTGGCATTCCTCGGATAGGCATTCAGCTCTTCCTGTGGACGAGCATTGTTGACTCGTTGATGCTCAGCCTCGGCAGCATCGGCTTCTTTCTCGAGTTTTAACGCCTCCATCTGCCTCTATAGTTCGGCCATCTATCGAGCCAACTCCTCAGTTGTAGCCATAGCTCGGTTCTCTCGGCGTCTACTGTACAGGGAACGTTTAGGTTCAGAATAATAACTAGCGTTGTCAAATTCTAGCCTTCGACGTCGAACTGGTATACGCTGAGAAAACAAACAAAGAAAACAAAAATTAAAAATAAAAACGGGGTCGGGCTATTCCCAGACCTACAGATAAACAAACAAACGGTTGCCTCCCCGCAACGGCGCCAATTTGTTAATAGGGTTTATTCTTGACAACAAATAAATTTATAAGTCAAGACCCCGCTGAGTATAGGGGAGTCAGGATCGTTCCACGGGAAGCACCATTGTTTGTCTATCGAACTACTAAATAAAATAAAATAAAACAAAGCAAAACAACACAAACACCTACGACCAACCTCGTTAACGACTTTGTTAGGGTCATTAACGAACTGCCGTGAACTACTAACACTGACTAACGACCTACGAAGTTCGGTATCTAGGACAAGGGTTACCACAACATAGCCATGCATATAAACCCGTAAGAAAATAAAGATCATGCCTTTAAATAGATAAATTCATCAACTTTCGCTGATTAGCAAGCAAATCAATTTATTCTCATAAACTAACTCACTCAATCACTTATTTTAGATCTAAAGCTCGAAACTTTCGTTATCGAACAATATCAACATTCAAGTTACTAACTTTCTCTTTCAATCAAATTCAAAACTCAAATTACCTCGACTTTCATCTAGGCGTAAGCACAACAAGCAATCTGAAAATAGATAGAAGGCATTCAACACAATTTCTTACTCATCAAACCATACACAACTATGTCGGGTTTAACCCCGACCCTAGATAGGAAAAATACTCACTACTCATAATCACAACACAAACAAATTCAAACAAAGAAAACATTGAAAACAAACTACTTCAAATTAATAAGAAAATATCGTCTTACAGATCGTCAGAAGAAACCGAAAAACGACAAGAATACCGAATCGAACAACGACTAACGACCTGGCTTCACTCTCGTTACACCACGGTTTGACAGCTCCTCCTCGGCTCCTCCCTCTCTCGGCTTTCCTCCTACTCTTCGAACTCTCCAAATCCTCTCTTCTAAGCTAGAAAAGAAGGGTATTTATACTAATAAAGCTATCTAACCAAAAACTAAAAGATAAAAACTTTCTTAAAAGATAGAAACTAATTCTAAAAAGATAGAAATAAAATCTAAAAAGATAACAAGACCTAAAATATAAAATATAATATCCCTAGAACTCAAAAAAAACCTCTACCGACACGGAATAATTTCCCGCACAGGGTCGGTAAACTATAGATCGAACTCTCGAAAAACTCTATCTTTATGCCTCATTAACGAGCCTTCACAGCCTCGTTAACGAGCCTGGGTTTGGCTTTCTTCAACACTTCATCTCTAAAAATCTTGACTTTGACTCCTTCATCTTGTATTCTTCCGTCTTCCACCATAGCATTCCATTCAGCTCCAAATAGCACCATTTCCTTACTTAAACCTACAAAAAGACACAAAATGGAGTAGCTTCCATACTTTTCACAAAATATGCAAACTCACCTAAAAACACACAAAACTAACTCTAAAACTACTAATACTAGACCAAACAATCTAAGAAAACACACTAAAAACTATACTAAAAACATGAACATCACCACTTGAAAGCTTTTAACAGAACATATTCTAGTGAGACACCTTCAGCAGCAATAGTGTCACATATTTTTAATATGTTCCGTAGGGCACTCAATAGGTTTTCCTTCAAATTGAGCCCGTTTGATTAAGGATATAAATTGAGACTTAATCTCAAAAGTCTTCTCTATCTCCGGAAGCACGATTGCAGACTCTGGAACCCTTAGTTCTGGATACATATACTGTTTGGCATTCCTTGGATAGGCATTCAACTGCTCCTGTAGACGAGCATTGTCCTCTCGGTGACGTTCATCGTTTACTCGTTCACGTTCAGCTGTTGCAGTAGCAGCATCTCAATCAGCTTGTAACGCCTCCATTTGCTTTTGGAGAGCGGCCATCTGTTGTGCCATCTCTTCAAGAGTCATTTCCATGGCTTGGTTTCCTCTTCTTTTGCGGTGCGGGGTGCGTTCAGGTTAAGAATAATAACCAGTGTTATCAAAGTCGAGCATGCGACGTCCTGCTGGCATAAGCTGAGAAAACAGACAAAAGAAAACAAAATTAAAAACAAAAACGGTGTTGGGCATTTACCGAACCCACGAGTAATGAAACATACATTGTTGCTTCCCCGACAACAGCGCCAATTTGTTGGAGGGCAAGATTTAGCTCGACAACAAATAAAATTTGTAGCCAAGACGCCGCTGAGTATAGCGAAGTCAGGATCGTCCATGGGAAGCAAGGTTGTTTGATTACTGAACTACAAAAGTAAGAAAACAAAGCAAAACAAGGCAAAACAAGGCTACGACATCCCTCGGTACCGACCTTGTCAGGGTCGGTAACGATGCTGGGTTTCTACTAAAACTAGGCAAACAAGACAAATCAACTGCAGGCTCGGGACCGACCTGTGTACCTCGGTAACGAGTCTGTTCGTGGGTAAAAATGAAGGGAGTTCAAATGATAAAAACAACTAGAACAAGGGTTACCACGACATAATCATGCAAACGAACTAGTGTGAAGGATAATTATCATGCCTTTAAGATAAATCTATCAACTTTCTTTGACTGAACAAGCAAATCAATCAATTTTCACAAATCAGTTCACTTTCTACTTAGTTTTGAATCCAAAGCCCGAAACTTTCGTTATCGAACAATATCAACATTCAAGATCATTACTTTCTCTTTCGTTCAAGTGATAAACTCAAATTAATTCGACTTTCGTCAAAGTATAATCACAAACAAGTAGATAAAGGATAGAAGGCATTCAAAACATTTAACACATTCATCCAATCATGCATAACTATGTCGGGTTTCAACCCCGATCCTAGAAAAGTAAACTACTCACTCATGATTGAAACAAAACAAACAACCAGATTGAAAGAAAACATTGAAATAAAACTTACTTGAAGTTATTAAAATCTTGTCTTACAACCAAGCTCTTTCAAACTCAAAACAACAATGAAGAACAAGAACAAAGACTCAATCACGATCCTCTCTCTCTCTCTCTCTCTCGGTCAACAGAACCGAACGAAATTCCAAACTAATGTCTTCTCCTTCGAACGAACTTCCTCTCCTAAACTTGAACTAAAATAGGGTATTTATACTAAGAGAAACTATCTAACAAGGGTTCTAAAAGATAGAAACTTTCCTAACTAAAAATATTGCGATATAAAAGATAGATTTTCTGAAATTCGGTGTCTTCTACCGACACAGGCCACCTCGGTAACAACCTTCACAGGGTCGGTAGACACTTGTTGAATTCTCCAAATTGTTTCACAGGTCGGTAACGAGCTCTCTGTTTTGGCTTTTTGTACACCTTTCACATCTTCTCTTCAGTCTTCAATGAGATCTTCAAGACGTATCTTTTCTTCTCTTCCCTCCATGCATTCCACCATCCATCACTTGACTCTAGCTCCTCTCATAATGCTCTTTTCTGCTTCAAAAACCTAAAAAAAACACACAAACGGAATAGCTTCCATATTTTTCACAAAATATGCAAACTTATCCAAAAACACACAAAACTAATACTAAAACTAAACTAAACAACCTAAGAAAAACACCTAAAACTATACTAAAAACATGAACATCAGAGACGACGATAATGATTCGAGTGATGATGTCGGCGAACATGGTCGAGGGCCAGCCCGAGACCTCTGCCGAAACCGAATGCAGCCGCCTCATGCCAATCAGCGCCAATGATGAACGTTCGGCGCATGTATCACGACTAGACGTTAAGGTAAAATTTAAACCGTTTTATGGCAACTATGATCCTAATTAGTTTACTTCTAGGTTGGAGGGAACGAAGCACATCCTCAAACATTTCCACTATGAGGAACGTGAAAAAGTGGATGTTGTTTCGCTTCATTTTCATGGGGCCGTTCTTATGTGGTGGAACCGGTTTGAAGCTGATCGGGCCCGAAATGGCAAGGCCTCCATTACTGAGTGGCACCAATTGGTCTTCATTATGAAGTAGAAGTACGTGCCCAAGGATTACAAGGATAAGGTCAGGATTATGATCCAAGACGCACGACAAGGGTCCATGACCCCGAAAGAGTTCTTTGCTCACTTGGAGGATTTATTCTTCAAAGCAGGCATTAGCGCTTCACCGGGGGCATTGCGGTCACGCTTTGTAGCGGGACTCCTCCAATGGATCCGTGATCGGCTCGTTGTCTTGCCCATCAAGGACCTTGGCACACTCATTCACACGGCTAAGGAGCTTTACTCCCAATTCAAGAGGCCGAAATCCACCTCCTTTTCAAGGTATGGTTCTCAACCTAGTCCTTCCGGTTTTAGTACTAAACCTTCTGTTTCTCCCTCTTTATCAAAAGGTAAGGTAGGTACCCCCGGAAGTGATTCTAAGACACCCTCGGGTGGGCAAAATCGTGAACGGACAACCCCTACCCCAAAACCTAGAACTTGAGAAATCGAGTGTTATCAATGTGGTGGGAGTGGCCATCTTAAGCGGGATTTCCCTAACACCAAAAGGGTACTCTTTTCGACTCAATCCACGACATATAAGAGCGTCGACGAGGCTGAGTCCGAGGAGGAGGAGGAGACCATAGTTGATGAGGGTGCTATTTGTGCGCCCTCGAACACCACCGCGTCCGTCTACAAGATGAAGCTCGTGACTAGGCGTGCGTTGAGGATCAAAGAGGCTGTGAAGACTGATCAAAGGGAGTAAATCTTTCACACTCGATGCTTGGTCCAAAATTTCTTCTTGAGCGTTATAGTGGACTCGGGTAGTTGCAACAACTTCTTGTCAAGGAAAGTTGTAGATCACTTCAAATTACCAAAAGGGAGCACCTGGCACCTTACCAGCTTGCTTGGATCTCCAATGAAGGTGATTATTGGATTAGAAAATAGGTACAACTCTCCTTTTCTATTGGTTTCTACTGCAATTCCATTTTTGTTGATGCCATTGACATGGACGCCACTCACCTCCTTCTTGGCCGTCCATAGCAGTTTGACCGTCACGTGCTTCACGATGGCAGGTTGAACAATTACATGTTCAACTACCATGGTAAGTGTGTGACCATCTTACCAATGTCCCCTAGTGAAGCTTTGCAGGATGAAGCTAAAAGGCAACATTCTAAGGATAGCCTTACCGACACGGCGCCGCCGGCACCGAAAGAGGACCCAATGGGTTTTCTGGAAAAGGGAGAAGGTCCCATGGGTGTTTCTGGAGTCTGTGGACCAGAAACTGCCCAAAATTCTGATTGGCAAAAGAATGCCCATCAAACTCGAATAAATAGGGTCGAATGCCTCGGAAAAACTCAAGACAGGGGCGCACCAATGTAGATTTGGGAAAAATGGGCTCAAGCTCGATTTTTGACACTTTTACAAGAGCAAGCACGTCCAATGTCCATCAAATATAGGGAGCTACAAGTCTACAAAAAAGGGCCTCTAGATCTTCTCCGATTTTGGAGGAAGTCGATCCACCCTTGCTTGGCACGTGCGTCGAGCGTTTGATGTTATGTTCGCGCCGAGACGTCATCAAAACTATTGAGAGGAGTTCTTATTGTTTCTTACTTTTTCCTTTACTTAATATTGTTGGTAATGAATATGCGCTACACCCCTCTATCTCCTCTCTCTTGCAGAAGTTTTCTGACATCATGCTCGATGATCTTCCCGATGGGCTTCCACCTATTCGAGGAATTGAGCATCTGATTGATCTAATTCTCGGCGCTTCATTGCCAAATCGGGCTGCTTATAGGGCATCTCCAAAGGACACTCGAGATCTTCAACGCCAAGTCCAATCTTTTTTGGACAAGGGGTTTGTTCGAGAGTCCCATACCCCGTGCACAGTCCCAGTTATTCTAGTGCCGAAGAAGGACAATTCTTGGAGGATTGTGTGAATTGTCGCACCATCAACCAAATTACCGTGAAGTACCACCATCCCATCCTCAAATTGGACGACATGCTAGACGAGTTGCATGGTGTCGTGTTGTTTTCAAACACTGATTTGAGGAGCGGCTACCATCAAATTTGGTAGCAAGAAGGGGACGAGTGGAAGACGGCTTTCAAGACCAAGCATTGTCTATACGAGTGGCTGGTGATGTCCTTCGGGCTCACTAACACTCCTTCTACATTTATGCGCGTAATGAACTTTGTTCTTAGGAAGTTTTTAAGACGTTTTATCGTCGTGTATTTTGATGACATTTTTGTTTTTTTCTAAGACTTTGGACTCTTACGCGGGGCTCCTTAGGCAGGTCTAAGATTGCCTCTACGAACACTCTTTGTATGTAAATATGGACAAGTGTGTGTTTTGCTAGGATACGATGAATTTTCTTGGCTTCGTCGTATCTAGGGATGGCCAACGAGTGGATTTTCACAAAATCCAGGCCATCCGTGAGTGGCCAACTCCCACAAACCCCACTATGGTTCATTCCTTTTTGGGGCTAGTTGGGTTTTATAGGCAATTTGTCAATGACTTCAGTTCTATCACCGGGCCACTTCACAATTTGACCAACAACGCGACCACAATAAAGTGGTTGCCGCATCATGAGGCCGCCTTCAAGGCCTTAAAAGATTCTTTATGCCAAGCCCCGGTCCTGCAATTGCTAGACTTTTTAAAGCGCTTTGAGATCGAGTGCGACGCTTCCGATTATGGTATTTGCGGCGTACTCCTTCAAGAGAAAAGGTCGATCGCTTACTTTAGCGAGAACCTAGCTGGGGCTACTATGAATTATCCAACCTATGATAAAGAGCTCTACGCTCTTATTCGGGTCCTCAAGACGTGGAAACATTATCTCTGGACAAGCGACTTCGTAATTCATATGAATCACGCAACCTTGGCTTATTTGAAGAGTAAAACGAATCTCTATAGGCGCCACGCACGCTGGGTCAAAATTATGGAGACGTTCTCTTACGTCATTGCTCACAAGAAGGGCAAAGAGAACGTCGTCGACGCTCTCTTGGAGGTATGTCCTTCTAACCTGGTTGCATTCTAAGCTCGACGCATTCTTGATTATTAAATAATTGTATGCCTCAAATCCTTACTTTTCTTCGATCATTAAGGCACTTGAGCAAGCTCGTATCCATGAGTCCTACTTCTTGGACGAAGGGTATCTATATTGGGTTGGGAAGCTTTGCATCCCAGACTCCTCGGTTAGGCACTTGTTGTTAAAGCAGGCTCATGACGGCCGAGGCCACTTTGGCATAGCCAAAACATTGGCAGCGCTTTGGAAGCATTTCTTTTGGCCACACATGGCTAGATATGTTAACAAGTATTGTCAGGGTTGTGTGTCGTGCCAAATGGCTAAGTCTCGGTCGCAGCCACATGGGCTTTACACGCCTCTTCCGATTCTGGACGCCCCGTATGAAGATCTTTCCATGAATTTTATCACGGGCCTCCCAACTTTGTGGCGCGGTAAAGATTCCATCTTCGTAGTCATGGACCGATTCTCTAAGATGGCCCACTTCATGGCTTGCAAAGGGACCAATAACGCGGTGGAAATCGTGAATTTATTCTTCGAGCATGTGGTGAAGCTACATGGTACCCCTAGGACTATCGTTAGCGATAGGGACACCAAGTTTTACAACCACTTTTGGAGGACGCTTTGGAGGAAGTTAGGGACACGACTCCAGTTTTCTACTGCTTACCACCCCCAAACCGATGGTCAGACTGAGGTGACCAATCGGACCTTGGGCACCCTCATTCGGACGATGTTCAAAGCTAACCCACGCCAATAGGAGGACTAATTGTGTCATGTTGAGTTGTCTTGTAACAGGTCCTATCACTCGGCAACGAAGACGACCCCGTTCAAGGTTGTCTACGGGCGTATCCCATGTACGCCCACGGACTTGGTGCCATGCTCATTCAAGACCGGCGAGCATGTCGACACCATGTGCGCCGCCTATACGAGTGCACCAAGGCCCATCTGGAGAAGCACTCGGAGCAGTACGCGGCCCCCAACGCAACAAGGGGCGTCGTCCACTAACTTCGAGCTTGGTGATTTGGTTAGGCTTCATCTTCTCAAGGATCGCTTTCCCGAGTCTCGCAAGAAAAAGCTTCACCTAGGGGAGATGGTCCCTTCAAGCTCTTATGGCGCATCAATGACAACTCCTACATCCTTGACCTCCCGGGTAAGTACGCCGTCCATGCTTCCTTTCATGTTTCGGATCTAACTCCTTATTTGGATCCCGAGTATCATGACGAGCAAACAGGGAAGTTTCCCACCTAAGGGGGGAGGGTGATATGACCCCGACATTGACTGTTAGCCAAGAGGAGTCTATGTCCGTGCGCTCCGACAAACCCATCACATGAGCCAGGACCCGTGCCATCGCTCGTGCCACGATGTCCATCGTCAAGCACACACTCACCAACCATAGTGCGCCCACGACGAGCCAACCTTTGAGTTTCTATGCGCCATCGGCACCGCGCCACCGTCGTCACTTGGCGTCGAGGACCTCACCTCGGACGCCCCTACCATGTTCGCGACGGGCTACCCCGACGTCGCGACATAAGGTTCTTGCGCCGTGCCTTGGGCTGTTTCGCACCACTCTCCGCATGCCGCGACACACCCTACGAGTGCGCCAAAGCCTTTGTCGCGTCGCGCTAGCCCTTGTCGCGACACTCGCGACTAGGCCACCGTGACCACTATCTTTTATTGCCTTTTTAGTACAATTTCCTTTCTATAAACATTCTAAATAAGGTATTGTTATGTTTGGTATGCCATTTATGGGCTTGGGCCGACGTTGGGCCTCATGCTTGCGCTTTTCTAGTCCCACATGCCCCATTAGGGTTTCTCTAGGATTTTCAAGGAGCTTCTCTATATAAAGAAGCCTACTCTCTTGTATTTTCTCATGCTTGAATATTGAAATCGAATTGTTGTCGAATTGTTTGCACACATATCTTTTGGGCGTCCCAATTTCCTCTCAAAACTCACTTCCTCTTTCGAGTTCTCTCTTGAATTCGAGCCTCTCATCGCTACACTCTGATTTCTCCCTTGATTCTAGGCTTAAACGTCTCGCTTATCGGTTCTTTTGTTTCGAGAGACCCAATACTAGTCCAAGTTCAAGATCTGCTCGTGAATACGATGACGGGTTCACGTCATCTACCCATCCAACACCTGCATAGTGTCTATTCGACACATGGTGTAACAAACCATGTCATTGATGACCTATCTACACTTGCATTACACAATCCCTAGACTAGTTTAGACCATCTCAATGTCGGGGATGGCATAATTTTACACATTTCCCATTCTGGTTCATTTACTTTTCAAAATTCAAATCAAATTTTTTAAGTTTTCAAATGTTCTATGTGTTCCTAAAATTAATCAAAACATTTTATCAATTTCTAAGTTTTGTGCTGAAAATAACTTTGGAATTTTATTTTTGTCTGATTGTTTTCTTGTGAAGGATATCCAGTTGGGCAAAACAACCCTTATAGGTCCTTGTGTTGATGGAATTTATGTGTGGTTGATAAATGAACACGTTGTTCTTTCAACCTCTCTTCAAAACTCGGCAACACTTCATCACACCTTGGGACACCCATCGACAACAGTTTTCAAGTATCCTCAGCAACATTTCAATTTAGGACCTAATGGTTTTTCGCAATCTGATTGTCTCTCTTGTCAAATAAGCAGAAGTCATAAATTCCTTTCAAGAAGTCGACTCTTATTTCGCATTTTCCTTTAAAAGTAATTTACTCCGATGTTTGGACTTTTCTTGTTAAATAATACGATGGTTACAAATATTATGTAATTTTTTTATCATTATACTAAAGGAGGTGGATATTTGGCCCTAAAATAGTTTTTAAGTGATGATGGAATTCCACATATGACTTCACCTCCTCACAAACCCAAACACAATGGAGCACTAGAAAGAAGACATAGACAAACTTTTGAAACAAGATTAGCTTTGTTAAAACATTCGGCCATGCCAATTGAATTATGGCCTTGTGATTTTTCAACTGTTGTTTACTTAATTAATCGTCTTCCAACACAACTTTTCAAATATGAATCTGCTTTCCCAAAACTTCTCAATCAAAAACCAGATTATTCTAAACCAAAAAATTTTGGTTCCTTGTGTTTTTCAGGGCTAAGGTCGTATTCCCGACATAAGATAGATCGATGTTCAATTGCTTATGCATTCATTGGCTATTCCACTACCTAAAATGCCTAACATGTATGGATCCTACAACTAGGAAAATCTACACCTCTAGGCATGTAAAATTCCAAGAACACAATTTTCCTTTTCATCAATCTCAGCCAACACCTTTGGACGTCAATACAAAGGGTGAGGAGTGAGGTTCAATCTCCTTACCTTTAATTGTCAATTCCGACTCATCAAGCTAAACACAACCTTACTCTCCCGGTATTTAATCACATCAAATCTTCCGAACACAAGATAGCTTCCAAATCCAATCAACAACAACCGAAACCCAAAAAACTCTCCTAGGCCCACCATAGCTTCCAAACCCTAATTTCTAAACCTTATCCCTTCCAAATTCAATAGACTTTCATGTCCTCCTTAAATGTTGATCCAAATCAAACCTTAGGTGCATCTACCGTAAGTTTTGAGCCAAACCAATCATTAACTCTCTCCAACCCATGTTCTCCTATCCAACATACCTATCACCGTGTTTTAAACCCTAAACTTATGTGCTCGCCTATAACAAATCAAACTTAGTCCCTCGCACAAAGAAAAGAACCTTATGCTCTTGTGACAAGATATTGAAATAATATCCATAAACACATCCAAATACTCAATCTCCACATAAATTCGAAACCAAACCCAGTTGAACCAAAGAACATAACCCAAGCCCTCATGAATCTTGAATGGTGTGCGGCTATGTAATCGGAGTTCAAAGCACTATGCTCAAATCAAACTTGGTCTCTTGTACCACATTCTTCCAATTAAAACCTTGTTAGATGTAAATGGGTATAACGGGTCAAGTATCTCTCGGATAGCTCTATAAGATCAATTCAAAGAGAAACTTTTAGCAAAAGGATTCCATCAATGATCAGGATGTGACTATTCTAAAACTTTTAGTCCGGTCATTAAGTGTTGGATCTTAGGTAAGTCGAAATCAATTACTGGAACTATATCGAACAGTTCTCACACGCAGTGGAATAAACAAGTAAGCACGTAAACAGAGTAATAGAGACAGTTCCCTTACAGAGGAACCCCACATCGATCAACTAATCGCGTGAGTAAACCTCTACCTCCCTCTTGGAGGATTTTCGAATGAGTTACCTTTTCTTTATTGCTTAGTTCTCTTCAGGTTACAAGGAAGAATACAAACTTCTCTGTTCCTACTAGGACTCTCTCCCTAGGCAACACTAATGTACTCCTCGACCCTAACCCGATGAACACTCACAATGAAAGACAAAGCGAAACTCAAACCTCTCTCTCTCTCTTCTTCTATCTCTTCTCCTAAGTTCCCCTAGACCTAGGAACTCGCTATTTCTCCTACACCGTCATCGAGATTATCTCGCCGTCGGGGACTTTTCACCAGCTTGATGACTCTCACTCAAGCAACTCTTCAGCTCTTCTTTATCTGAGTTTGGAGTTTATGATTTGGGAAAAGTGAGCAGCAAGGTGACTATTGAAGGGTTTAAATAGGCATAATGAGCAACCCTTATCCACTTGAGGTATTTGTGCTAAATACCCTTTTTGCCTTGCTCTCCAAGTATGATTCCTTAAGGTTGACATGTGACTTGATTTGAATTTTGAATTATCAACTCTTGAATCAATCCGGACCATTGGATGGTCATCTTTTCTCTGTTGAGGCTCTGAAGGTTTGAGACGCCACTATGTATGGAACAAACAGGATCGCTAAAAATGCGCTGAGATGTCGCTTTCATGCATGCGCCAGTTCCCATCCAAAGGGAACTCTCGTCTTCTCGGTTCCCTTCTCCTAGGAATTCTTCTTGACTTCTGAGGGAGTCTTATTCCTCTTATCCATTTCCCATCGTGTGGGAACTCTATTCTCTTCTAAGGTTGGTCGCCTTCTTTTTTGTCGTTGCATTAGTTCCCATGGTGTGAGAACTTGTTAATCAGTGCTTTGCTTTGTGACGTTCAACCTGTTCTCCTCTGAGGTTGGTCATTCTCTTTTCGTCGTTGCATTATTCCCATGATGCGGGAACTTGTTAATATGTGCTTTGCGACGCGCAACCTGTTAAGCTGAAATACTTGGCCATTGGCGTTAGTTCTTATGGTGTTTGTCATTATCAAAACTAAGGACGTTTTCCTAGTGTTAATGAACATGAATTCCTAATACTGACTCAACGATTTCCCCCTTTTTTGATGATGACAAACCCATAATAAAATGACGAGTATTTCATTCAATTTTATGCTCATGCAAGTTACCCCTTAGTGTGACAACATATCGCAATGAGTTCCACTTATATGGTTATGTAGTTCCTATTTAGCAGATTTTGTGCAAATATTCCCCCTTAGCAAAGGCCATATTGTGATAACTTAAAAAATAATGCGTGCGCATAAACACACGACGAACATGATATCGGGCCTACTAGCTGTAAGGTAGAGGAGGGAACCAATCATACCTCGATACTTCCTTTGGTCCACATCTATACCTTTTTCATCTGTGTTCAGCTTGGAATTGGTGGAAACTAGAGTGTTGATAGGCCTTGACTTCTCCATTCCATACTTGCATTTCCTTGATGTATTCCTGCTTATGTATCTTTGTTCCCTCCTTGGTCTGAGTGATTTGGAGCCCCAAGAAGAACGTAAGTTCCCCAATTAGGCTCATCTCGAACTATGAACTCATTAGATCTTTAAACTTTTCAACAAGAAAGGGATTAGTTGCACCAAAAAGATATCATCAACGTATACTTGAACAATAAGAATATCATTGGACTCTTTCTTGAGAAACAAAGTCTTGTCAATGGAACCGCGAAGGTATCCAGGTGACAAGAGAAATTGTGCAAACCTGTTAACCAGGCTCGTGGGGCCTGTTTGAGTTCGTATAGGGCACATTGAAGAAAGTAGACGTGGTCTAGAAAGTTCCCATCTTCAAATCCTGGTGGTTGAGCCAAGTATACTTCTTCTTTTAAGTGTCCGTTCAGGAACGCTGTCTTCACATCCATCTGATAAAGCTTGAATCCCTTGTGAGCAGCAAAGGCGATTAGAAGTCTGATTGCCTCAACTCTTGCTACATGGGAGAAGGTCTCATCATAGTCAATGCCTTCTTCTTGGTTGTAGCCTTGAGCTACCAGCTTGCCTTATTCCTTGAAACAGCTCCAGTGTCATCCATCTTGTTACGGAACACCCATCTTGTTCCTATAATATTCTTCTCTTTTGGACGAGGAACAAGCTTCCATACTTGGTTCCTTTCAAATTGATTGAGCTCTTCTTTCATTTCCATTGTCCATTCTGGATCTTTAAGGGCTTCTTTGATATTCTTTGGTTCCACCATTAACACGAAAGCATTGAATGCACAGAAATTTTGAAGTGATGATCGTGTCTTTACGCCTTGGTCAAGAAGAGATATGATGTTTCTGGGATTGATATTGGAGAGATTTGGATCTTCCTCTTCATTCCTATCACCATTGTCATTGTATTCTTCTTGCAGATCTTCATCCTCTGGATGTTCCTCATCCTCAGGATCCTCCACTTGTTCAGTGGTTTCTTCAATCTCAGCATTGGGTGAGTTTCCTCTATGCTCCCCTTGGGTGCTTGATTCAAGAATGTCTTCTGGTGGAGGAACTAGGGAGCCAGCTTGGGAGGTGTCCAGTGATTCGTCAAGTGTTGGAAGTTCAGCCGACTCTTGGATTTCTCGGTTTTGAGAGTCATTGTTCCTTTGAGGATAACGACGAGTTCCCTTTCTTGGCTCATCTTTGTTGTCCTCATCTTCCTCGTTCCAAGGAAGCTGAAAGTGAGTTTCCACCTTCTGCACTTTTGTTCCCACTTTGACTGACTCTTCTTTGAATATCACATGAATGCTTTCATCTATCTTCTTGGTTCTTTTGTTGTACACCCTATAAGCTTTGTTGTGAGGAGAGTATCCCAGGAAGATTCTATCATCACTTCTTGCGTCAAACTTCCCAAGATTGTCCTTCCTATTGTTGTGCACAAAGCATTTGCACCCAAAGACTCTTAGATGGGAGATGTTGGGCTTCCTTCCTCTAATTAACTCATAAGCAGTTTTCTTGATCATCGGGAGCACCACGGATCTATTGAGGATGTATGTTGTTGTGGAGATTGCCTCTGCCCAGAAGTGATGAGGAACTCCACTCTCTATCATCATTGTTCTAGCCATTGCTTTCAGGGTTCGATTTTTCCTCTTCACAACTCCGTTTTGTTGTGGAGTGGGAGGGGCTGAGAAGTTGTGCGAAACCCCATTCTTGTCACAATACTGTATGAATTCTGAGTTCTTGAATTCAGTTCCATTGTCTGATCTCAGAGGAATGAGCTTCAGTCCCAAGCTCACTTCCACTCTTTTCATGAATGGCTCATATTCCCTAAAAGTATCTGCTTTGGACATAAGGAAAATAACCCAAGTAAATCTAGAAAAATCATCAATGAGAACGAACATGTACCTCTTTCCTCCATAGTTGGCAGTCTGCATGGGACCACAGAGATCCATGTGGATCAGTTCCAAGGGACGAGTAGTGCTCACAACTTGTTTTGGTTTGAAGGAGCTTCTTCTTTGTTTCCCTTTGACACATGCCTCGCACATCTTCATGCCTTCTAGACTGATCCTGGGCAATCCGATTACAAGGTCTTGAAGATATAGCTTATGGATTTGGTTCACTCCTGCATGTCCTATTCTTCTATGCCACAATTCAGCTTCATCAATGGAACTTGCAAGACACAATTTTCTTAGAGGCTCGTATGATGCATCCACGAAATAGACCTTGTTGGACATAGTTCCCTTAAGTATGATCTTATTTGTCTTCTTGTTGATCACAAGACATTCTTTGGAACGAATGTGACCACATTGTTTCCTTGTTCACACAGTTGTGAGACACTCAGCAAGTTGTACTCAAGATCCTTTACCAAATTCACATTTTTGATCTTGATTCCTTTGTTGATGATGGCTTTGCCAGTTCCAACAATTTCACCCTTGTTCTTGTTGTCGAAAGAGACGTGGCCTCCATCAACCTTTGTTAGTAGTGAGGTGAGATTGTCTTTCTTACCGGTCATGTGGTTGGAACATCCACTGTCGATGACCCAAGTGTTATTCCCCCTCACTACAGCCTGCAAAATTAATTAGATTTGGCGACTCAGGCAAGATGTCTCTTGCCTGGTTCCATGCAAGAAAACAGAGTTCATTCGACCAAGTAATCAGCATATTGTGGACTTGTGTGGAGTTCCTAGGACTCAGGGATGAGTTCCTAGGAGAGTTCCCGTTCTTGGGTACTTTCCATAGTTTTGGTTTGTTAGGATTTTTTCTTTGAAAATTTCTGTTTTTGTAACTCTTGTTCCCAACAATGTCTGACCTGTGCGCTTGCCTTTTTGGGAAGCTTTCAATGTAGTGCCCATGAGCTCCACATTCCCAGCAAGTTTTATAGTACTCTCCAATATAGTACTTTGGGTGAGGACTCTGGATCCTATTTCTATCCATGGTTTCTTGATTGTAGACTCTATACCCATTGCCCTTGGCTATCTTGAGGTATATTTTATGGCTAGTGTTCCCAGTGTAGTATTTAGTTTTCCCATCTTCCCCGCTTTCAAGGACACGAATTCTCAATTTTTAATTGAGCATTCTTCATCTTTTGGCTTTGAAGCTCAAGATCCCTACACTCATTTCTTTCCCTTTCCGTGAGAAGACATGATCCGTTTTTTGATATTCCCTCTCCATACCCTATTCCATGTCGGGCTGGGACAAACTTGATTGGGGGAATGGCTTCTTTGGTGATCTGTGGAAGGGAACTCTCTAGACACTTCTGAATTTCACTTAGTTTCTTAAGAATCTCATCCTTTTCACTCTAAATATTATTGAGCTCATCTCTTAAGGTGGTGATCTCATTGAATGAGCACTGCAATTTGTCTACAAGCTTCACACATTGGGAATAAAGTTCCATTTCTAGTTGTTCTGCTAAGACAAGTTCTATTTTATCTAGTTTCCTTTGAATCTTTATATTGCCTTTTAGCAGTTTGGTCAATAATTTAAGCAACTCGGGTTTTTCATATTGAGAAAGAGAGTTCAGAAGAGTTTCAGGATTTACCTCACCGGGTTGTTCCCCAGTGGTCTCCCCTATGGCCATAACGCAAGTTTCTGGTGTTGTCCAAGCTTCAGGTTCCACATCATCGGAGTCACTCCAGGTTGCTACGTATGCCTTTATTTTCCCTTTGTCGAGTCTTCGGTCTTCAGTTCCCTGAGGACAGTTTTTGGGGAAGTGTCCCTTCTTGTAGCATTTGTAGCATGTGGCATCAACGAGGTCTTTATCTTTGTCCTAATATATGTTGTTGACCTCGTAGTTCCTTCTTTCTCTGCTGGAGTTCCTTTCAAACTTCCCTTTCTTGTAGAAGTTCCTAAGGGCCTTTGTAATGTGTACAAGTACCTCTTCTTCATCTTCCTCCGATTCTTCACACTGTTCCTGAACAGATTTGAAAACCTTCTCCAGCTTGAGAGCTATGCCTCTCGTTTCCATCTCTTGTTGCTTATCTTCTTGCTTTCTCTTCTCATGACCAATGAGTTTAACAAACACTTGGTGAAGCATCAAGTTCCTATTCTCAAGATTCTCCTTGAACATGGTTCGTTCATTAGCCCATTTGTTGCGTATCCGGAAGACGAAAAATACTCATGGTATATAGAGGAATCAATTGAAGGACTAATTTTATAATTATCTCACGAGAAGCTTGTGACAGTATTCTTTCCTTCCAACCATTGATTTTTTTCCAGATTCTATCCTTAATGTGACTAAAAATTGATTTCTTGGATTTGTCAATAATGGTCTGTAGGCGTAGGTATTTTCTGTGGAGATCAACCTCTTGAACTTTTAGAAGACTTGTTATCTAATTCCTTTGTTGCGTATCGACATTTCTACTAAAACAGATTTTTGACTTACACATATTTAATTTCTAACCGGATGCTTGTATTTCAATTACGATTGAGCATTCACTTATCGTTGCCTTAGCACAAATTAAACAGTCATCCGCACATAATAGATGAGAAATTTGAGGTGCACCTCTACTAATGGAAAGGCCATGAAGTCGTCCCAGTTAAATTTCTCGATTAACAAAGGAAGAGAAAGCTTTTGTGCACATGATAAAAAGAGAAGGGGACAATAGACACCCTTGTCGAACCCCTCGAGATGGATAAACCTTTCCATGAATTCTTCCATTAAACTTAAGGGAGAAACAAACATATTGAAGGCAACTCATAACACGTTGAATCCAAGTTGTGGAGAAACCTAAACGCTGATGAAGAGAACGTAAAAAAAACCCATTCAACATGGTCATATGCTTTCATCATATCAAGTTTGAACCTAAAGAAACCTGCAGCTCCCGATCGCTTATTTTTCATGTAATGAAACTCTACCAATGATAAGACAATTAGAGACGAAAGCACTTTGACTTTCCCCAATAATAGCATATGACCATCAGAACCAAGCGCCTTCTTATATAGAACCGTGCACTTTGACTTTCCCCAATAATAGCATATGACCATCAGAACGGTTTAAGCTGATTAGCCAAGATCTTGGAAGCTATCTTATATAGAACCGTGCACAAACTAATCGGGTCGTAATCTTTGACATTTTTGGATCCTTCACCTTAGGAAACAATATGATTTACATCTTTGAGATCAATTTCGCCTCTCCACCATTGTTTAATGTAACAAACTACATCCTCACCAATAATATGCCAAAAAGATTGAAAGAAAGGAGCATGCATACCATCAGAACCAAGCGCCTTCTTTGGATGTAATTGAAATAAAGCAAAATGGATTTCATCTAGCGATAAATTTGCATCCAATTCAACATTAAATTTTGTTGTAATTATTTGCTCAACAAACTGCAATACCTCAACCACATCAGCAGACCCTTCAGAAGCAAACAAATTCGAATAGAATTTAACAACTACAAACCAAAGTTCCTATTTAGATTCCTTCCAAACACCTTGAGCATCAAAAATACTATGAATTATATTTGTTGACCGTCTTTGAGACGCCTTATGGTCAATTCGTTTGAACGTGCGCGAAGAAACCAATAGGCTTCTTCTTCACTCTTTAGCCTCTAGGCCCCATTTGGTATGATTTTGGGAATCGGGTTAGGAATGAGGTATCAGGATGGGGATGAAGAATCGGGTTGGGGATTAAGAATCAAGTTGATTGATTCTAGAAATTGTGTTTGGTTAGATTAGGAATGAAAATTAGGGTTTTTATTTTGAAACTGCTACCTATCCCAATCACCAAATTAAATTGTCTACATAATCCTTCTTCTTCTTCTCCATATCTTTCTCCTCAGTTTCTCTGAAGGTTCAATTTCACCTCCAATAGCTTATATTTGTATTTCGTTGGATTTTGCCTCTATTCCAATAGTTCAGTAGAAACGACCGTACTTGAGTTCAACAGTGTGAATAAGAATTGTTAGACCCAAAAAATTCCAAGTATGATTTCAAGACCATCGTCTTCAGAAAGACCATCGTTGTCAGAAAGACCATGGTCGTCAGAAAGACCATCATCATCACAAACACCATCATCGTCACAAAGACGGAAGACTAACGTCGTCACAAACACTGAAGCCTGTCGTCATCACAAAGACCGAAGACCGCCATCGTCATCTGACTATACCGCAACGCCAACGAGATCTCAAGATCTTCGGGCTAGTTACAACCGCCTTTGACCACATCTTCACAACGTCCACGACCTATTTTTGAGGAGAACGTTTATTCTTGATCTTGTAACTGCTTATATGTGATTCTCCCTACTATATAAAGGGATTTAAGGGCATAGCTGATAGTTTGCATTTAGGTAGTGTTTAGAATGCATATTTATGTTTAGTTTGCATGATTTTAGCTTAGTTTAGCTTAGTTTCTATGTTTTTAGGTTTTCTAGGAAATTTAGGTTTTTTGCTTGTTTTATTCGGTTTTGCAGATCTTTAGGTAAACAAGCATGGACGGGATGGATCTTAGATGATTGTGGAGGATCAAGATGAAGCTTAAATTGGTGCAAGTGAAGATTGGAAGAGCTAAGGCCCAAGAGCTTGAGGGATAAAAACACTTAAACCCGGGTCATGCATTGGAGTCTTATTTTGACACCTCTATCTTGAATGCTTGGTTTGGGAGCTATAGTGGTCGGATGAATCTGAATTTGGTATCACTAGAAAGCTAACTCAAAGAGCTACAGTTCAAATTTTTACTCCAAGTCCAATTTCCAACTTGAAGGGGGTCAAAACAGCCTTTAAAGTGTCACTTGAATGCTGAGGCTTGAGCACGGGCAGAGTGAGGTGGAGCGCGACCACGCTCCCAAGTGTCAAACCGCGCCCAAAAAGCGTTGATCCGACGCTGAATTCGAGCTTCGGTTTATCTTTAGGCTGACTTATTATTATTTTAGGATGTTATTAGATTATGATATAAATACTCTTTAGGGTTTTATTTTGAAGGTGAAGTATTATTATTACGTTATTCAATTTTAGAGAGAACTTTGGGAGACTAAACCCTAGAAGAAGAATTTGAAGAGAAACTCAACTCTTGTAAGTTTAATTTCTTCTTTAATGTCGTTTTCTAGCTAAATTCTCTTGTCAAACTAGTTAGTTGAAGTTGTATGCATGATTGATTGTGAGATTTGAATTATTTCAATTCACTTTGACTAGATTGAAGTTCTCCATGCTTAATTGATTAGATTCGCTTAGGATTATAATAGATTGATCACCTATTCTATTTCTAGGTTGAATTACAACTAGAGTAACTTAATAGACGGTGGAATTTGGTTACTCATGGATGAATCCTTTGATTAAACTTATAGACGGTGGAAAAAGATTAATCAAAGGAGGAGAATTCAATCACAAAACTTCATGAATAGACGGTGGAATTCATGAACTATGTTTCTATTCAATGCTTTGAACTTATTTGCATGATCAATTTGACGTAGAATGTTTTCTAGGTTAATTGGTTAAAATGTTATTAAAGACGGTGCATATTAATAACCACTTTGACCTTGAATTCCATGAATTCATAATAGATTAGTCAAGGGAATTGAATTAAGAATAATCAAGGATCAATACTCATGTATGCAATGGATACAAAGCTAGTTGGACGCTTTCTCTCTATTTGAAAACTCAATTACTTTACTTGTTTTGTTTTTCATTTCTTAGATTAATAATTTAAAATCTTGAAATCTCCTTTAATTGCTTTAGTAATATTAATTAAACATAAGAAATCTGAGTCTATGTGGGTACGACCCTTGCTTCCACCATACTTGGGTTCGGAAGTTAAGATTTTTCTTGACAACGCTTTTACCGCGACATAAAAGTGCTCGTAAATAGCCCCAACATAGAGCCATTAGTACGCAATAATCCCCCCTCTCTTGTAATCAAAACGCTCTCACAACTTACATTGCTCTCAGAGACCGCTTTCGTCTCGGCAAGACCGTTGTCGTCTGAGCAGGACCGCTAGCATCTGACCGATGTCTTCCCAACAATTTTCGCATGATTACGGGTCCTAAACCCAAGATCTAAGCTTGTAATCGCTTGTTTATAATTAATAATAGGAGATAAGCATTTCTTCTTATTTTTGTTGTCTTTACATTCAATTTGTTTACTTATTCATCACTTTTGTTTATCGTTTTTACTCGTTCTCCCATCAATCCGGTCCAATCGTGTCCCTTTGGCTATCAAACCCCATCTAGGACATTAAAGTGATTAATTGGTCATTTTTTGTTCAAAACAATTTGGCGCCCACTATGGGGGCTAATAGCTAAAATCCAACCGATCAACCTCCTACTAAACACCAACCATTCACCATGGATGACCTTTTTGCTCATCTCAATGCCCTCCAAAAAGACCTTGATGAAGTCAAAGCCGAAGCAGCCAAATCCAACGCCCGAGTGGCACAACTAATAGTTAAAAATGAGTCGTTGAGACCGCAGGTACACACGAGCAAGACTATGACCGCCGCAGGAGCTTTCCCTGAAGAGATTGTGATCGTCCAAAATCGTCCGGCGGTTACCTTTCCTGGAGAGACGATGATGACCCGAGATACTTCCTCTCTGGGGGTCCCATTCCAGCAGCCGACAGAAGACGACGTGATCACTCCCAACCTTCTCGACATTGAGGAGGTCATCAAGCACAAGATCCAAGAGAAATTAAAGCCTCTCTATGAGACAATTACAAGGATCCCCAGAATCCCACGTCCCATCGAGAAGGAACTCGAGGACGGCTATGAAGCTTCTCCTTTTGTGGAATCCATTTTCGTTGTCGATTTTCCTAAGCGGTTTCTTGTTCCAGAGATGTCAAGCTACGACGGCACCGATGATCCTAACGATCATCTTCTGATCTTCAAGCAAAAGATGATGATGACTTCCATCCCTCAAAAAGACTGTGAATCCATCATGTGCAAAAGCTTTGGTGCAACTCTTGAGGGCCCGACCCTAAGATGGTTCATTAGTTTGACACGAGGATCCGTAGAATCATACGCGAATCTCGCCGACTTGTTTAAAATTCAATTCATGAGTAGTCGACGACTTGAAAAGTATTCTAATGACTTATTTCGAATTGTGAAGGGGTATGATGAAACTCTTTGAGATTACATGAACCATTTCGTTCATGAGAAAATCAAGATCCCCAATTGCGATATCTCGACATCCATTGAAGCATTCCGTCAAGGTCATCAAACGAGCATTAAACTCTACAAAGAGTTGACCATGTACCCATGTGCAACCTTCGAAGATGTTCAAGCTAAAGCAATGGCCCAAATTCGCCTAGAAGAAGATAAGGGAGCTAACCTCCCCGAAGATGACCTTCTAGAGTCTGATCCCAAGACCCCAGAAGATAACCGTCAGAATCCAATAGATAGTGAATATGACCGTGAGACCTTAGATGATGACGAGAGCGGTCACGGTCATGATCACGGTCACACTCACGGTCTAGTCGCCCAAAATCGCAAGGAACGCAGGTTTCATCTGTATCATTTATAAAAAAAATAATAATAATAATTCGTGTTAGTTTACTATTATGTTTTCCTTTATGATATCTTTCGAATAAAATACTGACTTGAACGTCGGAGGGTCGTTGGGGAAACCCACGACCAACCCTCCTAGTTCTTTGAATTTTTGTCATGCAAAAGCACATGAGATGATAATCCCTAGTCATGGTCACAATCGACCACAGTCGGAAGATAGAAATAATCATTCACGATCATAAGGCACTATTCGCCAGAACAAATTAATGAGGCGCTACTCACCAGCAAACGTAGCTTCTATCGCCAGCAAACAAGGCTTTATCCGCCAGGGCGGGTCTTGCCAGAATAAGGACTCCCTTGAGGACAACGCTCGAAACGTCGAAGACGCTAGTTATTGCCAAGGAAGACACTGGTTATCGCCTGGCTGAGCATTCCTGATCATAAGCAGTTGCAAATCCAATGATTGACAAACGACTTCTGCAGGGGTCGTTGTCTGTTAAAAGCCCTCGGCTCCTAAGGCCCAACTCAAAAGTTTCTACATAGTTGCATCATCGCAACACAACAAGTCTATACTCTTGGTTAAAGACCTTAACCGAGTCTAAGATATTGGCTAGCGACTTCGATCAAGTTATCGCCCAACGCCGACGGTTTTCATCAAGTTAAAATGCCCGTGGCTACACAACTTCGATAGAACCAGCGCTAGAGGCTAACAACTTCGATCAGGACTTCGATCAAGTTCGTGCCTTTGACCATTGACTTCGATCGTCATGACGCCCGATTTCTAGTGGCTCAACAACTTCCAAACGCAATTTTTCCCAAGAAGACGATGAGGCATCCGACGAAAGGCTTTAAATTCATCTCTCCCGTCTCCTCGCCTCAACGACCATAATGAATTTGGGTTATTGTTATGCCAAAAAAATTACAAGTATGATTTCAAGACCATCGTCCTCAGAAAGACCATCATCGTTAGAAAGACCATCATCGTCAAAAAGACCATCATCATCACAAAGACCATCATCGTCACAAAGACCGAAGACTGTCGTCGTCACAAAGACCGAAGACCGCCATCGTCATCTGACTATCCCGCAGAGCCAACGAGATCCCGAGATCTACGGGTCAGTTACAACCGCCTTTGACCATATCTTCACAACGTCCACGACCTATTTTTGAGGAGAACGTTTATTCTTGATCTTGTAACTACTTATATGTGATTCTCCCTACTATATAAAGGGATTTAAGGGCATAGCCTCAACATAGATCCATTAGTACGCAATAATCCCCCCTCTCTTGTAATCAAAATATTCTCACAACTTACATTGCTCTTGGATACCGCTGTCGTCTGGGCAAGACCGTTGTCGTCTGACCAGGACCGCTAGCATCTGACCGCTGTCTTCCCAGTAGTTTTCGCATGATTACGGGTCCTAAACCCCGGATCTAAGCTTTTAATCGCTTCTTTATAATTAATAAGAGGAGATAAGCATTTCTTCTTTATTTTTGTTGTCTTTACATTCAATTTGTTTACTTACTCATCGCTTTCGTTTATCGTTTTTACTCGTTCTCCCATCAACCCGATCCAATCGTGTCCCTTTGGCTATCAAACCCCATCTAGGACATTAAAGTGATTAATTGGTAATTTTTTGTCCAAAACAACAACCACACACAAAGGAGGATGGAAGAGGATAATGAGCTTGAAGATGTAGCAAGAGGAAGGAGAAGAACAGCCGAGATTAAAAACATGGAATCACTCAAACCTAAAATTTGAGTAGGGTATGAGAGTGTGTGTATTTTGATGGAATGAGTAATTCCTAAACCTTTTTTCATGCCAAACACTAAAATCGGGATAAGTCATTCTGAACCTGATTCTGTATACCTTAGGTATAGAACCAAATAGGGCCTAAATCCAAGCAAATATTAGCACAATGTTGCAGAACAATGCCATCAGGAGGGTGATGCTGCAAAGAAAGAAGTTTCTTTTCAAGAGAAGTAATTTTCTTATGCAGGACCATTGAATTTGTCAGCAGCAGCCCACAAAGAAAGGGAATCAACGGTTTTACCCAAATTAAAAATAAGGGAAAATTACACTTAACCCCCTTTATTTTATAGTTTTTTCATTTAACCACCTATTATATTAAAATTTTACTATAAACCACCTTTTATCTACTTTTGTTTACAAATGACCACCCATTTTAACAATTTCCGTTAAATCTTTGTTAAATCTATTAAAATACCATTTTACCCTTTATTTTTATGGTATTTACAAAGAAAAATAAATGCTAATTAATCCATTATCTTCCCAAATCATTTTCTTTTGTTGGTCAAATCCTAAAATTATACAATAAATAAAAGAAGCAACAAGCAAGGTACAAATTTCTTTTAACCCAATCTCAAATACCAAATCAGTTCAAAACACATCGAGTAATACACCAAACTATTTGCATTCCAATCTAGAACAACAAGGTGATTAATTAGCCGTAACACTGCATCAACAAAATTAGTACCAAATCAAATCGAAACAAAAAAGCTCTAATTGAGCCCCTTGACCATAATAAGGGAGGGAGATATAAGGGAAGAGAAGCCCTTCAATAGTTATAATAGGTGGAACTAGACGGAAGAGTAGTCGAAGTCGTCGCTGCCGCTGGTGAGACGTTAGTGCTCGATGAAGGTGGCAAGGAGGATGGTAACAAGAGCAGTCGACAAGGAAGACATATCTGAGTCGGGTAATGAAATAGAAGGTGGATCTGAATAAGATGAATATGGAGTAGGTGATGACGGTTACAAGATTGTATTGGAGGCAAGGTCATAGCTTTGAAGAAAGTCCAACAGCCGACGAGAATGGAAGATCTAGACATCGCCGCTGCTGAGAATGGCAGATTTGGACATGGCCTCCACCAGATACAGGTTAGCAAAATTGAGGCATTTAGGGCAAGAGTTTTGCACCAGTTGGTGTTAGAATTTAATCAGGGGTTAATTTAGGGTTACTTTGGTGGAAAATATGGACTATTGAAATGAAATTTGAAGGGAGAAGATGGGATTCGGATAGAATGTCCAATCGAAAAAGATACTCTAGCTTCTTTTTTAGAAATAAAATAAAATTAAAAATGATAGGGCTAATCTAAAAGAGTAGCATATGCATTCTATCTAAAAACAAAATAAATATCCTAATATTTGTATAATATATAGTATAAAAAATATCTTAAAATCTTCCCATTTATCATATCCAAAAATAAATTTTTTTTTTAAATTAAGACTCCATTGATTATATTGATATAAAATTGGATAAGAGATCAAATGAGAATTATTCTTATCATGTAAAATGAGAACAATTCTCATCCGTTGATTTTGTGAGATTAAGGGTCTAGATGGACTGCTATCAACACTCACACTCCTTTGTTTTTTAAAGCTGAAAGGGTACTTTTGTCATTTTACTATTTTTTATTTTTAATTTTACCTTTCAGCCCTAAATTGCTCCTCCCTCTCTAAGAGAACAATGGGAACGACGACGTGATGAACAACAACGACAACGTACGAGATCCCCAATCTTAATCTCGATCCCCCTTTCGATCTCGATCTCCCTTTCGATCTCGATCCCCCCTTCAATCGATACATACTCTTACTCCAACTTGAAGACACAATGAATTTAGGTAAGTGGTTATGAAGAATACTTAAGAAGAGTTTAGTTTGGTGGATGATTTGTTGCTCTCAAATAATTCCTAAATTTGTTGTTGTTTATGGTTCTTTGTTGCTTGAGATCATGGAGAAATGTGTTGTACTCTTGGTTTTGGGATTGGAAATAAAATTTTTTAGAAACTAGAATCTTAATTTGTATGCTTATTTGATTGCCCACAAAGTGTTTGATAAAATGTCTCAATGAGCATGTTTTGCTAAAATGACTTTGAATATTGTTTTTGTTGTTCTAATTAGTGAATATGAAGATAATGTGGACAAATTGCAAGACCTTTTCATGTATTGATGATGTTTTAGTGTTCAAATTCCCCCTTGTGAATAAAATGTATGCTTGCATATTATTTTAATCTCAGATTGCTAAGTGCTTAGTATGCTTTGTTGGATATGATGCTTGCGTGTATATATCTATGCTTAGTTATCCACATTGACTAGTTGGATATTGTTTTGAATCAACAATTAGTACCCTTGTGACCTTTGCTAGATCGTTTCACTTACAATACGTATTGTTATTTTATATGAACCGCATTGTTATTTTCAGTGAACCTTCCTGTTTAATATTATTAACCATAATGAGAATATTTGTGAACCAAATGAAAAACGGTATTTTGCACATTTTGACTAGATCACTTCTCCCCCCCCCCCCCTTTTGTTGTAGGTTGTTCATCATGCTCCGGTCATCCTAACTTGTCTCATTTGGATAATGATGCTATTATTGATGGTGTTCAATTGAAGGGTCTTGATAATGATGTTATTGTTGATGGGGTTCCATTGGATGATCCTAATGAAGCTAGTGATGCCTACATTCTTCACTTATCACAAGATTGTTCTTATTTCATTCCTAATTGTCCAGACGAGTACAAACCACGCGAAGGTCAATATTTTATCACATTGGACGAAGGCATCTCCTTTTACATGCAATATTCCCAATTGTGATTTTTAATGAACCTTATAGTGTAATATTATGAACCATAATGACAATGAGGAAAAACGAATTTTTTTTTCACATTTTTATTGCTCGTTATGTTTTCCATGTTGCTTCTAAATTAGCTTAATTTTTTTACTTTTTTTATTGTAAGTTGTTCATCAAGTTCTGGCCATCCTAACCTATCTCATTCAGATAATGATGCTAGTATTGTTCGTTATGCGTGTGTTTTCGATCGATCCTATTCAAATCGATACCAGGAAGCTTACCGTGTAGTGTTATGTTCGATTGATATATGTACGTAAATAGACCAAAGTGACACATATATAGTTCGGTCTGATTCGTCATGAACTACATTAATTTACATGAACCGCATTGTCATTTTTAATGAACCTTACTGTGTAATGTTATGAACCACAATGATGATATTTGTGAACAAAAGAAAAATAGTATTTTGCACATTTTTATTGTTTATTATGTGTTTCCATGTTGCTTCAAAATTAGCTTATTTTTACCTTTTTTATTATAGGTTGTTCACCAAGTGTTTGATGAACCGCCTTAAAACATTTAGTACATTAATTTACGTGAACCGCATTAACATATTTAATGAACCTTGCTGTGTAATGTTATGAACCACAATGACAATCTTTGTGAACCAAATAAACAACTGTACTTTTGCACTTTTTTATTGCTCGTTATATGTTCCATGTTTCTTCTATATTAGCTTAATTTTTTCTCTTTTTATTGTAGTTTATTGAAAATTGTTATACACCTAACCATATAAAGACATGAACTCTTACAATACCATTTGTGAATTGGATTACATTACATAAATATTATTAACCGAAAAGACATGAACCAATAGAAGAAATATCATTAACCAAAAGACATGAACTAAAATAACTACTATAACTTAAAAGACATAAACTGTAACATGAACTATTATGAACCCGAGCTTACAAAATCATGAACCAAAAGAAGAGTTAGAATGAACCAAAAAATATAAACTGCATATAGAATTAGCCTATGTGGGATTCGAACCCACATCTATGTGCACATATATGCACATTGCTCTACCATTTGAGCTAATAGACTATCAAAATTGTGTGATTAGAAAGTTCTCAATTTTTAGAAGGGGAGTTAAAACATGTTTTTGGAAGATCTAAGTATTCCACTTAACAAGACAAAAAAGTTTGCCGATTCACACTTCCAAAGTTGTGGCCATGTGCCGATGGGTTACCTACATGAATTTCATCTAATAAGAGCATTTAAATATGTAACATGGCCACAACTTATATTTAAGAGCAAGTAAACAGATGGAACTTCAAAATAAAGTAGTTGCTGTACTTAGCTTATTGCCAAACTAAAACTAGCACATCTGCCCTAAAATCACAGTCTCACCTATCATAAATCCCAGGTAGCCACAAAAATCACAGTCTCACCTACCATAAATTACAGGTAGCCACAGAAACATCTACCCTAAAATTATATAATATATGCACCAAATTCTTGTACATGAACTAAAATAAAAGGCACGATATTTGATAATTATGGCTACAAACTAGTGGCCAGGAGTTCTTAGGGGAGAGGGTCAGGCACCATCATCACAAAATAAGTGGAAATTTAATAACTTCTTGAGAAATAAGAAAAGTCCTCGGTTGATAGAAACAAAAGTTCAATTGAGAACTACAAGTGTAAATTTTCTCAATTGACAACGACAAGTTCAAACCGACAAGTTCAAATAATCAAGTAGGGGGAAGAGAGAATTTAACTAATCAAACAATCAGATCGACGCACAACTAGAATCATAGATAACACAGAAAAAGCACAAATCCAACTTGATTTTTCTCCTCTCGCTCGAAGCTTCAAAATTGAAGAAACCAGAAAAAAAAATCACAATGAACCTAAGTTTAATTTTTACCAGGAGGAGGATCCTTTCTTGTCCCAAGCTCCGCCATTGAAGAAAACTCGTCTTGTAGTCCAAAGATCAGCCGGAGAAAGTTGAAGAAGCTCATTGTTGTTGAAGAAAGTCGAAGGAAGAGAGAGAGAGGAAAGCTGAACGACGTAAAGGAGAAGGAGAAAGAACGGTCCAAATTAACTCCTTTTAGGTTTAGGGGTAATTTCGTATTCTGACATAAAAAATTACACTATTTATCTAATATGCCATTCATTAATCCGCCCCTTATATTTTTCTCTTTTAATTTCACCGTTGATTTATATAATCTAATGGCTCTCTTTTGTTCTCATTTCTCACTATAAGCCTTTTTCTCACTAGAACCCCCTCTATAAAATTGTACATACATTACACTATCTTTATATTAAACTTAATTATTTTGCCAAAGATTTGTTTAATAAAAGGGGTAGTGTGGTCCAATCTAAAAGCGACATGTGTCGTTTAGGGCTCGTTTGGTATCGATATCATATATCAGTATCGGGTATCGGTATCGGGTATCGGTATCGGTATCGGTATCGGATATCATTCATATCTTATATCTCTCATACCTCTTTTATTTGGGGTATATCAAATATCATTGAAAATAGCTTGTTTTGATATCAAGTATATGGCCCGATATCCATATACTCCCATACCAAATACTAGATATGTCTTGATACCGATATCTGAATCCATATACTCCTATACCAAGCATGAGATATGACCCGATACCGATATCTGATATCAGAATATCAATATTAAACGGGCCCTTAATGATTTTTTTAACCTCCGCTTTAGTATATAGTTATATGATGTGATATGATATGATTTCATTTCCAAAAGAGAGAGGCAGACGAAAAGAGAAGATCGCGTTGTATTGCGCGGGGGGCTTTTCTTTCTTCGTCCTCTTCCTTCGGGCTTCGTTTTCCAAATCCGAAATCTTCCACGCGTTGACGCCTCCAAATTCGATCGATTTCGGGACTTTTCTTCTTTCCATCCCAAATCCCAAATCCCAAATCCCAATACCTATGCAAACCAATTGAAATCGATCGTATGCGGAGTCCCTAACAACGGGAATTCTGAATCAGGAGACAATAAAGAACCATGTACAGCAACTTCAAGGAGCAAGCGATCGAGTACGTCAAACAGGCTGTGCAAGAAGACAATGCCGGCAACTATGCAAAGGCCTTCCCTCTTTATATGAACGCTCTGGAGTACTTCAAAACCCATTTGAAGTATGAGAAGAACCCTAAAATTAAGGAAGCGATCACCCAGAAATTCACCGAGTATCTTCGCCGGGCAGAGGAGATTCGGGCGGTGTTGGATGAGGGTGGTACAGGACCAACCTCCAACGGCGACGCTGCTGTGGCCACGAAGCCGAAGACCAAGCCCAAGGACGGCGGCGATGGCGATGGGGACGATAAGGAGAAGGAGAAGCTCAGATCTGGCTTGAACTCCGCGATTATCAGGGAGAAGCCGAACGTCAAGTGGAATGATGTGGCTGGCTTGGAGAGTGCCAAGCAGGCGTTGCAGGAGGCGGTCATATTGCCTGTCAAGTTTCCGCAGTTTTTTACAGGTGAGTTGATTGAAAGCTGGCGTCTTTCCATACAGATTAGGCTTTGATTGCCGATGTCTTCAGAGGGATTTGGAAATTCAGTTTGGCTGCTCAACATTGATGCTTGTTAGAATAGGCTGCTTGTGTTAGATTTAGTTTAAGAGATTGTGCTTATGAATTCTGAAGATATAAACTCCTTATATGTGTTTCTATAGCAAACACTGAAGCTATGTTTTTTAGATGAGAAAGAGCCTGCAAATAGTGTCTGGTCCTGCATTAATGTTTGGTAAGAGGTTAATGTTCTGTTTTTTTTTTTATTAATAGGTAAGAGACGACCATGGAGGGCTTTTCTTCTGTATGGGCCACCTGGGACGGGGAAGTCATACTTAGCAAAAGCTGTTGCAACTGAAGCAGATTCAACATTCTATAGGTAGTGTATTAATTATTATTATTGATGTTCTGTAAAGCATTAGAAATCTGGCATGCTACCATTAAGAACATTGAGCCTTTATATAAACAAAAATTGTCCTAATTTGCCTTTTTGGATATTGGACATAATTGTAAAAAGATCCTTTTGGAACTTCATCTTCCTGGTTAGAAGGTCATTCTTTGGGAGTCTTATTGCTGTTAGATGTGTGTATTCATAAGCTGCTTAGCATTTCAAATTTCAGTGAATTAAATTATGGTTGGAGGTGATTGTATCTTTGACATGCTTTGCTGATATGGTTGATATATTATAGATCTAAAGTGAGATACCATCATCTGATGTCCTATTTCTAATGATTAGGATAAGGGTTTAAGTAGGATAAGCTGATAAAGGCTTGTTTGTTTAGTTTTGACTCCTCATTAACAGAAGCAGTTGTTAAAATTGTACTTCTATTTATTTATTTATTTTTGGATAAAAAGAGAGTTGTGAAGTTTGAGAGAGATTTTTTCTATCCTGGGTACTGTATGGATCCGTTTGAATGCAGCCTATTGTGTATTATCTGACATTACAAGTTTAAAACTTAAAATTTAATGTAAGAAAATGCATCATAAAGTATTATGGGCTGCAATCCAAACGGGGCCTATATGAATGAGACAAGGAGAGCACAAGTTACTTGTTTATGGTGCTAACCATCTAAATCAAACTTGATGTAGAAGAGTAGGTGATGTGAAATCGGCCCGATTGTATACAGTACATATGTAGGGTTAGAAGGTCACATTGAGACAACGAGATACCTTGGCTATACCAAACTCAAAATGTGCTATTAATGAGCTACACAGCCAACCAATTAGTAGCACAACAACTTCTGGATTAACCAAAAACACCACTAGTCTGTAAATAGATTAGATCAAATTGGAGTCTTCAATGGTTCATCAAATCTATCAGGAATTGATGGGTTGGGTTAAGCAAGACACTAGGGATCTGCTGAGCGCTCTTGGTTCTTGCTTTAATCAAGTCAAATGTAAGGCAAAATGATGGACCTAACTATAAGAGTTGGGACAATGATAAATAAAATAATGCAGTAACCCCTGACTTTTGCCCTTTTGGTATTCCGCTACATGGCTGGCCTGGTGTACTAGCAAGGGTCATGTGAATTGGGGGCTGGGATTGTGTGACACAGTAACTGCATCCCTGGCTTATTTCACATTTTCACTTACTTTGAACCAATTCCCTTATATCCTGGACTTCTTGTCAGGCTTGTTGATGGCAATCTTTGCAATAGACACTATGTTGAACTTTTTGATTCCACCTCCGAATCTTCGAACTAAACCTCCTCCAATCAGACTTTCGAACCTCTTGGTTTGACTCCTATGCTTTGGTTCTTGATTTCCCATTAGTGGAATGAATCTAGTTTTACATATTTCTGGAATTGAATAAAGCATAGAAGGAAAGATATAGAAGGTGTGATTTCTGATTTCTGACGCATGAAGCTTAGGTCTTTCCTTAATAGTGGGTACCTGCTCTTAATAGTTGAACATTCATTTTTTGCTGATCCTTTTTCTTCTTAATTACTCACTGATCGTGTACCAAAACTGTGTGTTCCTTTTTTTTGTTCAGCGTTTCTTCTTCAGATTTGGTCTCAAAATGGATGGGGGAGAGTGAAAAGTTAGTGTCCAATCTTTTCCAAATGGCACGTGAGAGTGCTCCTGCGATTATTTTCGTTGATGAAATAGATTCCTTGTGTGGTCAGCGAGGAGAGGGTAATGAAAGTGAAGCTTCCAGGCGTATCAAAACTGAACTTCTTGTGCAGATGCAGGTTATTTTTTTGTATTGGACTGTTAAGATATACATCAAGTCTTTTTCTGACGGTAGCTTTTGCAAATACAGAGTTTTTTTTTCTTGGTAAAATTCTTGCCCAGATTTTTCTTTTCTTTCATGAGTCTTGGAAAGAAAATTAAATGTTATTTTTTGCGATAATGTAAAAGTTAATTGTGGAAACTGGGAACAAAGTACAAGTGTTCTCTTAAGGTGTCAAAATTCCAGAATCTGAGGCTGTGGTCTTAGTTTACCTATATTCCGTTACATGCTTTTAGCCAATACATTTCTGATAACATCAATCTGGTATTTTTTTTTTGGGTTTCAATGGAGCGAGAGAGAGGGAGGGAGGGAGGGAGGGAGGGTTTTTGTTGTGTGTTTTTCTTTGTTTGGGATTAGATTCTTGTCACATTTTCTCTCCTGATGATCAACACTGGATAGGGAGAAGAAAAGGTGGTTGTTAAGTTCCCCTTTGTTAGCTTTTTTGCTGAGAGAGAGAGAGGGAGGGAGGCTGGGAGGGTTTTTGTTGTGTGTTTTTCTTTGTTTGGGAATAGATTCTTGTCGCATTTTCTCTCCTGATAATCAACACTAGATAGGGAGAAGAGAAGGTGGTTGTTAGGTTCCCCTTTGTTAGCTTTTTTGGTACTCTATTTGACTTTTGATCTATTTGTTAGTTCCATTCTTCGTTTGTAAAAACTTGATTTCTCGTATGAATAATCTTTATTCATATTTGTCTCATGGGCGCATCCTCATGCTCATTGGCTTTCATACACTGCCTTTGAGATGGATTTAGTCCCTATATCAATTTGGTGCATTCTAACTAAATTCAGTTATTATTGTCACATAGCTGAATTTCAGTTTTTCTTGGGTCTATCCGGGCGTACCCCCTTTCTCTTGGGCAGGGGTACCCCTATCTTGACCCCCCAGATTCCGCTGTAGCGGAGCCTCACTGGGTTAATGATGATGATGATATTTGTCATATATTACAGGGTGTGGGACATAATGATGATAAAGTTCTTGTTCTTGCTGCAACAAATACTCCCTACGCTCTTGATCAGGTATTTTCATGGTCATTTTTAAATTTTCCTTCTTTTGGCTTTTCACCTGTATATTATCCGAAACTTTTATGCGTGAAATGATGGGCAGGCCATTCGGAGACGATTTGACAAGCGTATTTACATTCCACTACCAGATCAGAAGGCAAGACAGCACATGTTCAAGGTATGTGAGCATCCATTTTTCCCCTACTTTGACTTGTTTGGTCTTTATATAATTCCTTTTCCTAATGTGTATTTTTTATATCTAATTCTTGAAATGTGTAAGCCATGCAGGTCCACCTTGGTGACACCCCACATAATTTAACAGAGAGTGATTTTGAAAGTTTAGCTCGCAAAACAGAAGGATTTTCTGGGTCAGACATTGCTGTTTGTGTGAGTCAATAGACAATACAGTTTCTTTCTATCGACTTTCTTGGGTGTCAATCTGGTATCCGACTCTACAATTTTTTCATATAATTTTAGGTCAAGGATGTCCTTTTCGAACCCGTTCGTAAAACTCAGGATGCAATGTTTTTCTTCAAGACAAAAGACGACATGTTGGTACCTTGTGGACCGAGACAGCCAGGTGCTGTCCAAACCACTATGCAGGACCTTGCAGCAGATGGCCTTGCTTCAAAGGTATTATCAAGACTCACTAATTGCAATTTTAATTCATGTTATCCAAAGTACAGAATTTGCTAAAGTATAATCCTTATTTTTTTTTAAAAAAAATGGTAAACTACAGAGAAAGGCTAATAATCCTCTCTTTGTATGTATGTTTATAATGAATGGTGTTGCAGATTCTGCCGCCTCCAATCATGAAAACCGACTTTGACAAGGTGCTTTCCCGGCAGAGGCCAACGGTCAGCAAATCTGATCTTGAGGTACATGACAGATTCACTAAAGAGTTTGGCGAGGAAGGTTAGCAACTGCCCTCTTACAACACAAAGCTGAGCTCACTGCAATGGCTCTACTCTGTAATTAAAAATCTTGTTTGAAGTTGATGTGATAAGATACGGTGTGAATGTTCATGTTCTCTTCTTGTATTGCTGGATACTGATGCAGAAATTTGTTAATTTTACTAAGAAACCAGTCTCGAGAGCATGGTCGAGTACAAAGTTTGGTTGCTGTGTATTCACTTGTTTTCTTTGAAAAAATTGCTCGTTGTTTATAATATGATTTTCTTAACTTTCCCATTGTGAATGGATTTGTACAAATGATTTTGATGAAACACTCATGTTTCAAGTGAATAGTTGTCGTCCATTGGGGGAAAATTCCTTGCTGATCATAAGGAGATCACAAGATATTTAGTATTTTCGTTGGCTGAGAACTCGACAAGTTTTCAAATTAATTACTACTCTCACATATGAAAACAAAGATTCATATGGGCTCTAAATTCTGCATCAAAGTTCAGACGAAAAGGAAAACTCTTCGTCAAAGTGAGGTAATTCAGTATGTTTTCTTATTGTAGCAAGGCATTGATTGATAGTTCGACACATAGCAAGGCTGTTTTATGGATACATAAAAAATGAAGACCCTAAAATGTGAACAAATAAAGGAAAAAATATACAAACTTCTAGAAGACTTGTTGTAGGTAGAATCTTGATTCACACTAATTCATGAAATCATTATAATCATGCAAGCCAATATGGACTGAAATCTCGTTGACCAGCGGAATTTGCGATTTCTTGCGTACAGTTCGAAGATGATCAAATTGTGTTTTTTCCTGGTAAAAAAAAACAACTGGTTTTATCATGTTTATTATGCAAATCAAATTACAAACGGAAGCAATTTTCCAATTTGTTATATTATGTCATCCACATGAAATATTTTAATGTTTGAAAATTTGACTAAAACGTTACTTCTAATTAATCTACATATTTAAATTTTGGAGTATCATAAATCCAAATGTGATGCAATACTCCCACGTGAGTATACATGGAAATTGGTTTGTGAAACCAATTGTCTCACATCCGTAATTTAGAGAGAAATGACTCTTTATAAAGCCTAGTAGTATACCATGCGTTAGTAAGACGAGAGCATTCTCCTTGCAAGTGCGCCGCCGCTGCCAGGCTCATGACACGTGTTGTGCTGGAGTTTATCTTTTTGCAAGATGTTTTAATTATTTTAATAAAATTGGGCCACGAGGCTTGCGGAGTAAGTTGCCGTAATTCTTACGCAACTACTCCAAACTGTTTTGATTTGGTCAAACGATTTTTCTCAACAAAAGAGAGATTTTAGGCTTATTGGATGAGTGCGGATTGTGGGTGGTTGAAGACTATGATCTATTTAACTTCCTATCTGTCTCTCATCCAAGATATTCGATCATTCTCTCTTCTCTGGTTTTCCAAAGATCGAAGAAATTCCGCTCTTCTCTAATCTGTTTTGAGTCTTTCATTCCCATCTCTTCTTACTCAAGTGCACGGGTATCTAATGTGTACCATAGTTAGCGCGTTTTTGCTTCTAAGGCAGTGGTTATTCCACGACACGGTAATTTGTCCCAAACACATTAAATCAACGACCCACATTCAGATTCTTGTTCGCCTATAATGATCTTTTTCTTACAAATTAGAAGCAAAAATACTCATTGTCTGTTGATCTGCTATGGAGGGCCATCAACTTGTCAAGTTTCTCGATCTATCCAAGCTTTAGCCTCTAGATGGGATGAATTTCAAGCGTTGGTCTCAAAAGTTATTAATTGTCTTTCAATAGTTGAAAATTGACTACTTTCTGCTAAAGGATCTCCAACAGCTCTGATTGAGGCACTTCCGCTCGTTGCATCATACACCCAATTGTCGCCAAATGATGCTGCTGATGCCAACACTGCTAAGGTCTCTGTTGAGATCGTTATTGAAATAGAAAAATGTGAATGGGATAACAAAACTGTCAAGGGTATCCTTTTGAACCATATGTCCAAATCTATATTTGATTTTTTTAACTAGTAAGTCTACAAAGTCTATCTGGGAAACCCTGAACAAGAAATATGGATCAAATGATGTCGGAAAGAAGAAATATATCGTTGGTCAATTTATGTGGTTCTAGATCGCTGATGACAAACCGATCATGGAACATGTCCACGAGTACGAGAACCTTGTGGCGGATATCCTTGCTGAAGGCATGAAGATGTGAGAATATCTGCAGGCCAATTTCTTGATCGAAAAACTTCTTGAGTCATGGTCCAGTAATAGGAATCACCCGAAACACAAGAAGAGGAACATGTCTCTGGATGAACTCGTCGGCCATATGAAGGTTGAAGAGGCTAATTGCCTTAAGATAAGTCGTCTAAACCCTCTGATTTGTCTTCGGTTAAGGCCAACTATGTTGAGGCTTCTACGCAGAAACATAACAACAACCTTAGTTCAGCTATGATGGCTGACTTCTTTGAGCATATTTATCCTTTGAAAAAGAAATATATATACAACAACCTTTGGGTAGCAATAGTTGGTTAGGAGCATAAGGTGTGTAAGCTCAAGAAATCTTTATATGGTTTGAAACAAGCGCCAAAGCAACGGTATGATAAATTACATAAAATTATTTTAAGCTTTGGTTTCTCTATGAATCATTAAAATGCATGTGTGTATAATATGGAGCATAATTTCCCCTATCGTGTTCCGCGATTCTATACTGATTCCGACCAAAGTTGTAGAATTTTTAACGACATCATTGAGTCCTAGCCCTAGGTTGTACAAGGATTACAATAATTGCAAGTTAGTCGAACTTCTATTATCAATCAACACACAACCAAGAAGTTTGCAATAGTCAAAGAAATGATCAAACAGTAATGATGAATTTCATCTTCCTCTACGTCATCAAAGGTAATTAGCATGACGTAGTGACTCCTCCGGATTGCAATTCGTAGTTCCTCAAACCGTCTACTTTTAGCAAGACTCTTGGCTGCTAAGTAGGCTACTCTACAGACTTCAGATTCCCTTGTAATTATATTAATAACACATGTATGATTCGGTGGGGAGGACTTGTTTTACCTTTATTGTGGTCAAGTTGTTCACGTGCTCTCTCCAATATGAGGTCGTTGAGATATCCTTAACGAAGTAACTGGCTAACCTTTTTCCTTAAACCGCTGCAATTGTCCGTCCGGTGGTCATGATTAAAGTCGAATCGCACCACTTCGAAGTGTCTTTCTGATGTTGTGGAGTGTCGCTTTTCTTTCTACTTTACAATGTCCCCACATTTTTCTCAAGGTCATCACGACTTCCATCGCATCAATCCTGAATTTGTAATGAGACAATCTTGGAGGCAACCTTGGATCATCGTTCCATTCATAAGGGTGCGACCTTGCGATATTCACGGTTCGATTTGAGATAGATGTGTTAGGATATGGGTTGTATCTCGTATCGCCTTTCCCATGACGTTGCTCTGGCCAAGACGAACCAGATGCCTTGATACTATAAAGGTCGTCTTCTTCCATACAAATATGCACCAACGCATTTACTTATACCTCATCAAAATTCGAACAAGGATATTGTTAGGCCCAAAAACTACCAGGCCCATTTGACATAGACGACCCAAAGAGTGGGCGAAGAATCATGAGAGAATGGGATGAAAGAAAGGTCAAGGAGATAGATGAAGCCATCCGTCACAAGGGAAGCAAGAAAGTTACGGTCAATAGAAAGAGACATGCACATGCGGACGACCACTAGCGGTAGTTATCTGGTACGATATGTACGCAAAGTGGGAGACGGTTAAAGGCATACCTTAAGAACGTGTAGAATGTGGGATATGACGGTTAATTTGATGAAGATATAGGCTGGAAGGATAGAAAAATCAATTCATTCCATTGTACGCACATATATGCAACAGAAAACTCTCCAAGAGAGAACAGTTGTAATCTCGATTTCATCAACCCAATTATTTCTTTAGTGATTCTCTGATTTTCAATTCGATCGTGCCCCAATCTAGGGCAAGAGTTTGGTTATCAAATTTTTGTCCAAAACAGATATATAGTCAATTCATGGTTGAGTTCGGGATTACCTAAGGAGATCTCCCTCCGGAACGCTTTTACAATGGTAGTCGCGTCACATCCTTTGATTGTAACAAGCTCCTCATTATACTTGTTCAAATTGTTTTTTCAAAGAGATTCGCCCGACTTTTGTACTAAGCGGTACACATTGCTTGAGCGTTTCCTAGTATGACAACTACTTGCAAATCTTAGTCTAAACTTGTCAACCAGTTCAACAAAGAATGAATTACTACCAAGTGGTAAGTGGGAATACCAATTCAAAGCAAGACCAGATAAAGTGTTCCCAAACTAACAACACATCATAATTTCCTTCATGTTAAAAGGCATTGTGCTGATGTTCATAGCTTGCTTGAAAGCAACTATATGTTTATCTAGGTTAGTCGTCCCTTCGTACTTTGGTATGTCAAGAACGTGTTACTTTCACGAAATATCGACCCTTGCCATAGCGGGTACGGGGAAGCAGTGTAACCATCCCGCCTCTCTATTGCTATCGAATGTGCCCTTGGGAACTATGTAATTCGGTCCTTTAGGGCTATAAGATGTTCTCATAACAATGTTACCTCTGCGTCCTCTCGGACTGCACAGAGTGAATTAATGTTTACCTGATACCCTTTTACATGTCTTGCCTCATTCGGTGTGACCAACTTGGATTGTCAAGATATAACTATCGAGCAACGCCCTCCATTATTCCCGAAACCATTGGTCGGTGTTAGGCCCAAAAACCAAAAGGCTCATTTGACATAGACGGCCCAAAGAGTGGGCGAAGAATCATGAGAGAATAGGATGAAAGAAAGATCAAGGAGATAGATGAAATCATCCGCCACAAGGGAAGCAAGAAAGTTGCGGTCAATAGAAAGAGATATGCACACGCGGATGACCACTAGCAGTTGTTATCTGCTCCGATATGTATGCAACGTGGGGGACGGTTAAAGGCATACCCTAGGAACGCGTATAACGTGGGATATGACAGTTAATTTAATTTGATGAAGATATAGGCTGGAAAGATAGAAAAATCAATTCATTCCATTGTATTCACATATATGCAACAGAAAACTATCCAAGAGAGAACAATTGTAATCTCGATTTCATCAACCCAATTATTTCTTTAGTGATTCTCTGATTTCAATTCGATCGTGCCCCAATCTAGGGCAAGAGTTTGGTTATCAAATTTTTGTCCAAAACAGTCGGATTGGGTTTGATTGTACCTGCGATTTGAGCAAATCCCTTTCGTGAGTTAGAGATTCGATTTGCTTTTCATAAACGTCAACAAACCGGTTTTAGGCATCTTTTTGTTTTTCTGGATCCTTTTATAGGGTAGGCATAGAGACCCTTAGTTCAGCTATGATGGCTGAATCAGTAGCCACTACTTGTTCTTGAAAGACTGTCAGGTTAATCGGATCTTGGGTCCTTTCAATTGAGGTATGATCGTCTACGGGAGGTATGTTTTGTAGGTTAAGGGTATCGTGGTTATCATATTGGTTTTCTAGTCCTCCTTAAAGGTTGTTGGACTTATTAGTCATGTTGGTAGTGTGCGGGTTCAATAGTGTTTAATTGGTTTATTTGGATAAAGGTCCTACGGTGGGCGCCAATTATTTTAGGCGAAATTAACACATAAATGCATCGTTATTATTGGGCTCTCCAGAATTGGGCCCAAATCTGTTGATCAAATTAGCAAAACCCACAGGTACCAACATTACCGTGTGTTCGAGCAACGACAAGATCGTGGCTAGCAGCATAATCTCCGAGTAATGGCCATGGCATTAATGTCGTTTAAGACATTCGTGGGATTTGATGACAAATCATTACGCTTACAACGGTCAGGATATGAAGGACGACTATAAAAGCATGTCCAAAAACGAAGGAGAGAGACATAAAACTACATACTTTCTATCGACAAATCCCATATCTTCGAGACCTAGTGTTATTCATTGGAACGATACCCATTCTGTCAATTCACTTTGTAATTTGTCAAGGCCTCGATACAATCTTGTCGCCATTTCAATCCAATTGAGCTATTTCTTATTTTCATAGTTTACTACCTTCTTTTGCATTACTTGAAGTCTATCTTGCTTAAGAGTTTAACGCGTTTAAGCTACTTGTTGGTTGAGTTTCCCTCATTATAGCAGGTAAGGCATTTACATGTTGAATCTGCCCAGAACAATTGGCGCCCACCGTAGGGCCTCAGCCAAAAAGAATCGTTGAAAACCATAAACTCTATCTGCGTGTAAGATGGAGGGCATTCAAACTACCTACAGCCAGGTCGATGACACCGAGAACAACGAGATCAACCAAGGAGTCACTGGTCAGCAAGCCCGAAGTGGAACAGAAAGGGAAGAACTAAATTCTGGAGATGGAAAAGAAAATCCCACCACCTCCACAGCCGTTGAACAAGGAGCAATAGTCGACTCCGATATCATCACTGAACTATGCGCATCTATGCTCACCCTTCAAAAGGACCTGGAAAATCATAAAGACGCTCACATCCAGTTCATCGAGGTATACGAGAAACAAATCGAAACTTTAACTAATGAGCGCAATCTGCTTCAATCTCAGGTACAATAGGCAATAAATCGGCAACGTGTTAATGGAGCAATGGATGGCGTCGCCCACTGATTAGATATGGACGATCCGAATCTTGTAACCCCAGATGATAGGAGACAATTAATTGGTTATCACGTAAGCGGTAATTCTTTACGGGCTATGTGAGAGGATGCCGAGGTAATCTAATTATGGGAACGCCTCAAAGCCTTTGAGAACCGAATTACTCAGGTCCCAGGGGCACTACATCCAATAGAAGTAGAAAGGTGGGATATATATACTGATTCCCCCTTTGTACCCGCTATCGCAAGGGTAGACATCTCTCGAAAATATCACGTCCCAGACGTACCTAAGTAAGAAGGGGTTACAGATCCAGATCAACACATAGCTGCATTTAAACAAGCCTTGAATATTAGTAAGGTCCCTTTTGATATGAATGAAATCGTTATTTTTTGATTGTTCGGTAACACGTTATCCGGACTGACACTTAATTGGCACTCTCATTTACCTCTTGGAAGTATTTCATCTTTTGCTGAGTTGGTTGATAAGTTCAGGATCAGATTTGCAAGTAGCTGACATGCTAAGAAGCATTCTAGTGATATGTACCACTTGATTCAAAGGACTGGTGAATCTTTGAAAGCTTTCCTAAACAGTTATAATGAAGAGTTGGTCACCATAAAAGGATACGACGCGGCCACAACTGTGGAGGCATTTTGAAGAGGCATCTCGACTGGTAATCTTGACCTTTATCGTGAATTGACTAAATATCCTTGTTCGAATTTCGATGAGGTACAAGTTAAGGCGTTGGCACATGTAAGGTTGGAAGAAGACGACCACTTCTCCAACAAGATCTCCAGTCCTCCCGGACCCGAGCGTCGGCAGGAACGACGAGAAACCAGATATGTTCCATACCCTAATTCTTCTCCCAAGCCAACTGTGAACATGACATCTGCCAAGACGTACAAACGATATGAAGACCCAAAGTTGCCTCCGAGGTTATCTTACTATAAATTTTGGGTGGATGCGACGGTAATGGTCCGAACTCTCAGTAACATGGGGGATACGGGCAAATGGCCCAGAAAGAGTAACACATCCTCATACTAGAAAGATAAATCCAAATGGTTTGATTTCCACTATGACCATGGCCATCACACAAACGTGTATCACTTTGCGTAAAGAGGTAAGTGAATTATTACGTAGGGGGTACCTCAAGGACCTGATTTCAGAAAGAGCAAGGGAGCAGGTAGAGCACAACAAAGGGAAATCCAGTCCACCGCCACCTCCTAAGTACACAGGGGTGATTAATGTCATCACCGGGGGGATCTGAGGTTTGTGGCGTGACCTATTTTGTAGCTAAGAGGATCGCAAGGAGAGAGACGAGCCTAGAATATCTGTTCGGAAGGGCCATGATGTGATGCCCATTACTTTCGACGACATCGAGGAAGAAGAAATCCATCATCATTGCTTGATTATTTCCTTAACAATAGAAAACTTTCTTGTTAAGCAAGCTTTGATTGATAATCGAAGTTCTACTAATTTGCTCATGTTGGATGCCTTATATAGCTTAGGTCTAGGCTTGGATGACATTACTAAGAAGTCCACGACATTGGTGGGATTTAGCGGCGAATCACGCAACACATTGGGAGAGATCTCGATGCCTACCATCGCGTGTAGAGTAAACTGTCAAGTAAAATTTCAAGTACTTGACTGCCTATCACCCTTTAATGTTATCTTGGGCATGCCCTAGATCCATGGAATGAAGGCCATCCCCTCGACTTATCATCAATGCGTGAAGTTCCCATCATCGTGGGGAATACAAGAAATCAAGGGGGAGCAAAAGATAGGAAGGGAATGCTACTCAATGACTATGAGAGCAACGACTTCAAATGCTGAACAAATCGAGATAGAGAAGAAGTCGTTTGCAAAAGAATTAAAGGACTACAAGACTCCAACTTACTACGTAAAACCCAAAACGCCCAAAATCGAAGAAGTCGCCCTTGACCCGCTGGACCCATCCAGAAGGGTTAGGATTGCAGTAGATTTGGAGCCAACCTTACGGGAGCAGTTAATTGGGTTCTTACGGTCCTACAACGACTATTTTTTCTTGTTCGAATGAAGACATGGTAGGAATTATCCCTAACGTAATCACGCACGCACTCAATGTCAACCCGAAAGTTCTACCAATCAAACAGAAAAGGTGTAACTTTGCGCCAGAACGCAATCAAGTAATCAACGATGAGGTAAAGTCTTTGATAGAGTCTGGTAAAATTAGGGAGGTAAAGTATCCCAATTGGTTAGCGAATGTGGTGGTCGTGAAGAAAAAGAACAGGAAGTAGCACGTTTGCGTCGACTTCACCGACTTGAACAAAGCATGTCCTAAATATTCATTCCAATTGCCTCACATATATGCAATGGTGGATCCGACAGCGGGACATGAACTCTTGACTTTCATCGACACGTTCAGGGATATCAACAAATAATGATGCACCCTGACGACCAAGAAAAAAACATATTCGTGACGAATGAAGGGACTTATTGCTACAAAGTTATGCATGTTGGATTAAAAAACGCAAGTGTTACTTATCGATCAGAGATTGGTTAATAAGATGTTTCAGGAAAAACTGGGGGATATCATGGAGGTGTACATCGACGACATGTTAGTCAAGTCCTTAAAAGAGAAAGATCACATCCAACACTTGGAGGATGCCTTCCAGATTTTGCGGAGTTATCAGATGAATTTAAATTCGACCAAATATTCTTTTGGAGTCACATCGGGTAAATTCCTTGGATACATAGTGACGCAGAGGGGGATCGAGGCAAGTCCAGACCAGATCAAGGCAATAATGGAGTTGCAGTCACCACAATGCGTCAAGGACGTCCAAAAACTAACATGACGAGTAGCTGCACTCAACCGGTTTATATCTAGATCATCAGACAGGAACAAGCTATTCTATGACATTCTGAAGAAAAACGAGTCGTTCGAATGGAAAGAAGCGCATAAAGAAGCTTTCTAGGAGCTAAAGAGGTACCTATCTCAGCCGCAAATATTGTCCAAACCCAAGCCAGGAGAAATGTTATACATCTACTTGGCAGTAACGGATGTAGCCGTAAGCGTGTTCCTGATTCGAGAGGAAGATGGGAATCAGCTACACAATTACTACATAAGCAAAACCATACTCGATGCAGAGACCAGGTATTCACCCGTAGAAAAACTCGTATTATCTCTGGTAATGACTTCCATTAATTTACGTCCTTATTTCGAAAGTCATTCTACTGTGAGGACTAATTTTCCAATGAAGAGTGTTATGTCAAAGTCAGAACTATCAGGTCGTTTGGTAAGATGGTTAATTCACCTCAATGGGTATGACGTTACTTACGAGCCACTAACAACAATGAAGTCTCAAGCTTTGGCGGATTTTGTGGCTGACTTCACTCCTACCGTACCAGAAGAAGAAAATCAGGAAGTATTACAGGTGGAAAAGTCACTAAGCACCCACAAGTGGTTGATGCATACAAACGGAGTGTCGAATCATGTAGGCGTAGGACTGGGGGTAGGGCTGTAATCGAACCGAGCCGAGCCGAGTTTTAAAATGCTCAAGCTCGGCTCGGTCATTCGAAGCCTTGTTCGGGCTCGGGCTCGAGCTCGGTTCGAGCCCAAAATTTTGTTCGAGCTCGGTTTGTTTAAGGCTCGTCGAGCTCGAGCTCGGCTCGCGAGCCTGCTCATTTATTTTGTTTACGAGCTTGTGCTCACGAACAAGCTTATTTAAAGTATAAAACCAGTTCAAATTAATATATAAAATTTCTCAAATTTATATTTAAAACCTACAGACTTGCTCAAATTTCCTAGAGAAATTTAACACAAACATAATAGAACAAACATACATTACTAATACAAACGTCTCTCAAACATCAAACCTGAATACAAACTACAAAATGTCTTGAAAAACAGAACACAAATCTTCAAGGAGAGCAAACTACAACTAATGTATTACAAATCTTCAAGCCATCAAATAGATATTCAAATCTTGTAACGTCTTCTTTCTTCACATCCTGCAAAAGAATTATAACATATAATCAAACATAATGCTGTAAAAGAGATGAGGATTTACCCAGTCTTTTTCTTAAGGACACAAATTAACAGCATTTTCTTAAGGAAAAAAAATTGGTAACAGCCCAGGAACAATCACAAATTAACAACATTTTCTTAAGGGCACAAATTAACATCGTTTTCTTAACACCATTAGCACACAAATTAACAACATTTTCTTAATGTATGCAGATACATACAAATTAACAAATGAGGATTTGCACAACCTAGTGCTGAACAGATCTGAACCTGGCTAAAGCAAGAAAGGAAGACAAAAATTTATCAAATTGCAGACAAAAAAGCAACTCTGCAGAAAGCAAGAAAGGAAGAATCGCAGAAAAATATTCATCAACAGATCTGAACCTGAAGAGGTAAGAGATGAGCTTGGAGGCCGGTCGGATCAACAACTCTACAGAAAGATGAGGATCTTGTAAAAATCTATCAAAGCACACCGGAATCTTAAAAAAAACTTAAAACCTGGTTTATGGGCACACCGGAATCTCAAATAAGGAAATGGGCGAGTTTCCACTAGGCGAGCACACCGGAAACACCAACGGATGGTCGCCTTGGTCGGACACCAAAAGCACCAGGCGAGAACACTAGAAGCGCCGTTGAGAATGATCGAAGAGGAGAGTTGAAGAGGCTGGAGGCTGGCAAGAGATCAAAGAGTGAGTGATTTTAGGCCGAGAGAGAGCGGCAGGCACCGAGGCTAGATAACACCGGCTAGAATCCATCTCGGATTAGAAAGAATATAAGGCTGGAGAAGAGAGTGGAGGCAGATGTTTCTAGGTTAGAAGAAAATGAATGGAATTTTAGGGTTATCATATTGGGATTGGGCTACTTGGTTTATGGGCTGAATATGGGCCGACTAATAGGCTATTATATTCATTAAAAAAATAAAGAGAATAGATATTATATATATTATTGTATATTTATCTTTTATATATATAATTAAATTTGTTTGTGAACCTATAATCGAGCTTGTTCACGAATATGTAATCGAGCTTGTTCATGAACATATAATCGAGCTTGTTCACGAACAAACGAGCTGAATTCTCTTGTGTTCAAGCTCGGTTCATTTATCTTTCGAGCTTGCTCATGTTCGGTTCGTTATAAATCGAATCGAACACGAACGGACTTTAACCGAGCCGAGCACCGAATTTCTCATGAACGGCTCGGTTCGCTTACAGCTCTAACTGGGGGTACTCCTGAAGTCTCCACAAGGGGATAGGATAGCCCAGGCTATTCGGTGCACGTTCAAAGCTACAAACACTGAGGCAGAATATGAGGCACTCATCGCAGGATTAATCATTTCCAAAGAGTTGAATGTGCAGGAGATCGAGGTAATATGTGATTCGTTACTCTTTGTCAATCAAGTCACGAATTCATATGTTGCTAGGGATTCAAAAATGAAGGCGTACTTGGAGAAAGTCCAGGGAATTATCAAAGGCTTTAAGCATTTTGAGATAAAGAAAGTACCTCGAGATGCCAACACGCAAGCAGACGCTCTAGCAAATCTTGGATCCGCAATTGATCCGAGAGAGTATGACAAGATACCGTTTGTGCACTTGGACGTACCTTCTATAACAAAAGAGATAGAAGTGTTCGAGGTTTAGGACTCCAATATAACCACTTCATGGGTAACACCTTACCTAAAGTGGTTACAAGATGGGATCTTACCTGATGACAAAGAAGAAGCTCGAAGACTCAAGGTAAAAGCTTCTGCTTTCACTATTAAGGATACCATTCTGTTCAAGTGGATGTCTTCAGGATTATACGCACGATGTGTGAAAGAATAAGAAGTAAAGAAGGTGTTACAAGACATTCATGATGGAGAATGTGGAAATCACATTGGGGGTCACAACTTGGAAAAGAAAGCAAGCATGATGAGCTACTATTGGCCAACCATGAACAAAGACGTCATAGAGTTTGCTCGAAGGTGTGATGCATGCCAGCGTCATGGACAAATTCCACATCAGCCACCGTAGTTACTACACCCTATAACGTCCCCTTGGCCATTCATGAAATGGGGGATGGACATCGTGGGAAAACTTCATCCAGCCTCGGGACAACGTGTTTACATATTGGCCATGACTGACTACTTATCCAAGTGGATCGAAGCCGAAGCCTTCAAAGAAGTAAAAGACGTACATGTCATCTCTTTTATCAAGAGGCACATCCTCAGCATATTCGGTGTGCCATCAACCATAGTTTGTGACAACGGCTCCTAGTTTATAGCGAGAAAACAAGATCTTTTTGCCAGTAGTACAACATTCAATTAGTGATGTCCACTCCGCGATATCCTCAAGCCAATGGTCAAGCGGAAGCAAGTAACAAGGTGATCATAAAAAACTTGAAGAAACGCCTAAAAGAAGCTAAAGGAAAATGGGGAAGACGAGTTACCCCTTATTTTCTAGTCATATCGGATGACTCCAAAAACTGCTACTAAGCATACCTTTTTCGTTGGTGTATGGATCCGAAGCCGTGTTACCAATTGAAAAAACTCTGCCTACAGCCCGTTACGGTCTTACCATTGAGGATTCTAACCAAGACAACTTGTTTCACCACCTGGATACAATTGACGAGTTACGAGATGAAACATTTGTTCGTATGGCAGTATACAGGCAGGGGGTAACTCAGAGTTACAATAAATACGCTAAATTAAAGGTGTTTCAAGTAGGTGATTGGGTATTAAGGAAGGTCTTCCAAAACACCCAAGAACTAAACGCCAGCAAAATTGGAGCTAATTGGGAAGGACCTTATCAGATTACCAAAGTCGTCGGGAATGTGACGGATTCGAAACTCTTATCATTTTTGATGAAATCTAACAAGTCGCAGCAAGGTATTCATCTACTATATTTTGCTTATCAAATTCATTTACATTTATCCTATCTCACACGCAAGGAACAACAACGCCATTACAAAACTAACAAGGGATGCCTTGTGACGTTACAGGCCGAAACATGGGCCATGCCTTACAATCAGGCTACGATGTGCACACAACGACTAGTCACAAGATGCAAGAGGCGAGAAACACGTTAACGACTCTAGAGCAAGAGGAGTCTAACATGGAAGAGACATTTGTGTAATCAATTCAAGCTTTATTATCAATAAACATGAGTACATTATATCTCTGAGTTCTATCTCATTACACATCTCTCTCTCTCCTAAAATCTATTATAAAGATCTATTACAAACAAAATTATTCAAACACTATCAAACTCCTTCTGTTCAAACGCGTAGACTTCCTTCCAGTGACGCTTTTGTCCAAACCTGCGCAACAAACAGACAAACAAAATACTATGCAAGCTTAAAAACATTCACAAATAAGCATTCACAAAAGACCCCTAAGTCGTAATACTATATGGTAGAAAGTGTTTGTCCACACCACACAAGGCCCTACCATAAGCGGCCCAAAATATGATTGTTTTAAACCCCGACAAGCCGGGGGTACCAAAAGATTCATTCTTAGAAAAAGAAGGATGAAAACAAAAGAGTCATACTACTCCTTCGAGACATTCTGAGGAGCCTGCAAGTTTTCCACATCCTCTACTTGGGCAATTTCCTTGGCAACGTGAGAAATCGCATCCACCAAGGAAGGCTTCTTGAGTGCAAGCTCGTCATCAGAAAACATTGATTCGAATTGTTGTCTCTCTTTGACAGCATTTCAAGTAACTTGTTTCCCCGCATCGAATTCCTACATCATCTCGACGCGAGCCCTGCAAGACCAGTAGTCTGCGGTGTCTTCGATCTCTTTAGCCAGCGCAGCTTCCTTCTTCGAAACGACAAGGAACTTGTCCTCCCAATCCCTAGCACACGCGGACTACTCCTTAGCAATTTTTGTCAACTCCTCAACTTTTCTCTCCAGATCTTTCTTCTCGTGCTCCAGGACGGTACTTCTATTCCTCTCAAGCTGCACACTGGCCTCACTCTGAGCAAGCTGACCCGGGTGGTCCTTGAAAGCTTCAAAAGCTGACAGCGTAAGTTGGAAATTTTGCAGAAAATAAACGCGTTAACTTGCATGCGAAAAGTAACACGATAAATGAAGTACAATTTATTAGCAGAAATCAACAATCATACCTGTCATTGGGCATCTAGCATCTCTCCAAAGAACTCAGGCATGGTGGACCGACTTGCTGCGCATTGAGAACAGTTCACGTGAAGAGGCATCAAAGAGGTCAAGAACTTCTCTGCCGACATATCCATAGACATCATAGTGCACGAGAGATCAATCAGACCGGGAGTGCCATTCTTTTTCTGAGGAGAGGTCTTGGGAGTAGAACCAGTCGCTTTTGGAGGAAGGGGCACCACCAGAGATGTATCTGCAATCGAAGCTATCTCGACCATTTCTCTTTTTTCGCTCTTCAACTCGTTCCATGGTGGTAAGGGCGGCAGTAGAGCGAGTAGTCCATGAGCCTGGAAAACATGTAAACATACACGATCAAGAAGAGCAAACGCGTTAATGCTAAAACAAGAAGAAAGGACGTCAATACTTACTCGACATCTCGGAATCTTCAAGATAAGTAAAACATGCGTTCACAAGCTTCGGATAGGATCTTTCTTCCGTTGAGAGATCTTCTATACGAGAAAAAGGGAAGTGATGGCCGATAAGAAAGGGATATTCGTACAAGCACACCAATCGTCGTTGTAAGAGTCTGTCTAGACACGGGGGGAAGAAAAACCTCGGCGGAGGATGGAAATCCAACGGAGAATCCGAAAGAGCTCGGCTCAAAAGAGGTACTTTCTCTTTGGTGATAAAGGGTAAGAACGCCGGAAGGAGTAAGGCTAGGGGGTCGATCAGCTCGAGACATCGAGACAAAGATTTAGAAGATGAAGCGGAATCAGCCATGGAAGACGAAGAAGAAAAGGAAGAATCAGGAAGCAGCGGAAACGTACCTGGAAACCAAGGAATACTTACAGACGAAGTCTTAATGATGGTCTTCAAACCTTAAATAAGAGGTGATGGGACTTGCTCTGTGTGCTGCAACTTTCGAGGTAAAAATCAACAACCCTCGAAATTTCGGAGGTAATTTTTCCTAGGTTTTTAGGGGGTATTGTTGATCGAATTAGCAAAGCCCACGAGTACCAACATTACTGTGTGTTCGAGAAACGGCAAGATCGTGGCTAGTGGCATAATCTCCGAGTAACGGCCATGGCATTAATGGCATTAGCGACATTCGCGGGATTTGATGGCAAGTCATTAGGCTCACAACGGTCAGGATATGAAGGACGACTATAAAACCACGTCCAGAAACGAAGGAGAGAGAGACATAAAACTACACACATTCAATCGGCAAATCCCATATTCTTCGAGACCTAATGTTATTCATTGGAACGATACTCATTTTGTCCATTCACTTTGTAATTTGCCAAGGCCTCAATACAATCTTGTCACCATTTCAATCTAATTGAGCTATTTCTTATTTTCATAGTGTACTACATTCTTTTGGATATTTACTTGAAGTCTATCTTGCTTAAGAGTTTAACCTGTTTAAGCTACTTGTTGGTTGAGTTTCCCTCATTATAGCAGGTAACGTGTTTATGTATTGAAATTACACAAAACAGTTATTCGGTAAAATGTGGAAACCTTAGTCATACAACAGATTAAACACGTAGACACGTTAGAATGATCCAAGTTATAATAAATCGTGATTGAAACAATAACAATATTGAGAGGAAAATAGTGTTGTAATTTAGAGAATTAAGAGTTTCAAAAAGACAGGATTCCAAATTAACACCAAATGAGGGTGGTGGATTGATACACTATGTGTCCTAGCGTACCAATGAAAGATGAACCAAGAAACCGAAGAGTGAATGGGCACGTAGCCCGGGGGGGTTGAGGGAGACGAAAGGGAAGAGGGAAAGACAGAGGATTAGGGCAGAAGAGTTTATTTCTTGGATAAATTCTCAACTTAGCTTACAAGGGTTTTTATAAGCTATGCCCTACCGGTTCAATAAAAGCGACTCAAGAAAGAACCGGAAAGAAAACCTGAGAAGGGAGTAGAACTCTTGTTTAAAAAATACAATAATTAAAATAAACATAAAATAAAATAATACAATAACTCATATTGATCCCGAAATCTGTTTGGGGCCCGACGCTGACGAATCGGTCTAGTCCTTGGTTCGGTTGGCGGATCCATATGCGTATCAATCACCCCCCGGTGAGATTCGGCTTGTCCTCAATCCGCAAATCGGGGTAAGCTGTATTCAGTTGTTCGACCGGCTCCCAAGTTGCATCGTCGGCTGAGCCATCATCCCATACCACCTGCCACTCACGGCGCGGCTGTCCATCCACTAACACCTGTCGTTCTGCAATTGCACGGACCGGCAAAGCAATGGGTCGGTCGTGGAGAAAGTCTGATGGAAAGGACGGTATTACCGGTTGAGTACTTGATGCAATGAAGGGCCGTAATAAGGAGACATGGAACACATTGTGAACCCTTGCGTTTGCCGGAAGATCCATCCGGTAAGCTACTCGACCCACTCATTCCGTGATTGCGAAGGGACCGTAGAATCGACGGCTCAGCTTGTGGGAAAGTGGTCGAACTACTGAGTGTTGTCTGTAAGGCTGGAGCTTGAGTAAGACAAGGTCGCCCACGGCATACTCCACATCCCGATGATGGGCGTTGGCTTGCGCAGTCATCCGTTGTTGCATCTTGCGCAAATTCTGTCGGAGTAAGGAAAGTACCTCTTGGCGCTCGCGCAGATCTGTCGCGGTGGTCGATGAGCTAGATGTCGGGATCGTGCAACGCACTAGCGGTGGCGGTTGACGACCATATAGAGCTTGAAACGGTGTCATGCGCAGACCCTCATGAAAAGTGCAGTTAAGAGCAAGCTCCGCCCATGGAAAATAATCGGACCACTTTTTCGGCCTCCCCTGCGTAAATGCACGAAGGTACTGTTCCAGGCCTCGGTTCCGGACCTCGGTCTGACCGTCGGTTTGAGGGTGGTAGGCCATGCTGTGATGTAACGTCGTACCACTCAAACGATGAATTTCCTTCCAAAAAGAGCTAGTGAAGATAGGGTCGCAATCCGAGAGGATCTTAGAAGGAATACCGTGGTGTTTAACAACAATATCAACAAACAGAGATGCCACTTTAGGCGCATCAAAGGACGCCCCGAGTGGTCCGAAGTGGGCGTATTTCGAAAGACGGTCCACAACCACGAAGATAGCAGTGAAGCCCCACGACGACGGTAGCCCTGTAATGAAATCCATAGAGATCTCGTCCCATACCTGCTCGGGAATAGGTAGGGATTGCAACAACCCGGCAGGCTTCTTCGTACTATACTTGGTAGACTGGCATACGAGACATGAATCCACAAAGTTTTTAACATCACGACGCATGCCACGCCAATAATAGATCTCAGCCACCCTGCGGAATATTCGATCTGTAACACCCCCTTCCTACCCTGAAGGTATTACCGCCAGTAACCCCGATTAAGACTAAACCGAAGTTGCTTTAAACTGACTGAACAAACTAAAAGAAACATTACAGCGGAATAAATACAATTGGTCTTATACAAACCTTAACTTAAAAGAATAAATAAATAGAACAACCTTCTATTTAAACAAAATCTTCAACAAGTCTTCCTTGAGTTCTTATTTCTGAAACTCAGCTTCGCTTTGAAGTAGTTCAATCATGATCTTCACTCAAGTATAGCCATTGGAAACCTTTCTTCAACTTCTGGAGCTTCAAACATCTGAATCCGCCTCTTGAATCAACTTCTAAGAAGAACCTGATGTATCGTATACGACGGTGGACACCAGCCGACCATATAAAAGAAAAGAAAATGGACGGGTTAGTCTAATGAAAGACTAGAAAGCGGAGAATCTAACTTGGTTCTTATGGTTGTAACTAAACATATTGGCATCAAAATCCGAATAGACTCAGATTATGATCCAACAGTTAGCAGTCTTATAGAGAATAAGAATGAGACTCGCATAATAAAGAGAGAGAACACCACCGCTTGTGGTTTCTTTAAGAAGCATAAAAAATTGTTGGGAACTCATATTAATCACCTAACATCTTGAAAAGTCTCCGTCGACTAATCAGATTGACTTAATCAAAGTTTGATTAAGAATCATTCATAACCGGGAGCAAGAATGGCTTCCGACTGGACGAACCATTCAGGTATATTAATGTGCCTAACGCACTTATCTTATATTACTTTCAAAACTTTTCACAACCAAGTTGGTGGCTTTTAATCGGCTCGAACTACCGCCGAAATACTCTGGTATTGTAGAGATCCTCGGAGTACTTCATCCATGGTCATCTACCCTGTACCGAGATCACAGGACTTAAGCTATCCTTGATCCCTCATTTTTGCATATGGTGAGGTAGAGATCCCAGAGGCCTATTACAAGGTCGTCTACACTCCACCGTACCGAACCTGCACTTAGCTAGAGTGCCTATCAACCCTCTCACACGAAGAGTAGGGGATCAGAGTCATGAATCACCATTAGGATTAGGCCCCTCCTAATGTAATATTGTTATAAAGAGAGGGTATAGAACCACTCCCTGAACTATCTTAATCACAACAAAGTCTCAGCGTTAGACAGCATACAAGGTCACCCATAACGGACCTAAATCCAGTTCTACCGCAAAACTGAATAAACAACATGGTCATTATTTCTAACAAATATAACAACCTATCATATTTTATTAATCATACAAGTTGTTCCCAATGCAAATATTAAATGGGATCCAATTCCTCATTTAATAACAATAACGCAAGAGAGAATCGTCCACTTGCCTTATAAGGCGTGCTCGACGTCCTTAGCAATTCCAACAATAATCTGTATCATCCCTCTGACAAATATAACAAAAGGATTTCTCAACAACGAGCTCACAGAAACACTTCTTAGTTGTATTCTCAACTCCTACAACTTCCTAATCGTTAAACGATTTAATTTCCGAATATCGATATATAATAAATCCTTAGTTATCATGCTTCAAGGAGCCATCTTGACGGAATTATAACTAATTATCCGCTTCACTTTTGAAACAATTTTCTAAATAAAAAAATTGTTCATCAGCAACAGTTCTTAAAGATTACCAAATCTCGGATCAAACGGATTAACAACGAATCCTGAGTAATTATCCGAAGTCCTTTACCTGCCAATCGGTAACCAAAACTTGTCTTCGCTATAACGGAAGATCCAGACGTCCGTTTCACGAGCGGTTTGAACCTGTGGGACCGTATCAACGTCAAGATTATAAAAACCATAAATTTAATTAGCAAAGCGGAACCGAAAGGCCCTTACGGTGGCTCCGCAATCAGCCTGCTAATTAATTTCGATCGTATATACCTTCACTCGAGCCCATGGCTCGTTTGGCTCGATCATGGCTCGATCCCCGAGCCCGAGGGTGACTGGGCATTTCCCGGCGGCGGCTCCCATGGTGGTTGGTGGTCGGACAAACTAGAGGTCGCCGGTGACGATGTACGGCGAGGCGAGAAAGTGACCGGCGGCGTGTTCCTTCCTCCCCGAGCCCAGCGTTCCGTCCTGGTTTTCTGGCTGGTCCAGCTCCTCTTGTAGCAGCTCACAACCCTCTCATGGAGATGAAGAAGAAGAAGAAGAAGAAGAAGAAGAAGAGGAGGAGGTGGAGGAAGGTGTGGCCGGCGGTGAAGGCTCTCTCCCGAGTCCGTTTGTTCCGTCCTTATCTCTCGGTCCCTTTTGAAACGCAAATTGCAAACTTTGACGAGGCTGAAAGATATGTTGTCCCTATCCACTTTCTCTGATTCCTTCAATATTAAGGCAAGAAAGATATGCTTATAAAATTCAAAATCCGTCTTGGAACGGGACTCGCGTTAAAGCGGTAAAATTATGTACCTCGGGTGGAAAAACTTACTAAACGAAAAACGTCCCATAAATTATGTAGACCAATAAAACTAATTTTCCATGATTTTATCTTGCTACCTTCAATTTTTAGGGCTTCCGTTTCGCATTTTAAATCCTTTCCGGTACATAATTAAAAAGACGGCTTATCCAATAAATATTCTTTTTCCACTGAAAAATCCTAGAATTCACACCGATCCATAAAATCATTTCTTTGTGATTTTAGGATGTCACCAAGAATTTTCCAGGATTTAATCTCCAACAAAAATATTGGATTAAGCATTAAAACGGACTAAAAAGGTTAAAAGGATATCCGAGAAAAATTCAAAAATATCCTCAAAAACCGCAGTTATTACACGATCAATACCCGGATGTCCCGCACTTGGTGAAGAATGAAATTCTGTAAGCACCACTGATTTTAGAGCAAAATACTGGCCTAGAACAAGCCGATGACCGTAATATAAGAGCCTGCCATGCACCTGAAATGGTGCCTGAAGAAATCCAGCAGCCTCGGCCTCATGCAGCTCGAGTAGATCGGGTAAGGTGGCATTTTCAGCGGCTACTTTCGGCAGAAGGCCTCGTCCGGAATCATACAACGGGACAAGGCATCTGCCACCCTGTTGCTTGCTCCAGTCTTGTACTCAATGCGGAACTTATACCCCATCAGCTTACGAATAAAGAACTGCTGGTTCGGAGTCTGAATAACCTGATGTAAGAGTTCTTTGAGACTTTTCTGATCAGTGCAGATTACAAATTCACGACCCAACAGATATTGGCGCCACTTCTGCACAGCGGAAACAATGGCAAATAGTTCCCTGTGGTAGGCAGATGAGCCTCGTCGGCGGACCCCTAATGTCTTGCGGAAAAACGCAATGGGGTGCTCATTCTGGAGTAATACCGCCCCGACCCCATGGTCTGACGCGTCAGTTTCTAGCACAAAGTCACGAGAAAAATCAGGCAACTGTAACACAGGTGGAGAAAGCATAGTTTTCCGTAAAAATAAGAACGCATCCTCAGCAATAGAATTCCAAGAAAACTTATCTTTCTTAAGCAGGTCTGTCAGTGGGGCCGCTAGAGTGGCATAATTCTGAATGAACTTGCGGTAATATCCGGTAAGGCCAAGAAAACCGCGGAGTTGGCGGACGGTCTTCGGAACCGGCCATTCAGCCATGGCGGCGAGCTTCGACGGGTCAGCTAGTAAGCGTCCGCCGGACACAATATGCCCCAGATACTCCACTGATGTGGTCCCGAAAGAGCACTTTGAACTCTTGACATAAAAGTAATTAGATTGAAGAATCTGTAAAACCTGATCAAGATGTCGGCTATGGAGCTCCAACGAAGGGTTGTAAATCAGAATGTCGTCAAAAAAGACGATAACAAACTCACGCAGAAACTCGGAAAAGATGGAATTCATAGCAGCCTGAAATGTGGACGGGGCGTTAGTTAGCCCGAACGGCATCACCAAGAACTCAAAGTGGCCATCGTGTGTCCGGAATGCCGTCTTAAAAATGTCGTCGGCATGCATTCGGATTTGGTGATATCCGGAACGCAAGTCGAGCTTGGTAAAATACACGGCTGACCCCAACTCATTAAACAACTCGTCACCCGTTGGGATCGGAAACTTGTCTGTTATAGTTACTGCGTTCAAAGCCCGATAGTCGATGCAAAAGCGAAACGACCCATCCTTCTTCTTAACGAGCAGAGCAGGCGATGAAAAAGGGCTGGTGCTGGGCTGAATAATAGCCTGATCAAGCATATCGCGTACCTGACGCTCGATCTCAGATTTCTGAAAATACGGATAGCGATAAGGAAGCATATTTACCGGTTTGGAGCCTGGTTGGAGATGAATCTGGTGATTCCAGGGTCGGTTCGGCGGAAGCCCAGATGGCATACGGAACACAAAAGCATGCGTCCGGAGGACAGATAAAATATCAGCATGAATGTCGTCGGAGAATTCGATCGGCGCAGGAGCAGACAGCGGCGCCGAAGTGTCCATCGGGAGTGCCCTGAGTTCAAAACACGCTGCCACAGACTCCACTGAAAACAACGTTTGTAGGGTGAGCATGGAGATCAGCCGAATTGCCTGGCGATCGCCGCTGAGGGATATTTTACGACCCTCGAGCACGACATCCATTGTCAGGTTAGCGTAATCGTGCGTGATTTTCCCTAACGTCTGAAGCCATTGCACGCCGAGCACCAGCTGGGGTCCATGGATCTGTAAGACGAAAAGATCAACAACAAAATCGTGTCCTTGCAAAACTAAAGGAACATCAATGCACTTGTGATTGCATACAAGGGACTCACCGTTACCAACATAAACCCGAAAGGTTGTGATCTGTGTCAGAGGTAGGCACAAGTCTGCCGTGATGGATAGTTGAATGAAATTGTGGGTGCTACCTCCATCAATAAGCACCTGTAACGATCTGTCCCGAATAAAACCCACAAGCTTGAGAGATTTCGGGCTAGCAAATCCCTCCATAGATGATAATACGCTGGAGACGTCCCCGGACAAGAGTATTGTATCATCAGCTGGTTCAATCGACTCATTCTCATCATTCGAGTCGTCAGTCCCTAAAAGAGCCAAAAACCGATGCTTACAGCGGTGACCTGCTACAAATTTTTCATCACAATTCCAGCAGAGGCCTTTCTTGGAGCGTTCATCCCGCTCCGCCTGTGTGAGTTTGCGAAAAGGCAATTTAGAAAGAGTAGTAGCCGGTGGAGGACCGCCAGTAGGGGGTTGTGCTGACGGTGTAGCCGTGGTGGTGGCCACCCGAAACGGCGCAGGATTCCACCGACGCGCGGCCTGCTGAACTGCTACTGTGTCTTCAAACGAGGCTGATAACTCGCGGGCGAGAGCGAAGGCTTGAGCCAGCGAGACCGGGTTGCGAAGGTTGAGCTCACGTTGGATAGGTTGCTTTAGCCCGGCTTTAAAGAAGGAGATCAGAGTTGGCTCAGCGAGCCCTGTAACTTTATTCAAAAGAGCCTCAAATTCTGTTTGATAGGCGAGCACAGTAGTACGCTGCTGTAGCCGAGACAAGAGGCCAACACAGTCCTCGTAATACTGAGGATCGAAGCGCTGACGAACGTCCCGAAGAAACTATTGCCAGGTTGCGCCCATAGTATTTTGCCTGTAATAACGATACCAATCCGACGCTAGATGATCGATCAGAAGACCTACGAGATTTAAGCGATCAAGATCAGTAGTCTGAAAATAATCGTAATAAGATTGAATTTTAAAAATCCATCCCTGAGGATCGGATCCGTTGAACCGAGGAGCATCAATGCAAATCCGGGGCACGTTTCCGTGGCCAGGTGGTGCACGGATCTCGACGCCTGCAGCGGCAGCCTGTTGCACGGCCGGTAAGACGCCCTGGATCGCGTCTGGAATTGCGGCGGCAGGTTGGGGTTGGAGCCCTAGGGCACGCGCGCCCGGTACGGGTAGTAATCCGTCCCTAGCGGCTGGAGGTGGGTCTTCGGCCGGGTTAGGCGTTGCCGCCTGTGCGGTCTGGCGCTGCCCGAGCGGTACGCGATTCCCACCGGTGGCCGGCCCCTGACGACTATTCAAGATGTCGTAAACGGTATCGGTACGAATCCGAGTGGACTCTTGTTGACGGAGAGTAGCATCTAGGGTTTCCATCATACGCATCAAAGCGGACGCCATCTGTGCCTGAGTTTCGGCAATGCTAGCGAGTGTAGGCATCGTAGCTTCGGACGAACCTTCATCGGTGGAACTCATTGATAAGAGTTCGATCAGAAAGCACCAGTTGATACACTATGTGTCCTAGCGTACCAATGAAAGATGAACCAAGAAACCGGAGAGTGAATGGGCACGTAGCCCGGGGGGTTGAGGGAGACGAAAGGGAAGAGGGAAAGACAGAGGATTAGGGCAGAAGAGTTTATTTCTTGGATAAATTCTCAACTTAGCTTACAAGGGTTTTTATAAGCTATGCCCTACCGGTTCAATAAAAGCGACTCAGGAAAGAACCGGAAAGAAAACCTGAGAAGGGAGTAGAACTCCTGTTTAAAAAATACAATAATTAAAATAACCATAAAATAAAATAATACAATAACTAATATTGATCCCGAAATCTGTTTGGGGCCCGACGCTGATGAATCGGTCTAGTCCTTGGTTCGGTTGGCGGATCCATATGCGTATCATGGATACTATAATGCTCGAATACAAAATGAGTAATACTGATCCAAAGGGCGACACTTTGATAGTGAGAGTAGATTGAAAGTGATAATTGCCAGTGGAATTCTGTAGAGCTTGTGTGTCTTCTTCAATTCCTTGATCTCCTTTCATATTTTCGCCTCAGAGAGTCGCTAGATTGATGCGTCACGTCCCTGAAAATCTCGCCCTTATTCATGGTCTTCCAAAGTCTTTCTTCCTGCTCTTTCGCCCCTCCTTTAACTTGTTTGACTGCTTTAGAAGTTATGGATCCGGAGATGCGCTATTGATGTCGATCGAGATCCAAATGGCCCAACAACTTTGTAGATTGAGTTGTTTCTAAAAGTGGGTATTGGTCGTTCTGTACGTGTGATTATGCCAAATGTTAAAGAGTATATAATATATCAGAAGTGCTTAATTTGGGGGCGTTTGCTGGGATTTTGTTGCATTTACTAACTAATTAATTTGGTACGTTTTTGTGCTGCTTGAGTTGTAGATGAAAGAGGTTGAGCAGATTAACGAAAGATAACACGTACACTAATTGACAATTGAGCATATCTGCATATGTTCTAAGTGTTCTGTTCACCCGCACAAAACTTCAATACCAAAACTAGCTAGTTCATTCATTTCTCAACAAAAAAAAAAAAAAAAAAGTTCATTCAACAACAAAAAATAGCTCTTTATAACATAATTTAAAAGCAAAAATTTAGTTCTTTTAGAACATAATTTAAAATATGAACCCTTTATATTAAAGTTGTCAATTGTATTAGTAGTTCTTTTATTCAACTTGCTGCTCCTCCTAATTGCATTTTAAAGTCTTTAAATGAAGATGTAGTAGCTCCCTTGGAGCATTCCAACTTTGCTAATTAATAAAATGAGAAATTGGCTGAAAACCACCCGTATAATATGATATATTTCACTTAACCACCCGTATTTTCAATAACTATAAAAAAACCACCCATATTACAAGCTCCGTTAGTAATTCACCACCCAATTCACAAATCCGTTCACTTCCGTTAAAAAATGGTGACATGGCACTCACATTTTAATTTCTCTTTTTTTAACCTTGCCAAATCAGATTATCTCCCACTTATATTTGTCATCGTCACCACCAAAACCCCCAACCTAAACCCTAAGAATGAATCTGCAGATCTGGCACAATCACAAGGTCCCGACCACAAACGGACCCCAGAGTACCACCACCGACACGCCGCGTCGAAATATTCACCGAGAACCGGCGCCTCCAGCTTAGGCTTGACTTGATATCATACTCATACCGAGCAAGCTCCTGGTCGAATTCCTCGATGCCAAATCTCCACAATCCTGAACATTAATCAACTAACCACAAATTCATCAAAACCCTAGCCAGACACAAATCCGATCAATTTCTTCAATCCAGACATCCCAAAATCAAAATTGTTCGTTGCAATCAATGGCGAAGGAGCAAGTCGACGCCTCAATCGGATGGATTCATTCGTCGAAATTGTAGGCGAAGGCCGCCACCAATCCTTGCCGCTCCTCCTCCGGCATCCGCCTCCACCGCCGCTTCACCTCCTCCCTCTCTGATCTCATCTTCAGGTACACACATAGCTCGTCGAAGAGCATCTCCGCGCTCTTCCTCATCGTGCTCTCTCGCTCCTTCGCCTGCACCTTCATCTTCTCCGCCTTCACCGCCAACTCCAGCGCGAGCTGCACGTCGCTCATCACCGGCGGCGGCTTCTTCTTCCTAGGGCTCCAGATCGGCCTCCGTCGTCGCCGTCATTGCTGTTGCATTTGAGGGGAAGTGGAATCGGGAATCAGAGAGGGGGAGGATCTGAAATTTTTTATTGGGGATTTTTTAGGGTTCTTATTTGATTGGGGATTTTTGATGTGGCAAGGTTTAAGAAAAAATAAAATAAAATGGAGTGCCATGTCACTCTTATTTAACGGAAGTTAACGAATCTAGGTTTTGGGTGGTGAATTACAAACGGAGCTTGTAATATGGGTGGTTTTTTATAATTATTGAAAATACGGGTGGTTAAGTGAAATATGACATATTATACGGGTGGTTTTCAGCCAATTTCGCTAATAAAATTCGCAGGGGGTTGCCCCGCTTTATGACCCAAAAAAAATCCGATCGGAAAATCGAGCTAGAGTTCGAGTTGGGACTGATTTTTTTTCTTTGAGTAGGAAAGAATTAGGCTGACTTGAGGTCAACCTAGCGCATTCTTGCGGATGAGTACTCGTAGTCCTGAATGTGTCTGAATTTGTGAGAGACTACTAAAGTGACGTAGTCCACAAATCAAATTCGCCACTTTGTTACAGTCACGAGGTACATGTGCAAATCTGACTGCCTCAAAGGACTGTAAGAGAACCATTGTGTCCGAGATCATCATTTCTATTCTCCATGGGCATGACTTACTACCTTTTAGAGCATTTATCACTATTAGGCTGTCTCCTTCGAGTATAATTTTAGACAGGTTTCTTTTTCTCGCTTCGCAAACACCTTCGCACATTCCTCTTGCTTCTGCTTGGATAACGCCCCAAAATTTATCTGCAACCGCATTCATCGTAATAATTTTTCCATTATGGTCCCTAATAACGTACCCTGCAGTGGCCATCACAGTATTCTTCTTTGATCCATCAAAATTAATCTTTACGAATCCATCTTCTGGTTTGGTCCATTTCTTGTTCTTTCTTGTATGTAACCTACACGCATGTGGCTTTGGGTCAGGTTCATATTCATTGTTAAATCTTTTCACATTTTCCCAAGCTCGAATCTGTTGTTTTATAAATTCTTCAATAGTCATAGCCGGTCCATCACTAGTAAGGTTGAAAATTGTTCTATTCTTGTAGTACCAAATGCTCAACCTTCCTATAACCAATTCATTAAAGTTCATAGGAATTGTTTGATCTTTCAACATTTGTATACATGCTAGGGTGTCTGAGTCTGTTCTTACAATTCGATCAATTGCGTCTACAATCATTGGATCAATGTTATATACAGTGCTTAGAGTATACGGGCATTGCAGAAGAAAATGTTTAGGTGTTTCCATGGTATGCTGACATAGAGGACATTCGGAAGTCACTACGGCATGTCTCTGAAGGAGTTTGTCTTTGGTTGGTAGTCCCTGCATACATATTTTCCATAGGAACATTCTTATTTTTGGGCTTATGTCTAATTTCCATATCCAGTTGAATCTACAATCAGGCATGCTTTCCTCGTTCGAAATGAGTGCATTAGCCGAATGTATGGAAAACCACCCGTTTTTACTCGGGAACTAGTATAATCTATTTCTAATCTGGGTTTTCGGAATTATGATTGACATTATTCTTGCAAGCCATTCAGATGGCAATATACGTCGAAGCTCATTTTCTTTCCATTGGCCAGTTATATCTATATACCACGACATCGTTACATTGTCATCTACATGCGGGGGAAAATTTCCATTAATGGTCAGTTTGTGACCCAGTGATCCTTTCAAAAACGAACTGTTTCTCCATCACCAATTTGCCATATTAATCCTTTTAAGAACTTTTCTTTTAACTTTATTAATTTACCCCATTGCCACGAACCATTTCTAGCGTTATTGTATTCCAGCAATTTCGTAGTTCTTAAGTACTTTTCTGTTATGACCCTTACCCACATATTATCTAGTTCCGCTAGAATTTTCCATAGTAATCGCATTTGCAGGGATTCATTCATTTGTTTTGCTTTTCTAAGTCCTAACCCTCCTTTTTTCTTTGGTCTAAATATTATGTCCCAACCTATTAATGGAACGTGTCTATGAGGCTTGTTCCAGAAAAATTCATGATTAATGGTGTCTAGCTTGTCTAACGTTCCTTCTGGTAGCATAAAATTCTGCATTGTATAATATGGTTTTGCTGTCAACACGGATTTGATAAGTGTGGCTCACCTAGCCTGAGACAGGGAATTAGCTTTCCATCTAGTAAGTTGTTGTTCCGTAGACTGAATTACAGGTTCAAAAGTACTCCTTGTTACTCTGGAATCAATGATCGGACATCCCAAATACTTTTCTAATGAGCTTGTGTGCAGTATGTCAATTGTCTGTTTAAGCTGTCTTTTCGTTGATGACCCTACGCCTTTGGTGGTCTTGAAACCGAATTTGTGGAAATTTACTTTTTGACCAGAAATATCGCAATAGTCTTCTAGAATTCTCTTCACGTTTTGGAAAGCCTGAGTCGTAGCGGGGCAGAAAATTATGATGTCGTCCGCGAAGGATAGAAACGGAATTATAACACCACCTCTTGTAAGTTGGAATCCGATATGTCTAGGTTGATTAATACATTCTTGTTGTAGTCTTCTTGCTAAAATTTCTGCTCCTAAAATAAAAAGCAGTGGCGATAGTGGATCACCTTGTCTTAGACCTCGCTCGGGGACAAAAACATATGTTGGTTCATTGTTTACAAGAACTAAGAAAAGCTAACTGTTCTTACACATTGCATAATCCAAGTGATGAATTTATCATGGAAACCTGCAGTCAATAGGACCTTTTCTAAAAATTCCCATTCAACTCTGTCATATGCTTTTTCCAAATCTAGCTTAATCGCTGCCCATCATGTTTTGCCTTTCCTTTGTCGAAACGTATGGAAAATTTCATGGGCTATAAGTACATTATCCTGGATTTGCTCGGTTTGTAACAAAGACTCCTTGAAGCGGATGAATTATTTTAGGCAGCACCTGTTTTAGTCTTTCGGCTAAAATTTTTGCTATGATCTTATAAATCGAGGAACACAAACTAATCGGTCGATAATGGTTGATAGTAGACGGGTTGTCACATTTTGGTAATGACGTAATGAATGTATAGTTAATTTCCTTAAGGATGAGTTTTGATGTAAAAAAGGCCTTTATGGCTTTGATGACGGAAGGGCCAACTGTATTCCAGTATTTCTGGTAAAATTCAGCAATCATGTCATCTGGTCCTGGTGATTTATTCTTTCCTAGGCTAAATATCGCATTCTTTATTTCATTATTTGTTACATCCTTGATTAAGATTGCATTCTCTGTGTCGGTGATCTCACCCTTAATCAGATTTATTTGATTCTCGAGTTTACTCTGATTGATCGTTTGTTTTCAAAATCTCCGTTTAAAGTCATACCTAAATTCATTTCTCACATTGTCCTCGAGTTGGGACTGATGTTGGATACATCAATTTAGCATTTTAATATTATTAAGTGATCCAAATTAAATTAGTCAATATGTATAGAATTACAAAAAAAATGATATGGTAAAATTTTATGGATGATTTTTTTTTCTAACGGTTCAAATTAAGCTTGTTAAGTTTCAAAAAGCTATGGAGGGGATATTTAAAATTTTGGCAAATTCTAGTTGGAAAAGATAAGTTGCACTCCTTAATTTACAACAAGAAAAAACCTCTGCCGAAAAGAGCCTTAAGAGTTAAGACCTAAATTTTTATAAGCCTAAAAAATAAGGATAAGGGTAAGTTAAGACCTAAATATATATGAGGATAAGTTTTTAGAAGCCTAAAAAATAAGTAGATCGATCTAAACAAAGAGAGTATAAAACTAATTTTTCTTTTTTAGTAAACCATAAAAAAAATTGTAAATTTTAAAGGAAATGAAAAAATGTTGGAATTAATGAACTATAAAATAGTTTTTACCTGTAGAAATTATCAAAAAAATCCAAATTATAAAAGTATGGACCAACATCATTCCACTCATTTTTCTAGCTGGAATATAATTCAGTTGGAATTCCATAAATATGTTTTGTTTTTGTATTCTCGTAGGTTTAAGGGTGTGTTTGTTAGGTACCAAAAACTAGTTGGAGTTTTCCAACTAGTTGCAAAAACTCGTATAAACGATGTTTGTTTGACATATAAAAACTAGCAACTAGTTGTAAAACTAGTTTTTTGACAAAGCTACTTTTTAAAGCTTTTGCATTAGTTTTTAGTAGTTTTTCGAATTAAAAAATAATTATTTCCTAAATAAGAATAGCTCTATAATAAAATGAAATTTTAAATTATTAATTACTACAATAAACTAGTTGAACATTACCAAACAGTGTTTATATATATTTTTAAAGTTTCAACTATTCTTACAGCTAGTTTTACAACTTCAGCTAGTTTTGCCACTCCAACTAGTTTTTTTGGTGACTTAACAAACATAGCCTAAGTCTTAGTCAATTTTAAGGATTCATATATTAACTAGCTCATTCACCTAAATTTCAAAATGAAAAAAATTAATCCATGTCATTTTTGTAATCAATATGTATAATATTTAAATAATTTTTCAAAATTTTATTATATGCGTATTTTGTAATGATAGCAGAATTAGTGTGTAAATATTTTTGGTAAATGTGTGGGCAAAAATGTAATGATTGTTCTTTTTCTTGGTAAACATTTTAAAAAAAAAAAGTTAAGAGTCCAGTTAACATGTGCCCATACACATATAATAAAAATGTTAATTTTGAAAATTATTTCAAAATTAATTCCTAAATTAGAATTAAAAATCCTTACTCGATATACCGTAATTAGGATTCGTATTTTATTTCCATGAACACATATTAAAAAATTCCTAAGGGAGTTAATTTAATGTATAAAATCAATAGATTGAAAAAAAAAACTTGTATAGCAGACAGAATACAATATCATCAAATAAGAACCAAGTTGGAAAATGGATACACAATTCAATTCAAAGGAGCTCCCGAGTTGCAACTCTATAAGCTAGTAGATCCAAACAAAATGGAACAAAAAAAAAAAGGGAAAAAAGGTAGGTGAGCAATAATAACCACTCTGTGTTTCAAAAAAAGAGAAGAGGAAGAAGGAGAAAATTAACCTACAATTCTGTCTTCCCATTATTTTATTTTTTTGGTAGAATGTCTTCCCATTATTTAATTGTTCATCTATCAGTCTGATTTTTAGGTCAATTTATACGCCCTTTTCCAAACTAAATAGGTATACATATCACCAAACTGCCAGCCATACCTAAAATAAAAACCAATTCTTTTTCTGGATACATACTTATTAGATTGCAAACAAGTTCCCACTTCCCAGAACTCTAGCCTGGTACTGTATTACTTTCAAACACAATACAATAATTGGTTTTTTTTAATCTCGTTTGTCATTAATTCGATTACTACAGTGTGAGGACTGGGAGCATCCTAAGATTGAATGACTATATTTCTGGCCGGATTCAATGTAATCAAATTAAACCGCGTATCATCACCGAAAACTTCGTTTTGTACGTAAGCTAGCTTCTAATTTATACTGGTTTTTCATCGCTTTCATTCCGACAACAGCGACATATATGATTTATAAACAGAAATTATTATTATTATTGGACCTCTCCCGTTGAAAGTTACAACCCTGATTTGCAAGAATCTGGAAATTACTAGAAATCCGGGGGTAAGAATTGGTGGATGCAACAAACCCTAATTAAATATCCTCCAAACAAGAAGGCCTGGCCTAGTTTATTATATACACTTGCGTAACATTACACATATAGCCCAAAGAATTGGGTGAAGTAAGTGAATGGCCAAAAATTATATGCACATGAAAATATGCCAATGATATATACCTTTCATCACCAATACGTTACACATGTCAAGTCGGCGAAAATCAAAACTCCTCAGCTTAATTAATTACCAGTCAAATATTCAAATATATATACTACTATAATTTTATTTTATTTTTTGGTCAAAATATACTATAAATTTATTTAATTTTAGGAAAAACTACAATAAAATGTCATCAAATATACAAGATTAAGTTCTAATAAAACCACTCTCATAATAATATAGAGTGAAATATTATAAAACTAGTTGAATTCTCGTGATACTCACGGGGTGATTTTACTACAGATTATATAATAATCTGATATTAATATAAAATTTAAAATATTTGTATATAACATCGTAATAAAATTATGTAATTTATAAAAAAAGCTTTAAGATCATTCCACATATTTTTATTTTTAAAAATTATTTTCATTATTTGTTAAAATCTTGCCCCATATTTAGATTAAAAATTTTAAATGTTAATTTCACTTGAATGGAATATTATTATTAAGATTAGTATAGAAGATAACAAAGGGGAAAAAATAAAAATAAGATAATGTATAACTTAAAGATAATTAGGATAGGATACCTAGCAAGGATAATATAAATTATTAAAATATTTATTAAATTAACGTTAATTTATTAAAATTTAGGTAGATATATCAATGTTTACTAAAATATATAATATATTTTATAAATAATTTACTATTGTAAAATATTACACATATAGATAAAAAAAATTATATACTTGGAGCACAAGATTTGTTAAAACATAAAAAAAAAATTATTATCTATAAAATTAATATAAGAAATATTAGCATATAAATCAAGTTTGTTAAAAGATATGCATAAAATTAACATAGAAAGTATCAACATATAGATAGATCAAGTTATTATAATATAAAAAATTAGATGTATAAAAAGAATAATACAAATTATTATTAAAAAACTTGACATTATTTTATTCAAATAATGCCACGTGGCACAATTTTTTTCAATAAACATGGTTTTTGCTTTATAATATTTTAGGTAGATAAATATCGTTGGACCTAAATATAATAAACAAACTAAATTTAATCTTAAGATTATAAGAGAGAAGATTTACAAAATCTTGTAATTATAGGAACTGAAAAATAGTTACCTATATACAATATTATAATATGTTTTATATATGATTATAATAGGTATATAAATAATTACAATACATTATATATATATATGTTTTATTAGTTGTATTCATGAATTTCGAAGGTGCTTACAAATACCTTCAAAACTCATGAATACAATCATTTAAAACATGTATATAAGGTATTATAATAAGAGTCGGGATCAAGTGAGAATGGGCGCGCATGTGAGAAATAAGAAAGAACAAGAGTCGTTGAATGCAGAAAAATCAAGGGCACTGATCGTTTCACTTAAAAGGAAAAAAACAGCATGTGCGAACTTTGGCGAATTATTCGCATTTGAAAAAAAAAACAAATATAGGGTGTGCACCCAGATTGTTCATCAAAACTGTGATTTTGTTAATCAAAATCTATTGTTTCTACATCAAAACTGTGATTTTGTTCATTAAAACTATAATTTTGTACATCAAAATTGTGATTTTGTTCATCAAAATTGTGACTTTGTTCATAAAAAATGGATGATATTGAAGCACAAATAAAAGTTTATTTCAATTTACAAACAAAAGGATATATAAATGAAAAAAGTAATAGTAGTGATGAACAAATTAAAGTGCCAGTAGTAATGTACAAAATGATGATACTAATGCACAAACTTCATATTCATTGACACATAATGAAAAGTTAATTTTTTTTTTGATGCACAAAGTGATTGTAGTTATGCACAAACAAATAATATTTAATAAACAAGCATGGGTATATCAGTGAACAAATTAACAAGGATATAACAATGAACAAATAAACAAGGGTATAACAATGAACAAATAGGGTATATCAATGAACAAATATGGGTATATCGAAACTATTAATAATATGTGCATCAAAAACTAGATAATATTGTATTCATACATATAAATAAAGTTAAAAAATAAAATTTTAAATTTTAAAAAAGTTCGAAATCGATGAACAATGTGTATTAAAAACTCGATGCACAATTAGTCCGTATTTATTTATTTATTTTGTCAAAAGAGAGGCAGTGCTCTATGTACGTTCCCTAAGGGGGAATTTTATTAATACTCCTAAAGAGTGAGCTACGTAGTCAACAAACGGAAATGGGTTAGATTTATTTAATGTGAAAGCCATCAAATCTTACCAAAAAATAAAAGCACTTGGGAGTCTTTGTAGTGAATAAAAATTGCTCACTAGCTTGTTCTATTTAATTACGTGCACTCCACCTTAAAAACACCAACACTCTCACCCCACCCCACCCCCTTCCTTTATATGACATGCATGTCTTGGCCTTTTTGTGCAATTCCCCTCTTCAATTTCTCCTCTCTTGATTGATTCATATATAAATTAAACCTATTTCGATCACTCGGTAAAAATTAAGGGCAGGCCATCCATCAAATCATCAATGGAGTTGGGAAGCGTTCTGGAGTTCCTTGAGAACAAGACCATTCTTGTGACTGGAGCTGCTGGATTCTTATCAAAGAGTACGTAATACTAGCTACTACTTCACTTAACATGGATGATATATGAGTTTTACGTACGTAAGTAGCTTGTAATTAATTAATTAATTAATTAATTAGTTGCCTTGTTGATTGTTTGAAGTTTTGGTGGAAAAGATACTGAGAACTCAACCAAATGTGAAGAAGCTTTACCTTCTTCTGAGGGCAGAAGATGAGAAATCAGCCAACCTACGCCTGCAGAATGAGGTACGTAGCTACTACTAATTAAGTACGTTAATAATATAACACACAAAGAGGCAAGAGGCAAGAGCAAAAATTCGATCGTTCGAGGTTTGTTTAACTACATTAATTAATGAATCAAGAAAAATGCTTACTTTAATTGTATATATACTAACAATTAATGATGATGATAATGGAAAAAAAGATAATAGGGAAGGACTTGTTTAGAGTTGTGAAGCAAAAGATGGGTGGGCATTTTAATGCGATGATAGCAGAGAAGGTGAGAATGGTGGCAGGCGATATTACCTACGAGGACTTGAACATAAAACAAGTCCCTCTGAAACACCAACTTCTGCAAAGCTTGGACGTTATCATTAATTTAGCTGCAACTACCAATTTTGATGAAAGGTATATATATATATATATATATATAATTATACCGATCGAGTACTTGTTTGTCTTACTCCATCCATCGTAAATAACAAAAAATGCTACTTCGATCATTTCATTTCATTTCATTGAGAATATTTTATTACTGTGGGGTGTAGGTATGATGTTTCGCTGTATCTTAATACGCTGGGGGCCAAACATGTTGTAGACTTCGCCAAGAAATGTGTCAACTTAAAGGTGCTTGTCCACGTGTCCACAGGTAATTAAGTCGGTTCTTATAAATTAATAGCTACAGTAGTAATTAAAGACATTTCGGATTAAAAAAAAGTAATTGAAAGAGATAGGGCTAAATTAATTTCCTCTTTTGTTTCACTATTTTACTACTGTACTGTATGGTAATATCTACAGTATATATAATTCAAACAAGGTCAAAATGAGAGTTTAGTTCACATATATGTTCATAGGCCTCCTATTCCTTCACATGCCAAACATTCCTATTTCTATTAATTGTTGGGGCCCTGCCCTGTTCGATGGATCAGTTTAGCCATGAAATTGTACAAAATCAATTAATACTATTCTCTAATATATATATATTGAATCATAATGAATATGGGTTGGTTGGTTGGTTTGTTTGCTAGCGTATGTGTCTGGTGAGAGAGCTGGGTTGATCCAGGAGAGCTCGTACCGTCTGGGCGAAGCGCTCAACGGTGAACCGGGGCTTGATATTGAGGAGGAGATGAGACTCGTCCAGAATAAACTACGCCAATTGCAAGCTCTAGGTGTGCCCGAGGACGTTGCCAAGCTAGCCATGAAAGACATGGGCATTGAAAGGTATAACTACTATATCCATCCCTTTACTTAATTTAATATACCAAACATATCTAATATATAGAACTACTAGCAATTTGAGCTTCATTAGTCAATCTTGTAAAATGGGTGATAAGATCTAACAAAAAAGAGGTGATCAAGATTGGCATGAGTCTAGTCTCAAATCTAAACTTGATCGAGATTTAGGTGAAATGTCTTGTTGATGTACGTACGTGTAACGTGTTGGGCCAAATTCCATAGGACGTACAGTAGTAGATCTTATTAAGAAGGAATAGTTGTGGTGGTCCAAACTCCAAACCCAAGCGTACATAGCTAGTCAAAGCATAGTGATTTTATAATTAATGTAATTTAATACGATACAAAAAAATACAAAAGGACGTCGCTGTATTCTAACTTGTTAGTTCAACTAACCATAAATGCTCACTTTCACATTTATGGTTGGTTTTGCCTTCCCACCCAAGATTATGGACTAAACATCCTATACCAATTTATACATCAATGATTTGTACAACGCCACCAAAAAAATAATCAATGATTTGTACATGTCATATTTCAACTATATACTTTTTGTACACATGTAATACTTATGATAAAATTTATAGGATATTTTCAGAAATCACTCATAAATTCTTATATATATATATATATAATAAATACATAAATAAAACAGTTTCTATGATAAATGATTTCAATTACCTCAGCTCGATCAATGCAAATTTTTTTAACAATATTTTCATGCTTCTTATTGATTGCATAGATATTATTTATTGACAACCTTGTAGACTTTACATTCCTGCATTTGAGTCATTCCTATTTTAATTGGGGCCATTAGGTGTTTGAAATCATTGATTGAAAAAGTACATACTCTATCAAGCCAAACATAAAATAGCGGAGTCAAGCGGGTGCTTTTTCACTTTTCCTCTAATGGATGTGAATTCTCTCTATAGCATCAATTATCAAGCCACAATTAAGCTTATATCATCACTTTCAACATTCATTGCAAAGTTAGCTGTGTTCCTTGTAATCAATGCAAACCCATATTCACGGGACACACCATAACTCAAACATGTACTTTGCAGGGCCAGAAAATTTGGATGGCCAAATGTGTACGTTTTCACCAAGGCATTGGGAGAGATGCTAGTAATGGAACACAAAGACAACCTTCCTGTCGTCATCATCCGCCCCACCATTGTTACTAGCACTTACAAGGAGCCCTTCCCCGGTTGGGTCGAAGGCATTCGAACCATCGACAGCTTGGCCGTTGGATACGGAAAAGGACGATTAACATGTTTTGTGGGCGATCCACAAGCCGTTCTTGATGTGGTATGGCTTAATTTCCTAGCTCATTTAATTCTTGGGTCAAATTAATTATATCATCAAGTGTGATCCAAATGCACTCTTCTCTTGTTACGACATATATCCAGATTCCAGGGGATATGGTGGTGAATGCAACGCTAGTCGCCATGGTTGCCCATGCGAGCCATCCTGGTGAAACCATGATCTACCATGTGGGTTCATCCGTAAGAAATCCTGTTAAAGGTGAAATCCTTCATGAAACCGCTTATAGCTACTTCACAAAGTATCCGTGCATCGACAAGGAAGGGAAGCCTATTATAGTTGGACACTGTAAAGTTCTTGGCTCCATGGAAAGCTTTCGAAGATACATTTCCATCCATTACCTACTCCCTCTCAAGGTCAGTTTCCACATTTATAAGTTTGCTACACAAACCCTGATGCAAAGTGTACTTACCAATCAATGAGATCAATTCATATACTTAATTTCATCTCAAGTTGTTCTTATTTGTTGTTTTAATTATCTGCAACAAAGGGGCTTCAATATGCAAACACCGCACTCTGCCAATACTTCAAGGGCATGTACATGGATCTTAAGAGGAAGATTACCTTCATCTTGAGATTGGTTGACATCTACAGACCATACTTGTTCTTCAAGGGCGTGTAAGTATTTTTTTACTCGCTCTTCTATACAGTATCCCATTTTCATCTCATAAGGAACTCTCTACACAATATTGCAGATTTGATGACATAAACACTGAGAGGCTGAGATTGGCAGCAAAAGAAAGCAACGTTGAAACCGACATCTTCTACTTCGACCCAAAAGCCATCAACTGGGAAGACTACTTCTTGAACACACACATCCCGGGGATTGTCAAGTACGTTCTCAAATGAAGACCTTTGTTCGAGCTTTCGACACCCAAATCCCATGAGAATATGAATATATAATATCAAGAGTATGATTACGTCTACAGCAATTTAAAAAAGTATAACTAATCTTTGCCTATTTGATCCATGGAATTCTTTCTTCTTCTGGTCTTGTATTTGTTACCAATGGTGATATAAATTTCAAGTGTAAACTTACATTAGTGGTTTGTTACAAGCGAACATGGGCTATTTGGTTTGCTTATTTTAAATACAAATGCTATTGTTATTATACTAAACAGAGTCAACAAGAATGAGATTAATACCCTATTTAATCCTCATCGTCCCCTCAAGAAATTTCTCTATAATTTAGCAAAAAATGTCTCTATATAACTTCATACATAGATGTAATGGAAGTGACAAAAACAATACTTATTTGTAGCACACTTCTGGGGACAAGACTGACCTATTAGCCAAATAGCAGTTCGGTGGGTGACCTCACGACATTGATGAAATTCATGTACTCACTGATTTGTAGCACATTTGTTTTCTTTTCCTGTCATCTGAGGTTGATTACCGATCACCAAACTTGTTTGACATGGCTTTCTTGAGTCCGTAAGACTTTTAGTTGGACTCTTTGTACTCGCTGAATTCTTTGTAATCCATTCATTCACTGAAATGAAAATTCTCATTGCTAAAGGTTTGGTCTTGTAATGCAGAGCCAACGTCTTTTGGACTCGTTGCAGTTTTCCTTGGATACAGGTACATGCCAGGATCCTTTTTCCGACTCCTGAAACCCAAATCAACGAAAAGATTTGCAACAAGCTTGCAGAATTAGCAAAAATAAATAAATAGGGCAATTGAGCTAGTAGTAGTCAAAAATTTTACCTGAAATCGATGACAACATCTTTATACAGCAGTTTTAGATAAAAGGGGACTTTACCTGGATAATTATAGAGTATGCTGGTGGCATTTGAAGATTAGCAAGTCCTTTCGCAAACGTATAATGCACCTACAATATACAGTGTTCAGCAAGAGCACCATTTACAAAATAAACTCATGGGCAAATAAAATAGATACATAAAGGTTAAAACAAGACATACCTGATGTCTTTCCTTCCACTGAAGGAAAAAACTACTCCCAAGAAGCTCAAAGATGTGATCACGCATTTCATCATTTGTCACAAGCAAACACTTGAGTTTTACGGCAGCATAGAGCCAATACCTACAAACAGTAATAGAAAATGTTAAGACAAATGAAAACAGAGGCATCAAGAAATTGGAAAATCTCAAGAAGCACATCAACCACAAACAAACAGCAAACAACAAGTCCACTCAGATTTGAGACAATACCAATCATCATTTGATCCCGTTGGAGTTGCATAGAGTGCATTATTAGTCCTCAACTCATCCAAAAATCTTTTATGTGAAGGATTGCCCAGAACTCCCCGAAGTCGCTTATTATGTACAACCACTAGTGGCCACTTTTGGTTCCTATTATAAAGTTCTCTTACAACTGCTTCAATCTGTTTTAGAAACATAAAAAAAAAAAAAATCAAAAGTTAGGTGTGACCGAACAACATTGTCAAATTAAAAAAAATCAATTAGAAAACTTATATAACCTGTGCAACACTGAATCCACCCTCTGCAAAGTTTTGCTGGTAGAGCGCAATATTTGCTGCATCTACTATAGCTTCATAATCAGAATTGTTTTCAATCCAATCCTTTGTAACAAGACACACAAAAAAGAAGTAATTAAGAATTTGAATACCATTATCTACATCACACAATCTTCAAAAGCAATCACACTAGATTTTGATACTCATACTACTATATGCAATTGCATTCTACTATTTAACAAAATGAAATCATCCATCTTTCCCGGAAAAGGGCCAATCATACTAAGCAATGTTGTTAAGAAAAAAACTATTTGCTACTCCAATCATTGTTTAACAAAATTGACATAGCAAATTCAAGGCACCCCCTTAAAAAGGCAACCATCTGATGCAAATTTTCGTCACTCATAATCACAAGTCATCATTACTTACATTGGCTTATTCCACCTCCTTCATCTATCTCAGCTAAACCAACCAAATGTATGATATATCTCAGCTAAGGCAACCAAAAGTATAAGAAGTTGGGAGACCTTCCAGCCAATTCAATCTACTAATTCTTTTCACCTATCCACATTATCACATGAAATTTAGACAGGTATCAATCAACTCACCATGAAACATCCAAAATTAGATTTAGCTTCCCTCTGCAGGGCCAGCCCTGCCACCGAGTGTGCAAAGTTTTCAGTCTCCCCAGAGTCGATGTCAACACAAACCAAGCTCTCGCCACACCCACAACACCCTCCATTCTCATCAACAAACACCTTCTTAACCTCCCATTTCCCACTCCCCTGCCAGCCCAGGCCATGCCATCCGCCTCCATTCTCTTCTCTCATCGCCCTCAATCTCTCAAAATCCAACTCCCTGCCACCCACTTTCTCCGCCTTCTCGCTCCAAAACCACCTCTCCACCGCCGCGGCTGTCGCCTCGCTCACACTCCTCGCTGCCGCTCTTAATTTGTGCAAATACTCGTACACTCTTTCCTCTCTTCCGGAATCCATACTGACCCTAAGCAAGGCCACGATCTCAGCCTCCTCCAACTTTACCGAATTCTCTCTCATATGCTCCTCCACAGCGTATGCCTCGTCCGCCATGGAATTTTCGCAATAAGAAAACAACGCTGGACAGTACGTTCGCAATTTTGGGAGCAAGCCGTACGCCTTCAAGCTCTTGACCAATTCAAAGGCACGATCGGGATCGGATTTCGCGGCGGCCAATCGTGCCATCCCGGTGATTGTGGCTTCTGTTGGGGGAATGTTTCCGGAGAGCATTCGATCAAAGATTCGGAAGCCATGCTCCAAGGCTAGCACTTTATGATCCGAGGCTAGGGTTTCTGGGGCGGAACAGAGATAGAGGATGGAGTTGTAGTGGTGGTGGGAAAGGTGTAAGTTTTGGGCTATGGCGGATTCGAAAAGAGAAAAGGCCTTGCCAAAGTCTTTGTGCTTAGAGCATTTTTCCAGCTCGAATCGAAAACTGGATTCCGGAGTTTGGCTCTTCTTCCTCTTTTTGCACGAATTCGAGTAACCAGCAGCGGTGGTGGCGGACTCCATGATTGTAAGGTTCTGGGAGCCAACAATGCGGATGGCGAAAACCCTAAAACCTTGATTTTGAATTTGCATTAATTTTCCGAAAATAACCTTCAGGTTTCTTTAAGGTGAGGATGGGCAGAAGTGTCATTTCCCTTCAGGTTGGGATGATAGATTCTGCTGCATATATCATTTTTATTCCGAAATTTCTCATGGTAAGTGTAACCCCTATTTTGTAACATTAGGTATTACCGTCGGTGGCCTCGAATTTTACTGTTCAAAGCCACCCAAGACTTGTAGAATGATATTGAACTCATAAAAATGTAGAAATTGACCTAAATCATCAATATATATTATAAAAACTGACCGTTTTTTAGCCACCACGTTGATTCTGGCCCCACTTCTTATTTAAAAAAATTAATTTATATTAATATTATTTCAAATTTTCTAACTAATTTTCTATTTTTTCTATTTTTATTTTTTCTAATATTTATCTTTTGTTAAAGTATCTTAGGGAATATTTATGATAAGATTTTTCAATATTACTTTAGATACATGTAAATATTATTTCACCTTTTCTTATTAAATTTTTATTATCTATTTATGTTAAAAAAATTATCTTATGCTTATGGGCCCATCTTGTATTAAACCAATTATTTGTTTATATAATTAGAATTTTTTTTATCTTCTTATGTAAACCAATATCTATGTAACATATTCTTGGTCTTGGACAATTTCAACTACAATTAATTATAAGATTTATAATCTTTATTTACAATCTATAACTATATATTAAAGTTGTATCTTTCTTAACCACCACATTGACTTTGATCCTACTTTATATTTTATAAAGTCAAATTTAATTTATATTACTATATCTTTTCCAATTAAATTTATTTTTTGTATATTTATTTATAAAAAAATTAAAAAATCGAAATTTATTAAAAAAATAAAAATCACATTATCTTTATCCATATATATATTTCCATAATAGTTTTTTTAAATCAAAATATGTTAAAAATAAATAAAAAATTATAACACTACACCATTCTGCAGATTTAGCGACCATATTTTAGCGACCACGGAATATGGTCGCTATTTGGCGACCATATGGTCGCCAATGGTCGCAAATCTGGACGTCAAAGCGGGGAAAAAAATAAAACGCAATTAGCGACCACATGGTCGCTAAAATGGGCGACCACATGGTCGCTAAAATGGGCGACCACATGGTCGCTATACCTTGATAGTCGCAAAAAGTGCGCGGGGTAATTTCCCGCCAGCATTTAGCGACCATATGGTCGCGGACAGTTGCGACCATATGGTCGCGGACAGTTGCGACCATATGGTCGCGGACAGTTGCGACCATATGGTCGCAACTATCAGAACACATCTTAGCGACCATATGGTCGCAACTGTCCGCGACCATATGGTCGCAAAAGTTATAGCGACCATATGGTCGCTGAAGAAAATGACCATATGGTCGCTGCCTTGGTCAGATGTTTTGGCGCGGCACATCTTTTTTGGCGGGTAATTTCCCGCGTTTTTGGCGACCACTTGGTCGCTAAAAACAGTAATTGGTAAAATTCCCGTGGTTTCAGCATATATTGCATTCTCATTCCGCTAAAAATGCACCCTCATTCCGCTTCAACACAACTTCACTCTCATTCCACTGTCTTCCAAAATATTCACAAAAGAGAACCACAACTGTGAATTGATTCTAGGAAGAAATTCCGTCAAATTTTATCGACATCCTCACTAAAGGTATGTATTTAAATCTTATTCCTAATTTTTCATTCCGTCATTATATTCTTTTAGATAAATATTGACGGTAGAAAGCTTTCGTTTATATATTTATAAGAGATTGTATTACAGAATTTTACCGCAAGTAGCAATTGGTTATGTTGTAAATTTGTGTTCTGCTGTTCTGAAGTTGGCGACCATATGGACGCTAATTAGCTACCATATGGTCGCTAATTAGCGTCCATATGGTCGCCAATAGAATATAGCGTCCAGTTGGTCGCTAATCTGCGTCCATATGGTCGCCATATCCAGGATTATACACTGCAAAAGTCAATTAATTATAGTCTTATATTGAATTGCAGGAAGAAAAAATGCGTGAATGGATGTATGTGCGTCATATAGATGGGTTTTTGCACAACGAGTTTTTGGTTGGCGTTCAACAATTTATTGACTTCTGCAAAGCTATGCCGACATATGACCCATCCGAATTAAGGTGTCCGTGTCGGAGGTGCAAGAATAGGAAACTGATTCCTGTAGATGATGTGCATTATCACATTGTTAAGGATGGGTTTGTTCCGAATTATTACCATTGGGTTTCGCACGGAGAGACTGATGAAATGTTCGCTGCCTTGTTGGCAGAGTCTAGACAGTATGAAGGCTGTAGCAGTACTGATCCAACACAACCAGTATCTGGGAGGAATGATAATCGAATGGAGCAGATGGTGTATGATGGCTTTAATGCCCAAAGTCAGTACACTACTGATGATCCTGTGCAAACTGAGGGTATAAGGCATGAGCAGGGGGACCAATATTATCATGAAGCGCCCAATCCCGATGCACAACGTATGTACGACATGTTGTCCGCTGCAAAGATGCCGTTGTGGCCTGGATGTGATATGACCCAGTTGGAGGCGGCGACTGAGCTACTTAGCATAAAGTCAAAGCTAAGGATGATGGAGCGCGGATACGACATGATCTCGGATTTCTGCGGTCGCGTTTCACACCCGGAGACCACATTACCAGCCACGTTTTACGACACGAAAAAACTGGTCGAGGGTCTCGGGCTTCCGTACGAGGCCATTGATTGTTGTCCAAACTCTTGCATGATATATTGGGGTGCAGATGCAGAATACGCGGCCTGCAAGATCTGTGAGTATCCTAGATGGAGGCAAGGCAAGTCAAAGCTCATTCCCTATTCTCGTATGTTTTACTTGCCAATAACTCCACGGTTGCAGAGGTTGTACGCATCGGTGGTGACTGCCGAGCATATGAGATGGCATGCAGAGCATGCACAAGATGGGGTGATGAGACATCCGTCTGATGCAGAGGCATGGAGGCACTTCAATGCTGCGTGGCCAGATTTTGCAGCAGAAACGCGAAATGTTAGACTAGGCTTGTGCACGGATGGTTTCAATCCGTTCGGTGCGTCAGGGCGTCAATACTCATGTTGGCCTGTGATTCTGACACCCTATAACCTTCCGCCATCGATGTGTATGCGAGAAGAGGTTATGTTTTTGACGGTTATTGTTCCCGGACCGAAGAGTCCGAAGCAAAAGTTGGATGTGTATTTGCAGCCGTTGATAGCCGAGCTGAAGAATTTGTGGCTTAATGGGGCGTGCACATATGATGCATGGAGGAAGCAAAACTTTGTCTTGCGTGCAGCTGTAATATGGACTATCAGTGACTTCCCGGCATATTCGATGTTGTCAGGTATGTTGTTCTAGACTCAACTTAAATAATGTCAAGTATATTATATATATTCATGCATATATCATTAAAAATGAAGCTAGCCGTTAAATAATTTAATGTGTATGTTTGTGTAGGCTGGAGTACTTCTGGGAAATACGCGTGTCCTTATTGCATGGAAGACACTGATGCATTTTATCTAACCCATGGACACAAAATGTGCTGGTTCGATTGTCATAGAAGGTTTACAGAACATGATCATCGCTTCCGAAACAATAAGAACGATTTCAAGAAGGGTAGAAGGGAACGTCGTGCTCCCCCTGTACTCTGTGACGGATACGAGATACTAGACCAGATCAACAATATGGGTTTGATGAAGATAACTGAAGTGGGAGCTGAACAGCATAATAAGACGGTCAGTAGAGGTTCGGGTTGGAAGAAGAAAAGCATTTTTTGGGACCTACCTTATTGGCCTAGTCTGCTGGTAAGACATAATTTAGATGTCATGCACATTGAAAAGAATTTCTTTGATAATGTTTTCTTCACCATTCTCGATGTTCCGGGGAAGTCGAAAGACAAATGGTCGGCTAGAAAGGACCTAAAGGAATTGTGCAAGCGTCCGGAGTTGGAAGCTGACGAGGAGGACAATAGGTACCCAAAGGCATGCTATGCACTAGATCGTAATGAAAAACATGTGCTTCTTGAGTGGTTGAGATCCGTAAAATTTCCGGATGGATACGTGTCCAACTTGAGCCGCTGCATTGACTTGCACAAGCTTAGACTCTTTGGGATGAAGAGTCATGATTGTCATGTGTTCATGCAACGGTTGATGCCTATTGCTTTTCGAGCATTTCTTGATGACAAAGTCTGGGATCCTATTGCTCAGCTAAGTGCGTTCTTCAGGGACCTGACGTGTTATGAGCTTAAGCCTGAGGTGGTTATGCAGTTGCACAAGGAAATACCAATTATTTTGTGCAAGTTGGAACGAATCTTTCCCCCGGCGTTATTTGATTCGATGGAGCACTTGCCTATTTATTTGCCACGAGAAGCTTCACTTTGTGGCCCTGTCAATTATAGATGGATGTATCCAGAAGAAAGGTAAGTACAATTGTAATTTTTGATAAGTTGTAGCTAGTTAATTTGGTTTTAGAGTCTTCAATATCATATATATATATATTGTAGGTTCTTAAAAAGGCTGAAGGGGACAGTTGGCAATAAAGCTAAGGTTGAGGGCTCAATTTGTAGTGCCTATATCGTTCAGGAGACGTCCACCTTTTGCTCGTATTATTTTAACTCGCATGTCGCGAGTAATCATATGGATGTCTCCCGCAACGTTAGTTGCACACTTCCAGTTGGGGTTGATCCGGGCGATTTGTCTATTTTTACAACAACTGGGCGAACGTTGGGTAGATCCAGTGGTCGTGTGCTCACAGATGAGGAATTCCATGTGATCCAAACTTACATATTAATGAACTGCGTCGAAGTGGAGCCCTATATCGAGTAAGTTTCTCTTTCTGTTGATATGAATAATCTATATATAAGTACTTGACTCGATCAATTATTCTTTGTAATAGATACTATTTGACAAACTTCGTGCGCCCGTCAAATCCAAGAATATCCAAAGCCGAAGAGCAAAAGATCTTGGAAAGACACTTTCGCCTATAGTTCTACTCCCATGTAAGGATTTTGTACTATTGTTTTCAGTTTAAGGGTTTCGAATTAATTGTGCATAAATGGTATTTGAGTCCTCGCTCGACGTACATGTAGGCCTCCTCCTCCCCCCGCCTCCTCCTCCCCCCCGCCGCCTCCTCCTCCTCCTCCTCCTCCTCCCCCCGCCACCTCCTCCCCCCCCGCCTCCTCCTCGCTGCTCCGTCCCCCGCCTCGCCAGTGCCGCCGCCTGCCAGTGCCGCCGCCTGCCAGTGCCGCCGCCCCCCGTACCCTCCTCTCCGCCCCGGTTGATTTCCGCCACTTTTTCCGGGTATTTTCTCCGCTCTCGGTTTATTTAGTATTTCCGTTAAAGGATTTGAGATTGAATTTGTAGTTTAGGATTGAAATTGGATAGATTTTGATGAATTTGGACAAAATGTGATTGAATTTGGATAGAAATTGAATGAATTAGGGTTTTGTTTGAATGAAATTGAGTGAATTTTGGATAGAAATTGAAATTGAATGAATGAATTTGGATATAATTTGAATCTTGTTTGGGTTGTTGTTGTTGTTGGAGAAATTGTTATATATGTTGTTGTTGTTGGAGAAATTGTTGTTGTTGTTGGTGTTGTCGACCACGTTGTTGTTGTTGTTGTTGTTGTTGTTGTTGTTGTGTTTGGATAGAGTTTGATGAATTTGGAATTAATGAAGTTGTTTAAATTGAGTTTTTTTGTTGTTGTTCATGGTGTTGTTGTTGTTTAATTTGTTGTTAGGGTTGTTGTTTTGTTGTTTTAGTATGTCAGGAGGAGGAGGACGTCGTGCACGAGCTCCTCTTCCGGACGAGGAGGAGCACGATTCCGATGCGACCCGCACGGACACACCTCATTTGTCCGACGACGAGGTTGCCCCCGCAGAGGGGTCCACAACCCCTACTCCGGCGCCCTCGGCGGGATCGAGCAATGGGCTTGATCCCAACCGCGTATGGGACCTTTCCATTCGCGGCGGAAGGTAATACTCAATTTATTTTAAATTTGTAAATTTTAAAAAAAATGTTATAATGTCTTTTTGCGAAATCTTGCAGCTTGCAGCCGTCGGGAATGGTGTCGCGGTGGTCCACGCACATCATTACCGGCCAACCCGACGATAGGGCGTCGGAGTTCGACTTTGCCACCGCCGCATCAAAGGCGCGGTGGTTTGAGGCTTGGAGGGTAATTTTATTTTATTTCGCATTACGATTTACATATTTCGTATATATTTTTTTCAGACAATATTTCGTATTTATCGACTAATATGTTTGCTTTATTATTTTGTTTTAGACGCACTTCCAATGGGATGCCAAGAAGTCGGGTATGGACGTCGAGACGGTCCGGCTATTGTGGGAGAAGATCGCGAAGAAGCGATACGACGACAAGGTTGGGAAGAGTCGTCGGGCGGGGAAGAAGCCGAGCTGGATCAACTCCGCCGCTTGGGACCTTTGGGTGGCGTATTGGAACACGCCCGAGTACAAGGCGAAGTGTGAGCGTCAGAAGAGAATCCGGCATACAAATCCCTCGAACCACAGCAGTGGTTCGAGGTCACACCTCGATACCATGCAACATTTGGTACGTTATTTTAATTTAAATTTATGTATTTTATTTTAAATTTATTTATAATAGGTTAATATACTTTTAATAAATATTAATACATGTTAATCATTCGTAGGAAACCCAACGGGGTCGTCCGATTACGCTTCTCGAGCTTCTCATCGAGACGCACACACAGGGCCCGGACCGACATTTTATAGACGACCGGTCCGCCCAGATCGCTGTAAGTATTTCACTTATTTAATTTCTTATTATATTTAGTTTATTATTATTTTTATTTATATGATTACGCTTTTTTTAGGCTCGGACCCGGGAGATCCTCTCCCAGAGGTCCTCGGAGACGGGCAGCACTCCGTCTTTTCAAGACGAGTGCGATGCCTTTCTGACGGCCGCTGGAGGGGTGGGCCCGGGCGGCGCTGTCTTCGGGCTTGGCAAACACCGCCTCCGAGTTCTATGGGTCACGATTGACGGCGCCCCGTCGGGAACCTCCTCGGGTGGAGCATTTGACGCAGCGCAACGCCGAGCTTACGACCGAAGTGACGGACTTGCGTAGTAGGGTCGCTCGGCTCGAGGAGTTCATGGCTCGGATGCAGCAAAATTTCGACCCGCAGCAGGGTGGGTCCCATGGTGCAGACGGAAGTGATGCGGCGAACCCCGACGGAAACAACTAGATAGTTTATTTTAAATATTTTTGTAATTAATTTTGTAAATATTTTTGTAATTAATTTTGTAAATAATTTTGTAAATAATTTTGTAAATAATTTTGTAAATAATTTTGTAAATATTTTTGGAATTAAATTTGTAAATATTTTGTTTTCTGCAATTCTAATTTTTTAAAATTAATATTAATAAAGCGGAAATAATTTTTTATTTTTTTTAATTAAATAAATATTAGCGACCATGTGGTCGCTATATTTTGAACGCCGTATGTGCGCACGATCGTGCGTTTAGGTCCAGGCAAAGTATTTTAGCAACCACGTGGTCGCCGCTATAGCGACCACGTGGTCGCCACTATAGCGACCAGGTGGTCGCCACTATAGCGACCACGTGGTCGCTATAGGTGGCGTATAGCGGCGACCACATGGTCGCCGCCCATGGCGACCAGTGTGGTCGCATTGGTCGCAGTACCGGTCGCCACAATAGTGGCGGCCAGCGGCGTCCATGGTCGCTACCATTAGCGACCACGTGGTCGCTGAGACATTACCGTCCGGCCTTTTGGCGACCATTTTTGGCGACCACAATCTGGTCGCTAAATCGATTTAGCGACCAACTTGGTCGCCAAATATGGTCGCTAAATCTCCAGAATCTTGTAGTGTAAGATGATAAAAATTACATTATCTATGTCTTTTTATCCATTTATGAAGTAAAAGATTTTTTTATATTAAATTAAAATTACTTATTAAATAAATTAAATATTAAATTCATATAGTCGTACATGGTACGACGGGTATAACTAGTATTTCTTAAATTATATTTAGAGATCTTAAAATTTGGCAAGTTATGTTAGGAGGATAATCCATTATGGAAAAAAATTATTGAATATAATAATGTTACTAATATACAAGTATACTAGTTGATGACCCAGGCCTTGCCCGGGAATTTTTTTAAATAAAAATTATAATATATTATTTAAATATGATATATGTATTATGATTTATATAGTAAAACAATATTATAAACATTTAAGTTAATTATAATAATATCTTTTATTATTAATATTGGGTTGACGCGAATCCGAACAAAAACCTCAATGAATTGACTCAATCAACCCATAAATTTTAATGACATAAACTTGTACTCAACCGAACCAGAATTGACCAGATTAACAGTTTTAACATTAAGAGATCAATAATTTTTTACTTCTTTATGAAGGGATACGTAATATAAAAAAAATCAACATACTTATGAATAGAAAATTAATATATTGTAACAAATAACATATCTATTCCGATATTACTTAAAAAATTGTCATACTTATTAATATAAATATAGTAGAAACATCATCATGCTTATGGATTGAAAATTTAAAAGTTGTCATATTTGTGAATGAAAAATTAATCTGTGAAAATCTAAAAGTTAATATAAATTCTAGAATTAAAAAAAATGGTCCATATTAATTAAAAAAGTGTGGGCATAGTTATGGATGAAATATTAATATAAACAATTTCGTAACTAAAACTATGGTACGTGAAATTAAAATTTAATGACAATATTGTATTTAACTATCATATTTATAGATAGAACATTAATATATAAAACCCGATATATTTATGGATTAAAATTTAAAAATTTATCATTCTTAAGCATAGAAAATTAATATTGAAAAATTCGAAATTTAAATGAAAAATATGGTCAATATTCATTAAAAACATTGAGATACTTATAAACAAAAAATTAATATAAAAATAAGAAATTAATATAAAAATACAAAATACATGGTTCATATTAATTAAAAAAGTTAGTATAATTTTAAATAAAAATTTAATATAAATAATCGGAAATTTAAATATTGAAAACGCGTAAATTAAAATATGGTCCATATTTTATACTTATAGATATAAAAGTTATCTATTTCATTTAGAGATATTAAATTAATTTATTATGGGATTGTGAAGTAAAAAAAAGCATAGTTGGGATATGATATTACTATTTTATATTTTTCATATTTATGGATAGAAACTTAATATTACAAATATACTTATAGATAGAAAAGCTATAACAAATGATTTTATATTTATCATATTTATGCATAAAAAACTTATCTATTTTACTATAATATATTAAGTTAGTACGAGTATTTTTTATGTGGCATACATTTGGATAGAATTATTGTATTATTTCTTTGTATTTGTTAAATTTTAATTAAATTGATATATGTAAGGATATTTCTAAAAAATTATACCTATCTTATCTACAAAAAACTATCATTTACAGTATAATAAACATGTGCAAAGATAAAAATAATGAAAACTCATACCAAATTTTCAAATTGATAATCATACCAAATTGATAATTAATATTGGAATATAATGAAGATAATTTCAAGATAAAGTTAATATTCGTACGACAAATCGTAATCGTTAAAATTGATCAATTTCAACTATACTTTTTGCAAATTTCGTTATCCATATAGTATAATTTCTATTAATATTGTACGTACAAACCATAATCCCAAAAAAATAATCATATGATCAATTATGTAGTATATTTTATCTATACTATATGGACAGAAGATAATTAAATATTACAATATAATGAACATGAACAAAGATAAAAAGAATGGTAGGGATAAAAAGTTATCCAATCTCATAGTATATTGAAAAAAAAAATATAAATTCTTATATAGTATATTTTATTTATACTATATGGATATAAGATAATTATATTTTATAATATAATGAACATGTACAAAGATAAAAAATATGGATAGAGTTAAAAATTTATCCAATCTCATATAAAATTGATAAGAAAAATTATTAAGTAAGGTGAGTGGATAAAATTGGAAATTCCATAAGGTAATGAAATTACATAATGTATATTTATTAAAAAATCATTGTTAAAAATAGGATGGCTGGGATATAAATTAATAATGACGAATCTGCCCAAAAGTGCTTCATGTTTAGAAGATATATATATTGATTAAGAAATCTTAAATTTGGCAGGAAACACACTCTTCATTATGAAATATTTTTTTAATATAATAATGTTACTACAATCATATTTAGATATCTTAAAATTTGGCAAGTGATAGAAACATAATCTTCATTATAAAATATTTTTAAATATTAATATAATAATAGATTGGGGATCAAGTGAGAATTATTCTTATCATGAGAAATGAGAACAAGTCTCATCCGTTGATTTTATGAGATTAAGGGTCTAGATGGGCTGCTATCAACACTCACACTCCTTTGTTTTTTAAAGCTGAAAGGGTACTTTTGTCATTTTACTATTCTTTTATTTTTAATTTTACCTTTGATCAGCCCTAAATTGCTCCTCCCTCTCTACTACGTTAATGGCGACCGATTAACGACAAATACCTCTTTCGATCCCTCTTTCGATCTCGATCTCCCTTCCGATCTCGATCTCCCCTTCGTTCGATCCATACTCCTACTCCAAATTGAAGGCACAATGAATTTAGGTAAGTGGTTATGAAGAATACTTAAGAAGAGTTTAGTTTGGTGGATGATTTTTTACTCTCAAATAATTCCTAAATTTGTTGTTGTTTATGGTTCTTTGTTGCTTGAGATCATGGAGAAATGTGTTATACTCTTGGTTTTGGGATTGGAAACAAAAATTTATAGAAAATAGAATTTAAATTTGTATGCTTATTTGACTGCCCACAAAGTGTTTGATAAAATTTCTCAATGAATATGTTTTGCTAAAATGACTTTGAATATTATTTTTATTGTTCTAATTAGTGAATATGAATATAATGTGGACAAATTGCAAGACTTTCATGTATTGATGATGCTTTAGTGTTCAAATTCCCCCTTGTGAATTAAATGAATGCTTGCATATTATTTTAATCTCATATTGCTAAGTGTTTAGTATGCTTTGTTGGATACGATGCTTTCGTGTATATATCTATGCATAGATATCCACATTGACTAGTTAAAGATTGTTTTGAATCAACAATTAGTATCCTTGTGACCTTTGCTAGATCGTTTCACTTACAATACGTATTGTTATTTTATATGAACCGCATTATTATTTTCAGTGAACCTTCCTGTTTAATATTATGAACTACAATGAGAATATTTGTGAACCAAATGAAAAACGGTGTTTTGCACATTTTTACTAGATCACTGCCCCCCCCCCCCCCTCCTTTTTGTTGTAGGTTGTTCATCAAGCTCCGGTCATCCTAACTTGTCTCATTTGGATAATGATGCTAGTATTGATGAGGTTCAATTGAAAGGTCTTGATAATGATGTTAGTGTTGATAGAGTTCATCAAGCTTCGGTCATCCTAACATTGAAGTAAACTAATAGATACTGGTCATTTGGTTTCCAAATCCACCAAAAATGACCAAATTTGATACAATTTATGTCAAATACTATTGTTATTTACATGAACCGGATTGTGATTTTCAATGAACCTTATATTGTAATATTATGAACCGTAATGACAATATTTATGAACCAAAAGAGAAACGTTTTTTTTCCACATTTTTATTACCCATTATGTGTTCCATGTTGCTTATAAATTAGCTTAATTTTTCCTTTTTTTATTGTAGGTGTTGTTCATCAAGCTCCGGTCATCCTAACTTGTCTCATTCGGATAATGATGCTAGTATTGATGGAGTTTCATTGAAGGGTCTTTATAATGATGAGAATGTTGATGGAGTTCCATTGGATGATCATGATGAAGCTAGTGATACCTACATTCTTTACTTATCACAAGATTGTTCTTATTTCATTCCTAAGATTGAACATTAAAGTTCCAATTCTCTATTTGTCTTATTAGTAGTTGTTATGTGTTTTGGGGATTAAGTTGTTTATTTTTATGTTACTTTGTGTTTGACAAATCACTTTGCTACATTGTAATTGCTTTTAAGGTTGTTTTTTACTTCATATCAAACCCAATGAGCTGAATGTCTTCTTTACAAATTTTATGCATTTTTTGTTAAATGAACTGATTATTTAAAATCCATGAACCTTCATGTTGAACAATATGAACCTTTATGTTAAACACTATGAACCTTCACGTCGAACACTATGAACCATGTAATTAATTCTATGAACCGTGTAAGTAATCAAGAATCAATCTGTTACATTGTTTTCTCAAAATGAACCATTTTCATTGTGCAACACTTGTAGTGATTTCCACTGCTTCTAGTTAACTATTGTAACAACAATATAATTTAAAATCATAGGTAGTATTCAATCAACCTACAAGTATAAATTGAAATAACAAGTACACTTAAAAACGCATGAACCAAACTTTAATGTACTTTGAATCAAAAGAACAAATGCCGTGAACCAAAATTACAACTAGTATGTATGACTTAAAAGACATGAACTGTAAGATGAACTATTATGAACCAAAATTTAATTTACTATGAGCCAAAAGAACAAATGTTATGAACCAAAAAGACATGAACTGTAAGATGAACTATTATGAACCCGAGCTTACAAAATCATGAACCGAAAGAATAGTTATAATGAACCAAAATATATAAAGCGTTGATAAAATTAGCCTATGTGAGATTTGAACCCACATCTATGTGCACATGCACATTGCTCTGCCATTTGAGCTAATAGGCTTTTAAAAACACAAAGACTTCCATATCCTGGCATGGATTGGTTTGATGATGATCATTTTAAGTTTTAAAGCAGTTTCGCCAAATCAAATATTTCATGTTGTTTATCTATATGCACACTATTTGAATCTTTGCTTTGCTTACCTTGTCATATATAGTTAAAGGCCTTAATTAAACAAAGATTATCAACCAACTTAACATATTGGTCTGAGAGACTTGACACTAGCATCTTCCAACTTATAGCATACTAATCACCTAAATAAAATCAAAATCAAGGCATAGACCACACAAAACTCCCTTAAATAATGGCATAAGGGTGGTTTTGTACTAGTTTTATACACAAATCAAACCATTCAAAATGTATCACAAAAATTGCCATCAACGTCACTATCATATAACATGTAAAAGAAGAAAGGAATGCTTTAAGTGGGAAAGGGAAGATAAAGAAGCAACATACAAAACCCCGCACTAAATTGGACCCATCATCACATATGCAACAGATCGATTTCAAGTTCAATTTCAAATTCAATAAACAGACGATCCAAAAACACCATTACAAATTCCATCCCATAAAACTAAACAATTTGCAAGTGCACATCAAGCTACAAAGGATTAACTATACGTCCATACCAGACAAGTGCAATCCTTCCTCCCGCAACAATCTCGCCACTTCGACATACAACTAGACAATTTGCAATCTCAAGGAGAGAAGCGATGTGCACGAGTATCTATGCTCGAAGGAGTCATAGAGAGCGTTGCTGCAATCTCAAACTACCGTTCGAGACGATTTCAGCTCTGGTAACGATAAGAGTTTGGGATTGAGGTTCGATTGGTGAGGTTTGGGATTTCGATTCCATCGGTGACGAGGGTTTTGGGAGAGTCGACAAGATAGGGGTAAGAAGATTGGGGTATATTATTTTGTAGGGTAATTTTTTCCATCGAATTAAATTTTTATCAAAATTACTATTTATGCCACCGCTTCTTATTATCTTATTTCCTCCCTGTTTTAATCTCCACCATCTATTTTTCTAATCCAACGATTTATATGTGTTCTCATTTTACACTATAAGCTAATATATCACCAGAACTACACTCTATAATAATATTACTAATGTTTAGAAATATTAAGAACATAACTATTATATTTGAATTATTTTAAAATGATGATTAATATTTAATTTATAGTAATAAATCATATATATAAATCTATATATAATAAATCATGTGCAAGACATGTGTATAGAAACCATCCTTTTCAATTATTATTTTTGGATACATACATATTTTCCTAATCAATTATTATTGGTTTTATATTCTAGAAAAAACTTAAATAGAAGATTTTATTGAATTAAATTATTTAAGCTAACTTGATCTATTATTTAATTTTGGATATTAATGATAAAAAAGTATTGTAGAATCTAGAAAATATTCAATTTTTCCTTATTTATGCAAATTAAAAGCTAATTGGTGTTTAAAGATTGTAATTATTTTTCGCTAGACAATTGATGTATTTGAAAAAAAAATTAATTTTTTAAATCAAAACTCGTACAAGGTACGGGAATATATGCTAATTTATATAATAACAAAAGGGTGCTCTCGAAAGAGACTTTGTTCGTACAAACCTTCAATTACAATGCCTTAAAAAGAAGTTTGATAACGGAAAACATAAAACTTGTTCCTTGCAACATAATAGAAATAGCAAAAGATACGGAAAATACATCTTCTTGAGTTGTTACCCTTCCTTCGTCTTCACTTACGCCTTGCTCGGGTTCCTAGGTTCTAACATAATTCGCGAGGGGCGAGAATATGCCAGGCAAACATGCGGAAAAGAAGAATTAGTCTAAGAGACTAAGCAAGCGGGAATGGAATTTCCCGAGGGTAATTCGGTAATTTCAAATATTCGGGGGGGGGGGGGGGGATATTAATGAGTAAGTTTTGAGGCGTCGATATCTATGTGGGGCTTAACGGAACGGGGAAAAACGCATATCTCGAGAGGATATAGCTCGTTAATCGAGAGAAGAACTACTAGATTGTAGACTTCTTTTATGAGTAGGAAATATGTTGGGAACATTATTAATTCAAACAAGTTTTTGAAAACCTCTCGCGCCCTTGCGAACCGAGAGTCGGATCGATCATTTGAGATCAGTCCGGTTTTGGTGTCTTTTAATTGTGCATTGGGCACTTATCTTGTATAGTGATGAAAACTTTCACTTAGGTTGACGTATTTTATGAGCGTGGGGGGCCATATACCAGCCCGAACCACTGATAGGAACAAAAGTTCCGACACTTAGCTAGAGTGCCTACGTCCCTCCGAGGCGTAGGAGCGGACATGGATCATGATCGACAAGTCGTAATTTTGTGCATGGTGGCAATACGACTTTAGTGGGTTATATAGAGGTGTCGGGTTAGGCCCGCACCCCTCACTATTTCATCCAAACCGATCTCGAAAAGAGATCTTAAACAATAAAGGTCACAAACAAGACTAGCATAATAGTCCTATCGAATATTTAAATAACGGAATAACGATAACAATGGGGTCATTAATTCAAGCAATCGATATTCCTAGGTTCGTTTTATTATTAGCAAACAAGTTATTCCCAACATCGAGAAATTTCACGAAACGAGTTTATTAAAGCTACAAGGAAAAATTCCACTTGCCTTTGCTTTTACGATAGCGGACTAGCGGGATAGCAGAAAACGTTTTTCACGACTTGGAACGGAAACTCGACCTAAAGACACGAGATATTCCGATAACTTTATTAAGAATTTCCGAATTCTTCTAAAGTTAAGACAAATCTCTTTTATCCTTCTTAAGAGATTAATTTTCTAAATTATTATATTAATAATTTAGTTGGATGAGAATAAAATAATAATATTCCTTATTATCATTTTAAAATATTGTAATATCCTTTTATTCCATAAATATCCTTAGCTTTGTATTATTTATTATCTTTTTTTGAAAACCCAAATAATAACTTACTTAAATTATTAAAACATTCTTTTATAATCTTAACTTGTTATTTTATTTCTATAATTAAGCAAGGAATATTTTTATAAAATCTTATAATATAAATTTCAACATTACAAGAAATATAGTTATTAATAAAGTCCTCTTAGGATGTGTATTAGTCTAAAAATGCCCTTATAAAAATATCTTAATCTTAGTATTATTATAATATTATCTTTTATCAATAATATCGATAACATTACCTTAAAATACTATTTCTTATTAAATCCTTATTTAGCAATACAAGTAATATTAAATAGAGATGAAAAATATTACTAGGCATCCTTTTTAGTATTCCCCATATTTAGGACTTTCTAGAAAATTTATATAGTAAGCTTTCTATAAATATAGTATGATAATAAAATAATCATCTATTACTAATAACTAAAGCCGGAGCAATTTCTGCCACCACATTGCGCCACATTAACCCTGTATTAAAATAATAGTTTTTTATAGTTAATTATGCAAAAAAAAACTTTCTCCAAATAAAAACAAAGATAAAATAATATTTGTAAAAATTTATCTTCAAATAAACATAAAGATAAAATAATATTAGTATATTTTACCAATATAGATAAAAAAGGACATTATATTTATTGTATTTGTAAAAGATAAATTAAAAAAATATAAGAAAAAATATGTACATGTGATCACATATATATCTTTGAAATAAAAATAGACATATAAATGATAATATCTTTGAAATATCTATCTATCTATAACTATATATTAAAGCCGAACCTTTTCAAGCCACTAGAACAATTCTGGGCACACCTTATATTTAAAAAGTAATTTTGTATTCTTATTATTTATAATTTTTTCATTTAAATTTTCTACAAATCTATCTAATTTTTGTAAAAACTAACATTCTAATATATTTAATAAAAAAATTAAAAGAAAGGAAAAATAAAACATAAGATTTCTTAATATATAATGATAGATTGTTATCATAATAAAGTAGGAAAATATTTTTACAATTACTCTTTCTATCTAAAACTAACATTACACTATATTTTATATTTAGGAAAAATTAATTCGAATTTTAATTAAAAATTAAAAAAATATTTTATCTTTACCATTTTATCTATTTAGGTAAAAGATTTATCTTATAACAAATTTAGATAAAAAAAATTAAAATTTTTAAATATGTTAGAATAAGAGTGTCGGAGCCTAATTAGTTGCTAGACTCCCATCCAACTTTGTGTAAATTGAACAATTTATTTAATATGTGAAAATATAAATTTTGAGAATAAAAAAAATATGTATATAATTACTTGCCTAAATTAAATTTTTATAAAAAAAATATATTATCTTTTCCTTAATTTCCTTTTTGAAATATTTATTTTAATATAAAAGATTTTTTATCTTAAAAAAAAATTCAATATTCATTCATATTTTTTATATTTTCTTATTAATTATCTTTTTAACTTTTTATTGAAAAGATTTTTAAAGAATTGAATTTGATTAAAAAATTATAAGAATTTACATTATTTTTGGCTTTTTAATTATTTTTTAAAAATATTTATAAAATTTAATGATTCTGATTAAAATAATTTTTATATATATTTTTTTTCATAAATAAATTATCATTAAGTTATCAAACTTATATTGGACATGCAAATTATTTTATCTTAATAATCTATGTTTATCTTCAATTTTAAACTTAATAATCTAGATTTCATTTTTTTTATTTGATTTCAAAAGCAAAATAATTTTTATAAATTTTATAGGCAATAAATTACTTACATTAAATTTTATATTATATTTTTCTTTATTAATATCTTTTTTGTAATATATCTAAAAAAATATCAAGTCATAGTCGTGCAAGGCACGACGGGTACAACTAGTATTATCCTATTCACATAAATTCTCTCATATCTTTAGTTTATAACAATAGTAGATTCATGTCTTAAAACATTATTTCACAATCAAAAGTATATAATTTTGATAACTTAGATCAAGATATATTATCTTTTCTATTTTAAATATCTTTTCATACAAGGCAACTTTTAACAACTTAGCAATATTATTATCTTATTATATATCCAATTATTATCATACCTACCATAGTTATTAAATAAAACTTATATCTTTAAAATCTCTACACTTAGAGATATGCCATATTATAATATCTTTTTTATATATTCTTCTAGCAAGGTATTCTTTAATAATTAAAAGCTACATATTTTAAAATAATAACTTTATATAAAATACTTTTATATGCATCCTTATTTTAATAAAAGTCGTGTCTTGCAATTTATTATATGAAATAAATAAAAGTTTATCTAGTATACTTTACTTATTTAACTAAATCTTGTTCAACTAACAAGATTTGCTAAGCTGATTTTTATATTAATCTAATAACAATATTTAAAAAGACTATTATTTATAACAAGTATTTATATTTATTTAATTAAAATAGAAATTTAATTAAAGGGAGATTTGTATGCTCTTATAGTAGCGTATTCTGAAGAACAGAATACTAGAGAAGAGCACCAAGGGGGAGAGGGCTTCGGCAGCGGGCGGACGGCGGCGGCGGCGGTTGCTCCGGCGGGGCTGGTGGTGGCCGGCGGTTGCACAAGGGAGGAGAAGGGGGAGCTTGAAGGTGCTCCAATGGTGTTTTTAAGGGAGGAACTTCAGAAATTCTAGGGCTTCTCTAGGCTGATTTTTTGAACTTGATTGAGAGCAATTTGCTAGAAGAGAGTAGAATGGATGAATGTGTGAGTTTAAAGGAGATTTGAGCCCCTTTATATAGGCAATAGAGTGCAAGGTCTCAATCCATGGCAATTGGAATTGGCCATTGAGGGAGAAGAAGATTGCTCTCCATTGGTGGGGGTTGTGTTTATTTGAGGTGATGAAACATGATGCAACAAGGTGAGTCTTGCAAGCAAAGGGGGAAGGAAGGAGAGGACTCCATTAACATGCAATGGCTGAATTTCAATTCAACGTCAATTCAATCAGACAAAGTCTGATGTCTCTTGGAAGAAGGAGATTAAGATAAGATAAAAATAAAAGAGTTGGGTAATAGAATAGAAAGTTACAATGGCTTAACGGATTGTGTGTGTGGGCGTGTGGGAGGAGATATAACAGGTCTTGGGTTCGAGTCCCGGCTCTTGCCTCCCTTTTTATTAACTTTTGAATGTACTATTTTTAGCTTAATATACCCTTTTTATTTAATAAAAATTCCGAAGTTATAAAGCATTATTTTTATTTAAATGCTTTTTATTCCCTCATAACCCTCATAATATATTCTTGACTTTATTTATTTAATTTATTTAAAAGCTCTTTTTAAAGAGAATAAGGGTTATAAATTATAATTATGAATTCTCTTTTAAAAGGGAAAAAGGATTATAAAATTATATTATATTGGTTTTAAAACCTTGAAATATTGCGGATATTACAATAGTACCCCCTTAAATTAGTTTCGTCCCCGAAACTAGGAAAAAGTAGAGCGGTACCGAGATGGAAAAGAAGGATAGCTACAAAAATCACAACTTTGAGGACACAACGGGGGGTCTAGTACCCCCTTAAAGGATATTACCAACTGTACTCATGACTACATCAATTGGGGAAAACGTCTCTGCATATCTTGTTCGGTCTCCCAGGTTTCCCATGTTGCACCTTCATTGTCGTCTTTGGACCAAAGTACCCGGACTAGAGGTACTTCTTTGTTGCGTAGCTGCTTTACTCGACGCTCTACTATTCTAAGCGGTCTCTCCTCATAGGTGTCGTCCGACTGGATTTCCACATCATCGAAGTTGATCACATGGGACTCGTCGAGCACGTATTTCCTTAGGAGTGACACGTGGAAGACATTGTGAATGGGGTGAGCTGAAGGTGGTAAGGCAACTCGATAAGCTAGGTTGCCGACTCTTTCTAGGATCTCAAAGGGTCCTACGTATCGAGGGTTAAGCTTGTCTCGCTTCCCGAAGCGGAAAACGCCTTTCGAGGGAGATACTTTGATGAAAACTTTGTGTCCTACTATGAACTCGATGTCTCGCCTCTTCAGGTCTGCATATGACTTTTGTCGACTTTGAGCAGTCAACATTCTTTGAGGGATGAGAGAAACCTCTGAGGTAGTCCTTTCCATTAGCTCCGGTCCGAGAAGTATCTTGTCGGCACTGTCGTCCCAACAGATCGGAGAACGACATTTGCGGCCATACAAGGCCTCGAAAGGAGCCATCGTGCTGGTGGAGTGCCAGCTGTTGTTGTAGGTGAATTCTATAAGGCTCAAGCTGTCATCCCAACTTGTTGTGCGGTCTAGAAAACAGGCTCGGAGCATGTCTTCGAGAGTTTGGATGGTCCTTTCAGACTGACCATCAATTTGAGGATGGAATGTTGTGCTAAACTTCAGTTCGGTTCCCATGGCCTTATGCAATTCTTTCCAGAAAGACGCCATGAAACGACCGTCTCGATCCGAGATGATTGTCTTTGGGGTTCCATGGAGGCGGACTATTTCCTTTATGAATACTGCTGCCAACTTTGGAGCTTTCCACGTCTTTTGGATGGCGATGAAGTGGGCACTCTTGGTGAGCCGATCCACGATAACCCAAATAGAATCCTTTTGCTTTTGAGTCTTGGGCAGATCGATCACGAAGTCCATTGCAATATCCTCCCATTTCCATTCCGGCACGGGAAGGGATTGCAATTTTCTCTCGGGTCTTCTGTGCTCGATTTTTACTTTCTAATAAACTAGGCACTTGGATATGAACTCTGCGACTTCTTGTTTCATATTTGGCCACCAGAAGTTTCTTCGTACATCCTTGTACATCTTACTTGCCCCTGGGTGTACAGAATAGGCAGATGCGTGGGCTTCTTTCAAGATGATCTTTCGAAGCTCGTCCACGGCTGGCACACAAATTCGGTTTTGGAACCAAAGGGATCCGTCATCCTGAATGACGAATCCAGGTGCCTTGCCTTCTTGTACTTCGCCACTGATTCTGATCAACATGATGTCATCAGTTTGCTTCTCTCTGATTTCGGCTAACAAGTCGGACTGGATTTCTAGATTGTAGACTTCTTTTATGAGTAGGGAGTATGTTGGGAACATTAATAATTCAAACAAGTCTTTGAAAACCTCTCGCGCCCTTGCGAACCGAGAGCCGAATCGATCATTTGAAATTAGTTTGGTTTTGGTGTCTTTTAAGAGCGTGGGGGGCCATATACCAGCCCGAACCACTGACAAGAACAAAAGTTTCAGCACTTAGCTAGAGTGCCTACGTCCCTCCGAGGCGTTGGAGAGGACATGGATCACGATCGACAAGTCGTATTTTTGTGCATGGTGGCAATACGACTTTAGTGGGTTATATAGAGGTGTCGGGTTAGGCCCGCACCCCTCACTATTTCATCCAAACTGATCTCGAAAAGAGATCGTAAACAATCAAGGTCACAAACAAGACTAGCATAATAGTCCTATCGAATATTTAAATAATGGAATAACCATAGCAATGGGGTCATTAATTCTAGCAATCGATATTCCTAGGTTCGTTTTATTATTAGCAAACAAGTTGTTCCCGACATCGAGAAATTTCACGAAACGAGTTTATAAAGGCTACAAGGAGAAATTCCACTTGCCTTTGTTTTTACGATAGCGGGATAGCGGAAACGTATTCACGACTTGGAACTGAAACTCGACCTAAAGACACGAGATATCCCGATAACTTTATTAAGAATTTCCGAATTCTTCTAAAGTTAAGACAAATCTCTTTTATCCTTCTTAAGAGATTAAATTTCTAAATTATTATATTAATAATTTAGTCGGATGAGAATAAAATAATAATATTCCTTATTATCATTTTAAAATACTGTAATATCCTTTTATTCCTTAAAAATCCTTAGTTTTGTATTATTTATTATCTTTTTTTGAAAACCCAAATAATAACTTACTTCAATTATTAAAACATTCTTTTATAATCTTAACTTGTTATTTTATTTCTATAATTAAGCAAGGAATATCTTTATAAAATCTTATAATATAAATTTCAACATTACAACAAATATAGTTATTAATAAAGTCCTCTTAGGATGTGTAAAAGTATAAAAATGCCCTTATAAAAATATCTTAATCTTAGTATTATTATAATATTATCTTTTATCAATAATATCCATAATATTACCTTAAAATACTATTTCTTATTAAATCCTTATTTAGCAATAAGTAATATTAAATAGAGATGAAAAATATTACTAGGCATCCTTTTTAGTATTCCCTATATTTAGGACTTTCTAGAAGATTTATATAGTAAACTTTCTATAAATATAGTATGATAATAAAATAATCTTATTATCCTATTTACATAAATTCTCCCATATTTTTAGTTTATAACAATAGTAGATTCATATCTTAAAACATTATTTCACAATCAAAAGTATATAATTTTGATAACTTAGATCAAGATATATTATCTTTTCTATTTTAAATATCTTTTCATACAAAGCAACTTTTAACAACTTAGCAATATTATTATCTTATTATATATCCAATTATTATCATACCTACCATAGTTATTAAATAAAACTTATATCTTTAAAATCTCTACACTTAGAGATATGCCATATTATAATATCTTTTTATATTCTTCTAGCAAGGTATTCTTTAATAATTAAAAGCTACATATTTTAAAATAATAACTTTATATAAAATACTTTTATATGTATCCTTATTTTAATAAAAGCCATGTCTTGCAATTTATGGTATGAATTAAAATAAAAGTTTATCTAGTATACTTTACTTATTTAACTAAATCTTGTTCAACTAACAAGATTTGCTAGGCTGATTTTTATATTAATCTAATAACAATATCTAAAAAGACTATTATTTATAACAAGTATTTATATTTATTTAATTAAAATAGAAATTTAATTAAAGGGAGATTTGTATGCTCTTATAGTAGCGTATTCTGAAGAACAGAATACTGGAGAAGAGCACCAAGTGGGAGAGGGCTTCGGCAGCGGGCAGCAGGCGGACGGCGGCGGCGGCGGTTGCTCTGGCGGGGCTGGTGGTGGCCGGCGGTTGCACAAGGGAGGAGAAGGGGGAGCTTGAAGGTGCTCCAATGGTGTTTTTAAGGGAGGAACTTTAGAAATTCTAGGGCTTCTCTAGGTTGATTTGTATGCTCTTATATTATGAATTCTCTTTTAAAAGGGAAAAAGGATTATAAAATTATATTATATTGGTTTTAAAACCTTGAAATATTGCGGATATTATAGTAAGCATTAGAGGTGTCAAACGGGTCGGTTAGGTCGGGTTCGGGTTGAGTCGGGTTCGAGTCGTAACGGGTCATCTGTCAAATCGGGTCGGGTCATTGCGGGTTGTCGGGCGGGTCGAGTCCACCTAACAGGTCAAGAAAATTGATTTTTTTACAATTATTAAAATATTTTTATTTAAAAATGATATTTAATAATAAATCTATTATTTTTATATATTTTAATAATAAAATATGTTATACTTTTCAAAATATATTATATATTCTTAAAATATAACAAATTGGGTCAACCCAACGGTTTTTTCGGGTTTGAACCCAACAGGTTTTGGGTCTATCGGGTTTGGTTTATTTTGGGTTTCGGGTTCAAATTTTCGGGTCTTAACCCTAAATTTTTCGGGCGGTTCGGGTCGGTTTTTCGGGTCGGGTCAGCTTTTGACAGCTTTAGTAAGCATAATATATATGACATTATTTATGAGGTGTACTAAAGTTTTACGACTCAAAACATATACAACCCCCTGTACTTGTGCAAATTGGTCATTTAGACACCTCACCTTTGGTTTGGACCTATTGAGAACTTAAACTTAACAATTTAGACCTATTAAACACCTGGTCGCTGACAATCTCGTTGAGTGTAACATAGGCGCGCTGATCCCAATTTTTAATCCACATGTGTACCACATAAGCCTATTTTGCCACATAAGTATAATTTATGCCACCTAATTTCACTGTGACCACCATTATTTTAATAAAACCATAAAATAAAAAAAATACAAAAAGGTTATTTTAATAAAACCAGAAAATACAAAAAAGGAAAAAATTAGAATTCATCTGGAATGTGATATTTGATTTGAATGTTGCGTTTCATCTTTATCAAACGATCCCTCGTACTGTTACTCGTCTTCCCCGGCAAGACCAACGCCGACCATCTCCACCCACCACCAACCAACCCTACCCACCGCCACCGCTATCCACCCACCACCTCTACCCAGATCCACCCACCTTGCCACCACCACCGCTATCATCCCTTTTTCTGCCGCTGGAGTAGCCTCCCGAGCTCCACTCGCCCAGCCAAGTGGCCGCCTTTGCCGACGCCTCCCGAGCTCCTCTGCCGGAAGCTTCTGGAGGATAGTAACCCTAAAATTTAGGTGGATAACAAATTTCTTCTTACCTCACTCTCTCACCTCTTTCTACATAGACGGAAATGGTTGCTCCTTCGTTGCATTCTCAAGTTCTTTCGACCAGCGTCGACCAGATCCACACACCAATCGTTCGTTCAGACTTCAAATCAAGCTTCTAATTAATCTTGTAGATCTAAGTGGATTTTGGTCTAGTAATTGAAAAATGGAGGTAGTATCTTGTGGGAACAAAATTGTTCAAGTGTTTCCATCTCAAACCAGGCTAAAAATGTCGGAAGCTTCTCGTTTCAGTCGGCCAAGGCGACAGAGGCGCCCAACGAGGAGTCGACGACGGATTTGAGGGAAAGGAGGGAGAGGCCGTCGGAGGAGACGAATTTACAGAGACGGTGGAGCTATTTCGGACAGTCGGCGAAGGCGACGGAGGCTCCCAGCGAGGAGTCGGCGACGGATTTGAGGGAGAGGAGGGAGAGGCTGTCGGAGGAGACGAATTAACGGAGGCGGAAGAGCTACGTTGACGGTGGATCTGAGGGAGAGGAGGGATTGTGTTTTGTTTTTCTTTTTTCTTTTTAATAAATTCCATGTCTTCTAGAATAAGATCCTTCACTCGCACATGTGCGTTTGGCTTGCACGCACTTCGCCACATCAGCGATCAGGTGTTTAATAGGTCCAAATTGTTAAGTTTAAGTGCTCAATAAGTCCAAAGCAAAGGTGAGGTGTCTAAATGACCAATTTGCACAAGTACAAGGGGCTGTATATGTTTTGAGCCAAAGTTTTACATAATTCGCATGGTATCCTTGAGGTATAGATAAAATTCGCAAAATAACATTGTGATTTAAACGAAATTTGTCACATAACCAAATGTATTCAAGGCCCTCTATTCCCCAAATGTATTCAATGCTTGGACAAGAAGAGAATCAAGAAGTAAAGCCATCAACACCACCTTTTATGAGATATTTCTCTCCTATGAGTATTTGAAGGATAGAAATATACAAGTCAAGAAAATTCCAATTCCTCTAGAGGTTACAAGATGTGCATTGTTTGAAGCAAAATCTGGACATATAGTTTAATGTTGTTAGAAACAGAAAAATCAAGAAAGTGTTTATCCCTTCAAAGAGGCCTCCACTTATGTGCATTAATTGCTAGAAATTGGTCAGAATTTTAAGACTTGATACAAAATTATAAGATATTCTAAAACACGAGACACAAGAGTCTACTCAAGTTTCAAGAAGCATGATCGGTAAGGTTCTTGTTATTTCGTGGTTCTTTTTTAGGAGTGTCATGGCATGTATATGTTCTCATGTCATTCATTATCTTAAGCATTCTACTTTCAACGCACAATGTAGAAACATTTTTGTTGAAAATACTTAGATTATTAACAATCAAGCCACTAAACATGTGTTTTGTCTAAACCTCTTTACATAATCTTGATGTTTTGCCTAAGCCTATCAAAATTTCTTTACCCAATGGTAATAGTATAAAAGTCCCTTATAATGGATCTATTATTGTCTTGCCAAATTTGACAATTCACAATGTTCATTTTGTGTCTCAAATCTATTTTAAGTTGTCGTATATAAGCATATTGTCTTATCAAACTCATTGTGGCATATTTTTTTCACCTAAACTATGAACTATGAAAGGTCCTTTAATTAGGAGTCCACTAGTTCTTGGTAGGGCACCAAGAGGATTTGTATTTGTTGCCAATATTTTTCCTAATAATTCAATTTCTATTTTTGGTTGCAACTCTTTTACTTATACAGTTCACAATGCCACCCTTTATCATCTATGTTTGGGCCACATGCCCTTCAATAAAATAAGGAAGTTGTTTAATATATTTTCCTTACAAAGAAATTGATTTGCCTTGTGATATTTGCCAAAAAATCTATACGACATAAGAAACCATTTTCCGTCGGTATTATCTCCACTACTAAAGCCTTTGACCCAGTACATGTCGATCTTTAGGATCCCTATCATACAACTATTCATAGTGAATGATTTTACAAGAAATACATGGACTCATTTGCTAAGGGTCAAGAGCAATGCCTTTGCCCTTATTAAATCCTTCATTCATTTGGTGAATCCCAATTTAATTTGGTAGTTTTCCTAAGATTCTTAGGCCTGATAATGCTTTTGATCTATGCTCAAGCAATGAAGCAATAAGTTTTCTGGCCCCTAGAGGCATAATTCACCAAACTATCCCTATAAAGGAAGCATAAACATCTTCTTGAGACTTATAGAGCTCTTCTTTTCCAATCTAATGTTCCTTTACAATAATGGGTGAGAATGTGTGTGTGTGGCTATCTATCTTATAAATAGATTTCCTTCTTTTGTTTTACAAGGTCTCACACCTTAATATGTCTTATTTCACAAACCTCCTTTTTTTTCATTTGCATGGTTTTAGTTGCTTGTGCTATGTTTCTACCATCAATAAATGAATTAAAGGATAAAGTTCACCGCGTATCTCATGCTTATGTTTTATTGGGATTTCCCTTTATTCAAAAAGCCTACAAAGTCATGAATCTCACCACTCGTCATATTTTTTTCCTCTAGAGATGTCACCTTCAACCAAACCATTTTTCATTTTCAATTTTGGATTCCTTCCTTCCCTTATGTTTCCTTGTTTCTCCAATTTCGTCCTTCACACTTAAATATCATCTCCTTTTGGATTTTTCATTCCTAATTTCACTCCTCCATCTGCTTCTATCTTTTCTCCTAGTTCTAACCCCTCTTCCTCAAACTCTCCTTCTTTAGTTTCTTGCCCTCCTTTAAGGATCCACCTTCATATTTGCAAGATTATGATTGTAGTGTTTCTTTTGTTTGCTTAGATTTATGTTTCCATACACTTACTTCCTTTTGTTCTTCACTTATTTCTTTTTTTGTCATTGTCTTGAATCCAAGTGATCAACAATTGCTTAGTTCTCATTTTTTTTGCACATGAACCAACCATATATGAGGAAGTTGTTAAGTTTCCTTCTTGACAAGAGGCCATGGATAAGGAATTCTAAGCCTTAATATTTAATAGGACTTGATACCTTATTCCTCTCTCCAAAGGGAAGAAACCAATAAGTTATAAATAAGTGTATATGTTGAAGCATAGGTTTGATGGAACTATTAAGAGACACAAAACTAGGGTAGTCATTAGAGGGTTCACCCATAGGGAGGGAATAGATTATAATAAAATATTTTCTTCTATGGTGAAAATGACAACAATTAGGGCCTTAGTTTCAATTACTCTTAAGAAGGGTTGGTCAACTACACAATTGGATGTCAATTACGCCTTCTTGCATGGGGATTTATATGTGAATGTCTATATGTAACCACCCTTCGTTTATTAGCCCCCTCTTATCATGTGCGTAAACTAAACAAGTCCTTATATAACCTCAACCAATCCTTTATGCAACATTATGCTAAGCTATCTGATTTTTGCATACTTAGGGTTATATACACTCTCAAAATGATTATTTGTTTTCCGGAATACAAGGCTCTTTGTGGTCTTTTTAGCCATTTATGTAGCACCCCCTTCCTACCTTGGAGGTATTACCGCCAATAACCTCGATTAAGACTAAACCGAAGCTACCCAAGGCTATAAACTGACTGAACAAACTAAAAAAAAATCTGAAAGTAGGATTTATTTAAATCAAAATTATGAAAGTGGAAAACCACACAATGTTACAACAAAATGAAATACCAAGGAACTTATAAAGACCTTAACTTTTACACAAGATGATAGAACAAACTTCTATCTACACAAAGTCTTTGCTAAAAGAGAAACCTCAAACTCTCAACTTCTTCTATCTTGGTTTAAGCTTCGTAGTGGCCCAAACATGATCTTCGTTCAAGTACAACTTTTGGAAACCTTTCTCCAACTTCTCTAACTTCAACTTTCAAGAACATCTGATGTGTCGTAAACAAACGGTGGACACCAGTCGGTCATGCAATTGAATAAAGTGGTCAGGTTAGTTTAATGAAAGACTAAACAACTGGAGAAATTGACTGGTTCCTATGGTAGTGACTAAACATATTGGCATCGTAATCCGAATAATAACCGGTCGATGATCCAACAGTTAGCAGTCCTATGGAGGATAAAAATAAGGCATGCATATTCAAGAGATTGACTACCATAGGAACCGGGAGCTCATATTAATCACGAAACATGAACATTTTGAAAAGCCTACGTCGACTAATCAGATTGACTTAATCAAAGTTTGAATTAAGAATCATTCATAACCGGGAGCAAGAATGGTTATCAAATGGACTAACCATTTTGGCACATTAATGTGCCTAACACACTTATCTTTCATTACTTTCAAACTATGCACTCGCACCTTTTAATAGTTTTTACGTAGTTCGCCTATTTCATCCATGATCATTTACATACGCTCGGACAACAACCGAGTACTAATTGCACTTAGCTAGAGTGCATAAACACCTCCTCCAGCATTGAGCGAGGCATGAGTCATGACCCGAATATTGGGATATGATAGCGAACTAAACCTCCCAATATAGACTTTGTTATAAAGAGGTCATCGGAGACTCGGCTCCTACCCCTGAAACTAACTTACTTCACAACAATGTCTCAGCATGAGACAACATACAAGGTCAGACATAACGGACCTAAATCCAGTTCTAGCGCAAAACTAAATAAACAACATGGTCATTATTCTAACAAATATAACGACATATCATATTTTATTAAGCACATAAGTTGTTCCCAACACAAATATTAAATGAGATTCAATTCCTCATTTAATAATATTAATGCAAGATAGAATCGTCCACTTGCCTTATACTAGATATCTCTTCTTAAGGTGATTAGTTTCATCTCGAACGACGTGCATCCAAGACTCGAGCTCGGGTTGTACTGGAAAAGAATAGAGAAATAAATTATAATGAATTTATTTCCTTTACAAGATTAAACACTACAAATTATTATGTCCTTATAATAATTTGTCAAAACTTGCTTGACTAAATCCGGCTTTATAACTTAACCAATCACAGGATCCGATAAATCACGCTTTACGAGATTTAATATGAAAACCCAACTTTGAATGATCTTATCCTAAAAAATATTCTATAATATAAGTAAAGCTCGAAATACGGAACTTACCTAGCAACACGTTTTCGGGATTTGCTTGCACGCAAATCGAGGTGGTGTGCAAAACGATGCAATGCACAAAACAAGGAAATATGTGAATCAAGACGATCCATCGGAATCCATGGCACACATTCCGAGGCAAACCCGGTTCCATCGACTTTCCCTTTTTTCTTCTTTCTTTCCCTTTTCTTTTCACTTAAATCCAAAAAAGGCTCGAAAAATCAGTGAGCGACGAACCTACTTCGTCGATGTCTAGAGGCTTCGTTTGATATCCGTTTTGGGTGAATCAAGCGATTGTTGGAAGTCCTCATCACCCTCTTTCTACTGTTGGCAACGAATCTTGAATTAGTTGAGGCAAGATGAAGAACGAAGGTGACGAAAATCACTCGCCAAAGCTGAATTTCTTGGCAAAAGAAACCACCAGCAAAGCTGCTCGGGAACGCATGTTCACCGTCTGCTAGTGGAGACACCAGGGACGGGGTGGAGACGGTACCTGCGACATCTGAAAGTATACACCCCCTATACCTACGTTCGGCGGTTTCGGCCTAAGAGGTAACTGGAAGGCGGCGCACGAGGTCCACGAAAACAGCTCCTTGACAACGAGTTTCCGGGCTGAAACTTAGTGTTCGTCGAGCTAGTTTCGCCGGAAATTGGTGGCCACACCAGGCATGGAGTGGCACGACTAACGGTGACAGTTTGAAGCCGGCATTTCTACCTTCAAACTGTTGTCAAAGGTCCCCAAAATAGTTTCTTTAAGACGGAGATCGAAGCTCGAGAAAACGACTCGTCACCAACATCGAAAAATCTGGGCAGATTTCAGTTCGTGCATGAAGTTGTTGATTTGGCTCAATTTTAGAATGGTTTCTTCTAAATTTATTGAGGGATTTTGTAGAGCACTTCATGATCAAAAATTAGCAACTGGAATCTCAATTTTTGGTTGAGAAACGAGTTCACCATCAATCTTGAAGTTTTGGGTATTTTAGGTTAAAACCGAGCTAGATTTCGGAGCTAGATTTTGTAGAGCACTTCATGCTAAAAAATTAGCAACTGGAATCTCAATTTTTGGTTGAGAAACGAGTTCACCATCAATCTTGAAGTTTTGGGTATTTTAGGTTAAAACCGAGCTAGATTTCGGATTGAATTTTAAGCATCTCCCTTTGAACCGACTTGCTCTCTTCCATTTAAGGACTTGCAAGGTCCTCTCCCACCTTCCTCAAGTCATACCTGGCCTGAACAAGCCAACACAAGGCAACTCTAGCGTTTGCTAGAACGCCAGCAAAACAGAGGGAAGAGGAGTAGGTGGCACTCAGTAGACGTATGACGAGGACGAGCTAGGAAGAGTAGGCCCGAGATTTGGCGTGCGTGATGAGGAATGACATTGGCATGAGGTGCGACGGCGGCGCCCTCGGGACACAGGGCTGAAGTCGTCCGAAAATCACACCTTGTACTTGTGTCAATTTGTCATATAGACACTCCACCTTTGGTTTGATCCTATTGAATGCTTAAACTTAACATTTACATTGTATTGAACACTTAATTGCTGATTTGGCAAAATGGGTGAACTTCACACACTCTTGAGAGAGTGGGAGAGTGATGGTTAAGAATTTTTTATTTTTTATTTTTATTTCTTTCTTCTTTCTTCTACCTTGAAGTGACTTTTATTTTTTGATGCAACCTTTTCTCCATGCCCAACACTTCCGGCAGAGAGGCCGACAACGCTCCTTCCACCGCCACTTACGACACCATACCTCTAACACAAGTGGCAAACCCCACACCAACAGTCATTGCTCAAGCGTCCTCTCGTTGCTTATAGTCTGTCTTCTCGCCGTCCTCCGAGGGGAGCACCGCTTTGATACAAATCAAGGGAGGATCCAAGCGAATGATTCGTTGAAGACGAATGGAGGCCAAACACCAAGACCTTTACTAAGGTCCCGAGCATTCAAGTTCAAGAAGGTTTTCATGGATTCCATATTGTCCTTTTATTGTGTTCATCAATGGCATCCAAGGCCACCAAGGAAGAGGATGAAGTCATGCAAGTTTGGAAAGTTAAGAAGTTCGTCAAATTAAAAACAGTGCTCAGTAAAATGGTCATAACTTGGGTCAGAAAATTGATCTCAAGTCTGTTCAAATTGTGTTGGATAGATAATTAAAATATCTACAACTTTGTAGTTTACGACAAATGCAGAATCCAACAGAAAAGAGTCGAAAATTGCGATTTATTGAGAGTTGTTCAAGTCTTATGGGAATCTTATCTTTAGTTTTAATTCTATCTTCAATTAGATATTATATCTATGAATAATTTCGGCCATAGGAGTTTGTTAGATGGATGAATTGTCTTGCTTTATTATTATTGTTATCTTTTAAGTTGTTAGGAGTTTGTTAGGAGTTTCCTTATTTAAACGGCAAATCTTTATGCACAGTTTTTTTTCCGGGCGCACAAGGAAACCTGCGCTTCATGAAGCGGGGCGCAAGTGATAGTGAAATGGATACCCGATGGATAAAGTGGGATCCAGTAGGGTTCAAGACGCTTCACGAAGCGTAACACATCATGAAGCACAACGCTTTACGAAGCGTCAAAATTCGCAATTAGAAGCACAACGCTTCTCCTTCCTCCGTCTTTTCTGTAAACAAGCGTAGTTCTCCGGTAGAGGCGCCGACAAGCTGACGAAATTATCGAACCGTATAAATGGAAGGGGGTGAATTGAATTCTGGTGGTATTGGTGATGCTTCTCCTGTAGAGCCGACAAAATTAAGCGAGTCTTCTCCGGTGGCACAGCAGGTAGAAGATGGCGGTGGCGGTACCCCATTGACGGTGGTGCATTCAAGTAAGTAATTTCGCTCATTTGATTGCAATTCATGTATAGCAGGTAGAAGATGGCAATGGCTTTGGCAAATATTGCTCATTTGATTGGTAGCCATCCCGTTGCCTGCTATCAAAGTGTTGAAGTATGGTGTGTTTTTGTTTTCCCCTCCTATTATGCAATATTTTCCAATGAATTGGTATGCCAATGAATTTGTATCAATGAGCTTGAAGAATGTCTCAAGAGGGAAATCCATCAAAGCTAGCCAGATGAATCCCACTGCCTTCTGTCCTGGGGTTTGCTTTCTGATCAATTGAAGTTGTTTTTGATAAATACTCAATTGACGTATGTATGTCAAATGTAAGCACAGGAAAGACTTGCATATATGGATTCCCTTGCATTGAACTCCTAAAAGACTTTAGTTAGACTAGATTAGTCAATTTAGGAACTGAAGTACATATATCATGCCTAGGTGGGAACCCTATCATTCTTATTGGCATTTGAATTGATTTGGACACTAGACTACTGATGTGAATTGGCAAGTGCTGCATCTTTTATCTGTGATTTTTCTCTATTGCTTTTGTATGCAAGATATTTGCTTATGAACAAGGCTGAGTTGTGATCTATTCGCCAACAGAATTTGATTATACATGCTGAAAGGTTAAGACTGGAGGTAATTAGTAAACCTACAGATGTACCTTAGTTTCTCTCAGTTTGAATCTATCACAAACTTGAAGGCCACATATTAGAAATGCTATTTTGGTTTCTGGTGGGTGAGGCGAAGCTGACAACTCCCATTTATTTTGATCATATTTACAGACTCCCCAGTGAACCACTACTTCCTCAAGTATATCAGTTTCAATACACAAGATTCTTAGCAATCTCGTTACATTTTCTCACGGAAACATGAACTGAATTCTCCAAAGAAACTTTTTTTTTATCATGTTTTGCTCCTTATGAACTCATTGAAGTGACTTGCGGCTTTCTCCAGACTGCTCAGCCTCTTTTGCATTTAGAAGCCTGGCAGCATCTAAGATATTAAAGCAATTCCATAAAAAAAATGTCATGTATTGGTCCATAATTCATGAGATGATAATCTTAGCTTGATAACATGTCCATATTAGTGTAATGGAATCTTTTGAGTTTTTGACAGTATTATACTCATCTATTCAGTTTGATTTGGATCCTGAGTTTATTCAATCCAACAAATTGACTGAGAAAGTGACATTTATATCTATGGAGTAGTGCTTTTGATTATGAATTATTTGGGGTATTTGGATTATGAAATATAAGGAATTGTATGGATTAATAAACTATATTATAATTTGTTTGTAGGTGAAGATGGTGGTGGTGTACGTTGCGCCTCCGGTGGTAACGAGGGAGATGTTGTAGGTCACGACGGTGGTGGTGGAGATGTGGATGGTCGTGTAGCACCGGTGGGTCCCGATATCCCATCGGCTAGTGTCGTGGTTGGTGATTCGAGCGGGAAAGATACTCAAATTGACACAGGAAAGGACTTCGGAATAGATTATTGGGGCAAGACAGGTCTATCGGTACGTAATTTCATACCGTGCACCTGATATTTAAAATTTATGTACCTATATACAAATTTTATATATAGTATTTAGTTTTAGTTAACGAATGTTAACATGTGATATACATATTTATTTTCGAATATGGAGTTAGTTTAGTATGACAAGTTAAATTGGAGACATCTTTGAAAACCATGTTTTGATTATAGAACAAATGCATTATGTACATTTTAATATGGAATTGGAAATTGACGCATGATATAAATGACAATTGAAAGTTGAAAATGTAAAGTTCATGTATGAGTAAGAAAAAATCAATACTTGCATTTGAATATGAAATTGCAAGTATAAAAATTCGAAATGAAAAAGGTAGTAAGGAATATAATGAAAGAAACAAGTTCAACAGGCGTTTCAGGAGAAATGCGCGTCTTTTTCTACTCCCGTCTTGATGCCGCCTCCTCAACTGAAAAAGAACACAAGACATGCGAGGTCACGGGGCATATTAGCGGAGCAACGTGCTCAGGTCGAGCCTCGGCCGAAGAAGGCTAGGACGGGGCCCATAGTAGATACATTGATTTTAGAGCTGCAGCGCGAGGAGACAAAGCAGCATATTGGGGATATGCAGACATGTCAGGATATAGGGCCATCCGCCCCTATGGATGTTGATATGACGCTGCAGACAGATCAGATTCCGGTGAGCGATGTTGTTGACCCTTCAGATCAGCAGACGCTTACCCCTCTGCGTGTTTCACAATCTCCATTGGGCACGATTGAGGATATTACGAGGGATGTTGATACGACCCCTCGGGTTGAGATGGTTGCTCAAACCGATGACGCTATCCCTGAGAGCGACCCTGCATTGACAGAGCCGACTGTTTTAGATACTGATATGCATGATGATGAGGAGATACTGAGGGGCATTGATTTTACTATGCCATCTCCTCGCGCTACCGATAATCCAACTCCTCCTCGCGCTACCGGTAGTTGTCCGACACCGCCTCCGCCATCTGATCTGAGGACGGACCCCATTCTTGTGGTTCAGCATGTACCGCCCCTAGTAGAGGAGGTTTCGGCCGCTCCTGCTCCGGCTGACGAGATGTGGCAGCCTAGAGGGCCGCGGGTACCACACCTCCTTCGGTCGTACCCGACTCATGTAGCAGAGTCGATATGGAGGTGGACACTTGCGTCGTTGGAGGGCCGTGAGGGCGTCGTTATAGAGGATAGATTGGTAAGTGTCTTTATACCGGTTTATTTTAGCTTAATATTTCATATGATTGAATAGCGTTAATGAGAATTTGAATTTTTTGTTTCAGTGGCGCAATATCATTAGGGCTCACTCACGACCGGTAGAGTGGACGGCTATTCAGCCGCATATGATTGAGGAGTCGGGTACGTGGTGGAGTATTGTACAGCAGACCGGTATGGGACGGCTAGCGACCTTGACATACGGAGGATCGGATCACGCGATCGTTACAGCTTTTGTGGAGCGTTGGCATCTTGAGACCAACAGCTTCCACTTCCCATGGGGCGAGGTCACGATACCCTCCACGATGCCCATCGGATATTGGGGATACCGATTGATGGAGATGTTGTGGTGAGACAGATTGAGAGGGCCGGGGATTTCCAGAGTCGTGTGATGGAGATATTAGGGCTCACTCCTCAGCAGTACCGCAAATATAAGACCTCCATTCCGAGTAAGGATTTACAGGCTATCATACTTCAGATGATTGCGGATAGGCGGGACCCACAACACATAGCGTCTGCGTACTTGCTGTGGTTGCTTAGCCTGACTTTGTTCTGTGACAACAGCACCAACAAGGCGAGGACTATATATTTATATTGTTTGATTGATCATGGTGTTACTAGCAGATTCGCATGGGGTGATGTGGCATTGGCGTGCTTATACCGCCATTTGGGCATTGCATCTCTCCAGGGGTCAGGGGGATTGGGAGGATGCATGCTCATTCTAAAGGTATAATAGTATTGTGATTTTTTTTGGTTGATGAACAATTTTTGTTATTTCGGTACTCATTTTAATTTAATTTTTTAGGCTTGGATATGGGAGTACTTTAGACATTTTCGTGGGCATTCAATGTTGAATTTGAACTCTCTGATGGATGACCGAGCGGGTGCCCGAGATAGGAATGACCACCGGTCAGGGCCGAAGAAGCCGGAGCGCTTGGAGGATATTCGGAGGGTTATGGAGAAGATTCTTGCTGATGAGGTAAAAGTGTTAATAGTTTGACATATTGATTCCTATTGAGTTGTAATGCAAATTATTTTTCCCTTGGACATGCAGGTTTGTTGGACGCCTTGGAACCGAGACCTGGATTTTGAGACGGAATATCGGATTTCTAGTTATCGAGGAGTTCTGCATTGCTTCGATATTTATGAGCCATACCAGCCCGAGAGATGTCTGCGGTAGTACTATCGTGTGCAAACGACTCCCCCAGATCCGATTGAGCCGCGTGTAGTCTCGCGTACAAGGGAGATAAACACCTACAGTCTTGTGTTTCGGAACCAAAACTTGTATTGGAATAAGCGGTATGACCACCTGATTGACCTCGGGCAGCATGCCGTGGCTCGGTATCCTTGGCAGGCGGACCCTGCGTATCTTGACTGGTTCGACGTGGTAACACATCCATATCTAGATCCTAGATCAGCCCGTCAGAACCGTCCTCGGGACCCCGCTGCCCATCCTGCAGTTATGGTGGACGTTACTGTGGTATGTTAATTTGTAATACAATGTTTTGTATGCAATTATATTCGTTTGTACTGTGTTGTATTTAATGAGTTAAATAAATTGTGCAGCGGGTGCAACAAGCAGTTGGATACACACTAGAGGCTTTACAGGGAATGCCCACGGATCATGCCGCTAGGTCGTACCTGCAGGAGATTTTGAGCATTTTAGCGGTTGGTGTTCCGCCCCAACCTCCACCCGTGAGTAGGCCGTTCAGGGATTCTCAGTACTGTCCTAGAGAAGGCAGCGGACTTCGTCGTGCTGGGGAGGGTAGTAGTACAGGGGGTGTTGGGGTTCAACATAGTAGGACAGGGGGTGCTGTTGATGGTACCGCGTCTATGGATGGTGATGGAGGTGAGGGAACCGAGGCTAGGGATGATGTTGGAGGTGAGGACACCGGGCCTAGAGATGGTGCTGGAGGTGATGGCACCGGGGACGGGGAGTCGTAGTTTATTAGGATTCCTTGACATTATTTGGGCATGAATTTTTGTCTAGAACTAGTTGGGCTCCAACTTGCAGTTTTTTCAGGGAGATTAACTTTTGCTTAGTATTATCAGTGTGTGTACCTAATTCAGTAGTCATGCCATGTACATGAATTGTTCAAATCTCATGTTTTGTGTAGAGAAACCTGATGTGAGCTGGAGAAAACTGAAACTTATATCAAAGTTTCTCTCTTTTTGTTTTCTTTTTTCCTTTGAATCTTGTTCTGAAGCACTGTTGGTATGAAATTGCTGCTGAAAATTCTGAAACTTATATCTGGCTTGTTCTAAAACTTATATCAGGCTTCTAATAAGTGTACTTGGGGAATAATTGCTGCTGAAAATTCTTACAAATGTCTTGAGCAGGAGGAAAGGGATAAAACAGCTCAAATATCTAACTTGGCTAGTATGGATATTGATGGAGCAGGAGTTCAGCATCCACTGGAAGTAGATGCTGAAAAAGAGAGCATAAGGAAGGGTATGTGCAACTTTCACTGTTTTATGAATTATGAGTTCATTTCAGTATGGTCATATTGTCTTGTACCAAATACATTGAAAACCCTACCAAATAGCAGGTGATTGTTAGATTAAGTTTGTATTTACAGTCATCAATTTTGGTCACCTTTTTTATTCTTCATTCTTTCAAGCAATCTGAAGCAGTGCAAGTGGCAATTAGTCAATATTCTGTTGGCACAGACGAAATTTGCATATGTTCAACTTAGTTTTGAACCAGTTCAAACTTCTGAATTTCTGGCACCAATGATGAGTGTTAGTGCCCAAGAGTCAAATGTATAGTACATTACTACTAGGAAGTCTCCATGTGGTGAAGGTATGGAACTCTTAACACCTTTCATTATTCAGTTGTTGTATAATTAAATCATTCAGCTGTTCATCCAGGTAGCAGTGGAGGTGTTGTTGTTGATTCAACAGGTTAGCAAATTAATTGAATTACATTGTCCAGGTTTCTTGACTTAATGATAGATTGAAAACACAAGGCGGATGTTCCTGAAGAATTGGTGCCAACTGCCAAGTCTTTTGTTATCAACAAGACTTTATGATCTTGTGCTTGTTAATGATTCTAGTATCTATCTTCATCTTCTTAAAGCATCTGTTTTATAAGTTTTAGACTTTTAGCTACTCAGATTGTTAGCATGAAGTTCACGGAATTGTGTCCTTTGTGATTTGCTCAATTATGCTATCCTAAATCATATTTTGTTTAACAGCTGCAAGGACTTGTTTAAAGGTAAAAAAAATCCAACCTTTTTTGTCGATGATGATGTTGCATGTGATATGTTAGGATTTGTCCATTTTCCCTTATTAGCATGGACACTTCTACTGGTCACTGTCTCTCTTTCTGTTAGGATTTGTCCATTTTGTTAGAATATTTTCTGTCTTTGTGTAGAAGTGGCACAATTGATGGAAATAGCTGCAGAAGAGGCGAATATAAGCAGTCTGAAGCAAAGGGTAGATGATCTTGGAGTGCTGCTTGATCAACAATGTGAAGAAAATTATTCCATCATGCGAGATAGAGGCATTCATCTACCTGAACCTGCACCTCGAGCGTATAGCTTCAGAAATTCTCTTAATCTTGGCTTTGATTTTAATTCAGCAAAATTCTGAAGTTTCCTTATGTTGTTGCTGCTTGCTGTTTTCCTCGGTTGCAGGAGAAATAAACAAAAAGGCAATGAAGTGTTTATGTTTTGGTGAATAAGCTTTTGTTTGTGTGAAAGAAAATTGAACCAGTTCAAACTTCTGAATATCTGGCACCAAAAATTTGACATGATTTTGTTGGAGGAGACATCTCAGTAAAAATGTAAAAGGAAACTTATCATTGATGCTTAGTTTTATAGTTGGCAGAAAAACAAACCTGTTGTGAAGTAGTTGGACTGGTAAGAAGAATTTTCTGTTGGATCTCAAGCTTTTTGGTCATGATTTCTGTACATAAAAACAAACCTGTTGTGGAAATTGATCAAACTGAATTACTTTGAAATGTAACACATGAAAGTTGATCAAGTTGTGGCATCATTTGCTCTTCTTTTCTGTTATGAGATGACACAATCCTCTCTGGCTTCTGATTCTGAATGCAACTGCTTGGGGAATAAACACAGCATGCATGATGATCTGGTTTAGTTTGTATCTGGTGGAAAAGTAGCAGGGGTTTGTATTGACTATGCTGTGGTGGTGGAAGAGGCTGAAATCAAGAATCTTGCTGAGATGCCAGAAGCTCACGAACTATCATAAGAGTCCGAGGAATGCTCATCAGTCGAACATTAACTTGACTTTCTAATGCTGCAAACTGGTGCAGATAAAAGAGGAGCTAATTTCAACAATTAGAGATACAAAGGAAGGGCTTGTTCATCTCAAACGCGCAAGGTTGCTTTAGGAAGAGCTAATTTGGCATTTGATGCTTCAAGATCTGCTTTTGAGGAGACTGGTGTGGAGCCTCTCAATACAATGTATATCTTGGCCATCATTATCACTGCTATCATTATTATTTCATTCTTTACTAGGATAGCCTATGCCAAACTAATTTTAACGCAAGTTGATCAATGCAAATGTATCCAGCTTTGAGTGAAGCTGTGCATGTAGTGAGTACCTTGATGTTCAACTTTTTTCTAGGATAAACGCTCAACATTAAGCATGCATCTCATTTCATTTGGGCCTTCCTTTCTATGGTCTTTCCACTCTGATATAGTGGCAGTCTTACTTTTGAATTGGTTGCATTTTTTTACATAGAAACTATAGAATTAGTCTTGTGTAGTCTTGCATTTGCAAAATTGCTGGGTTTACAGACTTCCAGAGGCTCAATCCACAAATGTCACTTGATTTAGGCGTTGTAAAGCTGATGTGGTCATTTGCCTCCATGAAAACTGAAGCAAATGGTTTTCTTTTGTTAACAAGTATACATATTGAAATAAACCCCTGGCAGAGACGGATATGGACAAGATTGACAAGCCCAAATCTGTTGAAAGCTCAGATCTTCAATCTGAAAGTAAGCCTTCAGATATTCAAGAAACACAGACAGCTCTCAAGATATGTTTTACTCTACCGGCATCAAGTTATGCAAACATGGCCATAAGGGAGATTCCTCCACGCGCAGGTTGCATTTCACAAGGCATTGAACATCTAGGTGTTTAGCATGGGAAATGAAACCACAAGGATGAGTAGAAAAAATTGAACCTAAGTTTATACCTTTCAAATTGGTGTCTTGTTTTTATAATAACGTTCCTGATAAGGATTTTGTTTTGGGGTTGAAAGCTATGAATTTGAATGCTTATTGTTGTGTATTGTTGCTCTTTTCTTTAGATCAATTGTTTGCCAGAGAGAATGATTTAACACATGTTATCATTTGCATAAGAATTGCAACTTCAAGCTAGTATAATTACGAGTAAAAACAACTGAATTGCAACCAAACATACCAAACATACTAGTCTGATAACGGAAAATATTAAGAAAAACCAGGTCTGCTAAAATAACATCAACACTAGCCTAAAAGAGCATAAACACCCTAAAACTAAAAACATAAAATGATCTATTCAATTATAATTGGATTCGTCTCGCTACCACCGTCATCATCGTTCTCCACAGGCTCCCTCCTCACTAAGCGGAAATTAGGTTGAATCGGATTACCGTTCATCTCCTCATCAAAAATTCATTCTAACGTCCGGAAATAACCTAAGCGCCCAAGATGTCGGCCAACCTTCTTGATCCCAATTTCTTTTCTTTGCATGAGTTCGCGCATAAATAGGGGAATCTCTTGCAAATCACTCGAATGCTCCCTTGAAACCATGGCTCCGGTGTTCTTGAACGCCTTGAGTGTGTTGATAATGAATGAAGAGTTAATTATGAAGTTGCTTTGAACTGGTTGAACGTATAAATAGAAGGTGAGTTCAACATCTGGCGCCATATTTTCCCACCATATAATGTTTTCCAAAATAAATCGTGCAGATTGTGTCGAATCTCACAACTTCCATATCTTGAATAATCCGATATGGCTGGAGATATGGCAGCATTGGTGGTTTATTCTCTTCTGGATTTACGCGCTTCATGAAGCGCAACTTCACGCTTCATAAAGCGTTACGTCGCATGGAGCGTCCCATTTTTATTGGCCCAGATTGGCCCCACACGGGTTTCTTGTTTGCATATATCAGCGCATCATGAAGCGCAATGCTTCATGACGCATAGCGCTTCATGACGCGACAAAATGGGGGTTAGTGGTTTATTAGGGTTTAGGGTTTTATCTCTACATGCAAATTAGTGTTAAGGGATAGTGTTTTATTTCCATTTTGATCTTATTTAAATGGTAGGGTTAGTGTGAACTTTTGATCGTTAACTTCAAATTATGATTGCGATTATTAGTTTGGGTTAACGAATGTTACATTTAATGCATATGTTTTAGGGTTCACTTCAATATAGGATTTTGTTTTAGTTAAATGGTAGGATTAAGGTCAAGATTTAGGATTGTAGTTATTTTGGTTGTATACACCATATGGGTTTAGGGATATGTTGTATATATGTCAGGATTAATATGTTAAATGGATGATTCTAGTGATGTAGGGTCTTTTTTAATGGGTTAAGGGTTTAGTGTTTAGGGTTTAGGGTTGATGATAAACATAAATCATGATAAAAACATTCCACTTCACTGAATACACTTAACAATTAACCCTAAACCATGTTAATACCAATCATCTAAACTCATTAACATAAACCCTAAACCCTAAACACTAAACCCCAAACCCTAAACCATAAACTCTAAATACTAAACCATAAACCCTAAACCCTAAACAATAACCTTACCATAAATTATGAAGTACTTGAAAGGATGTCAGGTTATTGTTTAGATGTTTAGCGATTATTAGTTATGTATGAAGTATCATATCACTAACCCTAAACCCAAAACCCTAAACTCATTAACATAAATCCTAAACCCTAAACCCTAAACCCTAAACAATAACCTTACCATAAATTATGAAGTACTTGAAAGGATGTCGGGTTATTGTTTAGAAGTTTAGAGATTATTAGTTATGTATGAAGTATCATATCACTAACCCTAAACCTAAAACCCTAAACCCTCTCCCTAACCCTAATAAAGTACTTGTAAGGATGACGGTTTAGTGTTTAGAAGGTTTTTAAACCCCTAAACCCAACCATAAACCTTCACGCTACCCTAAACCTAAACCCTACCCTTACTATACCCTAACCCTACCCTAACAATACCATAACCCTACCCTACCGTAAACCCTAACCATTAAACGTAACCTTACCATAAATTATGGTACTAACCCATATAACTTGAAATTTCAAGAACCGGAACCTTTTTTATTTTTCCAGTTTAATTTGAGGCCGGTTCGATTATATAAAAGGTTTAATATGAATACTAAGGGTTCAATATTCAAATATACATAAAATCATATATTATATATCCAAAAAATTATTTCAATTACAATATGTTAAGAACCGGTTATAATTTTATTTTTCGAACCCTAAATATAGGTGAACCGGTAAGTTTATTATAATTCCGGACCAAACCGACTCGAAAATGCATTAGTTCAAATTAAAATTCCTTTCTATATATATCGATAGCCAATGCGACACACTTGGTCTAGGTACACGCGTTTGAGGAATTAGTCTACGGTTCAAAACGGGGGACGAGCGAAAGCCACCCTTTTTTCTCATGGATTTTTGCGCATCATGATGCTTGCATTTGCGCTTCATAAAGCGTCAATTTGCGCTTCATAAAATGCCATAATCACCAGAAAATACTTTCAAAGTTGCTACCAAAACAAAAATACTTTCAATGTCAATCAATGGCCTTCGAAGCTATAGCAATTCACAAAACCTTATTGAAACTTGTTTAAATTTAGTTCCATGTAAAAACAAGTGTCTACAATGCATATCATAATCAAAAGATTCATAACAATATGCATCCAACATTCATAACTCTAACATCCTACATTTGGGCTTAAACCATTAGAAACACGAAGTTTGCGTCATGTTTCCATCCGTTGTGTAAACGGATGGTCCCACCCCTTCACACTAGGGTCATGATTCCTTGTCCAATCTATCGGAGGAGGAGGAAGCGGCGCGTCATCCTTCAACCACACCTACAAAAACAATATCTAACCATAAATAACAACAATTACAATTCAAGTAAACATAATTAAGTCATCATTAATTATACTTACTGGTATAAAGTGGTTTCTTTGTCCCACAAGAGCTATGGCATAAATCCTTGTCGGAGGGCGTCGATTGTCCCCTACACCCATCATAGGTAAGCATGTGTGTGATCCATTCCAAGACAACATCACAAGAGCAACCTGATGTAATGTGGCAAATATCAAACCACCAATGGGCATCTCGAGCCAATATGGTCGCATGCACGGGCTCTCCACATACGAAATACTCTACAAAAGCTCATCAATAGGTGGCATGTTCCCTACACGCTCATATATGACTCTGTTCCGCCTCAATTCAGCAGATAGATCCTTTCGAACTCTATGGTATTGTCCCTCTCCATATCTCAATACCTCTGCAAAGGATCTATAACCACAATGACCATCCGTCGTTACATCCCTAGCTCTCGCAATGTAAGGAAACATGAAAGGGTTAATATTTTCAACACCAAAGTTCACCCCCAACCACACCACTTCTTTACTTTGAACTTGTGGATTCATATCTACCATAATTTTCTTTATGGCCTTGTAGGTTGAGCCCTTTGGCCTCCCACGCTTCTTTGCCGTCGAGGGGGTTCTTTATTGCTCTCCTTTTCCTTCTCTTCTCTCTCCTTCAAATCATTGTCTTTCTTCTCCTGCTCATACTCACTCATCCTATGCTCAAGCAAAGTACTACTCCTCTTGGTTGAGCCCTTTGTAGAACCCTTTGGCCTCCCCTTTCGCCATGAAACAAGCAATGAATGTATCAGCTCAAGCAATGAAGAATCTTGGGGTATGACCATGTCTACAAATGACTCAGATATACCGTGCACCTGATCCTCTGCCAATTCTCCTCTCTTATACATATCAATCATCAATTTCATTCTAACTTGGTCAATTGAGAGGGATACATTGTCTTTTATGGGCATGCGTTGTGGATCGATGCCGTCCCATACCACTTGATGCCAAAACGAGTGTATCTCACTTGGCATTATGGGCTGCTTGTTGACGATGGCATGAGCAATCCTATGAGGACAAGGAAGACCCATGCGCTCTCTCCACCAATAATCATCACACTCAGTCTCCATCTTTCCCTCACTCATCTTTTTGTGTAGGCTGTAGAACATATTCAACAACTTCTTAATGCGGTGTGGTGATACTCTATAAAATAGACGAACAAATATTGCCCTCACTTCCTTAGGGACCCCCTCCAACTCTTTTGGTAGCTTCGTACGTGCCATCTCAAGATCTCCCCGCAAACCACCAACTTGGGACACAATCTGATGGTGAATCCTTCCAATCACCGTGTCAAAGCCTCCTCGAGAATTGTCAAGTGTCTTTTTAAGCACATGGTGCATGCCCTCCACCCTGAAATAAACATAATTTCACTTATTTTTCTTAATATAAATTAATAAATCAAGGTACATATATAGGCCTAAACTTACCGATTCGTTGTTCTCGTCTGAAAGTGAAGACAATGCTCCGTCCATGCTCTTACTATCGACTGCTTGTAAGGCCCAAGCCATGACTTCTCAACATATGGCATGAGCCCTGGCCAACGCTCTTTCACTTTGAGAAACCTCTCCTCATATTTGGCCTCAGTTGATGACATAAATATGCCCCAACATCTATGGGCAAATCTTTCTGCAACCTTGAGGTCTTTTAGAATACCAAGAGCATACGCTTTAATGTTCGCCTTCACGTGCACCCAACACAGAAGATGTTTTACTTCGTCCCCAAATACAGTGTCCTTTGCATTCATGATCGCCTTCTCTCGATCTATAACAATCGCATTTGGCATTGTCCCCAATTCTGCAAACAAACGCTTCAAATGTTTCAACACCCATGTATAACTCTCGGTGTCTTCCTTCGATAAATGCAAAACCGATGTTGAATGATTTGTTAGTGCACATGAATCCAACCATCTCTAGTAATGCCATGTCGTACCTGTCCATGTATGACATGTTAATACAATTGTGAAAACAAAACAAAAAGGATTAAATAACATATTCAAAGTTTAGAAAAGTGTACCTATTTGTCTTATATGTGCTGTCCATAATGACAACATATGGAAACAATCTCAGTAGATGCAACGAGATCGGGTGGACGAAGAACAAGATCTCAATATGATTTGAATTATCCATCCTCTTCGGAAAGAAACGATATTCGTTTCGTTGCAAGAAATGTAGCGCATATTGGGTTACCGTCATATTTCCACGGTCCTCGATTAGAAACTTTTCCCTCAAATTTGAAACTGGTTTCGTCGATGTCACATTACCAGGATATAGCGTCCTCAATTCCTCGACTATTCTTCTTGGAGGCACATATATGTAGCTCAAATTCCTAACCGACTCCTTCTAAGCTTTTGTCATTCGTCCCATAAATGAATAACCAAGTAAACTACTTGGGAGGTCATGGTTGTGAAATCCGCACCCAACAGTTAATGCCCATTTTCCTGTTGACTTGCTTCGAACCCCAACCAACTCAAACTTACAGTTGCACTTGCTCTGAAGTGTCCGTACACTTGGTGGTCTAACAATTGGGAGTACTTCACCCTTCTTTCCAGATCTATATTTGCCGTGCCTATGACATGCAAGCTTGACCATTGTTTGGTTTGATGTTTTTATTGTCAACATCATCATTCTTTCACGACCGACCTGCCTAGCCCAATTTAGCATGTCTTCTCTATTATCCCAAACAGTATCATTCTCAATATCAATAGAAAAATCCTTCCTAGGTACCTACGTATATAATATCACAGCTTATCTCAATACACCAAACATGTATACTATGCAATGATAATAACACATTATAAATTTCAATAATTTTTTTTAACACAACAATCAAAATCATGTATAATTTTGAAAAATTGTTAATACTTCAACTAAATCGTAATTTACCTCTGATTCGACCATCTCGTTTTCAGACTCAACTTCCCCTTCTTCTTCAAAAGACATTGATGACCCTGACTCTTCTTCCAAGGAGCGCGACTCATCTTCTACTTCATACGATGAATCCGAAAATTCCGTTTCGGATGACATTGTTCAATATCGATTTTTACTCACCAAAATTATGTTTGTTGGAGAGAATAAATTTCGCTGCACGTGATTGATGATCGTCGAATTAGGTTTTTTCGTGTGCGGCTGTATAAAATATCGTGCTGCTGAAACCGTCGCAATTCTTACGCATCATGAAGCGTAGCGCTTCATGATGCTTGCCAAGGTTGGGTATCCGAGGATTTCGATCCTCGCTGACGCGCTTCAAGAAGCGCAGCTTTCCTTGTGCGCCAGGATAAAAATTCCTGTGCACAAGGCATCGGCCTATTTAAATAAGTCAGATAAATCTTTATTTGATTTATTTAATATAAGGGAATCTAGATAGATATTTCTACTTTATTTTATAGTATCTTGGGAAGCAAGAAAAAGGTAAAAAATACCCTTCTAGGGCCGGCTGCCTTTGGCTTGTTCTCCAAGGATGCTCTACCTTGTACTCCTTTAAATACTTTGCATTTTTCATTAGTAAAAATCAGCTTGAAGTAAGATTAAACCGCTTTGGTTTAGTCTTGCTTTTGGGCCCCAAAAACAACTTGTGTTCGTGCTTTTGCATTCCATTGATCGTTCATTCAAGCTCTTCAAACACAATTCAGATTTCGAGAGTTTAGTATAATCAAATTGGTTTGTCTAGTTAGATTATTAAAGATCTTAACTAGTTAATCAATTGAGATAGCGTTAGAGCCTCTCAATTGACAATTCAGTTTGTGAAGTACTATCCATTCGAATTCAGTCGTTCTTCATTGAAGTTAGTGAGAGTCGAATTGCTTGCCCCACAAGTAATTGAGTTCGAGCAATTCAAGTTGGAAAGAGAATTACTTGTCAAGATCGGGCCAAAACAAGACCGAATTCTCATCATCGAGCAATCGAGGAGATAATTCCTTATCACGCTTACAGTCCGTCTTCTCGCCGTCCTCCGAGGGGAGCGTCAATGTCGCCATCCTGCTGAGCCCCTAGAATCTCCGACCTCGAATTCAGACCATGAGGGGAGCGTCCTTGTGACTTCTCCATGGCGGTACAATAACCAATTATAGAGCTTTTTGCACAAATAGAAATCAAGTATGAAAATCCAAGAAATTTGTAATCAACCCATGGGGCAAATATGAATTTCACTCAGATCTACAGATATCTATAAGCAATTTCAAGATTTAAGGTCACATGAGTACAAATTTTGAATATGAAATTTTGGTTCAAGAACCCTAATTTTTTTATCTAAAAATCACTCTAAAAATAAACTAACATACTTAAACAACCAAATAAGACAAGAGAATGCTAGAATAATACAATATCACGAGACAAGCTTTTGATCGAAGCAAAAAAAATCAATTTTCCATGAAAGCACGAACAAGGGAGGAAGTCATTTCGAACAAAGGAGGAAGAACACAAGTTAATGCTTTAAATTTCACCTTTCAAAAATATTTCTTTTTTACTTTTGTTAAAATAATTAAAAATATATTATGTTTATGGATGTGGCATCTACATGGCGTCCACGTGGCATAAGTTTTTTACAAATCAGCGCGCGTACAAAGCACATGACAAAGTCTTAGCATTGAGGTATTCAATAGAACACAAATATCAAGTTTAAGTGTCTAATAGGTCCAAATCAAAGGTGGGGTGTCTATCTGACAAATTGACACAAGTACATGGAGCTATATATGTTTTAAGCCTATATTAAAAATGTTTTAAGCCTATATCTGACAAATTGACACATGTACAGGGAGCTGTATATGTTTTTACACTTAAGAATTTAATCTCTCCGTATAAGTCTACTTGTCTTTTTAGTGTTGGACACATATATTAGAAAAATTTGAATTAGACAAAAATACCCTTAATTAAATGTTTACTTTATGCATTGAAAATAAAAATGGAGCAAATTTAGCTCACTTTTTAGTTAAATGTAAGGGTTAAAGTGGGAAAAGTGTGTCCAAAATATGATAAAGGACAATTTCTTTTGAACAAGATTTTAAGTCTAAAAAGACAAGTAGACTTATACGAAGGGAGTAAGATTTAAACTTGTCAAATTTATTTATATATAAAATAAATTTTTATTTTTTTTTGCAAGTCTAATTCATTTATAGAGAAATTAAATTAAATGTAATTCTTCACTTAATATTAACTCGAAAAAATTAGTGTAATATCTCTTTATTAAAAAGAGCAGATATTACAATTTATGTTGATGATATTCTTTTTAATAAGAATGATTTATCAACTATGAATGTTTTCAAAGCTTTTCTTGACATTTTAAAATTAAGAACTTGGTTTGACTTTTGTTGAACTATCCATGGTAATTATTAATTACTCTGATATATAAAATATTTTTAAATTTAATCAACATTTTCTTTAACGACTTTTTTTTTGATGAAAACGAAATTCTTATTAAGCATCGACATCTTCTGCTAAAACATCATACAAATCAACATGCAATCTAAAGAAATCAACTGAAAAAAATAAAGGAAAGCTTCTCCATTGACTAAGCCAGTGGGTGACACCATTTGCACTCCTCCTAATGTAGTTCCAATCAGACCTATGCAGAGCATACTGGATTCAATGATTACCGCCAGTAGACTTCCTAGAGCATTTCTCGGTAACTCGCCAACCTTTAACAGATTGATCACGGATCTACTGTCAGATTCCACCACGACACGGTTCAGCCCAAGATCCTTTGCAGTCTCTATGCCCAAACGAACTACTTCAGCTATTGCGACATCCAGCCCAGCTTGAATCTCTTTTGAACCAACGAAAACCAAATCGTCAGATGATCTTCTTCCTATAATACCAATCCTAGCATCACCATCCTTGATTGAGGCATCACAACAAATAGAGATCAAGTTTTCCTCTGGCTTCTTCCACCATTCATTCTCCATCGTTATGTAATTAGTTCTGCTTTCCAACACTTGAATTGTTTTCAAAAAATCGTCCCAACATTTGACAACTTTCAGTGACGTCTCCATAGGGTCAGCTCTTGTGCTTTCAAACACCATCACATTCCTTGATCGCCACACAAACCAAAGAGTAAAAGCCCAAAGGCCACGCCACTCCTGAGGAACACTAAACTGAATATCATTTGCCCAGTCCATAAACGAATCATACCTTATCTCAAGCAAACTAAGTTGTGGCATCGAATTCCAAACCAGCCTAGCCTCCACACACTCCATCAAAACATGTAAAACAGTCTCCTCTCTCCCACAAATATCACACCAGTTTTCACCCACTCCTTTTGCCACTAAATACTTCCTACAAGGAATGATTTCTTTTGAAGCTCTACATAAAAATTCCCTGACTCTAGGTATAGTTGGAAGTGACCATACCCAAAGCCAATAATTCTTAGTTTGGCTGCTCTCTGACTGTTCCCCTCTACCCAACAACTTCATCTTCTTGGACTCCAACATCTTATAAGCAGAACGCACAGAGAACTCGCCATTTTTATAAAAAAAAACACATGAGTTGATCCTCCACACCTTCATCAACTAGGTGAATTTGACATACGATTTGAGCATCACAGACACAAAAATCTCATTCACAACCTCAGCCTTCCATCCCCTCCTATCCCAATTGATAAGATCAGCAACAACCATGTTGTCATCAGCTCCTTTGAAGTTGCCAATTGGCTTGAAAGACACCTGCCTAGGGATCCACTTATCATGCCAAACACTAAGATTCTTTCCATTTCCAACCTGCGAACACAAACCCTCCTCAACAACACTCGCTGATAAAATACTTCTCCAGCAATAGCTCGGATTGTACCCCAAAGACGACTTTAAGAAAGAACTTCTCGGAAAGTATTTTGCCTTGTATAACTGTGCAAGGAGGGTGTCCGATTCTTGAATCAGTCTCCAAGCTTGTTTAGCTAGAAGAGCACGATTGAAATCTTCCAAATTCCTGAAATCTAAACCGCCCTTCTCTTTTGGTAGACACATACGATCCCAGCTCATCTAATGAATACTCCTTTTACCATTCTTATCTCCCCAAAGAAAACCTCCCATCAGTTGTTGAATCTCATTACAAAGGCATTTAGGGAGCAAGAAACATGACATAGTGTAAGTTGGAATAGCCTGAAGAACCGACTTAATTAAGACCTCCTTCCCCGCTCTAGATAATGATCCCAATCTCCACCCTCTCAATTTTTTCCACACTCTCTCCTTAATATGGCCAAAGATAACTTTTTTGGAACGTCCCACCATGGTCGGGAGCCCCAAGTATCTTTCATGTTTATCAACCTCATGAATGCCCAAAGTTTCTTGAAGAGCTTCCCTTTAAGCCTCACAAACGTTCTTGATGAATGATATCTCGGACTTTGCAAAGTTAACCTGTTGACCAGAAGCTGCACCATAATCATGGAGGATAATGACTATTTCTGTTGCCTGTTGACAAGTAGCTCTTGCAAATAAAATACTATCATCAGCAAAAAATAAATGTGATACAAAAGGAGCACTCCTCGCTATTTTGATGCCCTTAAACCTCCCTTCAGCTTCACTTCTTCTAATCAAAGCAGAAAATCCCTCATCACATAGAAGGAAAAGATGGGGAGAGATCGAATCCCCCTGCCTCAAACCTCTAGACGATGAGAAATTAACAGAAGGCGTTCCATCCATCAAAACAGAGAACATAACACTGGACACACACTTCATGATCAACTCAATCCATCTCTCATGGAACCCAAGAAACCGTATACTCTTTTCTAAGAAGTCCCACTCGACTCGGTCATAGGCCTTCACCATATCAAGCTTCAATGCCATATATCCCGTCTTTCCTGTCCGCTTGCTTTTCATATAATGGAACACTTCAAAATCTGCAAGCACATTGTCTGTGATAAGCCTTCCCGGGACAAAAGCACTCTGAGTCAACGAAATCACCTTAGGCAAGACCACCTTCAACCTGTTTGCAAGCACTTTTAACACAATCTTGTACACAACATTACATAAACTGAGAGGTCTCAAATCTTTCATTTTATAAGGATGATTTACTTTTGGAATAAGAGAAATGAAAGTATGATTTAACCCCTCAGGAAACACATCTCCATTAAGAATATTAAGAAAAAAAGAGGTAATATCAAGCCCAACAATATGCCAGTACTGTTGATAGAACAGTGCTGACATACCATAAGGCCCGGGAGATTTAGTGGGATGCATAGAGAAAAGAGCAGAATATGCCTCTTCTCAAGTAAATGGACAGAACAGCTGAGAGTTATCCTCATCTATTAACATAGACATGATCCATTGAGGAGCCAATTCGGACAGTGTACAATGATCAGATTCGAACAACTTTTTAAAATAATTGACAACAACTCTCGCCTTGTTCTCCCTTTTTCTCCATTCAAATCCATCATCGTCCACCAACTGACGAATTCTGTTCTTCTTTCTCCTCCCATTCGCCTTATTATGAAAGAAAGACGAATTCATGTCCCCCCCCCCCCCCCCCACTTAAGATTATTGTCTTTTGCTCTTTGAAACCACAAATGCTTCTCTTTTGCCATAAGATCGTTCTCCTCCCTCTCTAACCACCTTCTTCTTCTCACAAGATCACCACTCATACCGTTCTTATTCAAACTTCTCAGTTCCTCTCGAACTCCTTGTAACTTCAACAAAACATTCACAAATTCTTTTTTACTCCACTCCTTTAAGTCTCCCATACATCTCTTTAATCTCTCCATAATTCCTCCTTCTAGAGCTCTAGAATTTGGATTACACCATGCATTTGAAACCACCGCCTAGCGCCCTTCATGCTCAGCCCACATAGCCTCAAATCTGTTCGGTCTTTTTCCTTTTATCTCCTCACCCTCCCCTTCTTCAAATCAATCTGAATCAATCATAATCGGGATGTGATCCGAGCCCTCTCTATCCAAATGCCTTACTCTGCCACCAGGGAACAATTCAAACCACCTCTCATTTGCAAAGCCATAGTCAAGTCGCTCTTGAATAAAATCCTCACCCAAACGACCATTGTCCCATGTAAATTTTGGCCCCATATACGAAATTTCATTCAACTCACACACTTCTATCACTACATGGAAACCTCTTATATCATCGAAGTCCGGCAATAGACCTCCCTCTTTATCATCACCACCACCCCAGATTTGATTAAAATCCCCAGTACAGCACCATGCATCGTGACTATCCTCACTCAATCTTTCCAGTAGCGACCAAGAGTGCTCTTTTTCCACCTTTTGTGGCCAGCCATAAAATCCAGTAAAACGCCACATATAATCACATCCTTTCTCCCTCACATCTGTATCAATATGGTGTCGAGTATAAGATTTAATACTGATATCCACCTCTTCATTCCACAACAGACACAAACCTCCCGATCTACCAATGCAATCAATTGTAAAGCAACCCTTATAATCCAGCTTATCCCTTATTTCCTCCATTTTCTTACGAACACATTTCGTCTCCATAAAATATACAACCTTTGGGGCCTCTCTTCTCACTAAATTAGCGAGCCGATTAATTACTCGGGCCTTCCCCAATCCCCGGCAATTATAACTTAAAATACTCATTGTTTTCGGCAAGAGAGGCCTCCCGCCTCTCCCGCCGATATCATCTTTTGTCCTTTTCCTTCTACTTCCTCTACATCAACCACCATCAGGTCGACATTTCCAGACCCCCTTTCCTCTTAGTTTTCTTTTCTCCTTCATTTTCCACAACTCCACCCTCTCTTGCTCTCTTTCATACTCACTTCTCGGTTGGTGTAACTTGAGTGGCGACGCTCTCAGCCAGTCCCTGTATTGACTTTGAACCTCTGACTCCTTCTCATCAACACAATCGAGTTCAATGTGCCCGAGCCTTCCACAGCCATAACAAAATTTTGGAAGCCTTTCGTACTTTACTTCCACCCACAATCTCCTTCCATTTAAGTTCAGCAGCACTCCCCTTCTCAACGGTTTTGTAATATCCACCAAAACCCTAATTCTGATAAATTTTGCACTTACCAGTAAATTAGTTTCTTCAAACTCTTCCAAGCCTCCAAAAACACGTCCAATCTTAACATCCATATCAACTATCATGGCCTCTAACGACAAATCATAAACTCGAACCCAAAACAGAACTTACCGTCCCCGGTTCTTTCAATGCCAACAACGCCCTATCAAACGACCACATGCCTTCACTCATTACCCTTTGCTTTTCTTTAGGATCCCCAAATTGAAACAAGAACAAATTCGGGCGCAATTCCGAAACATAAATCCCCCTTTAATCTTCCATGCACCTTTCATCGTTGTTTTCAGTGCTAAAGCGTTGAACGGCCTATTTGTTAACAAAGTACCAACCAAGATCATACTGTTTCGTCTCCCGTTGTTACTCGAACTCCCCAGATCACCTTGGATTTCTTGACACTCATCCTCCGTTAGCGCTAAGTCCTTTGCCCTACTCGTTGTTTTCATGATTGTTGTCAAATCTTTTCACGTACACTGTCGTGAACTGGTGAACCACGCACTTGACGGCGGGAAACTCTAGCCCCCACGGCCAGTAACCGGAGAGAGGCAAGGCGACTCGAGAAACCGGGATTCCCACGATCGCTGAATCGCCTCAAAGTCCTAGGGTTTTTTAAAAGAAGGGATTCTTATTGTTATTTGGATTGGTTGTTTTTACGACTCGAGAAATCGGGCTTTCACGACTTATTAAATACTCCGTAATATCTAAATTCTTAGGGCTCTTGGAATCTCAGGTCAAACTGGATTAATATCTACGTACTCTCCTTACTTGTTGAATCCAAGCTTAGGAATCCTATAATCTATGTATATATATAAAAGACGCAAGGAATAAGGCCACCACGTTGCGCCACCTAGGATTTTCCAACGTGTCGTTCCCACGTTAAGCCACCTAGGATTTCGCCACATAGGATTTTTTATTTTCGGAATTTATTTATTGTTGATATTATTTTAGGATAATATAGAAATATGATAAATTAATATAGGAAAGATTCTATCTAAAATAAAGATGTTATCTATTATATATTATAAATTAAGATAGATCTAAAAGATTTTACCTAAAATTAAAATAAATTATAGAACATTATATATTATATATTAAGATAGATATATTAATTTGGTTTTTCGAATTAACTATTTATATGAAAAAAAAATTCGAATTTTATTTAAAATAAATAAAATTATTTTGACTTTATTTTTTTATCTATTTATGTAAAAGATTTATCTTAAATAAAATTTTGACAAAAAATAGAATTTTCAATCTAGATAATTACTTGCCTAAATTGATTTTTGATAAAAAAATTATGTTATCTTTTCCTTAATTTTCCTTTTTGAATTATTTATGTAAATATAAATTATTTTCTTATCATTAAAAAATTCATTCTTTATTCATATTTTGCATCGTTTATTATTAAGTATATTTCTAATTTTTACCTTTTTATATTTTTTGTAAAAGATTTTTAAAATTAAATGATTCTAATTCAAATAATTTTGATTTATATTTTTGCATAAATAAATTGTCATTAAGCCATCAAAATTATACTGGGCTCACCTTAATAATATTGACCCTTGTTTCACATGACACCAATTGTAAAATTTTATATAATTTTTTTTCTAATAAATAAGTTTGTTTATCTATACTACATATATAAAGTTGTGTACATGCCACATTTATTACCCATTAATTTGACATTTACATTTATATGTATATAATTATCATTGAAAATAAAAAATGCAAAGAACCAAGAATTCATGGGTTTTGAGCAATTATCCTTGAAAGTATTTTTTAACATATAGATCATGAAAGTATTTTTGATGCACCCCATTTAGAAATATTAAAATAAATAAAAGAGTTTGATATTTTATTTAAACTAATTATTATATTGATTTTTAAATAAAATTTTATGTGAAAAACCTAAGACGAAAAAAATTAAAAAAGCATCGTCAATTTAAACTTAAAATTGAATGAGGAAATTATATTTAGATGAATTATATAGTTTAATTTTTCTAGAAATACAACCATATTAAATGAGGGAATTACTAATATAATTCTCTCATTTAGAAAAAATTACATATATTGTGTTCTAGATTTAGAAATTCCCTCTTTTAATATGGTTGTATTTATAGATTTTTTTTTCTAAATTCTTCTAGAAATACAACCATATTAAATGTGGGAATTACATTTAGAAGAATTACATAGGTTGTGTTCGATATGGTGAAAGTGGACAAATTAATTTATTTTAAATTATTGATTGAGATATTAAAATGAATGAGTGACATTAACATATATATTCTACCAAATGAATTAATATAAAAAATAATCTTGCTTATTTTGATATATATATATATATATATATATTGAAATAATGAAAATGTGTAAATTTATAACGTAGGTCATGATTTGATTTTGTTTTAAAATAATTTATACATAGACTTCTTAAATTTTATAATAGTGAAAAATCTAAGACAAAAATTAATTAATCGGCACTATTAATATATTGGATTTTGATTTAAAATAAAATTAGATTTGCATTTCAAAAAGGTTGTGAAATTGCAGCAACATTGAATGGGGTATTGCATTTTCTATATTAGTTTGTGTTTTGTAATGGAAAGGTGAACAAATCACATAATTTAAAATAAAATTTATTAGTAAATTAAAATATCAAAATCCAACTAAAAAAAGAAGTAAAATCCTACTTTTGTTAATAAAAATATCATTATAAATATGTGATTTTTTATTAGTATAAATCCAAGCACATGACAAACCACATATTCTATTTTACATTTGATAGCATTTATCAAGGTTGTGCTTTGTAACAAACAATTGGACCAAGCACATAATTTAAAATAAAACGCATTAGTAAATTAAATATGAAACTCCTACTATAAAAAAAAAGTTACTTTTGATAATAAAAAATATCTATGCTATCTAAAGTAGAACTAATTTATGTTATAATTGCACTTCGAATAATGAATATGATAATTTTTGTTCTTGGATGTACCATATCATTAAAAATAAGATTAAATTAGTTTTTATATAGCATTTGTTAAATCTATGTATCTATGATTTGTTCAATTGATAACTTCTATATTATTTTATATCTTTCTCTATTTAAATCAATATGATCTCTTAAACTTAATATTAATATGTTATTTTATTTTAATTTCACAAATCAAATGTAATAACTTCTATATTATTCTAAAATAAATGTTCATATATTTATATTTTTTATAATTTCAACTCAACCATATTTTTTATATATTATAAAATATTTCTATATAATATACTCTTTAACAAATTGAATACTAATAAAAGCACTATATTTTTTTAGATAAATATGTTAACAACTAAAAAAACACTATATTTTTATTATTTATTAGAATTAGTTGATGCTATATGATTACAAATATTATAATCCTTTCATTTTTTATGAATGTTGACACTATTGTACTCTTGAAATCAAATTTATAACACCAAGTCAAACCAAATTTCACCTTATGAGTGAACTTCCAAGTTATGAAATTTATGGTATCACTATTCAGTTATAGAGAACCTTATGAGTGAACTACCATTGTTCGATTTTGGTGACAATAAGATGATCGCATGAACCGAGATCTATCGGAAGAGTGCAGACTATGATGGCTCGTATACCGAGGGTTTGGCAAGCTCTAAGGATCCCTTGAAGTTGGATGGAGACGTGTCGCATTGCAAAGAGATGGAGTCTTTACGTTTGCAAGCTCTGGGAAAAAGGTATAATTATAGTAGAAATGAAGATAACCAGGATGGCTTTAGTTTGAGTCGCACAACTTGGAAGTTCAGTATCTTTCGCAGTGAACCGAGATCATCCTGTCTTCCACATTTCGTAGATGAGAGTATGTCCTGGATCCTAGTCACGGAGTCAACTATGAGGAAATGGAGGTGGAACCAGATCACACTCTCCGAAAACAACCGTTGAAGATTTTAGATCAACGAATGAAGAAGTTGCAAAACATGCCAGGAGATTCTGTTGGTGCTGATGCAGTGGCCTCGACGAGGAGTCGAGGAGGCCACTTGGGAGAACGAATCTATGATGAGATAGAGCGACTCGGAGATCTACCCAGGTTTAGTAAATGTGTTTGAGGGGAGAGTTTAATTAATAGCTAGTAGGAGTACAATATCGATGCTTGTTTGTGTGATTGCCTATTTCTCTTGACTTGGTTGTTTGATTGTTTGGTTGTCGTATTGCGTGTTTTGGATGTTTAGTAGTGATTATAGTTTTTCTTTTATTCGATAAAAGTCGGTTCGGGGACGAACCGTTTTCTTAGAGGGAGGAAAATGTAGAATCTCGCAATAGGCCTAGCAATCATTAAGTATTTTGTTGTTACCTCAGTTCTATTCTTTCCTAAGTTTCGGGACGAAACTTCCTTAAGGGGGGTAGTATGTAAAATCCGTATTTGTTTTAAAATACGTATTCGTTTTAGGTCTGGTAAGTCGGAAAACGGGTTCTTTCGCTTACAGGCATTTGAGTTTCGTGACCCGCAAATAAACTCGTAAAACAAACTAATTAGTAATCCGTACTATGATTTGGGCCGAGGCCCAAAGTGATCTCAATTTGGTTTTATATATCTTATACCCAATTTGGTAGCCCTTCGTTAGGTACTCAAATCCTAGATTTGGTCAAATAAAATTCTATCATTAAATCAATCAAGATATACCAAATCTTGATTACTTGAGCAGATTATCCTATTTAAACCAAATCACCCTCGGATAAAACCAAAAGATAGGATTCTGCCAAAGCTTCCAACCAAGTCCTTCTTTCCTGTTTTTGCGGAGAAGTGCGGAGATTGATCCAGACCGGTAGCATTTACCAAAGCCGACCGAGGGCATTCGATCAAACACCGCACCACCACCAGTATTGTTCCTTTCACGCCGGTAGTCGGATACCTATATTTCCGGTGAGTCTCGTCGTCTCAACTAAGTTTTCCCTTCCCCTGTTTTTTTTCCTTTCGAGCATGGTCGGGAATAGGGTCCGAGTGAAGGGGCGGTAAAATCGGGGTAAATCGTCTCGCGACCATCCATTGGAAGGATAGGATCGATGGTTGTTCACGCCGGCAGAACAAAGCGAGCGGTGTGAGGGCCGACGATCACGACAGGGATTGTAGGGGTTGTTGGGGGAGACGGTGAGGTAGGTTCGGTGGGTCGTGAATGGGGTTGTAAGCACCGCCGTTCCTGCGCTCTCTTGATGCCGTCATCATAGGGTAGTGCCGTCGGGGTGTCGAGCGGAAAGGACGAAAACCGACGACGAAGGAGTGACGACGAAACCGGGGGGATGTCGCCGCTGGGAGTGGGGTCGAAGCCACCGGAGAGCACCAGCGGGGCACGAACAGGGGCGGAGACTGGTTGTTGTCTCTACCTTTCATCGTCGTCGTCGGGCAGGGTTAGGAACAGAGAGGCGGGGGATTGGGGAATGTTTTGGTTTCGGGTTTGCTAGGTTGAAGAAAGGGGGGAGTGGGTCCCGCAGAGTTGGTCAAGGCAGCTGGTGGTCAACCGATCAATTGGTTGAAGAAGATGGGTTGGGGAATTGGGCCGCATCTGCCCAATTTGGGCTGGGCCGAGCTAATGGGCAAGGGAGTGGGGGAAATTGGATGGTTGGGCTTAAGTTTGTTAATTTGTAGGATAATATTATTAGGTGATTAGGGTTTTCTAATGTCTACTAATGAGAAACCCTTTAAATAAAAGTCGGTTGTTGAAGGAAGTAGAAGTGGTCTTTTGTTGGGTTAGTTCGGCTCGTATATAAATTAATCTTTTCCTTTATAATTCTTTAGGGAACCGTTTCCATTTGAGATCGTAGTTCCGTCTTCATCAAAAGGATCCCTTGTTTCGAGGTAAGTCGTTTTTCGACTTGCTCGGTTCTTCTCTATCTTGTTAGATTGCGTACCGTTATTGTAGGGCGGGTTTTGGGAACTAGTCCCGAATACCTTTTAAATTGTTTTGAACTTCTTGAATTGATGTGTGCGTAAAATGGTTTTGAACGTATTTTATCAGAAGGATATTTTTGGAACGTTTTCTCTATGTTGGTACTGTTTCCGACACGGCCCATCGTAGCTGGCGTGGAGGAAGAGTTGGCTACTTTGACCCGTGTGACAGGGAAACCGTGCCCCTTCAAAACGAAAATTATTATCTGTGTTTTTGGCAAGTGCTCCAGTGGAGGCTTAGCCGGGGGTTTAGAAGGGAGATTGTGAAGTGGAGTGAGAGGGCCTGCCTCTGCACTCGGCGCGGTGATGAGCGCCTTGGAAGTCGGATTATGAGATGGAGGAACTGCATTGTTATGAGGTTGTGACTGGAAATGTGTATGTGACTATGTGTGAATGATTATAACTAATTTAGGTATTGGCCTGTAAAGATATGATTGCGATTGTGGATTTGTATGCTGACTTTAGAAATGTTTTTAAAACGTTCTACAATTTCCGTATTCTCTCTAGCTTGGTAGATTAGACGCTGACCCTTCGGGGAATATTTTTTTTAGTTCCAGGTGCGAACCAGGGAGCCGTGCAGGAACCAAGGCCAGATGGCGGGTCGGAGCGGTAAAGAGCGCGTGTCATAGTGGGATGGGTTTTGCGCTAGTTCATTTATGATAGTTAGGTTGTTGATTTTATTATTGATAAGATGAAGTTAGTATTATGTTTCATTTATTATTTTGATTGATTAGTTCGGTATTAGTAAGCGTCGTGTCGTATTTTAATGTTTATATTTTTCGGGGATTCATGCATATCTACGTTTTCTAAGTTTTACTAAATAAAAGGTTGGATGTTTTATTTTGTTTTCTCGTCGTGCCCGCGTTGCAAAATCCTAAATTGTAGTTGTCAACCTATTTAATAGTACCTAGTAAGATCTATTTCTTAGTAGCGCCCCGTCGGAAGTCGGGGTGTTACAAATTGGTATCAGAGCGAGGTTGACAACAAGGCACATGGAACTGACCAACAAGAGTACCCGAGGTCCAACTTAAAACCAAAACCGGCCGGTGTTTTCAAAATGTTTTTACTGGGGTAGTCATGTTGCATATAGGGGGTAGGTGACACGTCGCGACTCCGCCACCATCAGCTGAAGGACCTCCGGTAGTTTAGTAATTTTAACATTCTAATTCTAAGTGTTAGTTGGACAAAATTTAATCCCGTTCGTAGTGTTATAATTATTAAGGAAGTGTGAGGAATCAACAAAAGTAGGATTGTAGTGTTGGGTTATATGGTCTCCAAGAGCCTCGTAATACCATCATCGAGTTGTTGAATCTAGTACAAGAAGATGCAGAAGTGATCGACATCGAAGGAAGATGGAGCAAGATGGAGAAAATCTAAACTAAGCATCTAAGTTATCGGATTGGAAGTAGTCGAACCCAAACTAGGAATGTCGATTGAAGGAAGGATGTTGCTCTTTAAGAAGAGCCGAACACCCGACTTAAGAAGATTTCCGAGGAGTATCAAAGTGTATGCAGCTGAAGATGGAAGCACAAGGAGTGATTACAATAATCAATGAAGCCATTTACGACAAGGCATTGAGCAGCAGATTGGGGCGATCGCACTAGTGAAGTTGAATAAGAAATTGTACCGTCCATAGAAACGAGACTCAGAAGATGCGTAAGCTTGGGAAGAAAACATGTTTAAACAACGAACTGTTATTGGAAATGGTTGAAAGATGCTCTAGTTAGAGTTATTTAAGACTAGTGGTTGCAATACCACAATTGTAGGATAAAAGGAAATGTAAGGGAAAAGACCTTTGGGTATTGACAATAGGACAAGGATATGATGGTAAAGAAGGACTAATCCAAAGGGAGCTAGAGATACTATCATGGATGCAAGGAGATATTAACACTACGACCTAAGTCGTGTCATTCGAACACAAAATATATCGGTTAGTTGATACAAGTCGGCCATGATTCAAGTAGTGGATACGATCTCTAGATATCTAATTTTCAGGAGCCTTTGAGGATGTATTCATGAAGAAATACCAGGATTATCATCCTAGCGATGGGAGTAAACCTTAACCGTAACTCGGAGTCCAAGATTAGACTGATCAAACAAATTTGCATAGACCCGATCGAGATTTTGGAATTAAGGGCTTGCAGGAAAGGTTGTAGGGGTCAATTTCGGAAAGCATTGAATTTTATGAAATTTATGGTATCACTATTCAGTTATAGAGAACCTTATGAGTGAACTACCATTGTTCAATTTTGGTGACAATAAGATGATCGATTGAACCGAGATCTATCGGAAGAGTGGAGACTATGATGGCTCGTATACCGAGGGTTTGGCAAGCTCTAAGGATCCCTTGAAGTTGGATGGAGACGTGTCGCATTGCAAAGAGATGGAGTCTTTACGTTTGCAAGCTTTGGGAAAAAGGTATAATTATAGTAGAAATGAAGATAACCAGGATGGCTTTAGTTTGAGTCGCACAACTTGGAAGTTCAGTATCTTTCGTAGTGAACCGAGATCATCTTGTCTTCCACATTTCGTAGATGAGAGTATGTCCTGAATCCTAGTCACGGAGTCAACTATGAGGAAATGGAGGTGGAACCAGATCACACTCTCCGAAAACAACCGTTGAAGATTTTAGATCAACGAATGAAGAAGTTGCAAAACATGCCAGAAGATTCTGTTGGTGCTGATGCAGTGGCCTCGACGAGGAGTCGAGGAGGCCACTTGGGAGAACGAATCTATGATGAGATAGAGCTACCCGGAGATCTACCCAGGTTTAGTAAATGTGTTTGAGGGGAGAGTTTAATTAATAGCTAGTAGGAGTACAATATCGATGCTTGTTTGTGTGATTGCCTATTTCTCTTGACTTGGTTGTTTGATTGTTTGGTTGTCGTATTGCGTGTTTTGGATGTTTAGTAGTGATTATAGTTTTTCTTTTATTCGATAAAAGTCGGTTCGGGGACGAACCGTTTTCTTAGAGGGAGGAAAATGTAGAATCTCGCAATAGGCCTAGCAATCATTAAGTATTTTGTTGTTACCTCAGTTCTATTCTTTCCTAAGTTTCGGGACGAAACTTCCTTAAGGGGGGTAGTATGTAAAATCCGTATTTGTTTTAAAATACGTATTCGTTTTAGGTCTGGTAAGTCGGAAAACGGGTTCTTTCGCTTACAGGCATTTGAGTTTCGTGACCCGCAAATAAACTCGTAAAACAAACTAATTAGTAATCCGTACTATGATTTGGGCCGAGGCCCAAAGTGATCTCAATTTGGTTTTATATATCTTATACCCAATTTGGTAGCCCTTCGTTAGGTACTCAAATCCTAGATTTGGTCAAATAAAATTCTATCATTAAATCAATCAAGATATACCAAATCTTGATTACTTGAGCAGATTATCCTATTTAAACCAAATCACCCTCGGATAAAACCAAAAGATAGGATTCTGCCAAAGCTTCCAACCAAGTCCTTCTTTCCTGTTTTTGCGGAGAAGTGCGGAGATTGATCCAGACCGGTAGCATTTACCAAAGCCGACCGAGGGCATTCGATCAAACACCGCACCACCACCAGTATTGTTCCTTTCACGCCGGTAGTCGGGTACCTATAATTCCGGTGAGTCTCGTCGTCTCAACTAAGTTTTCCCTTCCCTTGTTTTTTTTCCTTTCGAGCATGGTCGGGAATAGGGTCCGAGTGAAGGGGCGGTAAAATCGGGGTAAATCGTCTCGCGACCATCCATTGGAAGGATAGGATCGATGGTTGTTCACGCCGGCAGAACAAAGCGAGCGGTGTGAGGGCCGACGATCACGACAGGGATTGTAGGGGTTGTTGGGGGAGACGGTGAGGTAGGTTCGGTGGGTCGTGAATGGGGTTGTAAGCACCGCCGTTCCTGCGCTCTCTTGATGCCGTCATCATAGGGTAGTGCCGTCGGGGTGTCGAGCGGAAAGGACGAAAACCGACGACGAAGGAGTGACGACGAAACCGGGGGGATGTCGCCGCTGGGAGTGGGGTCGAAGCCACCGGAGAGCACCAGCGGGGCACGAACAGGGGCGGAGACTGGTTGTTGTCTCTACCTTTCATCGTCGTCGTCGGGCAGGGTTAGGAACAGAGAGGCGGGGGATTGGGGAATGTTTTGGTTTCGGGTTTGCTAGGTTGAAGAAAGGGGGGAGTGGGTCCCGCAGAGTTGGTCAAGGCAGCTGGTGGTCAACCGATCAATTGGTTGAAGAAGATGGGTTGGGGAATTGGGCCGCATCTGCCCAATTTGGGCTGGGCCGAGCTAATGGGCAAGGGAGTGGGGGAAATTGGATGGTTGGGCTTAAGTTTGTTAATTTGTAGGATAATATTATTAGGTGATTAGGGTTTTCTAATGTCTACTAATGAGAAACCCTTTAAATAAAAGTCGGTTGTTGAAGGAAGTAGAAGTGGTCTTTTGTTGGGTTAGTTCGGCTCGTATATAAATTAATCTTTTCCTTTATAATTCTTTAGGGAACCGTTTCCATTTGAGATCGTAGTTCCGTCTTCATCAAAAGGATCCCTTGTTTCGAGGTAAGTCGTTTTTCGACTTGCTCGGTTCTTCTCTATCTTGTTAGATTGCGTACCGTTATTGTAGGGCGGGTTTTGGGAACTAGTCCCGAATACCTTTTAAATTGTTTTGAACTTCTTGAATTGATGTGTGCGTAAAATGGTTTTGAACGTATTTTATCAGAAGGATATTTTTGGAACGTTTTCTCTATGTTGGTACTGTTTCCGACACGGCCCATCGTAGCTGGCGTGGAGGAAGAGTTGGCTACTTTGACCCGTGTGACAGGGAAACCGTGCCCCTTCAAAACGAAAATTATTATCTGTGTTTTTGGCAAGTGCTCCAGTGGAGGCTTAGCCGGGGGTTTAGAAGGGAGATTGTGAAGTGGAGTGAGAGGGCCTGCCTCTGCACTCGGCGCGGTGATGAGCGCCTTGGAAGTCGGATTATGAGATGGAGGAACTGCATTGTTATGAGGTTGTGACTGGAAATGTGTATGTGACTATGTGTGAATGATTATAACTAATTTAGGTATTGGCCTGTAAAGATATGATTGCGATTGTGGATTTGTATGCTGACTTTAGAAATGTTTTTAAAACGTTCTACAATTTCCGTATTCTCTCTACCTTGGTAGATTAGACGCTGACCCTTCGGGGAATATTTTTTTTAGTTCCAGGTGCGAATTAAGGAGCCGTGCAGGAACCAAGGCCAGATGGCGGGTCGGAGCGGTAAAGAGCGCGTGTCATAGTGGGATGGGTTTTGCGCTAGTTCATTTATGATAGTTAGGTTGTTGATTTTATTATTGATAAGATGAAGTTAGTATTATGTTTCATTTATTATTTTGATTGATTAGTTCGGTATTAGTAAGCGTTGTGTCGTATTTGAATGTTTATACTTTTCGGGGATTCATGCATATCTACGTTTTCTAAGTTTTACTAAATAAAAGGTTGGATGTTTTATTTTGTTTTCTCGTCGTGCCCGCGTTGCAAAATCCTAAAGTGTAGTTGTCAACCTATTTAATAGTACCTAGTAAGGTCTATTTCTTAGTAGCGCCCCGTCGGAAGTCGGGGTGTTACAGGTTGTGCCTCACATTATATTGGCTCACCTTAATGATCGTTCTAATAAATACATTATTTTTATTTTTTATATTAATTAAAATACTATTCATTAAATAAATTAAGTATTAAATCCATATAGTCGTGCACATCGCAACGGATATAACGAGTTAAACCTGTTTATGAAATATTGTTAAGGAAAAAGAGGAATGTAGATTATTTTATCTTATAATCTACGATTATCTTTAATTTTAAACTTAATGATCTAGATTTAATTTGTTTTATTTTATTTCAAAAAGCAAAATAATTTGTATACATATTATAGACAATAAATTACTTACATTAAATTTTATATTATATTTTTCTTTATTAATATCTTTTTTTATAATATATCTAAAAAATACCAAGTCATAGTCGTGCAGGGCACGACGGGTACAACTAGTTAAGACTAATTTTGGTTAGAAATCATAGCTATAAACACTTAAACTTTCATTTTGCCTATAAGTAATACCATATATGTGGAAGGAGGCATCTTCTAGATTATCTCTACCTCTTTAGTCAAGCCACAAATACAGACGTTCATAAGGTATGCATTCTTAATTTTATTCCTTTATTATCATTTTTTATTCTCTTATCAATTGTATATTAGATAATATATCTTAAATCTTAAATATTAAGAATATTATCGACTTTTTATTTGTATCTCGCTTCATTTGGCAGAAAATAGTGTTCAATGGCTAAAGCACTCAATCGAGCTCTCTATCTTCAATTATTGAAGAGGTAAAATATGGTCATCTTTTAAAATTATCTACTTATAGTATGGTTTCTACCTTTTTATAATATGATAAAAAAATCTAAGAATTGTTAATTCCTTATTATTATTTTCCGCTTCCGCTCTTACTTATGGCCATTGTAATGTTTGCGGTTTCATTTGAGTTGTAGATTCTCAAGGTGTCTTTCTCAAAAAGGTTATCTAATTTTTATTTTTGGTATATTCTTTTTTCAAAAAAATTCCATTATATTACTCTTTAACCAAGTTATGTACATACCCCATGCTATTGACAAAAAAATAGCCAAAAAAATTAATAGATTAGCAAAAAGAAAAATAAAGAATACATTAAGAAAATTGCCATGCAAATATAAATGGGAAGATAAAAAAAAAGTGTCCCATCATATGCAATAAAAATTTATGAAGATCATAACGTAATCGTGTAATTACTTTAAAATTGATCCAAAACTACACAAAAAAGTTATAATTAATTTATAAATATCCATAGGCTTATCTACACTATGGTTATCATTGTTTGTCATTAAATTATTTTCCAGATGCTTTTGCAATCCATAGGCTAAGACTCTTCACCTTAATCGTTAGATAATTGTGGGTCGGTAAATTTATATAACTAATTAAATATAATTTTAATTTGAAAACCGTAATATAGTTTTTATGAAATAAATTTAGTTACAAATATTAATTTAGGGGATATAATAGCAACCAACATTGTATAGTGATCTATATATATATACCTAAAAAATAAATGAGTATATGTCATGTGCAATGAAAATTTATAAAAAACAATTTTGATAATCATTGTTGAAAAGAGTGTTATAAAAAAATACATATGCAAAAAAATCTGCCCCGTGCGTATGCACGGGTCTGTCTCTCTAGTATTAAATTAAAATCATATTCATTAAATAAATTAAGTATTAAATTCATGTAGTCGTGCATGACACGACGGGTATAGCTAGTGTTAATAATTACGAGAGAAAACAAACGCTCTTATGATAATAAAATTACACATTCAAATCCTATGAATCTAATAGTAATTATCACATCCCAGTCTCTACCTATTAACGTTACTAGTTTTACCCGTCGTACCCATGTACGACTACGTTTCGATATTAGTTTTACCCATCGTACTATGTACTACTATGATTCGATATTTTATAGATATTATAAATAGGATATTAATAAATAAATTGATAAAAATATAATATAAATTTCAATATGAGTAATTTATTGCTCGTACAATGTATAATTTTTTAATCAAATATTTTATTACTATATATCTATAAATAAATTCGTCAAAATATATATGCTAAAAGATTTATATTTACTAGTTGTACTCGTCGTACCATGTACGACTACGATTCGGTACATTATAGATTTTATAAATAGGATATTAATAAATAAAAATATAATATAAAATATAATATAAGTAATTTATTGATTGTAGAATGTATAATTTCTTTAATCAATATAAATGATTAAATTTAATGTTGAGAATGGAGATATATTATTAAGATAAAATAATTATATTTCTCATTTTCCTTGATGATATTTCATAGATATTTAATTAAAAAAGAATATAAAATGTGAATTAAAAAATTTATATATTCAAATATGGAAGAGATAAGAATTTAAAAAATAATAGTTAACATAATAAATAATATATAATAAAGTATGAAAGATAAAGATAACTTAATTATATAAAATATTTAAAATTAATTTAATTTAATTTAAGATGGGACCACCAAACTCATTTTGTGTTTTGATAAGTAAAGGTTAGATAAGATTATATATTATATTATTCATATTTTAAACTTTCCATGTACATAAATTTAGAGATTATCAAATATTTCAATATATCTATTAAATATTTTATTATCTATTTTATTAATTTTAAACATTATAAATATTTATCATTAATTTTTATTATAAAATAAAATCAATATATATATCTATAAATAAATTCGTCAAAAGATATATGCTAAATGATTCATATTTATTTTAAAATATTTAAATACTTTATCTTTAATTTTAAATACTTGTATAAGAAAACTTTCAAAAGACATTGTTATACTAAATAGATATTTGTTTGATGTTAGAGATAAATTTAAATAATTAAAAAAAATTAATAGAAAGAAGTTATTATAATAGAAATTGATATTATTATTTTTATATATGAGGTGGGGCCAGAATCATTCTGGTGGCTCGAAAAGGGACAACTTTAATATATAGTTATAGATTTTCTCTCGGTCTCAAATTAATAGAATCCAATTCACATGAACTACTATATATGACATAAACCACGTTAAGTTTGAATCAAATAGTGTCAAAACATACCTCACAAAATATAATCAAATATGGTTTCATATCAAACTCCTATAAGGAAGTTGATTAAGTATAGCCATCCCTCGATCTATTACATTAAATTACATCATTATTAATGAATAATAGTGTATATAAATTATTTGAGAGCTCATTAAGCTGTATTATACATGAGCAATAATAAGAAGCAAACTTTATGCCGGACACAAACATATAATTGACCCATTAAAAAGAAATAAGAAAAGCAGGAAGATGTGTTAAGATTTCATAGCACTCAACATAGAAATTACGCCAAACAGTAATAATGCAAGGAATCGCACATGCAATGGATCGCGATTAATTAATATTAGTTAGCCAAATTTAGCGCTTGCAAACGACTCCAGCGCCGGCAAAGCCGGTGGAGCAGTCTAGTTTGGGGTGTTCATAGGGGGAGAAGGAAGCTGCGTTGGCCTTCCCGGCGAACCTGGCAACGGAGCAGTCGGTGGCAAAGAGGGACGAAGACGAGAACTCCCGGTCGCCACCAAGGACGGGCATGGAGGCTGACATCTTCACCCGGCTAACGTAGGCGGAGGCATAGGTTTGACCCAGGACACCGTTCACTTGGTCGGAGAGGGAGAAAAACTTGAAGCTGAGGTCAAGGTGGGCGAAGCAGTCATCGGAGGTGATGTCGTAGTTGTGGACCACCGATTCTTTCTCCGTAATGGGGACCACTGACGCCTTGATCTTGAAGTTGCCCTCTGCCTCCATTACAATTGTGTTCATCTTCTCGCTCCTGCCCAAAGTAACAATTATGCATCAATACAAGGTTAGGATTCACCTTCTAACACAAAAGTCTAATATTTTGAACAATAAATGGATAAGACCTGGTGATGGTAAGTGGGGCAGAGGAGGAGTTCCAAGAAGCACCCTGGCGTTCGGGGAGGGAGATGGGCTCGCCATCAAAAATGACTTCGAGCCTGTCTATGGCATCATTCCAAGTGGCGGTCTTGCGAGCACCCACATAGAGCTTGTGATCGTCGAAGAGGATGCCAAGGGATTGCACCCAGGTGAAGTCCCTCTTCATCTGTTGGTTGCGTTTGCCGATGAAGCGACTGTTGATGTGGAGGTTGGAGTCGGTGACAAGGCAAAAGTCATGCTCCTTCTTACCATGGAAGTAGAAGGTTATCCCATCCGCTCCAATGAACTTTGGGTCCTGGCAAACTGCACCTGGCTTGTCACAACCTACATTGAAATTCATTCTTAAGTTCATCAGCTCAATGATTTGAGAGAGCATCCGATATTTATTTTACATCTTCTATGCGAAAATGCTCAATTTTATTTAACAATTGTAAGAGTATGACATTAATAGTCTTTTTGTCATATGTTCTAAGAATTTAAGTAGGAGAACTAATATCTTAAATTATAAAAGATGTATTAATATATTCTAGATTTTCCATTAAAAGACGAAACTTACTACAAACGGGGCTGCAAGTGACACAATCGACCTCACATGTTGTAGGACAAGTCTCGGGACAAGTGTGCTCCTTGTAATAGCACAGAGGGTAATTACTATTCATGCAACGAACCCTTTTCTTGCCACTACTCGTAGCAGGTGGTGGAGGAGGAGGTGTAGAAACATCGCAAAGGGTTTGACAAGAGTTGCAGTCAACATGGCAATTGGTGGGACAATTGGTAGGGCAGTACGGCTTGAGGGAGAAACATGGAGATTTCTTGTCACTACATTTCTTTGCATGCTTTGGCGTAACTGGCTTTGGAGGCGGTGGTGGCGGAGGTGGTGGTGAGGGTATGCAAACGGTTTGACAAGTGTTGCAGTCGACGTTGCAACCCTTGGCACAATTGGTGGGGCAATATGGTTGTTGATTATAGCATGGGGATTTCTTGTCATTGCACTTCTTTGCAAGCTTTGGTGCAACCACCTTAGGAGGTGGAGGCGGTGGTGGAGGAGACGGTGGTGGTGGTGACGGTGCTATGCCACACACGGTCCCACAAGTGTTACAATCTACGTAGCAACTTGTGGGGCAATTGGTAGGACAATAAGGCTTGAGAGGGAAACACGGGGATTTTTTGTCTTTGCACTTTACTGCATGCTTTGGCTTAACCTCCTTCGGAGCTGCCTCGACCACAGCTAGTGCAAGAACAAGCACGACGAAGACGAATGTGCCGACGTGCCCCATGTGGAAGTTGAAGAATAATATATGTGAATTAGTGTAAGATGATGAAATGTATGGTGTTGGGATATGATGTTGTTGGTTGTGATGCAAGGGTTTATATAGAAGGTGCTTCTGGCCAAAGGATGCTTTGCATGTGAAATACCTCTTTTTTTGGTAGAAGGAGAGGCACATGTGAAATAATACCTCTCCGAAGGCCGGTTTGATGGATTTGCGCGCGCAAGACTTGGTAAATTGAAGTGGAGTGTCCTTCAATCATTGTTGGAAACTTTTAATGACAGCTATCTCCTAGATTTACGATCGAGTGACTTGGATTTTGATAAGTCAACGTCAACCCTAAAATACCTTAATCTGTACATTCATATTGTATATGGGTAAATTTTATTTTTAATTACCGACGAACATTTTTAGGTGCAAACTGAAAGAAGATTAGTACAATAACTCGTCTTTAACAAAATTTTGGATCGGCGAATTTTGGATAAGATCGTTATTAGAAGTTCTCTGAGTCAAGATATTTTTTGGGTTTGCTTAATAATAGATTCCTTCATAACTAATTCCTTTAAAATTAAAACTAATATTTTGATTAAGATCCGCTGCTACGCCATGCAATTTATAAAATATTGAAAAATAAGGGTATAATCAATGTCTGATGTTATGTTTAGGGTGTTTGTGCGTGATTAATTTATGTCGTTAATTATTTCTCTTGGAGATCTCAACCTATTAATATAGCGCGCTCGATCTTGGTCAATGACCTAAATTTAGGATTGCATGAATATGGGTTCTCTGGAGTTGCTTACTTTAATCAACAGAAGCAAAATACCTATAAAAATAAATAAATTAAACTCAATTCGGATTCATCCTACGAAACCTTCGAGGCTCACCAATCCACATGGACGGAGGTTTGCTTGGTTGTCAGTCCGTTCTAATGACTGAAGCTAGCTGTTGCGCTTCGATAGGGGGATTCTCGAGGCCATCCAACATGGCGTTCCCCACATACAGATTGAAGGCGATAACCTGTACCTTGTTAAAGTTGTGTAGGGTGACTGGAGCTGTCATTGGAAAATTGAGCTTGTTCGAACAAATATGTAACTTTCTCACGTCTTCATAGAAGCCAATTCTGTTGCAGACTACATCACTGGGTTGTTTCAACTTTCGACGTGTGAGTCCTCCCTCCCGATTGCCTTCGACCAGGCCCTCATGGATCTCATCAGGTTGAATGCTCTATAACAATCTATTTTTTATTAGAGGTGATTTCTCTAATTCCTTTCCTTAGAAAATAAAATTAAGGGTAAATACTAATTAGGAGGCATTAGACTATAGTATCTAAGAAATTAGTCTATTTAAACCACTACGAGAAGCAACTATTCCATGCAAATTTAGAGCATAATTATTGCAAATCGTTTCTTCTAACAACACACAAAAAAAAAACTATAATTTCAAAAGGCAGTACTGGTCCATATTGTAAGTTATAGTAGTATAACTTTACACAACTTGTTTTCAAAAAAAAAAAAACTTTACATAAAGAAAAAAGAAGATTTAGAAACACTTTGGTAGGTACGTATTTTTGTGGTTACGCTCGTAACTACGTATCCATGGGCCATCGGCCAAGTATAAATTAAACTATATATAAAAGTGAATATTTCTTTGTAATAATATGAAGCAAGGGTTCAATTTCGATCTATTCAAAATTTCAAATGATAAAAAAGACGCCTCTATTCAAGTGGGCAAAAATAATTATAAGAAGGTGTAGTAGTATTTTGAAAGGAAAATAAAAGAGTCTAAAAGGCTTTAAATTGGGCAGCTAAAATGCTTTACGAAGCAAACGGCATTTTTCTAGGAGAGGGCACATACGTTGCGTTGACCAAATTAAGATAGGCGAAAGTTTGGTCGGCATTTTATATTTATGTTAATGTTTTGTGCAATAATCTATCTATCTATATCTATATTCCTATTATTAGAAGTTTTAGTTTTCATGGTTTCAAGATTCAATGACTTAAGTTGTACGACATCAATGACATGGACAACTGACAAAAAAAACTATTTTTGGAAGGAATATGCAAATCGTATTCGATCGTTTACAAACCAGTTGAGGCATTTATTTATGGAGAAAATCATCACAAAAGAGTGCAAAAATCAGAAGATCAAGTCAAGATTCTTATGTGATATTTCCTATGAACTTGCATGATATTTTAGGAAAGATCTTTTCAAGATTAAGTGGATGTCATTTCCCTAACCGAATGGTAAATGATATCACACGAGATCTTTCTTCTCCTAACTTAAATACTTCAGTGTTTGGGATAGACGTAGAGACTTTGAGCATAACTTGTATTTTGTGAGAAAGAAAGAGAAGACTTGTGCGTGGGACTCGTGCAAGTGGTGTAGTCAAGTGTTCTTAGGCATAACGTGAGATTGAGAGTGGGAACAAAGGTAGAGTGTGGTTCAAGGTTGTGAAATTCAACTTGTACACGGGAGAACTTTGTAACACTCAAGAAATCAATAGAGCGAGTCTAAGGACTCTTGAAATCCGACCGAGTGAGAAGCTCAAAAGGGAGAGATTTTTCTCTAAGTAAACTAGTTGGTTTTTAAGGAGTTTCCACTATACATCGTTGTGTCATTTATAGTTCGGTAACACTATTTCCTGTTTGCTTATTCCGCTGCATAATTACTCAAAGTTGACGACTTTGCAAGAGTCGTCGACTCGTTTAAGTACTAACGTTCCTACAAATGGTATCAGAGCCAAGACTCTAGATTTGATCTTGGTATTTTCTTACAGGAAAATGTCTTCAACCAACACTGCTATCAATGACTCCTTTTGGAAGCCTCCAATCCTCAAGGTTGGAGAGTATGACTGGTGGGTTGAACAAATGAAAACCCACATCTGCTCTCTCGACGATCAACTATGGAAGGTGATTGAAATCGGTCCAAAAACCTTTCTTGACAAAGAAGGGAAGAAGGAGAAAACCACAACTAAGTAAAATGAAAAAGTGGAAGAAAATCTCAGGTTATCGACTTGCATCTTGACAACAGTTAAGTGCTATCATCGAAAGGTTTGGAACTCAGGTCTTTGATTTAATGAAAAAGTGGAAGAAAATGAAGATACTATAACCAACCTTCTCGATGATAACAAAGTCTAGTCAAATAAAGCTAATGAACTTGAAAAGACTTCTTCTCCTAAAGTCGGATTATTTATCTATTATTATTTGCATTCAAGCTTCTATATCAAACTTATCATATTTAGGTACTATATTAGATGATATATGTTTTTTGGGCACTTCATTTGTTTCTTTTCATTCTCATAGTCTACAAAAATGTATTTCAATTTACAAACAAAAGGATATATTAATGAACAAAGTATTAGTAGACTAGTAGTGATGAACACAGTGTTGAAAGTAATGCACAATGTGATGATAATAATGCAAAAACTTCATATTCATTGATACATAATGAAAATTTAAAATTTTAATGTACAAAGTGCTGGTAGTTATGCACAAACACATAATATTAATGAACAAATATGAGTATATATATACATATATATATATATATCAATGAACAAACAAGGATTTATCAATGAACAAATATGGGTATATCGAAACTAATTATATGTGCATAAAAAACTAGATAATATTGTATTTATAAACATAAATAAGGTTAAAAAAATAAAATTAAAAATTAAAAAGGTTCGAAATCGATGAACAATGTTATAAAAAATTTGATGCACAATTGGTCAATATTGATGCACAATTGGTTAGTATTGATGAACAATTGGCCAAAGCTAACCCTTAGATCCGGGAATAGGAAACTGTTTTGGAATCGACTTATAGAAAACAACTTACTTGACCCGGTGAAACTACTGAAGACTTTTGAGATGGAACTACAAGCACAACTTCTATTCAAGACCCCTTTCTTACTTCAAAAGAATATGCCCTGTAACACGGTAATGAGAAATCCATTTTCGTCTTCCCCACATCCCAAGCATCTGGGAATCCTTCTTAGCCACTGGCCAAGTGCCTTTTCTTCCTCGTTGGTACCATAGATACTACTAATAGGGTGCATGATCTTTATGTGATCGCCTTACGTCCTTTAAAAAGGGATCGTTGTTTTTTTTATGCACCAACTGCGCACGTCTCATAAAAGTGTATTTTTCGAAAAATAAGCGAATAATATGGGAAAAATTCGCCCATGTCGTTTTTATTGAAAAATACGCGAAAAATACGAGAAAAATTCGTCTATGCCGTTTCTTATCTTATTTAATGAATGTTAAATCAGGAATGTTATTTTTTGGAATAGACGACTGAGATTTATTCTTATTTATATCTGAGCGTTTATTCATATGACGCTTTCTCTTTCAAAAAATCGTGCTATTTTCTACGAACTAAATTAAAAGTTTGCAAGCAAAATGATGATGGGCCTGGTGAGATGGTTGGGCTTGAAAAGGCCGAAGGTTGAGATGTGCCTGCTAAACCAACGAGGCGAAGATTTTTGAATCATCGAGCCCCTAGCTTCTTCCAGTGGCCGAAGGAGAAGCAATCACATCAAAATCCAGATGTTGGCTTCCACACACTGCTATGGCGTTTCGGATCTCCGCTATCTCAGACTCGCGAGACCCATGCTCTGTTCCGTGAACCAGAGCGGTGGTCCGAGAGCTGGAGTTAAGCTGAACCGGGGTGTACGGTGCGAGGGAATCTCCTCCGCCACGGCGCCCGCGGAGTTACAGGCGGAGGGGCGGAGGGTGACGGTGGCGAACGGTGGGGATTCGTTGGACATGTGTAGGGTTTTGAACGGGATGTGGCAGACGAGTGGCGGTTGGGGAAGAATCGACCGAGACGACGCTGTTGAAGCCATGCTCCGTTACTCCGACGCCGGTCTCTCCACATTCGATATGGCCGATCATTGTCAGCCCTTATCTCTCTTTCCCTTCTCTGATTACTTTTTAGTTCTATCCTTATTTCTATGGGGTTTAATTTTCCCAAAAATCTCTCTTGATTCTTATGAATTGAATTCCCACTGTTCCCCTCACAATGATATTCATCTCTGCACGCAAGCAAATAAAGAGTAAAAATTTTAATAGCAAGGATAATGAAAATTCGCAATGCATTTGGTAGCATTACACTAGCTCTAGTAATTTCTGTATTTGAGAAAAATAAATTTTGTCAAAATTTGGATTTTCTGTTCTTTTCTTTGTTCTTCTTACACGTCATTTTCATGAAACTGCTTGGATGATGAAAGTATGGTTGATAGCTCTCCACCTCCACCACTACTCTGGTACAATAAGTAAAGACTATGTAATATGACATAAAAAGAGAAATTAAAAATGCCCCTTGCCTTTGTGGCTAAAGAGCCCAGAAAGAGCAAAACATCTGGAAGGAACCTCTATTTCGTCGTCTTAATTCTTCTGAAAATGGCTCAAGTTCTTCACAATTTCCACGGAAAATTCACCATAAATTCAGCAAGGATTAGAACTATGAGGGGGGATGCTTACCAAATGTCTGTTTTTAGGCCTTATGCTTGTATGCAAACAGAAGAAAAAAGAAAGGCTGTAGTTAAGAGTGGAGAGGATTCTTTAGACCTATGTCGGGTTGTTAACGGGATGTGGCAAACGAGTGGTGGATGGGGCAAAATTGATAGAGACAATGCTGTCAATGCTATGCTTCGATATTCTGATGCTGGGCTTGATACATTTGATATGGCTGATATATGTAATCCACTGCAATTGATTACCTCAATCACCAATCCATAATTCTGTAGTTGTACTACATTTACTTAATAGTAGGCCTTTCTTTAGGTGCCTTTTGATTATGGAATTGTTTATCTGCTTAAGTAGTTCTACTTATCATATTTTTTGTTTCTTGATTTTGCTAGATGGGCCTGCTGAAGATCTATATGGGATCTACATCAACCGAGTTCGTAGGGAGCGTCCTCCAGAGTACTTAGAGAAGGTTAGAGGGTGAGTTACGAATTATAACCTCATCATGTAGTTTTGAGATGATCTATCAATAAATTTTGAATCTATATATACAATGAACTTTTTTTTAATTCCCCGTACGTGTAACGTCTAGTGAATTTTCATTAACTAAAAATCCCCTTGTTATTCTGCTGTGCAGCCTTACTAAATGGGTCCCATCACCTGTTAAGATGACAAGGAGTTTTGTAGAGAATAGCATTAATGTTTCGAGGAAAAGGATGGATGTTCCTTCCTTGGATATGCTTCAATTCCACTGGTACGCATTTGTTTCTGTATTTTTGTTCTTGTGGAAAGTTGGAAACTCAGATTTACGTCAATTTGCAGTCTGCTAATATATTGGAAATGAATTCAAGTATGTGATTTAATTTATGCAACAGGTGGGACTATGCCAACAATGGCTACCTTGATGCCTTGAAACATCTTACAGATCTAAAATATGCAGGTAAGCTGTGCTGGCCTTTGATGTTAAAAGTGCACATTCAAGGTGAACTTTTGATATTTAATATTGTTGCTTGACTAACATATAGGAAAAATCAAGACTGTGGCGCTGACCAATTTTGATACTGAGAGGTTGCAGATAATTCTTGAAAATGATATTCCAGTAGTGAGTAACCAGGTATAATAAATTACACTATTCAATTATTCATCTCTTCCTGTGAAGTTGAGTCTTCCTTCATACAGATACTATCTTACATGGGTTTCAACTGTTACTTAGCCAATGTGTTGGATGCCTTCAGGTTCAACACTCAATTGTTGACATGCGCCCTCAACAGAAAATGGCAGAGCTTTGTAAACATTCTGGAGTCCAACTAATAACGTATATCTCACTGTCTCTTATGGAATCTCATGTGCTCTACTTGATAGAGAATATTTGGCAATTGAAGAACTTCCAGTGTTTCGTTAGTGTTATTAATCATATCAATATACCTGGTTGTGAAAGTTACTACAGAAAATATATATATATAGATTTTTTTGCCTTATAGGTGGATGCTTAAATATCTTAGTTCAAACTTCAAAGTCTTAACACTTAGAATCACTTTGCATTGCTTTTGTGCAGGTATGGGACGGTTATGGGTGGTCTCTTATCTGAGAAGTTTCTTGATACCAACTTGTCCATCCCGTTTGCAGGCCCTCCACTGAATACTCCTTCCCTTCAGAAGTACAAAAGGGTAATCTTTTTTCTTCTCGAACCAACAGAATTTGCCTTGACCTTTCTATATGTTGTCCAATCAATATCTAAAGTTACTTAAATATAGATTGTTAATTTAAACACAGAAAGAATGTCATTGTAAATTTTGAATTTAGCTAATGATGGATAAATGTTTGGGGCACATCATCATGCTCATTGGCTTTTATACACTGCCTTTGAGATGGATTTAGTCCCTGTATCAATTTTGGTGCATTCAAACTAAATTCAGTTATTATTGTCACATAGCTGAATTTCAGTTTTTTTTTTTTGGTCTATTGGGTATACCCCTTTCCCTTGGGCAGGGTTACCCCCATCTTGACCCCCCAGATTCCGCTATAGCGGAGCCTCACTGGGTCAATGATGATGATGATGATGATGAGCTAATGATGGATTATGAGTTTTGGTTCAATGATGATGAATTATGTTTTCAGATGGTGGATGCTTGGGGTGGTTGGTCCCTCTTCCAAGCACTTCTTCGAACACTGAACACAGTTGCTGTCAAACATGGAGTGTCCATTCCAACTGTGGCCGTCCGTTACATACTCGATCAGGTACTGTCAATTCTTCTACCATTTTCAAAGCCACCTAAGCAGGAAAACTCAAGATTCTGTTCAGGAAACCTTGGCAGATGATTACAAAAAAAAAACATGTGTACTCCGAGTTGCATCTTTAAAACAGCTGAACCCTTGGTTATATAAATGCAGCCAGCAGTGGCGGGTTCGATGATCGGAGTGAGGCTTGGGCTGGCAGAGCATATTAAAGACGCTAATGCCGTTTTTTCACTGACATTGGACGAGGACGATGTAGGAAGCATCTTGGAGGTATCCAGAGAGGGGAAGGACCTCATGAAGATAATTGGGGACTGTGGAGATGAGTACAGGCGGATTTAGTACTAAGAACGAGAGGCCTTGTATCATGTAGGGAAGCTGTATACTTATACCCAGAGAACATGTGTACATGCCATGCTTTTGTGTTAATCATGAACAATCTATGAGATTTTGGATTGTAAAAATGCAGTTATGATAAGAGCTCCTTTTAATTTTCATTTTGCGAGGACGAGTTGTTCGTTATCATATACAGGTGACGTTATTATTCCCATGCTTTTCTCGAGTCTTATCCTTTTATACTCTTCTTTTGCAGGGGTGTGTTAGGACTTGTGTGTATCTATACACTGATTAGGACTTGTGTGTTTTGTTGATGATAAAATGTTCTTGTATCCGTATCCGTCTGATGCGCCAAACACGATTGTTGGTGCTTGGTTCTGAAAATGGGTATGGAGATCAATCTTGCAACTAAATGAACGCCAAACACGATTGCTATTAGTGGAAAGCTTGTTGGTGCTTGGTACTGGAGATGGGTATGGAGATCAATCTTGCAACTAAATGAAGGTAGGGTTCGTTGAAAGTACGATAAAAAAAAGAAGAAGAAATAAATAGGGAGATCACTGGGAAACTTGTAATTTTTATGTTAAATCTACCAGTAAAATCTGGATAAGTGATGATGGCTCTCGTACAATCAGAAGTAGAAGATGTCTTCTACTAAAAAAAAAAGAATAAGATGTCGGGTAGCAGGATTAGCAATTGTTGAGACATGTGCTATGCTTCAATGGGAGTCTAGGAAGAATTTCAACCCTCAAATGATCAAAAATGTATAAAACTGTTGGGTTATAGAAACTGAGCAGTTTTTCAGCGGGAAACTCATGGTAAGAGGAGAACCTGAACAGAGAGAACCTGGAAAGGTCAGTGTAAGCAAGGAGCGAAGCTGGGGGATGCTAGGCTGTTAAATGCAGTGTTACAATGTTGATTTAGGCTCCGTTCGGCAACGCTTATCTGGATACTTATAAGTACCCAGGGGCGGATTTAGGGGGGCGGGCAGGGGCGGTCGCCCCCACATCCGTCTGGGAGAGCAACGAGTATTACCTACAGAGCCCGAAATATATATATATATATATATTATATATATATATATATATATTTCGCTCCCATATAAACCCAAGAATGACAAGGTGGAAGATGTGGGGGCGGAATCAGGCAAGAGCGGACAATTAGAGAAAGGTCACTGAGAGTCTGAGATGCGTTAATGGAGAACATCCAGTTAATTCAGGAAGAAGACGCGTACGTTTTTAAACTGGTGTATTTTTTATTAAAAATAAAAATGATTTCAATTTAAAGTGGGGTCATTTTTAAACTGGGCAAATATTTTGTTTTTGGATTTTTATAAAAAGGAAAAATGACTTTAAACAATATCAAGTATTCATTTTGAACCAATAATAATACGAATTTTAAAAATCACCAACAACAATACGAACTATTACAATATTAACCAAAAACAATACAAAATTTTTTCCGGCAACTTTTCCGACGAAATTGATGACATGGCACCCGGAAAGTGTGACTAGACTCCACATGTCAAAATTTTTTTTTATGACTTGTCCTACTCCTTTGACTATGTGTATAACTAAATTAAAATAAAAAGGAAATAAAACAAAAAAAAAACAAAACCATATCTTACTTCTCTCTCGTAGTCCACCATTGAAATGGTTGTTTCATCAGATCCAATTCTTACTTCTTCTAACCTCATAATCAATTTTTATTTTTCATTTTAGGGTTTATAATTCATTGATTTACAAGATCTTGATTAAAAAAGAAAATCTCAATTTGAGAAGCAATCTTGCATATTTTAATATATGGAGCCCCAATTCAACTTTGCTTCGCCTAGTTCTTTCGAAATTTCCTCAAGTCCATATACACCATTAATACCCTCTGAAGATCTTGCTCACTCATAACCAAATCGTCGACGCCGTGGGTACTGGGTAGTGACGCCTAAGTGTCCCAAACCCTAGAATTGTAGGGTGCGAGCAACCCAATTGGGGTTTTGAGTTTTGTTCTTTAATGAACTTAAATTCCCCATTTAGATCTAAATCTCACAATTTTAACCAATTTGGGATATTTTTTCATGCACAATTGATTACATGATTTACAATTATTAAGATTCAAAGTCTACTTCGTCGAGCTTTGCTGGAGTGTAGGATGTTATGGAAAAGTGTGCAACCAATTGATGAAGAAGATGAACTTATAACCCTAGCCCCTCATTACTATCAAAATCTGATTTTCTTTGGGTTTTTTCTTCTTTTTTTCATTTAGTTTAAGTAATATTATGAGATAGGTGTAATTTAAAACGAAAAAAAAATACTAGGTGTAATTTATTTTCATGACAAGTCATGTTTCCGATTGCCACGTCATGAATTTTACCGGAAAAGTCATCGGAAATTGGATTGATATTGTTTTTGGTTAATATCGTAATAGTTCGTATTGCTGCCGGTGATTTTTAAAGTTCGTATTATTATTAGTTAAAAGTGGATACTTGATAATATTATAAGTTATTTTTCCTTACAAAAAGGTCTATTGGCCTCTTCGATTCCACAAACAAACTAGCATACGCCCGTACCTGTTGTTGGACCTGTTGGGTGTTCGAGACTTTAATTTCAGCCTTTTTCAAGCATGATATCAATTTCAAATTGTACACTTATTTCTCTTATTTTATTTTCTTGATCATTGCATTTATTTACATATATATTTTAATCTTATTGGATTATCTTAATCGGGTTTTATATGTGAATAGTTGAATTCAATTTCTTCTAAAAAGACTAAAAATTAATTCAATTCAAAGTTTCAAAGTTATATGTTTGTATGTAATAGCTAATAAAATAGATTGATTAATTATGTTGGGGATGTTAATAAATTTTATGTTGAAATTGAAATAGATAGTTTAAGTATAAATTTGATTTTTAAATTGTAGATATTTGTAGATGTCAATTATTTCATAGTAGAGAGCGACATGGACTCTGATTTGTATTTTTATTTATTTTAAACTATATTTAGCGTGGTTGTTTTATACTACATTGATATTTAAACTAGTTTGATTTGTTCGGAATTTTTTTTTACTATTGCTCTTGTTCAATGTCCGCCCTCAACCGTTCGATCCTGGATCCGCCACTGTAAGTACCCAGTTACTTATATGGATAAAATAAGCTTCGTTTTATGTGTTCTGCAAAATTTGCTTATTTGAAATAAGTTACTTATATCCGATACTTATCTGCTAAAAAAAATAATCAGCACCCCCAACCTTATGTCAAGTAAGCTAACTTTTCTACCAAAATATAAGTAAGCGAGACCCACGTGATTGCCCAATTAAATTTTATTTTTTACTTTTTTACCCTTCATTAAGCCATTTTTAGTAATTTTACACCTCTTGCTTAAAATATCAGTTTACCGAACACATTCCGGATTATTTGGAAAATAAACAACTCATATCAATATCCCATATCAGCATCCAAGATCAACATCAACAACCATAACTATCTGCATCAACATCAACATCAGCATCAACACCGATAAGTACCGATTTACCGAACAGAGCCTTAGGCTCCGTTCGACAACGCTTATTTGGTTGCTTATAAGTACCCAATTGCTTATCTGAAAAAAATAAGCATCGTTGTACATGTTCGACAACACTTGCTTATTTGAAATAAGGTACTTATTTCCGATACTTATCTGCTGAAAAAATAATCAACATCCCTCCACCTTATTTCAAATAAGCTAACTTATCTATCAAAATATAAGTAAGTGGGGTCCACATGAAATTACTTTTCACCCTTTTTACACCCCTTGTTTATAATATCAGCAATTCAACTTACCGAACACATCCCGAATTATTTAAAAAATAAGCAACTGATATCAACATCCAAGATCAGCATCAGCAACCATAAGTATCAGTATCAACATTAGCATCAACACCGATAAGTATCGAGTTGTCGAACGGAGCCTAAGGCTCCATTCGGCAACACTTATTTGGTTGCTTATATTTACTTAGTTACTTATCTGAAAAAAATAAGCATTGTTGTACATGTTCGACAATACTTGCTTATTTGAAATAAGGTGCTTAATCCGATACTTAACTGCTGAAAAACTAATCAGCATACCCCCACCTTATTTCAAATAAGCTAACTAATTTACCAAAATATAAGTAAGTGGGGTCCACATAAATTACTTTTGACCCTTTTTACACCTCTTGCTTATAATATTAGCAATTCAGTTTACCGAACACATCCCGAATTATTTGAAAAATAAGCAACTGATATCATCATCAACGACTATAAGTATCAGTATCAACATCAAGGTCGTGACGCGAAGGAGACAAAATTTGGCTAAGTAAAAGTGAAGAAAGTAAGGCACTGAAGGCCTGTCACGGTCGTGATACTTGTCGCCACGGTCGTGATGATGGACAACATGGGCAGATTTTGGTCGTCACAGTCGTGACGACGGACGGGTCAAATTTTCAGCGTTCGAATTTCTTATATTTGGGCCCAAATTTGTTTTATTTTTGGATGTGCTTTATTATTATTAGTTTATATCTTATTTCTACTCCTTGGAAGACAAGTTAGTCCATTATTATGCATTAGATTTCTATTTTTGAGTTTGAAGAGAAGAGGGAGAGATTTTCTACAGTTTCATTCTAGTTTCTAACAATTTGGAGAATTTGAAACATTGGATCTACTTTGCTCTTTCAATTGAATTTCTAGTAAGTTTTCTCATTCAATTATTATTCTTATTTTCTACTTCCATAGTTAATTTTATTGCTTTGATTATGAATTCCATCATGCTAGGCTAAGTCCTCTAGTTCTAGGGTTGGGTTGATCCCAACAATATGAAGCGGATCAAAATCAATATCTTTTGTTTGAATTAAGTTGGAAACTAATATGATTTGATTCTAGGGGCTTAATCTAATAGGTTTAAACTTGTTAGAATCTTGTTTAGGTTGCGCATCGAGAGACGACAGTCTAAGTGGGTAATCAAAATGGAGAGAACATGTTGAGAGATGGTTGTTTCTATTTGGAAAAACTGGAATTGAACTTGAGATCAATTTCTCATGTGGTTAATTGTCATAGAACTTCTAGGTGTTTGAGTTAAATTTGACGCATCACGAGAGTGGGGTAAGTTTGGATTATCATCTAGATTTCTAAATGCTTAAAGGGCTTCTATCGTTTTTGTTTCACCACGAGAGTGAGTTATTAATTGGTAGTAGTACAATAACTTAAGCTTTGAGAAAAGATAATTTATGACATTAGACAATAACCTTCAAAACAAAATATCCAACTCAGTTTAGGTAGAAGTGAGATTCAAACTCCATGGATCAAAGTTGCGGGGGTTCCTAACCTTGGAACTTTTGCCCACAAAATATATCTAGCCTTGTAAAATCTCTTTCCAAATTAATATAAAAGTTAGCTTGTAAATTAGTTGTCTCACTTGCCCATCTTGACCCGATGAAGCGAAAAAAGACGAGTTTTTCCAATAGTGGTATCAGAGAAAAGGTTCGTTCAATGTCAACAATTGCTTGTTCTGGTTCAAGATGGAGGCCAATTTCACACACGATGGTGACATGTTCAAGCTCACGACGGACAACTACTCGAATTGGAAGGCAATGATGGAAGACCACCTGTATTGAAAGGAATTACATGAGTCCGTCATCACAAAGGACAAGCTAGAAGGAAAGAGTGACAAGGCATGGGAGCTCCTGAATTGGAAGACGGTCGCAATGATGTAATATCCGCGAATTTTATGGATATTTTTGAATTTTTCGAATACCCTTTATAGTTCTTTTAATTCGATACCGATGCAAAATGAAATGATTTTAATGGGAATTAAAATCCTAGAAAATCCTCAGTGATATCGAAAAATCATAGAAAATTGATTTTATCGACGAGTTCACTTCTTAGGATTTTCTAATGGAAAAAGTATAATTATTTAATACGCGGTCTTTTTAATTATGTACTGGAAGGAATTTAAAATACGAAACGGAAGCCTTAAAACTTGATGGTAGCAAGATAAAATCATGGAAAATTGGTTTTATTGGTCTACATAATTTACGGAATGTTTTTCGTTTAATGAGTTTTTCCACCCGAGGTACGTGATTTTACCGCTTTAACGCGAGTCCCGTTCCGGGACGGGAAATTCCATTTTCACCGCCTTTCTTGCCTTAATACGGAAGAAAACATTGAGATAGATTTATCCACGGCATACCTTTATGCCTCGTCAAAGTCTACCCATTTCATTTCCAAAGCAAAGAAAGGAACGAGAATTGGGTGAGAACGACGGACTTGGGATACCTTCACCGTCGGCCACCATCTTCTTCCTCACCTCCTCCTCCACCTTACCTTCTTCTTTCTCCTTATTATAGCTTAGTTGCTGCTGCTGTAAAAGGGATTCGGGAGGAACGACGAACTCGGGAGTAAAGAATTCAAACCATCACCGTCGGCAAATAATTTCAGCCTCGCCGCGCGACGTCGCTGGCGATCGGTAGCTCCTCCGACCACCACCCACCGCAAGGGCTTCCACCGGGCATCACCCAGCCACCCTCGAGCTCTTAGGTCGAGCCACTATCGAGCCGAACGAGCCAAAGGTTCAAGTGAAGGTATATACGATCGAAATTAATTAGCGGGGTGGTTACAGAGCCACCGTAAGGACCTTTTGGTTACGCTTTGCTAATTAAATTTATGGTTTTTATAATCTTGACGTTGATACGGTTCCATAGGTTCAAACCGCTCGAGAAACAGACGTCTGGATCTTTACTTATAGTGAATACAAGTTTGGACGTCGATTGGCAGGTAAAGGACTTCGGATAATTACTCAGGATTAGTTGTTAATCCGTTTGATCCGAGATTTGGTAACCTTTAAGAACTGTTACTAATGAACAATTTTTATTTAGAAAATTGTTTCAAAAGTGAAGCGGATAATTAGTTATAATTCCGCCAAGATGGCTCCTTAAAGCATGCTAACTAAGGATTTTTTATATATCGATATTCGGAAATCAAATCGTTTATCGATTAGAAAGTTGTAGGAGTTGAGAATACAACTAAGAAGTATATCCATGAGCCCATTGTTGAGAAATCTATTGTTATAATTGGCAGAAGGTTGATAAAGATTTCTGTTGGAATCGCTGAGAGCGTTGAGCACGCCTTATAAGGCAAGTGAACGGTTCGTTCTTGCATTATTGTTATTAAATGAGGAATTAAATCCCATTTAATATTTGTGTTGGGAACAAATTGTGTGCTTAATAAAATATGATAGGTTGTTATATTTGTTAGAAATAATGACCATGTTGTTATTCAGTTTTTGCGTTAGAACTGGATTTAGGTCTGTTGTGTGTAACCTTGTTTGGAATAGTGGTCTCAAGCTGAGACATTGATATAGATTAATTTAGTTCAGGGATGTGAGCTTAGCTCGGAAGCATCTCTTTAAAACTCATATTAGGCAGTATCAATATTGATCCCCTAATACTAAGGTCATGACCATGGCCCGCTCTACGCTCGAGGGGCGACTATGCACTCTAGCTAAGTGCATTTATTGATATGTGTTGGTAGAGGATTATGGATGAAACAGGCCTCTAATCTCTCCATCATTGGGACCCGTACTATTCGTTGTTCAAGGATAAAACATGTCCTCTGACCTCGATAGTATTGTGTTCCATCGGCAGTAGTTCGAGCCGATTAAAAGATGTCAACTTGTTAGTGAAAAGTCTTAAAAGTAATATAAGATAAATGTGTTAGGCACATTAATATACCCGAATGGTTGGTCTATTCGATAACCATTCTTGCTCCCGGTTATGAATGATTCTTAATCAAACTTTGATTAAGTCAATCTGATTAGTCGATGGAGGCTTTTAAAAATATTGTGTGATTAATATGAGTTCCCAACAATTGTTCATGATTCGTAATGGAACCGCAAGTTGTGGTGTCCTATCTTTTGATTATGCATGCCTCATTTCTTATCCTCTATGGGACTGCTAATTGTTGGATCATCGACCGGTTGTTATTCGGATTACGATGCCAATATGTTTAACTACCATAGGAACCAGTCATTTTATCCACTTGCTTAGTCTTTCATTAGACTAACCCGACCACCTTATTCAATTACATGGCCGGCTAGTGCCCACCGTCTGTATACGACGCATCAGCTACTAAAGAAGTTAACCAGCGAAGAGAAGGCTAGCCAAGGAGTTTAGGAAGTCAAAAAGTTTTGAAAGTGGTCGCTTGAAGAAGAACAAGTTTGTTGTTAGACATTTTACTTTTGTTCAAGTTGTTGGTTATGTTTTTATGTATTGAAGGAGGTGATACTACGGTTTGTAATAAAGTGTTATAATACTTGTTGTGGTTGTATGTTTTAAAGCCTTGGGTAACCTTGAATTAGGACTAATTAGGGTTACTGGCGGTAACACCTCAAGTACAGTAAGGAGGGGGTGTTACAAATGATCCGTAAGTACAATGATAAATCTTTATTTGAGCATGTTACTGATTATACAAACACTTTTGAATTATGGGAAACGTTTGATTACCTAATTCAAAAGAATTCTCCTCGTAATAAGGCCCTCCTAATGCGACGACTGGTAAAAATGGAGTATAATAATGGGCAAAGCATGATCGAGCACTTGAATAGTTTCAAGGGGCTCATAAAATCAACTAAATAAGGCTAAAATGAAGGTCGAGGATGAAATGCAAGCCTTTCTACTACTGAGTTCCCTTCCAGAGAGTTGGGACACACTGGTGGTTACTTTAAGTAACTCTTCACCAAATGGGAAGCTTATCATGGACGTCTTTATTGATAGCCTTTCTAAACGAAGAAGTCAAGAGGAAGGAATGAGGCCAGATTGCTCATTCGGAGGTGAACTTCATTCACAACCGCGGCAGAGACAAAACACGAGGGCGCAGCAAAAATCAAGATCGAGGACAATCCAAGTCATGCAAGAGGGTTACCTGCTACTATTGTGGTAAGTCCGACCACATAAAAGAAGGGTGTCGAAACCTCAAGAGGGATTAGAGATTTGGAAATGTTAAACCAGACCATTTCAACCCGACGAAGAGGCAAGACGAGAAGAGCGCGCGCACTACGGTTGGTGCATGCTCTCTCAGGCCAAACTACCCAAGACATTCTGAGGAGAAGTAGTGATGACAATGATCGACATCATCAATCTCACACCATCTGTCCCTTTGGAAGGAGATGTTCCAAAGGAGGTCTAGTTAGAAAAGAAGGCCTCCTTCAACTACTTGAAGGTGTTGGAGTACAGGGCATTCGTTCACATCCCCAAGGATGAACGAGCCAAGCTAGATGCTAAGACTAAGTAATGTATATATCTCAGTTTACCCAGAGATGAGTTTGGCTACCGACTATGGGATCCAGTCAACAAGAAGATCGTTGGAACTTGAGACGTCATGTTCTTCGAGGACTAGACAATCGAAGACATCCAAAGGTTGGAGAAGCCAAGGCTAAGAGCTAGTAGGAGGGAAGACTTCATCCCCTCTCGTGAATAAAGCGACAATTTAGAAGAAGGAATCGAGAATGATGATGCTAGTGCAGAAGTTGGTGACCAGGATATTGGCTAAGAGGAGATAGAGAAGCCAACAGAAGAATCAAGCACCCCACTAAGGCTTGAGCAAAGAAGATCCTCCATAGACAAGAGACAGTCTACACGATATAGCTAGGAAGAGTATGTGACCCTCACAGATCAGGATAAGTCTCAAAGTTATGAAGAAGCTACGATCGGCAATCAAGAAATCAAGTGGGTAAGAACCATACAAGATAATATAGAAGCCTTGCATGAGAACCTCAATTATCATCCAAAAAGATCCATGCAAGAGGAGACGAAAGCCTTGCATGAAAACCACACTTACAAACAATCAAAAGGGAAGGTGTGTTGCCTTGCTAAAAGCTCAATGTCAGGCTATATGGATGCATCTACAAGGGGAGTTGATTCCTGGCACTCAAACATGAAGGTGTGTCGCCTTGCCAAGGCAGAGTATATCATATCCATATAGAGATGCATATAGAGTAGGTCACACACGATGATGAAGGTGATACCGATCGCGAAGGTCGAGACTATAACATAATTACACTTCTATATTAGGTTGGGAAGTGGGATATTGTCGGGATCCCTCCTTAATTGGAAGTCGGTTAAAATAATAAGATCATTTAGACTCCTCTAGAGAGATCTAGAAGATTACGAAAGGTTTTAGAATGCTACGGAAGCCTCTAGAAGAATCGAGAAGGTTATGGAAGAATCTAGAAGATGTCGGAAGGTTATGGAAGCAACTAGAAGACGTTGGAACCTCATAGAAGATTCTAGAAGACATTGGAACATTATGGAACCTTCTAAATAAGTCTAGGTTGTTAGAGAATTGTCTAGACATGTGGAAAGAATTATAAATATGTCTAGAATGCTTTAGATTATTCTAGACCTGTAGGGAGGCATTTACATGGGAAGGATTTAGACTAATTTAGATGAAAGTTAGTCTAGGATTCTCTAGAATTCTCCATACGCCATGTAAAGGATGTGGCTTGCCTATAAATAGCCACCACCCCCTTATTTGCATCCATCTAAGTGATCAAGCAAGAATTGAGTTTATAAGAGAGATAAGTAGTGAGTGTGCCCACAAAATATATGTAGTTTTGTAGAATCTCTTTCCACATAAATATAAGAGTTAGCTTGTAAATTACTAATCCCAGTTGCCCATCTTAACACGACAAAGTGGGAAAAGATGAGTTTTCCCAACAGGTTGATCTTAACAATGTGAAGCAGGTCAAAATCACTATATTTTGCTTGAATTGAGTTGGAAACTAATATGATTTGATTATAGGAGCTTAATCTAATATGTTTAAACTTGTTAGAGTCTTGTTTAGGTTACACACCGAGAGGTGGTAGTTTAAGTGGTAATCAAAATAGAGAGAACACATCGAGAGATGGTTGTTTCTATTTGGAAAAACTAGAATTGAACTTGAGATCAATTTCTCATGTGGTTAATTGTCATAGAACTTTTAGGTGTTTGAGTTAAATTGATGCATCACAACTGCATGGCGCAATTTTTACAATATACATGGTTTCTGCTTTATAATGTATTAGGGTAGATTTATTTAATGAATGATTTTAATTTAATATAAAATATAAAAATAATTAAAAATATTTTATATAAAATTTTACATTTTTATAATGTGGGACGAAGCCAAAATCATTAAAGTGAGTCCAATATGATTTTGATTGCTTGATGATAATTTATTTATGAAATATATAAATATAAATTATTTTAATTAATCTTTAAAAATAGATAAAACCGCAAAAATAATGTAAATTCTGATATTTTTTAATCAAATTCACTTCTTTAAAAATCATCTAAATACAAATTTAAAAATATAATTAATCTAAAAACCTATAAAAGAACAAAAAAAATTGAGGCGGCTTGTGTACAATACGCGGCTTGTGAACAATGTTTTTTTACAATGCAATTTTAACGGCTTCATATTAGGCTTGGCTCGGCTCCAACATATTCTTTAGTCTTTAGGCTCCTCTTTCTTTCTCTCTCCCCGTCTTCCCTCCCCCTATTCCACTGCGTTCTCATGCCTTCGTTCTTCTACGATTGTCCTTCAACGGTTTCAAGTGTTGCGTTCTCATGCCTTGTTCTTCTTCGATCGAGCCCTCTTCTATCGGCTTATGACCCTCCTCTCCGGTGGTTCAAGCAATCGAGGTTCTGGGTGGGATTTCTATTTTTTCCTTCCTTAGTATTATTTCAAACTAGGTTTTCATATGGTGTAGGTCGATTACAACATCTCAGAAACTCTTCGATTTTTCCATGCTATGTGATTATTAATTTCCAATAGTTCAAATCAATCACCTAAAACCCTATCTTTAAAAGCCCTCTAAAATTTAGCACAGTTCAAATTCCATTAAGTGAGATTCCTATCTCATATTGGTTTTGTAGAACGACACAATTCGTTGTAGGTGTCTTAGATGATGCAAATTGGCTTAATATTGGATCTTAATGTCTAAATATGGTTCAATTAATATATATTTTGATGATGGATTTGATATAGATTTTGAATTAGCCCCTTTTCCATTGTCTGAGTTTAAACCAATTTGAAAAAGTTCATCGACATAACTCTCTGATCGTTATAAAGCTATTATCTACTTGTACATTTGTAGTAATTTGTCATCTTGATCTGTTAATACTCTAATAGAACCGTAATTCTTTTTTGTATCACCGAAATGAATGTTTTGCCATTTCCCCTTGAATTGCTTGAGATCTTATGCTGTTTTAGTATAGAATATATATACAACTAACTACAATGATAATGTTCCCGTTTATTGTGAATTTTCAAAATAGATGAGAGCCCTAAGATTTTCTCTAGATTGAGAATCATAATCAACGTTATTAATCTCTCTTGAGTTTTTTTTTTTTTTTCCAGGGTTTGAGCAGTTAGTTTTGAGATTTGGTATTTCAAAGAGGTCAAACATGAAAAATACATCTTGATTTATCATTGTTTTCATCCTAATTGAATCAACTATCTGTTGCTTAGAGATTTTTTATGTCTAACATCTTTTATAGCCTTTACTAGAACCACCTAAAGCTTCTGGATTAAACACCGTAGAAGTCCTTGTTGAGTAAATTTATGTACTTGTGTTGGTCTCTCTAATACGAATAACTTAAAATTTATTGGGGAGAGAATAAGAGATTTTTCAATTACATATTATCTTGCATTTTGATGATCTTTTGTGGCCTTGCTAGCTTAATGTGGTTGGGGAGCATGTCATTTGCTTGTTCTTAGGAATATTCTCTTCTTTCTTATTTAGTTCCTATCAAATGATAACATTACTATTTTTTCTAATACACTACATGTTCTCTAAATTTATACTGTATATTCCAGTAAGAACTAAAAAGAATCTTATATTGGAGGAAGAAACTTAGCATTTAAAGGTTTTCTTGACAGCAAGGTGTACTTCACAGTTCACATCATGGCTCTTTGGAGGAAAGCTTCTTATGGAGGGTCTGCCTCTTCATTTAACATATTCAGTAAGAAATCTCCTTTATTGAATAGATCTTTTTTCTCATATGTTCATGTTAATCACATCTATTAAATAAAGTAGTGTGAAAATTCATTTATCCCTACAAAAAATGGTAGGAAAAAGATTAAATTAATTACATGGCATTATCATGCATAAAATCTCAAAGGCAATTTTCATTTCAAACTTATGTTAACTTTCGTATCCTTAAATGATCAGAATTTCAAATGCTCTTCTATATTGCCTCATACCAATTGCTAGACTTTTCTTTTCTTTTCTAATACTTTTTCACCTCTAAACAATTCTCAAAGGTGTATGCTTTCTGGGTTATTGGGTATGCAGCAAATACCCAGGAAAATGAATGTAAAATTATCAAATTTTGAGATGATCAAAATCTGAGAAAAGGATGTGTAAAATGGTGAAATTAAGTTTCGAGATAGGATTGCAGATCCTCGTATTTTTCCAATCCATTTCTCGCTTTGTTTGGTTTTTATTATCTCTCTTTTTATGTTCTTTGAGCTTTCATTTTTAATCTCCTGATTGTATAAGCTCTCCAGTTCTGTAATTTAGCACTTTAAGATAGCAACACATATTTTCTAAACTTGATGGAGATTCTTTGTACGGGAAAGTATGGGCTGATTGTGCAACTTTGGAAAAAGCATGGCATATTACCTTGTTTAGTTTAGCTACTGCAAATTGCTTATACTTTGACTTGGTTGCTTTGAGAAAGGAATAAGATTAGGATATTGAAACCAAAATATTAAAATGCAATCTACTTCTGGGCAGGAGCGACATCTTTTTATGGTTGCTCTAAATCAGGGCCTTTGGATGCCCCTATAATTATATATTCATGTCATAAGTTAATTGCTTGATTGCCCGAATTTATTGATGAGATGTTGAATGCTGAAGTGAGCACTTGAATTTCACAGATTTGCGCTTGTGCATTGTAAGGGTTCATTTGGACTGAAGTTGATATAAGAGAAACAAAGTTGGTTATACTCAAGAGGATTCAATTTCTAAAAATTGTACCCGCACTTTGAAGGTATGCTTTCTTACTAAATGAACCCTATGTAGGGATTCCAATTTGATTTTGTTCATTGCTTGTCAATTCTCACCTCACCTAGCTTTTAGAATGCAAGTTGTTAAATCCTTATGAGCACTGCATTAATTAGGGCAAAGTCGCATGCAGATAATGACATTATGTTTCGAATTTGGGAAACTGCTCTACTTTCTTATTACTGGTGTTTATTTGTTTCAGTACTGTGTAAGATTGTGCTTCTAGTTAGTCTAGTGACATGTATACTTAGTTAGGTGAGAGTTGATCATTTTCCCCGCTTGATACACTAACATATTGTAACACCCCCAAATTATCTCGGGAATGTCACACGCTAGTGACCTCGGATTTTAATGTTCGAAGTCACCCAAGGCTTTGCATCAGTTTGAATTTTGTAAAGATATTTATTACATCATATGAACAAACAATAGCGGAAGACTTTGGAAGGCAACTCAATTTATATTCAAACTTTCTTTTACAAATAACAATCTTTTTATCAATATGACAAATTCAGCGGAAGATTAACCAAAACTATTCCGTATAAAAATCAACTTTCTTTAATGAAATGAAACAAAACTACTTATAAAACCTTCTTATATAGTATCATGGGCTCCGTTCATCATCACCTTGAGTGCTCTTGGATTGACAGTAGTTGCTTGCTAATACCTGGTACCACAAGTGGTCAGCCCTCGACGGGGTCAGTTAGGTCGACTTCAATATTTATTAGGTCAAAGTAAATATATAATTGAATAAAGATTATTAATATTGTGAATGCACAATTTAAATGTCTAATGAAATTTATCCTACGTCGAATCTTCCCTATCCACAGCATACAAACTCCATGAATTTCTAAATTAAGACTAAAATAAACATAATAACAAATACATAAGATCTTTATGGTGCTTACTCGCACTTATCTTTTAATGACCACACATATACACATAGGGTTACAGTTTTTAAACCATCGAGACTCTTACGTCCTGATGAGTGGGCTCATACGTCCCAAAAAATAATAGTGGGTTCTTTAAGTCCCAAAGGCACTTAGCTAGAGTGCAACACCCCTCAATTGCGATAGAGCGGGTCCAGTCATGACCAAGCACTAGGAATAATTCCATCTAGTGCGAAAATGTTATAAAGAGGAGTCCAGAGCAATTATGGCTCACCCCCTAGGTCCTATGCTAATCCAAAACAAGTCTCAATCAAGACGATAAACACAAAAATCCACAGTCATCAAGACCTAAACAAAACAACATCATCATTTTCACCACATCAAGAACCTATATTATGTCTTTAATTATTGATTTCGGTCTTGACCCACTGTATCATACTCGGAGCTCCAGGAAAGGGAAGGATAGTCACACAATGGACAACATCAAGTCCTCCTTGCCATTTTTACAGGCGCATTTGACAAGCCCAAGCATGAGTTCAGATGAGAGCATGACTTACTTTTTAGTCGTAGTAACCTAATAACACAATTATTCTTAATTCTATTTTTTTTATGAGAGAGTATACTAAATGCTTATGAAAGTTCATTCGTGATTATATTTCTCAAAACTTAATATGTTTATGCATGACTTATATTAAGCATAAGCACATCAATCAAGAAAACACACATGGTTATTAGATTGTTCACACAAATCAAACAATTGACCTAGCCGAGCAAGTATGAGAACTTGTCTTATTGACGACCTCAAAAACTCGGAAAGGTTATAGTCGAGATCGTTTAACCTTGGATTGCAACCTATAATAGGAGATGACACAACATGAGTATAAGTTTTAAAACCGAAATCAATTAGATTTCCGTTATCTTATAGTCATGGTTTAGGAATTTAAAAAGAAGCACTTTAATACTTCATAAACTTTATTTCATTAAAATCATATTGTTATGAGAAGGAAGGACTAATTAATATTTTGATTTTTCTTATAAAGACAATAATATCCCTTATTATCATAATTATTATCATTATTTTCAAAACCATTGTATGAAAATAGGTCAATCCCCTTATAAAAATCATACCTATTTTATAATTTTTATAAATCTGTAAAAATACCTTAAAACTTCGTATTCTTATCAATATAATTAAGAACAATTTATTTAAGCTTAAACCGAAATTAAAACAATTAAAACGAAATTAAAAAGAAAGAAAATAGGGTTGTACATAAACTCGAAAACAGGGCAATAAAGTTCACGAACAGTCGAATTTGGAGGCTCGATGAGGGCGGCTTAGGCGATGGATTTGGATGGGACCGACGATAGTTGGAAGAATGCAATCCCCTCTATTTTCTGTTGGCAGTGGCGGAGGCGTAGGTGGTCCGAAGGCGGTGAACGGAGGCGGACACCAGCGCCTCGCGAGCAACGTTGTGCTCTATTTTCCTGTGCAGATCCGTGACTTTCAATCGGGATTTTGGAAGGCTTAGGTCATAAAAAATTAATGGGGCATAAGGTTTTCGAAGTAGTTTACATGAGGATTCTGAATATGGGTTCAATTTTTGGATTGGATTCACGGTTATGGAGATATTTGAGTTTGAACGAGAGAGGCGAGTTCTAGGTTTTCGGTTGAACATGTGAGAATTTCGAGCAAGTTAGGTCACTATTTATAGGGCTTCTTGTTCGTGCGGCTTAAGATACGGAAGATCTTCAACTTCCATTTAGAACTTATCCACAATCGAAGCCTAAAAAGATCCTCAAATCGGATAAAATTATTTCTTAACCCGAAAACCCGTTTAACCGAACATCTTATCTTTTAGCTTCGATTTAGATAGGATTTTCTATAAATTTCGGCTAGTTTGTTGAGGGATTTTGTAGTTAACATCTAGAAGAGTATACCAGTTCTTTCGGAATCGAATTTGGTTAAGAAACGAGTCTGAATTAGCCTTTACAAGATAGGATTCTTCGTTGAACAAGAAAACGGAATGAGCTGTCTATATTTCGATAATTACACACGGGTACCCAGACTTTAAGAGTAATTACGAAAAGTGCCCAACGTTTCTAATTTCATCCATTTCCGCCCTTTTTTGATTATAATGTTATTTAAATTATGATTATTCTTCCATAGTACATATGTCAAATTTATTATTTGAATTATGTACATTATTAAGTCAAAGTTTCTTGCTCAAAATATTTATTGAATTATTTTCCTTATAAAATATTTATTTCTTGTTCTTTTTATACAAGAGAGAACAAAATAAACTATAATGATTCATATATAATTAGAAAAAAGAATTTAAAAATATTCTTCTTTATTTTTTTTAAAAAGATTACCATTACACATATATGCCATCCAGTCATTAAAGTTAGTACAATTGTGCTTATATGGTTTTCTCTTTTTTCTTCCTTATTTATTTGGTCGCTATGCTTCTTATTTTTTAAGGCTTTACGTTATTCAACACTTGTTGACCTTTATTCTTTCCTCTGAGCTTTTGTTTCAATGATTTTTAAGGGCCTAGATATAATGCAAACTATAAGCTTTTATATTTGGCATGTATTACTGTTCTAAAAATCCCTTCTAGGCCCCGTCTAGGCCCCGCCTAGGCACTAAAAGGTCCTAGCCCGCCTAGCCGTCCAGGCCGTCTAGGCACCCGAGTAGGACCGCCTAGACAACTGTTCAGGTCGTCTAGGCACTAGGCGGTCCCTCTCCGCCCAAGGTTCGCCTAGCGTTTTTTAGAACACTACCTGTACACTTGGGTAACAAGTTTTGACATGCCATATCTTCTAAATTTGATCCTTTAATATTGTTAGTATTTTTTTGGTTTTAAGTTGCTTAATGTGTATGCAATTACTATTTGTAAAGTTTTTAGGCTGGGTATATTTGTTCCTAATATGCTTATCTCTGGTCAAATTATGCTAAACAGAAAATAAAACAGATGAATTTTATTCTTCTTTGCGTCTTTTTATAGTCATATTAAAGCCTAGCTTTCATCCTCCATTAGTGGAGGGGGTAGAAAACTCTCAGGTGAGGAACCAGTTGTGAACCTGAATCCTTTGCAAATCCATCATCCTATGATAGATAACAAGTTGAATAAGATAGCATAAAAGACTACAACTCAAGAGACCCGCACCAATTCCAAAAAAATTGAAGCTAATCCTTATTTTTTTATTTGTTTAGAGTATTTTTGCGTCACAAATCAATTGGCATTTAAATCTCATCCTTCCCTGCAACAATCATGGCAATATCCAAGACCAAGCAATTAGGGAATTTCTCATTAAGAGATTTCTGTTGTGGTTGGTTGGTGATGAATTACTAATTATGGAATTGAAAGTAAATGGTTTACAGTTTGCAGTCTTTGATGAACACATAGTCATTGTCTAGCTAGGTTGATGTATGAATATATTATAGTTGATATATGTATTGGACATCCATTGTGTACTTAATTAATAGCTACAACCATTAGAATTCGTGCAACTTCGATGCTATTGCATTCAGCTGTAGTTTTAGAAAAGTAGTGTGCTTATGTGTATCGCTTAAATTCCTGCATTGATTTGAACATATAGATAAGTGGGTCAAATAAATTCCTCGTAAAAAGATTAAGTGTTTGTTGATGTGCATTATGCAAGTATCTTGGAACCTTTCTTTTTCTAACTCTTACTTCTATGAACAGAGGTAGTTCACAAATCATATTGATTGCACCAAGTGGGGGTAGAGATCGTCCCGTTCCTATAACAAGAGAATGGTGTCCAATAAGTTGTTTTTTGAAGGATCATATGGTGCTTTTGGGACTTGATTTAGTCTTGTATTAAGAATAACAACCTTTTGTATTTTGTTGCATAATGACCCTAATATACTGCAAAATGGTGTCAATGATCGATGTCTTTACTGCTACACATCTAACTAATTTTATTTATTTCTCATGGTTCATGAGTTTCATTACTACATCGAGGCCCATTTTGTAATAAAATTCTTCAATTTCTAATGAATTTAGTGTTTTTTTCCTTTATTTACCTTACTCCAACCCTTCTCAGCATACTGCTTGTATAAACAGTACTTGCAGTGTGATTTTCATCAATGCCCACGCATGATAATACCGTTTATATCTTTTTTTTTATTAATAATCACACAGGAACTCGTTAATTTTAAGGAAATAGATTGTTTACAAAGAAATTGTAAATTGGTTACAAAGAGTGAGTTCCTGCATGCGCTGTCTTATGTTCTCGTGCTCTCTCTTTTGTGTTTTTCATTGTTCTATGAAAAAAGGGTCAAGAGTTTAACCAAAGTAAATTACAAACGACTCAGAGAATGCTAGGAACTTGTTAATTTTAAGGAAATAGATTGTTTACAAAGAAATTGTAAATTGGTTACAGAGAGTGAGTTCGTGCATGCGTTGTCTTATGTTCTCTTGCTCTCTCTTTTGTGTTTTTCATTGTTCTATGAAAAAAGGGTCAAGAGTTTAACCAAAGTAAATTACAAATGATTCAGAGAATGCTACATCCCGCGTGCGTGCCGCACGCGGGCGCTACCCTAGTAAGAAAAGATGAAAAATATGAATAAAGACTGAATTTTTTAAAGGTATTTTTTTCTAGATTTACATGAATAAGACAAAAAGGAAATTAAGGAAAATATAATATAATTTTTTTTATCATAATTCAATTTATGCAAGTAATTATCTAGATATTGAATTTTTATTTTTTAAATAAATTTTTTACATAAATAGATAAAAATATAAAGATAGAATAATTTTCTTTATTTTTAATTAATTTATAATTTAAAAATTTTTTTTTTTCACACCAATAGATAGAAAAGAATTTACTTGAAAAGGCTAAATTAACATAAATATAATTTTTTTAAATATGAGGTGGGGTCACAATCAATGTCGTGACTGGAAAAGGTTTAGCTTTAATATATAACTAGTTGAATTCCTGTGATTCTCATGAGGTGATTTTATTGAAGATTATACAATAATATGATATTAATATAAAATCTAAAATACTTTTATACAATATAACAATAATATTATGTAATTTATAAAAAAAATTAGGATCATGCCACATATTTTAATTGAATATATTATAATTTATTTTCATTATTTGTTGAGATCTTGCCCCATATTTTGATTAAAATTTTTAAAATGTTAATTTCACTTGAATTCAATATTTTTAATTTTTTTTGTTAAGATATTAATATGCATAAAACAATAAGTTTTTATAAAATATTTATTAAGGTTATGTATTTGAGGTCTTATCTTTTATTTTGTAATGAATGTAAATTTTTTTATAAATATTTTAAAGATTGGTATAGAAGTTAACATAGGAAAAAAATGTAATGCTATAACTTAAAGATAATTGTAGTAGGATATCTAGCCATGATAATATAACTTATTAAAATATTTAATAAAATAGTTCTTAATGTTAATTTATTAAAATTTGGGTAGATATATCAATGTATACTAAAATATATCATATATTATGTAAATAATTGATTATATTGCAAAATATCAACATATAGATAAAAAAAAATTATATACTTGGAGTGCAAGATTTGTTAAAAGATAAAAGAAAATTTATTATGTATAAATTTAATATAAAAAATATTAGAATATAGATCAAGTTTTGTTAATAAGATATGCATAAAATTAATATAGAAAGTATCAACATATTGATAGATCAAGTTATTATAATATAAAAAATTAGATGTATTGAAAGAATAATATAGTTATTATTAAAAAGGTTCACATTATTTTATTAAAGTAATATCACATGACGCAATTTTTTCAACAAACATGATTTCTGCTAATGTATTAGGTAGATTATAGCCTTATTCTTGATTACATGGTGCAAAATGTGTGAATCTATACTAATACATTATAAAGCAGAACCCAAGTATGTTGTAAAATTTGCGCCACGTGGCATTTTTGAATAAATTAATGTAAAATTATATTTTAATAAATTTTATAACAACTTATAATATTCTTGCTATATATACTAAATAGATAACATGTTTATATAATTTTTATGTATATAATTTTCTATCTATGGATTATGAATTAGTTTACTACAATAGATAACATATTTATATAATTTCTATATACATAAATTCCTATGAGATGATATTTTTCATATTAATTTAATATTTTTATCTCTTAACAAGATTTAGGGTTTTAATATATATTTTTATCTTTTAACAAGGCTTGAACTCCAAGTATAAAATTTATATCTATATAATGATATAATTTTAAATAATAAATTTTTTATGTTGATATATTTTTATTTTGAGAAAAAGATATAATTTTATGTTGATGACCAAGATTATATGTAAATGTCAAAAAAAATTCGAATTTTAATTAATTTAAATTATAAAATTAGATTTTCTTTATCTTCTTATGCATTTGTCTATTGCATAATTTATTATGATATTATATAAATATATGTAGTATTTCAAATTAATATTGTAGAATTGTATAGTTTTTTAGTAAAATTATCTCGTGAATATCACCGGACTTCAACTAGTTGAATATAAAAGTGACACACATGCAAATTTAACGAGAGACTTATAGAAAAATGTCTTATTTAGTAGATAGATAGATAGATAGATAGTGGGCCTAAACCAAACCAGGTCCAGTATATAATGCCGGCCCAAACTTCTAACCCTACTATATTAATCACAAACCCACATTCTCTCCAATTCTAATCTCATCCAAACCCTAGACGTCTCCAACTTCCGGCGCCACATCTCAGAAGAGTAATTCCTCTTTTTCTCTGCATATTCTTATTATGTATATGCATTCTTCGGCTCATCGTCTAATGTTTTTTCATTTTGTTTCGTTTCATTGAAAAGTAATGAAGGTTGTCGCAGCTTATTTGTTGGCCGTTTTGGGTGGCAACTGCTCCCCATCTGCCGACGACATCAAGAACATTCTCGGATCAGGTAGCGTTTTTATAATTTTCCTTTAGACTTATACACGCGAAGACTTTCCTATTGTAATAGCTTACGGTGCTTGTGGTGGAAGATCTAGTTTCGATGTCGTGACTTGGTAGTTAGTTATTCGGTTTCAGATTCTAGTCGAGGAAGTTGCGTGGATATATTCTTCAATTTTCGCGTTTCATATTCTGTTTAATTTAGATAGCTAAGCAGTATCCTCTTTAAGAAAATTGAATGTGGTCAATTTTGGCTCAATTGAATTATTCAAGTGTACGAGTTCCGCTCACAATATTGGACGCATTGTTTGGTGGGATTGATTGTGTGGGGTTGATTTGGATATAAATTATTTGTATTATGAATGTTTATAGATGCATGAGCTTTTAATACTAGGATCACGACCAGTTAGTTTGGGATTAACTTTACTTGAAGTAGCGGAGCTGACTCTGTTGTAGGTTTATTTCCGTTCGTTGATTGGCTCTACATAATGAGCTCAAAGTAGTTTATTAGGTTATATCAGTTGTACTAATTCTTCCATGTATGTAGTTTCATTGAGTCGTTGTTTACCTGAAATTTTCCATTCTATTCAAACTACAAAAGGTCTTGACCTCCAGAATGCTGTACATAATGCTGTTGTCTATGCGTTGGCCAATGCCTTACATGAATTTTTGTTGTAATGCAGTGGGTGCCGAGGCTGATGATGACAAAATTGAGTTGCTCCTGTCTCAAGTGAGCGGAAAAGATATCACCGAGCTCATTGCATCAGGAAGGGAGAAGCTGGCTTCAGTACCTGCTGGCGGCGGCGGTGTTGCAGTAGCTGCTGCAGCCGCCCCTGCTGGTGGTGCAGCTCCGGCAGCTGAGGCAAAGAAGGAAGAAAAGGTTGAAGAGAAAGAAGAGTCTGATGATGTAAGTGCACAAGTCTATTTACTTTAAATTGATCATTTCTTCACCTTGTGATTTATGGTGGCTTACTATTGTGCCGTGTTTTTGATATGTTGCAGGACATGGGTTTCAGTCTATTCGACTAAGAGGACAAGAGATGTTTTTTATTTTTTCAAGTGATCTTTTTGTTTTAAAGCTTGAGGTTAAGTGCTCCAAGTTTTGTTTTCTTATTAGATATTGTTGTAGCACTTTCTACTCGTTGATATGAATGGAGACGCTAGCATCTGCTGTTGGTCAATGGTCACTATGAAATTCTTGTTTGGTAGTCACATTCCTCGAACTTGGTAGATTTTAGGTTTTAGCTAATGTTAAGATTTATTGTTCTGAAAATCTCGGCTATACCTGTGCTTTATTTTTCTAATGCTATGTGGAAACTGACATCTTAAATCACATTGCCTCGAAAAACTCTATCCAACCCAAGGTACCATTAACTGACTGATTGTGGGGAAAATTTGGTTGCAATATTTCCTTATTGGCAAAACAAATGTTTTCGCTCAGCCTACAAAGAGAGTATTGTTGTTTAAAGCCCTTCGGCTACAAGCTATAAGTGAGTCGTGTGTAATCAAGCTATACATCATATGTAAAAGCAAAAATCTTGGATTTGTTTTTGGTGGGTGTCCAAAAACTTTCGTATAGTGGACTTATCAGATATATTGGATCGCATGGGCATTATTCTCTTTCTTTCGGGAAAGAAAGAGTGATTGAATCATAAAAAAATTTGAGGATTAAGACTAATTGTAGTAGCTAAATGTGCGTTAGCCCACTCACTTGTATATTGAAAAGGCTAATTAATTTGTCAAATGTCATGACTCCATATATCCTTAGTCTGTTTGTGTATACTACAATCAGTGGACATGTGCACATTCAACAAAGACAATAAACAAGCCACATGGGGGAGGTGAGGGTAATCCACAAGCAAACACAAACAAGCAACACAAAAAAGTGGGGGAGAGTGGTGGCCATTATTAATTTCCTTATATCAACCTTGTCGGGATCCAATGCCCCTGACCGAATTTGGGCCTGAGCCCAGCCTGAATCCAGGCCCAATATTGCACTAACAATGTTTAACACAAGTTCGATTTATGGTTGTATGCCTGTATCACCTGTATGGTTGCTTTAATGCAAAGAGGGCCAAAGGGGAATGCTTTACATTTCATCCAAAAAAATCATTTATCAAATAGATGGAAAACATACATACACAAAAGGGGGACACATTAATACATACATACACACTTAAGGGAAAAAAAGAAAAGATAAAAGTAGATATTTTTTGTTTGAGGGTAGAACAATAGTGGGCAGATAATAATCACGGACAAGACAGGCAAAGGCAAAGGCAAAGGCAAAGGCAAAGGCAGACTCATACCAGGAACCAATTTACAAACTCTGGATTGTGATTTCTACTCAATTAATTTGGATTGGTGGTGTTTCGTCTCCCCCTAATGCTCACCGAATTTTCCGGCTCCGATTTCGAATTACTCCTTCCACCGCCATTTCTCACCGTCTGTGACTTTGAAGGGCAAAAAGCAAAAGCAATCCGAACTACCCTCTCTGTTACTTCTCGTGATTCTCATTTCACCTCTTTGCAGCCCTAAACTCTAGTTCACTTCCTTCACGCTTTCCTCTTTGTCTTTCTCTCTTCTTTTCTTTCCCCTTTTCCTTCAACACCGACTTGTAATAAAACCCTAGTTTCTCTCTCTTTCTCTCTTCCCCTTTCTACAGTATCATCCTAAGTTCAATTCCCATCTCTGTCTTGCTTCACTTGTACGCTATCTGGTGTAGGGTTCTTCCAAAAATTCTGTGTTATCTCGGTAAGAACTCCCCCCTCTCTCTCGGTGTACGGAGTTTGCTTAGGTGGTCATGTCTGATCTGTGTGTGAGCTGTTTAGGGGATATTAATTCGTTGTTGTTTGGATTTGTTTTGAGTAGTTCAAATTCGGAAAGGATGTTTAATTGACGGAAAGCGACTCTTGAATTTAAAATAGACGCCATTTATGCTTCTTTTCTTTTCTAAGTCGGGGATTTGAAAATTCATCATTTATAGGTTTTGAATTTTCAGCTACACTAATTAGTGGCTTGTTTATACATTAGGACTTGTTTTGTAGGTTTCACCTGGGAGATAGATGTATAGTTTGATCTCCTTTTTCGGAAATGTGAAAATTTTCAGCGGATGGCGTAATGATGTTTGTATGATATGAATATATTTTAATTTTTTCTACTTGAGCTTCATTGAGCAAGTAATTCTGTATGAACGTATGCTTCAACATTTGTGTTGATTACCTAAATTTCAGTTGAATTTCAAGTTGCAAAACGAATAAGATGACTTTTTAATTTAAAAATGTATTTTATTTCCTGTGTATCTTGCTCTGGTTAACTTAAATTTATTTTTATAACACATGGATTTGATATTCTGATAATGCCAGGCTTGGATGCTTTGACCATCCGTTGTCGAGGATATATAAGATCACCCATCATTTCGAGCATCATAATGATTGAAGATAAATTTAGAAGGTCAATAGCTTATCTGCTGATTTTTGTTCTTCTGTATCTCCAAGATATTTCCTCTGATATGGGCTAGTATTACCTGCATCACATTACTGCCAATGGTATTCTGATGACTCCATGAAATATGGAAACTCGAAATGGTGTTTGTGAAATTGTGGAGGTTGGAGAAGGATTAGATACTCCGTCACGACGCATGTTGAAACAGAAACAGGTTTACTCTGTGGAAGACGACATAGACAAGCTTTTTCAGGCTATTGACATCAGACCCGTAAGAGAAGAGACACTATGGAAGAATCGTATGAAAAGACCCATGAGGGCCAGTACTTCTCAAGCCTCAGGAATTGGGATTTCAGACTCCGCAAATTTGAAACAAGCATTGAGAGGATTGTGCATCTTACAGGCATCGGAAATGGCTGCCACGAAAAGGCAATCATTAAAATCAGCAGGCTTAGCTGGTGCGTACAAGGCTGTGATTACTGAGGCTAATGAATCTGGTATGCCTTTGAATAAAGGGAAAGGAAATGTTGTAGGGATTTCACTTCCCAAGGAAATTGAGCATCGTATTCCTGCAGAAACACCTATTTCTGGTGAAGTTTCTAGGATTAGGTTGTCAAATCAAACCAGAAATTCTTCAACTTCATCTGTAATGGTTACCAAAACAAAGATGCTCCTAGCAGCCTCACAGGATAAGGTCATGCCTCTACCATCAAAATTCGAACAGAAAGGAAAGCAGAAAGCAAAAGTACATTCAACGAAGGCTGTGGATGCTCTTGCAAAGGAGTTAACAGGTGATATTATCATACCATCCAAATGTGATGCTTTGAGAAAATTAAGTAAGCAGGATGAGTTTCAGAAAGATAAGACAAAAACATGTGAAGATGAGTTGCATCCAGAACCATGCACTTCTAGTTCCAGCATCAGTGATCCAAAGAAGTCACCAAGAAGCAGCCCACACCTAAGAAAGCTAGCTCTGAAAGGTAAAAGCTTTGTCATGAGAAAAGAGAAGAGTAAGCCCGCTTTAGCTTCTTCTGCTTCCAGCCCTTCTGTGGGAAATTCTTGCTGTAGTACCAGTGAGTTGCATTGCCAGATTAACAAAGCACCTATTAAAGCACCTTCAGCTAACAGTGCTGAAAATGCAAGCTCTGGGGTTACCCCGGATGTAGTGGACTCAGCTACAAGTCAACTTGCAAAGCCTGAAGCAGTTTATAATGCTGCAAAATCTGATATGAGATTGCAATTAAAGGAGAAGGGAGAAATATCCCAAAGCTCAAAAAGTAGCCGTGGTGATTTTAGCAGCAGTACTACTAGTATAAGTGAAGAGAATAGTAGTCTCAGTGGCTCTAGTCATTGTGGCAACAGGCCTCACATGTCAAAAGACTTGAGATGGGATGCCATCAGGCAAATTCTTACTAGTCATGGGAGCCTAAGTTTGAAACACTTTAAGCTGCTAAAGAGGTTGGGATCTGGAGACATTGGGAGTGTTTATCTGGCACAGCTATTGAATACAGATTGCCTTTTCGCTTTAAAAGTGATGGATAACGAGTTTTTGGCCCGGAGGAAGAAACTGTCTAGGGCTGAAACCGAAAAGGAAATATTGCAGATGTTGGATCATCCTTTCCTCCCTACTCTATATGCCCATTTCTCTACAGATAGACTTTCATGCTTGGTCATGGAGTATTGCCCTGGTGGGGATCTTCATGTTGTGCGACAGAAACAACCGAGTAGGATTTTCTCTGAGCAAGCAGCAAGGTAAAACCTCATCACTAGTCAATTTATGTTGCTACTCTTTGACTTTTGAGTGCATTTGGATTACACCAGATAATGCATTGTCTTCCATTAATTTGCATCAAATGCAACTGGTGTAATTCAAATGCACATTTTGTTTATCTCGAAATTGAAATTTTCTAATGTTACATGTCTGGTTCTGCACTCAGGTTCTATGCAGCTGAAGTTCTATTGGCAATAGAATACCTTCACATGCTTGGAGTAGTATACCGAGACTTGAAACCTGAAAACATATTAGTTCGAGAAGATGGGCATATCATGCTTTCTGATTTTGACTTGTCACTTAGATGTGCTGTAAATCCAACGGTCCTCAGATCCACTTCACCCGACTTAGATTCCCGAAGAAAGACAACTCCATGCACAGAATCCAGCTGCATTGATCCTTTCTGCCTTCAACCATCTTGGGAAGCCTCGTGTTTCACTCCAACCCTTCTTCTAACTTCAGCTTCCAAAACCCGAAAACCAAAATCAGACGACATTTCACTTGTCACTACGTTTCCACAGCTTGTAGCGGAGCCCACTGATGCCCGGTCCAATTCCTTTGTCGGGACCCATGAATACCTTGCCCCTGAAATAATCAAAGGAGACGGGCATGGCAGTGCTGTTGACTGGTGGACACTTGGCATATTCTTATATGAGCTTTTATATGGAAAGACCCCTTTTAAGGGATGCAGTAATGAGGAGACAGTGACCAATATAATGACGAAGCCGCTTAGGCTACCAGAAAACCCTATTGTGAGCTTCTATGCTAGAGACTTGATCAGAGGGCTGTTGGTGAAGGAGCCTGGAAACCGATTAGGGTTTGTGAAAGGAGCGGTTGAGATTAAGAACCATCCTTTCTTTGAGGGATTAAATTGGGCGCTCATACGATGCGCTGTTCCTCCTGAACGCCCCCAAATCAAGAAAGGGAAACTCAGTTTTCCTGAATCTGATAGTTCTGAACATGTTGGGTTTGATCTCTTTTAGTCACTCTTATACATTCCACATCGATCTTGTTTCGGGTATACCATTCCTCACCTTTTACTTCGCCAAATGCATAGCTTGTGATGTAAAATGTGTTGGTAATGCATATGTATTAAGCAAGTGATGGTGTTTTAACATACTTATGTTGTATGTGTTTTTTAGTATTGTAGATTGGAAGTTTTGGAGAGGTTTCATAACCATTTCTGTATCCCATTTTGGCGTCACATGATTTTTAACATCTATCCATCAATCATAATATTTCAAGGAAAATGAGACTGAAGATATGGACGTTTTTGTAGTTTTGGGGGTGGGGGAGATGAGCTAGAACTATAAATGGCAAACCCAAATCACTTTACGGGCTCGTTGAGTTATAAATTAATACATAATATTCCTTAAAAAAGGAAAATGTCTTTTGGCACCTCTTAGTTTTTGCTTTTTTTTTTTTTACTATGAAGTTTTAGCTTTTTTTGTTGATGCTTCTCTTTAAGGACCTATTTGGAATGTACATTATAGACTTTTGCATTATAACGCGTGATTCAAACATGCCCTTAGTTCAAATCAGTTAAATTCAAGCTTACCATTGTTTTATTCACCCTTAAAGTAGTAAGATTCGACTATTAAAATACCCAAATTCATAAGCAAACAATCTCAATTTGAATTTGTAAACAATCTTCTAAATAATCCCTTAAAATAGAGGATTGTTCTAAAATTCAAATTAACAAGGTTTGATCATAAATTTGAGTGTTTTAAGAGTTAAATCCTACTAATTTAAGGGTGAGAAACACAATGATAATCTTGAATTTAACTAATTTGAACCAAAGAAGCACACCACAAGGAAAAACTAAAACCTCTAGGGTACCGAGAGAAATAAATTTTTTTAGGACAAAAAAAAAAAGGTAAAAATTGAGAGGTTCTAAAAAAATTTCCATTAAAAATATTACACTTGTGGAACTTTGCATTATTTGCAATTTAACTCTACAATTTTCTAATGATTTTTCTCATGGATTTACAAAAATAAAGGATTAGTGGTTGATTTTGCGGGTTGGTATGCACGACTTTAAGAACTAGTTCTTATCATAAAATTTTGCTTTTAATGAAGCTGTTTCTAACACCTGCTACGTTGGCAACCACTGTACATTGCACCCACACCGCCTAATGGCTGGGTTAAATTTAATTCCAATTCCATCTCCAAGGGCACATTGTTGGTTTTGTCCTCTTTATTGACACACATCTGAATCTTTACTTCTTTGATTGTTGCCGAAGGCTCATTTTTGACAACCACCGTTACATGAAGATTCACATTCATTTTAATAAAAATATTTTTACTATACAATTTTCAGATCGAGAAATCTCTTCATCTCTAGCAATTTCGTTGTTTAGTAGTGAAATGTAATCAATTTATGAAATCTTAGTTTTTTAGTAAAATTATCCCGTGAATATCACGGGACTTCAACTAGTATATGTTTAATCAGGAGGTAGATGATTTCTTATTCTTATTTCGTTAGGTTTTTAAATATCCCTTTTTGTTTTAATTATAGTCTCAACTATACTGTAAATTACCATTGCATATTTTTTTGGCAATGTAATTGTTGGAATAATGTTAGGAACTATAAGTTTCTAAAATACTAGAATAACGATCTCCCTTACTAGTTTTGATAATGACGAACACCATCAGGAACTAATGCATTTTATCCAAGTTTTTCAAAGGAACTATAGAGATGCATGGAACTATTCCCATACTGATGCGACCCTGCCTAGGGTCAGAAATAGTCCCGACTAGTCCTAGGCGTCCGAGACCATGGCGTCCCCCTTGGATTTGGACTTAAGCTTATTTTATGCATTTCCCTATTTTTAGCATATTTCTATTTATGTCTTTCCCGTTTTGGTTGTTGCTACTTTTAGTATTGTCTATTTATGATTTATGGACTTTTGGACGCTGGGCTTTTGCTTGCATGCAAACCCTAGTCCATTAAGCCTTGCTTTCTAGGGTTTTGGAGCTTCTCTATATAAACGAGCCTCCTCTCATGTATTTCTTTACGCTTGAATTTAGATACCGAATTGCTGTAGAGATTTCTCCAGACTCATCTTGTTAAGGCGTCAACCATAACTATTTCTCCCTCATACTCCTCACGCCTAATTCAACCTAGGCGACCTTCTCACACCTCTCATCTCAAAGTCTAGGCTCCGGCCTCAAATCTATCGGTTACTTGGTGAAGAAGACCCAATACGAGTCCAAGCAAAAATCCTCTCGTGAATCCTCCAACGGGGTTCACATCAACTGGTATCAGAGTCGACGGACTGCGTAAGTCTCACGTCTTGTAAGTCATTCGAACTCTTATTCACGCAATTTATCCCTTTTTCTATCCATTTTCTTTGAAAATATCAAAAAAATAATAATTGATTGTTGCCCAAATCCATTCGGTTTTGCACGGAAAGCTTGCGCCAATTTATGCCAAAATTTTTCTTTTTGCCTAGTACTTGCATGAATTATGCGATTTTGATCCATTATCTGTGTGTGCGTGAATGCTGATTCCATGTGTTCATTATTGTGGCACGTTTTCATATGTGGTGAGAATATCTTGCTAGTATCTTTCCAAATTTTGCTAGCATATTTTTTTTAGTGCTTGATAATATATTTTGCTCACACATTGCAAGATATTGACGTTTTCCTACTCTATTTGTCTTCTTTATGACTTTATCCCCAATTCTGTTGCTAATAATTCACGTATCTCTTGGTGCCCTTTTCTTCGTTCCCATCCATAGTGATTTTTTTTCCCCGTGTGCCAAATCTATTTATTTCCATATACAAGCGCGCGTATCTTGCTCAATATTCCTCCAATTCTGCTGAACCTATTTTCTATCATATCATATTCTTACTATCCAATCAATCTATAGAGGTTGATTCTGGTAAAAATAGTTGTTAAAATGAAAACTGAAAATAAATATGGGACGTTAGATCTATAAGATGGACGAACAAGATTAAAATGGGTAAATTTAAAAAATTGGACACGCGCGTCCCAATGATTTATTTTTAATGGCAATTTTGTAAATATGTTAAAAAGCTCTAATTTGTCTCAAAAATGACCTCATGTTTCTTCTCCTTCCTCCATTCAAACCTCCAACGTGTAAAACCTAGAATTTCTTCCCAAAAGCTTCAAACCTCCATTGAAGACAAAAATCTCAACCTAAAATCTCTATTGAAGACACAATCACCCTAACAATGTCAAATCTTCATTGAAAACAACAAACTCCTTGCTTGGGTGCATACAATTGCTTCGTGAATCACACAAATTCGTTCAAGATATGAAGTAGTTTTTTTTTTCAAGTGCATAATCTCTCTCTCTCTTTCTCTCACTCACTCACTCACTCCATGTACAAAGATGACGACCAATCTATCAATGAAGCATATGAAGAAGGTAATTTCTTAACTTTTCTTTTGAGAAGTTGTATGGTGCATATCCTTGTTGAAAAGATGAAATTTGGGGATTTTCGTTGATTTTTCTTTCTAATTTATGGGAAAAATTACTTGAAGTTTAAACTTTTTACGGGAATGAGGTTTCTTAGTTCAAAATATGATTCATACGATGTTTAGTAGATTGTAGACGACAAGGTTCATGTATTACACTGTAATGTTCATATATAATTATCTAAGGTTCATATTTTGCCAGTTGAATGAAAATCATGTTTTTGCATTTGTTGCCCCCTTGATACTGCTTTTTTGGTGCTTTTCTTTGCTAATTGTTATTGTATTTTTGCTAGCAACTACTGATTTTAGTTGTTGATATGTAATGGTTGCTAGTTTCCTCACATTGGTTAGGAAGTTTACTTGGCTCAATACAAAATGATAAGATTCATGTTTCACATGTCCAAAATATCCGATTTTGTCCTAGCCTATTAGCTCAAATGGTAGAGCAATGTGTTTGTACAAATGAATGTGGGTTCGAATCCCTCATAGGCTTCATATTATGTATGTGATGTTTCAATTCAAAGTTGAGTTCTCTTGTATCATGTTCAAGTTCATATATATATTACGTTAACGTTCACATATCGACTTTGTATGTTCACACATTGACCATGTATGTTCACATATTTTCGAACAAGTTCCTAATATTTTACGAAATCATTTACTAGCATTCAAGCCTTGAGCTCAATTTCTGAGCATTGACTTTCATAGTGGCCTCCCTTGCTATATTAATCTCGTTTCAAAGTCTCATTAAGAGCATCTCTTAGTCTCTTTGTTTCCACCCTTTCTATAATTTAAACACTCAGTATAAATTTATGATGCCACACAACCATTTTTTCATGTTCATAAATATATATTACTTTTGTATTCACAGGTTGGATGTGTATGTTTTGTTATTTTCGAATAAGGTTAAGATCTTTATAAGACAAATCATTCATGTTCACATATATTTCTTTAACGTTCACATATTGATTGTGTATGTTCACATATTGATTATGTATGTTCACATATTTTCAAACAAGGTTATTATGTTTTACGAAGTCAAGTACTAACCAACATCCAAGCCTTAAGTTGTAATTTCCCAATCTTGGCTTTCATAGTGGGTATCCCTTGCTACATTAACCTAGTTTAATGTCTGAATGAAAACGTCCTCTTAACTTCTGTGATTTCCTCTCTCAGCTTGTCACTCTTACGCTAAGTGAAGTCAATGCTCTCATACTAAAAAACCAGCAAACTTTGGAAAGTCATCACAAGTCATATGTAAATTTGGAAACGAAGAATCATCAGCCAAACAATAAAACATCTATTGCAACAACAACTAATTATACTCCAAATAATAAAACAAAGCATAAAAAATGATAATTGATAATCATACAACAAAAAACATGCTTCACTGACACACACACACAAAACGCAACACCTTTATTGCAACAACAACTAATTAGCTTAATTACTCCATCAACCATACAAGCATTGAACAAATTTCTACTTACATTAACTAATACTGATAACAACTAGTAACGACAAGTTCACAAAGTAATACTGTAAGGTTCACACAAAACCTCACGAGGTTCATACAAATCATAGTAAGTTCATGTAAAATCCAATTCAGTTCAGAAGCAACTATCATCACTTGAGAATTTCATCGAATAGGTTATGTGCATTCCTAAACTCTTCCATCAAAACATCATAGAAATGGAAAAAGTAATTATGAGAGCAACTCAAATATAGAATATGCTTGCAATTTGAAAGTGATAATCGATTCCAACAAAAATACATGCCAAATTCGAATCTAAACTTACAAGCAATCTAAAAATAAGAAAAAGGAAATGAAATTCGAAAATAATAAAGCACACACCTGAATCTAAATTCATTGAACATAGAAAACGAATAACCAATTATGTGAGTGATCAACTAACAAGATAAAAGAAAAACATTGGATTGAATCAAGAGAAAATGGCGTTTGTATCTAGCTGCAGAGAAAAGAATGCAATGGAGAAGATGACTTATATGATGAAATGACGAGATTGCCCCTTAACCTTAAAAAGTATGAGAAATAAAAAAAAGCATCTAAGCCGTCCGTTTGCAAGATCCAACAGCCCTTATGCATTTTCAGTTTTCATGATAAGGAAGGTTTTTATTTGATTCAACCTCTCAATCTATATTATAAAAGCTGAACGTTTTTAAGCCACTATGTTGATTCTGGCCCCACCTTATATTTAAAATATATATTTTATTCATGTTATTTCACCCTTTCTAATTAGTTTTCTATTATTTGTATCTTTACTTTTCCTAATATCTATCTTTTTTCAACTATCTTAGAGATTATACATGATAAGATTTTCAATATTTATTTTTTATTTTGGAAACATTGTAATGCAAGAAATCAATATTATTTTGGATAAATAAAAAAGTATATTTTTTATTTATATTAATTAAGATTTTCCCCTTACATATCGTTTATCTATTTATTAAAATAATATCTTTTATCTAAATATATTATATCTAATACGATCATATTCTAGGATAGATTTTTTTTATTCTTTGGTAATTTATATATTCCTCTACTCTATACATATAAAAAAGACTTTTCAGAAAACTAATTTTGATAAAAATAATAAAATTAAAATTCAAAAGTCATTTTGATTACAAAAGTGGTGAAAATTAAATTATATTTTCTTTATTGTCTATTTGTGTAGAAGATTTTTTTAAGAATATAGTTTTAACAAAAATATGTTATCAAAAAATATTCATGATTATTTAGTAAAATCGAGTTTTGATTAAAATTTACACTTTTTATTGTCATTGTGATCTATTTATATAGATAAAAAAACTTTTTTAGAAAAAAAGTCGATTTAGAATTAAAAAATTGATGAAAATATAAATTATCAATTGTTAATTAGATTTGTTCGTGACCATTAGATTTTTCTTGTGGTTGGATAAATTTATTATGTTTTAGCATTTCTATAAAAGATTTATCTCTTATATTAAATTTTAAAATCTATAACTATATATTAAAGATGTACTTTTTCGAGCCACCAGAACGTTTCTGACCCCACCTCATATTTAAAAAATCAATTTTTATTTCTATTATTATAACTTCTTTTTATTAAATTCATTTTTAACTATTTAAATTTATTTCTAACATCAAACAAATATCTATTTAGTATAACAATATCTTTTGAAAACTTCCTTATACAAGTATTAAAATTAAATATAAAATATTTTAAATAATTTAAAAAAAAAATAAATCTTTTAGCATGTATCTTTTGATGAATTTATTTATAAATATATAGTGGTTTTCTTTTATAAAAAACAATGATAAATAATTATAATTTTTAAATTTAATAAAAATAGATAATATAATATTTAATAGAAATATTGAAATATTTGATAATCTCTAAACTTACGTACATGGAAAGTAATAAAATATGAAGAATATAATATTTGATTAAAAAATTATACATTCTATGAGCAACAAATTAAATTACTTATATTAAAGTTTATGCATTTTTATTTATCCATTAATATCCTATTTATAATGTCTATAAAATACCAAATCGTAATCATACATGGTACGACGGGTAAAACTAGTTTAGTTAAGAATCTTAACTTAAGATCTCATTGATAACCGGATTAAAAAAGAAGTTTCGATTTATAAAAAAAAACAGCAGTTCAATTTTAAAAAAAAGACAAAGAAGAGAGCTAATTCTGGTGTTCGATCTGTTACATGCAAATTTTGGGTTGAATAGCTTGTCTTGCAATTTGCTTAATTCTAACGCCACGTTTCGTGTTTAGCCTTAAGCCGCCCTCTCGGCATAGCCATATTAGCTTTGACCTTGCGTGTTTAATTGTTTGGGTGCTTAAATTGATTGTGAGTCTATACCATTGGTTCGCTTTTATTCTCGCATTGTCATGTCTCATACAGGAATCCACCGAAGACGTTTTGCCGGGTATGATGACCCCAAGACGTTTTTGGATTGGGCAAAGCACATGGCCAAGTACTTCAACCAACGAGACTACAACAAATTTGAGCGTTGCGACATTGCCATTGGTTGCTTCACTAGCTATGCTCAGGATTGGTTTGATCGTTTGGAAGATGACCGGTGGTCTAGGAAGCGACACCCAATTGAGACATGGGCCCATCTTGTGGTCCACATGGATCAACATTTTGCCCCCAATGTCGACGAACAGTCATTCTCCAAGCATATCGTAGATCTCAAAAAGGGCTGCGTGACATTGACACCATTTCATGTAGTCGCGTCGTAGCAGCCCATTCCTACCGCGTCCACTGGCGTGCCATTCGCGCCACCCTTGGCCGTGGTCGAGGCCACTGAAGCGCCCACCGAGCATGTTCCCATGGTCGCACCACCCATGGTCGTGGTCGAAGCCAATATGGAGCCGACTGCGCCTATTGTTCCGGCCATGACCACGCCTCATGTGCCCTTGGTCGAGGCTACCGAGGAGCCAACCCCGACCATTGGCACGCTCATGACTGTGCCATCCAGGGACACGGTCATGGACGTCGAGGAGCCATCCAGGCCCACGGTAGAGCCCAACCTCACTCCTTATGTGCCCATCTTTGCACCGATACATTCCTCGACGCGGGACCAACCACTTCTCATGCCCTTCCATTTGTTGTCCGACGCCGATTCCGAGATCCACCTTGAGCCTACATCGACACCATACATATTGATTTTTGAGAAGGCCGATGTCGATGACAGGTTCCACTTGATTACTGATTCGGTCTCCCTTCCCCACATCACCTCGACGCGAGGACGCGTCGAATCTAAGGGAGGGAGGATGATGCGACCCTGCCTAGGGTAAGAAATAGTTCCGACTAGTCCTAGGCGCCCGAGACCATGGTACCCCCCTTGGATTTGGACTTAAGCTTATTTTATGTATTTCCCTATTTTTAGCATATTCCTATTTATGTCTTTCCCGTTTTGGTTGCTGCTACTTTTAGTATTGTCTATTTATGATTTATGGGCTTTTGGACGTTGGGCCTTTGCTTGCATGCAAACCCTAGTCCACTAAGCCTTGCTTTCTAGGGTTTTGGAGCTCCTCTATATAAAGGGGCCTCCTTTCATGTATTTCTTTACGCTTGAATTTAGATACCGAATTGTTGTTGAGATTTCTCCAGACTCATCTTGTTAAGGCGTCAACCAATTCTATTTCTCCCTCATACTCTTCACGCCTAATTCAACCTAGGCGATCTTCTCATCCTTTCAATTCACCTCTCATCTCAAAGTCTAGGCTCCGACCTCAAATCTATCGGTTACTTGGTGAAGAAGACCCAATACGAGTCCAAGCAAAGATCCTCTCGTGAGTCCTCCAACGGGGGTTCACATTACATACAAGGGAACTATAGAGCAATTCCAAAATCAGGCAAAGCAAAGACACAATCTATTCTAGACAAAATAGAGACAGAATCTAGACAAAATAGAGACACAATCTGATACGTGACGCTCTTCGGGTATGAAGACAATCATGATAGAGAATGCTCAAGGTATGAATTTCAGATCTAACTTGCGGAATTGTGGATTGAATTGACAAACTAAGTTTGAGTATGAATGTGTGTGATCGGTATTAGAAATCTAGAACAATAATTATTTTGAAATTGACTTTAATTTGGCCCAAGAGATAGATATACACCAATTTAGGGTTTATCTCTCTTAAGCTAATTTGTATTGAATGAAATAACAAGCATATAAATAGAGTTTCTAGCTAATATAACTTGGATTAGTTAGAGCCCAAGGAGAGTAAGTCCAGCCGGCCCTAGTAGGGTATTTTGGACTTTCTCCTTGTCTCTACAAGTTATAATAATAATAATATAAAATATCTATCCTAAATCCCCTTATCTAATTAAGTCAAATAAATAATTAATTGACTTAAAAATAAGAAAACCATAAAACTAATCCTAAAAAAGTCTAATAGATATAATTATATAATTAAAGATATACTTCACCCAATTAACATTATCCTAAGACTGAAATTATGCATAAAAAAATAATATATTGTTAAACTAGGCAATACTAATAATAGAAAGTACTATAAAAAGTAATCCTCATCTTCCAATGCATACTCGACAAGGATTGATCAACTTGATGCAGAATCTTTGACGCCTCTTTTTACTTGAAAGCCCAGACCTCTTGTAAGGTGGAGACCTCATTCTCCTTAGCATTCGATGCCATGAATCCTTTTCCTTGGTCATTTCCCGATCTACATTATAGTTTGTGCGTCAGATTGTGTCGATGCTTCTAAACAGCTGAGATACCTTCCTATGAGTTGACCTAATTTGAACAAGAGTCACATGATGAAGAAATACAATACTTGGGGAGCAAGACAAAGGAAATTTCGAACTTTAGCTTTGAGGATAAGGTTTTGGCATCAAGGCAAGATGCGCTATAAATGCACGTGAAGAGGAGAGATTTATGCATGATCAATTAACATTGCATAAGAAGCGGTTATGAGCTGCAATCCATAGGAAGTGACGAACCCTTTGTTGAGTTGGTATCTTCCAAATTAGGCACCGAATGATATCTCTTTTCTCGAGGGATGGGAGAATGAGATCATAATTGTTAGAAAAAGTGAAGCTTTGACTTTGATGATTCCAAACACAAGTAAAGTGACCAACTTCGAAACTGCAAAATAGGTCGCCAACTTAAGCTATGTCCCCGATATCAAGTGAGGGCGAAGTGAGAAGATCTTGAAGACACGTGAGATATTGCACACAAGATCAAGATAACCTGGTCAAGGATGGAATCCTCTCAAGATATGATAAGGCACTGAATTGCGTTATGCCTTAAGGATTTATATATTGTAATATCTTTACTTTCTTAGGATGATTTTTTAAGGTTTAGATTTATATTAATTATCTTCCGTAATCGAATTGGAAGATAATATATTATCTAAATACCTAGTTTTGTTCTATTTAAGTCTAGATATTAGGTTAGAATAGTACGAACTCCATACTCTATACATGTGAAGGAAAATTTGGTTGTTTGAGAGTTCGAAGAAGAAGAAGAAAGCATAGGCTAGGTTGTTTGATTGAGAGTAGGGTCTTGCTCGGCTCAAATGAGTGTTAGCATACTAAGAAAGTAGCGTTAAATCTGGGTTATTCTTATAAGTATACTCAAGAGATTAATAAAGCAACCTACGACTTTTACTCCGACCAAGTGAGAACTTGGAAGGGAGTGGCTTTTCACTTAGTTTAAAAATTTCGTTGACTAAGTGTTTCCACTATAAAAATTCATGTGTCCAGTAAGTCATTATTGTTTAGTAATTTTCCTCTGCATATACATATAGGTAGATGACTTTGAAGTACTAACAATCCTACAATTTGTATCAGAGCCTTGGCTCTAGATTTTTTTAATACTTTATATTTGATGGAAAGACGACTTCAACGAACACAACAATCAATGATTCGTTTTGGAAGCCACTAGTGCTCAAACCTGGTATGTATTATTGGTGGGTTGAGAAAATGGGAACCCACATCTGTTCTCTTGATGGCCACCTTCGGAAAGTGACCGAGATTGGTCCCGAAACATTCCTTAATACTGTTGGGAAGGAGGTGAAGAAGAAGGAGGACTACAAGACTTCAAGAAGTTGGAAAAGAATGCACATGCAAAGACGGTTCTCCATCATGCTTTATCTCCTAGAGTCTTGAAGAACGTCGTTCAATACAAAGCAACCAAAGAAATTTGGAATGCTCTCAAACGACTTCATCAAGGAAATGATGATGTGAAGAAGGATCACATCATAAGTCTGGAACGTGTGTATGAGGGAAGGAGTCAAGGAAATAATGAATTTTTGGGTGATTATCACTCAAGATTTCATGCTATGGTTAGCCAACTCGAATTTCTCAAAGAAAAACTTCCTCAATGGAAACAAGTTAGCAAACTGATCCAAGGGCTCAACTCAAAACTGAATAAAGTTGCTGCTATGTTTCTAACTAATAGTGAGACCACAACTCTCATTTTGGAGGATGTTATTGGAAATTTGACCATGTATGGTGGAATCAAACAATGTTGGGATGATCGTCTTGAAACTGACAAAGTCAACAACATTGCCTTGAAAGTTGAAAGGGCTTTTGATCTCGCACATACTAAAGAAGATCAAGTGGATGCTGATGATTTGGTAGCACTCATAACAAGGGGTATGAAGAGACTTTGGGATCAAAACAAAGTTCCTTCAAAAGGTTCTAAACCAACGAAAGATATGAGGGGCGTGGTGTGCTATCATTGTCAAGGAAAGGGACATTTCGTAAGAAATTATCTAAAAAAGAAAATAAAAGGTGGAAAAGGTGCTATGTTGGCCACCTGGGATGATTCCGATGCCGAGGATGACTCAAAATAATAAGGAGAAGTGTGTCTCAAGGTATTGACTATCCAAAAGAGGTACAAGATTCTCTGAACTTTTCTCAATTTTCTCAAAAAGGCCAAAGAACAATTGCATGCAATCATTGAGAAGTTGGGAACTCAGATTTCTGAACTTAGTGAAAAATTAGAAGAAAAAGGGGATACTATTTCTAACTCAATGGATAAAAATAAAGGATGGTTTGAAAAAGTTATTAAGTTTGAAAAAGAGTCATCTATTTCTACTACTATTGCTTGCAAAACATGTGAAGGACTTAAAACTAAAGTTGGGAACTTAGATAAGAAAGTCACCAACTTAGAAGGTGAAAATCTCATGTTAAAACTTGGAAATGCTAAGTTAGTAAATGATCTTGAGAAAATCAAACTGAACGATGCGGTTAAAAAAAAGGTGGGTGGAAGAGTTTGTTGCTAAGCAGGTTGCCGATGATTATACAAAGAGGTTTGTGAGGCAAAGACCTAGACTTAGATATTCCTATGTACCAAAAAATCAGGGTACCATGTGTTCTCCTAAGTCCAAGTGTGATACTCCTAAGTGTAGCAACAAGGCAAGTTATTCTACTACTAAGGTGGGGAACATGGACATTGGTAACCAACCTTAGTATTCGGGTCAAAAGGTACACAACATATGGAAGAAACATGTTCATAACTCTAAACCTTCATGAATTGACTTCCATGCTCATCTTAACAACAAACCAATATATCCTAGCTATAGTAAGTATGTGGGATTAAAATCTCACAAAACATGTTGGTATTGTGGCAAAGAAGGTATGCAACTCATTGATAAAATTCACAAACAAGATTCGGTAAGAGGGTTACCTATATAGATTGAAACACGTATGAAATTTGTGAAGCATGTGTTAAGGGAAAACATGTTAGATCTTCATTCAAATCCAAGATTGAGGTAAGGTTTTCTAAACCTATGGAGTTAATTCATATGGACTTGTATGGACCTATGCGAGTGAGAAGTCGACAAGGTAATAGATATATTTTTGTTATTGTTGATGACTTTTCACTATATACATGGACTATTTTCTTATCTTCAAAAGATCAGGTATTTGAAGAAGTTCAATGCATGGGTCAAGGTTACAAAAAAGATGCTTGGAGTACCTTTGGTTTCAATAAGATCAGATCATGGCACCAAATTTAAAAATGCTCTGTTCTTGGACTTTTGCAAGGAGAATGGTGTAGGTCACAACGTTTTAGCTCCAAGGACTCCACAACAAACAATGTTGTATAGAGAAAGAATTGAACTTTGGAGGACAATTTGAGAACTCTGCTTATCTCGAGTGGCCTATCAATGAATTTCTAGGGAGAAGCCATCAATGCTGCATTTTATGTGTTGAACAGAGCTATGGTTCATCCTCATCCTTGGTAAGACACCATATGAGCTCTTAAAAGGAAGAAAACCGAATGTCGCCCACCTAAGGGTGTTGGGATGCAAATGCTTCATGCACAACAATGGAGAGGATAATCTGAGAAAACTTGATCCTAAAAGTAACAAAGGAACATTTGTTGGTTACTCTCAACACAATAAAGCATACAAAGTGTTCATGTTGTGTTTGATGAAAGTGGAGAGAAGTGTTCATGTTGTGTTTGATGAGAACACAATGGGTGGTTGCTCTATTGAAGACAATGATGATGGTGATCATGGTTTTCATCTTATTGAGGATGAAGAGGTTCCTGATAGGCATGAAATGGTCGTGCAAATCACGGCTATGCAAAAGAATCCTAACAAACCTAAAGATTGTAGTCTTAGGGAAGTAAGGGTCGAATCCGCAGGGAGGACTTTATCTTTCTATGTAAATTTTATGTCAATTAAAGTAAAAGGGGGTTTTATGAATTAAACTACTATCTAGCATGCATAAACTAATAAAGCAATTAAAGTTTGGATTTTTATCAATTTAGGGAGAACACTTAGTCAACCAGAGATCCACATTCGTATGACAAGTTGATCATAGATTCACTCAATATCGCATGCATATGGAATTCCAATTCCTTTTCAAAGATAATTAATAACACAACCAGATACTATCAATCCTAACTAATTGAATAACCCTGAAACTATCAAGATTCAATTCAAAAGCAACATGAAGAATAGGAATATAATCAGGATACAAATCTAGCATAAAATAACCAGCTTTTATACTAGAATGCAATTTAACTCTCTTCTGCAATAGACTAGCACAATCAGATACTAGTACAATGCAATTTGCTACTATGAAATAGAGAAACTCAACCAATAATTTCTCTAGATCTAGCAATTGAGATTCAATAACAACAACCCTAGAAATTGTTGAAATCAATCACATAAACAATTCAAACAAGAGAGAAAAATAATTCCATGCAATAAATAAAGAGTAGAAATCTCACAACTGAAAGTCAAACGATGCTTCAAACTGTCTGACTAAGCAAAATGGCTTAGTTCTCCATAGAAAAGCTAAAAACTCTGAAAGAAAAATATGATAATAGTGTATGAATGAGAGATGCAACTCTCTAAACCCTAATATATAGAACTAGGTCTAAAGAAGTCTATCCAAAAATATAATATCTCGGAATAATACTGATAGAAAAGGACCAATAGAAACAAAACACGTGGCGCAGTAAAGATCTCCGCGGCTGTCAAGGGCGGCGAGCGCCGCTGGGTTGGCGGCGGTCGCCGCCAACACCTCGGTTCAGAACTCAGGTAACACTTCAGAGGCTGTTTTGACTCACTTCGAGTTGGAATTTGGACTCGGAGTAAAAACATGAATTGTAGATCTTTGGAATAGCTTTCCAATGATGCCAAACTCAACTTTATCAGATCACTATAGCTCCCGAAACAAACCTTTCAAGACAGAGGTGTCGAACCAGCAACTCCAACGGATGGCCCGAATTCAAGCGCTCTTTCCCCGGTTTCCATTCCTTTAACACTTGTTCACTTTAAGACCTATAAAACAACATAGAACAAGTGCAAAAACCCAAAACTCCTAGACACTCTAAGACACTAAAGAAACTAACTAAAACTACCTAAAAGCAACGCAAAAGAAACGTAAACATGCATCCTAAACACTACCTAAATGCAAGCTATCAAATTCCCCCATGCTTAAACCTTGCTTGTCCTCAAGCAAGAAGTAGATCCAAGTCACACCACAACATTGCAATCCATGCATTCATCTCATAATCCATAGAGCAAGTCAACATATAACTATAGCTTGATCAAGACGTCCTAGCATGCAATTGACTAAAGCAAAGAGCATAAATAATTCATCCATTCTAGACCTCACCAAGGTAATGTGTTTGCACTCTCACTCAATTGTTTAAAGGTATATATGTGTTTCACTCAAATCAACAATGAAAAACTAGACTACCATATGCTTGCATCATTGTTCTAATTCTCCACCACTGTGGACCAAACACATAACAAAAATCATGAGGTCTTTTTAAGGATTGTAATGGGGCCAAGGTAAAGAGAAATTGGAAGGGATTATAATAGGTCGATCGTGTGGTTCTAAATCCGGGATAAAGAACTAACTAAACCCAAACCCAACACTTTTTCTTCTTCTTACTTCAACTTTCCTTCACCAACTCCATACATTCATTTAAGCTCTTTTTGCTTCTTTTGTAACACTTTTGCTTCTTTATCAACTCTTTCCTCTCAACAATTATGAATACTACTTCTTTTGAAGCTCAAATTTTTCTTTCAAAACTTATTTTTCAACTTATTCTTCATCTTCTTCTTTTTCCTCAACTTTCACACTAGAGTTGTATTTCCTTCTACCTTTCCATCACACTTCCCCCATACTTATTCACAACCACACAAACAAATCCACCTAAAGTCCTAAATCACGGATGGGTCAAACTTATATAGGCTAGGAATTATTTTGTGGAGCTAACAAAAATAGGCTTTAAAGCTCAAAAGAAATGGGGTGTCAAAACATGGATCTTGTAGGGTAGGAAGGGAAATAATAGGCTATTAAGAAACATGTCTCAATCATTTTAATGTCATGCATCATAGTCAAGTAAAGCAGTCTTGAAAAAGAGTCATAACGCAAGTTCTAGAGCTAGGAATTCAAAGTGATACACTCAATAAATAGAGAACAATTAAACAATAAAAGGCCAAAAAATCATCTCACAAGGCTTTTTGTCTAGAACTTCAAAATAGATCTAAAACTCAAGCTCGTCTACATGCTCAATCCTATAATCAAAGTAAAATAGCCAAAGATCATGCTCATTTCATAGAAACTTCAGCACATCATACAAGTCATGGGTTAGAATCCATACTTAAAGAAACACAAGAGGTCTTACACATTGGGGAAATAAGAACCTAAAATGCAATATTTTTTTTTTGAATTTTCTCAATGCAAAACATAAAGTAAACATGCCTAATCTAATGCAACTACATGAATGTAAAGCAAGTAATTCCCTTCCCCCATGCTTAAATCTTACATTGTCCCCAATGTAAAGTAAAAGTAAAGAGAAAGAGAAAAACTCACAAACCAACTACTAATTTGGGTGAGGGAACGGTGGTGAGCAACATCAGAAGAGCAGAAATCGACCTCAGAGGGGGCGGCGGGCTGGCGGCGGGCGCCGCTGGCCACTTCGTAGCTTAAATCTAACATAGTCGTTGTAGTATAGTGGTAAGTATTCCCGCTTGTCACGCGGGTGACCCGGGTTCGATCACCGGCAACAGCGCCAATTTGATAGGCATGACATGGTCATGCAAATCACGACTATGCAAAAGAATCCTAACAAACCTAAAGACTGTAGTCTTAGGGAAGTAAGGGTCGAATCCGCAAGGAGGAAATTTATCTTTCTATGTAAATTTTATGTCAATTAAAGTAAAAGGGTTTTTTATGAATTAAACTACTATCTAGCATGCATAAACTAATAAAGCAATTAAAGTTTAGGTTTTTATCAATTTAGGAAAAACACTTAGTCAACCAGAGATCCACATTCGTATGATAAGTTGATCATATATTCACTCAATATCGCATGCATATGGAATTCCAATTCCTTTTCAAAGATAATTAATAGCACAACCAGATACTATCAATCCTAACTAATTGAATAACCCTGAAACTATCAAGATTCAATTCAAAAGCAACATGAAGAATATGAATATAATCAGGATACAAATCTAGCATAAAACAACCAGCTTTTATACTAGAATGCAATTTAACTCTCTTCTGCAATAGACTAGCACAACCAGATACTAGTACAATGCAGTTTGCTACTATGAAATAGAGAAACTCAACCAGTAATTTCTCTAGATCTAGCAATTGAGATTCAATAACAACAACCCTAGAAATTGTTGAAATCAATCACATAAACAATTCAAACAAGAGAGAAAAATAATTCCATGCAATAAATAAAGAGTAGAAATCTCACAACTGAAAGTCAAACGATGCTTCAAACTGTCTAACTAAGCAAAAGGGCTTAGTTCTCCATAGAAAAGCTAAAAATCCTGAAAGAAAAATATGATAATAGTGTATGAATGAGAGATGCAACTCTCCAAACCCTAATATATAGAACTAGGTCTAAAGAAGTCTATCCAAAAATATAATATCTCGGAATAATACTGATAGAAAAGGACCAATAGGAACAAAACACGTGGCGCAGTAAAGATCGCCGCGGCTGTCAGGGGCGGCGGGCGCCGCTGGGTTGGCGGCGGTCGTCGCCAGCACCTCGGTTCAGAACTCAGGTGACACTTCGGAGGCTGTTTTGACTCACTTCGAGTTGGAATTTGGACTCGGAGTAAAAACATGAATTGTAGCTCTTTGGATTAGCTTTCCAATGATGCCAAACTCAACTTTATCAAATCACTATAGCTCCCGAAACAAACCTTTCAAGACAGAGGTGTCGAACCAGCAACTCCAATGGATGGCCCGAATTCAAGCGCTCTTTCCCCAGTTTCCATTCCTTTCGCACTTGTTCACTTTAAGACCTGTAAAACAACATAGAACAAGTGCAAAAACCCAAAACTCCTAGACACTCTAAGACACTAAAGAAACTAACTAAAACTACCTAAAAGCAACGCAAAAGCAACGTAAACATGCATCCTAAACACTACCTAAATGCAAGCTATCAGTTCCTTTTGTGGAACAAAGGCAAATGCTGATGTCACCAACCCAAAGCATGTAAACGACGAATATGATTCTGACATACCGCCTTTGGAAGAAGTTGGAAATGACAGTGATGCGAATGTTGAAGATATAGCTTCTAATGGAAGTACGGAACATCAAGATGCTGTTAATTTTGAATCTAAGGAGTATCGTAAAAGTGAGGTGGTGGACCTCACACAGCTTCAACTGCACTATCAATAGAAAGATGCTCACCCTATTACCAACATCATATCAAATTTCTCAAAAGGTGTTAAGACTCGTTCCTCTTTACAAAACTTTTGTGCTTTCAATACATTTCTCTTTGATGAAACCAAAAATAGTGGATCAAGCCTTGAAGGATCAAGATTGGATGTGTGCTATGCAAGAAGAACTCCATCAGTTTCAGAGAAACAATGTTCAACACCTAGTTACCCGACCTAAGGATAGAATGGTGATTAGAAAACGATCGGTGTTCAGGAATAAGCTAGATGATAAGGGGAATGTTGTGAGAAACAAAGCTGCACTTATGGTCAAGGGATACAACCAATAAGAGGGAAATGATTATGATGAAACGTTTGCTCATGTAGCTAGGCTTGAAGCAATTCGCCTCTTGATCGCATATTCTGCTCATCATGGATTCAAGCTACAACAAATGGACATTAAGACAACCTTCTTGAATTGAATTCCAAACGAAGAATTTTTTGTTGAGCAAACTCCAGGATTTGAAGACATCGCTCACCTGAACTACGTTTACAAACTTGACAAAGCCTTATATGGTTTGAAGCAGGCTCCAAGAGCATGATATGATAGGTTGTCATAGTTCTTACTTCAACATGGATATGTATGAGGACAAGACTCTATTTATTCTCAAGGAAGGAAAGAACATTTTGGTTGTTCAAGTCTATGTCAATGACATCTTTGGTTCGACAAATAACAACTCAGTGAAGAAGTTCGCCAACCTCATGGCTAGTGAGTTCGAAATGAGTATGGTTGGGAAACTTAAGTTCTTTTTAGGACTTCAGGTTGTTCAGGGAGATGATGGTATATACTAGAGTACATCAACAAAAATATCTTAGAGAGGGTGTTAAGAAGTTATGAATGGATAGCTCAAAATCTTTTGACACACCGATCTCCCCAACTACGTCTCTAGGAAAAGATGAGAATGAGAAGCAAGTTGATCAAGCCTTGTATCGTGCCATCATAGGTTCACTACTCTATCTCACTATAAGTAGACCGAATATAATGTTTAGTGTGTGCCTATGTGCTAGATTTCAGTTTGACCAAGGAGAGTCTCATTTCAAGGTTGTGAAAAGGATTCTTAGATATCTCAAGGAGTCTAAAAACATGTGCTTATAGTACCCAACTTCATGTGATTTTGGTCTAGTGATAGGTCAAATCCTACCCTGCAAGTGTACAAGATCGATTTTAATACCAAATTGTCAAACTCTGGTACTAAGTAGTAATAATTGTAGTCAAATTAGTAGATTAAGTCATAAAAAGTAAGAAAATATTAGGATGTGATTTTAGCTATCAAACTAGTTATGAGCAAGCAAACAAGTAAAAATGAGAAAATCAATGGAGAAAAGCTTCTAAGATCAAAGATCCCCACAACAATGCTTTGGTATACTTTAAAGAATGATTGCACAATCTTAGTTTTGACTTTGTTTGAAGGAAACTGTCTAATGTATCCACTAAATTCTTTTGAATGTTAGCAAACGTATCTAGACTCAATTAAACATCCACCTTCATGACTTGCAAATTAAAATCTAGACCTTTAAGCACTTAGAATTTAAGATCAACTTGATTCAACATCTGCTTTCATGACTTGCAAAACCAACCTAATATCAAGATTTCTATGACAATTGTTATTCGACAAGAGAATTCAAAACACTTTCGTAATAAAGAAAACTCAAGTTCAAATCCTAGGTTTCCTACAGGAAAAAGTAACTTTCAGTTTCAATTCCTTTTCTAACAACTTACTAAAGTTATTTCCTTTCAGTTTCAAACTTTAACAAGTTTCAATTCACACAAGTTACTTTGGCAATAAGCATCTAGGACTGAATCAAATAACGTTTCAAACAATAAATTATGCAATTTAATAGATTTGTCTACCTAACATTGTTGGGTTCAACCCAATCTTAGAATTTAGGGTTTAGCTAGACATGGAGAAGGAAGAAATCAAATTAATAATGAGAATAAAAACACCAGATTGAATAAACAAGCAAAATTGATTAAGATCCAACAAATCAAACTCAAAATCCACAAGAGTCTTCAAATCTCCAACTACAAACTCTAACTTGTCTTCCAAGCAATAAGCAATTGATAAAAATCTAGAACTCCCTAAACAAACCTAAATAAAGCCTTAAAAACTAGGAAACTTATTTTGGGCTACAAGACAAATAAAGATATAAGAAAATTCAGACTTATAGATAGAAATCTCGCACCTGGGGCAAAATGCGGTCCAAGAATGGCAAACCGCGGATGCGGAATTCCGTCTTGGCCCATGTGCTTCTCTGCTGTCCAAAGCACGGTCCAGGCTAGCCAAAACGTGGGCACAAAGACCATGTTCTTCCGTTGACTTCCAATGATCCACAATTCAGCCATAGCTTCTTCTTGCTTCAAGTTCTCACTTAAACTCTTCCTTGGCAACTCAACCATCAACTTGGCTTGACTTACAACCTCCTCAGGTCTCCAAAAACACTTGAAATTCAATAACTACGAGTGTAGATCTCGGTTTCACAAGAACACTAAAGATGCAAAGAAACTAGACTAAACATGCAAAACAAACCACTTAAAAAGAATAAAACTAACCTAAAACTACTATGTAAATGCATGCTATCAAAATCCTCAATGCTTAAACATTGCTTGTCCTCAAGCAATAAATAAAATCAACACCCCCACAAGACAATGCAATCCAAGTATCCACCTCAAGTTATGTAAAGTAATAATCAATAAACTTGTTGTTCAATAATTGAAATCATTGCACATGTTTAGATATCAACAAGACCAAGATAATGCATCCATTCTAGACCTCACTAGGTAAATGTGTTTGTCTCTCTCACTCAAGTGTTTAGGTTATAGTGTTTCACTCAATCTCTACAAAGACGGCTAAACTACCATATGCTTGTATCAGTGTTCTATATCTCCACCTCTATGAACATTGTATACAATAAAAATGAAGAGGTCTTTTGTCAGGTTATAATGTGGCCAAGGTGAGAAGATTAAGGTAGGGAGTATATTTGGTTATGTGGTGCTAATTTTGGAAAGGAATCATGCTTCATTAACACCAACAAACCAACCCTTTTTTTAAATCACATTTCATTCCCAAACCTTTCAACTATATTTCAACATTCTATTCTTTCTTCTTTTTTTTTTTTCGTGAATGGTAAACTTTTATAAGAGAGGGAAGAGATTCAATTAACAAACTTGTAAAACCAGAGGTGTGTGTAAAACACAAGCTCTCAAAAGAGTCCTATAACATCTTCGATTATCCAGCTTGGTCTATAACATAAGCATGTCCCAATGCATAGAACTAATGCTTTGTTAAGACATTCAAGCAAAGATGTAGGTTACTTCTCTTGATGTGTCATCATAGTTTTATTTTATAAAATTAACTACTCAATAAAAAAAGGAGTGTGAGTGTTGTACATCAAGTCTACCAAAAAACTACACAAAAAGCCCTAACAACAATCATTAAAGTCCTAGATGAACTCTCATAGCTAGCCCCCTTCTCCCAGTCAACTTCAACTTAGTAGTTATTCGCTGCTTGCAATCCTCTATGATCCTCTTGGAACATATGTTGACATTAGGAGCAACATTCCCAAAAATACTTTCATTTCTCATGTACCAAACATAGTATATTATCCCAATACAAGCTATCAACTTGGGTTGGTAAATGTTATTCCCTCTTCTGTTACAGTTTAGGAACCATGTCCACCAATCCATGACTGTATGAAATTGAGCAGAATCTTTCACCCAATCCCAGAAAATGTCAGCAACCTTCTTAGTAAAATCACCTTCAAACCATAAATGGTTTTCATCTTCCTTATCATGCCCACAAAACACACAATGAGAGGTTGCTATAAGACCAAATCTGTGTAATCTGGCTGTTGTAGGAAGCCTGTTCATGGTAGCTAACCAACATATAAAGCTCCATTTCCTTGACTGGATCCCTGACCAAATTAAAGAGCACCAACCCTAAGTGTGGCTTAAGCAGGTCATATACAACTTTACAATTCAGTGTTTTATCTGGTTTGGCCAAACAAATAAGAGGATCCGACCTGGAATTTGCATTCAAATTACTCATAGTCGTACTCAGCTTCTGCAGGACCACGTCTCTGATCTTGAGAACATTTCTCCAAATCCATGAATCGTTCTTGCCACTCCTAACAGACAGCAAACTTTGCCCTTTAATCAGATTTCTACCAACCCATGATGTTCACAAATTTTTCCTTTCTATATAAATGTCAAACCCAAGCTTAAAGAGAAGGGATTTATTCCAGGACAAGAGCTCCTTGAAATTTAATCCACCCTCTTCATAAGGTTGGCATAAAAAGTTCCAAGCAATTAAACTTTTCTTACCATCAATTGTTCCTGACCAGAGAAAAGCCCTACATATGCCTTCAATTCTTTTGACAATCTTCTTACCATCAGTTCTTCTTTCTTTTTCTTCATACACTTCTCTTGCTCTTTTTACTCATAACCCATTCTTTCCATTGCTTTTGAAACTTGTCTTCTTATGCATTTTTTTCTTATCAAGCTCAAATCACTTTTCAATCTTAACCTTCATTCCCTTTACTTCATAACTTTTTCTTACTACTCATCCACCAAAAAAATTTTCTTCTTCTCAATTTCCCAACTCAGTCAAACTTCACAAAATAAAACTATCAAAATTCCTATTCTCCAAATGGGTAAGACTTTTTATGCTCGAGATTAAATTTTATGGAGCTAAAAAAATAGGCTATTAAGGCTAACAAAGACTTCAAAAAGTGGGATTAATATGCCTGGTGGATAGGAAAATATATGCTAATGACAAATGATGCCTCCATCACTTTAATGTCATATGCAAGACTTATATATATATATAGGGGAAGGTTCCGGTAGAAAGGTTTTTATAGTAGAAAGTGAGGGTGAATATAGTGCATTGGATTAACAAGAATTAATGCTGGGATTTGATATTCCATTGTAGTTGAGATAGGGTGAATATCACTAGATAAGAATCATTCTCTAAAAAATAGCCCCACGTTCCATAAATATAGCTAGAAATTAATTTTAAATTTATTAAAAAGGAAGGAATCAATATCCAAATAAACCCTAATAAAAAAATCACGTCTACTAAAAACAAATCCAATATTAATTATAATTTTCTCTTTCTTAAATTAATTATCATTGATATAATTTCAATATTGATTGTCTTTCCTATTTTTTAAATTAATAAATGTTAACGTACTTTTTTATCGCTATTTTCGAATACCAACGTGATGAACAATGAATATACATTCTCGCAAACTGTCGAGTGAATACCAATGTGATAAACAATGAATATGTACTTGTGTTACGAAGAATATGATTAAAATAAATAGTCGTATAATATCGACATAATTTTTTTTATCTTGTTGCCAAATGAATACCAATGTAATACACAATGAATATCTATATTTGTTATAGTGAATATTGTCATTAGTAATTATATAATTTGGACAACCTTATCAACTTCAATGAATACCGCAATATAAAATTGTGAATATCACCATAAATACATACATAACTTGAATATCACCATTTAATACATACATAACTTGAATCGAAAAACTACATAAATATCACCATTTAATGGTAAGAATATCACCAACTAATATAGTGAATATGGTCACCTAGTTATCTGAATATCACTAGCTAATGTAGTGAATATGACCATTCATTTTACATTACTATCACTAGTTAATATAGTGAAAACGACCACCTAGTTACATGAATATCACTAGCTAATGCAGTGAATATGATCGCCCCCAAGTACAAATCTCAAAAATAAAAATGAGAAATGTATGATTATACATTATTGCCTTTATAGACTCCATCTTCCTTCGATACTTTCCAACCATTTGCTACCTTCAAATAAAAAATAGGATAGATAAATATTCTTAACAATACATAAAATCTCACACATATCATTTTATGGCAAAAATGCTATATTTCAATTACATGAATACTACTACCTAATTTTGTGAATATCTCTTAATATCCCAATGAATATAACTTTACAAAATGACGAATATTAAACGTGCTAAATTCAAAAAATATATAAAAAGAGATATCAATCGATATCAATGGATCACCTCAGCACTTTATTACAGATCAAATTCACCTACTTTATGAAAATCACAAAACAACCATAAAAAAGATAAGTGAACGATCTGTATGTTGAGAACGATCAAATTCACCTACTTATAAGAAATCAAATATTCTCTTCAAAAGAAAAAGAAATCAAATATTTAAACAAAAAAATAAACATGTGGCTGCTGTGTACTCTTAATTGAATCAACCTTTGACAAAAAGTAAAAAGAGTAACGAAGTCAAACAAAGAATATGAGAATTTCTCAATTTAAGATCTAATATGAATCTCGAACAAGAAATAATCGGTGGATATTGAAACTCACAAGGACGACGATCAGTACGGGTGGTGAAATCGTAAGGACGATGCCGACGATCAGTACGGGTGGTGAAATCGGTGGAAATTGACTGATCCTTAGTTGATGAAGCCGAAAAAGAAAAACATTGGAGAGGGTAAAGTCTTCGTGGCATTTCGTATCAAACGTTCGTCACGATGAAGACGACATCAGACCAATTGTTATCGAAATCGTCAGATCTGGGAGTTTTGGAATGAGATCGTAGGAGAGCGTAAAATCTAAATTAATTGTGAGAGAGCGTTAAATAAATATGAATTAATTTGGAATAGTAGATTTCGTATCCCACAAATCTAGATTTTGGGGATAATCAAGTGCAATACAAATTGAGTGAAATTGTGCACCTATTATAATTAAATCTGGAGCGTTAAAATCTTACAATCTAATGGCCTATAATCACCCTCATTTTCCACCCTAAAGACCTTTCTACTAGATCTTAATACTATATATATATATATATAGGGGAGGTTCCGGTAGAAAGCTAATTGTAGTAGAAAGTGAGTGTGAATTTGAGGCGTTGGATTAAAGAGAATTGATGGTGAGATTTGATGGTACATATTAATTAAAATAAGGTGAAAAATATAGGGGTGGCTATGAAAAGATCAGGGAACCTACTTTCCATAAAAATAAGATCATGGTTAATTTATTAAAATAACAAAAAAGAATAAATAGATATATATATATATATATATATGGATATTAAATTATTAATACAATTTTTTATTTTCTCTTTCTTATTTCTTTAATTAATTATCACTGACACAATTTTAATATTGATTCTCTCTCTTGATTTTAAAAATTAATTAATATTAACATATTTTTTATCTCTATTTTTTTTTTTGCTAAAAGAATATCAACGCGATAATTAATGAATATACAGTATCGCAGTGTGCCGAATGAATATTAATGTGATCAACAATGAATATGTATTTGCATTACGATGAATATTATTAAAATTAGCACTTGTACACTTTTTAAAATTTTATAAATGAATTTATGTATTAAAATAAAAATGAATATATCCATTTTTTTGAATGAATACATATTAAAATGAAGACGAATATCATCATTCAACTACATGAATATTATGAGTTTTTCATCACCAAATTACATAAAATGATTATGACTATCACCACTAATTACATGAATATCATCACCCATTACATTAAAATGATAAGAATATCACCATTCAGTTATATGAATATCATCACCTAATACAGTGAATATGGTTGCCCAATTACATGAATATCACTAGTTAATATGGTGAATATGACCACCCAGTTACATGACTATCACTAGCTATTATGTTGAATATGACCACCAAATTAAATGAATATCATTGACAAATATGGTGAATATGACCATCCAATTACGTAACCTAGTTATAGGAATATCACCGGCAAATACGATGAATATGGCCACCCAGTTATAGGAATATCATCAGCAAATATGATGAATATGATCACCCAGTTACATGAATATCACTAATGGTTGACAATTATTTGAGATTGATGGGGAACTCGAACAACGAACCGGCGACGATATTGAAACCATTACTAGACGATCTTTCTTCAGATTTCGCCCTTGATTTTTTTCGAACTTCTTCCTTCACCATAGCTAACTAAAAGATAAGCAACTTATTTGCAAAATAGCTGTACATACAAATTCCAAAAGTCGCGCAAATAATGATATAGGGGAGTATAAATAGCAACTTATTTGTAAATACTTAGAATACACATGCATCAATTATATATTGAAGTACCTCATACATGGATATATCACATGTGTTCTTTGCCTGCAATAAGTTGACATTTTCCTCCATTAATAATGAATTTGGGGAGTATAAAAAGTATTAATAATTACCAACAAAAGTACGCAAACCATATGCAATACAAACAAATATAACCCGAATATTATCACTAAATACATGAGTCACGCAAACCAAATACTATCAACAGAAGTTAACATGTCATTACAATATGAACAAAGAAAAAATCCTAATATTATCAATAGGTCACCATATGCAACCAATTTTTGACCTAAACTTTACAACCTCATTGAAAAGATGCCCAAATAAAAGAAATGAAATAGTGTTGAGAGGGATTTACTTAACAACAAATAAAATTTGTAGTCAAGACCCCGCTGAGTATAGCGAAGTCAGGAAGTCAGGATCGTCCACGGGAAGCAAGGTTGTCTGTTTACCGAACTAAGAAATTAATAAAACAAAGCAAAAACAAAAGAAAACAGCTACGACAGACCTCGTGAACGACCTTGCCAGTGTCGGTAACGATGCTTAGTTTCTTCTGAAATGGAACAATTAACACGATGCAAGTGCAGGCTCGGTACCGATCCTAGTGCCTCGGTAACGAGTGTATTCGAATGTAAAACTAAGCAAAAATCAAAGGATAAAAAGCTCTAGGACAAGGGTTACCACAACATAGCTGTGCATATAAACTCATGTGAAGATAAAGATCATGCCTTTGAAGATAAATCTATTAACTTTCGTTGACTAAACAAGCAAATGAACCTAATTTCATAAATCATTTCACTCTATTACTTGTTTTGAATTCAAAGCTTGAAACTTTCGTTATCGAACAATATCAACATTCAAGTTCAAGACTTTCTCTTTCGATCAAGCAATAAACTCAAATTACTTCGACTCTCATCTAAGTATAAGCACAAACAAGCAATTCAAAAGATAGAAGGCAATCAAAACTTAAACGCATTCATTCCATCATGCACAACTATGTCGGGTTTCAACCCCAACCCTAGAAAAGAAAACTACTCACACATGATTGAATTGAATCAAACAACTTTATTTAAAGAGAATATTGAAAAGTAAAACAAAAAGAAATATCGTCTTACAAATTCTCGTTCAAACTCCGAAAAACTCGAAGAACAACGACCAAGAACTCGATCACGACTTGCTTCCTCTCTCTCGATCGAAATCAGGGTCGAACTCTCTCTCTATCGTCTCTCCTAAAAAACCTACGAGAATCCCCCTTGCCTAGGCTAGAACTAGGGTATTTATACTAAAGAAAGCTATCTAATAAAAGATCTAAAAGATAAAAACTTACCAAACTAAAAGATTACAAGATAAAGATATAAATCCCGAAATTCAGCGCCGCCTACCGACACAGGTCACTTTGTTAATGACCTACACAGGGTCGGTAGACACTTGCTGAATTTTTTTGCAAAGACTCTGATGCACAGCTCAGTACCGACCCTCACAGGTCGGTAACGATCTCTCTGTTTTGGTTTATTTGCACTTTTTATATGGCTTCACTTGATCTTTTCCTTGATCTTCATCATGCATTCTCCCTTTTCTTCTTCTAAGCATTCCGCTCTCCACCACTTGACTCCAATTTCACTTAGAAACGCTCCTTTCTGCTTAAAAACCAACAAAAAGACACAAAACGGAGTAGCTTCCATACTTTTCACAAAATATGCAAACTTATCCAAAAACACACAAAACTAACTCTAAAACTTACTAAAACTAAACTAAACAACCTAAGAAAGACACCTAAAACTAGACTAAAAACATGAACATCAAAATACCCCATACTTAAGCTTGCTTGTCCTCAAGCAATTACTAAACAATAACCAAAACCAAACGTCATGCTTATCAAGAAATAGCCATCATCTCAAAAGCAACATCAAACATAGCAAAAATAGCAAATGACTATTAACGTCATCACACATATATAAGCACTAATAGACATAAGCAGCAACAATCCAACCTCACCAAGGATATATGTGTTTCACTCAACTCTTAAGTGTTTTGGCTTATAAATTCAATCTCTCAACTCAATATTATATACAAAAACTCATAGAAATTGGAACTTATATCACCAAACTCTCCACCTAAGATTTGTCAAAACAAGCAAAAATCTTCAAGAGAACTTAGGCTCAATGAAAAACTTCATAGAAGCTTCCATTCGACCGGGTTGTAATGGGGCTTGGTAATAACAAATAGGCGTGGAAATATTTGGCCATGTGGTGCTAATAATATCCGGGAATCAAAGACTCCTAAAAACTCACATATATCCAAAACCTCTCAAAAGATAACCAAACTCACTCTCATTAAGCACTTTCTTTCCACTCACCTTTTAATCCTAGAAAGCCTCATATAAAGATAAAGAATCTCTGGTTTTTACTTTAAACACACTGCACATCTTCCTTCTCTTTCTTTTCAGCATTTTTTTCTCTTTTTCTTCCGACTTGCCTCGTTAACGACTTGAGAGGGTCGATAACGAGCTACATTTCTCCTCGATTTTTCTATCGGTACCGAGCCTACTTAGGCTGGTATCAATCCAAACATTCTTTTTCCTCTTATTTTTGTGCATCTTTTCTACCAAGAGATCTTTTTTTAAATAAATAGAACAAGAGACTTCCAATCTATCCTTCCCAAAACCCTTATTTTGAACCAAAACATAACATTTTTCACTCTACAAAACATACCTCTCCAACTAAGTCCTAATCCCCAGATAGGGTCAAGCTTATCTCGGCTAGGAAAATAATTTTGTGGAGCTGAAAATAAAAGGCTTAAGCTCAAATTGGTTGTAAAAAAGAAGGATCATGTAAAGGTGGATAGGGATAAATAAGGCTCATAAAAATAAATTCTCTATCATATGATTTCCACAAGTAATGAACTAAAAATCTTATATAGGTCTCAAGAAATAGATAACCATCACAATTCCAAGAGATAATATGCATAAAGAGAGTAAATCACACAAGAAAAGAAGAGGGATTGTTATATGTTCTCCCTATAAGGCAAAAAATAACTCACAAGGTTACTTTTGTTGGATTGCACTACTCATGCTAAAACTTATACATGCTCAATTTCATAAAATGCTATTCCTCTATAAAACAATTTCAAACTAAGAATCAGGCTATACCATCAAAAACATGCTAAAAGGAAATTACATGGTCATGCAAGCAATTAACTATCATAGAACCAAAAGACAAGGTACTTACCCATTCTAAAAACCTCTTCTTCTTTTTTTGAAATTTTTAAATTTTTAAATTTTTTTTGTGATTTTTGATTTTTCTAAACAAAGACAACTAAAACAAGAAACAAAATAAAGCAAAAAAAAACAAGTAAACAAGCAAGCAAGTTTTCTTTCCTCCCCTACCCCATACTTAAAATCACAGTGTCCCCACTGTAATAAAGCAACTCTGAATAAAAGAATAAGGAAAAAGAAAGAAACTCACAAGATATCTTAGAAGCAGAAAAGAACATCCTCGAAACTGAATCATCTCCGTGGTGGTGGTGGAAACTGTTGCTCAAAGTTGCCCATCAACTCGTACATAGTCCTCCAACGCTCCTCATCAACCGTCACCTGTTGCTCCATTGTCCTCCAACGAGCATCTGCCTGTTGATGCCTCGCATCCTCAAGAGCCATGCGAGCTGATAGACACCCTCCCACCGATCCATTCGCTGGTGGAGCTATGTCTGTTCCAGGTTCAGCTGCTGCATCTGGAAAGACAAATCATTGGCCCATGGAGGTGGAACACTTGATCTAGAATAAGTGGGCTGAGGAGGTGGCTGATAATGATCTTGGGGCTGGAAGTGGTCTTGATAGATCCCCGGGTTGTAGGGCATCATTGCATACGACTGAGGCTCGGTAGGTGGAGGTGCAAGTTCGTTACCGAAGCCGAATGCCTCGATAATGGCCGAAAAATACTCGTTATCGAGCTTAGTTTTCTCGTTACCGAGGTTGTCTTCCTCGCCAAGGGCCTCGGTACTGAGGTCATCATCTTCGATATCGAGCTCCTCCGTGGCTGTCTCGTCTTCATCCATAGCAACCTCTTCTCTTTCGAATCTTGTCTCACACTCCCTCAATGACGGCTCATCTTGTGGCTTCCTTTCCAACGGGAATGCCTGACCCGTCCAAGCTTCATACCAATTTGGCACATAAAGCAACTCAAACTTAGCCCGAGTAAGCAGCACATTCTGACCAAGTACCTTGGTGGATAACCCTCTTTCGGTCCTCACAAAGATGTTGGAAGAGAACCAATATTTGGAGTCTAGCTTCTGGGGACAGTGTGGAGTATAGCGCTCGAGATCAATACCGAGGTTCTCCGCCAGAAGACTCACCAAATTCCCGCACCATACTTCTTTTGATTTGATCCCGTACTTCTCGACATATCTCAACCATTCATACCCCAAGTTCAAGGGGGCAGGGTCCTAAAAAAGAATGGTACGGAGGCATGCAACCTCTAACCGTGTTGGCCTTGAAATCTCGTTCTTGGGCCAAAAAGTGGCGCCCAAGACTTGGAGAATGATCCGGAAGATGGGGTTGATGATGCTTGCCCCTGGGAGTGCCGGTGCGGAAGGTTCGACCTCCCCGGAAATGTAACTCCAAGTGTCGGTAACCTTGAAATTCTCGATCTTGTAATCCCTAGAGTGGTGAGGAAGCTCGAGGAGTGCATTGAATTGGGCCATTGTGCACTCGCGATCAACATTGCCTAACCGGAACTTGATTTTTCCAACTGAAGTCTTGGTTTTGAAGATTGTTTGGAGAGTGGCTATGAACTCGGATATGAGGGCCGGGTAGTGCGGTGTTTCCTCCTTGTTCAATAGATGTGGTATACCTAGAATGGAAAAAGCGTATTTGACGTCATCGTAGATCCCCAAAGCCCTTGCGCTTGATCTCGAGAACCACCTTGTGAAGTGGTCCTTCTGAAGGACGGAATCAAAGATCTTAGCTTGCTCCCGAGTAGCGAGAATGACATTGTCCATGCGTGGAGGGGACGGGGACCTTTGAGTCCTCCTCTTCTTTTTGGCTCTAACGTTAGTTCTACTAGTGCTTGCCATTTGTACCTGAAAACACCATGAAAATCCAAGATAAGATCCACACAAACCAATCAAAACAAAACCCCATACTTGCACTCTAAAATGGTCTCGACCTTCCTCGATACCGAGCCAATTGGGTCGGTAACGAATTTCCTAGGTTTGGATTTCAGATAAGATCATTCTCAGGTCATTACCGACTTTCTCATGTCGTTAACGACCCTGAGTGAGAACATTGCTCAAGTGATTCCGAGTTCCAAATCTAAAAATTTTCAACAATTCAGCACAAGTTCAACCACGATTTCACACAAAAACACACCATTTAGAACATGCAACCCCATACTTGCTCGAAACCCTATCTAATCATGCCAATAAGTGCCAAAAGTCATGGTGAAAATCAATCAATTCAAGAACAAGTTATTTCATGCTTTCCTTATCAAATTCATTGCAAATCAAGCAAGAATAACCGAATTTCAGTCAAGATTAATCACCACTCAAAGAAGCAATAGAAGCACAATGAAATATGGACATGCAAACCGATTTCTCATACACGATCTGGATATGACTTTTTACCCCAAATTACCACGAAACTTCAAGAAAAGAGTTAGGGTTTAGAAATCATACCGTAGATTTGAGAATTGAAGAACAAAAATCGAATTTTGAAAGGGTAACGAGGGCTTGAGTGCTTTGGTAGTGAGTCACAAGGATTGTGCTCGTTATCGAGTTGTGTGCGGGATTAGGGTGCGGTGGTGCTCCGAACGATGGGGGTGAGAAACTAGGTGGGATTTGAAGATTTGGCTTGAGATTTTGGTGTGGGTTTTGAAGGTTTGAGAGAGTTTTAATAGGAAGGGGGAGAAGAGGCGGCGTGAGGAGGTAAAAAGAAAGATAGAAGATAGATTAGGGTACTTACCTACCCGCGTCGCCATTTTTGTGTGTCGTCTCAGGTCGGTAACGAGCCTCTCAGCTCGGTACCGAGCCTGTGCGACTCGTTTTTAGCGTTTTTCGGGCCCAACTTCCTATGACATGTTAGCTTCAAAAAAAAATATCTTGCAAACTTCTTAACTAAAAAAAACTCAAAAGAAAGCTAGAAAAAAAAAGATAAAAGAAAACGTAAATTAAAACTAAAAACTAAAACCGGGTTGCCTCCCATAAGCGCTATTTTTAACGTCGTTAGCTCGACGAACTTACCTTGGCTAAATCAGGGCGGTTCCTTCTTGGCTATGTCGGGGTCTTGAGAGACGCTATACCTAGCGTTAAAGGCATCGTTATTTCTTCTCACTAGGTTTGGTCCTTTATCTTCTAATAATATGCCCGGTATTCCTACACAAGGGTTAGTGAAATCCGAAAACCAAGGAGGTTTTGATTCCTCTATAGCATAGATAGTCGGATATGGTGTAGGAATATGATATAAGGAAGGATCATGATCAGTGATAGTGAATCTAGAGTTAGAATACTCACCTCGATCGATTAGTGAGGATGTAGGCACCGAGGTATTTGAGGTCGTTATCGACCTATCAGAAGCAAAACTTCTCTCGGTGTCGTGCCAAAACGAGCCACCTTCGTTGTATTTCTGTACGAAGGGCTAGGTAGTGGCCCAAGGGGGGTCTGTAGCGGTCTTGGTTGAACTTTTGTAGTCCTTATTAATCGGAGGAGAAACTCCAGACTCAGCAATGTCGAGTTCTGGCTGGGACATCTCGATTTGTGCGAAAGCAGTTGTGTCATTAGCATCTTGATTAAGGTTGAACTCGACCCGTTCCTCTCCTATATCGAAGGTGAGGAGTCCTTTCCGAACGTCAACTCTAGCGCCTGCTGTAGCAAGGAATGGCCTTCCTGGAATGATGGGGACTAGAGGATCTTCAGGCATGTCGAGGACAATGAAATCGTTTGGAATGAAGAATTTCCCCACTTGAATGGGATAATCATCAACGACTCCTGTAGCTTTCACACTTGATCCGTCCGCCATATACAGCCTCATATCCACAGGTTCCAGAGGTCCCATGTTAGCTTTTGACCAGATTGATAGAGGGAGTAAACTGGCACTGGCTCCCAAGTCACACAAAGCCTTGAATCGGTGGTCACCTATGCCAATTGTGATATCAAATCTCCCTGGGTCACCTAACTTCTCTAGAAGAGTAATAGATCGGACTTCATCTGTAAGCTCTGTTATTGATCGTTTTCTGCTAAGAATATCTTTCAAAAACTTTGTGTAAGCCGACATTTCCCTTAGGGCCTCAGCGAATGGTATAGAAATATTTAAGCCCTGGAGAATCTTAACGAAACGCTTAAACTTGCATTCAGTTGAGTCCTTAGACTTCTTAGTAGGAAAGGGAAGAGACTTCACCAATCTCGGAGCCAAAGGGGGCTCGAGAGGTGATGCTACCGGGTCGAAAATAGGGTCGATCGGTGCCTTAGAAGGATCGGTACCGACCCTGGTGGGGTCGGTATCTAGCCTGGGACAAAGTGAGGAGCTCAGTGTAGAAAACTTACCTGGGTTGAGGTCGGTGACGACCCTGGGAGTATCGGTACCGAGTGGTTCAGGCTCGTGGCATCTTCTTCAGATTCGAGGTCCGTGGCATCTTCTTCAGATTCGAGGTCCTTATCCTTAGCTTTGGCACGCTCCGGTAGTGTATTTCTGCTCCTGAGGTGCACGGTCGCTATTTGTCCTCTAGGGTTCTCCTCGGGGCGGCCCGGGAGTTGCCCTTGCGGCCTCGGAATCTGTGCAGCCAGGTTCCCTAGCTGTGAGTCGACACTCTTCTTCCAAACATCGAACTGTCCCCATCTTTTCATTTGGTTGTTGAGGTTAGCTTGGACTCCATTGATTCCTTCTTAAAGTCCTTGCATCCAAGATGGTGGCTCTTGATAGCCTGGAGGTCGGTACGGCGCGGGCCGTCTATCCGGTGGGGGTGCTGCATAACTTGGATTTGGATTTTGATTTCCCCATGCTGGATAATTGTTTGGCCTGTCAAAGTTATTAGGCGAGTTCCTGTATTGACCTCTCATGTAGTTCATTTCAGCATATGTCTCAGCGGCTCTAACCTGCTCGATGTTAGTGCAAGCGGAAGTATTATGGCCAGAAGAACCACACTCTTGACAAGGTTGAGTGGTTTTCAGAAAACTTACCTGTTTCTTCAGACGATTGATCTCATCTTGTAGGAATTGATTTTTGACATCAGGATCAACTTCGTCTTTATTAGGCATGTAGAGACGCTTCTGTGGCTGGGATATTTGCTGGGTCTCATACATGGCATCGTAGTTAGACAACTTGTCCAGCAGTTCCCATGTAGCAATGAGATCCATCTCTATAAATCCGCAAGCAGTGTGTGTTGATGCGGTTCTTTGTTTCTGCATTGATCACTTGGAAGAAGATTTCTTGGAGCACATATAGGGGTTGCCCATGAGTGGGGCACTGTCTAAGCATATCTTTGAACCTCTCCCATGTCTCTACAAAGGTCTCGTTAGGCAGCTGGTGATAGGAGGTGATGCGTTTTCTCAACTCCGTTGTCTTGGCAGGAGGGAAAAACTTTGTAAGAAATTGATCATACAAAGCCTTCCAAGTCCTGATAGACTTAGGAGGTAAGCTCTCCAACCAGCTCAGGGCCTTTCCAGTGAGAGACTACCTAAAAGCTTTTAATAGAACATATTCAAGTGAGACACCTTCAACAGCAATAGTGTCACATAAATCAAGGAAATTTTTAATATGTTCCATAGGGCACTCAGTAGGTTTCCCTTCAAACTGAGCCCTTTTTATTAAGGATATGAATTGAGACTTGATCTCAAATGTCTTCTCTATCTCTGGAAACACGATTGCAGACTCTGGCACCCTCAGTTCTGGATGCATATATTGCTTGGCATTCCTCGGATATGCGTTCCACTGCTCCTGTAGACGGGCATTGTTCGCTCGTTTACGCTCAACATTTACTCTTTCACTTACAACGGCAGTAGCAGCGACGTCTCGATCAGCTTGTAACGCCTCCATCTGCCTCTAGAGAGCGGCCATCTGTTATTCCATCTGTTCAGGAGTCATTGCCATGGCTTGGTTTCCTCTTCTTCTGCGGTGCAGGGTGCGTTCTGGTTCAGCATAATAACCAGTGTTATCAAACTCGAGCCTGCGACGTCCTGCTGGCATAAGCTGAGAAAACAAACAAAAGAAAACAAAATTAAAAACAAAAAAGGGGTCAGGCTATTCGCAGACCCACAGGTAAACAAACAAACACTATTGCATCCCCGACAATGGTGCCAATTAATTGAGAGGGATTTACTTAACAACAAATAAAATTTCTAGTCAAGACCCCGCTGAGTATAGCGAAGTCAAGATCGTCCACGGGAAGCAAGGTTGTCTGTTTACCGAACTAAGAAATTAATAAAACAAAGCAAAAACAAAAGCAAACAGCTACGATAGACCTCGTCAATGACCTTGTCAGGGTCGGTAACGATGCTGGGTTTCTACTGAAACGGAACAATTAACACGATGCAAGTGCAAGCTCGGTACCGATCCTAGTGCCTTGGTAACGAATGAATTCAAATGTAAAACTAAGGAAAAATCAAAGGATAAAAAGCTCTAGGACAAGGGTTACCACAACATAGCTATGCATATAAACTCATGTGAAGATAAAGATCATGCCTTTGAAGATAAATCTATCAACTTTCGTTCACTAAACAAGCAAATCAACCTAATTTCATAAATCAATTCACTATATTACTTGTTTTGAATTCAAAGCTCGAAACTTTCGTTATCAAACAATATCAACATTCAAGTTCAAGACTTTCTCTTTCGATCAAGCAATAAACTCAAATTACTTCGACTCTCGTCTAAGTATAAGAACAAACAAGCAATTCAAAAGATAGAAGGCAATCAAAACTTCAACGCATTCATTCCATTATGCACAACTATGTCGAGTTTCAACCCCGACCCTAGAAAAGAAAACTACTCACACATGATTGAATTGAAACAAACAACTTTATTTAAAGAGAACATTGAAAAGTAAAACTTAAAAGAAATATCGTCTTACAAATTATCGTTCAAACTCCGAAAAACCCGAAGAACAACGACCAAGAGCTTGATCACGACCTGCTTCCTCTCTTTCGATCGAAATCAGGGTCGAACTCTCTCTCTATCGTCTCTCCTAAAAAACCTACGAGAATCCCCCTTGCCTAGGCTAGAATAAGGGTATTTATACTAAAGAAAGATATCTAATAAAAGATCTAAAAGATAAAAACTTACCAAACTAAAAGATTACAAGATAAAAGATATAAATCCCGAAAGTCGGCGCCGCCTACCGACATAGGTTACTTCGTTAACGACCTGCACAGGGTCGATAGACACTTGTTGAATTTTTTTCCAAAGACTCTGATGCACAGCTCGGTATCAACCCTCACAGGTCGGTAACGATCTCTCTGTTTTGGTTTATTTGCACTTCTTATATGGCTTCACTTGAACTTTTCATCGATCTTCATCATGCATTCTCCCTTTTCTTCTTCTAAGCATTCCGCCCTCCACCACTTGACTCCATTTTCACTTTGAAATGCTCCTTTTTGCTTAAAAACCTACAAAAAGACACAAAACGGAGTAGCTTCCATACTTTTCACAAAATATGCAAACTTATCAAAAAACACACAAAACTAACTCTAAAACTTACTAAAACTAAAACTAGACTAAAAACATGAACATCAAATAGTTGGTGAATAATTAACCGAGCCAAATTAATGAAATAATCATGAAACTGGGAAGCAATAAAAATAATTGAACCAACAACTAATACAACAAATTTTCCAAACTAAAAACGGAATCAGACACACACAAACCAAATTCGTATGAATTTTTCAATTCCGTCCACCTCGTAGCAATATCTGACCCCTTGAAATTTCATTGTCGGAAGATAATTTTTTAATCAATCACATTAACGCATAGAAGAAGAGAGAAGACTGGTCCCGATTTCTTCCATATTTGATGCTGCGAATACAACCTTTTTTTGGAGAGAGAAGAAAGAGAAAATGAAAGAGATTTTTATTGAACGATATAATGATATGGAGAGAGTGTTAAATAAATATGAGAGTTAATTATGGTAATGGTAGATTTCGTAGCCCAGAAATCTATATTTTGGGGATGATCAAGTGCAACACAAATTGGGTGAAATTATGCACCTATTTTAATTAAATCTGGAGTGTTAAAATCTTACAATCTAAAGGCCTAAAATCACCCTCATTTTCCACCTTAAAGACGTTTCTACCAGATCTAAATACTATATATATATACACAAGTTCTAGAGGTAGCAGGTTATAGAGAGATATACACAAAAAACAAAGAGAGGACATGATGTGATTCCAACCACCGAGCCATGGCCCCATGATTTGAGTGAAGATTCCAACCCTAAAGACAAGCCCAATGTGCACGATAAAGGGGAGCCAATACTTGGACAAGCAACCAAAGACGATGTTCGAGGCGCTAAGAAGCCGAGACAAGGAGCCATGCCCTATCTTGGGCGCATCATGCGAGCCCTAGCTAAGTCTATACTAGACAAAATCAAGGAGGAGCTCATGGCTCATAAGTTTCCGATGGCTAATGACGGTGAAGATTGGAGTGTTCTAATGACTATTGGTTCAACTAGTGCTAAAACTTGACTTATGTTTTGTTAAGGGTTGTTAGTTGTGTTTCTTGAAATTATGGGGTTTATTTTGTAATTTCCTTGGGAGTTGTGGCTGAATGGTTGAGGCGTGGGATTAGGGTTATTTAGTCTTATTTTAGCCTCATTGCTTGGAAGACTTGGACGAAAATACTCTCTTGTTGTTTCTTTACTTTGTTCAATCTAGTTTGCATTTCTTTCGTTCAATCTCGTTGTTCGATCGTTGGTGGGTAATATCCGACGATCTTGCATCTTAGTTTGCTCAATTCTTGGTGATTCATATCCAAGGTTTGAGCATCCATATACAACAATCCATCAATCCACTTCCAATCGCTCCATTCATCGATCCATCTCCATCTCGGTGGAATTCTGCACCACGTCCGTATTTTCGCCATAACTTTCAAATTAAATATTATCTAGATCTAAACTTTTGAGAGCGTAAACTAGACTCAAGTATCTAACTCTTGGATTTAGAATCACCCAATTCCGAGTCCGGACGAGGGAGATCTACCCTTTTAATCCCAGACGAAATTCAGCCATCGAGCTCCACCATCTTCGAACCAAGTGAAGATTTCCGTCCACTCTTCGGCGATCTCTTTGCACCATCATCTACACCATCGGTCCTCTCATCAAGTGGTATCAGAGCCACGTGAAGGTATCGCCGACTAAACCTTGTTTCGACTTTGGATTTCCACTCGTTGCAAGTGATTGTCAATTCCGACTAGTCATTGTTGTTCGTGTGTGTGTGTGTGTTCGTTGTTGCGCCATTTTTGTGATCAATTTGCGTTATTGAATTCTTGTTGAGTGAGGTCGGAAATTTCACGAATCTTGGCTGAAATTCTCTTGCATGAAATTGAAGAAGAAAGGCGAAAGGTTCTTGATTGAAGGAGTAGTTGAAAGGTTGTCTTTATTCCATGTTTAATTCCTCCAATTAAGAGCTTGATTGAAATTTTGTTTGTTGTATTTTCTTGGCTGAATCACAAGGGGGTGAAGTGTGTAAAACATCCCCTTTTGAGTCCATTACATGCTTTTTGAGTGGTTCAACTCTAGGATACGGGAACGACACCGAGAATTGCTAGTCTTGCTTGTTTGTGTTTACTCTTGGTGTTCGAGTTCTTCTTGTTGTCTTTTGTTGGTCATCTCCTACTTGCAACTTGTCGGATTTCCATCTCGAGCAAGTTTTGGTGATTAATTCAAGTGCACTCTATACTCTTGCTTTTCACGTGGTTTGTTAAGATGACAAGTGTAGGTGATGAAAAAGAAATACAAAAACGCCTCTTGGACAAATTGAGATCCTTGCAAAAATCCATGCAATCCATGGAAACACGCATGGAGGCACGCTTTGATGCCTTGGAGCGCCGAATCTTAGGGCTGGACGAGAGGACACAAGTGCCTCAAGTGGGGAAGATCAAGGAGACACGAGAAGAGGATAAAGGTTCGAGGACGACCCCTTGTAAAGGAGAGGAGACTTTCTTCCAACAAAGAGTGATGAGTGACACAGAACAATCAAAAAGAGAGACTCCTTTCCATGGATTGGAACAACTCACTACCATCAAGTGTCCAATAGAATTGATGCACATATTGCAAGAAGAGGAGGAAGTTGTGGAATTGTCTCCTAAAATCAAGCATCGTCCTACAATCACTCCTAGCTCCATGAACTCGTTGGCGTCACCATGGATGGATGCATTTCTTATGATTCCTTCATGTTTGCCCTTCTTGCTCCATGAGGAGGACGAGGCTGTTTTAGTCACTCCAAGCGGTGATTACATTCCCTTTCTTGTGGGGGGCAAGAAGGATGTCTTTGTCATGGAGAATGCCACACCAAGGGAGCTAGAAGCCCTACCTTATTTGTTGAGCTCACAAGGCTTGATAGATTCGAGGACGAATCTTTTTGAAGGGGAGGAGGATGATGTGATTCCATCTACCGAGTCATGGCCCCATGATTTGAGTGAAGATTCCAACCCTAAAGACAAGCCCAATGTGCACGATAAAGGGGAACCAATACTTGGACAAGCAACCAAAGACGATGCTCGAGGCGCTAAGAAGCCGAGACAAGGAGCCATGCCCTATATTAGGCGCATCACGCGAGCCCTAGCTAAGTCTATACTAGACAAAATCAAGGAGGAGCTCATGGCTCATAAGTTTCCGATGGCTAATGACGGTGAAGATTGGAGTGTTCTAGTGACTATTGGTTCAACTAGTGCTAAAACATGACTTATGTTTTGTTAAGGGTTGTTAGTTGAGTTTCTTGAAATTATGGGGTTGATTTTGTAATTTCCTTGGGAGTTGTGGCTGAATGGTTGAGGTGTGGGATTAGGGTTATTTAGTGTCATTTTAGCCTCATTGCTTGGAAGACTTGGACGAAAATAATCTCTTGTTGTTTCTTTACTTTGTTCAATCTTGTTTGCATTTCTTTCGTTCAATCTCGTTGTTCGATTATTGGTGGGTAATATCCGACGATCTTGCATCTTAGTTTTCTCAATTCTTGGTGATTCATATCCAAGGTTTGAGCATCCATATCCAACAATCCATCAATCCACTTCCAATCGCTCCATTCATCGATCCATCTCCATCTCGGTAGAATTTTGCACCACGTAAATATTTTCGCCATAACGTCCAAATTACATTCTAGATCTGAAATTTTAAGGGCGTAAACTAGACTTAAAGATCTAACTCTGGGATTTGGAATCACCCAATTCCGAGTCCGGACGAGGGAGATCTACCCTTTTAATCCCAGACGAAATTCAGCCGTCGAGCTCCATCATCTTCGAACCAAGTGAAGATTTCCGTCCACTCTTCGGCGATCTCTTTGCACCATCATCTACACCATCGGTCTTCTCATCAGGAAATTTAGTCCTAGAAAGGCTAAAAATAAAGTCTCACAAGGTTAAACATGTCTAGAACTTCAAGATGAACTTTAAAATCTTAAGAGATAACATGTGCTCATTCAATTATATATAAAACATACAAATTCACAATCATGCTAATATATGAAGGTTTCAACAATTTAAGCATGTCATGGGGTTTTAGAGTTATGCAAAGAATATATAAGAGGACAAGTGGTTTCCATTAAAAGGGACTTCAACAACAACTAAAATGCATGATTTTTATTTGTAATTTTAACATTTTTCTGATTTTTGTAAAAAAATAAAAATATTAAACATGAAAATGCAACCTAGCAAGAGGCTATATGCAACTAACTAGCATGTAAAATGTTTCCCTCCCCCAAACTTAAAATCTAAATTGTCCCAATGCAAAAAATGAGAGAGAGAGAGAGAGAGAGAGAGAGAGAGAGAGAGAGAGAGAGAGAGAAGAAAACACTAACCTTGGGTTGCCTCCCGAGCAGCGCTTATTTCATATCGTTAGCTTGACCTTCCATCTTCTTTCAAGTGTTCGAGTCAGGAGGGTCTTTGGTACCCACCTTGACTGGATCAGGCTAAACTACAAACTTTAACCTATGTCTTTGCACTTGAACTTCACCGAATTTTTATTCCATAGTTCAATTCCTCATCCTTGTAAAACTCGAGTCACTTTGTATGGCCTTGATCATCTTGTTCCTTTGCTCCCAGGAAACATGTTGGATCTTTCATGAAAAAGCATACCTTGTCTCCATTCTTGACCTCAACTTTTGCTCGATCCTTCTTCTTTTTCTTGAGATCCCTACCTTTCATGTCCTTAGCACCATCTTCAACTACGAAGGTTTTAACCTCCAATGTTTCTTGAGGGATTCGAGCAACATCAGCAAGTAGCCCTCCTTTCTCCCTTTGGTCCACAATAGCGCTGAAACAAAGCTCTATTGGGTCCTTAGAGACCACAATCATCAAGGATACATGAACATCCCTGCCTATGACATCTATCTTGCAATCATCATCCTCACAAGAAGGTTGTTTAACAACTTTAGAAATACTAAATTCAATTTTCTCATCACCTATTGTGAAAGAGAGGACCCCTTGCTTAACATCTATCATGGTACTTGCAGTAGCTAGAAAGGGTCTTCCCATGATGATTAGGACAAGCATGTCAGCATCAATATCAAGTACAATAAAATCCACAGGGATAAAGAACTTACCTATACGAAGAGGTACATCCTCAATGATACCTATAGGGTGAACCAATGATCTATCCGCCATATAAAGTGTCATCCCTATAGGTTTAGTTTACAAGTGGAGTTTCTACGGTGGCAAACATCTTTTGGAAAAGTTCGATGTGGAACACCTCTTTGAGTACATAATGACTTCCAATCTTGGGCAGTTCAGGGGCTAGCCCACATACGACTAACAACATATCTAATAGGAGAGATTAAACCCGACATAATATTTAAACCATCTTTGACACATAAGTTTAAAATATGGCAAACACATCTTACATGAAAATACTTTGCTCCAAGAATTGGTTGACAATACGGAATCAAATCTCGGATTGAAGCGGTGTTGTTAGATGTATTGTCAAACGAGATAGAAAAAACTCGATGAACTAGTCTATACTCTTCCAAAATAGTACGAATAATGTTACTAATCATTAAAGTGGTATGAGAATAGTCAAACATTCTATAAGCCAAACCACGTTTTTGCACAACACAATGATCATCAACAGAATGACATGTTAAGCCCATGTATGCATGATTTTTCCAATGATCACTCCAAATATTACTACAAATTGAAACTTTAATATCATTTTTACAAAAAATTCCCCAATGACATTTTACGGTTTTTATAAGCTTTCATCACATTATTTTTAATCGACTTCCTAGTAGTCCGTTTATAAGTGGGTTGTACATGATTAGTCATCCAATTGTTAAATCCTAACATTTCGGAAAAACTAAATGATAAGTGATCAACACAAATAGACTCGGAAAAAGCATACATACTGTTTGAGCCAAAATTTACCAAAGGCGAAACTTTGACCTAGATCGGGCCTTGATCGAATGAAATCGGAAGAATATGAACGAAAGTGTCTTTGTATTGATGTAGAAATCACCAGAAATTGTATGAATCAAGCGTCCCTTTCCCCTAAGGGTTACATCGACTTATATAGCCCCCTAGAGCATATTCTATCTTAATAAAAGATATGATCTTATCTCTAACTAACAAATCTTTGCTTATTTCTATCTTATAATGAATACAATCTGGAGAAGAATCTATATTGTAACAAACATATCTCGGACCCTCTCTCCTCCAACCGACTTAACCAACCTCGAAGATCTTCCGTAGCTCTAGACGCGTTGGAGATTTCCTGACTATGGGTTGATGCGTCTTTGCCTAAAATCTGGGTCTAACAATACCCCTAAATGCAATTTCAAAATTTAAATTCAAATTTCGAAAATTGCATTTAAGTTGATTAGACGTTTCTGGAGATGCCTTGGAAGACGGGATCTGCCTCTTCCGCCTCCTCTTAATGACCTGAGAGGATCTTGTTCCTTCTATCATTATTTCGCCTTTGCCTTCTTTCCTTCTCAATCTTGCTCTCGAATCCTCAGGTAACGTTTCTTCTTCCTCCTCTCTAGCTTTACTCTGCTCAATTTCCATGGCCAAAACTTCGCCTTTTACCTCTTCTTCAGCCCTGGGTCCCCAAGACCTCCATCGTTGTGATATGATGCCGGAGGAGATCGCCGATTGGATCTCCTTTGGTGGCTTTCCTGAGGGGACCCGATTTCATGCCCCAACTGTCGAATTCATCGATTGGGTTCGGCCGGGGTGGACCTGTTTTCTTGATTACCCTTTCACTTTAGGTTTGAAATTTCCTTTTTCCCCTTTCATTCGAGAATTTATCCAAACCCTAAGGGTTTCTCCCTGCCAAATTCTTTCGACCACCTGGCGCACTCTTGCCCGAATTGATGAACTTGCCACAGAGAGGGGTTTAGAGATGATTATGGGAGAACTTCTCCTGGCGTATAAAATTGTTCCTCAGAGGGCAGGTCGCATCACTTTGCATGCTAGAGACACAAAAAATCCCCTTATTCCTAAGTTGAAAATTTCTTCCCGGTGCTGGCAATCCCGCTTCTTCTTCGTTGAGAAAGCATCCTTAGGCGATCTTGATGATGAAGTGAAAGACGTCTTTCGAGATGAATGGAACACATCTCGTAAGACGATCTGATCTTCTTTATTGATCTTCTTTCTTTTTTACATTCTTGTTTTCCATGATTTCATGTTTGGCCTTCTTTGTGCAGTTCCGATAGGAATCAATTCCAAGAGCACAGATACGAGCGTGTGTCGACACTTGCTAAAGATTAAGGCTGAAAAATGAAAACCCAGAAAGATCCGTCCTGACCCAGTGGGCAGTGGTGAAGACGAAGAATCTCCAGGATCCGACGAAGAGAAAACCGAAACTGAAGTCACTCCCCTGTCCTCTGATATGATGAGCTCCTCTAAGAAGAAATCAGGTTGGTTGTTTACCCCTTTCTCTGCTCTTCACGCGGTCAATTCTCTTTAAGCTTATTTAAATCCACGTTCTTTTCTTTCTTTTTTCTTTGAACTCTCCAGACGCTGGCGTGGACACCTCTGCCGCGACAATGGTCCGACGGCTGAGATCTGGCGGTCCTAGGCTTCCCACGTCCCCCCTCCTAGCTCCGAGGCAAAGAAGTCTCTCTCGTTGAAACGGAAAAGAACTGACGATTCTCCAACCCCGCACGTTGCCAAGAAAGTAGAGCCCAAAGACCTCCTCAGTACTTTTGGGGATACGCTGCTTCCGAATTTAAAAATGGATTTCCAAACCCTCACCCCAGATGCCGCATTTAGCCACGTGGGCGCAACGCTAGGAGTGGTAGGTTTGCTTACCCGAACCCTTAGATATTCGTCGCCGTTTCTTTGGCATTCTCTTGATGCTCACTTGCCTTCTGCTTAACTTATCCTCACTTTTCTACTTTTGCAGGCCTTCCAGGAACTAATGGCCACCAATGGTCGTTGCCAGGAGGAAATGAGGGCGTTGGAGGACAAAGAGAAGCAGGCGAGGGAATTGGCTGCTTCGTCGGATAGGAAGGCTCGCCAACTTAAGTTGTCGGTGGATTCCTTGAGGGTTCAAATGGAGGATCTTCAGTCTGAAAAGGCATCACTCAAGGTGAAGGCGTCGGAGGCAAAGAAGGAGATTGAAGGCTTTTCCCAGGTGGTGGTGAACGTGGCAGCATATTACAGAATGAAGTCTCAAGTGGAGCTGCTGCAGGATTTTGCCGATGGTAAGAGTGCCAAGTGGGACTTGAAGACGCAGCTGGAGATTTTGGAAGAGTACTACCCTGCTGGCCATCCCCCTCCAGGCAAAGCATATCTGGTGGCTGAAGACCAGGAGGACGATGTAAGCTCCCCAGAGAAGGGTCAAGACAATGATGGGTGCCCAACTAACAAGGAAGGAGATGGCGAGAAGGCCATGGGCAAGGAAGAGACTTCGCCCCCGGCTGACGGACAGTAAGCCCTAGTTGTGCCTCTCTTTAATCTTCGTTTGATGAACTTTTTAGAAGTACTTTGTTTTTGTTTTTGTTGGATGATCTGTTGGAAGACTTTGGTGATTCTATGGCCTGGGGCCAAAAACTCTTATGGCGTCTATTTTGAATGGTTTTGACGCCCCTTGAATGGCGCGACATTATCCTTACTTTCTTATCTGTTTGTGTTTAGAAATTTTGCGTAGTTAATTAGCATAGGTGGATTCCTGGGGAATCTCCGCGAATTTGTTGCCCGCAAGTGGGGTACGCGTTAGGTTTTAGCGTTTTAAGAGGGAGTTTTGGTGCTCCTCTTGTTAACGAACTACTGTGAGTCTCTTGTGGGATCACATTTCGCGTGATGAGTGTTTTAGTTTTCTGCAAAGGGCCGTGTGTAGTTAGTTACGATTAGGCTACCTTTGGCCACTGCCAAGGGTCATTAAGAGTTGACGTGTTCTTGGGCAATGGATCCTTAAATTAGGATGTAGTGTCATCGCGGCGTCCCGCGCATATAGCCATTTTGGGTTTTATGCTATAGCTTTCCCCTTCCCGTACTAATCGGATGTTTAGTTGATCGGACTTAGATAGGGGGTAACCAACTTATGGGTTACTTCGTCGACGTTGTATTCGTGACGACTTCGCCATTTGTAGACGGAATTACCATGTGTCGTTAACGGTGGTATTGTGTAATTGACGTGTTTCATGTTGTATGTAACTTTGATTAGCGTAGGGGTAACCATCTTATGGGTTACTTCATCGACGTTGTATGCGTGATGACTTCGTCGTTTCTAGACGGTATAACCATGTGTTTCAACAATGGTTTTTTTTGTGTTTTGACGCGTTTCATGTCGTATAATTAGCGTGTGTTTGCGTTTTTGAGCAATAAGAGGGTGTGCAAGACTGGGAGAACAATTTTCTCGCAAGTTTTTATGCAAAGATGTGTGAAAACAAATTTGATGAACTAGGAATTTTGAAACCTTGTTCGACAGTGTGGGCAAGTGCCCTGAGTCGTTTATTTGAAAAAGCCAAAAATTGCTTAAAGATTCTCTAAGCTAGAGCTAAGAAATGTCTAGAAATAAATCATGATAATGAATTAATTTAGAAATAGTACTTTTTCAAGTGGGTCGCGTTCCAGCTTCGTGGTACCGCTTGTCCGTCTCTGGATTCTAACTGGTAAGCTCCGTTTCCTGCGACTTTAGTGATTTTGTATGGCCCTTCCCAAGTGGGTGCTAGCTTGCCAGCGTTTGCTTCTGTGGTATTCTGGAAAACCTTTCGCAATACCCAGTCTCCGAGCTGAAAACTTTTCACTCGAACATTTTTATTGTAGCTCCTAGCCACTTGCTGTTGGTACTTCGTGATCCGAGCATGGGCATCCTCTTTGAGTTCCTGGATAGTATCCAAATCTGCTTCCAACTCACGTCCGTTGTTCTCTGAGGTAGCGAGTCCATACCTTGCGGTTGGGACTAGGATCTCGGCTGGGATACCAGCCTCGCAGCCATGTACCAGTGAGAATGGAGTCTGTCCGGTGGCCCCTTTTGGGGTGGTGCGATCGGCCCAAAGCACGTAGGGTAATTCTTCAGCCCACTTTCCTTTGGATTTTATCAGTTGCTTCTTTAGGTTATTGATGATTACCTTGTTGCTAGCTTCGGCCTGTCCGTTGGCTTGCAGGTATCTGGGAGTGGACATGACTAAATCAATGTTCCACTGCTTGCAGAAGTCACGCATCTTCTTACTTATAAATTGTGACCCATTGTCGCAAGTAATCTCTCCGGGGACCCCAAACCTGCTCAAGATGTTGCGGTGGATGAATGAAATTACTTGCTTGTCTTTGATCTCCCGAAAGGCTTCAGCTTCGATCCATTTAGAAAAGTAGTCTGTCATGGCGAGGAAAAACACCTTTTGCCCTGTAGAGGGGGGTAACTTGCCAACGATGTGCATCCCCCATCGCATGAATGGCCAGGGAGTGATGGATGGATGGAGAATTTTTGGCGGCTGATGTTGGACTGGTGCGTGCTGCTGGCATGCCTCGCATGATTGAGCATACTTGGTGGCGTCTTGGCGAATGGTGGGCCAATACCACCCCTGCCTTAAGATTTTGTTAGCAAGACTGCGACCCCCAGTATGATTGCCGCAATATCCGCTGTGCACATCACGCATGATTTTCTCAGCCTCTTCTTTTTCTACGCACCGCTGCAGGAAGCCTGCTGCAGATTGGTGGAAGAGGATCCCTTTTAAGATGGCGAACCGCGTTGCCTTTGACTTTAAGGCTTTGGCTTCTATCTTGTCCTTGGGAACTTCGCCGTGAAGGAACCAATCGAGGTATGGACTGGTCCAGCGGTCGTCCGAACTAACCCCTGGACTGGTGGATGTTTGGAGAATATCCGGGGCGAGTTACTCTGGTGGTGGTTCAGCAGCCTGTGCAACCGACGTTTCGGTTATAGCCGACTGTAATAAGTGGACTAATGGTATATTATCATACTCCCTGGGGTCTAGGGTTGAGCCTAGACCGGCTAGGGCATCGGCCGGTGCATTCTGATCTCGAGGAATTTGTTCGAATTGTATTTGCTCGAAACTCTCGGATATTGTTTTAACCACACTGAGGTAGCTAGCCATCCTATCATCTTTGGCGTCGAAAATGCCTAGAATCTGATTGATGATGAGTAAGGAGTCAGCGCGTACCTTGATTTTCTTGATGGACAAATCTTGAGCCAACTCCAGTCCGAAGATGAGAGCTTCATACTCCGACTCATTGTTAGTGGCTACAAAGTTGCATCTGACCGCCTGAGCTATCGTTTCCCCCCTTGCCGACTTTAGCACGACGCCGAGCCCTGCTCCCCTTGCGTTTGAGGCTCCATCAGTGTTTAGTATCCATTCCTCCTCAGGTTCGTCGAGGGACGAGGTCAAGACCTCCTCTTTAGCGCTTTCTTCAAGAGTTGGGGTGAAGTCGGCAACAAAGTCAGCCAGTACTTGTGACTTGATCGCTCTTCGAGGTTCATATCTGACGTCGTATCCGCTTAGGTGGATTGCCCATTTTGCCATCCTTCCTGAGAATTCTGGCTTTTGCATGATCTGTCAGAGCGGGTAATTCGTCAGGACGATGATAGTGTGTGACTCGAAGTAGGGTCGGAGTTTATTTGAGCACATCACGACCGCCAGGACCAATTTTTCCGTTGGAGAGTAGCGTGTCTCGGCGGACACCATTGTTCTGCTCACGAAGTAAACAGGAACCTGTTGGCCGTCCTCTTCTTTGACCAGGACTCCGCTTAGGGCGAGATCCGATACAGCTAAGTAGAGGTGTAGCACCTCCCCCGGAGTTGGTTTAGCCAGTAGTAGGGGATTGGCGAAGTAGCCCTTCAGCTCTTGGAAGGCGGCCTCATGTTTTTCCGTCCACTAGAAGCTCTTGTTCTTCTTTAGTACTTCGTAAAAGAGTCGGCACTTATCTGATGATTTGGAGATGAACCGGTTGAGTGCAGCTATCATGCCGGTTAGCTTTTGCACGTCTTTCACACTTCGAGGGGATTTCAGGGAAGCAATTGCCCGAACTTGATTTGGGCTGGCCTCAATCCCTCGCTTGGTTACCACATGCCCCAAAAAGGTCCCGGATTGTACCCCAAAGATGCACTTTTGGGGATTCAGCTTCGTGTTATATTCTTCGAGGATCTTGAACGCTTCCTCCAAGTCCCCCTTATGTAGGGAAGCGCTTGTGCTTTTTACCACCATATCGTCGATATACACCTCCATTGTCTTGCCAATGTGGTCGCGAAACATCCGATTGACTAATCTTTGGTACGTAGCCCCGGCGTTTCTCAAGCCGAAGGGCATTACACGATGGCAATATGTTCCCTGCCCTGTGATAAAGGAGGTTTTCTCTTGATCTTCTGGCTCCATCTGAATCTGGTGATAACCGCTGAATGCATCCATAAAGGTAAGGAGTTCGTGACCCGCGGTTGCATCCACCATTGTGTCTATGTGGGGAAGAGGGAAAGAATCCTTAGGGCAAGCTTTGTTGAGGTCGGTGAAGTCCACACAAACCCTCCACTTCCCGTTTTTCTTAGGTACCACGACTACGTTAGCTAGCCAATCGGGGTACTTCACTTCTCTGATCTTTCCGGTGTCTAGTAATTTTTTGACCTCTTCGTCGACCGCTTGTATTCGCTCTGGAGCAAACTTTCGTCTCTTTTGCTTGACTGGAGGGTGTTCAGGATCTACGTTGAGTTTGTGTGTGATGATGGAAGGGTCTATTCAAGTCATATCTTCGTGACTCCAAGCGAAGCAACTCTTGTGATTTTTCAAGAATGTTACCAACTCTTCTCTAACTGATGGTTCGAGATTCTCTCCGATCTTGACGACCTTCCCTTCTTCAATGGTCACTTCCTCCGTTTTTTCTCCGTCTTCAGTTCATTCCGGCGGAGGAGGGACGTTCTGTAATTGCTATGCCTCAGGTCTCAGAGTTGTTGGCTTGAGGGCTGCCTTGTAACACTCCCTAGCTAACCTCTGATCTCCGCGGATTTCGTCTATCCCCCATGGTGTTGGAAATTTCACTGTTTGGTGGTAGGTGGAAGATACGGCCTTCATGTCATGTAACCATGGTCGTCCCAAGATTACGTTGTAGCATGAAGGGTAGTCCATCACGAAGAAATTGACTTGCATATTAATGCCTTTAGCGAAGGTGGGGATGGCGATGTCGCCCACAGTGTGCTTGACCTCGCCGCTGAATCCTACTAAAGGCATTGGGTGTTTGTGAATGTCGTTTTCGGACAAACCCATCTCTTTCAGGGCGGTTAGGGTCATGAGATATGTGGAGCTTCCTGTATCAATCAATACCCTTTTCATCAGCACGTTCCCAATGTGTAGAGATATTACAAGACCATCGTGATGCGGTTCGGAGGTGTTTTCTGCATCGGTGTCGTCAAACACGATGGCTTGCCCTGGAGATTCTCTAACACGGTGTCTTGACTGGGGTCGAGTGAAGCTGCTTTCCCTTGCGTGTCGTTTTGCTGCTGAGTACGATAGTCCACAGATGCTTGATCCTCCGGATATCACGTTGACCACTCTGTCAGGCGTTGGAGGACTTCGCCTCTCTTGGTACTCGGATTGGGGATTCTCTAGCAAATCTTTGGGTACTCGAGCATCTGGAGCTACGTCTTTTATTCTTCCTTCCGCGACTAGGTGGGCCAATTCTTTTCGGAGCATAAGGCAATCCCGAGTCAAGTGTCCGTGATACTCGTGGTAGTCGCACCATTTGGACGTGTCTCCCCTCAAGCGAGGAGTTTTGTCTTTTCTCGGCCACCTCACGAGTTCTCCTTGTTTTTCCATGTTCCGAAGCAGCTTTTCCGTGGATATGTTAAGTTTGAAGGAGTCGAGCGAGGGCGGCATGGGTTCTCGCTCTTTGTCATTCGTCCATCGTGCCTTGGTCACGTTGACCTGCCCTGAGGTAGGCCGTGAGTAAGGATGGGCATGGCGGTCTTTCCTCTGATCTGTTGAACCTCTCCGGTTGTCAACGGGACCCCTTCTCTCGGTTTTCTCCGTCTCTGAAGATCTTTTCCTTAGGGACCTGTCTTCTTCCAACCGGACGTGTGCCAGAGCCCTAGCTTGCACTTTTTCGAATGTGGCACAAGGGCGTTTGGTTAGTTCCTTGTACAGGCCACCGTCAGGGGTGACTCCTTGCCTGAATGCCTCCACTGCGATCGTCACGTCGCAAGATGGGATGGAGATCTTCTCGCGATTGAAGCGATCCAAGAATTCTCTAGTAGTTTCTTGGTACCGTTGGCGGATCCGGTAGAGGTCGCTGGATTGCTTCTCAAACTTGCGGCTGCTGGCGAATTGAGACCGGAAAGTGTCCAAGAGATCTGCGAAAGACCTAATGCTCCCACGTGGGAGGTTGATAAACCAAGTTAGCGCCAGCCCTGTTAAGGTTGTGTCGAACCCCTTGCACATCACCGCTTCTTTGGAATGGGACGGGACCGCACTCGTCATCATCTTCTGTTTGTATATGGCCACGTGCTCGTTAGGGTCCGTAGTCCCGTTGTACGTGGGCATGCTAGGCACAAAGAACTTTTTTGGAATCTCTACTCGGGCGATTCGACGAGAGAACGGAGATTCGTCAAACCCGTCGGGTGCTTCAGGCTCCAAAGGTTGGAAACCTTGGCTTTCCCTCCGGAGTTGGTCAGCGATGACGCTTATTTGTTCGGTCACCTTTCTTCGGATGGCTGCGTCCAAATCGATTGGCTCGCGCCGCTCTCGATTCTCCCCATCGGTACCCTCATCTTCGATCCAAACTTCTTGAGATGGCGCTCGGCGTTGGTTAGCCGCTGACCGGAGATTGGTTGGAGGATTATTGTCGTGGAAGACTTCCTCACGGCGGACTCGGCCCATGGGCTCTGGAGTCGCGTCTCGTTGTGCGGGTGCCTTGTCTCGGGGGTCCGGGTCTGCACCCTTTCCAGAAGTTCCTTCTCCAGCGTTGAAATCTAGCCTTCTTATTATTTCGTCAGTGCGTCGGGTGACGCGGAGGGAGCGACGCCCCGTAGCCAAGACCTCATATTGTTGCTTGAGTTGGCTGTTTTCGGCGGTGAGGCGTTCTACATGAGCATCATAAAATCTTTTTTGGTCGCTCAACGCCTTTTGGAGAAATTCCATGCGCTGTCTGAGGTTCGTCATCTCCTCTTCCTGAGACCGCATGCCTTGGTTCTCGAGGTTTTGGTCGTCCTCAGTGACCGGAGTCTTTGGGCTTCCTCCTTCGTTTTGAGACATCGTGTTCCTTGATTCAAAGGGAAGCAGAATGCTGATTCTTCTGATGGTTGTATCGATCACGGCCCCACGGTGGGCGCCAAATTGTTTGAGCCAAAATTTACCAAAGGCGAAACTTTGACCTAGATCGGGCCTTGATCGAATGAACTCGGAAGAATATGAACGAAAGTGTCTTTGTATTGATGTAGAAATCACCAGAAATTGTATGAATCAAGCGTCCCTTTCCCCTAAGGGTTACATCGACTTATATAGCCCCCTAGAGCATATTCTATCTTAATAAAAGATATGATCTTATCTCTAACTAACAAATCTTTGCTTATTTCTATCTTATAATGAATACAATCTGGAGAAGAATCTATCTTGTAACAAACATATCTCGAACCCTCTCTCCTCCAACCGACTTAACCAACCTCGAAGATCTTTCGTAGCTCTAGACGCGTTGGAGATTTCCGGACTATGGGTTGACGCGTCTTTGCCTAAAATCCGGGTCTAACACATACTATCATTATGATTATAATTAAATAAATGAGGGTTATAATGAGGGTTAAGTGAAGAAGAAGTTGCAAACCCGGAAAGTTGGGATTGTCCTCGCATCATACCTAACTTGTCGGGCTGTGCTCTCTTCACGTCATTTGACAATGTTTCATAGCACGATCTCAACAACCATGTGTACTTCTTATCACAATAGTTACAATGAACTGTATATTTCTTGTGAGGTGTATCATAGGCTCCCTTTCGAAAATGGTTTGTAAATATTTTGGATCTAAGGGTTGGAGCAGGTCCATCCACATCCACTCCCTCATTTTCATCGGAGTGGACGATCCCGGTTGTACCACATTGGGATCCGATAAGTCCGATAAGTTAATAGGGGTACAAATTCTATATTTGCACCACTCTCTTGTGAGCCAAAAATTTGATCAACAAATCCATCCATTTTCTTAAAATATAACTATGCAAGTAACACTACTGGAAAACGTGCATATAGCCAGGAAATCATAGCCTAGAAATCCCGGTGTGGTTAAGTTTGTGGGTAACTGCAACAACATCCCCCACAAACCTCAAATTTTCTGGTTGTTTACCCATGAAATTCATGGTTGGGGATATATTTGCGGGAATATTGTCGCAAAATATACAAACAGCTAAATTCGGTTCTAAGTTTGTGGCCATATAGCCATGAAAATATGGGTTGCGGCTATTTTTGCGGCCATATTGACGCGAATATATTACGAAGCTAAATTCGGTTCTAAATTTGCGGGAAAATTGTCGCGAAATAATCATGCAACTAAGTTCGATTCTAAGTTTGTGGCCATATAGCCATGAAAATATGGGTTGCGGCTATAGTTGCGGCCTTATTGACGCGAATATATTACGAAGCTAAATTCGGTCCTACATTTGTGGGAATATTATCGCAAAATAATCACGCAGCTAAGTTCGATACTAAATTTGTGGCCATATAGTCATGAACATATGATTTCTGACTATAGTTGAGGCTATATTGACGCGAATGAATTACGAAGCTAAATTCAGTTCTACATTTGTGGTCAATTTGACGCTAAATTCGATTCTACATTTATGGTCAATTTAGTTCTACTTTCAATCCTAGGCAAGCACAACTGTAGTGGCCTCACCAAGTGCGAGCAACCATACTTTCATGGTATCCAAACAAGTGCGGTTTGAAAGGATTATATTTTTTTAACCAAATTAAATGCATCGAGTTCAAGAATCAACATCAAACGACTATACTCAATATACTAAGATTTCATCCTTAGCCTTAAATGACCCGAAAAGTAATAGTTTGAGGACAACCAATCTAGAAGTCCAAGTTCAAATTTTATAATGCCCAAGCTCCAAATTTATAACATCCAAAGCAACAACCTCTCCATATAAATGTCCCAACAAAGTTGATCGAAACTTTCCAAGCAAAACCAACCGAGACTCACATACCAATTCTAATTGCAAACCTTAATCCATAACTCACATACCAGGTCAATACAAACAAGATTAGATTTCCAACAAATTTAGATCACGCACACACAACCTTACGAAACTCGTTCAAGAAGATCCTACTCTCAAATTTGACAAAGCACGGCACAAAAGAACCGAACCAAACTTTACAACATACAACTAGAGATTCTAAAACAACTCTTTAATGAAAACACGCACAACAAGAACAAGTGTAAGTTTTCAAATGACAAATCAGAAACCAGATGCAAGGCCAAATGCACACATTCACACCCTAATGAAAACAATCACACCCTTGAATCTAAGACGAATTTGATAGAACACACAAAAACGAGGCTCAACCTTGGGGACGTAATTCAGGACGAGGCTCTAGGTTCTCGAACAACCATCACATATCCTGCAGGGCAGATCCCAGTCAGAAATCACGACCCCAAACCAGCGGGCGCAACATGTGCTTCCTCTGTTGGAATTAGACAATAATAAACTCGATTTGCTCGATCGACGACAAGCTCGACCAAAGACATCCAGTGTCGGCAGCGTGGAAGGGTCAGCTAGGTGAGGCCGGAACAGTGGACCCACGATGTGTTTGAGCGACTGAAGACTAGCACAAACGCGGACTCAAAAGAGGAAAGAAGGAGACGGAAAAAGGGAGAAGAGGAGTGATTGAGACCAGCGACGTCCCTCGGTCGGCGAGACAGAGGTGAATCGACGGGCCTGCGACAAGAACGGCTGAACGAATCATCTAACGAGGACCTGGCCGAGGTTGGGAATTGAAACACGCGATGATAGGACAATGGTCTGTTGCTCACTCTCTTCTGCTGTGTGGGTCGAAAAGGCTAGCGGTCATGAAGCTCCAAGCGACGACGATGGCAACCGGAGACTAAGGTGACAGCTCGACAAAGATGGTGGTCGTTGACGGTGACGACGAACAACAACGGTGAACGGGGAGCGTGAACGACGCCGGTGAATGGCGACTACCAGCGGAAGAGGAAGCTTGCAGCAACCACCGACTCCTCTAAGGCCAACGACGACGGTCGCCTTCGAACAGAGGCGATAAAAGGCGAGACCACGTGTGAACAACGGTGTGAAGGTTGGCGTCGATGTTGGGCACGGACAGTAGAGCGGAGGTGAAGACGAGAGATCGGGTGGCATCGGCAAGGGGTGTTCGGACCCAAGATTGAGATTGAAGGAGTTGTTGCTCAACTTCGATGGAGGAGACGAGCAAAGGGTGAGATGCTTGACTGGAATTTGAGAACGAGATGGAGAAAGGAGTTTGTGCAGCCGCTTCTCAACAAGGAAGGAGATGAACAATGATCTCCCAAAATTAGGGATAGAAGGGTGGAAAGAAAAGATGGGCCTGATATTCAGATGGGCTTCGTCCCATCTTAATATCAAGCCCAAAACTAAGAATGAAATAGTGTAAAGCTAGATTGGCCCAACAATTAAAAAGCTGAGAATAGATCGTAATTTCTATACGCTAAAAAATTATAAACATTACTAGGATGCGAACCCGGGTATTACAAAAAGAATGTAGGAGGGTCTCTGGCCGAATTCTAATGTCTTGACCCGAAATAAAATAAAGAGGAAAGGGGGAGAACAAATTGGCCCAAAATTAAAATGTCGGGAAGAGATCGTAATTTCTATAATACTTAAAGATTATAAATTGTTATATTGCTTTAGAATCGTTCATTCTTATAAGAAAACATTATATTCCTTTAGAGTCATTCATTCCTAAAAGAAAACGTTATATTCTTTTATAATCGTTCAATCTTATAAGAAAACGTTATATTGTTTTATAATCGTTATTTTTTATAAGAAAACGTTATATTCCTTTAGAATCATTCATTCTTATAAGAAAACGTTATATTCCTTTAGAGTCGTTCATTCTTATAAGATAACGTTATATACCATTAGAATCATTCATTCTTATAAGAACTCGTTATATTCCTTTAGAATCGTTCATTCTTATAAGAAAATATTATATTCCTTTAGGATCGTTCATTCTTATATATAAGAAAACGTTACATTCCTTTAGAATCGTTCATTCTAATAAGAACTCGTTATATTCCTTTAGAATCTTTCATTCTTGTAAGAACTCATGATATTCATCTAGAGTCGTTCAATCTTATAAGAAAACGTTATATTCCTTTAGAGTCGTTCATTCTTATAAGAAAACGAAGAGTCGTTCATTTAGAATCGTTCATTCTTATAAGAAATCATTATATTCATTTAGAGTCCTTCATTCTTATAAGAAATCATTATATTCCTTTAGAATCGTTCATTATTGTAAGAACTCATTATATTCATCTAGAGTCTTTCATTCTTATAAGAAAACATTATATTCAGTTAGAATCGTTCATTTTAATAAGAAATCGTTATATTTCTTTAGAATTGTTCATTCTTGTAAGAAAACATTATATTCAAAATCGTTCATTTTAATAAGAGATCATTATATTCCTTTAAAGTCGTTCATTCTTATAAGAAATCGTTGTATTCCTTTAGAATCGTTCATTCTTTTAAGAACTCATTATATGCATCTAGAGTCGTTCAATCTTATAAGAAAACGTTATATTTCTTTAGAGTCGTTCATTCTTATAAAAAATGATATATTCATTTAGAATCGTTAATTTTTATAAGAAATCATTATATTCATTTAGAGTCATACATTCTTATAAGAAATCGTTATTTTCCTTTAGACTCATTCATTCTTATAAAAATCATTATATTCATTTAGAATCGTTCATTCTTATAAGAAATCATTATATTCCTTTATAATCGTTCATTCTTATAAGAAATTATTATATTACATTATAATCTTTCATTCTTATATGAAATCGTTATATTCATTTAGATAAATTCATTCTTATAAGAGCTCATTATATTCATTTAGAATCGCTCATTCTTATAATTTGTTTTCTTATAAGTAAACGTTATATTCCTTTATAATCGTTCATTCTAATAAAAAATCATTATATTCCTTTAAAATCGTCCATTCTTGTAAGAAATCATTATATTCATTTAAAATCGTCCATCCTAATAAGAAATCGTTATATTCCTTTAGAATATTCATTTTTATAAGAAGTCGTTATATTGCTTTAGAGTCGTTCATTTTCTTAATAAAACGTTATATTCCTTTAGAATCATTCATTCTTATAAGAAATCGTTATATTCCTTTAGAATCAATCATTCTTATAAGAACTCATTATATTCATTTAGAATCGTTCATTCTTATAATAACTCGTTATATTCAGTTAGAATCGTTCATACTTATAAGAAAACGTTATATTCTTTTAGAGTCGTGCATTCTTATAAGAAATCATTATATTCATTTAGAATCGTTCATTCTTATAAGAAAACGTTATATTCATTTAGAATCGTTCATTCTTATAAGAAATCATTATATTCCTTTGGAGTCGTTCATTCTTATAAGAAATCCTTATATTCCTTTAGAGTCGTTCATTTCTTATAAGAAATCGTTACATTTCTTTAGAGTAGTTCATTCTTATAAGAAATCGTTATATTCCTCTAGAGTAGTTCATTATTATAAAATAACGTTATATTCCTTTAGAGTCGTTCATTCTTATAAGCACCCACCAGGGGTTCGGGGGGCAAAGCCCCCCGACGGTGGTCTTACTGATCGATTCATATCTGTATGGAAGATTTATCATGATCAATTATTTATTTGGAGAGTATACAATGTTCTCTGTATCGAAGAGTTATTTTATTATCATGATCGATTAATATCTGTATGGAAGATTTATTTTATTAACATGTTAGATTAATTTCGGTTTATATTATTTGCGTTTAAGAGTTCATAAATTATTATTTGTGTTTAGAAAAGCAATATGGGCTTCAGTTATATTATTTGTATTTAAGAGTTCATAAATTATTATATATATTTGTAAAATATATTCTAAATTTATTATTTAACATTTTAAATTATATCATGAATTACAAAAAAACATCTCTTAATCCAAAATGTTGATATAATTTGTTTTATTAGGAGGGAAAGTAAATTTGGAGGGAAATAAAATATTTGACGGATTGTAAATTTTTATTAGGAGGGAAAGTAATGCTTTAGGCGGGAAAATGAAAATTGGGCTTGGTAAAAATTAAGCCCATATTCTCCCATATCTATGCATAATACATGCGTAACCCTAGTCTTCTCATTCTCGCCCAACCTCACTAGCGTCGCTCCAGAGATATTCTCCCCAGATCTAAAGTCCTCTCTCTCTCCTTCACTTGGCTTCACTCTCGATGGATTTTCAACCTCTCAAGGACGCAATTTAGGTTCTTTTCTCTCCAAATTTCAAACGCACCACGAGTTCTGCTTGAGGCCTTAGATGTGATGACGAGAAACGGAAGCAGAGAGATATATCTCTCCCTTGTCAAAGTCTAGGTTTTACCTCTCGTTCGTCTTGTTTGTAATCCCTGATCGGTTTGAATTCGTCCTTCCCAAATGAATTTTTGTTTTCTAACAACCGAGAAATTCATGTTTTAGGGCTTTTTGCAGAACAGAGGCATTCCAGGGGATATCTTGCTTAGGGCTTTTCGCGCCGTTGGAGGAGTTCATGCTTCTTTTCTCACCGTTTTCGCCATGAATGCCCCAATTATAGGTGAGCGTTTCCCCAATTCAATTAGGGTTCTTTCTCTATCCCCTTCTCCATTCACTAATTTCCTCTTTCTTAGATCCGTTGCAAGGGGATTTCCCAGAAGTGATAGAATACCTCGAACATGATGTCATGAAATGCATTGCTTTTATTCGATGAGGCACTCTACTCGCTGGTAAGCGTCTTCTCTTTCGTGCTTTTCAAGTTGCTGTGTGAGCGAAAGACAGTCGTAATTTTTTAGATCTGGTTGTCCTTACAGATTAGAACTTTCAAAGTTATATGCTTTTTTTGTGTTTTGGGCAATTAAAGTACATAGAGAGGTTGCTAGGGCTTAGTTGATTTGTGGTAATGTGGCCAGGTTATTCGTGTTTCAGCTGGTTGTTCAGATGGGAGCTCATAATCTAGTCTCAGTCGCATGGTCAAGCAGATTTCTTACAACCCCAATTGGTAATATAAAGATTAGAGCTATTGATAAATTTGTGATAAAATAATCTAATATTTCTTTAGAAAATCATAATATTAATGATTCTGATATTTCTTTGACAAATTAGAATATTCGTAGCCATGTAAATGATACTCTTGTTTCTTTGGAAAATCAGAATGCTAATGTTGATGATAATCATACTTGTGTTGATGTTTTTTTTCAATATTATAATCTTAATGTTGATGGGAATTTTGAAGTTACTGATGTTTATTTTACTCTATATAAGAATTTTTTGAATTAAATGATTTGTACTCTTCATTAGGCCTCATTTTGGTAAATAAACAAGGCCTCAAACACATGATTGGACGAGCCTATTCTCTTTCAAGCTTCTATTGAGATTGTTAACTTTAGTTTTTTAGGCTAAATAACTTATGCATAGTTGTTAAATTTGGACTCGTTTTTGGTGCAGGTGCTTCACAAGGCATATGCTGTTGAAGTTAAGTTTTAATCAAAGCCATCATCAATCAAGATTTAGTGTGTCTATATGTATATGTATTTTTTTTGTTCTAGGCATATTTTTTTGTATATATGAAGCTTGTTGTATTTTTATCAACAATTTTGTATACTTCTGAAAATGGGTTGTAAGATAGTTTATTTAAATTGTGCATTTTGTTTATTTAAGATGTGCAATCTGTTTAAAATGTTGATGCATATAGTTTTGAAATGGGTTATTATTATATTATATATTTGATATTAAAAATATAATGGTGGATCATAATATTATGATTTTTAATAACACGTAATAATATAACCACAAAATTTGACAAACCATTGGTCGTTAAATGTATTCTGCCAATTCGTAGCTAAATTTCATGCTAAAAGCCACGACTTTATCCACCAAATGTATTCGCGAAAAACTTTGATACTAAATTCCCACGACATGGGGATAATGAACAACATTTATTTCTCCCGAATTTAGCCAGAAAAATACTTCGACGCTACGTTTCTGGTAAAATAGACTCAAACTTAGCCACGAAGTGTCTCTGGCTATACCATGTATATAGCAGAACATGATATTCGTACCCAATATTGTGGTTACATAGGAACGAATTTAAGGTTTGTGGCCAGTTTTCACGGTATGTTATACCGGCCACGAACGTTTTAACCACAAACTTTTCCTCTTGGGAACATTGGTGGCTATCTTTGTGGCGAAGCCTTTTTCCTGGCTAACTTTGTGGCTTATCGCGTGCCAACGCTCCTGGCTATAGACGCATTTTCCAGCAGTGTAAGCAAAGAGAAATGTGTGGTAAAAAAAAATGTAATTAAGAAGATAATGAACCTCAAAATTACAAAGCAATACGATGTAAGAGACAATTGTGTTATTTTTTTGAAAGAACAATTATGAAAGCAATTACAGAAACTAGTAAAGATCCAGAGAATGAGACTTGAGAGAGTTTTGTAAACTTGAGAGATTGAGAGAGATTCGTAGTATGAGTTGGAATGAGATTATTTAGTGGGTATATTTATAGAAGAAATTTATCAACTAGTTGTTGCCATTAAGGACTAGCCATTAAAAATTAGCCGTTGACATTCTGACATAATCCGCGATCGCGGATCTCAGTTCGTGATCACAATTTTGGTTCTTGTTCAAAAATCGAACCTTCCCTTACAAACCGCGATTGTAGTTTTGGTTTTGGTTATAAAAAAAAGCAGTTATCCGGGAACCGGCAGTTCTGAACCGCCGGTTCACCGATTTCGGGGGGAGGAACCAGAACCGTAATGACAACCGGAACCGCGGTTCCAGTTCCGGTTCTGGTTCCGGCCGATTCCGTGGAACCGGAACCCATGTCTATCCAAAACCAATACCGATCCATATATCTAGACCTAAATATCCATGCAAAACCTACTTTGATGAGCTGGAGAAATTAGAAAGAGAGTTGATTTTCAAATATTTCAACCCGGCCTGTGGCAGTGGTGACCCACCACACGTGGGCTGTTTCTCTTGTCACCTAGTTTACTGCTGCAACATTCCTTCTCCTCCTGCATGCATTCACCGAATTGGATTACGTGCACTCTTGTACAATTTTCTTGTTTACCAATTACGTGAACCGACACAATGTGATGAACTATACTGTTGCTGGTGTGACATGTGAGTAGTTCTTAATTGTATAAGTAATTGAGTTATGTTTTCTATTGATTTTAGGATAGAAATTCATTAGACTTATGTACGTACAGGACTTATTTGTTATGGTATAGCATAATTCTCCCTTCAATTAGTAGCATTAAAAGCTCAGGATTTGGCATGGGGTCGATTTGCAACATGTTAGAGACGAGCTTCACGGTGTTTTTTGACAGGTTAAAGATGAATTAATCATGGCAAGTCAATGATATTTCCTCGAAGGTTAAAGATAAATCCGACATTTTTGACAGGATTTATTTGGCATGGTGTTTTTTGACAGGATTTGGCATGGTGGGTTTGATTTGTGGTAGCCTACTTATTTATATGAATGGAACCCTAATAAACTTTTCTTTTTTTTGAAATACAGGATTCCGCATCTTGCGATCCGACTATTCCTGCACCTCCTTGGAAGAACCCTAATAAACTTAGGATGAGCTTAGTGGTTATAGTAGTTCAACATGATTTTTTCCCCCAAAAATTTTATTTCTTTTTTTTTAGCACGTCTTTGGACACTGCACATGAGAGTTGAAATAGAAATCTCATATTACTACCTGAGATCCTTGCCACTTACTTTGGTCAAAGAAACCATCTATGTGATGAAGCTTAGACTGGCCGGTAACCTATTTGAAGTTACTTCAAATCAAACTGTGAAAACTGGGGTCTATAGCTAGGTAGAGTAAAACAGTAAAGATGTCTCTTTTGGGTCAGAGAGTATAGGAGTGAAAGTTACCGTTAACAGTAGTATATATATCAATTACTTTACTTGTGGCTAAACAGCAACATCAAACAGATCGACAGATAGGGGTAATATTCTATTACTCGCACAGTTGTGGGACTGTTATGTTAATTAGATAATTAAGTTAAATCGCAACAAGATTGAATTCTGCGTATGAGATTTAAGGGTTTTCATATGCGAATGAAATTCCCAAGGATTATAACTTTTAGCTAGCAAGCTAGCTCCAAGTGTCATTATTTATTCGGAGGAAAAAACTCCAAGAGAAAAACATCAAAGATATAAAAACAAACATAGATACAAGTTAGAACAACGTGGTGATCCTGCTAGGTCAGGTACTCATTGTTCATCATAATGTTTGCCTCTTAAAGACGAGTCCTTCTCACCCTTGATCCTTCATTTTAAAAGAAGACCATTTACTTTTTACATTTTACTTGTCAGTTGACAGATAAAGCACAACAGTAGTACGTACTAGTGATCGATACTGAAACATTTAAGTAATTAAAGCAACAATTAAAGGAAGGTTGACATGCAAAAATATCAGATAAAGTGCGTGTAGCCGGTGTAGGCTCTCTCTCTGCTTATATAAATTAAAGAGGACACTCATCGAGACCCTCCACACATACATATACATTGTATATCTAAAACAAAACAAAGGACTTTGAGAAAACTTAAACTTCGGCCCATGGGAGAGATGAAGCATTTAGTGGTGGCCAAGTTCAAAGAAGGTGCTTTGGTGGACGACATCATAAAAGGCATGGAGGACCTCGTCTCTCACGTCCATTATGTCTCCTCCTTGGAGTGGTATAAGTTTTCTTTTTTCTTTTCTAGCTAGCTAGTTTGACATGTAACGCTTATATATATAAACATATATATGTATGTTCACTCATGATATTAGGGGAGAGGATGTGAAGAGCGAAGAGATGCTGAGGCAGGGATTTACGCACGCCTTCCTGATGACATTCAAGAGCGAAGAAAACTTCAGATCGTTTGTTGGCCACCCCAAGCATCTGGAGTTCTCCGCCACCTTCTCGGCTGCCATTGACAAGGTTTTGCTTCTTGACTTTCCTGCTGTGCTCGTCAAGCCACCAGCTCAAGCCCACCACTTGAAGCCGGCCAACGATCATCCGGCCGAGGATCATAGCCAGCAGTCAGCGGCGGTGCCACCTGCGGCTTCATCCATGTCAATTAATTAATTATCTCAACTTTACTGATTAATTATGTTATCAAAGTACGTGTAGCTTAATTAATTTCTTAAATTTGCATGCTGATGTACGTGAAAAGATCATTCGTTTGATCGATCCTGTACTACTACTGCCCATTTGGAATTGATGTCTTAGTTTTCTTGTGAGTTTCAAGTGTTTTATTGGATGGTTATGTTTCGACCCGAATAAGATGGCCGGCTTGATGCAATGGCGTAGCCAGGATTCAAAGTCGGGGGGCTAAACTCGAAATACTAGACAAACTCGGAACACTTAATGGATCAAAATTGGAATTATAACCTATATTTTATGAACCCAAGTGGTTTGAAAAAATCTCTTTGTTTCCTGAAAAATTAAAGAACATGAACATCAAATTATCAATCCATAAAATATAACGGAATTTACAACAGTTGCAATGTATTATAGAAATCAATGCACAATACAGAGTAGTAAATCAGACCCAAATGGAATCAACAGAACCTAAAAAATCCCAGATTGAAATTGTTCATATATGCATCGATCACAACAATAAAAAAAAAGTGATAGTTTAAAATTCCAATTGTTATAGCTTATAACTTGAAATCCCACAAAACCCTACAAATGTATCATCATCAAATTGAATTTGCAACAGTTGCAAACTTGCAATGGTCGGATTATTGAAATTAATAAACAATGAAGAGAAAGTAGTAAATCAGACCCAAATCTAATACACAAGATCTAAGAATCCAAGCCAAAACCGTAACACAAATCTAGAATTAAATTCTCAACTGAAATTGGGACTAAGATTTTGTATATTTTAAAGGAATTATCTATATATATATATATTATATATTTCTATATTAATTTTTTAAAAAAATTTAATATAGAAAACAGCCCCTTGGCACCATATAGATCCGCCCATGGCCTGATGGGTTTCAAGTGTTCTATGATATACTCATGTAGATCATATAGGCAGAACGCAAGAATCAAAGACACCATATAATATGGTGTTTGAATCTTAATTATTACAATACTTAATTTGCCAAGTCATAAAGTCTACTTAATTTGCCATCATGCGGGGCAGCTGTGTATGTGCTTTGATTTTTAGTACGTACGGGACAAATTTTGCCTGATGGATCGAAGATATCAATAGTTTGGAGTACCAATAATGAAACAAATTGCACTAGTACTGGGAGTTCGTACCTTCTTCAATTGTGCTGTGGAATTTGTTGTAATGATGAGCCAAATTCATCACTAAACATTGTAGGATTGATAAGCGTCAATCAAGAGTTAAGAAATCATTATGGAAGTGTTCTTAGGCAGCGGAATATAAAAATGCAAGAAGTAAAGACAATAATTAACACAATTTTTTTTATAGAGGAATCCCACGTTAACCAACTAGTTAATTAGATAAACCTCTATTTCCTCAGAGGAATTTAAATGGCTACTATTCTTATTGATTTGTTCCTTATTTACAATGACGAAACTCGAACTTCTCTGTTACAAGAAATCACCAAATTTCTAGCAACACTAAGGTGCTTATCAACCTAGTTCCTAAGCGAACCAAATCAATCAAGACAAAAGTATCAAACCTTTCCTCACAATCTCCGCTGCAGTTCCCTTAGCCCCGGAATTGCCTTTATCGCCATCGAGTTCGGACACTTGCCATCAACACCTTCTTCCTTGCTCGAAATACTCTCTATCTTGATTTTTTATTGTTCACTTAAGCAGTGCAAAATCCTAGGAGACCTCTACCTATTTATAGTGAATGAGTGTAGTCAATCTTTCCAAGGGCACAATTTACCCCTATACCCTTTTATCCTTGGGCGCAAGATAGTTCTCCTAAAGTTTTATACCCCCATTTCCATAAAGCGCTAAAGGATGTCTATAACCTTCTTTCATTGATGCGCAAGATAATCTTCGTTAGAGGGATAGTTCCACACAACTTCGTTCTTTGATTATTATTTTTTTACAACTTTTGTGGCATTGATAGTTCCCCTTAAATACTTAGATAATCATGTTATTCCTAATGACGTTCGTTACCATCAAAACTAATAGAGGAAACATCAATCCAATATTCGAAACATAATAGTTCCTAGTATTGTTGCAACAATTTCCCTCTTTTCGACGATGACAATTCCATTAAAAAAATTAACAAAGTAAACAAGATATTTCCGTGAAATGCAGGTATGAATGACAGTGATAGTTCCCCATGAAATATGAAGGCATAAGCATAATACTTAGTCCCCCCCCCCCCCCCCCCCCCAGATGGAGTTGCAGTTCTTACTTTCAAATTTTTGGCAAATAATTCCCTCTTAGCAAAGGAAACTTTTTGATCTTTATCAAACTCATGATGTTCCATAAGGGCACATGAAGTAGGTTGTAGGCACTTCGTGAGCAAAAAGTCTCCAAACTGGATGAAATTTTTCAAAGGTTCCTCAATAACAGGCCCATGAGGCTCCATAAAATCTGAGCATGAATGTCGAACCATAGCCTGGAGAACGCCAGTGTTCTTAGGTGCGACTAAGGAAGAGATCCGGATCGATGTCGCGACACACAATGGTACTTCATGCTTGGCTTCCAAAATGGCTAACTTGGCCTTGATCTCAGAAATCCTTTGAGATAATAAGCTTGGATCCAGAGCTGAAGTAGCACCACAATCTGGTGTAAGCGGGGCTGTCACAGAGGCCTGAGTTGGCACGATGAATGGCGTCTCATGTCTTGTCAATGCTAGTGTGTAGGCTGCATTGACAGCCTCCTCCATAGGATCCAAAAATGTGGCTACATAAGAGGGGACAACCCCTCTCATAGTGGTGGTGCGGGGGCGCGGAGGTGGCACGGCTCGGTGCCATAGTAGTCGCTCTAATAGTAGTCATCGAAGTAGATGCTTTGGTACTAATCCCAGGTTGGGGAGCGGTACTTGGCTCATCCATAGTTATAGGACCTAAGTGACTTATAGTGGGTGGTGGTGCACTTCCATGGTGTAGATTTTTTTAGAAGATTTGGAGGCAGAATCCAATCCGGGTACCCACACGGTACTCGCCGGTAAGGTCGATCCCAAGTTGGACACTAGTGGCCTCAAAGCCTCCTATCTTCAATGTCCCATTCTTCATCCTCATAGTATGGATACAAGTGTCATACAAAATGTCGAGAAGACATGGAAAGTAAACATGCACCAAATGATAACAAAGACACCACATGGAGTGCTTCATCTTTTGAAGGTTGGCCATTTCCAATTCTTGGCCAATTTCTTCTTCATTTTCAATATTGTACACATCATCCTTCTTCATTAGTTCCTTCATTAAAGTAGCATAGGGAAGGCAATTAGTATTCTTGGAGGAGCACTTACCTATGTGGCTTAAGATTATTCTAGGCAAGTTGATCTTCTATTCCCTTAGGAACAGATCTAGAAGAATAGAGTCATGGATGTTGAGAGTGGTTCACATCTCCTTTTAGGGAACCAATATTCTTGTTATGTACTGATGCACCATCTTAACAGTAAGACACAATCCATGAGGCGTCATCTTCTTTCTTGGAGGAGGAACTCTACAAACAATCTTTGGAGGACACATGTCTTCCATCAATTCTTGTCCACCCTTTACTTGGAAGAGAAGAAAATCCTTTAGCGAAAATTTTGAGGAAGCATTTGATGACAGAAGAGGCAAAGGTGAACACATCCCCTTCATAGTTGTACTGCCCAATGGGTCCATTAGTCTTAATTCCTAGAAGTAAGTGGAACCCAAAGTAGAATACTTAGATCTGTTCAACATCCATGCAAGCAGGAGTGAAACAGAGATTCTCCCATCATTGAAAATGAAGGAGAGTTTGAAGATCATTGAACCCATGTTCAATGAGAAAGGCTTCCGTAACTACGAGGGGAACCATGATGCGTTTCGACTTAGTAAAGAGGGTTGGATCGCCTAGAGTGGGCCGAATCTTTTCATGGATGACAAGTCACACCTCGACTCTTGGTCAACATGGAATCCTAGAGGCGGAATCACTAGTTGTCTTCCATGAAAGCCGGGATGAGAGGTTCAACACAAGAGAGTCTTGAAGGTTAGTTGAGAGTCTCAAGACTAGACACTCGAAGGGTGGGCGACTTAGGACTAGACGTTGTTGAGAGGGATTTACTTAACAACAAATAAATTTGTAGTCAAGACCCCGCTCAGTACATGAAGTTAGGATCGTCCACGGGAAGCAAGGCTGTGTTTAACTACTAAACTATAAAGCGAGAGAGCACACAAAACGAAAACAAAACAAGAAATAACGACCAGCTAATATACCAACAGGTCGGTACCGACCCAGTCAGGCTCGATATCGACGTTGTACTTAAACTACAACGGAGTAGTTCCGACACAGAAAACGTAGGCTCTGTACCGAGCAGATGACCTCGGTAACGATGCTAAATAGAGGGTAATACAAACTTTCAAATAAGCGAAAAGATCTAGGACAAGGGTCTACCACAACACAATCATGCAATCGAGATAATATGAATCATAAATATCATGCCTTGAATATAAAGTCATCAACATTCATTGATTAAAAAATGTAAATCAATCTACTTTCTTAAATCAATTCACTTTCTACTTATTTTTTATCCAAAGTTTGTAACTTTCGTTATCAAACATTATCGACATTCAAGTTCATAACTTTCTCTTTCGATTAAGCAAAAGACTCGAATTACCTTGACTTTCGTCAAAGCATAAGCACAAAACAAACAGAGAATAGATAGAAGGCATTCAATTATTCAATACATCATCACATCATGCATAATCATGTCGGGTTTTCAACCCCAATCCTAGAAAAGAAAACTACTCACACATGCTTAAACATAAACAAGAAGAATATTTGAATGAAAACATGTCTTTAGATTAAAAACAAACTTACTTGAATCCCAAGACATAAAATCTCTCCTAAACCGATCTAATACAAACCAGAATCAAGAGCAAAGGTGCGTCTTTTTCTTTCTAACGTGTCCAACCTTATACTAGAAAAGTTGTCTAAAAAGTTTCCATAAAGATAGAATTTTCTAAAACTAAAAGATTACGAAATAAAATCATTAGAAGTCCAATGTCGGCTAAGCCTACCGACACAGGGGACCTCGGTGTCGACCTTGTCAGGGTCGGTAGACTGTTGCTGAATTTTCGCCAACTTCTCGTTCCTGCAAGCCTCGGTACCGAACCCCTTAGGGTTAGCAACGAGCCTGTTTGGCCTTGTTTCTTTTGTACTTGTCACAACTTCTTTTGGATTTTCCGCGATCTCTTCCAATGTCCTTGTCTCCTCTCTAGCTCACCATGCTCCTCTGTCTACTCTCTATCTCGATGCCTCCAGAATGCTCCAACTTGCTTAAAAAACCTACAGAAAAACACAAAAACAAAGTAGCTTCCATACTTTTCTCAAAATATGCAAACTCATCCAAAAGATACAAAACTAACATAAAAGCACAACTAAACTAAACTAAACACCCAAGAAAAACACTCAAAAACTAAGCTAAAAACACGAACATCAAAATACCCTATACTTATGCTTGCTTGTCCTCAAGCAATCACTAAACATAAACCAAAACCAATCAACACATTCCTCAACTCATAGCCCTCATCAAAAAGCAACATCAACATTACTGAAAATAGCAAGTGACTCTTAACGTCATCACACATATATGAACAACAAATAGACATAAGAAATCACAATCCAGCCTCACAAAGGATATAGTATTTCACTCAACTCTCATGTGTTTAGGCTTATAATAACAACTCTCAACTCAATCCAATATGCAAAAACTCATAGAAATTGGAACTTATATCACCAAACTTTCCACCAAAGATTATCAAAACAAGCAAAAATCATCAAGAGAACTTAGGCTCAATGAAAAACTTCATAGAAGTTTCCATTCGGTCGGGTTGTAATGGGGCTTGGTAATGACAAATAGGAGAGGAAATATTTTGGTTATGTGTTGCTAAGAATATCCGGGAATAAAGACTCATAAAAACTCACCATAGATCCAAAACTTCTTAAAAGAATCATACCAAACTCACTCTCTTTTAAAGAACACTCATTCTTTCTCACTCACCAAATAAAATCCTAGAAAGTCTCATAAACACAAAGAAACTCTTGGCTTTGCTTTAATTGCACTTGCACACATATTGATTTTCTTCCCTTTTTTCTGAATTTTTTGTATATTTTTTCACTGGGAAAGGTTCGGTACCGACCCTATTGGGGTCGGTAGCGAGTCTTTTCTGACTTACTTTTTCTTCTGAGATAACCTCGGTACCGACTCATACAGGGTCGGTAACGATCTGAAAACTTCATTCTTCTTTTCTTCTATCTCTAACTCGTGCACTTCTTTACCAAGAGTTCTTTTTACAACTTTTAACAAAGAGACTTCCAATCTACCCAACCAATCCCTTCTTTTAAACAAATATACATTTTCACTCAACAAAATAACTCTAACCAACTAAGTCCTAATCCCGCATAGGGTCAAGCTTATATCGGCTTAGGGAATAATTTTTGTGGAGCTAAAAAAAAACAGGTTTAAGGCTCAAATTGGCTTCAAAAACAAGGAATAATGTAAGGATGGATATGGATTAATAAGGCTTATGAAAAATTAAGTTCTCTATCATATGATTTCACAACTAATGAACTAAATCTTATAGAGGCTTTGAGAAATAGATAACCATCACAATCTCAAGAGATAATATACATACAGAGAGTAAATCACACATGAAAATCAAGGCTAAATAAGCTCATAGGGTAATTTTGCTGGATTGCAATATACTCATGATAAAAGTCATATGCATTCAGTTTCATCACATGCTAGTTTCACAATTTAAAAACATTTCATCATGAGATTCGGGCTAAACTATCAAAAACATGCTAAATGGAATTACATGATCATGCAAGCAAAAGAAATCATAGAACCATAAAAGCAAGGGTACTAATACGTTCTAAAATCTTTTTGTGATTTTTCAAAATTTTCGATTTTTTTTAAAACAAAAGCAACTTAAACAACTAAAACCAACAAACAAGACAAAAAAAACTTAAACAAAAACAACAAAGACATGAACACGAGAGTTTTCTTTCCCCTCCCCACCCCATACTTAGGCAATACAGTGTCCCCACTGTAAAACAAAGCAAGACAAAAGAAAAAGATAGGGAAAGGAAAATGAACTCACAAAGCGGTTGTTGAAGCAATGAAAACATCATTTGACATCCTTGAGAGAAAGAGAAAATCAGGGCTTAAGTGGGAAGTGCCTCTCGAAGTTCTCCATGAACATAGCAATAGCCCTCCATTACTCTTCAGTAGCATTCCATCGGTCCTCACCTGTCCTCCACCGAGACTCCACAATCCTGTGACGCTCATCCTCAACTGCCACAGGAGCGGCATAAGCCTCTTGCCACTGATTCATCTGGTCATGTATATGGTATTGATGCATGCACAACTTCTGCACCCGGAAAGCCAAATCATTTTCCCACCGTGGTGGAGCAAAATCGGAGTTGGAGGCATGATTGGGCTTGGTTCTGTGCTGATGATGGCGAAAGTGGGGGTTGGTACCGACCTTGTAAGGGTCATTATCGGGGTCGTATATTACAATACGGTTCTCCTCTGGCATGGTAACATGGCCATCGGCATCGGCCATCCCCTCGGTACCGAAGCCATAAGAGGGTTTTATTGACAGCAAATAAATTTATAGTCAGGACCCCGCTGAGTATAGGGGAGTCAGGATCGTTCCACGGGAAGCACGGTTGTTTGTTTATCAAACTACTAAGAAAAACAAAACAAAACAAAACAACACAACTCAACTACGACCAACCTCGTTAACGACTTTGTCAAGGTCGTTAACGAACCTGGATAAACTACGAAAACGCACTAACGACCTAAGTACAAGTTCGATACAGAGGCAACGAACTCAATAACGAATATAATCGAAGAAATTCAAATAAAAACAAAAATCTAGGACAAGGATCACCACAACATAGCCATGCATATAAACTCGTAAGAAGATAAAGATCATGCCTTAAAATAGATAAATTCATCATCTTTCGCTGATTAGCAAGCAAATCAATTCATTCTCATAAACTAAGGGTCTGTTCGGCACTTCAAACCTGATACGAGTTGATGTTGATGCTGATACTGATTTAATGGTTGATGCTGATTTTACAAGTTAATTTTAGGAGTTGAAATTATTAACTTATTTTTGTGAAAAATTACGTAAGTGTTCGGTAAACTAAATTGATCGAGACTGATTTTATAAGAGATGGATGTAAAATTACCAAAAAGGATATATTTATAAATTTATAAAGAGAAAATTAATTTTAAAATTTTCTAAAATTAAATTAGTGAAGGGCAATCGAAGGAAATAAATTCCATAAGGCTGGATAAGGCTGGGAGGGGTAGATTAAATTTTGGGTGAAATATAAACTACCATCAACTCCCATAAGCTACAATAATCATCATCAACTCCCACTACCGAACAGATCATAACGACTTTATTTTTTTACCATAAGCTTGAATAAAGTTGTATAAGCTCAAAATAAAGCCCGCCGAACGGACCCTAATTCACTCAATTACTTGTTTTGGATCCAAAGCTCGAAACTTTCGCAATCGAACAATATCAACCTTCAAGTTACTAACTTTCTCTTTCAATCAAGTCAAGAACTCAAAATTACCTCGATTCTGATCTAGGCATAAACACAACAAGCAATCTAAAAATAGATAAAAGGCATTCAACACAATCTACTTACTCATAAAACCTATGCATAACTATGTCGGGTTTAACCCCGACCCTAGAAAGGAAAACTACTCACTACTCATAATTATAAAGCAAACAATTTCAACAAGAGAAAACATTGAAAGCAAAACAACTACTTCAAATTAATAAAGCCAAATCATTTTCCCACCGTGGTGGAGCAAAATCGGAGTTGGAGGCATGATTAGGCTCGGTTCTGTGTTGGTGATGGCGAAAGTGGGGGTCAGTACCGACCTTGTAAGGGTCGTTATCGGGGTTGTATATTACGATACGGTTCTCCTCTGGCACGGTAACATGGCCATCGACATCAGCCATCCCCTCGGTACCGAAGCCATAAGGCTCGGTACCGACCTCCTCAGCAGCAGCTTGCTCATCTTCTTGCTTGTTGTCTTCCTCCCTCTCGTACCGTGACTCAACTGCCCTCAATGAAGCATCATCCTAAGGTTTCTTAGGCAGCGAAAATGGTGTGGAAGTCAAAGTCTCCTACCAATTAGGGAGGTACAAGAGCTTCATTTTATCCGACGTGACTAACCCTTGACGACCATGGACTGTAGTGGTGACTCCCTCATTGCATCTCTGAAAAATCCCTGAAGAAACCCAGTAGTTCATGCCTAGCTTTTGTGAACAGAGTGCACTATAGCATGTAAGGTTGTTCTTACAAGCTAAAGCTAGGAGGGTCACCATCCCGCCAAAGTAGATCCCCCCAAGTTGTGCCCCATTTTGCTCCACATATGTCACCCATTCGTACCCCAAGTTCATAGGAGTGGGGTCGGAGAAAAGCATGGTGTAGAGGCAACCAATCTACGTCCTTATTGGCCGAGATAATTCCTTCTTGGTCCAAATGGTGGAGTCGAGAATCCTAAGGATAAAGCGGAAGAGCGGGTTGACTATGGGAGAACTAGGGAGGGCGGGTGTTGAGGGACTAGTTTCCCCTGTGATGTATCCCCATGTTTCTGCAACTTTGAAGTTGTCGGGTGCTGAGTAATCACGGGAGGGGTTAGGAAAGTGAAGAAGAGTGTTGAACTCAGACATGGTGAGCTCGTAGTCCTCATTCCCGAGTCTGAATTTAATCCTCCCCATTGACTTCTTATTCTTAAATCGAGTGTGAAGGGTGGCCGCGAATTCAGAGGTGAGGGCCGGGTAGTGAGGGATTTCTTCAAATTTTAGGAGGTTAGCCGCACCAAGGATGGAGAAGGCGTGCTTGAGGTCCTCATAAATTCCCAACTGCTTTCCATTGACCCTTGAAAACCATCTTGTGTGGTGTGGTTTGTTGTAGACAATGTCGAAGAATTCTCTTTGCATAGCGGTCTTCAACACCACATAATCCATGCATGGTGGAGAGGGAGAGGATGATGATGATGGAGAAGGAGATGGGCTAGGCCTCTTTGTTCTCTTGCCCACGCTCTTGCTTGCCCCGCTTGTGCTTGCCATTGAAAGTTTGTAGAAACACAAACAAAACAAAATAAGATCCACTCATGATAATAACACACCGAATAACCCCATATTTGCATTGAAACCAAGCACATGCATGTAGATTTCAGCATTCTGAAGGGTCAGTACCGACCCTAAGGGGTCGGTATCGAGGTCCCTTGACAAAAAGATTGCGGTCTGGTGAAGACAGGGTCGGTACCGACCTTGAGGGGGTCGATATCGAGGTCTCTGGACAAAAAGACTATGGTCTGGTGAAGACAGGGTCGGTACCGACCCTAAGGGGGTCGATATTGAGCCTGTATTCTGGGCGTTGAACCAAAAATCGAAGGTCAAGGCCTCAATTTCAAACCATGCAACACTCGACAAGGCATCTTATATGCATAAATCCCAGCAATATCAATCAATCAAGCATCCCCAACCCCATACTTACCCAAAAACTTATCCTAAGCATGCCACTATTGCTAGAACATGATGTTGAACATATCAAAACAAGAACAAGTAATCTCATTCTTCATATAATGAAAGAAATTGAATTCAAAACATGAGGGAACAATGTTCATCAAAACAAAACACCAATATCAAAGCAAAGAGGCAACCAATCGAGCATGAAAACAAATCTCGAACTAGATCTAGATCTAGGCATCAATATTAGCCAAATATTGCCATGAATCTACAAGAAATTCAAGTAGAGATTTAGGGTTGAGAAACCATACCGTAGATTTAAGAACGTAGAATGAAAGTAAAGGGTTTTTGGGTTGGTAACGAGGGTGTGTGGATCAGTAACGAACAAATTAAGGGTTTTCTCGGTACTGGGGTGGGGCTTGATTATGTGGGTGATCTGGGGTGCGCGATGTGCAGCGGCGGTGGTGTCGATGGCGGGTTGCGGTGGCTCGAGCAATGGGGAGTTTCTTGAGTGTACGAGTGGTCACTTGAGAACATGGGGTTGACGGTGAAGAAGGCGTGGTGAAAGACAAAAGGGGCTTTAGTTTTAAGTACTTACCTGGGGTCAAAATTGGAATTTTTCCGTTATTCTGCGTGGGTCGGTACCGACCTTGTGGGGTTCGATACCGAGCCTGTCTGGGCAGCTTTTGATCGCTTCGTTGTCGACCCGAATCCTGTAGCACTTTCAGAAAATATTCTATTCCGCAAACTTAACTCTACTCTAAAAAGAAGTCAAAAGAAACCGAGTTGTCTCCCATAAGCGCTATTTTTAATGTCGTTAGCCTGACGAACTTACCTTGGCTAGTCCGACGATGTGAGAGCCCATGTGGCTCGAATTTATTCCTCCGGGTCAGCTTGCTCAAAGAATTTCTACAACCTATGGCCATTAACCTTGAAGATGGCTCCATTGTTGTCTACTAGATCCACGACTCCATGGAGATAAATGTGGTGGACCACGAATGGCCCAATCCATCTTGACCTTAGCTTCCTTGGAAAAAGGTGGAGTCTAGAGTTAAAGAGGAGTACCTTGTCACCAACTTTTTTAAGTTTTGGGCACCAAATTCTGGTCATGCCATCGCTTTGTACGCTCTTTGTAAATCTCAGTGTTCTCATACGCCTTTAGCCTCAACTCCTCTAGCACTTGCAAGTCCATGAATTGTTTTGCTCCGGCCTTTTCGAGGTCCATATTGAGCTCTTTGAGAGCCCATAATGCCTTGTGCTCTAACTCGACTGGCAAATGGCACGCCTTGCCATACACTAGGTTGTAGGGAGTGGTGCGTAGAGGTGTTTTGTACGTTGTTCTGTAAGCCCATAAAGCGTCATCAAGCTTGGATGACCAATCCTTCCTAGAGCGGGAGACCGTCTTCTCCAAGATGCTCTTGATCTGCCTGTTTGAAACTTATACCTGGCCACTAGTTTGGGGATGGTAGGGTGTTGCCATCCTATGTGATACCCCATACTTAGCCAAGAGAGCTTCAAAGCTCCTCTCTATGAAATGTGAACCACCATCACTAATGAGGACTCGTGGCATTCCAAACCTAGGGAAAATGTTAGTCTTAATAAATTTGGCCACGGTTTTGGCGTCATTGGTCCTTGTAGCAATGGCTTCCACCCACTTAGAGACATAATCAACTGCGAGAAGGATATACTTATAGGGACCCAATGAGGGGAAGGGTCCCATAAAGTCTATGCCCCAAACGTCGAAAAGCTCAACCTCTAGGATCCCTGTTAGCGGGTTCTCATGCCTCCAAGTGATGTTTCTAGAGCGTTGGAATTCATCACATGAGGTCACATTATCCTGTACGTCCTTGAAAATGGTTGGCCAATAGAGACCACTTTGAAGAATCTTCGCCGTGGTTTTGAAACATTTTTCATGGCCACCGGTTGGGAGAGTGTGACATTGACGGATCACACTCTCTACCTCTTCTTCTGGTATATAGCGCCTAAAGAGGTGATCACTTCCTTGTTTGAACAAGCAAAGATCATCCCAATAGTACTGTTTGACATCATGTAAGAACTTCTTCTTCTTTTCTGGAGTTAAGCCCTCGGGAATCACGCCTCCTACAATGTAGTTAGCAAAATCCGCAAACCAAGGGGCCTTTGACCCTCTAATAACATGAATGGAATGAAGAGAAGTAGAAGAAAGAGATAAGGGAAGATTTGAATTGGAAGGATTTGAACTAAGTTGAGAAAACTCACCTGACTAGGTCGTTATCGGACTAGAATAGGTCGTTATCGACCTCCTGCTTCGGTTGTCTCCTCCATAATGATCCTTTTAGCCTCGGTATCGATCTATCCGACCTTGGTATCGAGCTTCTCTGCTTCGGTACTGGTGTTCCCAACGTCCTCTAGCTTCGGTGATGGGTCGATACCGACCCATGTAGGGTCGGTAACTAGCCTCTTGCAATTTTTGACCTCGTTCAACATGAGGTGCTCGTTCGGCCTGGACTCATTGATTGGTACAACATGGTTGGATTCCGTGATGTGTTCAATTGGAAACCTAGATTGGTGATCCGCCACAAAGTTTTCCGCTCCCTTCTTATCTCGAATTTCATGATCGAATTCCTACAATAAGAGCATCCAACGAATTAGCCTAGGTTTGGCATCCTTCTTAGCCGTTAAATATCTAACGGCTTCATGGTCAGTGTAAACAATCACTTTAGAACCAACAAGATAAGAGCGGAATTTTTCAAATGCAAATACCACGGCAAGGAATTCCTTCTCCGTCGTGGTATACTTAATCTGCGCCTCATCAAGTGTCTTACTTGCATAATAAATGGCGTGGAGCTTCTTATCCTTCTGCTGACCTAATACTACACCGACAACATAGTCGTTGGCATCACACATTATTTCAAATGGCAGGGGCCAATCCGGGGATTGTATAATATAAGCAGAGACAAGTGCTTCTCTCAACCTGTGGAAAGCCTCAAGGCATTCTGTAGACAACTTAAACACTACATCTTTCATTAGTAGGTTAGTCAATGATTTATTATCTTAGAAAAATCTTGAATAAAACGTCTATAGAAGCCAGCATGTCCTAAAAAGCTCCTAACATCTTTTACAGAAGAGGGGGGAGGTAGTTTTTTAATGAGCTCAATTTTGGCTCTGTCCACTTCTATCCCTCTCTTAGAGACGAGGTGTCCTAGCACTATCCCCTTTTGGACCATGAAATGGCATTTTTCCCAATTAAGAACAAGATTGGTTCTTCACATCTTTTAAGCACCCTAGTCAGATTAACTAGACAAGAATCAAATGAAGAACCATACACAGAAACATCATCCATAAGAAACTCAACTATGTCCTCTATCATATCTGAGAAGATAGCCATCATGCACCTTTGAAAGGTTGCAAGGGCATTAAAAAGCCCAAATGGCATTCTTCTGTAAGAAAAAGTCCCATAGGGACAAGTAAAGGTTGTTTTCTCCTGATCATCAAGATGAATGAGAATCTGCCAGAAACCACTATAGCCATCTAAGTAACAAAAGTAATCATGCTGGGCTAAGCGTTCTAAAACTTGATCAATGAAAGGAAGCAGAAAATAATCTTTTCTTGTAGCAATATTTAGCTTCCTATAGTCAATGCACATCCGCCAACTAGTTGTGGTCCTAGTGGGGATGAATTCACCTTTCTCATTCTCTATAACGGTTATCCCCCTTTTTTAGGAACTACATGGAGCGTAGTAACCCATTGGCTGTCCGATATAGGAAAAATAATCCCGGCATCAAGTAGTTTTAATATTTCCTTTTTTACCACATCTTTCATATTAGGATTCAGCCTACGTTGATGCTCTATTGTGGGTTTATGATTATCCTCCATGTAGATCCTATGCATGCATAATGAAGGGGATATGCCAGTTATGTCATCCAAAAAGTAGCCAATGGCTTTTCTATGGGTTTTGAGTATAGAAATTGGCTTCTCTACTTCTTCCTCTTTTAATTGAGCATTTATGATGACAGGGAAGGTAGAGTTAGGACCAAGAAATTCATACAAGAGGGAATCTGGAAGGGGCTTGAACGTTGGAGTAGGCTCAGCCGGGATAAGAATGGGTTCTTCCTTCTTTGTCTTCAAGAGTTCCTCGAGATAATCGAAAGCCAAAAGCTCTTCATCTTCTGTCAGAAGGGTCGATGTCGACCCAAAGGGGGTCGGTACCGACTCGATTTTGCCTACCAGGAGCCTCGGTACCGAGGTGGTGGTGCTTGGTATCGATGCTACAGAACTAGCCTGTACGTCTTGTCTTGCCAGGAGCTTTGGTAATGACCCATGTAGGATCAGTATCGGTGCCGCAAGATCAAATTCCTCTCACCTTCTGCCCGGGAATGCATCAAAAGTTAACAACCTCTCCATCGGGTCCCCACATTCAATGTAGTCAGTGTGAGTGTAGAGCATCTTGACCACGACTTCATTGGTCTCTTTCATGGTGGGGTTAAAACGTGAACTCCACCACCTCGTCCCAATTTCAAAAGTTAGGAATCCCCTCCTAAAGTCAATTATGGCTCCAGCTGTGGATTAGAATGGCATCCCTAAAATGATAGGGACCACCGGGTCTTTGGGCATCTCCATGACAATGAAATCATTCTGGACAAAGAATTTTCCCACTTGAACTGGAAAATCATCCACAACCCCTGTAGGCTTGACACATGATCTGTCTGCCATGTATAACTTCATGTTTATAGGCTCCAATGGTCCCATTATGCCCTTGGACTATATTGATAATGGTAGTAGACTTGCACTGGCTCCTAAGTCACATAAAGCTTTAAACCGGTAAGATCCAATACCAATGGTAATAGCAAACTTACCTAGGTCGCCTAGTTTTTTTGGGAGCTCCAAAGATCGGACCTCGTCGGTCAGCTCAGACATAGACCTCTTCCTGATTAAAATATCTTTCAAAAATTTTGTATAAGCTGACATTTCACTTAGGGCCTCAGTGAATGGAATGGAAATATTTAAGCCTTGAAGGATTTTAACAAAATGCCTGAACTTCCCATCTGTTGAGTCTTTAGACTTTTTAGAAGGGAAGGGAAGAATCTTCACCGGTCTCGAAACCAAAACGGGCTCGAGAGGTGGGGCTACCGAATCGATAAAGGGGTCTATCGGTGCTGCAGAAGGGTCGGTATCGACCCTGATGGGGTCAGTACCGAGCTTGGGACTAAGGGAGGGGTTTGGTGGCGAAAAATTACCTGTGTTGTGGTCGTTAACGACTTGTGTGTCATCGGTACCGAGTGTTTGAGGCTCGGTATCGACCCTATTGGGGTCTTTATCGATCCGAACTGGAGCCTTTTCTTTGTTACCAGGATCGTTCTCCTTGGCTTTAGCACGGTCCGGTAGTGTCTTTCCGCTCCTTAGGTGTACAACTGCGATTTGTCCTCTCGGGTTCTCTTCGGGGCGGCCCGGGAGTTGCCCTTGAGGTCTTGGAACTTGTGCAACAAGGTTACCTAATTGGGAATTTACATTGTTTCTCCAGGTTTCGATTTCTCCCAATTGTACCTGTACTCCTTTTAGGTCGGAACGGACTCCATCGATCTTGTTGTGAACTCCATTAATACCATCTTGTAGCTCTTGTACCCATGAAGGTGGCTCTTGATAGCCTGGTGGTCTATATGATGTGGGCCTTCTATCCGGTGGAGGGGGTGTAGGGTTTTGACCTTGACTGGAGTTTTCCCCAAGTGGGATAGTTGTTCGGCCTGTCATAGTTATTAGGTGGGTTCCTCTATTGACCTCTCATGTAATTCACTTCGGCATAGGTCTCAACGGCTCTAACCTGCTCAATGTTAGTGCAAGCAGAAGTACTATGGGCATGAGAGCCACACTCAAGACATTGTTGAGAGGTTTTCAGAAAACTTACCTGTTTCTTCATCCGGTTGATCTCATCTTGCAAGAATTGATTTTTGACATTTGGATCAACTTCATCTTTATTTGGAATGTAGAGTCTCTTTTGAGGCTGGGACGACTGCTGGGTCCCATACATGGCATCGTAGTTGCTCAACTTGTCTAGTAATGCCTATGCCTCATCGGGTTCCATCTCTATGAAACCACAAGCAGTGTGCAAGTTGATGCGGTTCTTTGTCTCAGCATTGATCCCCTGAAAGAAGATCTCTTGAAGAACATATTGTGGTTGTCCCTGAGTGGGGCATTGCCTAAGGATCTCTTTGAATCGCTCCCATGTCTCCACAAAAGTCTCATTAGGCAGCTGGTGGTAAGAGGCAATGCGTTTCCTTAACGCCGTAGTTTTGGTAGGAGGAAAGAACTTAGTCATGAATAAATCATGCAAGCTCTTCACGTCCTAACCGACCTAGGAGGTAGGCTCTCTAACCAGCTCAGGCCCTTTCCTGCAAGGGATCACTTAAAAGCCTTTAGTTGAACATATTCTAAAGAAACATCATTAGCAACAATAGTGTCACATAAATCAACAAAGTTTCTAATATGCTCCATCGGGCACTCAGTGGGTTTCCCTTCAAATTTTGCCCTCTTAATCAAAGATATGAATTGAGATTTGATCTCGAAGGATTTCTCTATCTCTGGAAGCACGATTGCTGATTATGGCACCCTCAGTTCTGGGTGCATGTATTGCTTGACATTCCTAGTGATAGCATCCAACTGCTCCTGTAACTGAGTTCGTTGCTCCCTTTCTTGATCTCTCTCAATTTGGAACTCCTCCATCTGTCTGCGGAGAGCAGCCATTTGTTGGGCCATCTCTTCAGGTGTGATAGCCATAGTACGGTTTTCTCGTCTCCTGCGATGAATAACACGTTCAGGCTCAGAATATTAATCCGGTTGTTCAAATTCAAGCCGACGTCTTCATGCTTGCATAAGCTGAGAAAAAAACAAAAGAAAACTAATTAGAAATAAAAACGGGATCGGGCTATTCCCTAACCGATAAGTAATTAAACACAACACTGTTGCTTCCCCGACGACGACGCCAATTTGTTAAGAGGGATTTACTTAATAACAAATAAATTTGGTAGTCAAGACCCCGCTGAGTACAAGGAGTCAGGATCGTCCACGGGAAGCAAGGTTGTGTTTAATTACTAAAGTATAAAGCGAAAGAACACACAAAACGGAAACAAAACAAGAAATAACGACCATCTAACGTACCAATAGGTCGGTACCGACCGAGTCATGCTCGGAATCGACGTTGTACTTAAACTACTACGGAGCAGTTCCAACACAGAAAACACAGGCTCGGTACCAAGCAGATGACCTAGATAATGACGCTAAATAGAGGGTAATACGAACTTTCAAATAAGCGAAAAGATCTAGCACAAGGGTCTACCACAACACAATCATACAATCAAGATAATATGAATCATAAATATCGTGCCTTGAATATAAAGTCATCAACTTTCATTGATTAAAACAAGTAAATCAATCTACTTTCATCATTCAATTCACTTTCTACTTATTTTTTATCCAAAGTTTGTAACTTTTGTTATCAAACATTATCGACATTCAAGTTCATAAGTTTCTCTTTCGATTAAGCAATAGACTCGAATTACCTTGACTTTCGTCAAAGCATAAGCACAAAACAAGCAGAGAATAGATAGAACGCATTCAGTTATTCATCACATCATCACATCATGCATAATCATGTCAGGTTTTCAACCCCGATCCTAGAAAAGAAAACTACTCACACATGCTTAAACATAAACAAGCAGAATATTTGAATGAAAACATGTCTTTAGATTAAAAACAAACTTACTTGAATCCCAAGAGACAAAATCTCTCCTAAAACGATCTAATACAAACCAGAATCAAGAGCAAAGGTGCGTCTTTTTCTTTCTAACATGTCCAACCTCCTCAAACTACTAAAGACAAGAGTATTTATACTAGAAAAGCTATCTAAAAAGTTTGCATGAATATAGAACTTTCAAAAACTAAAAGATTACGGAATAAAATCATTAAAAGTCCAATGTCGGTTATGCCTACCGACATAGGGGACCTCGGTGTCGACCCTGTCAGGGTCGGTACCGAACCCCTCAAGGTCGGTAATGAACCTGTTTGGCCTTGTTTCTTTTGTACTTCTCACAGCTTCTTTTGGATTTTCTGGGATCTCTTCCAAAAACCTTGTCTTCTCTCTAGCTCACCATGCTCCTCTGTCTCCTCTCTATCTTGATGCCTCCAGAATGCTCCAACTTGCTTTAAAAACCTACAGAAAAACACAAAAATAGAGTAGCTTCCATACTTTTCTCAAAATATGCAAACTCATCCAAAAAAACACAAAACTAACATAAAAGCACAACAAAACTAAACTAAACACCCAATAAAAACACTTAAAAACTAAGCTAAAAACACGAACATTAGACACCGAGTAGTGAGAAGGTAGTGAATCATCAGGACTAGGACTCGATCCAAAGCTTGACTCGAAGGGACGAGTCTTACTAGCCAAAGTTATGGCTTTTGTTTTTTGTGTTGTTCGAACAAGAGAAAAGATAAGATAGAAATTATTTTGTTTGGTCACGCCCAAATTCCAACAAGGAGGAGAATTCTCTACTCAATGAACTTTAACCTGAATTAAATTGAACGTAATTAGAAAAGATACAAGGCTTGAACTTATATAGAGGACTATATCTAATCTAACTAAGAAAACCTTAAAATCCAGAAACTTAAGCTAAGATATAAGATAGAAAAAATCTAGAAGTCCTAAAAACCATAGGCCAAGTCTGGAACACCATTTACTCACACCTAAATTAACCAAAAGGAAAGATATAAATCCATTAATTAAATAAGATAGATTTTTTGATAGAATATCTAAGACTAGATAGACTTTCCAAAATTAAGCCTAACTTGTAACAACCTCAACTAACTCCTAAAATATAGGCAAAGTCGGCAAGGATGGCAAAGCAAGGCGAGCAAGGGTAGCTTAGCCAGCAAGGGACTCGATCGCTTGCGTGCCATGGCATCGAGGAGTTGGCACTTCACACCCGTAGTGCACGCTAGGTTTGTGCGTCACGGCATTGGGAGAGGATCCGGGAGCAATGGTGCGAGACTTACGTGTCAAGGGTCGGTATCAATGGCAGTGTCGTGGACGTGTCTTGCGGAACAAGGCAAACCCGATAGCAAGGGCACGTCGAGGAATGGTGTTGGCGTAGCGAGAGGTGCGTCCGGCGCGACGGTGGTGAGGACTTGGCACTTGGTGATGATGTCCGAGGGGTCTTGGCTTGCAATGCTTCTAGCCACTATGAATTGTGCTATTTGGCAATGGATTTGGCTCGGGCTCGTTTCACCAGTCCATTAGAGCGAACACCCTTGGCTTGGTCCTTATCATGGATTGACATGGTTGGAGGCGTGGTTGCATTACCCCCCCTAAGTGTGAAAAGTCCCCGTTTCACTATCATCGAACTTGGGCTCAACATGTGGTATGAGATTGGCGACATTAAATGTAGGATGCACATTGTAGGTGTCAGGGAGCTCGAGTCTATAAGCATTGTCACCAATCTTCTCGGTGACTCAAAATGGTCTATCACCTCTTGGAGACAACTTAGACTTACGCTTGGAAGTGAATATCTCGTTGCGCATGTGGACCAAAACAAGGTCTTCGGGGGCAAAGACAACCCGGAATGGGATCCCGTGAAGTCACACAACATTATCCTAGAAGAGCTCAACGATCTTAATGACACTATTCGTGGGCTTAAAAGCCACAAAGTGGGCCGTTTTTGAAAACCAACAACAAAATATTGAGTCCCTTCATTTCCTAGTCATAGGAAAGCCAACTATGAAGTCCATAGAAAGATCTTCCCAAGGCCCTTATTGAATTGGCAAAGGTGTGTAAAGGCCATGAGCATGGGAAAGGGACATGGCCTTTTGGCATGTGACACAAGCACGTATGTACATTGTCACTTGCCTAAGAATATATGGCCAAAAGAAATGTTCTCGGAGGGCACTTAGTGATGGGGATCATTGTAGGTGGTTCGGTGCAAGGATGACTCACTACTAGATCCGTCGATTCTTCTCTGGCTTCACAAGGACAGATCTCCCAACTCTAGACTTAGATTTCTTCCAACTCGACAAGTTAGATCTGCAAGTCTATTTGAAGTCTACAAAATTTGAGAGCCAGATTATGTGTGGATTGAAAGTTATCTCGATTCTACTTAGGTGTCGTAGAATCCGCCGAAAAGTGATTTCGATGGGAGTTGAATGAGATTGATGGATCTTCCTTTGAAATACAAGAGGCGTGATGATGGAAGACGAAATGGAAAGGTTTTTCATATGGAGATGGTGAAGATAGATGGAGATATGATCGTGTTTGGAGAAGGATATGACTCACCTGCGGAAAACACGAACTATTATCCGATCTAGGATATGACACATCTACATTGAGCCTTCGAATTTTTATCGATGTAACACATGACCAAGATCAACAAAATCAGATTGATTCCATTGACAAAAAGTAGAAAATATGTGGCTAAGGAGGAGACAAAGAGTTTGGGTTTTGTTCTTCAACTTGTCTAAGTGAAAATGACGCCCCACCTAGACCCTTAAACACAACAAGGGAAAAGTCATCCAAACAAGGTAAAAACAAGAAATTTCCAACCAACTATCCCAAGGTTTCCAAATGTTTTAAAAATTCCCTCACAACACATAAAAAAACCACACAGATGTTGCCTTCAAGGCAACACGCTCACAAGGATGTCAAGGCACCGGAGCAACCATGTCTTGAACCATCAAGAGACCCCATGCTTCCAAGGCTCTTGCACTCGACACTCCAAGGACCAAAAGTCCATATTTGAGGTCTTCATGTAAAGAACGAGCTCTTGCTTGAGTGATTCGACCAAAATAAGTCGAGTGTCGGAATCCCTCCTTGGCCCCGCGGTGGCGGTGTCGTCCAATAGACCCTCTCGGTGCACACCTGGCCCCTCTTGCCTTTTCTCGACATTCTTTGCCTCCATGGTCCTAAATGGATGAGTAGAAACCTCAACTAGAAGATGGCCCGAAGGAACTTGAGAAGTGCCTGATAGAATTGGCTCCAAAACCATAGAACTTGGCACCCGTAGCGTACCCTCGACATCGGTTCCAGCTTGCATTGCACTTGATGTGACATATTCACATCATCCTCCATAAACAAAAGAAACTTTGAGGGAAGTACAATCATTTAAATATGAAATTCAATTTAAGAACAACCTTCCCAAGTTCAACATGATATAACAAAATGCAAGCACAAGCTTGTTGGGCCTAAAAATAGTCGACCCATTTAGCATAGCGGCCCAAAGATAAAAGGTATTCCATGATCGTACGCGAAGATTGTTGATAGGGTTTTACTTAATAACAAATAAAATTTGTATTCAAGACCTTGTTGAGTATAGCGAAGTCAGGATCGTCCACGGGAAGCAAGGTTGTTTGATTACTAAACTACGAAAGCAAGAAAACAAAGCAAAACAAGGCTACGACAGCCCTCGGTACAGACCTTGTCAGGGTCGGTAACGACGTTGGGTTTCAACTAAAACTAAGCAAACAAGACAAAGCAACTGTAGGCTTGGTACCGACTTGTGTACCTTGGTAACGAGTCTGTACTTGAGTGAAAACTAAGGTAATTCAAATATGAAAACAACTAGGATAAAGGTTTACCACGACATATTCATGCAAACGAACTAGTGTGAAGGAGAATTATCATGCCTCGAAGATAAATCTATCAACTTTCGTTGACCTAAACAAGCAAATCAATCAATTTTCATAAATCAATTCACTTTCTACTTGTTTTGAATCCAAAGCTCGAAACTTTTGTTATCGAACAATATCAACAGTCAAGTTTACAACTTTATCTTTCGATCAAGGGATAAACTCAAATTACTTTGACTTTTGTCTAAGTATAAGCACAAACAAGTAGTTAAAGCATAGAAGGCAATCAAAACATTCAACAGACACATTCAATCATGCATAACTATGTCGGGTCTCAACCCCGGTCCTAGAGAAGTAAACTACTCACTTATGATTGAAATAAAACAAACAACTAGATCGAATGAAAACATTGAAATAAAACTTGATTATAAAAATCTTGTCTTACAACCAAGCTCCGAACCAATGAACGAGAGAACAACGAACTCTACACTCAACCCTTCTCTCTCTCGCTCGAACCGAACTTCTCCAAACTAACGTGTTCTTCTCAAAACTCACTAGCTAACCCCTTAAACTTGAACTAAAACATGGTATTTATACTAAGAGAAACTATCTAACAAGGGTCCTAAAAGATAGAAACTTTCCTAACTAAAAAGATTACGAGATAAAAGATGGATTTTCTGAAAGTCGACGCCACCAACCGATACAGGCCACCTTAGTAATGACCTGCACAAGGTCGGTAGATTCTTGCTGAATTGCTCGAACAAAATCCTGTTGTTTAGCTCAATACCGACCCTCACAGATTTGTAACGAGCTCTCTGTTTTGGGCTTTTGTACACTCTTCACAGCTTCTCTTTGGATTTCAATGGGATCTTCAAGACGTATTATTTCTTCTCTTTCCTCTATGCATTCAACCATCAACCATCGGACTTTAGCTTCTCTCAAAATGCTCTTTTCCGCTTCAAAAACCTATGAAAAACAAAAAAACGGAGTAGCTTTCATACTTTTCACAAAATATGCAAACTTATCCAAAAACACACAAAACTAATACTAAAACTAAACTAAACAACCTAAGAAAAACACCCAAAACTATACTAAAAACATGAACATCAAAGATACAAGTCACGAAGATCATGAAGAAGTTAACGATCATCCATTTGAAAAGAGAAGGCTATGGTCATAGAAAGAGGACATGCATCCAAGGGATCGGCTGCTCGCGGTGGTTATCTTCCCCGAAAAACGTGGGGAGGTGGCTAAACGGCTGGGATACGAGGCAACATCATGGAGATCGTGGGAAACAAGAGGGAAACGGTCAGTTTAATATGCGAAAGGGGGATTTTGGTAATTCATTCACATGTACACACACAAAAAAACTTAGCTCTCAATCAGAACAATGTCTGTAACTTTGGCTTCGATCAAATCATTCGACTTTTTCACTTGTCTTCTTTGAATCAACTCGATCGTAGCCCCGATTCATGACAGGGAATATCTTGTTTATTTTTTATCCAAAACGATTTGGCACCCACCGTGGGGCCTTACGTTCGAAAATAGGGTTCACCACTCCAGATCTGAGGAAATCAAACGGTCATTATGAGCAACTCCGACAAAAGAAACCAAGAACAAGACGCTGGGGTCGATGGAGGCGCACTCTAGGATACATCGGTAGCGCTCTGTATCGAGTTATCGGAATTTGCCCTAAGGCTTCAAGCTCTTTAGAAGGAGTTAACAGATCAACGTGCTTGCAACGAAAATCACAAAACTAGCAATTAGCAACTAACCGCCGATAATGAAGGGTTGCGCTTTCAACTGCGATTCGTCTGCTTCGTCATCCCACACGCCCGAACAACGGACTGAGCACGAACCAATGGGAGGGAAGGATCCTCTTGAAATCATGTTGGTCGGAGCGAGAGATCCACTGGAACAGAGTTCGTCACCCCACCAGCAACCGTCCCAAGAGTCCCATCCATTACCCTTGCGCATGACAACCATACTGGGGGGTGCAAGAGCACCCGTTCGCCTTCGATCTGCGTGAGAGGTTAGACCCTGTTGCTTCGAGGACGATGTTGTGGACGATGAAGAGGATTGGGACAGCCATCGTCCCCGAAACTTGGAAGACATCATCCGAAACCAATTTAAGATGTTCACTAAGCAGCTCGCTAAGATCCGCGAGGTCCCTTGACCCATCGAGAAAGAAGCAGGTGACAAGTGGAGATACCAAAGAAATTCTCGGTTCCGAGCATGAGTCCCTACGACGGAACGGGAGACCCGACCGAACATGTGGCTATATTTAAGCAAAAAATGATGACCAGTGTCGTCCTGTATCACTCTCGGGAAGCACTGATGTGCAAGGGTTTCGGCGCGGCTCTCACGGGGCCAGCATTGAAATAGTTCATCAACCTCCCACGGGAATATTTGGACAGGTTCAGTTCGCTGGCAATCGAAGGTTTGAGAAACAATCCAGTGACTTGTACCGGATAATCCAAAAACCGGATGAGTCCACGGGAATATTTGGACAGGTTCAACCCCGAATGTTGTGGAAGTTTCAAGTGCGGGAAGGCCCACATCGCCAGTACCCACCAAGGTTGTAAACGTGATCACTGGGGGATCAGGCGTATGTGGTCTTACGTACTCAACAGCCAAAGGAACGCTTGAAAGAACGCTTTCCATCGTCCTGCTCAGGTGAAGAAAGACGTCATCAATCTCGCGATACATTTTGATGAAGATGACGTCAACGGTCTCGAATGACCTCACCATGACGGTTTGGTAATCTCCCTTTCAATAGGGAACATCTTGGTCAAACGAATCCTCATCGATACCGGAAGTTCCACGAATCTCATGACGTTGGGGGCACTGAAGGAGATGAGATTAAGCGAGGATGGCGTGGAAAAGAATCCAACCGTGCTGTTAGGATTCAGCGGAGAGGTGAAGCACATCGTAGGTGACGTCGTCTTTCCCACATATGCGAAGGGTGTAAACATCTAGGTTAGATACTCTGTCATGGATTATCCTTTATGCTACAATGTAATAATGGGAAGACCATGGCTCAATGATATGAGGGCAGTTCCTTCAACATAGCATCAGACGTTGAAATTCCCTACTCCTTGGGGGTTCAGGAAATTCGAGGGGGTCAGAAGACGTTTAGAGAATGCTATAGATCGGCTTTGAAGCCGACATTCAATTAGAAGTCAACATTTCAACTAACCAAAGCCACAAATTCCACCACGCCGAGCGAAAAAGAGGATGAGTCGGTGGAAGAAGTGGTCATAGACCAGTCATACATTAATCGGTCCGTCAAGATTGGTGTAGACTTGGAAACGTCAATAAAGAGCGAGTTGATACACTTCTTGAGTAAGGACACAGAGCGTTTTGCATGGTCTCATGAAGATATGGTGGGAATCCAAATTACCCACCAGTAAAACAAAAGAGAAGGAAATTTGTCGCGGAAAGAAACAAAATAGTAGACGAGGAGGTAGGAAAGCTGATGGACACTGGTGATATCCGCCTTTTTAGTCATGTTTTTATGGTGTGTTGTTAGCTTGTTTGAGTCTTTTTCTTTATTTTTGTGTTTTGTTTTGAGTCGTTTGTGTAGGTTTTCGTATTTCCTTAAGATATGGAGTCTACATAAGCTTTGGTGGTGTTTTTATAGGTTTTGGAGTTGTTTGGAGCATTTTGGAAGAGAGGAACGAAAACCAAGGAAAAACCAAAGGAGAGCACTTTTCGAGAAAGATGAGAAACTGAGGAAAATCTCAAAGAATGAAGTCCATAAAGAAGTGAAGAATCAAGTTCAAGCTAAGAAAGAAGTAGAGAAACTCGTTACAAAGACATAGGAAAAAGAATCGAGTCAAACCGAGGTGTAACGAGCCCGCTACTGAAGGTTTACTTCCATTTACAAGGCAGTTTTCAATGTTGAAGAGGGTCGGTATCGACCCTGTGGGGGTCGGTACTGAGGTGCTCTGTGTCAGAGTCAGCGTAATTAATGTATTTTTATCCCTTTTATTAGTTTCCTTAAGGGGATATATCTTTTAGAGATTCATTATATCTTTTAGAAGATTTATTTCCTAATAGATAGATTAGTTTCTCTATAAATCTTCTTGTTCTAGCTTTAGTTTGGAGAGGCCACAATTAACCTAGTTTAGGGTAGAGGAGAGACAAGAGAGGCGTGAGGAAGAGAGAGAGAGAGTCGAGATTGTGAAGTTGCTTGGAGTACAAGTTTTGTTTGGATTCGGTTGTAAGCTTCTCTTTTCTTCTTAATTTAATTTAGTTGTCTTCAATTATGATGAGTGAGTAGTCTTTTATTCTAGGGTTGGGGGTAGAAACCCAACATGATTGTGCATGAATGATGATGTGATGAATGAATTGAATACCTTTTATCTATTCTTATACTTGTTTGTGCAAAAGCTTTGACGAAAGTTGAAGTATTTCATGTTTATAACATGATTGAAAGAGAAAGTTATGAATCTGAAGGAGATAAAGTTTGAAATTAAAGTTGAGAACTTAAGATCAAAATAAGTAGAATAAGTGAATTGATTTATGAAAATTGATTGATTTGCTTGTTTATTCAACGAAAGTTGATAACTTTATGTTAAAGGCATGATATTTGTGATTCATATTGTTTAAATATGCATGATTGTGTTGTGGTAGACCCTTATCCTAGATTTTATCTCTTATTTTAAACCGAATTTTAAACCCATTTACCTCGATGTCGACCCTGCCCAGGTCGGTACCGACCTGCAATTTCCTCCTTTGTTTTGCTGTTTACTTAGTTTTTCTGCTAAATTTCCACCCCAATATCGACCCTGACAAGGTCGATACCGACCCCCTTCTAGTGTGTTTATTTGGTTTGTTTTGCTTTGTTCTTTGCTTTGTTTGTTCTTTTGCTTTTTAGTTTAGTAATTAGACATAACCTCGCTTCCCGTGGACGATCCTGACTCTACTATGCTCAGCGGGGTCTTGACTATAAATTTATTTGTTGTCAAGAAAATCCCTATCAACAAATTGGCGCTGTTGCCGAGGAAGCGATAGCGCTGTGTTTAGTTGCTTTTTGGGTTTGGGAATAGCTCGACCCTGTTTTTATTTCTGATTTATTTTCTTTGTTTGTCTTTTCAGGTTTTATGCAACTGGCAGGGTGCAGACTTGCCTTTGAAACTCCTTTATACTATTCTGAGCCTGCGCATACTCTTCACCACAAAAGGAGAGAGAACCAAGCAATGGCGACTCATTAACAACAAATACCCGACTTCTGAGCTCAGATGGAGCGGCTCCAAGCTGAAAGAGACGCTACAGCTGCTAGTGTTGCACATTTACAAGAGCAGTTGAATGCTTTCCTTAAGAACGCCAACCAATACATGCACCCAGAATTGAGGGTGCCAGAATCAGCAATTGTTCTCCCACAGATAGAGAAGTCCTTTGAGATCAAATCTCAATTTATATCCTTGATAAAAAGGGCTCAGTTTGAAGAGAAACCCACTGAGTGCCCAATAGAGCATATTAGAAATTATATTGATTTATGTGACACTATTTCTGTTGACGGTGTCTCTTTGGAATATGTTCTGTTGAAAGCTTTTAAATGGTCTCTTACAGGAAAGGCCCTGAGCTGGTTAGAGAGCTTACCTCCAAGGTCAATCAGAACATGGAAGGCTTTGCATGACTTGTTCATGACAAAGTTCTTCCCACCTGCCAAAACTACGGAATTAAGGAAGCGCATCAACTCCTATCACCAGCTGCCTAATGAAACGTTTGTGGAGACATGGGAGAGATTCAAGGAGATGTTGAGACAATGCCCTACTCATGGGCAACCACAATATGTACTCCAAGAGATCTTCTTCCAAGGGATCAATGCTAAAATGAAGAACCGCATTAATCTGCACACTGCTTGCGGTTTCATAGAGATGGATCCTGAAGATGCATGGGCGTTGCTGGATAAGCTAACCAACTACGATGCAATATATGGAATGCAGCAAGCCCAGCAGCACCAAAAGAAGCTGTATAATCCACAAACAAGTGAGGTAAACCCCGAGGTGAAACGCCAGTTCTCGCAAGACGAGATCAACTGCTTGAAAAAGAAAGTAAGTTATCTTAAATCATCTCAGTCTTGTCAAGAATGCAGGTCTCAAGCCCATGCTACTTCTGCCTGCACTGACTTGCAACATGTCTGTGCTGCTGAGGCATATGCAGAAGCTAACTATATGAGAGGTCCCTATAGGAACCAAGTTTATAATTCTTATGTAGGGAGGAATACCAATCAGCCCACCTGGAGCAATTATGCACATGGCCAAGGGAGCCAACCTCCTTAGCAAGAACAAAGGGTTCCGCCTTACAAACCTCCAAGCTATCAAGAGCCACCTTCATGGGTACAAGGACTACAAGAGGGCATTAATGGAGTCCACAATAAATTTAATGATGTCCACAACAGGATTGATGGAGTCCAAGATGACCTAAAAGGTGTACAAGTACAATTGGGAGAGATCGAAACATGGAGAAAGAGTGTAAACTCCCAACTCAGCCAACTAGCTGCACGGATTCCAAGACCTCAAGGGTAACTCCCGGGCCGTCCCGAAGAGAACCCGAGAGGACAAATTGCAGTGATACACATCAGAAGTGGCAAGGAGTTGCCAGATCGAGCCAAGCCTACAAATACAGAGCACGGAGACGAAGATACTGCCCCAGACAAGCCCGTTACCGACCCCAGCAGGGTCGATACCGAGGCTCAACAGGTCATTATCGACCTCCCCAAGGTCGATACCGAGCCCTCCAGCCCAGGTAAGTCTTCTGAACCAAACTCTTATCTCATTACCGACCCCCTAGGGTCGATACCGACCCATCAGCACCAATCGACCCTCTTATCGATTTGGTAGAGCCTCGATCCGGACCTCTTTCTACTTCGAGTCCATCAAAAATTATTCCTTTCCCGATTAAGAAAGCTAATGAAGTTACGGAAGGAAAGTTTAGATGTTTTGTTAAAATTCTTCAAGGGTTAAATATCTCTATACCATTTACTGAAGCCCTTAATGAAATGACTGCCTATACTAAATTTTTAAAAGAGATTTTGAGCAGGAAAAGATCTATCTCAGAGATATCAAGTGAAGTCCGATCTATAAAGCTTTCAGAAAAACTCGGTGATCCAGGTAAGTTTGCAATTACAATTGGTATTAGGACTCACCCTTTTAAAGCTCTATGTGATCTAGGTGCCAGTGCCAGTTTATTACCATTATCTATCTAGACCAAGGCTAACATGGGACCACTGGAGCCTTTCAATATGAATCTCTACATGGCGGACGGATCTTGTGTAAAAGCAACTGGAGTCGTGGACGACGTTCCTATCCAAGTTGGAATTTTTTTTGTTCACAACGACTTCATTATGCTAGATATGCCAAAAGACCCTGTTGTGCCAATCATTCTTGGACGACCATTTTTAGCCACCACAGGGGCACGTGTAGATGTCAAGAAGGGGCTTCTCATGTTTGATATAGGAGAAGAAAAAGTCGAGTTTCACTTCAATCCGACCATGAATGAAGTTGCTAGTTGCAGTACTAAAGAGTGGGTCGGTAACGACCCTTCTCTGAGTATAAAAACAATACAGTTCAAGGAAGTCACACCTACTAAGAAGCCTATCGATTCCCCATGGGTCGGTATCGACCATTCTCTAAAAGATCTTAATGCTGGGGACAAAATCCAGCCCATTACAAACGATTTGACATGACAAGCAGGGTCGTTAACGACCCCATCTACCTCGGTAACGACCCCCTATGTGATCAATCCCGGTGACTCTTCTTACTCTAACCCAATTAATTCCGGTCATGATCCTTTCTCCTATCCTTTTTCTACATCCGCTCCTACTATGCATAATGTGAAAGAGTCGAAGCCCCCTCTGATTTTGGATTTTACTAACCCTAATGTAGGAATTCCGAGCATACTTGTTGATGATAGAGGACCAAATGTCTTCGAGAGAAGTTTTGAATCTTTTTCATCTAAGTATGGGGTTTCTCTTGAACCCGACATAGCTGGATGGAAGCCGCCTTGATCCACTAAGGTAAGTTCGTCGGGTTAACGATGTTAAAAATAGCGCTTACGGGAGGCAACCCGCTTTTTTTTTGTTTTAGTTTTTGCTTTCCTAGTTCTTTTTGCTAGCTTTCTTTTGAGTTGTTTTTAGGTTAGAGTAGTGTAGTAGGGATAGAAGTTTTCCTAAAGTGACTCAGGTACAAGAAGATGAAGTGCTTAACAAAAGAAGAAAACAAAGCAACACTCAGTTTACAAGTACAAACAATGAGTACTTGGTGTACAAGCATGCCAAGTTCGTTACCGACCTTCACATATTTGGTACCGACCTCTACAGGAAATCTGAAACGAAAATTCAAAATCCTTCGTGATCAATGGTTTCAAGCAGCTTCAGTTTTATTTTGTGAGTTCCCTTTTCCTTATCTTCTTATTCTTTTTATATCTTTAAATAGTGAGGACACTATTTGGTTTAAGTATGGGGTGGGGGAAAAGGAAACTCAGTTTAGTATCATTTTTTGTGTGTTTGTGTTTTTAGGATTGATAATATTCCATTTAGATGTCGTATGATATGCTTTAACTTGCTTGATCATGTAATTCCTTTAGCATGTTTGGATAGCTTTGCCCGAATCATGTTGAAAAGTTGTTTTTATGTGGAATTTTAGTATGTGATGAAATTGAGCACATATGATCTTAACTAGAGGTGACTAAAATCCAACAAAAATTGCTACCTTGTGAGTTATTTTTGGCCTTATAGGGAGAACAAGAAGAATCCCTCTTCTTTTTATGTGTGATTTACTCTCCTTATACATATTATCTCTTGTCATTGATATGGTTATCTATTTCTTGAGGCCTTTATGAGATATTAGTTCCTTGCATGTGAGATCATATGATGGAGAACTTATTTTTTTTAACCCACTTTTTACCCTCTCTTTTTACCTACCTTATCATTATCCTCTTTTTGAAGCCATGTTGAGCCTTTAAGCCTTTTATTCTTAGCTCCACAAAATTATTCCTTAGCTGATATAAGCTTGACTCTATCCGGGGATTAGGACTTAGTATTGGTTGCATGTTGAGATGGTTTTTGTTGAGTGAGTTGTTTGGTTCAAGTGTGGGGTAATATGGGTTGGGTAAGTGAAAGTTTTGCAGTTTATTATGTAAAAGGAGTTTGGTTCCCTGAATGCACTTACAAAAGAAGTGGAAAGTAGAAAGGAAGTGGAAGTAAAGAAACAATGAGCAGTGACATTGTTACCGACCATGGTAGGGTCGGTACCGACCTTCCCAGCAAAAAAAGTGAAAAATCATAAGGGGAGAAGAAAAAAAAAAGAAAAAAGAGTTGAGTAATGAGTATAATGTGCATGAACCGAATTCCTAAGTGTTTGTAAGGAATATTAGTTGGGATAAAAGGGTTAATGAGAGTGTGCATAATGTTTGAGAGAGTTTGGTATATTGAGTTTCGGTGATGTGTGAGTTTTTAGGAGTCTTTGATTCTCGGATATTATTAGTACCACATAGCCAAAATATTTTCCACGCCTTATTGTTAGTATATATAGGCTTGGCTCGATCTGACAATGCTTTCCCACTCCTCAGGTGTATGGCTACTATTTGTCCTCTAGGGTTTTCCTTGGGACGGCCCGGGAGTTGCCTTGAGGTCTTGGAATCTGTGCAACAAGGTTACCTAATTGGGAATTTACACTTTTTCTCCAGGTTTCGATCTCTCCCAATTGTACTTGTACACCTTTTAGGTCAGAACGGACTCCATCAATCTTGTTGTAGACTCCATTAATACTCTCTTGTAGCCCTTGTACCCATAATGGTGGCTCTTGATAGCCTAGAGGCCTGTAAGGAGGAACCCTTTGTTCTTGCTGAGGAGGTTGGCTCCCTTGGCCATGTGCATGATTGCCCCAGGTGGGCTGATTGTTATTCCTCTCTGCATAAAAATTATTACCTCGGTTCTTATAGGGACCCCTCATGTAGTTAGCTTCTTCATATGCCTCAGCAGCACGAACCTGTTGCAAGTTAGTACAGGCAGAAGTAGCATGGGCTTGAGACCCGCTGACTCGGCTAAAATCGTTGTTGCCAAGATCAAAAATAAATAACCCTAAACTACTAACTAGTATAGCAAGTAAACAAGGGGTCGAACCCAAGAGAATCGGATTTCTGACTAATCAGCGAAGAGCAAAGACAGGAGTTTTGGGAGTTCAGGCAAACAAAAAAAACAAACAAATATTATTGGGATTAAATCAATTGGAAGTAAGTAGAGTTTATTCAATCAATTCCACCTTTTTAATCATTCGATCATTGATTCATCCACTTTTCTATTTATCCCCAAGTTAATTCCAATCCTTATAAAAGATATCCGCTTGTCCACGGTCCAAGCGAAAGGATGATATGAACAATAACACTTAATTCAAATCATGCAAGGTATTAAGGATAGAAGGATATTAAATCATGCAATCAAGCTGCGAGTCTCATGCATAAAATAACAATCAAACACTCTTTCTCAATTCTAGTCCACGGTCCTAGAAAAGAGTTTTTTCAAGGATAAATAAGATTGCACAGACAACAATCAAACCTAATCCAAACAGTAGATCTAAGTCAATCAAACAAGTTGATCATGCTCATAAAATCAAACATAGATCATATAAATAAAAGCAAGAGTTTTGATATTAACCAAGGGATAGAAAAGTTACCAGAATCTCACGAATTACATAAAAAGGCTTCCTTGATTAAACAAATTCCAAAGGGAAATTAGTTCTCCATAATACTGAAATAAAAAACCTAAAAGTAAAAATATGCTAGAATTGTGTTTCTCTCAAGTGAAACTCGAAACAAAGCTTAAATAGTAGAAATAAGTTTGAAACCCTAAGATATAATAATACTGAAAAGATATAATAAGAGAAACGAAGGCGGCGCTGAAAATATTCGATCCGCGGGCGCGGATCTACTCGTCACCTCGGCCGCGGAATCCCTTCGATCCGCGGGCGCGGATCCTGCGTTTCAGCATTCTGGTGTCAACTTCGGAGGTAGTTTTGACCCACATAGAGTTGGAATTTGAACTCGCCATAAAAACATGAATTGTAGATCTTCGAGTTAGCTTTCAAATGATACGAAATTCAGCTTCATCCGATCACCGTAGCTCCCGGAATAAGCGTTACAAGAAAGTGGTGTCGAAACAACTCCAAATCAACACTTGTCTTCAAACTCTTGCAATTCTTCAAATCGTGTCTTCGATCTTCATATGACAATTATTCTCAAAACTAACCTAAACACACTCAAATTATACCTAAAATACAAGAGTTAACCTATACTAAATAGAGCGTATCACCCGCATTCTTGACAAGATGGAGATGATTTAAGAAAACTTACCTGCTTTTTCGTACGATTGATCTCATCTTGCAACAACTGGTGCTTCACTTCGGGGTCTACCTCGTCCCTATTTGGATTGTAGAGCCTTCGTTGGGGCTATTGAGCCTGCTGCATTCCATATATTGCATCGTAGTTGGTCAACTTGTCAAGCAATGCCCACGCCTCATCGGGATCTATCTCTATGAAACCGCAAACCGTGTGCAGATTGATGCGGTTCTTCGTTTCAGCATTGATCCCTGGAAGAAGATCTCTTGGAGGACATGTTGTGATTTCCCATGGGTATGGCACTTTCTAAGCATCTCCTTGAATCTCTCACATGTCTCCACAAAGGTCTCATTAGGCAGCTGGTGGTAGGAGGTGATGCGTTTCCTTAACTCCGTAGTTTTGGCTGGTGGGAAAAACTTTGTCATGAACAATTCATGCAGAGTTTCCCACTTCTTTATTGACTTGGGAGGTAGGCTCTCTAACCAGCTCATGGCCTTTCTTGTAAGAGACCACTTGAATGCTTTCAACAGAACATATTCTAAAGAGACACTGTTTGCAACAATAATGTCACATAAATCAAGGAAATTTATAATATGTTCTATTGGACACTCAGTGGGTTTTCCCTCAAACTGAGCCCTTTTGATCAAGGATATGAATTGAGGTTTGGTCTCAAAAGCTTTCTCTATTTCTAGGAGAACTATTGCAGATTCTGGCACCATCAGTTCTAGGTGCATATACTGTTTGGCATTCTTTGGGAAGGCATTTAATTGTTCCGGTAATTGAGCACTATATGCCTTTTCACAATCTGTTTCAGCTTGGAGCCGCTCCATCTGTGCTTTGAGGTCGGTCATCTGTTGTTCCATCTCTTCAGCTGCCATTGCTTTCATTTCTCGTAATCTATGGTGGAAGAATCGCTTGGGTTCAGAGTCTACTACTGGATTAGAGACAACACGGCGTCCTTCAGCTGGCATACACTATAAGAAAAAAAAACTAATTCAAAAGCAAAACGGGTTCTCAGAGGAGGGTCGGTGCCGAGGCCAAGAGGCTCGGTAACGAGCCTGCATTGATCCCGTAAACAAAAGTCAAAAACTGAAAAGCAAAAAAAACTGAGTTTTATCGACATGGTCGGTATCGACCCTAGGGGGGTCATTACCGACTCAACAAAGTCCCGAAAAACACAAAAAGAACAAAACTTGGCACTATTGAATTCTCCCCGGCAACGACGCCAATTTGTTGAAAGGGTATTCTTGACAAGAAATAAATTTATAATCAAGACCCCGCTGAGTACAGGGGAGTCAGGTTCGTCCACGAGAGAAAGTCTAGTGTCAAGTTTTATTACTTAGAGCGCAATTAATCAATCAAAAGCAAGGGTTTTTATCAAAGGAGAGAGATTTCAAAGGTTAAGGTGTCCCCACAACAACAATCATGCATACAAACGTTTAATGAAACATAAAGAGATAGATAGTAAGGTTTAGGTGTCCCCACAACAAAAATCATGCATACAAACGTTTAATGAAACATAAAGATCATGCCTTTCTCACATAAAGTCATCAACTTTTGTCAACTAAGCAAATAAATCAATCAACTTTCGTCCTGTCAATAAACTTACTATCTATCTCTTCTACTTCAACTAGGATTGATCCGCTTTCGCTTCAAAACCCTAAATTGACTATTCTGATTCAAGGTTTCCGCTTTTGCTTCAACTATGAATGAAAAATTTCCTTCAACTTTCGTTTCAAGGATTAAGAGCAAGAGAATAGAATCATGCAATAAAGACAATCAAATCATGATCACAAACAAGCATGCAAAACCATTGTTGGGTTACCCCAACCTTAGAGAGAGAAGACTACTCACAAGTCATAATTAAAATAAAGCAATTAAATTAATGAAAGGAAAACTTACAAAACTGAATTCAAAGCAAACTTGTCTTCCAAGTAATCCTCAAACTCACCTCCTCTATGTACTATATCTCTTTCTCAAACTTCTACCCTAAACTAGATTAATTGTGGGATAAGAAAACTAAAGCTAGAACAAGATTATTCATAGAGAAACTAAAGCTATCTAAAAGGAAATAAATCTCTAAAAGATATATCCCTTAACACTATCTAATAAAAGGGATAAAAGATCATTAAATGCGCTGACTCTGCTGTTCACTAACGACCTTGGACCCTCGGTACCGACCCCGCCAGGGTCGGTAGAACTTTGCTGAATTCTCGACTTTCTTCTTTTGCTGAACACCTCATTACCGACCCTCTATACCTCAGTATCAACCCATCCAGCCTCAGTATCGACCCTCAAAGGGTCGTTATCGACCCTGTTCAGCATTGAAAATAGGCTTGTAGCTGGTTTCCACTATTCCTTCGCGAACAACCTCAACTCTTTGAACTTCTTCTTCTTCGATTACCACATTTGATGGGTTCGGTACTGCAGCTGGGATTTCCTGTTGTACTATTTGTTGAACTATGGTACGGAGGGCCTCCATAGTGCCCTCATTAAGTACAACCGGGGGAACAGGTGCTAGAGGTTGGTTAACCGGAGTTAAACCCCGGACCTCAGAGTGAATTTCATCGTTATCTCCAGCTTGGTTGATAGGGTTCCTTTGACTTGCTCCTCTAGTAGTGACCATCTGAATATTTAAGCAAAAATTGTTCCTTTTTGTCAACTTATATGGGAAAGCAAGGACTTAACGCGCAAGTTTAGAAAAGAGGGAAGCTTTTTATTAGAACTTTTATGGAAACGGATTACGAAAGGCTTTATATAATAAGCCATTACACTAGGGACGGAAAAGAAATAATGTCGACTCGACTTTTCAGAGACAAAACGAAAGTCGAGAGCAGTGGACTAGCTCACTCCTTTAAAACAGAAAGTACAAATAAGATAAAGCGTAGGAATGATCAGGGTAACTATACTGATCGAGGAAACCGTCATCAAAGAGGTTCTCATCAAGAATCCCGCTCTCATTGTCCAGCACTAAGTTGGCCTACTCAATCCGCCTGCGACGATACGCGTTCTTTGCGCGAAGTTCGCTTAGTCGGACTTCAACTTGGAACTGTTCGTCTTGTTCGGCCATTTGTTTGTTTACCCAGCCTTCTTTACGCCTCTCCAAGAGGTCATAGTTCATGTAACGGGTTCGGCTTGGACGGAAGCCTGCAAGGGGGAGGAGCATTCATGTTTTGGTAGGACCTTATTTCTTCCGACCACACTCCCTTACGGTGTAGGAGATAGTCATAATTTGGCTGACGAACCCGTGTTGGGTTTGGACCACTGAGTGGAGATGGGTTTCTTGTTTGACCATTTTGTTGGTGATGGGATGACTCCCGTTGAGTCCAGTTAGCCCATCCACCCACTTGATAGGTCCTTGGAGCTTGACTTGTGATTTGGTGGCATGGAGTCTCCGTCATGTGTCCCCATGGATGATATCCCGAGAATTCTTGCTCAGTGATTTCCTGACTAGATTGGCCATGGAGTGAATTTTTAAATTCCCCCTCGAGGTACTCTTCTTCAAGGTTCTCTTCCTCGAGATTCACCTCGGGTGCATTTTCATGCATCTCCTCTCGTAATGCTAGCTCGGGCTTGTCCTCAGGGTATCCATTTTGCAAAAACGGCCATTGAGCGAAAGCCTCATCAAGCTCTTGAGCGGCCTTTTTGGCTTCATCCCTGATTCGGGTTAAACTTCTTGTGAGTACCATTTCTGTAGAGGAGAAGAAGATGTTTATATATAATATCTTTTGATTCTATATGACGAAGATGCTTGAAGGAAGTAAGGAAATTTAAACAAGGATTTAAACATAAGAATGTTGTTAGGAGAACTTTTCTTTTCGTGGAATTACTTAACACTAGAACTTATAAGAAATTTATAACTTACAAATTTTCTTTGAATGAATTAAACTTTGAAAGTTTTCAATAAAAATGACTAAGTTATGAATGTTCGAGGAGTTATTACTTAAGTTTTGGAAGATAGAAAAGAAATTTTTAATAATAAAAATTTTCGGTTTGAAGATAAAGACTTTGGTCTTGAAAGTTTTCGGTTTTGAAAACAAAATGTTCGGCTCTGATACCATAATTGTAACACCCCTAATTTGCAACGATGGGTATTATCGTCAGTGACCTCGGAATTTACCGTACAAAGTCACCCTAGGCTTTATAAGATATTGATCTTAAAGAGGTGGTCAAACTTGAGACTTTAAATATTGTCATTACATCTTAAACTATTTCAAAACAACATGATAGAGTTAAGCAGCGGAAATAACGAAACTTTGTTCTTGCAAAACGTAGTGAATCCAAAATACGGAAGAAGTATCTTTGAGAAGACTTGACTTCCTTCCTTCAACTTTCTTGATTCTTCGTTCTTTAAACCTTCGAGGGACGTTTCCTAGAGTCTGACATTTGTCGTGAAGGGCGAGAAATACCTGGCAAAAATGCAGAAAAGAGCGGAATTATGCTAAGGAGACTAAGTAAGTGAGAACGGAAATTCTAAAGGGTAATTTGGGTAATTTAACAAATCATTAAAGAGGTATGCGAAATGTCTTTGAGATGTATAACTTTTATGTGTATCATAAGGGCAAAAATGAGTATATCTTAAAGCGAAATAACTCTAAACCGAAAAGAATGAACTACGAGATTGTAGAACATTTTAGAGTAGAATTATGTTGGGAATGTTTTAATTGTACACAAGTTTCTAGAAAACCTCTCGCACCCTTATCGGACCGAGAGCCGGGTTGGTCTTCTAAAACCGGCCCGGTTTTGATATCTTTTAATGCGCACTAGCACTTATCTTTATTATGTGTCAAAACTTTACATAACATTAATGACTTTTAAGGGTGTGGAGGCTATGAAAGAGCCGAACCCATTTAAGGGAACGGAGTTCTATCACTTAGTTAGAACATAGCATAAGTTTATATACTGGATTGAACAAGGCAAACCTTTAGCCTTATTATAAATTTTGAATGTCTGCATAGTGTAGACTGATGTCTCTCTATTTGGTGGTGTTTTCATATGTGATTTCCTTTGTAAATATGTTTCTTTTTCCCCTTTTCTTGTGCGTTTTGTTCCTTTTTAGCTTAGTTCCCGTATTTCTATGAGATTCGGAGACTACGCACATTTTATGTGTTTTGTAGGTAATCTGGCATGAATCAAGGATCGATTTGAAGGAGGGTCGAGACATGGAGCGAGGCCCGAGCAAAGGAGGAAAGAGAGGAGCAAGCCATGAAGAAGAACAAGAGGAAAGCCAACAAGAAGAAGGTGGAACGAGGTTCGGACCGAGTTGCAACCAACATCGGGCCCGACTTTGAAGTCTCCAACCTCGGACCGAGTTCCACAATAACTCGGGCCCGAGGTCCTCCGTGTCGGTCCGAGTCGGTCACTGGACTACTTGGGCTCCAAGGCACGAAATTGTGAACTTCCACTTTTGCCCCTCATCTAATCTATAAAAGGCCCTCTTGTCTTCTAATTTAGGGGGGCTCTCACACACAAAAAGGGGGGGGTTCTCTCACACAAAAAGGGGGGGGGCTCTCACACAAAAAGGGGGTTCCAAGGGAGCCAAGACGATTCTTGGAGAGCAAGGAGGAAGGAGAGGAGAAGGAAGAGAGAGAGAATCGGCCAAGGGAGGAAGTCTTGATAGGTTTTGTTGGTAGATTTGCTTTGATTTGCTTTGTTCTTGTGGATTTGAAAACCCTTGATTTGAATTTGTGGATTGCTTTGGATTTGAATGAAACTTCGCTTTGTTTTGAGATTGATTATGATGATTGCTTTCCCTTTTGATTTGATTGCTTTCTTTGCTTGTCACATGGAGTAGATCTCCTTGATCTTGGGTTATGGGGGAAAACCCTAGCTAGGTTTAGGCTAGAAACCCCAAATTCCATAGCCTTGAGTGTTTGATCTAAGGAACCCACTCTACATAGAGCTACAATTCCTTGCGAAAGTTGGGAATCAAGGCTTGAGATTGGCAAAGTAGCGAAAGTGAACATGTGTCAATCTCAAGACCTTGCTTCGAAGGGGATTTCCCCAATGATCGATGTGTAGAAGTGGTTGGAACGAGGGCGAAAGCACTCGATCCTAGTCCGATCATCACTCATTGCTTGAATTGGGGTGGATAAGCCTTAATCTTCTAGAGAAGGAACCCAAAAGCCCAAGATCTACTTTTAATCTTTGAAGTTCGACAAACCCAGCTACCTCGGGCCCGACTTACCCTACGTCGGTCCCGACTTCCTCTTGTCGCCAACATCGGGCCCGACGTGACCTCTGTGTCGGTCCCGACTGTTCTCTTTGTTTTCCTTTGTTTTAAGCTCTCTTTTCCAGCTTCCTAGTGTCTAGGCACATCAATCGAGTAGACTTCCCGAGTGTTCGACACCCACCACGTGCTACAACGGGGTCGGGTTATAAATTGTATCTCTAGACCCTCGCACACCGTGAGAGCGATCAAAAGATTGGCGTCGTTGCCGGGGAAGTCTAAGTGCATTGAGTGCCAATTTGGTGAGTTTCTTGTGTTTTGGTAGTGATTTGGGTGAGGGAATAGCCCAAACCCTTTGTTTGTTTTTGATTTGTTTTGGTTTGTGTTTTTGTTTCATAGGTGTTTGCTAGCTCGTTCCTCCCGAGGAACACTTGAGCTTGAGTTTGTGAGTGATCCGGAAAGTATTCTCAAGGAAGCCCGAAGAAGGAAAAGGATGGCGAATCAAGCTCTCCATGTTGATGAGGAGTTGGCTCAACTTAGGGCTGAAATGGCTAGATTGCAACTTGAGAGGGACAATCAAGAGGAGGTGGCAAGAAGAGAACGGGAGCAACGGATGAGAGCCGAGGTTCAACTCAATGCTCTACCCCGGAATGCACGCCAATACATGCATCCGGAGTTGAGGGTACCCGAGCCGGCTATTGTGCTTCCCGAGGTTGCCAAGAGTTTTGAGATCAAGACGCAATTCATCTCCCTCATCAAGCGTGATCAATTCGAGGGCCGTCCACATGAGTGTCCCATAGAGCATGTTAAGCGATTTGTGGATATGTGTGAGACGATCTCCACCGACGAGGAGACATTGGAGTATGTGCTTCTAAAGGCGTTCAAATGGTCACTTGGGGGCAAGGCCACACATTGGCTCGAGAGCCAAGCTCCTAGGTCAATCACAACTTGGAAGACACTCTATGACGCTTTCTTGATGAAGTTCTTCCCGCCCTCAAAGACAACCGAGTTAAGAAGGAAGATTGCAAGCTTTCAACAAGGTCCGAATGAGCCCCTCTTCGAAGCATGGGACCGTTTCAAGGAGATGTTGCGCCAATGTCCTACTCATGGCCAACAACCATATGTACTTCAAGACATCTTTTTCCAAGGCATCAATCCGGTAACGAAGGACAAGCTCAATCTCCACACCGATTGTGGGTTCATAGACTTGACACCGGATCAAGCTTGGGAGCTACTTGACAAGCTATCCGATTATGAGGCCATGTATGGGGTGAGTCAAGCTAGCAAGGAGGTGAAAGTTCAAGGTGAAGGTGCAAGGAAGTTATATGATCCAAAGGGAGAAGACATTGATAGGGATGTGAAGCTCCAATTCCTTGAAGGTGAAGTGAGCAAGCTTAAGAGGCAAGTCCACTACTACAAGCAAAATGCTAGAGCTTGTGAGGAGTGTGGATCCTTTGCACATGCTACACAAGTTTGTCCGAATGAGAGCCAAGTACGCTTGGCCGAACGAATTGAGGAGGCAAACTATGTTCGAGGAAATTTCGGTGGAAGAGGCAATTTCAACAATGGTGGCAATGGCCGGTGGAACAACGGTCAAGCTCAAGGCTACAACAACAACTTCAACCAAAACGAGCCAAGGGCGCCACCACCACCATATAGACCACCGGGATTCAATGAGTTACAAACATTTGCTCAAGAGATGAGAGATGGGTTCAAGGAGATGAGGACCCAATTCAATGAGTTTGGTGCATGGAGGAGGCAAGTCGACAATCAATTTGCTCAAATTGCGACTCAAGCCCCGAGAGAGAATGGGAGACTTCCGGGCCGACCCGAGGAGAATCCTCGAGCTCAAAACAATCAAAATGAAGTCCGGGCAATTGGATTGAGAAGTGGCCGAAACCTACCCGAGCCACACGTGCTTAAGAAGAATGAAGAGAGTCGGACCAACTTACCCAGCAAGTCGGGTCCGACATTCCCTGAAGTCGACCCAGCAAGAAGATCGACTCCTTCACCACGGACCGAGGTCGAGAGCAACTCGGGACCGACGTACACAGACCTTGATCCAACTCCTCTGCCTCGGACCGAGAGTCACAACATCGGGCCCGACATGGTGCCCAAGTCGGTCCAACCAGGAAATGTTGCAAGTGAAGTAGGGAAGTCCAAGGAGGTTGATCCAAGCAAGATTCAAGGTGCAACGATTCTTCCATATCCCTCAAAGAAGCCGAAAGATGTTGTTGAGAACAAGTTCAAGAGGTTTCTCAAACTCTTGCAAGGCTTGAACATCTCTATCCCGTTCACCGATGCATTGAGTGAGATGCCATCTTATGCCAAGTTTTTAAAGGAGATTTTGAGCAAGAAGAGGTCCATAGTTGAAATGCAAGATGAGGTCAAGACCTTGGAGTTACCACAAAAGCTAGGAGATCCCGGTCGTTTTGCTATAACCATTGGTGTGGGGTCTCAAAATTTCCAAGCCTTATGTGACCTTGGGGCAAGTGTTTCGGTGATGCCCGCTAGCATTTGGAGAAGAGCAAATTTTGGTGAAATGGAGCCGGCCGATATGTCCCTAACTATGGCCGACGGTTCCATCATCAAGGCTAAGGGAATATTGGATGACGTTCCGGTGCGAGTTGGAAAGTACTTTGTCCCCGATGATTTCGTGATCTTGGACATGCATGAGGATCCCTTGGTCCCAATAATCTTAGGAAGACCATTCTTAGCTACGGCGGGGGCAAGGTTTGATGTCAAAAACGGCAAGGTTTCCTTTGAGATTGGTGAAGAAAAGGTCGATTTTCACTTCAACAAGGCCTTGAATGAGCCGGACGCCTTGGCTATCCTCAAACTTGAAGAGAGTGCTAAGAGAAAAGGTGAAGAAGTGGAAGTTGCTAGAGAGGTCGTTGTGTTGAGAAGTGATGAAGGGTTCAATAAACAAATACAAGCAAGGGAGTTGTTGGAGCAAATTGAGGATCAAGATGAGTCAAGGATCAATGCTATCCCAAGGGGAAATGAAGAGTATCCTTACTTATATCCTTTTGATGTTGGTGATGACCACAATTCTTCCCAAACTTTTGATTCCTACATTTGTTTAAGTGATTTGAAAGATGACTTAGGAGACTCCTACATTTGCCTTAGTGACTTGAAAGATGAATTGGTAGAATCTCCTAGGAATTCTTTGGATAACTTTGGTGTAGGAAAAGAGGAACATGATGGAGCAAGTAAGGAGAAGAAATCTCATCCGTTGGAGGAGTATGATGAGAGAGGCCCGAGACCGGATAGCCATGCCTATGTAGACCATCGTTGGTGGTTTTATGGGTGTGAAGGCAATGGGAATGGGCATAACAATGGCGAGCAATTCACCGTGTTTCACCCGCCATAAGGTTGAGATTAGGAAGTCAAGCTAGTGACTCTAAACGAGCGCTTCTCGGGAGGCAACCCGAGCTAGTAGCTTTCTTTTCGTAATTTTAGTTTGATTTTTCTTAGTTTAGCCTAGCTTTTCCCTAACCAATCTCTATCTAGTGTTTTGTGGATTTATGGTGTCGTGCATTCTTCAAAGTTGTGTAGGATTTGAGGTGAAATATTTAAATGGAAATATGGGAAAGAAGTTGCAAGAGGATGGAGTAAAATTGGTGACCCGAATACTCCCACATCGAGCCCAGGTAAGTCGGGCCCGACATAGGGACGTCGGTCCATGAAGTCGGTCCAACTCGATTTGACTAGTTGGAATGCCAATTTTGCCCTTGACCTAATTTGTCCTTTTCCCCCATTAAATACTATCCCCCACCTACCTATCATCTTCATATCAACCACCATTCCCAAAATACAACCCCTCTCCCTCAAAAATTCTCAAAGTCGGCCGCCCCCCTCCCCTTCCATACTCGATCCACACACTTCCCTTCTTCATCTCGATCCAACAATAAAAAGACCTCCCTAACCCGATTCCAAATAGAAATTTCGAGTTCAATCTCGTTCTTCATCCCCCATCTAGATCTAGATCTAGGAAATTTGAGTTCTAAGTTGCTTATTTGTTTAAAAGTTCAATACTCTTCGAATCCGGTATGTGTTACTCGATCTCTACTTATTTCTTTGAAAATTTTGTGCGTTCATTGCGTAGATTGAGTAATGCCATGTTTGATTGAGAGCTTGAGCTTGAGCATCAATGGTAGATTTGCATGATTTGTGAAATTGAGCTTTAAAGTTGTTTATGCATGCTTAGATCCATTTAGAACTTCGATTAGGGATGTTTGATGGTTGAATTTGAAATTTAAGTGCATGATAGAGTGATTTGGGTTGATTTAAGGCTAGAAGTCGAAGCATGAACTAGGTCGAGATCGACGTGCCCAGGAAAGTCGGACCCGAGTTGTGGAAGTCGGTCCATCAAGTCGGGCCGAGGTTGAGGATGTGTCGGGCCCGACATAGGTTGGAAGTCGATCCATGTTGTTTTTACCCTCTTCTTGTGATATCATGTGGATTCATGTGTTTCATTGTTGGCTATAGCCTAATCATGATGTAGTATGATCATTTGCTTAGCCATTGTTAGAAGATATCCATGATGATTCATGTTGGATTGTGATGCATGTGTGTTTAGAGACTAAGTATGGAGTTCCCTTGTGTTGATGTGTTGTTGTGTGTTGATGAGTGCTTTTGTTGAGTTGTATGGAGTTTATCTTGGACCCTTTTGATTGGTTGGATGTGTGTAGGTACCATGGAGACTAGAGCTTCATCATCTCATGCGGAAAGGCCGAGGAAGAAGTCCAAGAAGTCAAGGAAAGAGCCAAAGTTGGATGATGTCTACTTGGAGGATGATGAGCAAGTTGAGAGTTATGCAAGGTATATGGCGCTTGAGCATCACACAAGGTGGCTTGATTGGGACGCCGTGAGGAAGATGGACATGGATCAAGCTCTTCCAAGGTGCTACTCCCATATCGGTCTCAATGGAATGCTAAGGTGGGACAACACCCACTATCCCGCCCTCACCTCGGAATTCATGGCCACTTTTGAATGCACTTATGATAATGTGGAGGATGAGGAAGGGGCGATCACTTTCCAATTGGGCAATGAGGACCACAATCTCTCTCTTAGGGACTTGGCTACCTACTTCGGGTTTCCATGCCCAAGAGAAGAGACCGGCGTCGACAATGAGAAGGTGAACCAAGTGTGGCGTCATGTGGCCGGGAAGAGCGAGATGAGAAAGGGCGCCTCCACAACCGAGATTGCTAGCCCTCTTTTTCGGGTCATGGTGCGAGTTTTGGGGTGTGCAATCTATGCTCGTCATGAGTTGAGCAAGCCGATGAAGGAGGAGATCATGTTGCTCCATGAGATGCTCTTCAACACCGAGAAGCCCATGAACCTTGCATGGGAGTGGGTCAAGATGGTGCGAGACTTCCAAAGCTCCTCTTGGATCTACTTCGGTGGGATGATAGCAAGGCTCGCCATGCGTCTAGGAGTTGATCTTGACAAGTATTCTCCGGCTCCGAATGGTGTTGAGTTCATGAACATGAAGTATTTCAAGAAGGCCAACATCATCAAGGAGAAGCTCTACATGATTTCCTTGGCCCCTCACTCAAACTATGATGGTGTGTCGATCCGGTTAGTGCACAACCTCTATGACCTTTCTCGGTATCAAAATTGGTACCAAGTGTGGGCCGGCAAGCCACACTCATTTGGTGACCCCGAAGGTGCAAGAGAGGGGCGGCGACAACAATCTCAACACATTCGGTTTACCTCCCCTCCATCTACACCGGATTCCGACCAAGACAACTTCGTGTTTGCACCTCGTGGGGAAAACATGGAAGTCGATCAAGAGCAAAATGAAGAAGATGAGCGCTTCCAAGGTTTGATGGCCGACCTCCGAGCCACGCACTATGCTCCAACACTGGCGGACCGAGGTACACACCAAGTCGGGCCCGACTTCCCTCAACGTCGGTCCAGTACATTCCATGGTGGTGAGGTCCCGAGGCATTATGAGCGTGGAGAAGGGAGCGGTTCAAGGCGAGAGCAATTCCAAGGTGGCGGTTATGAAGGCTATGCCCCATGGTACGGTCCGGGAATGGTGTTTCCCGAGCAACAACAAATCGTGGACATGTCCTTCTTGGCCAACCAAATGGCTCATCTCCAACTTCAACAAGAAAATGTTCTCCAAGAGGTCCATCAAGTGAATCTCCAACAACAACAAATGTACCAACAACAACAACAAATGTACCAACATCAACAACAAATGTACCAACAATAACAACAAATGCTTCAACAACAAAGCTCTTTCCAAGCTAGCCAACAAGAGATGAACCGGGCCCTCGGCTACACTAGACGAGAGGTAGAGGAGCTTAGGGAGGTGGAAGACCAAAGGTGGCGGGTCCAAGATAGCTACAACACATGGATGAGCGGGAACTTCCCTTCCCGTGAGGACCAATGGACACGCCCGGAGCCTCAACTTCAACCACCACCACAAGACTTCTACCAAGAACAAGTGTACGAGAGGGAGCGGCAAGCAAGGCTCCAAAGAGGACGTAGACGTGACAACCCCTTCGATTGATCCTATACATGCCATTGAAGAATAATAAATTGTGAGCTTTTCATACTCTTCTCTCTTGCTTTTAAGTTTTGATTTCCTTGTTTGATGGGGACATCAAAATTTTAAGTATGGGGTGGGGGTAAGTGTGTTCATGATTTCACTTGTTTATGTTTGTTTATTATTTTGAGGATATTTAGTTTGTGTTTCTAGTTTGTGTTTGGGATGTTTGCTTCTTGGTTTGTGGTTTGATGAAAAACATGAATGATTAATTTGGTCTTGAATGGATGAGTTTTTGGTTTTAGAGAAATTTTTGCAAAAAATCCATAAAAATTGAAAAAAAATTGTGTTGAAAACAACAAAAAGATTTTGTGTTTTGTAGGTTTTGGACTAGAAATTCCCATCTTAGATTGCCACAATAAAAGCTAATGATGATGTGAGCATGTAAATTCCTTTGCATATTTTTGGATAGTTTAGCCTCTTAAATGATGTTGCTTTTGATGTGATCATGATATCTTGCTTGTTTTATTGAACATGTGAGTTCTAGGATGAGTTCTTATGCAACTAAGTATGAGTGACCCTTGTGAGATTGATTTTTGGCCATTTTAGGGATGCTTGTTCATATTTGCATATCCCTCATTTTTCTTGTGTGATTAGCTCATTCATGCTTAGTAAAACTTGCTATTGCGGTGTTTATCTATTTTCCAAGACCGTCATGAGATTTGTCCTAGCATTGTCACATTGATTTTGAACTTTGTTCTTTTAGTCACATAAATGTTCCATATCCTACCATGAAGATAATCCTTTGTTTGTAGCCCCGTTCTAGCCTAAGCCTTTGTTTGAAACTCCTCAAAAATATTATTCCTAGCCTTATATGACTTGACCCTTATGGGATTGGACTTTAGAAGAGAGGTTAGGATTGTATTTGAAGAGTTGAGATTCTCTTGGGTTTAAGGGCAAAGAATGGTGTTATGAATCATGTGGGTAGTGCATCTTTGTTGTACAAAAATGAAAAAAAAAGAAAGAAAAGGAAGAAAGAAAATGTTGGAAATGTAAGGTGGAGTAAAGCAAAGAGCTTAAGTGAAGAAAAGGGTCCGACCGAGTTACAAGCAACATCGGGCCCGATGTCATAAGAAAGTCGGTCCAAATGTAGAAAGTGTTGAAAAATCCAACAAAAAGCATAAGAGCAAAGATGAAGTGGAATGTTAAGTGAAATTTTGGGTTGAAAGGAAAATGTTAAGTCTTTTGGGTGGGTGTGAAAGTAATTATGGAATTTGGTGAAGTTGGTGAGAGTTGTTCAATCCCCATTGTAAGCACCACAAGACCAAATAATTCCCACCTTGAAAAATACCAAAAGCCCCATTACAACCCGGCCGAATGGAACCTCTTTGAGGACCTCCATTGAGCCAAGTTCGAAATTCTTTGTGTACTTTGCATTAGGCATCTCTAGGTGGAGGAATTGGTGATATTAGCTTCAATAGTAAAGTCCTTACTTGCATGATTTTTGAGCTTGAGTGTTCATTGCTAAACCCAAACACATGATGAGTGATACACATTCACATATCCCTAAAGTGAGGCTTAGTTGCATTGACTTTATTCCTTGGAACACTTAATCATGTGTGATGATGTAATCTTGCTTGAATATCGATCACTTGTGCTTAAAATGTGTTTTCATACGAGGCTTTACTTGAAGATTATGTTTCGGTCTTGCTTACATTGTTATTGCTTGAGGACAAGCAAGTTTAAGTATGGGGTATTTTGATGTCTCTCTATTTGGTGGTGTTTTCATATGTGATTTCCTTTGTAAATATGTTTCTTTTTCCCCTTTTCTTGTGCGTTTTGTTCCTTTTTAGCTTAGTTCCCGTATTTCTATGAGATTCGGAGACTACGCACATTTTATGTGTTTTGTAGGTAATCTGGCATGCATCAAGGATCGATTTGAAGGAGGGTCGAGACATGGAGCGAGGCCCGAGCAAAGGAGGAAAGAGAGGAGCAAGCCATGAAGAAGAACAAGAGGAAAGCCAACAAGAAGAAGGTGGAACGAGGTTCGGACCGAGTTGCAACCAACATCGGGCCCGACTTTGAAGTCTCCAACCTCGGACCGAGTTGCACAGTAACTCGGGCCCGAGGTCCTCCGTGTCGGTCCGAGTCGGTCACTGGACTACTTGGGCTCCAAGGCACGAAATTGTGAACTTCCACTTTTGCCCCTCATCTAATCTATAAAAGGCCCTCTTGTCTTCTAATTTAGGGGGGCTCTCACACACAAAAAGGGGGGGGGTTCTCTCACACAAAAAGGGGGGGGGGGGGCTCTCACACAAAAAGGGGGTTCCAAGGGAGCCAAGAGGATTCTTGGAGAGCAAGGAGGAAGGAGAGGAGAAGGAAGAGAGAGAGAATCGGCCAAGGGAGGAAGTCTTGATAGGTTTTGTTGGTAGATTTGCTTTGTTCTTGTGGATTTGAAAACCCTTGATTTGAATTTGTGGATTGCTTTGGATTTGAATGAAACTTCGCTTTGTTTTGAGATTGATTATGATGATTGCTTTCCCTTTTGATTTGATTGCTTTCTTTGCTTGTCACATGGAGTAGATCTCCTTGATCTTGGGTTATGGGGGAAAACCCTAGCTAGGTTTAGGCTAGAAACCCCAAATTCCATAGCCTTGAGTGTTTGATCTAAGGAACCCACTCTACATAGAGCTACAATTCCTTGCGAAAGTTGGGAATCAAGGCTTGAGATTGGCAAAGTAGCGAAAGTGAACATGTGTCAATCTCAAGACCTTGCTTCGAAGGGGATTTCCCCAATGATCGATGTGTAGAAGTGGTTGGAACGAGGGCGAAAGCACTCGATCCTAGTCCGATCATCACTCATTGCTTGAATTGGGGTGGATAAGCCTTAATCTTCTAGAGAAGGAACCCAAAAGCCCAAGATCTACTTTTAATCTTTGAAGTTCGACAAACCCAGCTACCTCGGGCCCGACTTACCCTACGTCGGTCCCGACTTCCTCTTGTCGCCAACATCGGGCCCGACGTGACCTCTGTGTCGGTCCCGACTGTTCTCTTTGTTTTCCTTTGTTTTAAGCTCTCTTTTCCAGCTTCCTAGTGTCTAGGCACATCAATCGAGTAGACTTCCCGAGTGTTCGACACCCACCACGTGCTACAACGGGGTCGGGTTATAAATTGTATCTCTAGACCCTCGCACACCGTGAGAGCGATCATAGACATTAGTAAGCGACTTTAGTCATCTTTTCTATTTTATGTGGCATTGCTTAAGACTTTAGACGAAAACGTTTTATTTCGACATTGCTTTAAGACTTCAGCAAACAATTATTTTCCGTATGACATTGCGTTACACTTCAGACGAAACCTTTCTATTTCGACATTGCTTAAAGACTTCATTCAACGAAGTAAGAGTAGAGTCATGACCTACATATAATATGATGTTATAAAAAGTGGTTTGAGGACTTATGTCCAACACTTTTTACTATACTTTTCCAAGCGATGTCTCTAAACGAGACATTTTAAACAAACAAGGCCGCCATAATCGGTCCTAAGTTCATTTCTAGCGTTCGAATAATAATAACGATAATGAGATGTCGTTATTTCTAGCAATCGATATATCGTATGTTTATTTATTTAAGCAGACAAGTTTGTTCCCAGCGTAGAGAAGTTTAACGGAATCGAGATATCGAAAAGGTTACAAGGAGAATATCCACTTGCCTTGAATCTCTTTCGAGGGTGCTACTAACTCGGAAATAGGACGGTTTAGTGACGTTCGAGAATCCTGACCTATTTAACCGCAAGTAAGAGAATGAACACTTATTAAAATCCTTATTTGAATTTAAAGTAACCTTTCTCTTATTTTCCTCTTCTAAGAGAATGTGAGTTAAACTAAATTATTTGGTTAAATAATTTAGTTAGGAAAAAGGGTAAAATATTAATAACTCTTTTTATTATTATATTCTAGGTGACACCTATTAACTATTTTGTAACTTATAAAAATACTTAGTTTAAAAACATGAATGTAAGGCTTTACTTAGCCTAAAGAAAACTCTTTTTAACTCATATACAATTATTTATATGTATTCGAAATAGTTTATAAAAAATGATTTGCATGCATCATTTTTAAGAAGACTTCTTTATTGAAAAATATGTTTATTACAAATTCTCATATAAATCATGATTTATTCAAAGTAAATTCTAGGATGGTCATGCATGTGTATAGATGACTTCTAGAAATATTTTTTTAATCTCACATGCATATTTAAAAGACTTTATCAAACTTATGCTAAAAATTATATTTCTCTTTATTAAAAAGTATGGTAAGATATCATCTTAGTAAATATAGAGCACATGCAAAAATAACATTTATTCTAAAAAATCCATAATTTCTTCATGCAAAGTTTATATAATTTATTTAAAAGACTAGCAATTATATATATATGTATGTAATCGATTATAATAAAATAACAAAAAACAATAAAAATAAAATAAAATTCATTTAAGTATTAAAAATGCTAGGAAATTACATGCAATAAGATCTACTTCCAAATATCCTTTTTAGCAACCTTGTAAGACATGAATAACTAGTTGATCATGGATTAAAAGAAAGACACTTTAAAGTCTACATCCAAGGTGGTTTTTCTTAGTAAAAATTCATTTTAAGTAGCATGCAAGAGCTTATACGATCATCAAAGCATATTACAAACTCATCAGACTAAGTTATTCTTTAAACATCATCAAAAATCCATTTCTTACTCAAATGAAACATGCATGTTGATTTTATTCTTGAAAATTTCATTACTAAGACATGCAAGAACAATTTCCATTTGAAAGCTTGCTAGCTTATGTTTATTAGACCATAAAACTTACAAACTTCATAACAGTTTATTTAAAGTGTTAAAAGTGACATGTATGAAGGTTTTAAGCAAGATCAAAAGGCCTTAAGCAATTACCATGGAATATACTAGTATAACTCATAGGTTTTCAACAAGTTAATGGATTCTTTGGATCATTTTAAATAAAATAAAAATCAGAAATTAAAAGGTGAAAATCACCCTTAAAAGATGTAGGATTTTAGTATATGATCACAAGATTTGTAGAGGACATAAATCCCTCTAGCAAGACATGCATGCATGCAAGAATCAATGAAGAAATATGAAATTTCTATACATCTTATATTCTGAAATTTAAGAAGAAAAATCAGACCTTAAATCAAGATTTAACATGCTAAAAACAACTTAAAATGGTGTAAAAAGAGTTAGAATTTATACCCTTAATATTTGGGATTTTTGGAGGAGAAACACACCACAAGGGGGAAGACAGGGGCGGCGGCACGGCGGCTAGACGGCGGCGGCTCGCTAGCTGGGCAGCGGTCCAAGAGGTGGCCAGCGGTGGTGGAGTGGCGGAGTGGTGGTGTGGTGGAAGACACAAAGGAAGCTTTAAGGTGGGTGACTCGGCTAAAGTCGTTGTTGCCAAGATCAAAAATAAATTACCCTAAATTACAAACCAAGTATAGCATGCAAGTAAGGGATCGAACCCAAGAGAATTGGTATTCTGAACAATCAGCAAAGAACAAAAGCAAGGGTTTTGGGGTTTAAGCAAGCAAAGGAAAGCAGAGTTCATTCAATCAATTCCACCTTTTTAATCCTTCGATCATTGATTCATCCACTATTCTATAATTCCTAGGTTAATTCCAATCCTTATAAAAGATTTCTGCTTGTCCACGGTCCAAGCGAAACTATGATATGAACAAGGACGCTTAATTCAAATCATGCAAAGTATTAAGGATAAAAGGAAATCAATTCATGCAATCAAACAACGAGTCTCATGCATAAAATAATCATCAAATACTCTTTCTCAATTCCAGTCCACGCTCCTGGAAAAGAGTTGTTTCAAGGATAAATAAGATTGCACAGACAATAATCAAACCTAATCCAAACAGTAGATCTAAGTCAATCAAACAAGGTGATCAGGCTCATAAAATCAAACATAGATCATGGAATTAAAACAAGAATTTTGATATTAACCAAAGGATAGAAAAGTTACCAGAATCTCACGAATTTAATAAAAAGGCTTCCTTGATCAAACAAACTCCAAGGAAGATTAGTTCTCCACAATAGAAATAAAAACTAGGTTAAAAATAAAAGTAGTCTCCAAAAGTATTCTAGATCCAAAGTCTGCTACGAAACTAGGCTTAAATAATAGAAAACATCCAAAATAAATACTAAAGATATATTAAAATAAAATATAAAATAAACTGACGTTGGCGGGCTGAAACAACACCACCCGCGATCGCGGTTTGCCACCCACGAGCGCGGGTCCTTCAATCTCTCTGCGTCCGCGGAATCCTGATCACCCGCGAGCGCTGGTGTCGACCCGCGGTCGCGAGTCCTGCAAACTATCGCCCCTCAGATCTTTTCTTCACCTCGCTCTTGGCTCCATACCCGAGGGCATGGGTCTTGCTCTCCGTAAAATCTTCAGTCTTCTATTCCTTGCAACCGCTGTAAAGCGGGTCTTCTGCTCGAACTTAGGACTTATGTCTTCACAAGCTTCAACTGTAGGCTTTTCTGATATTACAATTAAACACCCTAATCTCACCTAAAACACTCAGAAATCCTAATAAAAATACATATTTACGCTGTACTAAAACCAGCGTATCAGTGGGAGAGAAAGCTAGAAGAAAGGAGTTTATGAGAGCTTCTTATGGCTCTCTCTCAAGTCATATATCCCTTTAAATAGAGAGAAATGACGATAGGAGATGGAGTAGAGATTTGGGTAGATTTGGAGATATTCTTCTAATAATGGAATTTGACTAACAAAATATAAACTAATAGTTTAATCATGTTAGTGGATTATGTAGAGATTTTGCCTTTAAGGGCATACCCATCAGTATGCATTTACAAAGATTATGAGGGAGCTCACACAATTTAATTATATAAAATTCCATTTCTGTATGGATCGAGGAGGGAAAAGATCACATTTCGATCTCAGGAGAGAGAAAACCAATTGGGCTCATGGTAATCAAATTCACTCTCATGTTGCCATGTGGCATTTGATCAATGGCCATGATTTATTCATTGTCTTTGATTACTAAATATATTAATATGTCTATTTTGGACTAGTTTTAGGTAAAAATAAAAAATAAAAAATATATCAAAATTCATAATTTTTTTTATCTATCCAAAGAGACCAATTTTATACATATTTAAATTATTCTAAAATTAAATTTGTTTTTAGTTTGTTCTAAGGTAAGAGAAGACATATTTATCCATTTTTTTATGTTACCCATTGTCTTTCATTTTATAGTAATTTGTTTCATGTATTTTGTTGTGAAAGTCTTTACATATTTCGTGAGTATTTTTTACATTACCCATTTGCTTTTGCTTAAAAAGTTATACCAAAAATCAAAACTTATTTTTATCTACCCACAAATATCAATTTTGTATATACTTGACTCTTTATTATTTAGGTAAATAATGATATATATAATAAAAATGAGAGTATATTTGTAATTGTGTGTGGAGAAATGAATAGGTGTTGGAAAATGAAAATAAAGTGAAAAAGGGCTCATGAAGCTCAAGGATAGGAAGGGTTGATTGTGAGAAATAGATTGAAAGATTATTGATGATGTGAAAAGGCAAAAAATGATAAAATAACATACCGGCTTTGCAACACCCCACCTTTTTAGTTTGCAATTCTCTATTTTCTATTTATTACAAAATAAGCCCAAATTAAAGCCTCGTTTTAAAAAAGACTAGGGTTTCACGATTCCCCCTATCTTCACTCAAAACTCTTTGAATCTCCATTCGAAATCCTCTTTTAACGTTCAAACTGCTCTCGCTCGCTCGCTCGTCGATTTCGACCTTCGTCGGGCATTTACGCGATTCATTCTGCAGCGTTCGGACGGAGCACACAAATTTTTCGCGTGCATACAAATTTTGCACGCAACAATTTGATGTGCATTTCTTATATGCACACGATCTTTCTGCGTGCACTGCTTCTTTGCACACAAACTTCCTGTGTGAACTGCTATTATGCACACTTGCAAATTGCGTGCACAATTGTTTTGCACACAATCTGTGCACGTGCATGTACAACTGTGAAAATAAAAAAAACGCTTATATGAATGGTGAACCTACCATGTAATCTCGATTATGTAACTCATATTCGGAGTTTCGTTCATTATTACTCGATATTATTTAAACAATAAGAGTATGAAGAGATTTAGATTTGAATTAGAGTTGTGTATAATCGAGAATGAGAAGGGAAGGAGGAAAAAGTAAATTTGGATTGATTTTATAATTTTAGAAAAATTTTAAGTTGCAAACTAATTTTAAGAATGCTGCGTAAGGGAAATTCCTTTTGGTGCCCCTAAGTTTTTGTCTCTTCTTTTTGGTGCCCAAGAAAAAAACTTATTCCTTTTGGTACCCCTGAGGTTTTGGCTTTTCCCGTTCACGCCCCTCTCCGGTTCAAATTAGGCAATTTCAAGCTTACCACTATGTTCATCACCCTTAAAAAGTTACCAGAATCTCACGAATTCAATAAAAAGGCTTCCTTGATCAAACAAACTCCAAGGAAGATTAGTTCTCCATAATAGAAATAAAAACTAGGTTAAAAATAAAAGTAGTCTCCAAAAGTATTCTAGATCCAAAGTCTGCTACGAAACTAGGCTTAAATAGTAGAAAACATCCGAAATAAATACTAAAGATATAATAAAATAAAAGATAAAATAAACTGATGTTGGCGCGCTGAAACATCGCCACCCGTGAGCGCGGTTTGCCACCCGCGAGCGCGGGTCCTTCAATCTCTCGGTGTCCGCGGAATCCTGATCACCCGCGAGCGCTGGTGTCGACCCGCGGTCGCGGGTCCTGCAAAGTCTCACCCCCTCGGATCTTCTCTGCACCTCGCTCTTGGCTCCATACCCGAGGGCACGGGTCTTCCAATCCGTAAAATCTTCAGTCTTTTATTCCTTGCAACCGCTGTAAAGCGGGTCTTCAGCTCGAACTTAGGACTTCTATCTTCAAAAGCTTCAACTGTAGGCTTTTCTGATATTACAATGAAACACCCTAATCTAGCCTAAAACCAGCGTATCAAATTCCCGCATACTTAGATCTTGCTCGTCCTCGAGTAAGCTCAAATAAAATATAACAATCAATACATATAAGATCCACAGGAAGTAAAGAGGGAAAATGAAAATCTAAACTCTCAACTCACAACCCGAACCCATGTAGAGAAATAATGAGCAAAGACATCAAAGCTCAACACACACCTCACCAAAATACATATAAACTCTCAAGCTCTAAAAAGTGTGGAGCAACCTAGGATCTACCCGACATCTAAAATGTAATCCCAGACCCCAAAGTAGAATATGATCCTAAACACTCTGATTTTACCACTCATTCTACTTAGGCGCCCTTTCGGGTTTTCACCTAATCACTCTTTTCATTTTTCTTTAGGTGTGCTCACAAATACTCACATCTCTCATAAACCTCTTATTACCCCAGCCTAATGCTGGTCTGGGTTACCTGCTTATCACCTGAGCCGCCCTTTCGCGTTTTCAACTCATCCCAGGATTTTATATGCCTTTTTTCAAATTTTTATGGCTTTTTCATTTTTTTCTCTTTTTTTTTAATTGAAACCAACTGAAATTAAATGCAACTGTACATATATCACAAGCAAAGCAGTTAATCCCCTCCCCCATACTTAAACTCTTCATTGTCCCCAATGAAGTTAAGAAATATATAACAAAGTATAGAAAATGGAATCAGAACACTCACTGAATGTGGACCAGGAACCCACCCAGATAGCTCAGATGCAAATCTAAAATGATAAGCCTCAACATGCACATCCCAACCTCCACCATCATCCTCATAATCCTCCTCACGGGAAATGGTACAGACTCCGAAACTGCTGAACCGCGGGCCCGTGTAGCAAGGCGAGGGCGCGGAACGACGAAGCTTCACCCGCGAGAGCGTGTAGTCAACCACGATCGCAATTCTATCAGAGGTCCACCCGCGAGCGCGAGTCAGAATCCGCGGGCACGGGCCGCAGTTTCGAACACAGATCTAAGCTCGCACGATAATGGCGACAGCCAAACTCCCAAAATTTCTCAAATCAACAGCAATTCTTCCTCAACTAGGCAGAAAATCAACTCCAAAAGCAAGATTAAGTATTAACCAATGTAGATCTGGAGCCGAAATTGCATAAAACGCTTTCACTCCAACCAAACGCCAAAAGCCTTGCTTCGGGGGTCTCACCCGAAAACCTTTTATTTCAGGGGTTTCACTTGAAAGCCTTATATTTCGGGGGTTTCACCCGAAAACCTTTTATTTCTTTATTTTTTTTATTAAATAAAAACAAGATTCCGTCATGGCCGACCCGCGAGCGCGGGTCCTAGACCGCGGTCACGGGTCCAGCCGTGACCTCAGATCCTCGCCTCGGCTCACTTTCTTCAAGATATAACCTTACCTACAAGTTAGTCCGACAGAACCAAAACGAAACTAAAACTAAACTAACTAAAAAGACATAAAAGAAAAGAAAAGAAAAACTTACCTCGGGTTGCCTCCCGAGCAGCGCCTTTGTTTAACGTTGATGGCCCGACGTCTTTTTATAGCTCAAAACGGGTCCTCATCTAACTGAAACTGGACCTTTTTCCCTTCATGTGCCATGGATAATAGGCCCTTTGAAACATCAATCACGGTGCTCGCCGTCTTCATGAATGGACGACCCAACAGTAAAACAGGGTCGTATCTCCCCTTACCAATTTCCAGGTGATAAGAGTCCGTCGGAAAAATTAAGCCCTCTACCTACACTAAAACATCTTCCACAAATCCTTTCGGATGCACATTAGAGTGATCAGCCAGTTCAATAGTAATATTTGAATCCTGTAATGGCCATAGACCTAACCTCTCATATATGCAAAGTGGCATGACATTTATAGATGCTCCCAAGTCAAGCATAGAATGCTCAATTTTTGTCTCACCAATGGTTACGGGAATAGTAAACCTCCCTGGATCCCCATACTTCTTAGGCAATTGCCTTTGAAGCATGGAAGATACATTTTCAACAAGATTTACTTTCGTAACCTTCCCCTTCTCTTTTTGTTTCCTCTTAATAGTACATAATTCTTTCAGAAACTTAGCAAAACGAGGAATACTTTGAACAAGTTTAAACAAAGGGACATTTACCTCACACTTAGAGAAGGTTTCGAAAATTTCCTTGTCGTTGGCTGGCCTCCGAGTGTCCTTCAGTGCCTCAGGAAATGGTGGAACGGGCTTTTGTGAAGCCATGGGACGAAAAGAAGGCCGAACGTAAGTTTCTGAATTTGTCGGAGGAGGGACCCGCGGGCGCGGGTGGGGACCCGTGGGTGCGGGTTGACCGCGGTCGCGGTTTGACTCCGCGGTCGAGGGTTCTGGCTGACGCTCAGTTTCAACCTCTTTTTCTATATCGCGATCGGGGCTGTCCTCCTGCGAGCTCGGTGGGTTTCCGCTGGCTTGGACTTCAATATTCAGCTCCTTCCCACTCCTCAATGTGATGGCACTCACTTCTCTCTCGGGTTAATAGTCTGAGATGGCAATTTCCCCGAATCTCTAGCTTCTAAGCGACTAAGGCTGGTTGCAATCTGGCTCAATTGATTTTCAAGATGTTTCATTGCAGCCTTGGTCTCTTGATTCTGCTTCATGAGCTGAGTAATAATAGCGGGATTTTCAGGAGGAACTTGGGGCCTTGGCACATAATTAGGCCTGGGAACATAGTTGGGCTGACCTCCTTGTTGTGGAAAAGGTTGTTAAGGTTGTTGATTCCACCTGAGTTAGGATGGGTCGCCCACCCCAGATTGTATGTATTTGAATATGGGTCATTCCGGGGCCTTGCTTGATCATAGTTCCCAATAGCATTGACATATGCTGTTGGTTCTTGCATAACAAGGCATGCATCAGAAGGATGGCCTGTGTCAACACAGATTCCACAAGCCCTTGAACTTGAAGCTCCATTACCCACCAACAGTTGCTTCATCATAGCCTTTAACTCCCTTACTTTAGCATTCAGGGAGTCATTCATAGAATTAACAGACCTACTGTTGGACCTCTTTCTTTGGTTTCTGCATTGCTCAGCTAGAGTCTCCAACTTTTCAAACGCGTGCCTAGGAGTGAGATTCTCATAAGAACCTCCACAAGATGCATTCATCAAGTGCTTATCAGCATCACAAAGCCCTTCAATGATATAGCAAATCAGATCTTTATAAGAATAGCGATGATAGGGACAACTGGCTATGAGTCTCTTGTAACGCTCATAATATTCATACAGATTCTCATCATCACCCTGCTCCAGACTACTCAGCTGCTTCGTAATTGATGTTTGTTTGGCAGCAGGGAAATATTTTTCCAGAAAAGCACCCTTCATCTGAGCCCATGTAGTAATCGTCTCAGGTGCTAAGTATAGATACCATTCCTTAGTTGCGTCAGCCAAGGAAAATTGGAAAGCCCTCAACATCAACTGATCTTCAATCACATCAGCCGGCTTCATTCCCAGACAAACAGAATGGAACTCTGCAAGGTGTTCGTTCGGATCCTCCCCACTCAATCCATGGAACTTAGGCAAGTAATGGAGAAGACCAGACATAAGCTCAAACTTCACACCTTCCCCTAGTGCGGGAAATTGAAGGCCAAGCTGTTGTTGCTGTAGATTAGGCGCAATCAGTTGCCTAATAGTACGATCTACCATTGTTACGAACTGTTCTTCATCCTCTAAGTCAGATGAAGAAGAAAAAGAAGATGTTACTGGATCAAACTGAATGCCTAAAATTGAAGCTTGTACTTGACGTCTCAGTTCTCTTAAAGTCCTGTGAATTTCTGGATCAAAAGGAACAACAGGCGAATTATCAGTAGAACGGGTAAGAACCATAAGATAGGTTCTTACCAGATTCAGGGTTTTTTGGCACGAAACGAACCGCGAGTGCGGGTTTCAAACCGCGGGCGCGGGTATGGGCGCGGGCTTCAAGCCGCGAGCGCGGGTTCGTCAGAAATGCCGATTTATCAGAAAAGTAAAATTGATTCCCCAGAAACGGCGCCAAAATTTGACTCGGCTAAAGTCGTTGTTTCCAAGATCAAAAATAAATTACCATAAATTACAAACCAAGTATAGCATGCAAGTAAGGGATCGAACCCAAGAGAATCGGTATTCTGAACAATCAGCAAAGAACAAAAGCAAGGGTTTTAAGGTTTAAGCAAGCAAACAGAATTAAGGTTTCAAATCAATAAAAGGAAAGCAGAGTTCATTCAATCAATTCCACCTTTTTATCCTTCGATCATTGATTCATCCACTATTCTATAATTCCTAGGTTAATTCCAATCCTTGTAAAAGATTTTCGCTTGTCCACGGTCCAAGCGAAACTATGATATGAACAAGGACGCTTAATTCAAATCATGCAAAGTATTAAGGATAAAAGGAAATCAATTCATGCAATCAAACAACGAGTCTCATGCATAAAATAATCATCAAATACTCTTTCTCAATTCCAATCCACGGTCTTGGAAAAGAGTTGTTTCAAGGATAAATAAGATTGCACAGACAACAATCAAACCTAATCCAAATAGTAGATCTAAGTCAATTAAACAAGGTGATCAGGCTCATAAAATCAAACATAGATCATGGAATTAAAACAAGAGTTTTGATATTAACCAAAGGATAGAAAAGTTACCAGAATCACATGAATTCAATAAAAAGGCTTCCTTGATCAAACAAACTCCAATGAAGATTAGTTCTCCATAATAGAAATAAAAACTAGGTTAAAAATAAAAGTAGTCTCCAAAAGTATTCTAGATCCAAAGTCTGCTACGAAACTAGGCTTAAATAGTAGAAAACATCCGAAATAAATACTAAAGATATAATAAAATAAAAGACTAAATAAACTGACGTTGGCGCGCTGAAACATCACCACCCGCAATCGCGGTTCGCCACCCGCGAGCGCGGGTCCTTCAATCTCTCGGCGTTCGTGGAATCCTGATCACCCGCTAGCGCTGGTGTCGACCCGCGGTCGTGAGTCCTGCAAACTCTCGCCCCTCGGATCTTCTCTTCACCTCGCTCTTGGCTCCATACCCGAGGGCACGGGTCTTGCTCTCCGTAAAATCTTCAGTCTTTTATTCCTTGCAACCGTTGTAAAGCGGGTCTTCAGCTCGAACTTAGGACTTCTGTCTTCACAAGCTTCAACTGTAGGCTTTTCTGATATATTACAATTAAACACCCTAATCTAGCCTAAAACACTCAGAAATCCTAATAAAAATACATACTTACGCTGTACTAAAACCAGCGTATCAGTGGGAGAGAAAGCTAGAAGAAAGGAGTTTATGAGAGCTTCTTATGGCTCTCTCTCAAGTCATATATCCCTTTAAATAGAGAGAAATGATGATAGGAGATGGAGTAGAGATTTGGGTAGATTTGGAGATATTCTCCTAATAATGGAATTTGACTAACAAAATATAAACTAATAGTTTAATCATGTTAGTGGATTATGTAGAGATTTTGCCTTTAAGGGCATACCCATCGGTATACATTTACAAAGATTATGAGGGAGCTCACACAATTTAATTATATAAAATTTTATTTTTGTATGGATCGAGGTGGGAAAAGATCACATTTCGATCTTAGGAGAGAGAACACCAATTGGGCTCATGGTAATCAAATTCACTCTCATATTGCCATGTGGCATTTGATCAATGGCCATGATTTATTCATGGTCTTTGATTACTAAAAATATTAAAATGTCTATTTTGGACTAGTTTTAGGTAAAAATAAAAAATAAAAAATATATCAAAATTCATAATTTTTTTTTATCTATCCATAGAGACTAATTTTATACATATTTAAATTATTCTAAAATTAAATTTGTTTTTAGGTAAGAGAATACATATTTATCCATTTTTTTATGTTACCCATTGTCTTTCATTTTACAGTAATTTGTTTCATTTATTTTGTTGTGAAAGTCTTTACATATTTTGTGAGTATTTTTTACATTACCCATTGCTCTAGCTTAAAAAGTTATACCAAAAATCAATACGTATTTTTATCTACCCACAAATATCAATTTTGTATATATTTGATTCTTTATTATTTAAGTAAATAATGATATATATAATAAAATGAGAGTATATTTGTAATTGTGTGTGGAGAAATGAATGTTGGAAAATGAAAATAAAGTGAAAAAGGGCTCATGAAGCTCATGGATGGGAAGGGTCGATTGTGAGAAATAGATTGAAAGATTATTGATGATATGGAAAGGCAAAAAATGATAAAATAATTATAAGGGAAATTCCTGTTGGTGCCCCTAAGTTTTTGTCTTTTCTTTTTGGTGCCGAAGAAAAAAACTTATTCCTTTTGGTACCCCTAAGGTTTTGGCTTTTCCCGTTGACGCCCCTATCCGGTTCAAATTAGGCAATTTCAAGCTTACCACTATGTTCATCACCCTTAAATTAGTAGAATTTGACTATTAAAATATCAAAATTCATAACCAAACTAAATCAATTTGAATTTTTAAACAATTTTGTAAACAACCCCTTCAAATAGAGGATTGTTTAAAAATTCAAATTGATGTAGTTTGGTTATGAATTTAAGTGTTTTAAGAGTTGAATCCTACTAATTTAAGGGTGATAAACATAATGGTAAGCTTGAAATTAGCTAATTTGAACCGGAGAGGGGCGTCAACGGGAAAAGCCAAAACCTCAGGGGTATCAATAGGAATAAGTTTTTTTCTTGGGCACCAAAAGGAAAAGGCAAAACCTTAGGGGCACCAAAAGGAATTTTTCTAATTATAATTAAGGGGCTTATGGTAGTTATGTTGCTCACCATTGGGCATGCTCTAAGAAGCAATCTAGTGTAAGGAGTGGAATCTCTTCCAAAATCTCCATATCTCTTTGAATGATTGGTCCGACGCGTTTGCAAAACGGACCAAGAGTCGGTTTGATATGCGCGTCGAAACGATCGGGTTTTATGAAAAGAATTTCCGTTAACTATGAATTTATTGAGTTCCGTCTTCAATAAATTCATCAACTCGAATGAGGATTTTATGAGAATATTATAATATCTTTTCCTTTTTTTGAAATTTTATGAGATTATTTTATTTAGTAAAATAATAAAATATTAAGAAATGAAATTTATTCATTTAACGGAAATTGCGGTTATTACACAGGCTGTAACACCCCGACTTCCGTCGAGGCGCTACTAGGGAATAGACCTTACAAGGTACTATTTATTAGGTTGACAACTACACTGTAGGACCTTACAACTCGGGCACGACGAGAAAAACATAATAAAATATCCAACCTTTATGTAATAAAACTTAGAAACCGTAATAATGCATGAATCCCCGAAAATCATAAATAATCAAATACGTCTTAACGCCTACTGAAACTGAACTAACTGAACCGAAAGATAATAACCGAAACAAAATACCAACTCCGTCTAACAAATATTAAAATCAATATTCTAACTAATATAAATAACTAATATAAACCGATCCCACTATGACACGCGCTCTTTACCGCTCCGGCCCGCCATCTTGCCTAGGTTCCTGCACGGCTCCCTGGTTCATACCTGGAACTGAAAAATGTTCCCCGAAGGGTCAGCGTCTAATCTACCAAGTTAGAAAGAATACGGAGATTATAGAACGTTTTAAAATCGGTTATCTATAGTCAGCATACAAATCCACAACCGCAATCATAACTCTAAGGGCCAGTACCTAAATTAGTTATGTCAGTCACAACAGTCACATACGCATTTACAATCACAGTCACACAGCAATGCAATTCTTCCTTTGTCCATAATCCATCTTCCAAGGCGCTCATCACCGCGCCGAGTGCAGAGGCAGGCCCTCCCACTCCACTTCCCAATCTCCCTTCTAACTCCGGGCTAAGCCTCCACTGGAGCGCTTGCCAAAAACACACAGATAATAATTTTCGTTTGAAGGGGTACGATTTTCCCAGTCACACGGGTCAAAGTAGCCAACTCTTCCTCAACACCAGCTACAATGGGCCGTGTCGGAAACGGTACCAACACAGAGAAAACGTTCCAAAATATTTTCCGAGAAATCACATTTAAAATCATTAACGCACACAACACACAAGGAGTTCAAAACAATTTAAAAGGTATTCGGGACTAGTTCCCAAAACCCGTCCTACAATATCGATACGCAATCTAACAGGGGAGAAAAGAACCGAGCAAGTCGAAAAACGACTTACCTCGAAATGAAGGATCCTCAAGGGAGTCGGAAATTAAGAGCGTAGGCAAAAGCGGCTTCCTAAAAGAAATATTAGCGCGACAAAACGGATTAGGTTCAACCCCACTTCTTATAACGAGATGTTGGAAACAAACAACCCTTACTTTCCGAACCCGACCCTAAGCGTGACCCAACCACAATTTTTCTAACTATGATAACATATATATCATAAAAAAAACAAAAGCTATGGACTGGACAAAAACACAACTATGCTACGTTACTATATATAATATTTGATATCAATTTACAATAGCTACTACTATTTACCATCTTATTTCACTAAAATATATTAGCCCACGTATTAACTCACCCCCCACTCACTTAATGAGACAATATAAGCCCATCAACTAAAACTTTTCACTCCCTAAATCACCCCAGTCCAACTCCAACACTCAGTACATCTAATTGGCCCAACCCATATCTCTTCTACTTCCCAAAAAAACGAGACCCCATTTTCCTAATTTCAGCCTCCTTCTTTGACTTTTCCAAGGTGGGCCCTCCCCCTCTTCTTCTGCCTCTCGTTCCGTCTTCAACCTCACGGACGGAACCCCTGTTTTTTTCCTCTCTGCCCCTTACTTCCTCGCCTGAAACGGAGTTCTCGAAACTCCTCTCCCGGCGACCCTAACCAGCAACGACGACCTCGAGTGAAACCCAACCAAGCCAAATACTTCCAAGCCCAACCGACTCAACCACAGACCCGAGTGAATTTAATCGGGTTCCGACCCGACTCCCACTCGTCTCTGCCGAGTCCACCCGTACCCTCCTCCTCCGATCAAAGACTCGAACTAGAAGCCACATAAGTCCAGAATTTCAGTCAAGGACGACCCCCCAGGCGAGAATAAGAGGTAACGTTCAAAACCTTACCGGCGACAACGGAGATTAAACTACGAAGGCAGAATTTCTTACCGAAGTATCGATCGAAACGTCGAGGCGATAGACGACCAAACAGGATCCTGAATCGGCGAGCTAAATGGAACAACGCTCGGATCGGATGGAACGGATTTCGTTCTCGGCGGCGAGGTCTTGAATAAATTTTTGCCCAGGGAACTCGTTTGGAAAGCCCGAACAGAATTGTGTGCGTGTATATATAGTTAAGTGTTTAGCAGTTTAGATTATCCTAATTAGATAGATTTTTGGTCGATACTTGAATCTGGATATGAATACTTAATGTTTTGGATAGCTAATTAACCAAGGGTGATTTAGATAGACTTTCTAGTTACTGATTTGGATGGCAAGATTTTCGGTTAAAAATAGATTTAATTAGATAGAATTAGGATTAGATATAATAAATCAAACTAATTATTCAAGCAGATTATTAAATGCTTGTGAGCGGAGGAAACCCGTTTTCCGACTTACGAGATCTAAAACGAATACGGATATTACACAGGCAACCCTAAAAGAACTACAAACCATTAATAAGCTAGAATTCAATCTGTCGGCCGCCGGCCCTCGGGGAGTGGGTATTGCCAAAGCAGAAGATATGAATCAAGAACTACAAATGAAATTACTCTGGAAAATCCTAGCGGAACCCGACAACATCTGGGTTAAAATTGTGACAAAAAAGTCTCTAAAAACGGAGAGTATCCTTAACCTATAGAAAAAAACAAAACACATCGTGGCAGTGGTCAAAACTATTAAGCCTACGAGACCGATTATCCAAAGGGCTTATCTGGCAAGTTGGGGACGGTAAAACCGTTTGTTTCTGGCTGACCGGTCATGGTTCTCTTACCCCAAAATATGATGCCAAAACCCTAATCAATAAGGAGCAGCATGTTGATGCTTACCTTATGGAGGACTCATGGAACCTTGGAAAATTGCACAGAGTCTTAAACCAAGAGGACGTCGAAACAATAACTAGAATCATCAACCCTATAACAAAATCCCGGATAGGTTATACTGGCAACCGAGAAAAAATGGATGGTACTCTACCCACTCTGCTATGAATTGGCTTCAACATGCCAAAGGAGATCCCAAAATTAATCTGGAGTGGATAAAGAAGTTAAATATCCCACCTATAATGAAAAACTTCCTATGGAAAGTGGCCCATAACGGCCTCCCAACGAAAGCAAGGCTTGTTGCCAACCACATCCCCGTTACTCAAGGCTGTGTGGCTTGTAATAGCCAGGTCGAAGACACTAACCACATACTATTTTCTTGCCCCTTCTCCAGGGCAACCCTCAATGCGTTGAATCCTAAACTAACTTTGATCACCGATTAAATGTCGTTATGTGATAAAAAAAACTACATCAAATCCTTGACGAAATCAGGGAAATAACAACCAAAGATGAGATGGAGCTCCTTACTAACGCTTGGTGGAGCCTTTGGTTTGCTAGAAACAAGAGAACCTTCGAAAATGATAATAGCCCGATCACAAACAATGTTGGATTTCTTTGTGAATTCACTCGTAACCAGATCAAAGACTGGAAGCTAACATCAATTCCAGAAAATAAAAGCACGTCTTCCCAGTCCGTGACACTAGGTACCGGCGGAAGACTGCTAAATGGGAAAAAACCCAAGGATGACTTTGTTAAATTGAATTTTGATGGTGCAGTTAGCTCGGATGGCGTGGCCTCATTTGGATTAATCCTTAGGAACTCCAGTGGCTCCCCTATCCATTTCGATTGAGGACTGATTGGTCGACAGTCTGTACTTATCTCCAAGACCATCGCCTTGCGCCAAAGACTTATCGAGGCTATTAGTCGTGGTGTCTCCCGGATTTAGATTGAAGGCGATAATCTTCAGCTGGTCAATATCGTGCTTGGCGACTGGCGTTGCTTGTGGGAGATTTAGTTGCTTCGTTCGGATATCCACTGCTTGTTGGTTCACTTTCGGGATTGGAGTATCAGACGCGTTCATCGTGAGTGCAATTCGGTGGAGGACTACATCGCTGGCTCTTTCCCACGCGTCTCCTCTATTTCGCTCGCAGTTGACTCGGGATTGCATACCCTCATCCGCCATGATACCCTTGGTCGGTCACTAGCTCACTATAGACCTGGGCCAGGATCTAGAACCGGCGGTTCCGATTCCGGTTCAGAATCGGGAATTTAACAAAAATTTTAAAAAAATTCCGGTTTCAAATCCAGGCACACCGCGATCACGTGATAAACACACCACGATCGCGGGTGACGAACCGCGATCGCGGGTTGGTTGCCGCGATCGCGGTCCCGAGTTTGTTGAAAAACCAGAGGTTTTGTTTTTTGAACAAAGTTGAGACCACGATCGCAGTGTGTGTATCCCGCGATCGCGGTGTGTGTATCCCGCGATCGCGGCTTGGAGATTGGATCAAGGCGATTAAGGCAATTGTTCTTCAAAACAAAAAAAAGGTTGGATAATTAAAGGGGTTGGACTTAAAATTAAGTTGCCTATGTATCCTCTCGGGGCTATAGAGGAATCAAAGCCCACGTAGTTCTCTTACCTTTGAATATGAAACCCCGTTTTTCTTACCATCTATGTCGATCCATCCGAAGCGCTTTGGGTTTGGGATTTGGAGTCATCGTCTTGGCCATCAGAGTCGGAAGTGTCGGATACCTCCGCCTTTTATTGACGAATTTCCGCCCTCTTCCAATCACATACGCACACTTGGACTTCCAAAACATTAGGCTTTAAACTCGATCGTTTTGCGTCTAGGACGTGTCCTCCTTCGCTAAATGTTTGCTCTACCGATACGGTCGAGGCGGGAACAACAAGCACTTGAGCCGCGATCTTGACCAAAGTTGGGAAAGTCTTCTTTTGGGTCTTCCACCAAGCTAAAATATCAAATTCTCCTTCACCAAACTCAAAGTGGGTTGTTAGATATGTTTCAAACTCTGCATTCGAGCTCGAATGTCTCGGTTTCTTGGTAAGGGTATGCAAAAGATTAGCCGCCCACCTTTTAGTAGCACCGAGGGCACTCGAGCTCGAAGAGGAGGATGAATGTGGAGGTAATGGAGAAGAACTAACACTAGATGAATATTCGGTAAGCAATTCCTCAATTGATCTTCTAACTTTACTAAATATATCCCCAACACTAGCAATATCATCATTAACATCCAACTCCAATGCATCATAATAACCATTCAAAAACATTTCTAAACCACTCATCTTAAACCTAGGATCAAACACACAAGCAACAAGATAAATATCGAAGATAACTTTATAATAGTTCAACCATTTCACTTTCATAGCATCAATAGCACCACAAAGTTCGGGGAATTTACGCCCCTCACAAAAACCGCCCGCCGCATTCAATGCTTCAAAACAAAACAAATGAGCACAAGGTTTATAAACATGACTAAAAGTTAATGTTGCATCATGAAATATTCTCTAAACTTCTAAGATTTTATAACAATAATCCCAACATTGAGAAATAATGGCATTGTCGGGAAAAAAGATGGATGCAAAAGAAGTCAAAAGTTCTTTGTAAGGCAAAGTAGTTTCAAAGTGGAGTTCCAACAGTGGCACACATCTTTTGGAAATGTTGGGGATGGAACTCCTCTTTGATTACAAAACGTCGTCCAATCTTGGGCGGTTCGGGGCCTAGCCTACATACGACTAACAATATATCTAATAGGAGCGATTAAACCTGACATAACATTTAAACCATCTTTGGCACAAAGGTTTAAAATATGGAAAACACATCTTACATGAAAATACTTTGCTCCAAGAATTGGTTGACAATGCGGAATCAATTCTCGGATTGAAGCGGTGTTGTTAGATGCATTGTCAAACGAGATAGAAAAAACTCGATGAAGTAGTCTATACTCTTCCAAAATAGTACGAATAATAATACTAATCATTAAAGCGGTATGAGAAAAATCAAAAACTCTATAAGCCAAAACACGTTTTTGCACAACAAAATGATCATCAATAAAATGACATGTTAAGCCCATGTATGAATGATTTTGCCAATGATCACTCCAAATATCACTACAAATTAAAACTTTGATATCATTTTGAGCAAAAAAACTCACCAATGCCATTTTACGGGTTTTATATGCTTTCATCACATTTTTTTTACCGACTTCCTAATAGTCGGTTTATAAGCAATTTGTACATGATTAGTCATCCAATTGTTAAATCCTAACTTTTCGGCAAAACTAAATGATAAGTGATCAACACAAATAAACTCGGAGAAGGCATACATGCTATCATTATGGTTATAAGTAAATAAATGAGCGTTATGATGAGGATTTTGGGAAGAAGAGGTTGCAAACCCGGAGAGTTGGGATTGTCCTCGTATCATGCCTAGCTTGTCAGGGTGTGCTTTCTTCATGTGACCGGATAATGTTCCATAGCCCGATCCCGACAACCATGTGTAAACCTTAGTACAATAGTTATAATGAATTTTAAATTTCTTGGTAGATACATTATAAACTCCCTTTCAAAAATATTTTGTAAAAATGTCGGATTTAAGGGATGGAGCATCGCTCGCCTCAGATCCATGATCCACATCCACTCCCTCATTTTCATCGAGAGTGGACGATCCTGGTTATACCACATTGGGATTCGAGAAGTCCGACAAGTTAATAGGGGGTATAAATTCTACATTTGCACCACTCTCTTGTGAGCCAAAAATTTGATCAATGTTAAGAAATCCTTCCATTTTCTTAAAATGTAACTAAGCAAGTAAGCAAAGAGTAAGGTATGGTAAAGAAATATGTAATTAAGAAGATATTGAACCTTAAAATTGCAAAGCAATAAGATGTAAGAGACAATTGTGCTAAATTTTAAAAGAACAATTATGAAAGCAATTGTAAAAACTAGTAAAGATTGAGAATTGAGAGAGCTTTCTAAACTTGAGAGATTGAGAGATTGAGAGAGATTGGTAGTGTGGGTGGGAATGAGATCATTTAGTGAGTATTTCTAGGTAAATTTATCAACTAGCCGTTGGAATTATGAACTAGCCGATGAAAACTAGCCGTTAAAAACTAGTCGTTGGCATTTTAACCAAAACCGTGACCGCAAACTGAATTCCGTGATCGCGGATTCCAATTCCGCAACCGCGGACTGTGACCTGCGGTCGCGGAATTGATTTTGGCCCAAAACCGAGCATTTTGTTCAAAAAACCGCGATCGCGGGTCTTAGTCAGCGGTCGCGGATTCGGATTTCGTTCAAAAAATATAGCCGTTAAACCAGGAACCGTCAGTTTGGAACCGCCGGTTCCCAGTGGTTCACCGGTTTAGGGGATGGATGAACCGGAACCGGAATCAGAACCGTTCCGGGAACTAGACCCGTCGGTTCAGGAACCAAAACCGCGGGTTCTGGTTCCCGCCAGTTTCTGAACCGGCGGTTCGCCGGTTCAGATGAACTGTGACCCAGGTCTAGCTCACTAGTAACCTCCCAAATTCTTTTCCTTGTAAAAAAATGTTGAAATACATTATTTGGTGTCATGAATTATTTTCTAAGTGTTTAAGGTTAAATAAAAATTGATGAGAACAATGAAAGTTTTGTGAAGTGAAATCACGAAGAGAGGCAATGACAAGAGATAACTTAAAAGTAGTGCTAGAGTGACGGATCAAAGAGAAAAAAATGATAAAATGCGGACAAAATGTATAGATTTAATATTTTTGAAAAGATTGATTAATGTAAGTTATATTTTTTCATGAATGCAAAAAGATAGAACATTAAATCTTTTATTTTCTACGAAAATAAGTTAGAATTCTACCGTGAAATATAACACGTTCTTGGACTACAGAGTTTAGGAAGCAAAGGTGCAATATTTAAGCTATTGAAGGATTGTTTCAAGAGGTTATTGGGTTGGTTGGTAGGAAATTCGACCCTATAGCAAGGGAGGACATAAACAAATTCACAAGAGAAGAATTGGAACAAATAAGAACAGAGGAACACAAAAGATTTGTTGACCTAGTTCGTCAAAATGACTACGTTTGGGGGCACTATCAAGCCAGAGACTTTCACAAGATTTGAGGATTTCAAGGATTACAAGACTTGGTCTTCCTGATCTACACTTATCTAATTAGCCTAACCTAATCTCTCTAGCACTCTTTAGACTTTTCTTTCTTGTTTTTTTCACAAGACACATAACACACAATTACAATAATCAATCATGGGTTTAAATAAAGAATAAAGGCGTTAAAGATAAAAGCACAATGTTCCAAGAGACTTAATTAAAGATGGAAACAAAATAAACCACTAAGAGCTCGTCTTGCTTCACATGCAAGAAAACTTTCGTCTGTGAACGTGGTTAATTCCGCGGGCTCATTCCAATAAGTGAGGATGAAGTGCTTTCCTGACCCAGAACAAGCTCTTCTCCTGGCGCATTCTGCCAGCAAAGCGCGGGCACGACGCCCAGAGCACGGCCACTTTCTCCTGTCCGCCCCGCGGTTTCCCACCTGTAATAGTGGTTCCAACTTCGCTCGTCGTCTTCGTTCGGCCTTTCCACTCCTTTCACCTAATATCGAAACAAACTCCATAAATCCAACAATTGAATTGTTTGTGAAGTTTAGGTTACGATCTAAGGTTGAAAGGCTAAGATTTTTTGTATAAGTACCATGTCATTCTAGAAATTGTAGAGTCCTTACTTTCCATTATAGCTAGTGAATCTAAAATGCACAAATAGATTTGCTTAAACATTTACTTGGAAAGACACTTAGGGAAAGCGGCTCAATTTTCAGTTTTTAAACTTTAGAAAATAGCTGATTTTTGCTTTTATAATCGAGTCTCTAGTAAGACGCAATTGTCATCTTCAAATTAGTTGTGAAATGTAACGATCGCACCCAATGAAAGGGAAGGTATACGGTCAAAAGTTATATTTTATGTTTGTTATTATTTCAAATGTCTAGGTTTTTGAAAATTATAACATACAAGTTTACTAAATTATAGTTTATTGAATTGCATTATGAAATATCATAACTATTCATACAATTAATTAAAGAAAATAAAATATTGCAAATCATACAAAATAAACTATTTGATTATTTAATCGGTGTAGTAATTTAAGATATAAAAAATTTCTTTTCCATCTAAATTTGGTTGGAATTATTTTGATTTTTTTTGAGTAGGTAAAGATTCGGGATACCAGACAAACCTGGCAGCCCGAGAGGCTATCAAGAGATAGCAGCCGAGAGCTCGGAAAGCAACAAACAAAACAAGCAACCACAAGTAAGGTAAACTACAACACCCGAAGAAAGGAAAATGAAACAAGTTTGGAAGCCGGAGAGAAACGCGCGAGAAGTCAAAGCGACGTAGGACTGGAGGTCAACCCTGAACAACCCAGAGGGATAAGCGAAGGACCTCTGACGAGTCTCCATCTAAAAGAAAAACCATCTGAAGTTGCTAAAGCACCACGACTATGCGTAGCAATCCAAGCTCAAACTCAGTTCCCAATCCCGGTGAGGTACATACGCTAAATGGAAGTTAACCTGTTCATACAACCACCAAAACAAAAACCACCTAATTGATAGGCGTGAAATGGTCGTGCAAATCACGGCTATGCAAAAGAATCCAAACTAACTAAGAACCGTAGTCTTTAGGAAGTCCGGGTCGAATCCACAGGGAGGTTGATTTATCTTTTTATGTGAATTTTATGACAATTAGAGTAAAAGGGGGTTTATGAACTAAACTAAATCTAAGAATGCAAAACTAACAAAGCAATAAAATATTATGAAAAACAATAATTAGGAAGATAGCTTAGGCAAACAAATATCCACAATCGAATGACAAGTTGATCATTGATTTCACCTCAATATCTCATGCAATGGATTTTCCAATTCCTTTTCAATTGTAACTAACAGCACAACCAGATACTATTAGATCTAACTAATTAAACAACCATGAAACCATCAATGATTCAGTTTAATAGCAGCAGTAAGGATAGGAATATAGTGGATACAATTCTAGCATAAAACAACCAGCTTTTACCCTAGAATGTAAATCAAATCTCTTCTACATAAGACTAGCACAACCAGATACTAGTACGATGCAGTTGCTACTTCAATCTAGAGATGCTCAACCAGTAACACTCTAGATCTAGCAATAGATCAATAACAACAGACCCTAGTTGATCAGGCTAGAAACTGTTGAAACAAATCATAAACATTCAAGAAAGAGAGAAGATTAAACCCAAGCAATAGATAAGGAATTAGAAATCTCACAACTTTAATCAAAACGATGCTTCAATTGTCTGACTAAGCAAAAAGGGCTTAGTTCTCCATGAAAGGCTAAAAACTCTGAAAGAAAATATGATAATAGTGTATGAATGAGAGATGCAACTCTCAAAACCTAATATATCAAACTAGGTCTAAAACTATATCCCAAAAATATAATATCTCGGAATAATAATGATAGAAAAGGACCAATAGAAACAAAACACGTGGCAAGTAAAGGTCTCCGCGGCGGTCAGGGGCGGCGGGCGCCGCTGGGTTGGCGGCGGGTGCCCCCAGCACCTCGATTCAGAAATCAGGTCACACTTCGGGGGCTGTTTTGACTCACTTCGAGTTAGAATTTGGACTCGGAGTAAAAATATGAATTGTAGATCTTTGGATTAGCTTTCCAATGATGCCAAACTCAACTTCATCGGACTACTATAGCTCTTTCCCCGGTTTCCATTCCTTTCACACATGTTCACTTTAAGACCTGTAAAACAACATAGAACAAGTGCAAAAACCCAAAACTCCTAGACACTCTAAGACACTAAAGAAACTAACTAAAACTACCTAAAAGCAACGCAAAAGAAACGTAAACATGCATCCTAAATACTACCTATATGTAAGCTATCACTAATCTAAAAAAGCAAGGAGAAAAAAAAAGAAAAAACACACGAGAAAACAACCTGATGACTACGAACACAAAGGCCAAGGGCTCGAGACTAACAAACAAACATCAACAAACCATGTCATATGTTGGGCCAAGCCCATCAGCCCAACAAAGTAGGAGGCCCAACGTTCCACGCATGAACTCATGGATCTTTAAAGAGCACACAAAACACATGAAGGAAAGGATTCCACGTCAACAAAACATCCTCTTTCTTCTATCTTTCTTTATATAATTTTTCTAAAATAAGCTACTGGGCTTACAAACATAGGCTCAACAGCCCAACAATAATTAAAGAAAAGGATGAGGTTCTTTGATAAGCCACGTGGGCACCGGCCTTAGAAACACGCAATCAAGTCGGCACCCACTATACCGGCGATCAGGGGAAAAGCTTTCGAAAAACGATTCGTAAGAAATTAGACGAAGTTAGCTTTGAGCAAAGGAGTCAATTGTCTGAAGAGTGTCCAACAAAATCAGAGAAAAACAAAGCGTATATAAAAGAGAATAAACTCCAACAGACTCGATCTGGAAAAAGGGGTCAACAACAAACCTGCATAAACTTGGCGACAAAGAAGATCTGTCTCAAAAGAATTCTATAAGAACCCAATTGCAGAAATTAAAGACTAAAAAACCCAACAGACACATCCATTTCTCAAAATCAGATTCCAAGATCCATTAAATTAACTACTTCTTCCTTCTAACATATTCGAAATATGAGAAATTTCCATTAAAAATCATAGATCAAATGAAGCATCTCTCTAAAGGAGTTCTCACCCATATGGTAGGAAGAAATATTCTAGAACAATTATAGAAGAGGTGGCTTCTCGCCTAAAAATTAAAGAAGAAGAGCTTTCTCAGCGCATTTCTTCTTTAGGTTCTTTTTAGAGAGAGATTATCTCTCCTCTCTCTAAGAAGTCTCATATCGGAATTATTTTTCTTTTATTTGTTCAATCTACCATCGATTTCGCGGGTTTATTTTTTATAATTTGGTTGCAAATTTGGTTTATTTTTAGTTGCATAGATAAAAAAAAATGCACTATTTCTACATATGCACTACAATCCCTATTAAATCCTTAAATCCACTTATTCAATCAATTATTCTTAGAATAAAAAATACACTATGTCTAAAATTATCCTTCATTATTTAATTTCATCAAATCACACAAACAATTACCATTTATATTCTAATTCAAATAATATACACATTCACCTATATCCACTTATAAAATAAATAAAAATAGACACGAAATCCTATCCCGTCCATCGGACGGGCCAAGCCTTCTAGTTTTAATGTATTTTTATATTAAGTTGCATTAAGTCTAACGTTTAATATAATCTATTGTAAACTAGTGTATTAAATAATGTGATCAAAATCACCCTTAAATATCAAAAGCCATGTTGAACAAATTGCTCCCATTGGACATTGTTGAACAAATTAACGCTATCCCAATACCGGGCAATCTTATTAGAGATCAATTATATTGGGCTTCGAGTAAAAATTTGTTGGTTCTCGACTAACCTAGCAATTGATTTAATAACAAATATGCAATCCCACAACCCAAGTATAAATGGTTGGATATGGAAGTTGGACATGTTACCGAAAGTTAAAAATTTCTTATGGAAGTTCCACTCCAATGGCCTTCCCATAAAAGCAAGGCTTAGGGAGAGACATATTATGACACCTTAGGGTTGTATTATGTGCAACTGCACATTAGAGGATATTGGTCACTTGTTTGTCAAATGCCAACATATGCAAAGACTAGCACAACAAGTGAATCCAAAAACCGCCCAAGTATTGCAAGACTACGACGTAATGAACAAAAGACCACATTCTATACTTAGCGAAATATATGGCTTAACTGGTAAAAAAGACTTTACGGAATTGGCAGTCATTTGGTGGTGCTTATGGCATCAACGCAACAAATTGGTCTTCCAACAGGATCCTAATGACCCCATACTTGACTTAAACCTTTACATACGAAACCAATTACAAAGCTGGAAACGGGCAAAACAATGGAGGGAGGATGGAGAAATGATAGGAACCAAAAAGTGTGCTAAAGTTAATAAGAAAGGAAAAGATATGAAATGAAAAAAGCCTCAACATGGTGTTATTAAGATTAACTTCGATGGATCATGATTATCAAACGGACAAGCTGCTGGAGGCATTGTTATACGTGAACATAACGGAAATGTGATCGATATGATGGCGCAAAAATATGGAAAATGCTCGGCCTTGAGAGCAGCAACACTTGCACTTAGGGATGCCATTAGGGAAGCAAAAACGAGAAATTTCACAAACATTGAAATTGAGGGAGACAACTTAACGGTCATTAAAGCTACCAAAGGCCTTTGTGGCTGCCCTTGGGAAATAGAGATGATAGTCACTGACATCCTCGCTTCAATGCGGGAACTAGTGAAGATTAACTTAGTCCACTCTAAGAGAGTCTGTAACGTTGTGGCCGACCAAATTGCTAAATTGGGCCACAGTCATCCAATTAGTGTGATTCGAAACTCACCAGAACTTTTAGTTCTCATCCGAAAGGATGCTCTAGGATGGCCTCTTTAATCTAGGAGTTCGTCCTAAATCTTACCTAATAAAAAAAAGCCATGGATTTTTGTAAAAAAGCCTCAATTTATTGCAATGCTCTGTCGATGAAAAAATGAGGGTTTCTCATTGAGTGGTTGCATATTCCCATACCCGATTGTTCAAGCCAAAGTCCACACTCCTTGAGCGACTAAGCTGACACCGTCAAGCCTTACCTGACAACTAGGCCGCCTCCTCTAGCCGATTGGTCCGCCCCCATCAAATCGATCCTGAATCCACCACTAGGTATATTACCTTAACTATTTTTTCATACTTAGGCTCCGTTTGGTTGCAACTCATGGAAACGTAAACGGAATGGAAATGAATGTAGTCCATTTTAGTGTCATGATACATTGCCAAAAAAAATGAACTTATTTTGCACAAACTCTTATCCATTGTAAAAAGAGGTTTGTTCCACCTCAATCATTCTTCCATCATAGGGGTGGGTAACAAAATGGTGGAATCACTCTCGTCCATCACACTTTTACAAAGGACAAGTTGTTGGATAATTTTTTTTATATAAATATATCATTACCCTAAAAATGCTCTAAATTCATTTCATTTTCGTTTACGTTTACGTTTTCATATGTTACAATAAACCAAATGGGACCTTAATACCAAACGAGCCCTGAAATGTAGGTTTAAATCGAGATGGAAAAAGTAAGTTATTCTACAGCTTTAACACTAACAACGATGGAAAATGTAGGTTTAATCGGTAAGCTACCATGTCGGTATTGTGAAGGTTTCAGTTATATATAATAACTCGGTAACAAGTCAATTAGAACAACTTACCAATGTTTTCTCATTATTAGATTAACGTACACGTTAACCAACAAATAACTCAATTATATCAACATATCAAAGTCTTCAAGTTAATAATTAGTGTGAGACAGATCGAGAAAGTAAAAATTCATCAATGGTGGGGGTTACACTTTTGACTATACCCTTTTTACGCAAGTTGAGGGCATAATTAGGGAGGTCAATTGGGTGGATCAGATCGAGTTTGGTTCGGGTCATTTTAGTTTCGGGTGATTTCGGATTCGAGTCATATTCGAATATTTTGATAATCGAGTGAAATCGGGTTAGACTTTTTCGGCTCGGGTGCTCAATTAATAAGGCAAAGTCAAATTTTATGGTGCCCGAATAAATCCGTGCACTAACGGACAAAATAGATGACCTCTACTAAGGGGGGTGACGACGGCACTCCGCGTGTCCTACAACCAGGGATTCTTAAGATGATTTGTGGTAGCGCGACGCCAACAAAAGTTCACCACCCAATAAAAAATACAAGGCTCCGGATGTGTAAAACCTCTCGTTCACATTCAGCGCGCACTTCCCGCATAAAAGGTGAATGAAGGGTTCGAGACCTGGGTCGAGAGAAAACTAGCTTCATTTAGCACGCTCATGTAATTGGAAATCATGAATCACTTGACGACTCGGCATAAGCAGTATATTGTTTGAAACTGAGCGAACATGTCAAAAAAGACAAAGGGGAGTGACCAAGTGCAACCTGATGGTTTCTCCAACAACAAAGGATCCAATAAGATTGAGACTGCAACCTTAACCAATCAGGATGTGTCGTTTTCTCCACCAATCAAGCAATGACACCTCACTTGTAACATCCCCGACCAAAATGCATACGTCATTTTGTATTCACAACATATTAGTAGCATATGCATAGCATATTGGCATGATATATAGTGAATTTTTAAAAGTAATATTTATTTTCTAATTAAGTTTATTATATTTTAAAAAAATTTAATATAAAAATTAATTATTAATTATTTTAGGGTAAAGTTTGTAGTAAAGGAGATTTGAGGGTGGAAATTGCAGTTTTTTGGAAAGTTTTTTTAGCCGACCTTCACTTTGATATATATATATACACGTGTGGTTCATTTATGAACTACCTTTACCAAACTTACGTACATGGCAAAGCACAAAAGAGAGATTAGAGAAAATTCGAGAGAAGAAAATGGTTGATTTTGTTGGTTTTGAGTTTATTTGTTGATTTTGGTACGAGATCTCTTCTATCGGGTTTTAATCTTAAAGCACAAGCGTGGTTTGGTATGTTTTAATTGGTTATTGGTTTATCTGGATTTTATTGATTTTTCCAGATTTAGATCTACAGTTGCTTCTGATTTGAAAATCAGTGGATTTATAGTTCTCAAAGGGTGTTTTCGATATCGAATTTATATTCGGTAAAAGATTTCAGAGTATTTTTAGGGTTTCGTTTTGTAAGGATATTAGGGAGCCCTTTGATCAAGTTTTTCAGAAAGGTTTGAACTAGAAAAATGTTCTTCTATATATATATATATATATTTTATTGTTGTCAAGTTTTAAAGGATTTGGAATTATGCACAAAAAGTTATAATACATACTAGCATTTCATTGCATTTGGGGTTAGAGTTTGTAAGAGTGAATAGCCTAATTTGCATTGGGTTACATATAGGAGCCCAAGTAATAGACCGTGGTCAGAGTCAAGGGGGAGAAATATAGTATCTGCTTTAAACAGGTGAGTATAGACCGGAGATTCAACCCTATGTGCTATATGTGCAATATGGATATATGTTCTATATGAGCTATATGGATATATGTGCTTTATGGATATGTATGTTATATGGATTATATGGATTATATGGATATATGTGTTTTATATGATAGCTCTGAAATTTTCAGAGTTATTTGCACAGAAAGTATGATAACAGATGGCATATGATATATGGTTACATGATGCACTTGATTGCATAGCATTTTGCAATGAGATTTAAAAGGACCTGTGACTGTCTTGCCCTGAATTTGTATCACAGGACCTACGGGCAGATTCAGGCTTGAATAGTTCACAGAATAATGAATCGGATACATCAACATTTGCATTTGCATAGTAAATTCATGTATGACATATATAATATGTATGAATATGTATATTGACCAATTGCTTGGCATTGTGTGAAATAATTGATGATGGTTTATATTCACTGAGTATGCGACTCACGTAAATCGCAAAACAATTTTTCAGGTTCAGCTAGATTTTACTGATGTGTGTGTCTCTGTTAGTGGTCACATTCATACAGGTCGGCCGGCTGAAGCTCAATGCAACCTTCTCCTCCTCATTTTGCATAATAGACATATGGGTTGTAATAAAAGTTAGAGTAATAGATGTTTTATTATAAAAGTAAAGACATATAGATGTGTGCGTGCAACCTTATATGGTTGTTACTTTCTGAGATGTTCTGATGTGAAAATAGTTGCTATATGTGAATTATCTCTTATATGAGAGATAACTTTTACAAAGTATACGTCATAGGGTATAGGGGTGTCACATCACTCGTCCGACATCGGAAAAGCATCACAACAGCTTCCTTCAGAAGTCTATAAATAGGTGATGAAGCCGGAGGTTACAGGGTTCAAAAAACATCTATAGCTCAAGGCTTTCTTGTTAACGAGGGTTCGACGTGCTACACATTTGAAAAGACCGCAAACTTCAAAGCGAAGATAATAAAAAGACTTCAAGTCACCCAGAAAGAAACATCTTAGTGAGAGTGTAAAGGCGCGAATAATCTATTTGTAAACATATTCTAAGGACGTAGGCTGCTTAGTCCGTTAAATAAAGAAAAGAGTAAAATCTCTTATTACCCATTAATAATATAAATCTCAATACTAACACTCATTTATTTTGGATTTCAACAGCGTTTTTGGGTCAATTTCGGTAGGGTTATTCAATTTTGATCCAACTACATTTCGAATAAGTCGGGTTTCAGTTTAATTGGATTTTGGATGAGTCGGGTTTCGAGTTTGTCGAATTTCGAGTGAATCGGACTTCGGGTTTGGTTGGATTTCAGGTGGGCCAAATTTAGATTGAGACCATATATTGAATGATGATTTTTGATGTTTGGTTACTCTAGGATCTAAATATTTGGTGTAATATTTAAATTAAAAACATAATGTAACTTTCAGATTATTTTGGGTCATATAACTTCAAATTTTCACTTGATTTCAGGTTAAATAACTTAGGATTTTTGGATGAATTTTGTTTGGGTAACTTTGGATTTTTTGATGATTTCGGATCAGGTGGCATCACATATTAGGTTGAATCGGGCGAGTTCATTCGGATATAATTGGTTTCGGATTTATCGGTTTCGGGCTTTCTACAAATTCGGGTCAAATCGGTTTCGGTGAAACCAGTTTCGGAAATACTTTTTTTGTGTTTTGTTTCCTTCAGCATAATTCCATGTATTGAAAGAAATAAAACACAAAAAATGAAACTAAAATAATACAAAATTTAAAAACTTGGGAGCAAAGAAGGTGCGAATGGGAATCAACAACAAATACAATTAATATGGATTCTGAAATCTTTTTCCCTATTCTTTTCCTGTTTCCTTTCCTTTTTTTTTGGACCTTAAACTTCATGATCTGAATGTCTCTGTATTATATTTGTTGATTATATAAAACAAGTTATAATATTAACAAGGTAATTTTTTGTTTATGTTATAATAAAGCGTGGGTAATTTCGAATTCTTGAGCTTTTCATGTCACCTAAGTTTTCCCTATTAAACACATACTTAGATAATTATTTCTTGTTTTATTTCAACCTATATAAATAAAAACAAAACAGAAATAATGTACGAGATAAGATTTGAAAAAAATTTCACTTGTTATTGAATGGAAATAACATGTATAGTAAATAGACTCAATTACGAGAGTTCATTAACAAAAATGACAAAATATACACAAGACAGAATTCTATCCTAAAGTAAGATAGAATATTACATGACTTTTAATACCCGACAAGCTAATGGTCTGACACGAACTAAAGGCCTAGAACTGTAATATCTGCAATATTCCAAGGTTTTTAAAACCAGAATAATATAATTTTATAATCCTTTTCTCCATGTAAAAGAGAATTCATAATATAATTTATAACCCTTCTTCTCTATAAAAAGAGATTTTAAATAAATTAAATAAGTAAAGTCAAGAATGTATTATAAGGGTTATGAAGGAATAAAAGTATTTAAATAAAAATAATGCTTTCTTATTCTCGAATTTTATTAAATAAAAAAGGTAAAACAAGCCAATAATAGTACAATGAAAAATTAATAAAAAGGAGGTAAGAGCCGAGACTCGAACCCGAGACCTCTTGCATCTCCTCTCACACGAACACACACACAAACCACTAGGCTATTGTAACTCATCAATGCTTAAACGCACCCTTTTAATTTTATACTAGCCTAGTCTTCTTCTTCCCCAAAGCACATCAAACTTTGTCTGATTGATTTGACGTAGAACCCTTGCATGCCCAAAGCTTCTCCTCCTCCTTCACTCTTCCTTGCAAGACCATCACAATGGCATCATCTTACCTCATCATCAACAAGCACAACAATGGCCAATCTCTACCCATCCAACTCTCTTCTATTGGTGCAAATCAATTGCCATGGATCACTACATTGCCCTCTCTTGCCAATACAAAGGGTTCAATTCATCATCAAACTCACACACAAACACTCTCCTCTCTTCTTCTATCAAATTGCTCTCTTTCAATCCTCAAAAATCAGCCCTTATATTTCTGAAATTTCCCCTTAAAAACACCATTGGAGCACCATCAAGCCACCTCTTCTCCCCCTTTGGATCACCGCAGGCCACCACCTGACCGCCGGAGTGCTCGCCGCCCGTCGCCGATGCGCTGCCGCCCTCCCAGGTGCCCGCCGCCATCATCCCTGGTTGCCGCCGCTGAGCCGCCCCCTTCCCCTGGCTTCCTCTGTGTACTGTACGTACAAATCTGTAGAGAAAAGGTCTAAAATTCTATCCAATTTTATTAAATTGTTTTAGTCATTTTTATATAAAATAAATAACCTCATAATAATTTTGTTAGCCTTACAAAATTAAATCTAATAAAAATAATAACCTTGAGAGCTTGTTACTTGAACAAGATAAAATCAAACAGGTAAATTATATTATACTAGATAAGAGCTTTTATTTGCATATCAATTTAATAATAGTATAAATCTCAAGACATGGATTTATTAAATAAAAAATTATGTAGAAAGTATTTTTATATAAATTATATTATTTTAAAGTATGGAGCTTTTGATTGTTAGAAAATACCTTACAAAGAAGAATATAAAAGAAATGAAAAAAGGGTATTATTATATGATATAGCTTTAAGTGTAGAGGATTTAAAGACATAAGATTTATTTAATAATAATGGTAGATATGATAATAATATTTGTTATATAATTATGTAATAAGATGATAAGTATACTAGTTTGTTAAAAGTTATCTTGCATAAAAAAAGATATTAATGATGGAGAAGATAATTTTATGATCTAAGTTATAATTAAAATAAATTATATGCTCTTGGTTATAACTAATATTATAAGACATGATTCTATGTTTATAAACTAAAGATTTATGGGAGAAATTATTTTAAGATAATAAGATTATTTTTTTATCATCATATCATATTTTTGGAAAGCATATTATATAAATTTGACTAGAAATTCCTTTTTATAGAAAGTACTAGAAAATGGGCATATACTAATATTTTTATCTCTATTTAATATAACATGTATTTTTAAATGAGGATTTAATGAGAAAATATTATAATATGTTATAAAAAAGATATTGGTTGATAAAAGATAATATTATAATAATCCTATGAATATGAGATATTAAATAATAAGGGCATTTTAGTCTTTTCACAATCCTAAGAAGACTTCATTAATAACTATATTACTTATAAGAAATGAGAACAACTCCCATCCGTTGATTTTGTGAGATTAAGGGTCTAGATGGGTTGCTATCAACACTCACCACACTCCTTTATTTTTTAAACCTAGAAGGGTATTATTGTCATTTTACTTTGTTTTTTTAATTTCAACTTTTATAAAAAAACCTACGTGATTTATCCCCCATCGTCGTTCAACGGATCGATCCCTTCGTGATTTCATCCGGCAACGACGGCATGCGTGCTTAATCTCGATCCCCTTTTCGATCTCGATCTCCCCTTCCTTCGATCCATACTCCTACTCCAAATTGAAGGCACAATGAATTTAGGTAAGTAGTTATGAAGAATACTTAAGAAGAGTTTAGTTTGGTGGATGATTTCTTATTCTCAAATAATTCCTAAATTTGTTGTTGTTTATGGTTCTTTGTTGTTTTAGATCATGGAGAAATGTGTTGTACTCTTGGTTTTGGGATTGAAAATAAAATTTTATAGAAACTAGAATTAAAATTTGTATATTTATTTGATTGCCCACAAAGTGTTTGATAAAATGTCTTAATGAACATGTTTTGCTAATTTATCTTGGAATATTGTTTTTACAGTTCTAGTTAGTGAATATGAAGATAATATGGACAAATTGCAAGACCTTTTCATGTAATGATGATGTTTTAATGTTCAAATTCCCCCTTGTGGATAAAATGAATGTTTGCATATGATGCTTAATATGCTTTTTGGGATATGATGCTTTCGTGTATATGTCTATGCATAGTTGTCCACATTGACTAGTTGAAGATTGTTTTGAATCAACAATTAGTATCCTTGTGACCTTTGCTAGATCGTTTCACTTACAATACGTATTATTTTTTTATATGAACCGTATTGTTATTTTCAGTGAACCTTCTTGTTTAATATTATGAACCACAATGAGAATATTTGTGAACCAATTGAAAAACGGTGTTTTGCACATTTTTACTAGATCTCTTCTTTTTTTCCCTTTTTATTGTAGGTTGTCATCAAACTCCGGTCATCCTGATTTGTTTAATCGGATAATGATGATAGTATTGATGGGGTTCAATTGAAGGGTCTTGATAATGATGTTAGTGTTGATGGGGTTCATCAAGCTCTGGTCATCCTAACATTTGAAGTAAACTAATAGATACTGTTCATTTGGTTTCCAAATCCACAAAAAATGACCAAATTTGATACAGTTTATGTCAAATAGTATTGTTATTTACATGAACCGCATTGTGATTTTCAATGAACCTTATAGTGTAATATTATGAACCATAATGACAATATTTTTGAATCAAAAGAAAAATATTTTTTTTCACATTTTTATTGCCCATTATGCGTTCCATGTTGCTTATAAATTAGCTTAATTTTTTTCCTTTTTTTATTGTAGGTTGTTCATCAAGATCTGGTCATCCTAACTTGTCTCATTCGGATAATGATGCTAGTACTGATGGAGTTTCATTGAATGGTTTTGATAATGATGAGAATGTTGATGGAGTTCCATTGGATGACCATGATGAAGCTAGTGACACCTACATTCTTCACTTATCATAAGATTGTCCTTATTTCATTCACAAGATTGAACATTGAAGTTCCAATTCTCTACTTGTCTTTTTAGTAGTTGTTATGTGTTTTGCTGCATTGTAATTGCTTTTAAGGTTGTTTTTTACTTCACATTGAACCCAATGAGCTGAATGTGTTCTTTACAAATTTTATGCATTTTCTGTTAAATGAACTTATTATTTAAAATCCATGAACCTTCATGTTGAACACTATGAACCATCATGTGTAACAATATGAACCTTCATGTTGAACACTATGAACCGTGTAATTAATTCTATGAACCGTGTAAGTAATCAAGGATCAATCTTTTACATTGTTTTCTCAAAATGGACCCTTTCTATTGCGTAGCATCTGTAGTGATTTCCTCGATCCGCTTCTAGTTAACTTTTGTTATAACAATGTAATTTAAAATCATAGGTAGTATTCAATCAACCTACAAGTATAAATTGAGATAACAAGGACACTTACAAACACATGAAACAAACTTTAATGTACTTTGAACCAAAAAACAAATGCCATGAATCAAAATTACAACTAGTACATATGTATGACTTAAAAGACATGAACTGTAAGATGAACTATTATGAACCAAAATTTAATTTACTATGAACCAAAAGAACAAATGTCATGAACCAAAAAGACATGAACTGTAAGAAGAACTATTATGAACCCGAGCTTACAAAATCATGAACCGAAAGAAGAGTTATAATGAACCAAAATATATAAAGCGTTGATAAAATTAGCCTATGAGATTTGAACCCACATCTATGTGCACATGCACATTGCTCTGCCATTTGAGCTAATAGGCTTTTAAAGTGATATATGATTTTACACAAACACCCCATCATATGCAAGCAATATAATTTTTCAAAGATTAATTAAGCACTCAATCTATGTTTTTCATCCTTCTCGAGCTTATTTAACCATTTGAAGCCAAGATCACATCCTGCTTTTACAACAATCAAGAACTGCTTTTTTGCCATATCGATTGGGTCGGTAGCTGTGTTTTCATCCTTGAATGCCTGAACACATTGAATTTGATCATGTGTTATGGGACTTGAATGCCTGAACCATATGTCATCAAGTAGTAATTGATTCCCCCATTCCTGCAAGTCATCACAATCAACCAGAGTTGAAAATTTGGATCTTTCTCAATTGAGAAATAAGAGCCACGATTGATATAAGACATCAAAAAAAATTCAATTCAGAAAAACATGTTCAAACCGATCAATTTCCAAACCAACAATTTGGATCCAAAGGCACAAAATAAGTAAAATTTTAGATCTTTCTTAATTGAGAATAAGAACCATAGTTGACATAAAGACACTGTCAAACAAAATTCATTTCAAAAGGACAAGCTCAAAACGATCAATTTTCGAGACGAATTTGTAGACTTTGATGAGGCAGAGAAGATATGTCGGCGGTGAGGAATTTGGATTCTTTCTCCGGTGTTCGTCTGATATTCCTGATTCTCAGATGAATCAACTTTCCTAGAACAAATAAACAAATCAGTTGAATGAACTTGACGAGGCAGAGAAGATACAAGTTCAAACCGATTAAATTTGACGAATTTCTAGAAACAAAAATCAATTGAGAAGTACGAGTTCAAACCGATCAATTTTGGAGAAGAATTGTAGACTTTGACGAGGCGGTCGTCCGTCGCTCCGTTCTGATTCTCTCTATGTTCCTTCATAGGGTTTGGGGGAGAAACAAGGGTATTTTTAGTACATTCTGTTTTTTTTTTAAATTACACTCTGTGCCATTTTTTAATGAATCAACTTTTATTTTAATGCAATCTCATCTGTACATACTATTGATCTAATGCTCTAAATTTGATCTTAGTTCTCACCCTAAGGATTTTTAACACCAGAACTTGACTCTTACTTATAATGTTGAAAACTATATCATATGATTTTATAAAGATATTCCTTGCTTATCTATATTAATAAAATAACAAGTTAAGATTATAAAGGAATATTTTAATAAATTAAGTAAAGCTATTACTTGGTTATCAAAAATGATAATAAATAATATTAAAATAAGGATTTTAAGGAATAAAAGGATATTACAATATGTAAAATAATAATAAAGGATATTATTATTTTATTCACATCCAACTAAATTATTAATATAATAATTTAGAAAATTTCATCCCTTAAAAAGAATAAAAGTGATATTCACAACTTTAGGAGAATTGGAGCATTCCTAATAAAGTTATCGGAATATCCCGTGTCTTAGGTTGAATCTCCGTTCCGTGACAAGAACATCGTTTCCGCTCGTTTGCTAATACAAACTCGTACAATCTAAGGCAAGTGGAATTTCTCCTTGTAGCCTTAATAATTCGTTTCGTGAAATTTCTCGATGTTGGGAACCACTTGTTTGCTAATAATAAACTAACCTAGGAATATCGATTGTTAGAAATAATGACCCCTCTGTTATCGTTATTCCGCTATTTAATATTTGATAGGACTATTATGCTAGTCTTGTTTGCGACCTTGATTGTTTACGATCTCGTTAAGAGATCAGTTCGAATGAATTAGTGAGGGGTGCGGGACTAACCCGACGCCTCTATATAATCTACAAAGTCGTATGCCTCTGCGCTTAAAGTACGACTTTCAAGATCATGATCCATGTCCGCTCCAATTGCAACGGAGGGATGAGTGGCATCGTAGCTAAGTGTCGGAATTGGGTTCCCTTAAGTGGTCCGGGCCATGCAAGCCCCCCACACTCTCTAAAAATCATTAACGTAATCGACATTTTTCGTCACAATATAAGATAAGTGCCAATGCACAATTAAAAGACATCAAAACCGGACCAGTCTCAAATGATCGATCTGGCTCTCGGTCCGCAAGGGGCGAGAGATTTTCAAAAACTTGTATGAATTAATAACGTTCCCAACATACTTTCTATTCTAAAGAAGTCTACAATCTCGTAGTTCTTCTCTCGATTAACGAGCTATCTCCTCTCGAGATACACTCTTCTCAGTCCCGTTAAGCCCTGCATAAAGATCTATACCTCAAAACACATCCGATAATATCCCCCCTCGAATATTAAAAATTACCGAAATACCCTTGAGAAGTTCCGTTCCCGCTTTCTTAGTCTCTTAGACTAATTCTTCTTTTCCGCATGTTTGCCTGGCATTTTCTCGTCCCTCGCGAATTATGTCAGAACCTAGGAACCCGAGCAAGGCGTAGGTGAAGACGAAGCAAGAAAGAAGGGCAGTGAAGATGCATTTTCCGTATCTTTTGGCTTATTTCTATTTATGTCGCAAGAACAAGTTTTATGTTTCCGTTATCAAACTCCATTTTGTTAAGGTATTGTAATGAAGGTTTGTACGAACAAAGTCTCTTTCGAGAGCACCCTTTTTATTATATACATTATGTCAAATTCCGCATTTTGTGAGTTCAATATCATTCTAAAAGCCTTGCGTGACTTTGGACGGTAAAGTCCGAGGCCAATGGCGATAATATCCAATGTTGTAAAATAGGGGTGTTACAATTATCGTATCAGAGCCGAACGTTTTGTTTTCAACACCAAAAACTTTCAAAACCGAAAATTTTCAAAAGCCGAGAACTTTTAAAACCTAAAGTTTTTCTTCCGCAAACAAAAATTTCTACTTATAGAAAGTTCCTTTTTATATCCTCTAGGAAACTTAGAAGTATCAACTTTCTAAACTTGAACATCTTAGCTAAGAGTCTTCCTTTAAAATTTAAAACATTACGATTAAAAATTTAGTTCTAGAACTTCTATCTTTAGAAGCTTCTTTTTTTTCCTTCTAACTTAAGTAACATAAATTATTTCAACTCTTAAACTTAATCTCTTTAGTTCAAACTTTTCCTTAAACTTAACTTCCATCTTAGAAAAATCTTTGCAAATTTAGGAAATTCTATTCTAGAATTATATTCAAAAGGGAATCCTAGACTTCTTAATAGGACCAAGAAAATGAAAAGTATTAAATTAAATGTTTTATATATAAACTTTATAATGCCTTAACTTCCTTCAACATGACTTCACCTTATAGAATCTAAGGATGTTCTATATTAACGCTTCCTTCCCTTCCCTTTCCTCAGATAATGGTTGAGACATGACAAGCTACCCGCCTCAGGAACCAGCTCCAAGAGGCACTTCAAGCCCTAGAAGCCCAGAACCCGTACTGGCCCAGCCTCAGGAACCGTCATGGTTGAGACATGACGTAAATACCTTCACTTGACGTAAATACCTTCACTTGATCCTCTGCTCGAGTGAAGGTATCAACGTCAAGTGAAGGTATTTACGATCGAAATTAATTAGCGGGTTGGTTGCAGAGCCACCATAAGGACCTTTTGGTTCCGCTTTGCTAATTAAATTTATTGTTTTTATCATCTTGACGTTGATACGGTCCCACAGGTTCAAACCGCTCGGGAAACGGACGTCCAGATCTTCAGTTATAGCGCATACAAGTTTTGATACCGATTGGCAGGTAAATGACTTCGGATAATTACTCAGGATTCGTTGTTAATCAGAATGATCCGAGATTTGGTCACCTTTAAGAACTGTTGCTAATGAACAATTTTTATTTAGAAAATTGTTTCAAAAGTGAAGCGGATAATTAGCTATAATTTCGCCAAGATGGCTCCTTAAAGTATGATAACTAAGGATTATTTATGAATCGATATTCAGGAATCAAATCGTTTATCGATTAGGAAGTTGTAGGAGTTGAGATTACAACTAAGAAGTGTATCCATGAGCTCGTTGTTGAGAAATCTTTTGTTATATTTGACAGAAGGGTGATAAAGATTACTATTGAATTGCTAAGGACGTTGAGCACGCCTTCTAAGGCAAGTGGACGATTCTCTGTTGCGTTATGGTTATTTATGAGGAATTGAATTCCATTTGATCCTTATGTTGGGAATAATTTTTATGTTGAATAAAGTTTGATAGGATGTTATTTTGTTAGAAATAACGACCATGTCGTTATTTCAGTTTTTACGCTAGAACTGAACTTAGGACCGTTGTATGATTAGGTGTCTCATGTTGAGACATTGTTGTGAAGTAAGATGGTAGAGTGATAGCTTGCATATAGGAGTAGCTAAGTTGCATGTTTTATATATGTTTTAGGTTAGTTTTTACGTTGTTCTTAGGTTTTTGTGTTGTCGGGTATTATGCGCTGGTTTGCTCGGTTTTACAGGTTTTTAGGTTCAGGAGCAACAACGGGGCGAGTACAGATTGACCATGGTGGTGGTGGATGAGCTAAGGGAGCTAAGGAATGCTAGGATGTCCTAGGATGATGGATGGAGAAGAGCCAAACCAAGAACAAAGTCGAGCCAAGCTAAAGCTAAAGCTCGGGATCGATCCCGAGCAATGAAGCCGAGCAATCCCAACTGAATGGGTATTGCACGGGGAGGAGATATTGCGCGGCCGTGCAATTCGGTGTCGAAGCCGCGCAATCTGGAGTTTTCAGCGCACGAGAATTTGGGCCGAGTCTTGGTTTTGGGCTTTGACATTTGCGTTTATGGGCTTATATTTTCCGAGTTGTAGGTTTTAATATATCTTATGAGGGTTATTTTTAGAGACATATAAATACTTTATGTTAGTTTATTTTCTCATAACTTTTGATCATACTTTTGGAGGCTAGGGTTTTCTCTCAAGGAAGAACCTTTGAACCTTTGTAAGTTTGATTTTAATTCAATTATGCATTGCTAATTTCTCTTGTGTTTGGCTAGTTATTGAAGTCATGATTTGTATGTAGTTGTGAGGTTTGATTGATTCTCAACAAACTTGAATAGAAATTATTCCCTGTGCTTAATTGAATCTAAACTAGGGTTTTGTTAGATTGATCACCTAATAGAATTTCTAGTTATAACTGAATCTGGTTAATTACCGGTTGGAGTTAATTAGATCAAGAGTATACTTTAATCAATTTAGTACCGGTTGGACTAGTTGGTTGAAGAATGGAATAAATTCACAAGTCACTTAGATGTCTGGTTGCTCTATGTGCTTGTTTCTATTGATAACTTGAATCGTCATGTTGTTATTTAATTGAATCTAGAAGGTCTTCTAGGTTATTATTTAATTAGGGTTGTTAGACTGGTAGTTCTATCAACTAAATCTGAAGTTCGGATCTTAATCCTTAGTAGGGTCATTATCCACAATAGATTATTCAAGTGAGAAGAGAATCAAGAGAATCAATGATTAACAAAGCAATATCATGATGGATTTAACTAGTTGAACACGTTTGTCTCTTATTGATATAAACCATCTTCTGCATTCATATTTACTTCTGTTTTGCATAGTAGTTTAGAATTTACAATTACAAACCCCCCATATTAGTTACTTGGCACTTGAGCAATAACACATTTACACGAGTCTCTATGGGTCCGACCCTTACTTGCCGCTCTACTGAGTTGGTTAAGTTAGGTTTCTTTGATAGGTATTAACTACCAACGAAAATACCTCACCATAGAGATGGGAGTTTAGACTCCAAGACATCTCTTTAGTGGTCCTGTGTTGAAACACTTTTGCAAAATAGGTAGTCCAGGGGTAGGAGCCGAGTCTCCAATGACCTCTTTATAACAAAGTCTGTATTGGGGGGGGGTAGCTTGCTAGCGTATCCCAATATTGGAGTCATGACTCATGTCTCGCTTCACATTGAAGGAGGACAATGGTGCACTCTAGCTAAGTGCAAAATGAACTGATGTGGGTCAAGTGGTCACGGATGAAATAGGCACTCTCACCCTGACGACATCAGTTACAAGGAATTTATCGGCATCAGTTGGGTCGATTAAAAGTTATTAAAATGAATGTGTAATGTGAAAATCATAAAGTGAAGAGAGTGCGATAGGCACGGTAATGTATCTGAATGGTTAGTTCTTTTGATAACCATTCTTGGTCCTGATTAAGAATGATTCTTAATCAAACTTTGATGAAGTTAAGTTGATTAGTCGTTGAAGACGGTTGTGAATGTTGTGTGGTTAGTATAAGTTTCCATTAATCGTTTATGCTTCTTAAAGGAAACAGGCGGTGGTGTTCTCTCTCTTGGTTATGCAAGTCTCCTTCTTATTTCTCTATAAGACTGCTAACTGTTGGATCATAATCTGAGTCTAATCGGATTTGGATGCCAAAATATTTAGTTACAACCATAAGAACCAAGTTAGTTTCTCTGCTTGCTTAGTCTTTCATTAGACTAACCCGTCCATCTTCTTTTCCTTTGTATGGTCGGCTGGTGTCCACCGTTGGTATACGGCACATCAGGTTCTTCTTGGAAGTTGATTCAAGAGGCGGATTCAGAGGTTTGAAGCTCCAGAAGTTGAAGAAAGGTTTCCAATGGCTATACTTGAGTGAAGTTCTTGGTTCAGTTGCTGCAACTGAAGTTCTTAGTTCTTAGTTCTTAGTTCTTAACTGCTTTCACACCTCGCTTTGCAGCAACTGAACCAAGAACTTCACTCAAGTATAGCCATTGGAAATCTTTCTTCAACTTCTGGAGCTTCAAACCTCTGAATCCGCCTCTTGAATCAACTTCCAAGAAGAACCTGATGTGCCGTATACCAACGGTGGACACCAGCCGACCATACAAAGGAAAAGAAGATGGACGGGTTAGTCTAATGAAAGACTAAGCAAGCAGAGAAACTAACTTGGTTCTTATGGTTGTAACTAAATATTTTGGCATCCAAATCCGATTAGACTCAGATTATGATCCAACAGTTAGCAGTCTTATAGAGAAATAAGAAGGAGACTTGCATAACCAAGAGAGAGAACACCACCGCCTGTTTCCTTTAAGAAGCATAAACGATTAATGGAAACTTATACTAACCACACAACATTCACAACCGTCTTCAACGACTAATCAACTTAACTTCATCAAAGTTTGATTAAGAATCATTCTTAATCAGGACCAAGAATGGTTATCAAAAGAACTAACCATTCAGATACATTACCGTGCCTATCGCACTCTCTTCACTTTATGATTTTCACATTACACATTCATTTTAATAACTTTTAATCGACCCAACTGATGCCGATAAATTCCTTGTAACTGATGTCGTCAGGGTGAGAGTGCCTATTTCATCCGTGACCACTTGACCCACATCAGTTCATTTTGCACTTAGCTAGAGTGCACCATTGTCCTCCTTCAATGTGAAGCGAGACATGAGTCATGACTCCAATATTGGGATACGCTAGCAAGCTACCCCCCCCCCAATACAGACTTTGTTATAAAGAGGTCATTGGAGACTCGGCTCCTACCCCTGGACTACCTATTTTGCAAAAGTGTTTCAACACAGGACCACTAAAGAGATGTCTTGGAGTCTAAACTCCCATCTCTATGGTGAGGTATTTTCGTTGGTAGTTAATACCTATCAAAGAAACCTAACTTAACCAACTCAGTAGAGCGGCAAGTAAGGGTCGGACCCATAGAGACTCGTGTAAATGTGTTATTGCTCAAGTGCCAAGTAACTAATATGGGGGGTTTGTAATTGTAAATTCTAAACTACTATGCAAAACAGAAGTAAATATGAATGCAGAAGATGGTTTATATCAATAAGAGACAAACGTGTTCAACTAGTTAAATCCATCATGATATTGCTTTGTTAATCATTGATTCTCTTGATTCTCTTCTCACTTGAATAATCTATTGTGGATAATGACCCTACTAAGGATTAAGATCCGAACTTCAGATTTAGTTGATAGAACTACCAGTCTAACAACCCTAATTAAATAATAACCTAGAAGACCTTCTAGATTCAATTAAATAACAACATGACGATTCAAGTTATCAATAGAAACAAGCACATAGAGCAACCAGACATCTAAGTGACTTGTGAATTTATTCCATTCTTCAACCAACTAGTCCAACCGGTACTAAATTGATTAAAGTATACTCTTGATCTAATTAACTCCAACCGGTAATTAACCAGATTCAGTTATAACTAGAAATTCTATTAGGTGATCAATCTAACAAAACCCTAGTTTAGATTCAATTAAGCACAGGGAATAATTTCTATTCAAGTTTGTTGAGAATCAATCAAACCTCACAACTACATACAAATCATGACTTCAATAACTAGCCAAACACAAGAGAAATTAGCAATGCATAATTGAATTAAAATCAAACTTACAAAGGTTCAAAGGTTCTTCCTTGAGAGAAAACCCTAGCCTCCAAAAGTATGATCAAAAGTTATGAGAAAATAAACTAACATAAAGTATTTATATGTCTCTAAAAATAACCCTCATAAGATATATTAAAACCTACAACTCGGAAAATATAAGCCCATAAACGCAAATGTCAAAGCCCAAAACCAAGACTCGGCCCAAATTCTCGTGCGCTGAAAACTCCAGATTGCGCGGCTTCGACACCGAATTGCACGGCCGCGCAATATCTCCTCCCCGTGCAATACCCATTCAGTTGGGATTGCTCGGCTTCATTGCTCGGGATCGATCCCGAGCTTTAGCTTTAGCTTGGCTCGACTTTGTTCTTGGTTTGGCTCTTCTCCATCCATCATCCTAGGACATCCTAGCATTCCTTAGCTCCCTTAGCTCATCCACCACCACCATGGTCAATCTGTACTCGCCCCGTTGTTGCTCCTGAACCTAAAAACCTGTAAAACCGAGCAAACCAGCGCATAATACCCGACAACACAAAAACCTAAGAACAACGTAAAAACTAACCTAAAACATATATAAAACATGCAACTTAGCTACTCCTATATGCAAGCTATCACTCTACCATCTTACTTCACAACAATGTCTCAACATGAGACACCTAATCATACAACGGTCCTAAGTTCAGTTCTAGCGTAAAAACTGAAATAACGACATGGTCGTTATTTCTAACAAAATAACATCCTATCAAACTTTATTCAACATAAAAATTATTCCCAACATAAGGATCAAATGGAATTCAATTCCTCATAAATAACCATAACGCAACAGAGAATCGTCCACTTGCCTTAGAAGGCGTGCTCAACGTCCTTAGCAATTCAATAGTAATCTTTATCACCCTTCTGTCAAATATAACAAAAGATTTCTCAACAACGAGCTCATGGATACACTTCTTAGTTGTAATCTCAACTCCTACAACTTCCTAATCGATAAACGATTTGATTCCTGAATATCGATTCATAAATAATCCTTAGTTATCATACTTTAAGGAGCCATCTTGGCGAAATTATAGCTAATTATCCGCTTCACTTTTGAAACAATTTTCTAAATAAAAATTGTTCATTAGCAACAGTTCTTAAAGGTGACCAAATCTCGGATCATTCTGATTAACAACGAATCCTGAGTAATTATCCGAAGTCATTTACCTGCCAATCGGTATCAAAACTTGTATGCGCTATAACTGAAGATCTGGACGTCCGTTTCCCGAGCGGTTTGAACCTGTGGGACCGTATCAACGTCAAGATGATAAAAACAATAAATTTAATTAGCAAAGCGGAACCAAAAGGTCCTTATGGTGGCTCTGCAACCAACCCGCTAATTAATTTCGATCGTAAATACCTTCACTTGACGTTGATACCTTCACTCGAGCAGAGGATCAAGTGAAGGTATTTACGTCAAGTGAAGGTATTTACGTCATGTCTCAACCATGACGGTTCCTGAGGCTGGGCCAGTACGGGTTCTGGGCTTCTAGGGCTTGAAGTGCCTCTTGGAGCTGGTTCCTGAGGCGGGTAGCTTGTCATGTCTCAACCATTATCTGAGGAAAGGGAAGGGAAGGAAGCGTTAATATAGAACATCCTTAGATTCTATAAGGTGAAGTCATGTTGAAGGAAGTTAAGGCATTATAAAGTTTATATATAAAACATTTAATTTAATACTTTTCATTTTCTTGGTCCTATTAAGAAGTCTAGGATTCCCTTTTGAATATAATTCTAGAATAGAATTTCCTAAATTTGCGAAGATTTTTCTAAGATGGAAGTTAAGTTTAAGGAAAAGTTTGAACTAAAGAGATTAAGTTTAAGAGTTGAAATAATTTATGTTACTTAAGTTAGAAGGAAAAAAAAGAAGCTTCTAAAGATAGAAGTTCTAGAACTAAATTTTTAATCGTAATGTTTTAAATTTTAAAGGAAGACTCTTAGCTAAGATGTTCAAGTTTAGAAAGTTGATACTTCTAAGTTTCCTAGAGGATATAAAAAGGAACTTTCTATAAGTAGAAATTTTTGTTTGCGGAAGAAAAACTTTAGGTTTTAAAAGTTCTCGGCTTTTGAAAATTTTCGGTTTTGAAAGTTTTTGGTGTTGAAAACAAAACGTTCGGCTCTGATACGATAATTGTAACACCCCTATTTTACAACATTGGATATTATCGCCATTGGCCTCGGACTTTACCGTCCAAAGTCACGCAAGGCTTTTAGAATGATATTGAACTCACAAAATGCGGAATTTGACATAATGTATATAATAAAAAGGGTGCTCTCGAAAGAGACTTTGTTCGTACAAACCTTCATTACAATACCTTAACAAAATGGAGTTTGATAACGGAAACATAAAACTTGTTCTTGCGACATAAATAGAAATAAGCCAAAAGATACGGAAAATGCATCTTCACTGCCCTTCTTTCTTGCTTCGTCTTCACCTACGCCTTGCTCGGGTTCCTAGGTTCTGACATAATTCGCGAGGGACGAGAAAATGCCAGGCAAACATGCGGAAAAGAAGAATTAGTCTAAGAGACTAAGAAAGCGGGAACGGAACTTCTCAAGGGTATTTCGGTAATTTTTAATATTCGAGGGGGGATATTATCGGATGTGTTTTGAGGTATAGATCTTTATGCAGGGCTTAACGGGACTGAGAAGAGTGTATCTCGAGAGGAGATAGCTCGTTAATCGAGAGAAGAACTACGAGATTGTAGACTTCTTTAGAATAGAAAGTATGTTGGGAACGTTATTAATTCATACAAGTTTTTGAAAATCTCTCGCCCCTTGCGGACCGAGAGCCAGATCGATCATTTGAGACTGGTCCGGTTTTGATGTCTTTTAATTGTGCATTGGCACTTATCTTATATTGTGACGAAAAATGTCGATTACGTTAATGATTTTTAGAGAGTGTGGGGGGCTTGCATGGCCCGGACCACTTAAGGGAACCCAATTCCGACACTTAGCTACGATGCCACTCATCCCTCCGTTGCAATTGGAGCGGACATGGATCATGATCTTGAAAGTCGTACTTTAAGCGCAGAGGCATACGACTTTGTAGATTATATAGAGGCGTCGGGTTAGTCCCGCACCCCTCACTAATTCATTCGAACTGATCTCTTAACGAGATCGTAAACAATCAAGGTCGCAAACAAGACTAGCATAATAGTCCTATCAAATATTAAATAGCGGAATAACGATAACAGAGGGGTCATTATTTCTAACAATCGATATTCCTAGGTTAGTTTATTATTAGCAAACAAGTGGTTCCCAACATCGAGAAATTTCACGAAACGAATTATTAAGGCTACAAGGAGAAATTCCACTTGCCTTAGATTGTACGAGTTTGTATTAGCAAACGAGCGGAAACGATGTTCTTGTCACGGAACGGAGATTCAACCTAAGACACGGGATATTCCGATAACTTTATTAGGAATGCTCCAATTCTCCTAAAGTTGTGAATATCACTTTTATTCTTTTTAAGGGATGAAATTTTCTAAATTATTATATTAATAATTTAGTTGGATGTGAATAAAATAATAATATCCTTTATTATTATTTTACATATTGTAATATCCTTTTATTCCTTAAAATCCTTATTTTAATATTATTTATTATCATTTTTGATAACCAAGTAATAGCTTTACTTAATTTATTAAAATATTCCTTTATAATCTTAACTTGTTATTTTATTAATATAGATAAGCAAGGAATATCTTTATAAAATCATATGATATAGTTTTCAACATTATAAGTAAGAGTCAAGTTCTGGTGTTAAAAATCCTTAGGGTGAGAACTAAGATCAAATTTAGAGCATTAGATCAATAGTATGTACAGATGAGATTGCATTAAAATAAAAGTTGATTCATTAAAAAATGGCACAGAGTGTAATTTAAAAAAAAAACAGAATGTACTAAAAATACCCTTGTTTCTCCCCCAAACCCTATGAAGGAACATAGAGAGAATCAGAACGGAGCGACGGACGACCGCCTCGTCAAAGTCTACAATTCTTCTCCAAAATTGATCGGTTTGAACTCGTACTTCTCAATTGATTTTTGTTTCTAGAAATTCGTCAAATTTAATCGGTTTGAACTTGTATCTTCTCTGCCTCGTCAAGTTCATTCAACTGATTTGTTTATTTGTTCTAGGAAAGTTGATTCATCTGAGAATCAGGAATATCAGACGAACACCGGAGAAAGAATCCAAATTCCTCACCGCCGACATATCTTCTCTGCCTCATCAAAGTCTACAAATTCGTCTCGAAAATTGATCGTTTTGAGCTTGTCCTTTTGAAATGAATTTTGTTTGACAGTGTCTTTATGTCAACTATGGTTCTTATTCTCAATTAAGAAAGATCTAAAATTTTACTTATTTTGTGCCTTTGGATCCAAATTGTTGGTTTGGAAATTGATCGGTTTGAACATGTTTTTCTGAATTGAATTTTTTTTGATGTCTTATATCAATCGTGGCTCTTATTTCTCAATTGAGAAAGATCCAAATTTTCAACTCTGGTTGATTGTGATGACTTGCAGGAATGGGGGAATCAATTACTACTTGATGACATATGGTTCAGGCATTCAAGTCCCATAACACATGATCAAATTCAATGTGTTCAGGCATTCAAGGATGAAAACACAGCTACCGACCCAATCGATATGGCAAAAAAGCAGTTCTTGATTGTTGTAAAAGCAGGATGTGATCTTGGCTTCAAATGGTTAAATAAGCTCGAGAAGGATGAAAAACATAGATTGAGTGCTTAATTAATCTTTGAAAAATTATATTGCTTGCATATGATGGGGTGTTTGTGTAAAATCATATATCACTTTAAAAGCCTATTAGCTCAAATGGCAGAGCAATGTGCATGTGCACATAGATGTGGGTTCAAATCTCATAGGCTAATTTTATCAACGCTTTATATATTTTGGTTCATTATAACTCTTCTTTCGGTTCATGATTTTGTAAGCTCGGGTTCATAATAGTTCTTCTTACAGTTCATGTCTTTTTGGTTCATGACATTTGTTCTTTTGGTTCATAGTAAATTAAATTTTGGTTCATAATAGTTCATCTTACAGTTCATGTCTTTTAAGTCATACATATGTACTAGTTGTAATTTTGATTCATGGCATTTGTTTTTTGGTTCAAAGTACATTAAAGTTTGTTTCATGTGTTTGTAAGTGTCCTTGTTATCTCAATTTATACTTGTAGGTTGATTGAATACTACCTATGATTTTAAATTACATTGTTATAACAAAAGTTAACTAGAAGCGGATCGAGGAAATCACTACAGATGCTACGCAATAGAAAGGGTCCATTTTGAGAAAACAATGTAAAAGATTGATCCTTGATTACTTACACGGTTCATAGAATTAATTACACGGTTCATAGTGTTCAACATGAAGGTTCATATTGTTACACATGATGGTTCATAGTGTTCAACATGAAGGTTCATGGATTTTAAATAATAAGTTCATTTAACAGAAAATGCATAAAATTTGTAAAGAACACATTCAGCTCATTGGGTTCAATGTGAAGTAAAAAACAACCTTAAAAGCAATTACAATGCAGCAAAACACATAACAACTACTAAAAAGACAAGTAGAGAATTGGAACTTCAATGTTCAATCTTGTGAATGAAATAAGGACAATCTTATGATAAGTGAAGAATGTAGGTGTCACTAGCTTCATCATGGTCATCCAATGGAACTCCATCAACATTCTCATCATTATCAAAACCATTCAATGAAACTCCATCAGTACTAGCATCATTATCCGAATGAGACAAGTTAGGATGACCAGAGCTTGATGAACAACCTACAATAAAAAAAGGAAAAAAATTAAGCTAATTTATAAGCAACATGGAACGCATAATGGGCAATAAAAATGTGAAAAAAAATATTTTTCTTTTGATTCAAAAATATTGTCATTATGGTTCATAATATTACACTATAAGGTTCATTGAAAATCACAATGCGGTTCATGTAAATAACAATACTATTTGACATAAACTGTATCAAATTTGACGTAAATACCTTCACTTGACGTAAATACCTTCACTTGATCCCCAAGCCCAAGGGTGGCTGGGCGTTGCCCGGTAGTAGCCCTCACGGTGGGTGGTGGTCGGAGCAGAGGTGATCGCCGGAGACGACGTTTGGAGAGGCAAAGAAGATTACCGGCGGCGTGGAATTCTTTCCTCCCGAGCCAGTCGTTCCGTGCTGATTCTTCTCTTTGTTCTACTGCAACAAGCACGAGCCTATAGAGAGGAAGAAGATGAAGTGAAGGAGAGGGTGGTGGATGAGTCAGAGAAGGCGGAGGAGAAGAGGAAGGTGGACGGGCAAAGAAGATTATCGGCGGTGTTGAGTTCAGCTCATCGAGTCCGTCGTTCCTTCGCCCAATTCTCCTCTGTTTCTTGCTTTACAAAGGTTCGAGCCTATCTCTCTGATTCCTTCATTAATAAGGCAAAGAAAGAGGCGGTTTATAAAACCAAAACCCGTCTCGGAACGGGATTCGCGTTAAAGCGGTACAATTATGTATCTCGGGTGGAAAAACTTACTAAACGAAAAAAGTCTCGTAAATTATGTAGATCAATAAAATCAATTTTCCATGATTTTATCATGCTACCTTTAATTTTTAAGGCTTCCGTTTCGTATTTTACATCCTTTACAGTACATAATTAAAAAGACGGCTTATCCAATAAATATTCTTTTTCCGCTGAAAAATCCTAGAATTCACATCGATCCATAAAATCATTTCTTTGTGATTTTAGGATATCACCAAGAATTTTCTAGCATTTAATCTCCAAAAAAATATATTGGATTAAGCGTTAAAACGGACAAAGAGGTTAAAAGGATATCCGAGAAAAATTCAAAAATATCCATAAAAACCACAGTCATTACATAGATTACCTTAGTTTTTACTTTTCCCTTCCAAAGAAGTGAGCTTAGACCACTTCTCTCGACTTCATTTTGTCTTTAGAAAGTCGAGTGGGCATAGCTTTCCTTTTCTCGTCCTTAGTGTAACGGCTTGCGTATAAAGCCTTGTAATCATCTCTGTAAAACTTGCGTGTTAATTCTTACTTATGTTATTGAATTAACAAATGAAACCAACTTAAAACCTTCAGATGGTCAACAAAAGAGGAAACAGTCGCCGAGTCAATCCCAGCACAGTTGGGGAAGGTCATGATGAAAGCCAATCCGAGGTCAGAGGTGGGCCTCGAGCTAACCCTCCCCCTACACCTGTGGCTCCAAATTTACTCGACGAGGGTACAGTGGCAGCCTTACGCACTCTCGTACAACAACTAGTACAAGAGGCCATCCCTGTTGCGGTACCTAACCCAACAAACATCGAGGTTCAAGAGGAAATACAAGAAGGAGCTCAAGCAGCTGAGGTCATTCCCGATAAGCCAAAGGAAGTCGGCTTCGCAAAGGGAATAAAAACCTTCAACGCTATGAAGCCCGACTCATACGACGGGATAGGCGACCCATCATGAATTCAGTATTGGTTCTCCCACGTAGAGAGACTTCTAAGCAACGTGCACTGCTCGGAAGAATATAAAGTGCACATGGCTGCTTTGAAGCTTAAAGATGAAGCAGGTGAATGGTGGGAAAGTTATAGCTTGTCTACTCGCCCCGACGTGAGCTGGGCCATGTTTAAGGATAAAATGATGCACCGGTTCTTCTCTGAATCTATGAAGGATGAAAAACTTGATGAACTCCACTCCTCGAAGGTCCATGGGTTGAGTGTGCTCGAATGCGCCAAAAAGTTCAATCATCTTCTCCAGTACGTTGAGGAAGAGATCACCACTGAGCAACAAAAGATCAAGCGCTTTCACCGCTGGATGAGCGACACCATCAAACCAAGGATAGTGAATCGCACCTTCAAGACCTTAGAGGAGTATGTGGATGCTGCATATAGGATGGAAATGACTCTCAAGGGCCCCGAGCGCAGAAAGAATTGTGGAGGAAAGCCTCACCACTCCAGCCAAAGTGGATTCAACAGGCCGGCTTCCCCACAAGGATCCCAATGGTCCAAGAAAAGCAAGAACAGGGCCATGTCAGATTGTCAGGTGGGCCAAAATCCTTCCAAAGCTCGAAATCAAGAACAAGTCTGATAGTCTGCCACAACTGTGCAGAACCGGGTCACCTCAACCGGAACTGTACTAAGGATCCTAAGAAATGCTTCAACTTTGGGAAAGAAGGACATCTCCGCCAATTCTGTAGGCAACCAACAAACAAGCTGGGCCAGACCCGTTCTAACTCAGTCTCTCAACGCCCTCAAGCATCAAACAGAACAGCGGGAACTACATCGGTCCAATCTACAGATCATAACAAGGTAAAGGACCAATGCATCCCCAAGGTCAGGGACAACGGTTATACGAGATGCGCACCACCGACAAACCGGAGGAACCTATTTGTCAAGGTACCCTCCATATCTGCTCTAAAAATGTTTTCATACTCTTTGATTTCGGTGCTTTGCATTCTTTCATATCCGAGAAATGTGTAGAACTCCTAGAAATAGATAACCTAGAAGAGTGTGAACAGTTTGTTGTGAACCTTCCAAACGGAGAAAGAATAATAGGGGGGAAACAATTAGGTAGCTTTCCTTTAAGCATTCAAGGAGGAAGCTTCAACTCCAACTTGATATGCATTCCAATGGACCCCTATGACATCATTCTCGGAAGAGATTGGTTATCTTGTCACGGAGCGATAATCGATTTCTACACCCGAATCATAACCATCAACTCTGGAGGAAAATATGTTTGCAAATTCAAAGGAAAACAAGAAGAAGAAAATGGCAAGGTGATCAACGACATGAAGGTCGGGAAGCTGCTCCGACAAGGTTGTGTTGTGTACCTTTCCTACCTCGAGGCAACAGAGAAAAAGGTCGTGGATATTCAAAAGATTCTAGTAGCCAGAGAATTTCCCGACGTCTTCCATAAGAGCTTCCCGGATTACCTCCTCGATGAGAAGTCGAATTCTCCATAAGCCTCGAGCCAGGAACCGCGTCGATCTCCAAGGCACCCTACAGGATGGCTCCGATAGAGATGAAAGAACTCAAGAGTCAGCTCAAAGAGCTGCTTGAGAAGGGTTTCATCCGACCGAGCGCCTCGCCTTAGGGAGCACCTGTGTTGTTCGTGAAAAAGAAAGATGGGACTTTCCGCTTATGCATCGACTACAAAGAGTTGAACAAAGTCACCATCAAGAACAAATATCCTCTGCCAAGGATAGTTGACCTCTTAGACCAGCTTCGAGGAGCCAAGGTGTTTTCAAAGATCGACCTGAGATTCGGGTATCATCAACTTCGGATCCGCGAGGAGGACATACCAAAGACAGCTTTCCGCACTCGCTATGGCCACTACGAGTTTGTAGTGATGCTATTTGGGTTGACCAATGCACCAGCGGTATTCATGGACTTGATGCACAAATGCTTCCATGAATATCTCGACAAGTTCGTGATCGTCTTCATCAACGACATCCTAATCTACTCCGGGAATCAGAGAGATCACAAGGAGCATCTTATAACGGTGTTGCAGATTCTAAGGCACAACTAGTTGTATGCCTAGTTATCAAAGTGTGACCTATGGCGTAAGGAAGTCACTTTCCTCGGTCACGTCATAAACCAAGACGGAGTAATGGTGGACCCAAAAAAGATAGAAGCAGTCTCAGAATGGAAGCAACCGCGAAATGTAAAAGAAATTCGCAGCTTCCTAGGACTCGCAGGGTACTGCCGAAGATTCGTAGAAGGATTCTCCAAGATTGCCTTACCCATGACAAAGCTGCTCCGAAAGACCCACAAGAAGTTTGTGTGGGATGAGAAATGTGAAGAAAGCTTCCAAGAACTCAAGAAGCGTCTCACAAGTGCACCAATCCTGACTGTACCAGATGGACAAGAAGGTCATGTGGTGTACAATGATGCCTCCAACCAAGGTTTGGATGCGTGCTAATGCAGAACAGGAAAGTAATCACTTATGCATCCCGACAGCTCAAGGTCTATGAAGTGAACTATCCGACGCACGACCTCGAACTAGCAGCAGTGGTGTTTGCCTTAAAAGATTTGGCGACATTACTTGTACGGGGTAAAGTGTCAAATTTTCACCAACCACAAGAGTCTGAAGTACGTATTCACTCAGAAGGAACTGAACATGAGACAAAGAAGATGGCTTGAACTACTGAAAGACTACGACATCGAGCTGCTCTATCACCCGGGCAAAGCTAACGTCGTGGCCGATGCTCTCAGTCGTAAGACACAACAAGAGGGCTTAATCGCAATGCTAACAGTTCAGCCAAAGCTACAACAAGAACTGATAAGAGAAGGCATCGAGGTCTGGTTTGGAAGACAACAAGGTTGCCTAAACACCTTGGAAATCAAAGAGAAGCAAACTGATGACCTCATGCTGATCAGGTTCAATGGCGAAGTACAAGAAGGCAAGGCACCTAGATTCGTCATTCAGGATGACGGTTCCCTTTGGTTTCGAAACCGGATTTGTGTCCCAACCGTGGACGAGCTTCGAACGATCATCTTGAAAGAAGCCCACGCATCTGCCTATTCCGTACACCCAGGAGCAAGTAAGATGTACAAGGATGTACGAAGAAACTTCTGGTGGCCAAACATGAAACAAGAAGTCGCAGAGTTCATATCCAAGTGCTTAGTTTGTCAGAAAGTGAAAATTGAGCACAGAAGACTTGGAGGAAAATTGCAATCCCTTCCCGTGCCGGAGTGGAAATGGGAGGATATCGCAATGCACTTCGTGACCGACCTGCCCAAGACTCAAAAGCAAAAGGATTCCATTTGGGTTATCGTGGATCGGCTCACCAAGAGCACTCACTTCATCGTCATCCAAAAGAAGTGGAAAGCTCCAAAGCTAGCAACAGTCTTCATTAAGGAAATAGTCCGCCTCCATGGAACCCCAAAGACGATCATCTCTGATAGAGACGGTCGATTCATGGCCACTTCTTGGAAAGAATTACATAAGGCCATGGGTACCGAACTAAAGTTTAGCACAACATTCCATCCTCAAACTGATGGTCAGTCTGAAAGAACCATCCACACTCTTAAGGACATGCTTCGAGCCTGTGTGCTAGACCACACAACAAGTTGGGATGACAGCTTGAGCCTCGTAGAATTCAACTACAACAACAGATGGCACTCCACCATCAAGATGGCTCCCTTCGAGGCCTTGTACGGCCGGAAATGTCGTTCTCCAATCTATTGGGACGACAATGCCGACAAGATACTTCTCGGACCGGAACTAGTAGAAAGGATCGCCTCAGAGGTTGCTCTCATCCGTCAAATGAATGTTGACTGCTCAGAGTCGACAGAAATCCTATGGCGAGGCATCGAGTTCTTAGTAGGAGACAAAGTTTTCATCAAAGTATCTCCCTCGAAGGGCGTTTTCCGCTTCGGAAAGCGAGGCAAGCTTAACCCTCGGTACATAGGACCCTTTGAGATCCTAGAAAGAGTCGGCAACCTAACTTATCGGGTTGCCTTGCCGCCTTCATCTCACCCCGTTCATAATGTCTTCCACGTGTCACTCCTAAGGAAATACGTGCCCGACGAGTCCCATGTGATCAACTTCGATGATGTAGAAATCCAGTCGGATGGCACCTATGAGGAGAGACCGCTTAGAATAGTAGAGCGCCGAGTAAATCAGCTACGCAACAAAGAAGTACCTCTAATTTGGGTACTTTGGTCCAAAGATCGCGATGAAGATACAACATGGAAAACCTGGGAAACCGAGCAAGATATGCAGAGACGGTTTCCCCAATTAATGTCACCTTAAGTACAGTTAGTAATATCCTTTAAGGGGGTACTAGACCCCTCGTTGTGTCCTCACAGTTGTGAGTTTTGTAGCTATCTTTCTCTTCCATCTCGGTACCGCTCTACGTTTTCCTAGTTTCGGGGACGAAACTAATTTTAAGGGGGTACTATTGTAATATCCGCAATATTCCAAGGTTTTTAAAACCATTATAATATAATTTTATAATCCTTTTCTCCATGTAAAAGAGAATTCATAATATAATTTATAACCCTTCTTCTCTATAAAAAGAGATTTTAAATAAATTAAATAAATAAAGTCAAGAATGTATTATAAGGGTTATGAAGGAATAAACGCATTTAAATAAAAATAATGCTTTATTATTCTAGAATTTTATTAAATAAAAAAGGTACAACAAGCCAATAATAGTACAATGAAAAATTAATAAAAAGCTACAATGAAAAATAATAGTAAAGATTGAGCAATTGACAATTGAGAGAGCTTTGTAAACTTTAGAGATTGAGAGAGATTCGTAGTGTCGGTGGGAATGAGATCATGTAGTGGGTATTTATATAAGAAATTTATCAACTACTCATTGCAATTATGAACTAGTCATTGGCATTTAAACCAAAACTGCGACCGCGGTCGCGGTTTACCATTTCGCGACCGCGGCCTGAGAACCGCGGTCGCGGTTTACCATTCCGCGATCGCGGCCTAAGACCCGTGGTTGCAGTTTTGTTTTTTGCCAAAACTCGAGCATTCTATTGAACAAACTATGACCGCGGGTCTTAGGCTGCGGTCGTGGTTTCGGATCTGCTTTAAAAAAAAATAGTCGTTACCCCGGGAAACGGCGGTTCCAAACCATCGGTTCTTCGGTTCCGGGGGTGGAGGAATCGGGACGGTAGCGGGAACCGGACCCAACGGTTCTAGAACCGACGGTTCGCCGATTTTGCTGAACCGGAACCCAAGTCTAGACGGATCAAACACCCAACCGACATTAGAATATGCCACAAGACCGGTTGACGGAGACGATGAATGAGTCAATCCATGATAATGTGTCTATGAGATATCTAAGAATGTGTTTGATGTCGCGCCAATGATTGACACGGGGTTGATGCATGTACTAACATGGCATATTAGTGACATATCTAGTCTCAAGCGTACTGATAATGGCATATTGTAGACTCTAAACATTACAACAATAAGAAGTTGGATCAGAAAGAATACCATTAGCCTTAGTAGAAGAGTCAATCGGCCCAACAGGGGACGAAATCGGCTTGAGGGAGATTGTGAAAGGTCAATCCGTGATAAGGTGTCTATGAGATATCTAAGAATGCATTTGACATCCCGCCAATAACGGTCACGGGGTTGATGCAAGTACTGACATGGTCCATTAACAACATAGCTAATCTCAAGCCTTGTGATAGTGGCATAATGAAGACTACCAACAATAATGATAAGGAGTTGGATCAAAAAGAATGCCATTAGCCTTAGTAGACGAGTCAATTGGCCCAGCAGGGGACGAAGTCAACTAGAGGGCGACAGTGAAAGAGTCAATCCATGATAAGATGTCTATAAGATATCTAAAAATGTGTTTGACATCCTGCTAATGACTAACACGAGGTTGATGCATGTACTAATAGGGTCTATTAATGACATACTTAATCTCAAGCCTAGTGATAGTGGCATACTGCAAACTACCAACTATATGGCGATAAGGAGTTGGATAAGAAAGAATATGTTAGCATGTTGTTTCGTTGCGATAGTTCTCCTAAGTACTTCTACTGACAAAGATGTATAGAATCAATAGAGTAGGATTCTTCAAAACCAAGAAAATAGGTGAGACAACCTAAATCTTTTAAGAGAAAAGACACGATGTAGTCTCTGAATAAATTTGGATATCAAGACAAGATTAGAGCTAGTGATAATGATGTCATCGACATAAACCAAAATGTAGTTATTCATAGAAAGTATAGAGAGATCAAATTGAGATTTATCGAAATAGCAAACATTTGAGCCTTGACTTTGTAGAAATGACTTGAGCTTGTTAAACCATGCCCAAGGCGCCTGTTTCAAACCATACAAGGTTTTATGGAGTAGACATACATGATCAGGACGTTGAGGATCCATAAATCCCTTGGGTTATTCCATATAGATAGTTCTTGCCAATCACCATTTAAGAGGGCATTGTTAATGTTTACATGACGAATATGCCACCTTTTAGAGAGAGCAATAGACAACACAACCATGATAGTAGAAGGCTTGAATATAGGGCTGAAAGTATTGAAATAATCAACTCCCTCTTCTTAATGAAAACTCTTAGCAACAAGCAAGCTTTGAAGCGCTCAATTGAACCATTTGCTCTCTTCTTGATCATGTAAACCCATTTATTGCCCGCCACATTAGAAGAATTAGGATGCAGAACTAAGGACCAAGTTTTGTTACCATGAAGAGCAATGCTCTCAGATTGCATTGCAGACAACCACTCTGATTTCTTATTCGCATGGGCATAAATTGAGTAGGTTGTAAGGAGAGCAACATCAGTGATCAGTTCTTGGGGCTCAACAAGACGAGAGTTGGTGACAAAATCTTCGACTTTGAAGGCGTTAAGGGTGGAAAACACAATTGATCTCCATGCAGAGTAATTTTCAAGATAAAGTCTGATGGATAAGGTGGGAAATTAAATTTGAGAGGAGGACTGCAACGTAGCAACTAAGATATTGGTGGCAATTACCTTAGATTTGGGAGAAAGAGGTTGACCGACCAAGATAATCAATAAGACATCCGAACGAGAAAAATAATGGTGTTTTGAGGATCAACGGCTACAAAGTTGATACCATAAAGTGATTAGGTTTGACCAAAAAATTTCTTGCTTTTTAATACAATAAATAGACTCAAGTACGGGAGTCTATGGCTTAGGCTACAAGTAGACTTGGGTCTGATTCCATTTCCTCGGAACCATGGAATCGGAACCGAAACCAGGCATGGGTCGATTCCCCGATTCCGTCGGATCCGAAGCCGATTTTGGAACCGGAACCGGAAATATATAAAATAAAAAAAATCAATTTTTACCTCTGAATGAAAACCGCGATCGCGGTTCCAATGGGTCGCGACCGCGGTTTTCATTCCGCGATCGCGGTTATCCAAACCGCGACCGCGGTTACGTTATTTTTATTGTTTTTATTGGTGGAACCGGCGGTTCTACCCGGTTTGGAACCGTCGGTTCTCCGGTTCCGGGGGTGGAGGAACTGGAACCTCAGTGGTTCTGGTTCCGACCGGTTTTCCGCCGGTTCCGCTGAACCGGTACACAAGATAGAATTCTATCCTAAAATAAGATAGAATATTATGTGACTTCTAATAAACAAATCTTGTTTATTTTGACAAAAATAAAATTTTGACATCGTTGATTTTTTTGGGAAATTAATCCCCTTAAACCTAAAATGCCAAGACCAATCATACTAAATTATTAAGAAATGCTAAATTAACATACTTGTATAATAATGGTTCGAACCTTTTGCAAAACTACAATCAACATGAATCTTAGGAATGCCATCTTCCTCAAATAGATCATTTTGTTTTAGGGTTCCTTGTGATTTTTCTCTAATGGGAAGAGAAATTGAAAGCTATTAAATGATTTTGTGTATTGGGGACTATAACCTAAAAGTTTTTTATATATCGACTTAACGTAACCTTATTAAGCTTATTGGGTGAAAAGTGATATCCACCCATTAAGCATGTACTATTTATTTGGAGTCTACAAACTTTACATTATTGAATCACTTAAATTAAACTTTCTAATAATTAATCATATAATATAATTATTCTATTAAATATGTAAACAAACATAAAAAAATTTAAAATCTAACATGCATATAGCTCATAAGCACGCAGTCTCTGTTTTTCCATAAAAAAAATTACTCTTGAGTTTCAAAACAATGTAATCATTCTCTCTTAGCCTACCCTCTTCTAAGCATACAAAAACTTTAAATGTTGACAAAAAAACATAAACTTTAAATTGCCAATCAAGATAAAAAAAAAGGGGCAAATCTTTATGCACAGTTTTTTTTTCCGGGCGCACAAGGTGTTTTACGCTTCATGAAGCGTCGCGCTTCATGAAGCGGTGCGCAAGCTATAGTGAAATGGATACCCGATAGATAAAGTGGGATCCAGTAGGGTTTCTGTATCATCATAAAGCATAACGCATCGTGAAGCACAACGCTTCACGAAGCGTCAAAATTCGCATTTAGAAGCACAACGCTTCTCCTTCCTTCGTCTTCTCTATAAACAACGCAATTCTCCGGTAGAGGCGCCGACAAGCTGACGAAATTATCGAACCGTATAAATGGAAGGGGATGAATTGAATTCTGGTGGTATTGGTGATGCTTCTCCGGTAGAGCCGACGAAATTAAGCGAGTCTTCTCCGGTGGCACAGCAGGTAGATTATGGCGGTGGCGGTACCCCATTGACGGCGGTGCATTCAAGTAAGTAATTTCGATCATTTGTTAGCAATTGCTTAACCCAAAAGGAAAAATTTACCATGCTCATTCTGAAGATGCAAAAGACCCTCAAAACTTGTGTCTGCGACCTTTAGTGAAGAGCATTCTTCAATCTTGACTTCACAGACAACATGCTTTCTTTTCCCTGAAATCCAGTTTGGAAAAATGAATCTACAAACAGCAGAGTCAAAGTATTTCTGAACAAAATTGCACAATCGGGAGCAACCCATTTTAGTTGGTTTACGTTTTTCCCACTTCCTGCTAGCTGGACAGTGACCCCATGGAGTCAATAAATTCATTAGTTCAATGGTAAATCATTAGATTGTGGGCTTATCACATGGATGGCAATGGCTTTGGCAAATATTGCTCATTTGATTGGTAGCCATTATTGATCTTGTTGCCATCTATCAAAGTGTTGAATTATGCTGTGTTTTTGTTTTCCCCTCCTATTATGCAATATTTGCCAATGAATTGAAGTTGTTTTGCTTTCTGATCATTTGATGGGTTTGATTTTTGATCAATTGAAGTTGTTTTGATAAATACTGAATTGAGGTATGATTTTCAAATGTAAGCACATGAAAGACTTGCATAGATGGATTCCCTTGCATTGAACTCCTGAAAGAATTTAGTTAGAATAGATTAGCCATTATAGTAACTGAAATACATATATCATGCCTAGGTGGGAACCATAACATTCTTATTGGCATTTGAATTGATATGGACACTAGACTACTGATGTGAATTGGCAAGTGATGCATCTTTTATATGTGATTTTGCTTTATTGCTTCTGTATGCAAGATATTTGTTCTCAATGTTGCAGCATTTGGATTGTGTGTTGTTTCGATTTGAATTATGCATGGCCTTGTTCAATTGAATTCCTGTCCAGATTATGTTTTTCCCCTTCCTTTTTGCATTGAAGTAACTATGCAAGTTTTCCATTTCAATATATCATCTTGATAATCGTCGCAGTTAAATTCTAGGTTTAACTACTTACCAGTTTGAGCATGGTTTCTTTTCCTTACATTTTTTTTTTGCTGATTCGAAGACTTCCCTGATTTTTTATTATTTTTAAAGTTAGGTCTATTCAAAACACCACATCTATCATCCTTAAGAATTAGAACTAGTCCTTTGTGAAACAGATGAATTAGTCCTGTGTGAAACAAATGAATTAGAAACATGAACTGAATTCTCCATATGACCTTTTTTTATCATGTTTTGCTCCTTATGAACTCATTGAAGTGACTTAGAAGCCTGGCAACATCTAAGATATTAAAGCAATTCCATAAAAAAAAAATGTTATCTATTGGTCCATAATTCATGAGAGGATAATCTTGGCTTGATAACATGTCCATATTAGTGTTGTGGAATCTTTTGAGTTTTTGACATTATTATACTCATCTATTCAGTTTGATTTGGATCATGAGTTTATTCAAGTTTGCAAACTTTGTATATTTAATCCTCCATTCTAGAGGACTAATGATAGAGCTTCATGTAGATTTATGCATGACTATCATAGAAATGTCAAATGATATAGGCATGATTTATCAAATTTAGCTATTTTATATTACAGATGCTGAAATTTTATAGAATAAGGCAATAAAAGTGTTACAAGCACCCACATCAACAGTTTTTCTTTTTCTTTTTTGGATGACACTAGAAGATGATGATATTATGAAAATGCCAACTGAAAAATCTGTTGTGTCTAAACTGAAGACTCGGAAAATTTGTATCCAACTTTAACAAACTTAAAACAAGAACGTATTATTTGATGCAGATCAGTATCCATTAATTCATTAACAATGTATACATCACTGAATTGTTCCTTCTTGACTGAGAAAGTGACATTTATAGCTATGGAGTAGTGCTTTTGATTATGAATTATTTTTGGTATTTTGATTATGGATTAATAAACTATATTGTAATGTGTTTGCAGGTGAAGATGGTGGTGGTGTACGTTGCGCCTCCAGTGGTAATGAGGGAGATGTTGTAGGTCGCGACGGTGGTGGTGGAGATGTGGATGGTGGTGTAGCGCCGGTGGGTCCCGATATCCCATCGGCTAGTGTCGTGGTTGGTGATTCGAGCGGGAAAGATACTCAGATTGACACATGAAAGGACTTTGGAAAAGATTGGTGGGGCAAGACATGTCTATCGGTACGTAATTTCATACCGTGCACCCGATCTGTAAAATATATGTACCTATATACAAATTTTATATATAGTATTTAGTTTTAGTTAATGAATGTTAACACGTGCTATACATATTTAGTTTCGAATATGGAGTTAGTTTAGTATGATAAGTTAAATGGAGACCATAAACTTAATCATTGAAAACATTTGAATATAGAACAAATGCATTATGTACAATTTAATATTGGAAATTGATGAATGATATAAAATGACAATTGAAAGTTGAAAATGTAAAGTTCATGTATGAGTAGAAAAAGTCAATACTTGCATTTGAATATGAAATTGCAAGTATTCGTAAATCGAAACGAAAAAGGTAGTAAGGAAATATAATGAAAGAAACAATTTCAACAGGCGTTTCAAGAGAGATGCGCATCTTTTTCTACTCCCGTCTCGATGCCCTCTCCTCAGCCGAAAAAGAAGAACACAAGAAATGCGACGTCACGGGCCATATTAGCAGAGCAGCGTGCTCAGTTCGAGCCTCGTCCGAAGAAGGCTAGGACGGGGCCCATAGTAGATACATTGATTTCAGAGCTGCAGCGCGAGGAGATAGGGCAGCATATTGGGGATGTGCAGACATGTCAGGATATAGGGCCATCCGCCCCTATGGATGTCGATATGACGCCGCAGACAGATCTGATTCCGGCGACCGATGTTGTTGACCCTTCAGATGAGCAAACGCTTACCCCTCCGCGTGTTTCACAATCTCCATTGGGCACGATTGAGGAAATTACGAGGGATGTTGATACGACCCCTCGGGTTGAGATGGTTTCTCAGACCGACGACGTTGTCCCTGAGCTCGACCCTCCATTGACAGAGCCGGCTGTTTTAGATATTGATATGCACGATGATGAGGAGATATTGAGGGACATTGATTTTACTGTGCCATCTCCTCGCACTACCGATAGTGCAGCTCCTCCTCGCGCTACCGGTAGTCCGACACCGCCGCCGCCATCTGATCCGAGGACGGACCCCGTTCCTGTGGTCCAGCACGTACCGCCCCTAGTAGAGGAGGTCCCGGCCGCTCCTGCTCCGGCTGACGAGATATGGCATCCTGGAGGGCCGCGAGTACCAAACCTCCTTCGGTCGTACCCGACTCATGTAGCGGAGTCGATATGGAGGTGGACACTTGCGTCGTTGGAGGGCCGGGAGGGCGTCGTTATAGAGGATAGTTTGGTAAGTGTCTTTTATATCGGTTTATTTTAGGTTAATATTTCATATGATTGAATAGCGTTATTGAGAATTTGATTTTTCTGTATCAGTGGCGCAATATCATTAGGGCTCACTCACGACCGGTAGAGTGGACGGATATTGAGCCGCATATGATTGAGGAGCCGGGTACGTGGTGGAGTATTGTACAGTAGACCGGTTTGGGACGGCTAGCGACCTTGACATACGGAGGATCGGATCACGCGATCGTTACAGCTTTTGTGGAGCGTTGGCATCCTGAGACCAACAGCTTCCACTTCCCATGGGGCGAGATCACGATCACCCTCCACGATGTCCATCGGATAATGGGGATACAGCTTGATGGAGACGCTGCGATGAGACAGATTGAGAGGGCCGGGGATTTCCAGACTCGTGTGATGGAGATATTAGGGCTCACTCCTCAGCAGTACCCACAGCACATAGCGTCTGCGTACTTGCTGTGGTTGCTTAGCCAGACTTTGTTCTGTGACAAGAGCACCAACAAGGCGAGGACGATATATTTACAGTTTTTGATGGATCATGGTGCTACCAGTAGATTTGCATGGGGGTGTTGCGGCATTGGCATGCTTATACCGCCATTTGGGCATTGCATCTCCCCAGGGGTCAGCGGGATTGGGAGGATGCATGCTCATTCTGAAGGTATAATAGTATTGTGATTTTTTTTAGTTGATGAACAATTTTCGTTATTTCGGTACTCATTTTAATTTAATTTCATAGGCTTGGATATGGGAGTACTTTAGACATTATCATGGGCATTCAGTGTTGAATGTAAACGCTCTGATGGATGACCGAGCGGGTGCCCGAGATAGGAATGACCACCGATCAGCGCCGAAGAAGCCGAAGCGCTTGGAGGATATTCGAAGGTTTATGGACAAGATTCTTGCTGATGAGGTAAAAGTGTTAATAGTTTGACATATTTATTCCTATTGAGTTGTAATGCAAATTATTTCTCCCGTGGACTTGCAGGTTTGTTGGACGCCTTGGAACCGAGACCTGGATTTTGAGACAGAATATCGGATTTCTAGGTATCGAGGAGTTCTGGATTGCTTCGATATTTATGAGCCATACCAGCCCGAGAGGTGTCTGCGCCAGTACTATCGTGTGCACACGACTCCCCCAGATCCGATTGAGCCGCGTGTAGTCTCGCGTACAAGGGAGATGAACACCTACAGTCTTGTGTTCCGGAACCAAGACTTGTATTGGAATGAGCGGTATGACCACCTGATTGACCTCGAGCAGTATGCCATGGCTCGGTATCCTTGGCAGGCGGACCCTGCGTATCTTGACTGGTTCGACGGGGTGACACATCCATATCTAGATCCTAGATCAGACCGTCAGAACCGTCCTTGGGACCCCGTTGCCCATCCTGCAGTTATGGTGGACGTTACTGTGGTATGTTAATTTGTAATACAAAGTTTTGTATGCAATTATATTCGTTTGTATTGGTGTTGTATTTAATGAGTTAAATAAATTGTGCAGCGGGCACAACAGGCAGTTGGATACGCACTAGAGGCTTTACAGGGAATGCCCACGGATCATGTGGCTAGGGCGTACTTGGAGGAGATGTTGAGCATTTTAGCGGATGGTGTTCCGCCCCTACCTCCACCCGTGAGTAGGCCGTTCAGGGATTCTCAGTATTGTCCCGGAGAAGGCAGCGGACTTCGTCGTGTTGGGGAGGGTAGTAGTACACGGGGTGTTAGAGGTGAAAGCACCAGGGATAGGGATGGTGATGGAGTTGACGGCACCGAGGCTAGGGATGATGTTGGAGCTGAGGGCATCGGGGCTAGGGATGGTGATGGAGGTGACGGCACCGAGGCTAGGGATGATGCTGGAGCTGAGGGCACAGGGGCTAGGGATGGTGATGGAGGTGACGGCACGGGGGACGGGGAGTCGTAGTTTAGTTAGGATTGAAGTATTTTTTGCATATGCCATTATCTTCATGCTTATTGTACTCATGTATGCATTAGATTGTGGTAATATATGGCATTATTATGATTTGGCAAAATTGGATGTTGATTTTGTATGAAGCATATCTGTTTTGGAAGGCGAATGGATTTTTCTAGTAGTTTTATCATGTATTGTTGTTCAATATATAGCAATTATATTTGAACGATGCTTGACTGGGGTTTATCATGCAATAAGATAGCATAAAGTAAGTTAGGAATGGGATTTTTCTAGTTAAGAGCATTTTGAGAGAATTGCGCAAGTCGAAATGTCAGTGAGACTTGAAGTTTTTTGAACAGGTTCTCTCTTGTTTCCTTTTTAGCTAGTGCTTACTTCTTGATGTTGCACCCTTTTCTCATGCTAACAAGCCATTATTTAATTTTTTTTTTGCAGGTTTTGGTCTTAAAAACCAAGGGTAGTTTCAACAGGTTCTCTCTTGTTTCTTGTGTCAATTTTTTGAGGCTCATCATTTTCATGCTTTAACTTATGAAGGATAGTTTGTCTTGTGATGAATGTGCTATTGATACTTGCTTTCTAGTTGGTTGGCTTCTGGTGTAATGAATGTGATGAATGTGCTATTTTTGCTGGGAATTATCAAAGTCTTGGATTAGGAGAGTTTGATTCTATCACCAAAACAAAAACATAGCCTTGAATACTGGTGTGCTCTTTTTACTACTGTTTCATGAATGCCTCTACTGTTATTGCTTGAATTACATGATGTTCCTTTTAATATAAATCAAAAAGCGGGAAGAAGTGTAATGATAATTGTTGAATACTGGTGTGCTCTTCTGAAACAAGGCTCTGACTTGTTTCAAAAGAGCACTTTCACACAAGGGAAGTTGTAGTTGGCCATGTAAAGAATGCTTCCATGTCATTTATTCAGACATGTCATGATGTGGAGAATGCTTCCCTGTCATGTCATATATTCAGATGCAGTAGTAAAGAATGTTAAACTTCTGTTATTAATGTGTTTGATTCATAGTTTGTAGTGGGTTTCCTTGTTGAAGAAGCATCAATGTGTTAACTGTAGGTTTTTTTTAATGTATGGATTTGCAACAACCTGCTTCTCATAATTGAGTTGCTATGCTAAGTTTAGATATGCCAAGTAAGTCTGAGCTGAACAAGTAATAAGAGTGGAACTTCTTAATTTGCTTATATAGTTACTGATCTAGAAATTAATCGTGCATGTTTTCCTGCCTCACAATCTGTTGCTCAAGAAGAGTTGTATTGCTGGCCTTGGATGGGGATTATTATGAATGTAAGAATTCACCAAAAAGGTTTAAGTTAATTGTTGAAGGGTTTCTTGAACAAATAAATTTATATTCAAGACCCGCTGAGTATAGCGGAGTCAGGTTCGTCCACGTGAATGAGAATAGTGCTAAAGATTAGTCAATAACTACTAAAAGCAAAACAAACACGAAGGGGCACAAACACATAAGGGCTCGAGCACGACCTTAGGTGGGTCGAGATCGATGCAAATTAACTAGACTTAATCAAATATAAAAGGCAATCCTAGGGCTAGGGCTACCACAAAAACAATCACACATGCTTTCAATGAGAATTCACAACTATCATGCAATCTAGATCATAGAAAAGTCAACTGTCGCAAACAATTCAAGTCATTCAATCAACTGTCGCAAATTAAACAACTTTCTATCTATCCTTCAACCTAGGAATATCAACTTTCGCAAATATTCCTATTAGATCTAATCAACCAATCAACTTTACACTTTCGCTTTTAGGTTAATTGCAAGATATTCCCTCAACTGTCGCAAAGGTATTAAGCACAAGATAGATAGATATGATCTTCAAGCATTCAAGTCATCAATTCAAGTTTAGACATGCATGATCGTGTTGGGTTTTCACCCAACCCTAGAATCTAAGAAAACTACTCACACATAGCGAAAAAAGAGAAGACATGATAATAATAAATAAACCGAAAAATTAAATTAAAACTAAGAAGTCTTACAAATTTCTCCAACTTGTTTTCCAAGTCTTCCCCTTAATCTCCTCAAAGAACGAATAATAAAAACTAGAGAGAGCCCCCCTTTTTATAGAGGAAAAGGAGCCCTAATTAAACTAGAAAACAAGATAAAACTACTTCCTAAAATAAAAGATAGAATATATCCATAAAGATCTCGGAATAAGGGAGAGTCGGCGCCATGCACGACCCAAAGTGGGTTGTGCACGACCCCCCTAGGGTCGGCCCTGAGGCTTGGTAATCTCCATGGGTCTAGAACGACCCCAATAGGGTCGTGCACGACCCTTATAGGGTCGTTCCTGAGAGCTTGAATCTTGGTTGGGTCGAGTCCGACCCTCTTTGGCACTTCGAACAGCCTTGAGTAAAACTTGCGTAGAGGATTCGTTATAACTCCGTTTGACTCGATTCTTTTTCCTATGTTCTTGTAACGAAATTATCTATCTCTTTCTAAGCTCAAACTTGATCTTCAATGACTTTACTTGAGCACTTAATCTTCAATCTTGAGCTTTTCCTTAAGTGCTTGAATGCTATCTTCACCGGCTTTGCTCCTTTCTTCAAAAGTGCTCCAAACTCTTCTTTCAAGCTCCAAAACTCCTACAAAATGACACAAATGGTGCGTAGCTTCCGAATCTCAAGGAAATACGAAAACTAAAGCAAAAGGACTAAAAAACATAAGACTCTAGCACAAAAACTAGCCAAATCTAATCTATCTAGACACTAAAAACCTACCTAAAAAGCGGATATCATTGACTGGTTCAAGTTTTTGATCTGGGAATAGGCCATGAACTAGACTGCAAGATGTGCTAATTGCTGGTTGCTAGATCTGTTGAATAATCATGGCTAAATTGTTAATGTTCCAGTGGGAGTTTTTGTAAACACTTTCAGCTTATGTAAACAATTGGTGGTTAGATATGCTTTTAGTGTCATATTTTGAGGAAGAATTTCAGCCACTATCATGGAGGAAGTACTTGAAAAGAGATTAATGAGGGGATGTAAGTGCTACTGGAGTTGCTCAGCTGGGGCTAACCTTGTTCTACACTTGCTTCTAAATCAGTAGCTATATGGTTCTACGCTTGTGCTGCTGATTTTAGGATTTAGGTCACCAAAATTCCATGAGAGGTTTACATGGCTTCCATTTATCTAGAAATGTAACAAATGTCTTTCATAATAAACTAGACTTTGTCAAAGGTCCTTAGACAATGTTAGTCATTCCACCTGGTGGAATGACTAACATTGTCTAAGGATCATTCAGCCTGGTGAAAATGAATCTGGATTGCTGTAGGTAAAGTTCCTCTCTTTGTTTTTCTTTATAGATTTACATTTTACACTGTTTTTTCTCTTTGTGTGAATATTATCTTCTATAGAGTTAGTTTATTCAGATATGGAATCCACTCTTGAGTCCATACTTAGCAAATCTCATTTGAAAATCTCCCTAAATCAGCCATGCTTGCTTAGACAAACTGTGAGCATTATTACCTACAGTTAGGAAATTTCTAGCATAAAATATGGTTATAATCCATTCCACTACCACTTCTGATCGTTACTTGAGCACTGGAGGTATTGTGCTTCTATATGTTCTTCAAGCCTTACCAGATATTTCTTTCCTTCTTTGTTATGACTTTGTAAATCTTATTTTGGTGTATTCGTGTGATCCTAATTGGTTGCTATAGATGGGAACTTGAACTTTTGAATATGTGAGATGCTTTCTATCATGTTTGAGAAGATATTATGTGTCAAAACATGTTGTTGGGTTTTTTTTCCATGGTTTTCTTCTGGTCTTGATGCCTTATGTTCCGGTTAGTCAATGAACTAGTCATTCTAGTCTTTTAGCTACAAAGTTGCACTGTACTTTAGTGTTTTAAGTGCCGAGCATAATGTTCTTTCATTTGCCTGTATTGGATTCTTGTTGCTTTTGTTGTACCACTTCCATATTTTCCCTTACGCTCTTTGTTATCTGCTCTTGACTTGTATTAACTTTCTTGGCATATTTGAAAGCATTTTAACGACTTGGTTTCTATGTTTTATCTTTTTCATGAGTGTGCTTCTATTTTCCCATTAGTACCTTTCCTGACATCATCTCCTTCTTTGAATGCACATCCATACTTAGCAAATCTCCTTTAGGTACATTTTTGTGATTCAAATTGGCTAGACACGAACCTTGAATCTGTCACATGATTTCAAAATGTCTAAGAAGAAATTAGGTGTCAAAACACTTTCATTTTGATCTTGAATCTCTTGATGCCTTCTGTTCCAGTTAGATAACAGATTAGTCATTCTAGTGACCTAGTCTTGTGGCTACAATGCTTGCTTTAGTCTGACATTTTTCAAGGCCTTATAAGTCCTCTTTTTTATTATCTTGAAACAAACTTCAGTTCTCAAAACACTTTTGTACATCAAATGTAAAGATTCAATCTTTCTAACAAAAACTTAAACCAGGTTCTTGGTTGACTTTATGAGGGTTTCTTTATATGACCCAAATTCCTGACGGGGTTGTGATTATTGTAGGTATTTATGCTTGGATGAGGCAGATAGGCTAATAGATTTGGGATTCGAGGATGACATCCGAGAAGTCTTTGATCATTTCAAAGCCCAAAGAAAAGTCGTCCTCTTCTCCGCCACCATGCCTACAAAGATCTAGACCTTTTCCAGAAGCGCTCTAGTCAAGCCAGTTGTTGTAAATGTAGGAAGAGCAGGGGCAGCAAATTTAGACGTCATCCAAGAAGTGGAATACGTAAAGCAAATTTATACGTTTGCTATTGTTACTGGTGTGCTATCATTTTTGTCTTGTGCTATCAATTTTGTCTTGGTCTGATATTTGAAAAGAAACATAGTGCTGCAAGAACCATATGGTTGCTTGAACTGAATAGTGCAGGTTGTGTGCATCAATTCAAACTTCTGAATTTCTGGCACCAGACAATCCTGCTAACTTGCCAAGACTTCCACGATTTGTGGTGACATCATGAAATCGGTGATCAGTTGCAGCCCAGGAAGACTCAAGTTGTTAGCAACAGTGTGAATAGGATTGGGCGCCTGCTGAGTCGCCACAAAAACCATCACATTTGCACCAATAATGATTTCATGTGTATTTTTGAGAGAGATTCTTTTCAGCTTTGTCACTTAATGGAACTAACATAGCCCAAGCACTTGAGAGCCTTGCAAAGCCAGAAGCAGATCTTGTGCTATCGATGGCATGTCTGAGGAACAGATCTCCCACGCACTTGAGATCCTTGCAAAGCCAGGAGCAAGTCTCAAAGGCTAAATCATTTTCCCTGTGAAAGTGTCAGCTCTTCAATGCCGCAGAGCTCTACCTTGGCACCAAAATCTGCCGCAACACTCAGAAATTCAGTGCACTAAAATTTGGTCCTTTACAACTTACAAGAAAAGGATTAGCAGTGGCAAGCACATCTGCATGTCTGCATTTTACAGTAAGCTCATTTTTCCTGTAGGATTTCAACTGTAGCTTCTCATCTTGCAAAAAAAATTCAGATAGACCTAGTTAATGCAACTATATTGCCCAAGCTTCTTCAAACACATTGAAGTATGTTAGGATTGCTTATACAACAACATTCTTGGGCTTTATCTTTCTGAAACATGAATTTTGTACACAATTCTTAGAAATGCTACTTTTGTTTTGCAAGAGATATTCCAAAGTGCTAGCCTCTGCTTAGCAAACACAACCCCTGAACAACTTGCATCATTTTGTACTCTTTGTAATTCTTGTCTTCTTCTCGAGTTTCAGTGGTGACACATCAATCAAAATACAACGTCCAAGAAGATAAAACATAAAAGGGCAATAACATAAACATACTAGTCTTCATAACGGATAAAAACAAATAGAATTTCACTATATAAGTAAGGCCAATAACATAAACATACTAGTCTTGATAACGGGTAAAAACAACCTAAACAAGGGCTTCTAAAATAACATAAACACTATTGTAAAAGAACATAAACACCCTAAAACTAAAAACATCAAACGATCTATTCAATTATAATTGGATTCGTCTCGCTAGCACCTTCATCTTCGTTCTCCACAGGCTCCCTCCTCACTAAGCGAAAATCAGGTTGAGTCGGATTTCCGTTCATCTCCTCCTCAAAAATTCGTTCTAGCGTCCGGAAAAACCCTAAGCGCCCAAGATGCCTACCAACCTTCTTGATCCCAATTTCCTTGCTTTGCATGAGTTAGCGCATAAATAGGCGAATCTCTTGCAAATCCCTCGAATGCTCCCTTGAAACCATGGCTCATGTGTTCTTGAATGCCTTGAGTGTGTTGATAATGAATGAAGAGTTAATTATGAAGTTACTTTGGACTGCTTGAACATATAAATAGAAGGTGAGGCCAACATTTGGCGCCATATTTTCCCACCATATAATGTTTTCTAAAATCAGTCGTGCAGATTATTTCGAATCTCATAACTTCCATATCTTGCATAATCCGATATGGATGGAGATATGGCAGCGTTGGAGGTTTATCCTCTTCGGGATTTACGCGCTTCATGAAGCCAGACTTAACGCTTCATAAAGCGTTACGTCGCATGAAGTGTCCCATTTTTATTGGCCCAAATTGGCCCTACACGGGGTTCTTGTTTGCATAAATCAGCGCATCATGAAGCGCGATGCTTCATGACGCGACAAAATGGGTGTTAATTTCTTAGGGTTTAGGGTTTAGGGATTACATGCAAATTAGTGTTAAGTGCTAGTGATTTATTTCCATTTTTATCTTATTTAAATGGTAGGGTTAGTGTGAACTTTTGATCGTTAACTTCAAATTAGGATTGCGGTCATTAGTTAGGGTTAACGAATGTTACATCTAATGCATAGGTTTTAGGGTTTGTTCACTTCAATATAGGATTTTGTTTTTAGTTAAATGGTAGGATTAAGGTCAAGATTTACGATTGTAGTTATTTTGGCTGTATATATGATATGGTTATGGTTACTTTAAGGTTTTGATCATTCCATGCAAATTAGGTTAGCGATTATTAGTTATTGTATTAATTAGGCTTACTTGTTAGTTATTGGGTGTATGGATATGTTGTATATATGTAAGGATTAATATGTTAAAAGGATGATGCTTGTGATGTAGGATCTTTTTTAATGGGTTAAGGTTTAGGGTTTAGGGTTTAGGGTTTAGGGTTGATGATAAAAATAAATCATGTTGAAAACATTCAACTTGACCAAATTACTTAAAAATTAACCCTAAACCATGTTCATACCAATCACCTAAACCCTAAACCCTAAACAAACCATAAAACATAACCTTATCATAAATTATGAAGTACTTGAAAGGATTTCGGGTTATTGTTTAGAATTTTAGGGATTAGTAGTCATGGTATGAAGTACCATATCACTAACCCTATCCCTAAACCCTAAACCCTAAACCTAATAAAATACTTGTAAGGATGACAGTTTAGTGTTTAAAAGGTTATTAAACCCTAAAACCTAATCATAAACCTTCACCCTACCCTAAACCATAAACCCTAAACCCTATACCCTAACACTACCCTAACCCTACCCTAACCTAAACCCTAAACCCTATACCCTAAACCATTACTATACCCTCAACCCTACCCTAAACCCTACCTTAAACCCTAACCCCTTACTATACCCTAACCCTACACTAACTATACCCTAACCCTACCCTAAACCCTAAACCCCAAACATTAAACGTAACCTTACCAAAAATTATGGTATTAACCCATATAAAATGAAATTTCAAGAACCGGTACCTTTTTTTATTTTTCCATTTTAATTTGATCCCGGTTCGATTATGTAAAACATGTAATAGGAATACGAAGGGTTCACATATTCAAATATACAAAAAATGATATATTATATATCCATAAAATTATTTAAATTACAATATGTTAGGAACCGGTTATAATTTTATTTTTCGAACCCTAAAAATAGGTGAACCGGAATGTTTATTATAATTCCCAACCAAACCGAGTCGAAAATGCATTAGGTCAAATAAAAATCCTTGTCTATATATATTTATAGCCAATGCGGCACACTTGGTCCAGGTACACGCGTTTGAGGAATAAGTCTCCGGTTCGAAACGGAGGATGAGCGAAAGCCACCCTTTTTTCTCATGGAATTTTGCACATCATGATGCGTGCCATTGCGCATCATGAAGCGTAATTTTGCGCTTCATGAAGCGTCTATTTGCGCGTCATGAAGCGCAATAATCACCAGAAAATCTAGCTTCAAATTGGATCCATGGCGGCTTCCAGCGCAACAATCTTAGTGCATATCAACTGTTTGAGGAAATGACTCCTAGAATGTTCAACCTCAGTAATGGAATATTTGGCCTAGGAGGATCTAATAGCTTGAATCTCTGTGAAATTCATGGTATCTTGGGAATTGCTATCCTTTGTCGAAAGGTCTTTCCTTATAGTGGAAATGCAATTCTTCTGTGAAATTCCATTGGTAATTGATCAATGTTTGTTCAGTCAGAAATCTCTTTTCCCTCTGAGTGGAAAAATTGCTGCAAGTCTGTAGCTTTTACAAGGTGATACAAATTGTTAGTGTCTACTTTCACTGGACGTGTGAATTCCTGTTTCGTGTGCATTTTCTTTTTAAAGTTCTTTAAATACAGGTATGCCTAATCCATTTATGATTTATTACTGTTTCTGTGCACTAAGTTTTCTTCTTGTTGGTCTTCTTTTTTCTTAGTTTAGGGTATGCTTATCTTAAGGATCCATGGTTTTTCACCATGGACTCTGCATAATGCCTTGATTCCTTGATGTTGGATCTGGCAATATCAAAGAATATCTGGTCTCCTTGAGTTCATTTGTGGTTGTTTGTCAGATTATTGGTCTCCAAACCAAACATTGTCATTGTTGATCCTGAATTCCAATTAAATTAGTACTTGTAGTATGGTTTTTCTTATTGATTGAGCAAAGTAGAGGTTACTTGCATATTTCAACAAATCCATGAAGAAGAAACTGTCTCTATCACCAGTTCATTGCTTCGCTTCTATATGTTAGTAGGTAAAATTTGGTGGATATCTCATGAAAATGATATTTATGGGACTTTCACATTTCTAACTACATTGCTTCCCGTGTATGTTATACTAACATATCCAAAGCATGTAAATATCATGCTATTTGTGAACTTGTCAAATTCTCAATTCTATTATTTTTTTTCGAAGCTATTGCAATTCACTAAACGTTATTGAAACTTGTTTAACTTTAGTTCCATGTAAAAATAAGTGTCTACAATGCATACCATCAAAAGATTCATAACAATATGTATCCAACATTAATAACTCTAACATCCTATATTTGGGCTTAAACCATTAGAAACACGAAGTTCGAGCCATGTTTCCATCCGTTGTGTAAATCCCATCCCTTCACACTAGGGTCATGATTCCTTGTCCAATCTATCGGAGGAGGAGGAAGCGGCGCGTCATCCTTCAACCACACCTACAAAAAACAATATCTAACCATAAATAACAACAATTACACTTCAAGTAATCATAATTAAGTCATCATTAATTATACTTACTGGTATAAAGTGGTTTCTTTGTCCCACAAGAGCTATGGCATAAATCTTTGTCGGAGGGCGCCGATTGTCCCCTACACCCATCATAGGTAAGCATGTGTGTGATCCATTCCACGACAATATCACAAGAGCAACCTGGTGTAATGTGGCAAATATCAAACCACCAATGGGCATCTCGAGCCAATATGGTCGCATGCACGGGCTGTCCACATACGAAATACTCTGCAAAAGCTCATCGATAGTTGGCCTGTTCCCTACACGCTCATATATGACTCTGTTCCGCCTCAATTCAGTAGATAGATCCTTTCGAACTCTATGGTATTGTCCCTCTCCATATCCCAATACCTCTGCAAAGGATCTATAACCACAATGACCATCCGCTGCTACATCCCTAGCTCTAACAATGTAAGGAAACATGAAAGAGTTAACATTTTCAACACCAAAGTTCACCCCCAACCACACCACTTCTTTATTTTGAACTTGTTGATTCGTATCTACCATAATTTTCTTTTTGGCCTTGTTGGTTGAGCTCTTTGGCCTCCCACGCTTCTTTGCCGTCGACGGGATTTCTTTATTGATCTCCTTTTCCTTCTCTTCTCTCTCCTTTAAATAATTGTCTTTCTTCTCCTGCTCATACTCACTCATCCTATGCTCAAGCAGAGTACTACTCCTCTTGGTTGAGCCCATTGTAGACCCCTTTGGCCTTCCCTTTCGCCATGAAACAAGCATTGAATGTATCGGCTCAAGCAACGAAGAATCTTGGGGTATGACCATGTCTACAAATGACTCAGATATACCGTGCACCTGATCCTAAGTCAATTCTCCTCTCTTATACATCTCAATCATCAATTCCATTCTAACTTGGTAAATTGAGAGGGATACATTGTCTTTTATGGGCATACGTTGTGGATCGATGCCGTCCCATACCACTTGATGCCAAAACGAGTGTATCTCACTTCGCATTATGGGCTGCTTGTTGACGATGGCATGAGCAATCCTATGAGGACAAGGAAGACCCATGCGCTCTCTCCACCAATAATCATCACACACAGTCTCCATCTTTCCCTCACTCATCTTTTTGTGTAGGCTGTAGAACATATTCAACAACTTCTTAATGCAGTGTGTTGATACTCTATAAAATAGACGAAAAAATATCGCCCTCACTTCCTTAGGGACCCCCTCCAACTCTATTGGTAGCTTCGTATGTGCCATCTCAAGATCTCCCCGCAAACCACCAACTTGGGACACAATTTGATGGTGAATCCTTCCAATCACCGTGTTAAAGCCTCCTCGAGAACTGTCAAGTATCTTTTTAAGCACATGGTGCATGCCCTCCACCCTGAAATAAACATAATTTCACTTATTTTTCTTAATATAAATTAATACTTCAAGGTAAATATATAGGCCTAAACTTACCGATTCGTTGTTCTCGTCTGAAAGTGAAGACAATGCTCCGTCCATGCTCTTACTATCGACTGCTTGTAAGGCCCAAGCCATGACTTCTCAGCATATGGCATGAGCCTTGGCCAACGCTCTTTCACTTTGAGAAACCTCTCCTCATATTTGGACTCAGTTGATGACATAAATATGCCCCAACATCTATGAGCAAATCTTTTTGCAGCCTTGAGGTCATTTAGAATACCAAGAGCATACGCCTTAATGTTCGCCTTCACGTGCACCCTACACAAGAGATGTTTTACTTCATCCCCAAATACAGCGTCCTTTGCATTCATGATCGCCTTCTCTCGATCTGTAACAATCGCATTTGGCATTGTCCCCAATTCTGCAAACAAACGCTTCAAATGTTTCAACACCCATGTATAACTCTCGGTGTCTTCCTTAGCGATAAATGCAAAACCGATATTGAATGATTTGTTAGTGCACATGAATCCAACCATCTCTAGTAATGCCATGTTGTACCTGTCCATGTATGACATGTTAATACAATTGTGAAAACAAAATAAAAGGATTAGATAACATATTCAAACTTTAGAAAAGTGTACCTATTTGTCTTATATGTGCTGTCCATAATGACAACATATGGAAACAATCTCAGTAGATGCAACGAGATCGGGTGGACGAAGAACAAGATCTCAATATGATATGAATTATCTATCCTCTTCAGAAAGAAACGATATTCGTTTCGTTGCAAGAAATGTAGCGCATATTGGGTTACCGTCATATTTCCACGGTCCTCGATTAGAAACTTTGCCCTCAAATTTGAAACTTGTTTCGTCGATGTCACATTACCAGGATATAGCGCCCTCAATTCCTCGACTATTCTCCTTGGAGGCACATATATGTAGCTCAAATTCCTAACCAACTCCTTCTGAGCTTCTGTCAATCGTCCCATAAAAGAATAACCAAGTAAACTACTTGGGAGGTCATGGTTGTGAAATCTGCACCCAACAGTTAATGCCAACTTTCCCGTTGACTTGCTTCGAACCCCAACCAACTCAAACTTACAGTTGCATATGCTCTGAAGTGTCCGTACACTTGGTGGTCTAACAATTAGGAGTACTTCACCTTTCTTTCCAGATCTATATTTGCCATGCCTATGACATGCAAGTCTGGCCATTGTTTGGTTTGATGTTTTTATTGTCAACATCATCATTGACATGAAAGTCTGACCATTTTTTGGTTTGATGTTTTTATTGTCAACATCATCATTCTTTCACGACCGACCTGCCTAGCCCAATTTAGCATGTCTTCTCTATTATCCCACACAGTATCATTCTCAAAATCAACAGAAAAATCCTTCCTAGGTACCTACGTATATAATATCACAACTAATCTTAATACATCGAACATGTATACTATGCAATAATAATAACACATTATAAATTTCAATAAAAAATTTTAACACAATAATCGAAACCATGTATTATCTTGACAAATATATTACTACTTCAACTACATCGTAAATTACCTCTGATTCGACCATCTCGTTTTCAGACTCAACTTCCCCTTCTTCTTCAACAATCATTGATGACTCTGACTCTTCTTCCAAGGAGTGCGATTCGTCTTCTGCTTCATACGATGAATCCGAAAATTCCGTTTCGGATGACATTGTCAATATCGAGTTTGTTAATCAAAAAAATTAGGTTTGCACTACTACAATAACGACGTATTGCAACGGTCGAAAACCGCATCAATATATAGCAAAACCGCCATTATAGACCTATTGCAGCGGTTCTTTGCCCGCTTCATTTGCTGGCGCTGCAATAGATCTATTGTGGCGGTTTTATAGCCTATTGCGGCGGTTGCATATATCCATCTTAAAACCGCTGCATCATCTTATTGGACCGCTGCAATTGCAAGGTTTATGGCAGCGGTTATTTTAATTCTATGGCAGCAGGTATTCTATATATTGAAGCCGTTTGTTGAAATAAAAGTATGAGCTTTATATCCCGGTTATTTGGAGGCCTGGGCTAAAAACCCCACATTTAAAAAAAATTGAGCTTTTGTGATAGCTCGAGCTAAATGCTATATCAAACTAGACATATTGAGCATTTCATTAATCAGAAGAACAATGAGATTCTTTGAGAAAACAACAAAGATTCATTCCTTAATCCTCACTAAAAAACAATATAAATGGTCAAAACAGAAAAATATCATATTTTTAAGCCTCTCAAACAATGAGAGGTTATTTCTAATCAAACAACTAAATTAAAGATCTTGAAGATTCTTCGAGAAAGTTGCTTATCGTGAATGCTAACCCAAGTGCAAATCCTTGGCAATATTCCATGGTACTCTGTCTCTATTCACTGAATTTCTCCTTGGCCTACACATGATAATATTGAATGAATAAGTAGGGATTAATTGATAGAGGTGAAAAAAGACGAAATGATTGGTGAAAGGTAATTTGAAGAGGTACTTGAGTAGTGTTTGCCTCATCCATCAATGCTGCACGTCTGCAAGCATTAGTCTAATGTAGATTTCCCTGCAGAAGAGTGTTCAAATTAATCCAAAATCATGACAAAACTCACCCAATCAACAGACATTATAGATGTTCTACTACTCACCCAATCAAATATGGGAAATCTTGAGTATTTACAATGCCTTGTAGAGTTGTTTTGATATGAGAACTGCAACTTGGAGGAAAAAACAACACATTCAAATTAAACTACCAAACAAAGTTCTGGTACAAGCAAAATTTTCCTAGCAAGCTAAGCTAGTTTGAAGGTTTTTAAAATAACCATACTCAACACTCAACAGAACCTGTTTAGCGAAGAAGTGAAGTAAGTGAGCATGAAATCAGAACCTGTTTAGAGAATTCAAAGCCTGGTGCAAGGCCTTTTGTACCTCCAAGAACGTATTTATTATTGTTTCAAGGCTGCCATCACACTGAGAAACAACAAAATCACAATTACCAGCGAAAAATAAATGCATGAAAGTGTTCCTTCAAAATCACAATTACAAGAATAGAAGCCAGTTATGACCAAAGCTTGAGCAGTTTGATGATCAATGCTAGCTCTTGGGGTAATTCCACTACAAAGATAATAGAGTTTGTCTACTTCGGGTTTTAGGTCATATCACATTGAAGCCAGCTATGACCAAAGCTTGAGCAGTTTGATGATCAATTCTAGCTCTTGGGGTAATTCCACTACAAAGATAATAGAGTTTGTCTACTTTGGGTTTTAGGTCATATCACATTCTACCTTAACCAGATTAACCAATATAATACAAGGAGCTTCCGAGGTGGCCTTAGCTCCATCTTCTTATAACAAAGCAACTCCCTTGGGAATAGCTATTGTTATATAAGACAATCTCATCTTCACTAAGGCTTTCACATAGGTGTTTAATGCGTAAGTTGTCAAAAAGACTAAAAATTGGAAGCTAAATAGAAATTCACCAAAAAATAAGCTAATAATAAATTTCCCGCATCACTTTGGCGCATAGTTATATATAAAAAATATTTAGAAGCTCCTTTATAATATGAAGAAGGAAATAAAAAAAGCAAAGAGCCCACTAGATGTATCAATCAAGGATTAAATGCTTCCTACATAACACAATAAGCCATTGGGCACTAAATGTGAAAGATGACAATTGCCACAACTCAATATCAACACACTCCATCTGAAAGAAAAAATAGAAACACAACTTTCACCATCTGCAAACTATTTAACTTTTATATTTCACATGGAAAGTGTAACTACTAACTTCTAAAGAGTTCATGATTGAACATTTATATTAAAAAAACAATCATGGAGAATTAAAGCAGAGCACATGTATCAACGAACTCATGGAGAATAAAAGCTAATCAAACATGCTAGAACTTCATAGAGATGCCAATAATAAAATCGACCATCAAAATTTAGAGGTTCAGGAAAAAATAAAAGTATCATTGTCTATAATGCAACTTACATATAGTATGATGTCTTGCATTTGAATAACAAATTAACAATATACCTTCTTAACCAATTAAATTAATTACACCAAAACATGAATGATGAATACAATACTTACAACTAATCTATGTCACCTAAGAGACGAATTTTACATGTTTTTTAAGAAAATTCAGCATAGGTTATTGATATACGAGGTTATAAAATTAAGCAATTCAAAGAACAAGTCCCCCAACTCACTTATGCCTTTTCAATAATCAACATAATTTGACCACGATGCTTTTTTAGAAATTAGGAATGTTCCATGTATTTATGAACAACATGATAGAATCAGAATAGAGTTTCATTGAGAAATAAATCAGACATGAGTTTGTGAAGAAACATGCCATAATATCTGGACATTGCTAAGTAGACTCCTGTATTCATTATCAAAAACCATTCACTTATGTAGCTTAATTATCCCTTGCTATACAGAATAGATTACATCATCTTAAGAGATTCATCAATTTCACTTGATTTACATAAATAGGGGGTATTTTTGAAGTAATTACACATATAGGAGAGATACCTAAAGAAAGTGAGAAAGAAAAGGGGATAAAATGACTCCAAACCCTAGAGAAATGGAATAACAGAGATTCACCTTGAGATGGCTATACACGTGGGTGCAGAAAGGGATAACAGCAAAAGAGAAGGGTTGTGGTTGTCCATACCTTCGTGCTCTTGGGAAAAGCGAGTAGAAATCAGCAAGAACTTCCCATTCTCGTGTTCTTGGGCAAAAGCGAGTGGAAAACTACGACTTTATACCTTCGTGCTCTAATCGACGACAAGGGCAGTGACGACCACCAGCGACAAGGTCAGCGACGGCCACCGGCGACAAGGGCAACAGCCACCGGCGACAACTTCAATCCTCACGTTGTTTATCGATCGTAACCCTAAAATAAGAGTAAACCCCATCTTTACCTTTGTTTCTCTGCTCTCTGTATCTATATTAGGAAGGAATATACAAGAAAGAAAAGTTTTATTTATTTAATTTTAGACTCAAATTATAAGGAGCGGGATTACAAAATTTTAGACGCGCGTCGAACATCTAAAATTAATAAACCGCTTCATTAGCCCTCCTTATAAATAAACAACCGCCCCAATAGACAGATATACCCGTTGCAACTTCTTTTTATTCTGACGGAGGAATACTCACATGTAAAACCGCTGCTTAACCGCCACAATAGAACAAACCGTTGCATGAACTGCCTCTTTAGGTTCAACCGCCACAAATGACCGCTGCAATACGTCGTTATTGTAGTAGTGTTGGTGGATAGAAAAATTTTCATTGTACGTGATTGATTATCGTCGACCGAATTAAGTTTTGTTTTTCGTGTGCGACTGAATAAATGATCGCGCTGTTCTAACCGCCGCAAACCCTACGCATCATGAAGCTAGCGCTGCGCTTCATGATGCGCAAGAATCGCGGCTATCCGAGCATTTGGCGTTTCGTCGTCCCACTTCATAAAGCGCTGCGCTTCATGAAGCACCATGGTCCTTGTGCGCCAGGCGAAAAATTCATATGCACAAGGAATCAGCCAATTTTAATGCACTCAATCTATTTTTTTTCTGTTTCTATTTTCTTAGGATGAAACTTTTAAATATATTTGAAGCAGAAGTGGGCACAACTTTTGTGGTTTGCTCTCTTTGTTTTGCTTTAAAAATATATTTGAAGCAGAAGTGGGCACAACTTTTGTGGCACCACAAGTAACATGGGTGCTAAGCTAAGCTAAGCTAAGAATTATCCTGTAGCATGTAGGGATCATATGTTTTTATGGCAAAGTGCAACTGTGCAAAGTGGGTGAGTATGGATAACAAAAGGGAATTCAGATAGAGAAGAACAAAATATCAAGTATGGATCTGGTGTGTGTGTGTGTGGGTCTGTGTGTGTGTGTGTGGGTCTACCATGGAGGAAAGCTGTAAAGGTGTTGATTTGACCCAACAATTCAAGGGCGGAAGGGCCATGCCATTAATTCTTCATCTAACTTAACAAACCATATTATTATTATTATTATTATTATTATTATTTGGTGCTTTAATATATATGAAAGATTCAGGATTTAGCAATGTATTTATGCTCTAACGGTTACTGAAGGATCTTTATGAAGCCCACCTTGTTATCAATTATCATCATATGGTCATCATTTGGAATGATTATGATCGCAGGGACAAAAATGGAAAAAAGTTGTAATTCTGGATCTTGTATTAATCTTTTGTGGGCTTTTAGGATTTTAGTTCCCATAATTACTACTCCCTCCGTTCTATTCTACTTGTTTTTCTAAACTCAAAACTTTGTTTAACAAAACTTGTCCATTTAAGATTTTTATTTAATTAATATATTGGAGAGTGTTCATATTGATTTTTTTCTCTTTATCTATTGGCTATAAGGGGTAGTTAGTAATTAATTTGTGATTACATTTAGAAAATTTTGGATTTTCAATAATATTTTTTATATTTTCAATGAATTTCTTAATATATGTGAAAAAATTTAAAAGAACAAGTAGAATAGAACGGAGGGAGTATTCTTATAAAAAAAATCCGATTAATTAATCATTCCTTTTATTAAAATTATCATTTAACATTTCGTACCATTATTAAAGGTTAAACCTAATGCTATTATCTATTCTTAGAATTTTTAATTTATCAATTATTCATCTCATACAACACAATCAATGAATAAAAAAAATAAAAAAAATTGCATAAAAAGAGTAGACAAATGCAAACTTAATAAAAAACAACTATCTTATCCCTTCAATAAATCATTACTTATAACTCTAAAATGATAAATATTTTTAATAAAATTTGAGGGTATGATGACATTTTTTTTCCAGAAGGAAGATAGTAAGAATCAAATGACCCATGTATGAGGTGTCCACATCTGCTCTTCATGTAGTTCTGGTTATGATACTTATTTGTATTCTTTATTTTACGTGTTTTGTTTGCTGATTTTTTTCATACCGGTTTGCCTGATTATTGTGTTTCTCAGCTTCTCGAACTACAAGTCTGTCTAATACTTTAAATTTTTACCTTATAAAAAAGTTAATGGACTTTTAGTGTTAATAGTTAAAAACTCCCAAAATTTTGCCACCGGTTTAACAAAGCAAATCTTCTACTCCCTAAATATACTCCCTTCTATACTCCCCTACGACGTGATTGGGTGATGACTTTCCAAATTACATTAAAAAAACTTAAATATAGGTAAAATATTAAAAAATAGCTTTTAACCAATCAAATCAAGGGAATACAAGAGGAAGTATGATTAGGGAGTAGAAAAATCGGACCGTCTATTTACATTTAACTTGGAAAAGAAAACAAATACCCAAATCTTGTGATTATAAGCATGTGCTATCAAGGGGGTTGCCTCTCCTCTCTTCCTTTTTTTATCCATTTTTTATTAAAAATGAGGATTCTCTTGGATGTGGGTTGAAAGAGAGGATCCTCTCTTGAGAGAGGAATGGGGTGAATTCCTCTATGGGTAGAGGAATGTGCACATTGGCTTTTGTACATTTCTCTCCATATTCACCCAATCAAAATTTGACATGTATCTCTTACCTATCAACTACATTCATTTATTTTCATTACAATTTAGCATTAACAAATTACAAATAAAAATATTTTAAAGATGATATTTTAAAAATCAAAAAATAAAAAAATAATTCTTGCAATTTTTTTGTCTATAAATTGAACCTAATATTGCATACCTTTTTCATCTATCAACTACAATCATTTCTTTTCATTACAATTAAACATTAATAAATTACAAACAATAATATTAAAAATATGACATTTAAAAAAAAAATCTTACAACTTTTTTTTGTCTATAAATTGAACCTAATATTGCATACATTTTTCATCTCATCCTATCTTGCTATCTTCCTCCCTCATCATCCCATGGATAATCATGATTCAACTAACCCAATCTTATATATGTTGTTGTTTGTATTATCTTAATGTTAATCAAGATTTAATTATTAGTAGTAATCAATTTATATTGTCATAACTAATATATATTTTTTTTATTGAATGTTAAATTAATTTATTAATTAATTAAAATCATAAGGAGTGAATAAATCATAAATTGATAATATGAATGTGTGGTAAGATATATGTATAAAAAATTGGAAGAGAGGAGAAGAAATGATTCTCATGGTTGTGGGTGGATATAGAGAAAGAGGAAAAGGAAGAGGAAAGAGTGAGGTAAAATATAGAGTATGTGAGGTGTCAAAAGGAGGTAAAGAGAGAGAAAGTGAAGAGAGGATTTGCCATATCCTTGATAGCACATGCTCTAACCCATGTAGAGAAACTTTATCATACATTTTACAAAATCAAACATCACTTTCAAAACACTCCCAAAAGATGAACAATTTAAAGGCAAAAACAAAAGAAATTTGCTACCCTTTCCACACTTGTTCTTTGTTGCTGTGCACATGTGACCATCAATGGGTTTAATCAATCTCACCCCCCATGTACCCACTCACAAACCAAATCACTCAGAATCAGCGTCTTTGTCCCCAAATACACAAAGTCACCATGATTTCCTCCAAAGTTTGTCTAATATCAGAAAAAGCCTATGCATCTTCCTTGTTTTAAAATATTCCTGAAATGCATAATATAAGCTCAGAGAGAAGCCAAATATAAATATATATTTGACGCGCAGAATTGTCATTATGCAGCCTTGATTTCTCATTCGCTTTTGTTTGTTGTTCATCATCTCCACATACAATGAGAGACATGGTGGCATGCTTCAGTGAACATGCCATTAGAGTTTCAGAAACCACATGCTCTTCAACCCACTTCCAAAACCCACCAAAATCCCCACTAATCTCCCCAAGCCCAAACCCCGCACTCCAAAACGCCGTCGTTTCCGTCTACAAAATCCCCCCAAAACAAAGCCTTGTCAAATTCACATGGTCAAGATCCCAATTGTCCATAACCTTCGACGAAGACGCATCCACCACCATCAAACTCAACACCGCCTCCCTCCTCTTCCCCAAGAAGAAAGGTGCTCGATCCATCAGTCACAACTCCTCCAAAATCGAAATCCTCTGGGATCTCTCGGAAGCCGTCTTCAACTCCAACAATGTCGAGCCGATTCAAGGCTACTACATAATCATCACTATCGATTCAGAATTAGGTTTAATTCTCGGTGATTTGAGCTCCAAGAAGACGCTCAGGAGCCTCAATTCGACCCCGAAATTCTCCCTTGTGTGTAGAAAAGAGCATTATTCAGGCAGCGGATTTTATTCAACGAAGGCGCGGTTCAGTGAGGGTGGAAGGTTGCACGAGATCTCGGTGCAAAGCTGTTCGAACGTTTTGTCGGTGATTGTGGATGATAAGATCGTGATGAGAGTGAAGAGGCTGCAGTGGAATTTCAGGGGGAATCAGACCATTTTTTTGGATGGATTGTTGGTGGATTTGATGTGGGATGTGTACGGTTGGTTGTTCAGCCATGGAAACGGGCTTGCTGTGTTTATGTTCAGGAGGAGAGCTGGAGTTGATACAAGGCTATGGTTGCAGGATAAATCTTCAGTTCACAAGCAAATTCATGAGAAATCTTCTTCTGACATCTCTTTGATGATTTATGCAACCAAGACTCCTTTGAAGGAGGTAAATTGATTGATGTTCAATTAGTTTGTACTTCATTTTGTCTCTGTGAGATCAGACAGGGGCGTGTTTATTGAATCCTGGAATTGTAAACATTTCCAGATAAAATTTATATTTTCTTTCCCCTGTGCTTGTTAATGGAATAATGGGTAAGATATGATACAGTTGAGATGAATTAGTTTGAGTTGCAGACTTGCAGAGTGATGAAATACAGTTGGCACAGCAATTGGTTCTCTCTCTTTTTAGGTGTAGATTCATTTACCACCCCAGAAGTTATTGGAATTGGCATTTTACTCCCCAATCATTTGGGTTTTTTTTTTCCACCAAACTGCCCCTAAGTTTAAAATTTTTCTAATATCTAATCCACTTTTAAGTTATGGGTAGAAGAAAGACACAAGAGAAATATTATGCACTAGTCTCTCCGTCTAAGTCTATTTGGTTTTTTAGACTTAATTAGTTACTCCCTCCGTTACATAATATTTGGCATATTAGCCTTCTTTTTTTGTTACAAAGTGTTTGTCATTTTAAACTTTTTGTCATCTACTTTACAATTATGTCCTTGTATTTATTGTTACTTTATAATTAATGAGGGAAGATTTATTAGTAGTTGCATTGGAAAATAAAACAAAATAGAATAATAAATAGGGTCATATATGTCAATTTACTACTTTTCTTAATAAGTGTGAAATGATCTAAAATGACAAACACTTTGTAACAGAGGGAGTATCTAATTATATTTAGCCTTTTAGCTATTTTGCTAAAAAAGAGGAGAATTAATTATATGCATTGATAATTTAATAGGGATATTTTAGTAAGAGTAGTGCTTGTCTTAATATTTGTGTAAAATACTTAAAAGACAAATAAACTTAGACGGATGGAGTAGTATTTAAGAAGTGATCGGTGATAGATCTGTAAACATTTTTAAAATTTAGGTGATACCTGTAATTTGCGTATAACAAAGTACTTGATACCCTAAAACAATCTTAGACAATGGTTTACATGTATGAAGTTTACACTCGTGACTTGTGAGCGTATAAAATCAAATATTACTCGCTTGATGATTGAAAGCAACATTGTTTAGCAATAATTCCAAAGAAACTATCATAATAGGCATTATCTCAAGTGTAATCCAACTCAGCTAGTATACATTAGGGCTCCGTTCGGTATTTTTAACCTCAACTGAATCAACAACTTGAGCGAGAGATGGAAATAAGTGGATCTGAAACTGAATTTATTTGAAAAAAGGTTTGTCGGATGTTTGATATTAGAAGTTGAAGTGCAAAATGAGTAGAGTAAAATTAAGAAAAAGAGTGCTAAAATTTAAGGATTTTTGACTTTTTGGATGACACTTTCATATAATAAATATGAATATATATTAATTATGTAAACAAAATTTTAAGAAAATGAATCCACCGTGTTCTTTTTTGTTCTTTCTATTAGCTAATGCACTTCACCATGGCCACCCTTGTTCCCGCTCCTTCTCAAGTCTCTAGCAAATTAGACTTCAAGCTTCCAATACAAATTTGCCCCTAATTTTGTTTTAAAACCTCAAACCCCAATTTTCTAAATATCACATTAGCATTGCATTTCCATCCATGTTGTCTTCACAACTCTTTTCCTTGCCTTCATCGTTGTTTTCGATTGGATTTCTCTGCCACATCTAGAGAAGTTTTCCATCCAAAACACCAAATCTCACCGTCGCATCTGAATTTTTCCGGCCAAATAACAAACACGAGACTCTGTCATCAGATAAGCTTTGGGTTGGCTCTCATGAGACTTCGTCGTCGGACAAACTCCACATTAGCTCTTGATGATATTACAAGTTCAATTGAAATTTGAAGAGAAATAAATAGAAAAAAATACCTTCTCCTCCTCCGTTGGGTAAGGTAGATTTGAAAAAAAAAACATTAGCTTGTTAAGACTGGTTAATATAGTGGGTACACATTAAGAATTTCTTCTTCCTTCAACCCCAACCGGCTCCTCAAATTAGCGGTGCTTTTGGGCTATCGAATGAGAAGCATAAAACTTGTTTAATTTTTCCAGCTACGACAAGCTCCCATTAGCTAGTACCAAACGAAGCCTAAATTTTGTTGAGAAACTTGAAAACATAAGCTACCTAAATGCGGATTTGAATAAACATGTTTAGGGCAATTTGTCAACAAAAAGTACATAAAGTGTTATATTATTATATTGAATATACACATAAAAGCCTAGATGGCTTTATCCCTATTTTCTATATAAAGGTTCTTATAAGTGACCTAATAAGACTATACAAGAATTTTACACTCTTTCTCTTATTCGTCCTCTCTCTTAATAAATCATAACACATATCAATACGAATTGTTCAAGACTATAAATATGACCGATCGCTAATTTTTTTAACACGAATTGCTTCTTTAATTATTGAACTGCATATGAATAAATTTCTCGAAAGCAAACTGGTTTTTTTTTTGTCCGTTTACTCTTGTTTAGTTTGATCGATTTTTTCATTGCATATGTCAGTATTGTTATCCCACATCAGGAATTCTGATATAACTTGCCCAACATATATACCCTTGAGCTACTCTTCCTATTGCCAATTGGTTTTAGGATGGAATCCCATGGGCTTGTGTGTTGGGGCTAACGCGCATATACACATGAATGGACGTGTGTACCCCCCACGTCATATTGGCCCATTGGAATTTAACATGGTATCAGAGTGAAATCATAAACCCTAGATTTGGTTGAGGAAGATCACATGCCTACGGTTCTCGTTCGTAGTTCTATATAAGGTTCGATTACCATCAAGATTAAAGGTATGTCAAATTTGGTGTTGCTTAATAATCCAATATGATCGATCTTGGCGTCTTAAGTCTAAAGGGGATTAATTTCTAAACAAGTGGTATTAGAGTTTGTTCAGTATGGGCCCGGATTCCTGGTCTATTAATGGGCTAGCCGTCCTGAAAACATAACGTCAAGTTGCAACTGGCATATTGCAGGGCCAGGTAGTTGCACTTGAGGGGCGTGTGAAATAATGTTATCCCACATCGAGAATTCTGATAAACTTGCCCAACATATATACCCTTGAGCTACTCCTCCTATTGCCAATTGGTTTTAGGATGGAACCCCATGGGATTGTGTGTTGGGACTAACGTGCATATGCGAATGAATGGACGTGTGTACCCCCCCCCCCCCCCCCCCCCCCCGCGTCATATTGGCCCACTTGAATTTAACATGGTATCAAAGTGAAAGCATAAACCCTAGATTTGGATAAGGAAGATCACATACCTACAGTTCTCGTTCGTAGGTCCGCATAAGGTTCGATTACCATTAAAGGTATGTCAAATTTGGTGTTTCTTAATAACCTAGTATGATCGATCTTGGCGTTTTAAGTCTAAAGGGATTAATTTCCTAACAAATATGTGATATATACATGAGATCTATAAGCATGAATCACATACATCAAACTAGATACTCGAACACATTCTTCGATGTTTATATACTAGTTGCTTATATGTTATTTCGGATCGAACGCATGCAGTATTTTTAAACATATCATAAATGAATGTTAATAAAGAAAAGTATAATATAAAATTTAATGCTAGTAATTTACTGTCCATATCATGTACAAAAATTATTTTAGTTTTTGGAAACAAATAAAACAAATCAAGGCTATATTATTAAGTTAAAATTAAGAATAAAGATTGATTATTAAGATAAAATAATCTATATTGTTCCTTTTCCTTGACAAAATTCATAAATAGGTTTAATTTTTAAAAAAAGAGATAAAATATGAATAAAATAAAATAAAACAAAAAAGATATATATTTTCAAAATATGGAAGATATAAGATTTAATAAATAATTAATTTAATAAATAAGATATAATTTAATATGAAAGATAAAGATAATTTATTTATTGAAAATTATTAAAATATAATTAATTTAATTTATGTGAGGGCAAAACAATTTTGGTGTGTCGACAAAGTAAAGATTAAATAAGATTAAATATTATATTATCTATAATTTTTTATTACTTTCCATATACCTGAACTTAGAGATTATCAAATCTTTTAATATATTTATAATATTAAATATTATATTATCTATGATTTGAACATGAAATTTCTTAATTGCGACAGCGTTTAGATTTCTCTTGTGGAATAATAGATATCATAGAAATCTAAAAGATCGGGTTTGGTTAATAAGTCGTGAGAGAGTATGTTAGTCGGGTTTAGGCACATAGCATATGAGATGACATGACTACCTTAGATAACCACCTTCAACAAAGCCAAACTAAGATTAAATGTTTTCCATGTTCGAAGTCAACTAAAGTGTTATTGTGGTGAGCCTTAACCCTAGAAGTTTCTCTCCTCTAATTTCTCTTACAATTATTTGTTTCCTTTTTGTAATCATATCTGAACTAACTACTCGAATCATTCTCTCTTCTAGCTTAATCTACTAGTAATGTGACTACATCGCATCATTTATATGGCCAACCCGAGACCAACACCGAGGAGGGAGTCGATGTCGCGCCGAGCACGCTTGTCTCTAAGGATGTGAAGCCAATTCCATCGGGCACTTCTCATGTTCCGGCGGGTCATCTTTCGGGACAGGTTTCTACTCACCATTTCAGGTCCATGGAGGCTAAGGGTGCCGAGCAAAGGCAAGAGGTGCCAGGTGTGCGCCGAGAGGGTCCGTTGGATGACACCGCGGCGATTCAAGGATTTTTATGAGGAGTTCAGATCTGGTCTCAATTTGGGGTTTCGATTCAAGGATTGGGAGAATTTGGGGAGAAGCGAGAGAGGCGAAGGTTAGGGTTTTCAGTTGAAGGTGTCAAAATTCGGGATCAATACACCTCTATTTAAAGAGATTTCAATTCGAGGAGCTTAAGCAAGGGAAGATCTACAACTTCCTTTCATAACTTGGGCACAATCGTGGCTTAATTTGGTTCGAAATTGGATTTGAATAGGTTATGGAAAGAAGAGCAAGAAAGGAAAAAAGTGGAGAAGAAGATATGGGCGGTTGGCACTGACTTTTGGGAAATTACGATTTTAAACTCTCATGTTTCTAATTGTGATAGAATGCCCTTCTATGTACAACTTGGTTTTTGGAAAATTATGGAAGTGCACCCAACTTTCTTATTTGGCTAAAAAAGCATCCTTCCCACCTCTTATATGAAGATTACTTTCTAAAATAAAAAATATCACCCATATTTTGTTTAAATAATTTAATATCTCTTTATTTTCACAAATGAATAAAACCAAATTTTTATCAATAAATAGGTTGAGAGAAGCCTCTCCTCTGATTGTCCAATCACACTCAATTCCCATTTTCTTTTCTGTCCGTTCAAAATTCATTTTCCTGAGACTGAGAAGAGCCTTTTCCCTTAGCCACAACTAATCAGAAACCCATTTTAATTGTTTTGACTTTTGAGAGTGAGAGAGCTAGGCTCCACCTCTAACCTCCCTCCTCTCTGGTTCAATTTCGTTTACTCCCTCCGTTGTTCATTCTCCACGATCGGGCGCACCTCCGCCTCGTTCAACCGCCGGCTCCACCCGACCATCACCTACACCGGCACAACCAGGAGCTCCGCCACCACGTGATCCACGTCGGAGCCACCAGACCGGACTGCCCCTTTGCTCTTGCCTCGCCGGCTCACTCCGCTTGCCACCGGAGTAGCCCGAACTCTCGCGCAGCAGCCTCCGGCCTTTCCGTCTCGCCACCAGGGAACGACGTTGCCCAGCCAGAACCACCTGCTCAAGCTTGAGGCCAGTCACGCTTGCCACCGGAGAAGGATGCCGGCTCTCCCACGTTGAACGTCGACCATCACCGTAATCGCTTCGGAGGTCCCGTTGAGTCAATCGGAGTTGTTACACTACCCATCTTTGACGCCGTTAGGATCGTGACGTTACCCCGACGTCATAGGATCAATCCGTTCTTGAAACCGACGTCCCAAATTTCCATACCGTCGATCCCTTGGTATGAACTTTCGACCCCTATATGGTTGATATTAAATCCCGAGATTTTCACACCGTGTTGTTATAATGTAAATGAACACTTTTTATTTACAAGAAAGTACCAAAAAGAGGATGTATGACCATCAAAATCCAACCCCAAGGAATGATGTTATTAGAAGGATATATATATATATATAACTATTCTTTATATATATATATATTTATAATAACTAAAACCGTTTATACATTTGCATGTCAACTTAGCCTTAATATAACTTTGAAATAAATTATTTATGACCTTTTTAATTAAAAATAAACTTCTAAGAGAATAATATTTACTTAAGCAAATTTACATAAATTGTTGCATGTGGATTTTACAAAGTTTTATAAAATTATCCATCCTTGCATGTTAACTTAGAGCTTAATATATTTTAAAAAAAAAATTAAACTATGTTTGACCTTCTTGATAAAAAGGGGACTCACAAAAATAAGTTATACTTGAGTAAACTAATTAAATAAGTAATACATGTGGAATTAAAAAGGTTTTATGAAATAATTCATTCATGCATGTTAATTTTTGACCTTACTATAATTGTGTAATGAATTATATATGACATCTAGAAATAATTATACTCATAAGAATAATAATCATTTAAGTAAAAATGCATAAAAGTGTTTGTGGTTGTAAAAGGATTGTTATTGGTTTTAAAATCACTTTTGCATGTCAATCTAGACTTAAAATAAATTTTAGATAATTCATTTGTGAACTTCCTAGTTAAAAGTAGACTTATAAATGTTATTATCTACTTAAGTAAGTTAAATAAATTATTGCATGTGGATTTTATAAATTTTGGGAAATAATCCAACCTTGCATGGAACTTAGAACTATTAATATATTGAAATAAAAATTGTGAAAACCCTTCTTAATAAAAAGGATTACTTTGATAAGCATAAACTATACTAAATAATCTAAGGTGTTGCATGTATGAATAAAAAGTGTTTTTATAAAGTGTTATACACATGCATGACAAACCTATAATTTTCTATAATCGAATATTAAATAAGTCATGACTTTTAGAAATATGATTATAAGGACAAATTTTAATAAAGTAGTTTTGCATAAAAATAATGATGCATGCAAATCATATATAGTTTATTTTAAATATATATATATTTTTCATGTGGGTTAAAAAGGTATTCATACGAGTAAATAAAGTCTTGCATATTTTTCTTAAAATAAGTATTTTAAAGTTCATAAAATTCCTACAAAAGTATCACCTTGAAAATAATAATAAAGAATTATTATTTTGGATACCTCCTATCTAAATTATTAAACTAAATAACTTAGATTAATTTCCCTTCTCTTAAAAAGAGGAAAATAAGAGAAAAGTTTAGTAAGATTAAATTAAGGAATTTAGTACATTTTCGTTCGTCATTCCTTTCGGTCAAATAGGTCAAAGTTTACGAACGTCTCTAAGAAATCCTAATTCCGAGTTGCGTAGATTTCCGAAAGAAATCCAAGGCAAGTGGATATTCTCCTTGTAACCTTTTCGATATCTCGATTTCATTAAACTTCTCTATGTTGGGAAAAATCTTGTTTGTTTAAATAAATAAACATAGGATATATCGATTGCTACAAATATCGACATCTCATTATCGTTATTATTATTCAAACGCTAGAAATGAACTTAGGACCGATGATTGCAGCCTTGTTTGTTTAAAATGTCTCGTTTAGAGACATCGCTTAGAATCGTATAGGAAAAAATGTTGGACATAAGTCTTGAACCACTTTTTATAACATCATATATATGTAGGTCATGACTCTACTCTTACTTCGTTGACTGAAGTCTTAAGCAATGTCGAAATAGAAAGGTTTCATCTGAAGTCTAAAGCAATGTCATACGGAAAATAAATGTTGGCTGAAGTCTTAAAGCAATGATAGCTTGCATATAAGTAGTATTTAGGATGTATGTTTACGTTTCTTTTACGTTGCTTTTAGGTAGTTTTAGTTAGTTTCTTTAGTGTCTTAGAGTGTCTAGGAGTTTTGGGTTTTTGCACTTGTTTTATGTTGTTTTACAGGTCTTAAAGTGAACAAGTGTGAAAGGAATGAAAACCGGGGAAAGAGCGCTTGAATTCGGGCCATCCGTTGGAGTTGATGGTTCGACACCTCTGTCTTGAAAGGGTTGTTTCGGGAGATATGGTGATCTGATAAGTTTAGTTTGGCATCATTGGAAAGCTAATCCAAAGAGCTACAATTCATGTTTTTACTCCGAGTCCAAATTCCAACTCGAAGTGAGGTCAAAACAGCCCCCAAAGTGTCAACTGAATTCTGAACTGAGTTGCTGGCGGCGACCGCCGCCAACCCAGCGGCGCCCGCCACCCCTGACAGCCGCGGAGATCTTTACTGCACCACGTGTTTTGTTTCTATTCGTCCTTTTCTATCAGTATTATTCCGAGATATTATATTTTTGAATAGACTTCTTTAGACCTAGTTCTATATATTAGGGTTTAGAGAGTTGCATCTCTCATAGACTATTATCATATTTTTCTTTCAGAGTTTTTAGCTTTTCTATGGAGAACTAAGCCCTTTTGCTTAGTCAGACAGTTTGAAGCTTCGTTTTGACTTTCAGTTGTGAGATTTCTACTCTTTATCTATTGCATGGAATTATTTTTCTCTCTTGTTTGATTTGTTTATGTGATTGATTTCAACAATTTCTAGGGTTGTTGTTATTGAATCTCAATTGCTAGATCTAGATAAATTACTGGTTGAGTTTCTCTATTTCATAGTAGCAAACTGCATTGTACTAGTATCTGGTTGTGCTAGTCTATTGTAGAAGAGAGTTAAATTGCATTCTAGTATAAAAGCTGGTTGTTTTATGCTAGAATTGTATCCTAATTATATTCCTATTCTTAATGCTGCTTTTGAATTGAATCTTGATAGTTTCAGGGTTATTCAATTAGTTAGGATTGATAGTATCTGGTTGTGCTATTGATTATCTTTGAAAAGGAATTGGAATTCCATATGCATGCGATATTGAGTGAATCTATGATCAACTTGTCATACAAATGTGGATCTCTGTTTGACTAAGTGTTTCCCCAAATTTGATAAAAACACCAACTTTAATTGCTTTATTAGTTTTTGCATGCTAGATAGTAGTTTAATTCATAAAACCCCCTTTTACTTTAATTGACATAAAATTCACATAGAAAGATAAATCGCCTCCCTGTGGATTCGACCCTTAAGACTACAGTCTTTAGGTTTGTTAGGACTCTTTTGCATAGCCGTGATTTGCACGACCATTTCGCGCCTATCAAGCAATGTCGAAATAAAACGGTTTCGTCTAAAGTCTTAAGCAATGCCACATAAAATGAAAAATACCACTAAAGTCTCTTACTAACGTCTATGCTATGTAGACATTCAAAATTATAATAAGGCTAAAGGTTTGCCTTGTTCAATCCATCAAATAAACTTATACTATGTTCTAACTAAGTGTTAGAACTCCGTTCCCTTAAGTGGACTCCACACCCTTAAAAGTCATTAATGCTATGTAAAGTTTTGACACGTAATAAAGATAAGTGCTAGTGCACATAAAAGACATCAAAACCGGGCCGGTTTTAGAAGACTGACCCGGCTCTCGGTTCGATAAGGGCGCGAGAGGTGTTCTAAAACTTGTTGTAAATTAAAACATTTCTAACATTAATTGTACTCTAAGAGGAACTACAACCTTGTGGTTTCCTTCTTTTCGAATCGAAGTTGATCTCTTTTCGAGATCAACTAAATTCCGTCATTATAAGCTCCACAAAGTAATTATATTTTCAAGTACTTCTTCCCTTAATATCCTTGATGAGATAATAAAAATTACCATATTACCTTTGAGAATATTCGTTCCCACTTGCTTAGTCTCCTTAGACTAATTCCGCTCTTTTCTGCATTTTGCCTGGTATTTCTCGCCCTTGGCGACAAATGCCAGACTCTAGGAAACGTCCCTCGAAGGTTTAAAGAACGAAGAATCAAGAAAGTTGAAGGAAGGAAGGTCAAGTCTTCTCAAAGATATTTCTTCCGTATTTTTGGATTCATTATGCTTTGCAAGAACAAGGTTTCATTATTTCCGCTGCTATGTTGTTTTGAAACAGTTTAACACGTAATGACAATATTTAAAGTCTTAATTTTGAGCACCTTTTAATGTCATGTATTACCATTTAGATTCCACATTTCTTTAAGATTAATACTTTATAAAGCCTAGAGTGACTTTGGACGGTAAAGTCCAAGGTCACTGATGGTAATACTCATCGTTGTAAAATAGGGGTGTTACATTAGTACCCCTTAAAAATAGTTTCATCCTCGAAACTAGGACAATACACGTTATAGAACAATAAGGTAATATGAATATTCTTCTTTGAAAGAGAGGGTTATTACAATAGTACGCCCTTAAAAAGAGTTTCGTCACTGAAACTGAAATATTGAAAGTTGTGAAATGTTTCTAAACGTTTCTTAAATACAAGGTAGGTCTATTCTCGATGCTTCTCCACTTTGTATTGCATTGACTCACATGTGTCTATTATGGTGAATTAAAGATCATTAGATGAAAGGAAGTTTGAGAGCTTGAGAGAAATAAAACTTATAATCAATTGAAATTCAATATTTAATTAACGTCAAAACCCAGATGTTGAAATTAAAAAAAGGAAAGAAGTGATTAACATGAGGTTACAAGCACACTTGCTAAGTTAGTTATGGTAATAATGAGTTAAAGTTTAAAAATTCATAATTTGTGGAAACTCACACGTAGGAGATATAGGCAACCACCTATTTGTTTATCTCCAACGCGACTTGCCATACCTAGTTGCATATACAAGTAGGCAAAGGTTGCAAGGACCTAGGCAATATGAACCGTTACCTCGTGGTTTAGGAGCAAGTGCATAAGCTTATGGTTCACGGAGTGGCCGGTCTTGTCGATGAAAAGGGTGCATCCCAATAACACAAGCAAAAATTCGGACGCTATGTGATCCGAATTACCTCCTTGCATGAGGTGTGTATCAAGCCAATCATTGAGGTCTGCGAGATGGAGGCCACCACTTGTGATTTGGGCATTCATGTCTTCAAGTGTCCACCCCAACATTTGACTTATTTGGACACGTAAGCCACCATCATCTTTAGACCTTGGGCGTACGCGACATAGTTTCGCATAACATGCACCCAACATAGTAAATGTTGGGCATCCGGAAATTTAATTCCAATGGCATTCATCTCAGAAAGTTCCCGGTTTGTCACTATTGCTTCTGGCATTTTACCAACTCGTCGGAACAATTCTCTCAATTGGCTTAACACACATTCGTAGTGATCTCGGTTCTCCTTAGTCATAAAAGCAAAAGCGATGTTGTACTTGTGATTTGTCCAAGTAAATCCCACCATTTCACTGAATGACATATTGTACTTGTTATTCAGTTCAATTTAGTTAGTATGAGAAATTGGGAATTTAATATATATATATAGTATATATATATGACGGTTAATAAATGGCCGAATACATAAATAGGTCCCTGAACTTTGACGATTTTGGCATTCATATCCCTGTACTTTGGGGGTTTCAAATAGGTCCTTGTACTATACATATTTTTGCCTTTTAAACACAAATATGTGACGTGGCTTAGCGAGTGTATTTCATACACTTAATTGCGCGTAAACATATATTAGCACTCCTAAAAATGCTGATGTGGAATACTAAAAAAAATAAAAGCCATTATAAAATATCCCACCACTAGTAATTGAATTTTTTCTTATTCTTTTTTTTTATCTATCTTATGTTTGTTGAGATCTCAGATCTCAAAGTAAGAGATATGTCGGCGTTAAAGAATTCATTTGCTCTCTAGTTGTCTCTGGTTCCTTCTATGTCGGGTGAAAAATTACATATAGGATTTGGAAGAATCACTTCCTAATTCTCTCTGGTTCCTAATTATCTCTAGGGCTTAGATCTGGACACCGGTGAAGAGTTTCGTCCTGATTCTCTCTGATGTCGTCGTTTCTAGATCTGGGCGGTGAAGAATTCGATTTCTTTCTTCGAGTTCGTCGATCCATCCTTACTCTCTCTGGATCTGGTTCCTTTTTGCCGCCCATTGCCACCATCCACTTCCCACCGCCGTCAGTTTGAGATGGCAATTTAGTGGTCGGGAGCAACTGCAATCGGCGTCGGCTTGAGATGGTCCGCATAGATCTGAGGGCAGTGGTCTGGAGCAGTTGCAATCGGCATCAGACTAAGACCTTCGGATTTGAGGGTAGAGAATAGAAGATTTGTCGGTGGAGAATTTGGATCTGAGACCACCGGAGAAAGAAGACAGGAGGAAGAAGACGGGAGGAAAAAAAGGAAAAAAGATATATATATTTCTTTTATTAAAATTATAAATTTATTTAGGTGGCATCTACATGGCAAAACATTTTTACAAGTTAGCGCGAGTGTATTACACGCATGTGAATTTCATATGATTTGTGTTTAAATGACAAAAAAAATGTATAGTCCAGGGACCTATCTAAAACCCGAAAAGTGCAGGGACATGGTTGCCAAAATTGTCAAAGTTCAGGAACCTATTTATGTATTCGGCCGTTAATAAATACTTACATGTTTGTCTTGTATGTCGTGTCCATAATTACAACATACATGAATACCTTTAATAGTTGTATTGACTTGGGGTGGGCAAAGAACAAATCTTGTATCTCGTCACCTCCCAGCACAGTTTGATAATCAACATAGTAACCATGACACTTCAAGCAATGAAGACTAAACTGGGTTACCGTCATTGAGCCTATCTCCTCTTTTAGAATTTGTTGCTGTTAATTGTAGATTTGCTTCATTGATGTAGTGTTTTCATGGTACTTTTTTCCGTATAAAGGACATAATATTCAAAGGCTCTGTATTAGCCAGGCCCAATATCCTCAAGTCCCCCAATTCATCTGCGGTCATTCGACCAACATAAGGATGTCCTTTGAGTGTGGTAGAAATGGCATGGTTGTGTCACCCACATTTCACTGTTAACACCCCATTATAGCTCTTCCTTTTCTTGCTCCCAATCAACTCGAACAGACAATGAATCTTTCTATTTTTCGGTTGTAAATTTATATCCCAAAAGTTTTCACTTTGGACTATAATGCCCGATTTCCCCTTCTTCTTCGCCTTGTGCACACTTGAAAACTCACCTGCTAATAATACTTTAGTATCCCACAAATTTTTTATGACTATTGATGTCCATGTTTTTAGTATAGTTTTTATTAGGTTTTCTTTGTTTATTAGGTTTAGTTTTGATAAGTTTAGGTTTAGTTTAGTGTGTTTTTGGATAGTTTTGCATATTTTCATAGAAAGTATGGAAGCTACTCTATTTTGTGTATTTTGTAGGTTTTAGCAAGGAAAAGTGCTATATGGAGCTGAATTTGGAGCGCTACAGTGAAAGACGGAGGAATACAAGTATGAAGAAGTCAGAGTCCAGGTTTTACGAGATGAAGTGTGGAAGAAACTAAGCCCAGGCTCGTTAACGAGGCCACGTCATAAGAAATTTCGAGGGTTGACTTTGTAATTCACCGATCCTGTGCGGGAAATTCTTTCCGTGTCGGTAGAGTATCTTTTTATAATTTTTAGGGTTATTATATTATATATTTTAGGTCTTGTTATCTTCTTAGATTTTGTTTCTATCTTTTTAGGTTTTTATTTCTATCTTTTAGGAAAGTTTTTATCTTCTAGCCTTATTAGTTTTTAGCCTTTTTAGTATAAATAGCCCTCTTATTTAGCCTAGAAAGAGGGGGGACGAATCAGAGAAGAGGAAGAGCCGAGATAGAGAGAGAAGATCGGAGTCGAGATTGAGAGCTCGGTGGACGAGAGTTACCGGGGTCGTTAGTCAGTATTTCGGGTCGGTATTTGTTTATTTTTCGGTTTCTTTTGGTTTTCTGTAAGACGATATTTGTTATTTAATTTGAGTAGTAATTTGTTTTCAATGATCTTTTATTGAGTTTATTTGTTTCGTAGTTATGATTAGTGAGTAGTCTTCTTTTCTAGAATCGGGGTAAAGCCCGACATAGTTGAGCATGTTTGATGAGTAAGATTGTGTGTTGAATGCCTTTTATCTATTATTAAGATTGTTTGTTGTGTTTATACCGAGATGAAAGTTGAGGTAATTTGAGTTTTTAACTTGATTGAAAGAGAAAGTTAGTAACTTGAAAGTTGATATTGTTTGAATACGAAAGTTTCAAGCTTTAGATCCAAAACAAGCAATTAAGTGAATTGGGTTACGAAAGTAGGTTGATTTACTTCATGATTAACGAAAGTTGATGACTCTATCTATTTAAAGGCATGATCTATTCTTCTTACGAGTTTATATGCTTGGCTATGTTGTGGTATCCCTAGTCCTAGACCTTTGTTTTTATTTGAATTATTTTAAGAGAATTTCGTTGCTGAGTTACTTGGCTCGGTACCGAACTTGTTTAGGTCGTTAGTTGAGTCTTTTTGTGTACGGTGGTTCGTTAACGACCCTGACAACGTCGTTAACGAGGCTGCTTGTGAGTGTTTTTGTTTGATTTTGTTTGCTTTTTAGTAGTCGATAAACGAACAACCTTGCTTCCTGTGGAACGATCCTGACTCTGCTATACTCAGCGGGGTCTTGACTTATAAATTTATTTGTTGTCAAGAAACCCTCATTCAACAACTATCACAAAATATAGTCTTCGCCCTACTTTACGAGCACATTTTATCATTTTATCTCAATCCAACCATTCCTCATCGATTTCAAAATGGCTAGAGTGATATGTAAACTGTAACATTACGATGTCATCAAATAAATTATTCTATTATTAATCAAATTAGTTACCTCTTCTAACGACACATTAAAATCACCCTCATGTTGATAAACATGCTCTTCATCGTCCTCATTAAGATCTAATGGAACCGTTTGTAAAGGTATAATTGAATGAGGATTATGATCACCGATGGGGGCTTTTCCTTTCGATCCATTTTTAAACTACATACAACATCAATTTATCCAAAATACAGTATAATATTAGAATTAAATACATGAATAAAATAAAAAATTTAATTTATCAAAATGTAACTTAAAATTATAATGTAACATTAATACCTTAAATAGATCGGAAAAGACATTTTATTTATGATGAAAACAAGACTTGATTTGCAGGGGCGGAACTCGAACCTTCTCATTGCAGGAGCCAATTTTTTGTTTAACATAGCCAACATTTTTTCAATTTCAAAAAGAATACAAAATACTAAAGAATATTTGAACAAAACCTCAAGAATTATATGCTAATAAATTTAGTGTGTGATTCAAGACATTCCAACCATAACTAATTGTTTCGACGCTATTGAGTTCAATTACATTATGAAACTATGCAATCTAGCAAATGATAAAAACATTTTAATTAAGTAAATGACTTGTAAAAGTAGTTTGTGTACGGTCAATTTTCAAATGCTTATACCTTTTTACTCAGGTGCTAGATTAAAGCGTATAACAAATCAAATCGAAATTCTCGACAAAAGGAACATATATACTACCTCCGTTTCATAATGTAAGTCGTTTTTTGATTTTGCACAGGAATTAAGACAAGCTTAAAATGGAAAAGATGATAATTTAATGCTTGTTTTTATCAATGCACTATTAACTCTTTAACCACTAGAGTTGCTTGAGTTAATGAATGTTGTTGGAATGTTAAGTAAATTAAATAGAATAATGATCTATTTTAGAAGGTTTTACATTAAATAAGGAAAGGAATGACTGTAACACCCCTATTTTACAACATTGGGTATTACCGCCAGTGACCTCGGACTTTCCCATCCAAAGTCACCCAAGGCTTTTAGAATGATATTGAACTCATACAAATGCAGAAAATTAACATAAATGTTACATAAATAAACGGATGCTCACGAATGAGACTTGATTCTTTAATTGAAGATGAAATTGACCAAAAGCGGAATTTTATTTATTGATAAGAACTTTCGTTCATTACATTGAGGGTCGTTTTACAAAAGATGTAGCGGCGGAAAGTAAAGCCATTTAAAAAAGGTTTAAAATACGTAATCTAAAATTGCAAGAATGTTTTCCCAAGACAACTCATGTGATGATGATTTGCTTGGTTTTAAAAAGGGAAGAGCTAGTGCACTATCTTCGGAATGCCTTGCTCTTATGAGAATTCCTTCCTTCCTTCGATGTCGTCTTGCCTTGACCTTCAATCCTCGCCTAACGCTTCTTGAACCTTCTAGACTTCGTCTTCAAAACTTTGGTGTACCTTCCTACAGTCTGGCATTTGTCGTGAAGGGCGAGAAATACCAGGCAAAAATGCGGAAGTGGGGAATTAGTCTAAGGAGACTAAGCAAGCGGGAACGGAACTTCCCAAGGGTATTTCGGTAATCAAACAATATCGAGAGAGAGATATTCGGGTTGTGTTTAAGATAAGGTTTATTTATGTGAGGTTAACGGTACGAAGGAGGGCGTATCTTAAGCGGAGATAGCTCGATAATCGAGAGAAGCGCTACTAGATTGTAGACTTCTTTTAGAACGGATTAGTGTATGTTGGGGACATTATTCAATCAAACAAGTTTAAGAAAACCTCTCGTGCCATGAGCGGACCGAGAGTCGGATCGATCATTTGAGAACGGTCCGGTTTTGATGTCTTTTAAATGTGCACGAGCACTTATCTTATATCGTGACGAAAAGTCATTTATTATTTTTTTAATGAGTTTTAAAAAAAAGGGGTGGGGGCTCGTATGGCCCGGTCCACCAAGAGAAACCCAGTTTCCCGGCACTTAGCTAGAGTGCGCCCGTCCCTCCTTGCAATCGGAGCGGACTAGATCAAGATCCTGAAAGTCGTACTTCAAACACGTACGCATTACGACTTAGTAAATTTCATAGAGGCGTCGGCTACTCCCGCGCCCCTCACTAGTTTGTTCGACATTGACCTCTTAACGAGGCTGTAAACAATCAAGGCCACAACCAAACTAGCATAAATAATCCTATCAATAATAAAGAGCGGACTATACTAACAATGGGGTCGTTATATCTAACAATCGATATTTCCTAAGTTCTTTTTTTTGTTACTTAGCACACAAGTTGTTCCCAACATCGAGAATTTCACGGAGATGAATATATAAGGTCACAAGGGGAAATTCCACTTGCCTTAGCTTTTACGATTGTGTACGAACGAACGAACGGAAATCGTTGACTTTACTCGGAACGGAGACTCGACCTATCGACACGAGAGGTACGAACGAACTTTAATAAGAATTTCTTTAATTCTTCTAAAGTTTTAAATATCTCTTTTATTCTTTTTATAAGAGAATTAATTACTAAATTATTATAATAATAATTTAGGTGGAGATGAATAAAATAATAATATTTATTATTATTATTTTATATTGGTAATATCCTTGTATTTCTTATAAATTCTTATTCTTAATATTTAAATATTTTCATTCTTGGAAACCAATAATTTTCTCATTTAATTTATTAAAATATTCTTTTAATTTCACTTGCTAACTTCTTAATATAAATAAGCAAGAACAACCTTATAAAAGCATATGATATAATATTCAACCTAAAAAGGTATATTGAAATTTATAATGTTCTTAGGATTATAAAAGTCTATTATATCCTTATTAAAATATCTCAACTTAGTGTTATTATAATATCACCTTTTTATCGATCAATAATATCCATAATAATACTTAAAACATTATTTTCTCATCAAAGAATATTTTATTAGTAACATTATCTTAGTAAAGCCTTATTTAGCTATATAAACCATATTAAATAGAGATAAAATATTAATAGGCATTCCTTCTTAGTATTTCCATAAATAGAACTTTCTATATTCTTTATAAAGTAAGCTTTCCATAACTTAGCATAATATTAAAATAATCTTACTTACTTTATTCACATATATCTTCCCATATCTATAGTTTATATAAAAATATGATTATGTCTTAAAAACTTATCTTATAAACAATAAGTATATAATTAGGATCACTAGAACAAGATATATTATCTTTTCTATTTTTAATTATCTTTTCATACAAGACAACTATTATAACTTAGCACTTATTAATATTATATTATATATTACTTATTATCACAACTACCATAGTTATTTAATAAAGTTTATATCTTTTAGAATCTCTACACCTAGAGATATGTCATACTAATATTTTATTATATAATAAGTTTATTATCATATCCATCATCATTATAAAATAGTTCATAAGTCTTTAAATTCTCTACACTTAGAGATATATTATAAAATAATAGCCCTTTATCTTATAAACTTCTAACTAGGCATTTTAATAATAGAAAGCTACAACCTTTAAACTGGTAACTTTATATAAAAATACTTTTACATGAGTTCTTATTATTATATTTCCCTCTTATCACCAAATCTTTTTAAAGACATGTAACCACCTTATGATATAAAAGGTATTAATATATCATATTATATTATACTTATTCTAGTACTTTATTTATTTAATAAATTCCCAAGTATTATGTTAAACAAATTATCTCATACTTTTCCATATGAATATCTTATCAAAATATATTTGAGTTTATAATATGCTCTTTTAAAAGACATGCAATCACTTTATATATTATAAAAAGTATTAAGATGATGATTTCTATCATCTTGCTCAAATCCTATTGTTCATTAAATTATGCTCCAAGTAAAGTAAACCTATTATATATATTATACTTTTCAAGTATATAAACTCATATTTTAAATCCCATGATTTTATATAACAATTTTCCCATGTCTATCATAATGTGTTTCTTTATATAAAGGCACATGCAAGTTATTTATTTAATCCCATTCTTATTCTTGTGAGTGTTATTATTTCTAGAGATCTATTATAACTTATCTCAAAATTATAATTAGGTCTAAGTTAACATGCATGGGTATTTCTTATTAATAAAAATCTTATTTTATTTATTTCATTTATTTCAAGTTACTTATTTTATTATAAAGGAAAACGATGCCTAAGTTAATATTTCTCCAATATTTAATCCAATATCCTTAAAAACATTCTTATGAATATTGATATTCTAGGAAATTCATATATTATTTATTAAAATTATATTACTCCTAGATGGGCATGCCAATAGAATTTATTCCATAAATTCCTTTTTAATAGCCAATGGTAATATTTATTCAAATTATTTTAAATAAATATTATCTATATGTAAAAAAAATAATTTTAAAATAGATAGTAGATAAATTATGAGTCGGGAATTATACCGAGTAGAAACGAGAATGGAATGGGGCACGAATGTCGAGACGGGCGGATTAATGGGCTTCTTCTTTCTCCTTTCCCCTTAATAAAATTATGATGGACTAATTATTGAATTTTGGGCCTAAAATTAGCCCAAAACTAGCCTAAAATTAGCCATCCCCTTCTTTCTTTCTTTCTCCTGATGTCTTTCACGCACAATTGAATAGAACGACAATGGAGGAGTAGGCTCGAGACACCGGCGGTAGAGGCTCCGGCGAGGGCTCTGGCGGCGACGGGCGGCTCGTGCGGTGGTGGCCGACGGTCAGGCAAGGCGCAAGGGTGGTCCGACAGTGGAGATGAGGAAGAACAAGGTTTTGTGGATTTTTTTAATAAAAAACCAGATTTGGGAAGATTTTGATTTGGGGCTTTTAGGCTTGAAATATGAACGAGATTATGAAGAAGAAGGAGAGGAAATTGCTTGTGTGATTTTTACAATGAGATTTTAGCCTTTAAATAGGCACAATTTGTGTTTCTCTTGATCCACCGTTGAAGAAATTGACCAATGTAGAAGAAGGAGGAAGACATGGATTGGTGAGATTTGTGTTTGGTTGGTGATGACATAAGGTGATGCAACTATGGCTAGTCTTTGAAGCAAGGATGGAGAAGTGGAAGCCATTGATTCAACCTACGTCAAATCAGTCAAACAAGCTGATTTGATGAATTGGGGAAGAAGAAGACATAAGGGAATAAAAGAATAAAAATTCTTTTAGGTGTAGATGAATCATAATGGCATAGCGGGTTTGAGTGTGTGTGAGTGTCGCAAGGGTGCAAGAGGTCTCGGGTTCGAGTCCCGACTCTTAACCCTTTTTATGCCTTTATTTTATTTTTGTTAGCTTTGAATTAATTACACTAATTATAAATTCAAAAATAATATGATTTATTTTCATTTCAAAATTTTATGTGATACTTTGATAATCCTTTATCATATTTTTATAATTTATTATAAAAATTATAAAAATAATTAAACTCTCTTTTTAAGAGAACATATTTAAATACATATCCGACTTGCTTAATATATTTACTGAAATTCTTAATTGTCATTGTAATAAACTTTTATAATCTCTTTATAATTTAATATGAAATTATAAAGATTATTAAGTTCTCTACTTTAGAGAAAAAAATAATTTATTGGGATAAATATCCGTTTTATTATTTTTGAAATTTAGCGGATATTACAATGACTTACATTATGAAACACCTTTTAGAGCTAAAAACGACTTACATTGCGAAACGGAGGGAGTACTAAAAAAATTTGGATTGGGGGGAGGGGCATGGCCACCTCTGACCCTACTATAGTTTCGCCTTTGTTGATTTGTGTAATCTTCTCTCAAATACTTTTTGTGTAGGCATGACCACCTCTGACCCTACTATAATTCCACCTTTGTTGATTTGTGTAATTTTCTCTCAAATACTTTTTGTGTAGAAGTGCTCTCTATATTGTAAATGAAGAATTGATACGCGGTAAAAAACAAAATGAACGATGGCTTTACTAACCGAAGGAATTCATGATTTGTTTTTTTTTTTCTTTTACTTCGGTTACCGAAGTAAATATTCTCAAAATTATAACCTTGATACTCCCTCCGATTCAAATTAAGTGTCATTTTAACATGTTAAATTTTATCCAATTTATGTGTCGTTTTAGGTTTTCTAGGCAATTGATTAGGAGTGAATTATGAGAATTGTTATTCGAATGTGTTTTTATTAATTAATGTTATTCATTCATTTGTTGAAAAAAGTGATAAGTGGTAAAATTTATATTTTTTGGTTTAGTTAATATTTTTTTAAAATCTTGTATTGAAAATTAAAACAACACTTATTTTAAATGGGAGGAAGTATAACATTATAACTCCATTAATTTCACGAGGCACCTAGCAATCGTAAAAAAAAAACAATACTGGTATATAACGTCGTCATCATCGATTTTATCTGAACTAATCTTGTTTAATTAATAAACTCTCCCTCAGTCAGTCGTCACACTAGTACACTACCCCCTACTGTTTACTACTCACATATTCACATACTCCGAAGCATTTTGGACACGAAAATTCAGAACGCGGATTTTGGCTCCATCGCCATTTTTGCCTCCTCTATCTCCTCTCTCTATTTCTCTCTCCCTATTCTCCAGTTGTCTCTTTTGTCTCTCATCCTTCTTTATCTCAAGCACTGTACTCTTCTTCTACTTCTTCTTCCATCTTCGTACTCTTCACTCTCCCATAATTATTCTTTGTCCCCGAATTCCACATAACCCTAGCCCCCAATCAGGTTCTCCCAATCGTCCCCTCTCCAGAAACCCTAGCCTTACACGGACATTGGATCTATAAATCAATTTTCAGCCACCAACATTTAGCTCATTTACTCCTCTAGCTACCAATTAGTTAGGGATGGCTTCCTAGTTGGCTGCTCGGAGGAGGAGAAGCCAAGGAGCTGGGAGAGAGAAAAATGGCAAGCTCTGACCCGAGCAAGCGCCCCAAGCCTGGGCCATGGCCGCCTGCGCCGGAATCCTCAGCAGTTCCTCCGTCTTCGTGGGCGAAGAGGACTGGATTCCGGCCGAAACTCTCAGGCGAGTCGAATGCGAGTAATTCCGGCCAGATTCCGCTCCCGCCGAGGCCCAGAGAGGCCAGCTCTACGCCGGATCTCGAGGCGGGTCGGGCTAGGCCTCCCCTGCCGGCTCCTGCTCCGGCGTCGGCGCAGCCAACAGCGAACGGGGTGCATCAGAGTAACAACGGGAGCGGTGGAAGAGCGGTGGCGACTGCTGGGACTGCAGCTCCAGCTGCTCAGGCTGAAAAAGATCAGTCAGGGAAGAGGAGAAGGGATGTAGAGGGTTCGGCCCCTAAGGCTTCGACAGCAACGGTTAATGGTGGCAGGCAGCAGGCTGATGCCACTGGGGATCACCCGGCTCAGGCAAGGAGAAGGACGAGGAGTGAGGAGATTGTTGATGTTTTGCCCCAGACGGCGGATGAAGATGAGTTTATGGCCAGGCATGCTCATATGAAGTATGAGATCCGAGACACGCCTGGGCTAGGTGAGGGTCTAATGCTGTTGGCACTAAAATTCTTCTTTCCCACGTAATTGGAGGAAGCTTGGTATATAGTTTTTAACTTCTTATTTGTTGTATGTTTATTTGGCAGTTCCAATTGGGTTTTATGGTGTTCAGCATTATATTTCGATGCTAGGTTCATTGGTTCTCATCCCACTTGTTATAGTTCCTATCATGGGTGGCTCCTATGTAAGCATAATTCTTAAGCAACATTCTAATATTTTGTTGGAAGAACAAAGATATACACATTTTAAATATTTTTATATATAGGTCTACAATTTTGAATTGATGTTAATTAGTCCATGTAGGAGGACACGGCGAATGTGGTATCAACAGTGCTTTTCATGTCTGGTGTAACTACAATCTTGCATACTTTCTTTGGAACGAGATTGCCCTTGATACAAGGACCATCTTTTGTATATCTTGCCCCTGCACTTGCAATAATCAATTCTCCAGAATTTCAGAAGCTGAACGGAGATGTGAGTTCATCTTATTTTTTCTTCTTCTTGAAATCTTCACTAAATATATGTCGAATATATGCTAATGCTGGATGGTGAGCTTCATATCGACCTGTTTTAGCTATGAGAGAGAGGTAGAGTGAGAATCAATGAGTGAGACACTATAATGGTATGCATTTTCAACTCCTGCTCTATCTGTTTTAACAAATTTCTGAGGGCTGAGTTCGCTTTAAGAATGTGCCTTGATAAATTGGTAAACCTGATCGTTCAAGTAAATATGACTAGAAGTTGACTCGTTTCTGGACATTTGCAAGGGTTATGGTAATTGTGGTCAAATCTTGTACAAGACTGACATAATCCAGTCAAACACGCAAACTCATAATCAGCAAGAATAAGCAATAAATTTAGTGATTCAACTTAAAACTTGTTACTGTTTAGGCCTTGTTTTCCTTTGTAATGGTAATGTCTTTGTAATGATAAAGGAAAAGAAGGCCCTAAATCCAAAGGGTTGAGCAAAAGGCTTTTGTTAACCTATTCTGTTACTAGTTTATAATTATATCTTAAATCTTCCATTGATGATCACTACTAGGAATAAGGAATTTTTATTCAACATTAACATACATGCTGAAGATATTATTGATTGCAGCAATCCAGCAGACCATACAGTTGTAATCAGTTATTCGGTTTATATTTGTTGCTGATAGGTTTCAAACATGCTGTCTTAGTGTCTTTGATCTAAATTTCTGGTTTTTCTTTGTTTTCGTGACTGTTGTTTATTATATCTCTGGATTATGCTCTCAAACAGTGTATCCTCTTACTACTATGCAGAATTTTAAGCATATAATGAGGGAGCTCCAAGGGGCCATAATCATCGGTTCTGCATTCCAAGCATTCTTGGGTTACAGCGGGTTGATGTCATTATTTTTAAGGTATGATGGTCAATCTTCTTCTGAAAAGATTTCTATGATAGATAAGAAGTCATTGGTTCTGATACATAATAGTCATTTTCTGCACAGTCCTTGTAAATTCTTAGAATTTCGATCCAATGATCTGTAATTTTGGTGGTACATGTTGATTGCTTCATTTACTTTGCGCTCAACAGGTCTTCATAACCCTTTCATCTTAACTATTTTACCCATACATGCCATAAATGCTCAGAAGAGCCTCTTATTTGCGTTCTCTGAAGAGGAACCTATCTTCATGTCTATTTGCAAAGCACTTTTGGCTTGGTTGGCTATTAAGCTAAAGCATTTACTTGCAATTATAATGAATAGGAATTTTTTATGATGATGAAGCTTTGCCTTTGAAATTGATGACATCATCCATCCATTTGTTTAAATAGCTTAATTTTAGGATATAAACTTGAAGAATCTATTATATACAGATCTGAGGGGATGTCTGTTAATGATCTAGGGTACATTGGGAAAAGTACAAGGTGAAATATTTGGTGGTGAAAATATTATGATTCATACATTTGATGATGATGAAGCTTTGCCTTCGAAATTGTTGACGTCATCCATCCTTTTGTTTTTAAGAACTTAATTTTAGGATATAAACTTAAAGAATCTATACAGACTTGAGGGATGTTTTTTAATGAGCTAGGGTAATTTCGGAAATGAACAAGGTGAAAATTTTGCTGGTGAAAATATTATGATTGATTCATTTTGCACGGTTTTTGGGCTCAGGCGCGTGAATGTCTTTCCCTGATGGTGCATTAAGTACTACAAGGATGTGTAGTATCTTGGTTGTAGGTAGGCTGCTAGTAGGTCTATAACAATTATTTGGCTAGATGCGAAATTTGATTAACGAGTGGTTAAGAGTTGGAACTTTTTGTATCCCATTTTTATGTTATATTCCAACACCATACAAGGGAAGTCCGCCTGTTTTCAAATTGCTTGTAAAAAGATTTCTATACATCCAAACAGCTTGTTTTGCTTTTAATGATGGGTGCTTGTTGCCATAAGCAGACACCCTTATAAGTATTGATTCAACCTTAGGTGGTATATTGTGTAATAGGCACTTGCTTAAGCAACTAAAGATTTTGGGCTTGCTACACTTATAAAAAAATAAGTACATTTTTTTTAAAAAGCATTGCTTATTTATCTTGAAAAACGTGAAATATAATTACTTTTCACATATTTCAATGCAAATAAGCAATGCTTTTTAATAAAAAGTGCTTATTCTTAAGAAGTGTAGCAAGCTCTTTATGCAAATTACCACCCAGATCATATTGAAGGATTGATGTTTCACATTTTCAAAATGGAGCTATGCATTTGCCTTCTACTTCTTGCAAGACCTTTTGAAGGGTGCTAAAATATGCATGCGTATTAAGAATTCATCCTGATACTTGCAGTGCCAGTAGTGCTTTATATTCATGATCGCATATAGCAGCATAGAAGTTCTAATATAGAAATTGCTTCTCTCTGTTTACTAATTAAACCTGTTGTACTTTTGTAACTCTGACTTTCTTCTTCTTCCATTTCTTAGGTTGATACATCCTGTAGTTGTTGCCCCAACTGTAGCAGCTGTCGGACTATCATTTTACAGCTATGGATTCCCTCAAGTTGGCAATTGCCTTGAGATTGGGGCAGTTCAGATATTGCTTGTTATTATATTTGCTCTTGTAAGTTACTGAAGCTGGTACACTTTCAGATTCTTTTTTGGGATCTATTTTTATATGACTATGCAGTTTCTTACTATTCTCTGTAGAATCTTCGTAACTGATTTCTGACATCTTCTTAACTTTTCTCTGCAGTATCTTCGTAAGGTATCTATTTTTGGTCATCGTGTGTTTTTAATTTATGCGGTAAGGCTTTATTCACTTCATTCTCTTTACATAAGATTTTTTGATCATGAAAAAGTTGCTCTATCAGCTGCTCTTTTCACTCATGCCCTTGTATTGTATTGAGATAGGATATTCAAGAAGTAAGACAACTTTAGTGGGTGTACCCTTTAGACATAAAAGCGAAGGGGTTTGTATGTTTAATATATCTGAATTCTATGTTGGATAATGGATAGTTGCTCAGTTTTACCCAAGATTAAATGAATAATAGGCAAAGTAAATAGGTTCACATTTTCATACTATTAATACATGGTCATTATAGATTGTCTTATTGTGTAAGCTTAATTTGTTTTCTGTGATTTTGTAGGTCCCACTGGGTCTGGCAATCACATGGGCAGCAGCATTTCTTCTGACCGAAACAGGAGCTTATAGCTACAAAGGCTGTGATGTAAATATACCTACCTCAAACATGTCAGAACACTGCAGGAAACATGTTCTAAGAATGAAGCAATGTAGGGCTGATACTTCTCATGCATTAAGATCTGCCCCATGGTTCAGATTTCCATATCCATTGCAATGGGGCACACCAATTTTCAACTGGAAAATGGCTCTTGTTATGTGTGTGGTATCTATAATAGCATCAGTGGATTCAGTAAGTTGATTTGTACTTGCAAAATTGCTGGCTACCTGTTCAATAGTCCTGTGTTGACAGCTGTTTATATATTCAACTTTCTTCTTAGGTGAACTTTGTATAGGTAGATTCGGTATGATGTATTCGTCATTTTGATATCAGAAGTTAATGACTTTTTAAAGCTGCAATCAAACTATATTGATCTTTCCATGCTGATGCAAGCACTTAACCTAGATCTGAGGCTGAAAGGTCTCACTGTGTTTTCTGACTGAGTTACCAAAGGTCTCCTCGACCAACATATTCTTATGTTTATAAGCCAATAGAATGTATTCATTTTTCTTTGATCCACTTCTCTTTCTAATTTTTTATTATAATTTTTGGAACTAGGTTGGCTCATATCATGCATCTTCGTTGCTGGTGGCATCCAGACCTCCAACACCAGGAATCCTCAGTCGCGGAATAGGTATGGAAGGTCTTACCAGTATCCTAGCTGGTCTTTGGGGTACAGGGACTGGATCTACAACACTCACTGAGAACGTACACACAATTGCTGTGACTAAAATGGGAAGCCGTAGAGCAGTTGAATTGGGTGCATGTATGCTGATTCTCTTGTCCCTTATAGGTAAATTCCTTCTAAATGTTAGGGTTTGTTTGGATGTCATGTAGTATAATGAACTTACATTATCAAGCATTATAATTCAGAATGCAGTATTTGATATAATATGCATAAAGTTTATGGCCTAAAATACATCATTTCAGTGTATCATCAAGCATTATATTTCAGGGTTACCAAACGGTGCTCTTTTTTTTTTTTTTTGGATTTGTAGTGCATAAAACATGGTATGGAATACATGTATTATGCATCCAAACAGGCACTTACACTATCGAGTTATACATTGAAATGCTTAACTGATTACTTGTCAGCTGGATCCGTGATATATTGCCATGTTCATCAGGTAAGGTGGGAGGTTTCCTTGCTTCAATTCCCCAAGTCATAGTTGCTTCTCTTCTTTGCTTCATGTGGGCAATGCTTACAGCACTAGGCTTATCGAATCTGCGGTACAGTGAGGCTGGAAGTTCGAGGAACATCATCATAGTTGGACTGTCATTGTTTTTCTCCCTCTCAATACCAGCTTACTTCCAGCAATATGGCATCTCTCCTAATTCAAATGTGTCGGTTCCAAGTTACCTTCAGCCCTACGTTGTGGCTTCTCATGGTCCTATCCACACCAAATACGGAGGGGTAAGTTCTGCCTATAGCTTCTTACCCATTAATAAGAGAAGCCAATACTTTATGCTCTGTTGGATCTTTAATCATATATTGTTGCTCAAATAATCACCTGCATTGACGGTACATGGTTAGACAATATATCTTGCAATTTTTTGAGTTGATTGCTCAAATTATTTCTGAGCTAGGGTCTATTATTGTCGATGTTGTAACTTAAAAGGCCTACTAAGTTAACTGACATGGTGATAATATGTTGATATCGCCTTGTAAGTTGTTAGGCAAATGCATGTTTTGCCAATCAAACCCCAAGTCTACAAGGGAAAGAAGAAAATTCATTGTTTGAAGTTTGCTAGATGGGTTATTGAATATGGGAGCTAAAAGTTTGAAATTTGCAAAACTAACATATATCCTTTGCAGCTGAACTACTTCTTGAACACAATACTATCCTTTCACATGGTGGTTGCATTTCTGATGGCTGTGATATTGGACAACACTGTTCCCGGCAGTAGACAAGAACGTGGGGTCTACGTCTGGACTGAAGCCGAGGCTGCAAGGAGGGAGCCTGCTGTCTCCAAAGACTATGGGCTACCATACAGAGTAGGCCGAGCTTTCAGATGGGTCAAATGGGTCGGTCTGTGACCCAAAGCCGCACTTTTGTAGATCTTCCTATTAAAAGGGCATGTCCAATGTTGGATTCCATGAAATTGGATTCGGTCTTGCATTGTAACTTGCAAGTGTTCTCCTGGCAGAGGAGGGGGAATTGTGGCAAGGAAGGCAAGAGAACTGTTTGTACATTGGAGGGGGCAGGCAAGGAAGCAAATATTATTGGTTATTTTGTGATATTAATTGAAAGTATTCGTGTTGTATCTATCTAGGAATCGAATTTACGATTCAGTGCTAGGGGGGAATTTGTAGCTTTTTGTGAGTGTTGCTGAGTTTCAAAAACCCGTCCTAAAATGTGTAGATCTTCTCTCTCAATTTTTGTCGTAGCCATTTTTTGGATCATTTGATGTGTTTTCATTTCTTGGTTCGTGGAATCTTGGGTATGCTATCATCGCTATGTGTTTTATCAGAGCTAATTTGCTATGTTTGCGCCCTATGTTGCACTTGTGGACCCTGATTATGATGCATATTTACAATATCATTTTTTTTTCTATTTTATGCCCTTGCCGATTTATAATAATCTATGAATAATTTCATCTATTTTTTTCTTGTTAATAAGTTATGGGATAACTGATTTCAATGTAGGAGAACAATTTGAATTTTGTCCCCGGATGGATCTAAGAGTTTGTTTGGACTACATACTTCATAATGCAAATTTACATTATGTTGCATTATAACAAAAAATGCATTATTTTGATTTTCTTATGATTAATTATAATACGTGCAGTGTTAATAGTGTTTGGATGTACCTTAATAAAATGCATTTTCGAGTGAGATTACAGGAAAATGGGATCCGGTCTAGCTCTAAATATTATTGTTATCGGTCTAACCAGTTCTTAGGTGGTTGGGTTTATTACTTGTTTAATCATTTGGTTCAGTTATTGAAAACCCATTCCCAATTTTCCCCATATATGTAATCGCACTAGCCTTTGAGCCCTTAATCAATCAAAACCAGAAACATTTCCCATCTCAATCTCAAGGCTATCTTCCTCCCTTAATATTCTCCATGAATCTAGTGTCTTCGGATGAACTCTTCTTCTCTCGTAGTTGATCTCTAGTCCTAGTTTTGCCTGTTTCGAGTTCTCGGTGAACTCCTAGTTAGGAATATCTCAGTTACTGGTTTTCCCGTTACATTAGTATCAGAGACATCTTTGTTCTTGACAAAATTGGCAATGGAAAACGAATAAGATGAAATATATTTGTTGAAATTCAAACCTAGATCGGGATTTCATCTAAGCAATCTGAAGAATATTGTTGATCAACACTTCAATTTGCCCCATATACAAATTACATACGGTGAAAATGGTAGCGTGATCCTCACTGGCCTGTTTGATTGGATCCCTGACAACGTAAGAGCCAATACCACGAGTCGTTTGATCACATACTTGAGTTCATTGGCTGTGTCGAAGGGCGTGTTCAACTTCCGAAATGCTTAAAGTTAGTCTCCCCTAAGGTGTTTGATGAAGGTCCTAGAGCAATGGAAGAGAGATCAGATCAGCATATCCCTGATGAATTCGGGGTACCTCTCTATGAAATTCCTACATGTGATGTGACGAATGATGATGATATGTTGATTGATGAGGGGCTGAATGTTGATGATGTTGTGAAACAAGATGAAGAAATCGTCCAAATGAAGTTCAACAATGAACTGATTTTGATGAAAGAATTCTCAAATTCAGTTGCACACCAACTGTTCGACGATATGCCAGCGGTGTCTAGAGTGGTGTCATTTGGTGCCGTTGCGAATCAACCTAATCTTCTACCTTCAAAATTTAGCCCGGACAAGGTAAATTCTCAAGTGCAGAAATTGATGGAAGAAACTTTTGTGTTAAATTTATTTGCTTGTCTAGATGTATATCCTTTTGACCCCGGAGGAGCATGGTCCAGATCATTAGCTGATGAAAATGATACGTTAAATTTTTTCAATAAGCTTGTTGTAGAAGAGAAAAGGGTGAGTGGTTACAAAGAGGGAGTTTGCTGTGATCCTGGAGGGATATTGCTAATACGTGGTGTATTTGAGCTATATGCTGCTATGGGAAAATTTTATTTGTCCTTCGATGAGTTTGTTCGATGTGCATTCATCATGTTGTTGCAATTGAGGCTTGAACACCATTTTAGGAGAGCTGAAATGATGCTGTTTGACCTTGGAGGAGAGGTTGTTGTCCAAAATATGCAATCAATTAAAGTTGTTGATTCTGGGGAGGTTTTAGCACTGATTAAGCTACTCAAGTAAGAGGAATTCCAAGCTATGCTAATGTAGGGTCACGAAGGGAGTGTGAAGTTGTTAGAGTCTACTAAATGACTATATTTTGGTTCCCAAGCACTAGTTTTTGATCATGGAATTATACTGGAGAGAGAGAGGAAAGTAAGACTAGGATTATACTGGAGGGAGAGAGGAAAGTAAGACTAGGATTGCTTCAATAATTTGTGGAAGAGACCTAAAACTATTTATCTTTGATCATGGAATTATCTTTAATGACGAATCGGAAATTGAAACTAAGATCACCTCAATGTTTTGTGATACATTTAGGAAGTGGAATCATCCTTATTCTGCAGAAGCTGGTGATGTCGATTTTACAAAATCATCATGTGCTATGTGCTTGACTAATGGGGGTGAGTTGCTTGGAGAAGTTGCTATAGGAGTATCTGATTCAAGACAATGAACCGGTCTGATATTTGCTTTTGATCTTGGTGGAGGATTCTCAAAGTTCAATGGTGATGTTCAATGTGCAAGGTCATCCAGTGGTTATGCTATGTGCTTACCTAATACATTTGAGTTTGTGCCTATAACCAATCCCCACTTTGATTGGAGTGCAAAAGGCAAGGAAGATGATGTTGAATTTATTCTTAAAATTGAGAAGATTAGTGAACTCCAACTGCTGCAATTGGGTTTCCTCATTAATATGTGGCCTATTCATCTTCACAAATTGTTAGGTTTCTTAGAGATCATCCATAATGATGCTTTATTGAAAGTAAGTCTGTTAGTTGGAGCTATGTTTATTAAAAAGGATTATATCCTAGCTTATTTGCTGTTGGCTTTGAGTTTTATTAGCATGTTTGTTAAGACTTCAACAACTATGGTTATGATGAATCAATGTTGCGAGTTGTCATTTGAGGTCCTTCCTCCGATCCTTGTGAACCAGAAGATTGCATCTGGGTACGAGCTAAAAGTAACATCAAGTATAATCGAAGAGCTCCCTTGTGTTAGAGAAGCTACTGCAACAATATTTAATTCGAGAATAGGCATTACTTTGATCTTTGTATATGACGAGGTGGAGAATATTTCAAATTCATCGTAGGTCGATTTCAAATTCACAATGCATTGAAATTTTCAAGTTCAACTTTAGTTCCAGTTTTTGAACATGCCATTGGGAGGTTGCAAGAGAATCAAATAAGCTACTGTTTGATCTCATGTGCAGCTCCTGATGAGAAAAGGGTTTCAGCTAATGTAGGGATCTTTGGCTTGATGAAGATAAACATTATAATACTTAATTTCGATCTCGGTGGCGAAGACTCAAGGATCTCCAATACCGCTCAACACAAAAGATCACTAGCCACTCAGAAGTCCATGAAGCTTGTACTGTTACATTGCCATGCTACCAAATCACTTTCAAGGATATCTAGGGAGAATTGTTCTTTGATCCTTGAGGACAAGGATCATCTCGACAAGGGAGATCTGTTACAGGAAAATAGGGTCCGGTCCAGCTCTAAATATTATTGTTATCGGTCTAACCGGTTCTTAGGTGGTTTAGTTTATTACTTGTTTAATTATGTGGTTCAGTTATTGAAAACCCATTCCCAGTTCTCCCATATATGTAATCGCACTGGCCTTTGATCCCTTAAGTAATCAAAATCACAAACATTTCCCATCTCAATCTCAAATCTATCTTCCTCCCTTAATATTCTCCATGAATCTAGTGTCTTCGGATCAACTCTTCTTCCCTCGTAGTTGATCTCTAGTCCTAGTTTCGTCTGGTTTCGAGTTCTCGGTGAACTCCTAGCTAGGAATATCTCAGTTATTGGTTTTCCCGTTACATGCCATCCTCCAATCAAGATCCCCCTTTTCTTGACATCGGTTGTGGATGATACTAGTAGGCTATTGCGGACTGCTCCGCCTCTCACTTGGGAGCTTGACGATTGGGGACTGCTCTGTCTATGCTTTTCTAAAGTTGTTACAACCATAGGTTTGTGCCTATGTGTCTGAACTACGACTTAATACCTTAGTTGATATTCAAAACTTGATATTGGCATATTTTTTGGCCAATCCGAGAACATGACAGTTTGATGCTAATCTAGGAGAAAGTAAGAGACATAAGATGGTGTCATCGGGCTTTAAGAAAGATGGACAACCTAGTCAAGTTTCAATAAAGGGAACCAATTACTCAATCCTATGGTCGTCCTGGTCAATCACAATAGGGATGTACTTATTGGAACCCAAGGAAGTGTTACAACAGTACCGAATATGTTAAGAGTAGATGCCTAAAACCCTTGGGTAGTTGTTTCTCTTGTGGAAAAGAGGGACCTCATTCAAAATTATGCTTTAATAAGGGAATAGTTTGTCCCAAAGATCATCACGAGGGATTGGTTAGAGGATTTCATATTAGTATAGTTAGTACATGATGATGATGTAAATTTTGGGAATGAATTAAATTGGGCGATATCGTAAATTGTTGGATATTCATAATGGAACCGTAATAGTAACTGCAGCCGATGGTTCTAAACATGTATGACAAGAATTAAGGAAGAATAAGGATGGAGTAATAATTAGCACAATGAAGGTGGCTAAGTTGATAAAGAATGGATGTGTAGGTTATTGAGGATAAAGAAATTCCAAGAGTCAAAGATATTCCAATAGTACGAGAGTTTGAAAATGTATTTCCTAAGGAGTTGCCAGGGCTACCACATCGACGAGAGGTAGACTTCAATATTGACTTGGAGCAAATTACAAAGATCAATATTGCAAGCTCCTTATCGCATGACTCCAATGGAGATGCAAGAGTTGAAGACTCAACTGGAGCAATTGTTAGAAAAGGGATATGTGCGCCCCAATGCATCACTTTGGGGAGCTCCAGTTTTGTTTGTGAAGAAGAAAGACGTGTCATTGAGTTTGTTCATTGACTACCGAGAGCTGAATCAGGTCACCATTAAAAATAAGTACTTGTTACCATGAATTGATGTACAAGGAGCCGTGGTATTCTCTAAGATCAATCTATGATCTGGGTATCATCAGTTGAGCATCTGAGAGGAAGACATTCCAAAGATAATGTTCCATACAAGATATGGTCATTACGAGTTTGTGGTGATGCCCTTGGGATTGACAAACGCCCCAATTGTGTTAATGGAATTGATGAACCAAATGTTTATTGATTATTTAGATTTGTTTGTCGTAGTTTTTATAGATGATATCTTGGTATATTCACGAATTCATGAGGAGCATGCTGATCATCTGAGGATAGTCTTGGGAGTTTTTGAGACAACACCAGTTGTTCGCAAAATTATTAAAGTGTGTATTTTGGATTCCAGAGGTAACTTTACTAGGACATGTGGTGTCCTCTATAGGAGTAATGGTTGACCCAATAAAGATCGAAGTTATGGAAGCCTGTGAACCTCAAGAAATGTGAAGGAAGTACGTAATTTCTTAGGTTTGGATGGGTACTATAGAAGGTTTGTAGAAGGATTTTCTCATCTAGCCCAACCATTAACCAATTTGTTACATAAAAAAAAAATTTGACTGGTCAATTACTTGGTAGAAAAGTTTTGATGAGTTGAAGAATATACTAATTTCGGCTCCGGTCTTAGCTCTTCCTCAAGGGAATGAATTTTATGTAATATATAGTGATGCTTCAAAACTTGGAATAGGTTGTGTCCTAATACAGAATGATAAGGTAATTGCTTGTGCTTCAAGAAAGTTAGAGCCGAATGAGCAAAATTACCCAACACACGATCTGGAATTAGCCGCTATGGTCCATACATTGAAGAATTGGCGTCACTATTAGTATGGAGCGACCTGTCAAATTCTGAAAGATCATAAGAATCTCAAGTATATTTTACTCAATGAGAGCTCAATATGAGACAACGCATGTGGCTCGAATTGATTAAGGATTATGATCTGTAGATCCTTTATCACCCAGGCAAGGCAAATGTTGTTGCTGATGCAATTAGTCTAAAATCGTCTCAGGAGCAAATGTTGTAACACTTGACTGCTCAATTGTCTCTGCAAAAGGATTTGATTAGGAATGGAATAATGGTATGGATTCAGAGATATCAAGGTCATCTACGTGCCTTAGAATACCAACCTAGCTTAATGGAGGAGATCCGCAAAAAACAAATACTTGTTAAATGATTCAAGATATTTGTAATAAGGTGCACCAAGGAAAAGCACATGAATTCGAAATTCATGAAGATGTAATTCTAAGAATTCATGGGAGAGTATGCATGCCCTGAGATCAGGAGTTAAGATAGAAAATACTTCAAGAAGCTCATTCTACGCTCTATTCAATACATCCATGAGCTAGCAAGATGTATAAGACCTTAAGCAACATTATTGGTGGAGAGGTCTAAAGCCTGATGTAGCCAAGTTTGTGGCACGATGTCAGGTTTGTTAGCTAGTCAACAACAACATCTACCCAGGTGGAGCCCGGTGTGAGCGGGATCTGGGGGGTCGGTAAGGGCCTATAGATGGATTTTGTTATAGGATTACGTAGCGGTGTTGGTCATGATGCTATCTGGGTAGTAGTTGACAGATTAACAAAGACAACATATTTTCTTCCGATTAAGGAGTCTTGGCTAGTGAATAGATTAGTAGATGTGTTCATGAAGCAGATAGTCAGACTGCATGGGGTGCCAAATACCATTGTTTCTAATAGAGATGGTCGTTTCACATCGAGGTTCTAGCAACATGTAAATGAAGCCTTAGGCATAATACTTCATTTGACTACTGCATATACTATCCATAGTCAGGTGGACAAATAGAGAAAACAATTTAGACTCTTGAAGACATGTTGAGAGCTTGTATCCTAGACTATGTGGAGGTTGGTGTGAACATTTGGAACTGATAGAGTTTGCATATAATAACAGTTGGCACTCATCGATTCAGATGGCTCCCTACGAAGCTTTATATGGTCGAAAGTGTAGAACACCATTGTTTTGGGATGATCCGTCAAACATATTGGGTGAAAGACCCCAAATGATACAAGATACCATAGAGAAAGTAGCACTGATTAGAGAACATATGCTACCTGCACAGAGTCGTCAAAAGTCTTATGCTGATGAACGATAACGAGCATTGAAGTTTGAAGTTGGAGCACGTGTATGGTTAAGGATATATCTCCTACACGAGGAGTAAGGAGATTTGGAATTAAAGTGAAATTAAGTCCTCGATACATTGAACCGTTTGAGATCTTAGAAAGAGTAGGAGAATGGACATATCACTTGGCCTTACCTCCATCTTTGAAGGGGGTGCATCCAGTGTTTCTTGTATGTCAACTAAGACAGTATATACCAGACCATACCCATAAAATTAGTTATGAGGAGTTGAAGATTGAACCTGATTGTACCTTTATGGAACAATCAATAGCAGTTCTAAATGATTGCATGAAGAAGTTGTGAAACAATGAGATTCGGTTACGAGACTATGGCTCTAATGCCAGTTGATGCGTTCCCTTCTCTCGATTGAGGATTAGAGCGCCTTAACAAGGACCAAAATCTTGTCGAAGCAATCTTGGCACCGATCTAGGGAAATGGGGGAAGCTTGGGTGTTGGCGGAGGATAGTGGCGCACCGAAGGCAACAATGGCACGAGGTGCGCGCGGTGACGATGTTGAAGTGGCACGATGGCCTTAGAATTTTTAGGGCATTGAGGAAAGTAAGGGATAGAATAAAGGGACGTCTGATAGGCCTAGGGAAGAGGAACTCAATTGTCAAAGGCAAATTCAATTCAATCAAACGTAGGACATAATAGAGTGCCTTGGCACTTTTATAGTTCTAGGGTTTCTAAACCCTAATTGACATAAAGGATTTGGGCCAAACATGCAAGTCTAACCCAAATTCATTATAATAAACTAAATAATGCAATTATAGTACCTACTAATAATAGAAAGGTGCTAGTAAGAGTTCAACACAAATAGTAAGTGCAAGCTAGGATAAGAGGCGAATAGTGCCGAAGGCGTCAACGCGTTGGCACGAGAAGACGCGGTCTGGCACCGGGGACATGGCCGTGTCTTGGCTGGTTTGGCCCGCGTCTTGAAAATAGAACATTCTGTTGGCAAGACGCGGCCTGGAAGGCCTAAGGCGCGAGCACATCTGAGCTTGTCTTGGTCGCGCCTTGGAGTGAATCGACCTTTGTCTTCTCTAGGTCCTCTAGTTGGCTTGTAATGTTGTCTTGGACCAAATGAGTGAGAAAAATGGTGGATGGAGAGTCTTGAACCGTGCTCATGGCTTGAGTAGCCCGACCAATGAAGGATGTCGTGGCCCTAGCTATGGCCTTGGCGCGGGCGTGCGTCAAAGGCCCGTTGGATCGCATGACCATGTCTTTTTCTTCCTCGACACCGGTCATGGAAGGGATCGCATCAAGGTAGCTACTATTAATAGAAAGCAATAAAAGGGTCATGGGCATGCCTATCCAACGACGCGTAGGCTGGAGGTGTGCCTAGGGCATGCAAGTGCGGAAGTGTGGGCGTGTCGGGTGAACCTCAAAGGCGTCAAGCATGGGTACCGGCACGGGTGAGCCATCCTCGATGGTGGTGAGGGTGAGGGTCTAGGACTCAGTGTCGTGGCTGACGTGGCTTGTGGAGATACGTTAAACGAGTGAGGTCGTGGCACGTCTGATGGCTTTGGCGCGGGCACGTGTCAAGGTTCCCTTGGAGCGCACAGACATGGCATCCTCCTCCTCGACGTCGGTCAAGGCCGAGATCGCATTATTTACCTTTTGATGTGCATAAAAAATAGCTATATTTGTTTCAAAACTAGTTGAATATGTTGTAATAAGTGGGTGTGTTGATGCCAAAACAGTCAACGTAGTTCCTTTACCAGCCTTGAATTTTGCTCTTGAAAATTTGTGTGGATTATATTACACCAAATGAACAATCAATGAGTTTTGCATCTGGATAAGATTTGAATCATGAGTCCAAATCAAAATTTTGACCATTAGAAAGCCTTAAAAATCCACGAAATCTGAAGTGGGATTAGACAAAGCCTCTAGTTCTCTACAAGTCTTATAGTGACTACTAAACTATAGAGAATATATAAATGAAATATGACTTAGACTTGATTAGATCTTGAGTATGATCTCTTAACCAACCACAACCCTATCTCTTAATGTCCTTAAAATGGTCTTTGGAGATACATAGTAAACTATTTCTAACAGTTTTGTGACAATTATGGGCAATTACTTGGTGGTTACACATCTTTGCAATTGCTACCGACATTTCCCATTTATATAGCCATGTGTCTATCCAGAAAACCAACTCAAAAGACATTTACAAATTACTTAAACAATAGTTATCAAAGCGGATATAAATTCTTGAACACGTGGTGAATAAAAGCCATACTACAATACACTCATTCCCTACTAGGGAACGACCTACAAGGAGAATAGTTGTTTATTTAAAAGAACGAAATTGTTATTCACATCAAGAGAACAATAAAGTAAGGTGAGGATGACATCAAGTCATCATGACTTTTATGTTCTAAACAAATCGTTCATCCTTCATTTCGTATACACGTTTCTTATCTTGGGGACATTGTTCCTTCTTGGATAATGTAACATATTCTTAATATATTTTTATAGACCTCAAGTATGGTTACACAAGCGTGTACTCCACACTCCCAAACTCGTGATACAACAAAGTGAGATCTAATAGCGTCGTATGAACCCTGATTACACTAAAAGACATTTTTCCTCATAGGGAACAACCACTTGATGACACTAAAATTACCAACATATGCATTGATTTTTTGATGCACATTGTGCATCAATTTTGAACGCTTTTTAAAGTTTTTGACATTAGATATGTGAATGAATTATTATAGTTAGCTAGTTTTAATGTACGTATCGTTAGTTTCATTGTACTTGCATAAATTAGATGCACTTTTCAGGTATTTTGATGCACATTAGGTTAGTTTTGATGTACATACATAAATAAGATGCATTTTCTAGGGTTGTTTTGATGCATATATAGTTGGTTTCAATCCACAAACATATAGCTATATGCATAGTTTTGATGCACATTCTACCCGTTTTGATGCTCATACAATCAATTTTGATGCACACACAACCAAGATGCACTTTTTAGTTTTGATAGACATACATAATTAAAACGCATTTTTTCTAGGGCTGTTTTGTTGCATATACAGTTGGTTTCAATGTACAAACATATAACTATATGCATAGTTTTGATGCACATTTTGCAAGTTTTTGATGCACATAAAACCAGTTGTAATACACATACAATAAATATGCACTTTTTAGTTGTTTTGATGAATACACGTCTCATTTAGATGCACATAGAATAATTAGTTTTGATGGACATATGACTAGTTTTGATGCATAAACACATATCTAAGATGTTAGTTTTGATGCACATTTGACCAGTTTTAATGCCCACACGGATAATTTTGATGCACAAATTGTCAACTTTGATGTGAAAAAGCCACTTTTGATGAACACCCCCTCATGTCCTCTATATTCATTTTTTTAAATAAGCGAATAATTCACCACAAGAATTGGTTGTACCTTATTTTTCCCGTTTTAAGTTAAAAGATCTACACCATTGATTTCTCTTCATCCAACACCCCTTATTTATTCTTATTCGAACATGGGCATCCATTCGCATGTGATCTCGAGCCATATTTAATTAATTATAATAATGTTTTTCATTTAACAAAATATTAATTTTTTGGCACGCGCAAAGCAAAATTTACTAAAAGTTTATCGAATAAAATTCCAATCTAATTTGTCATAAGCTATTTTCATATTTAATTTTAAACTCATCCAACCTTCCTTACATGTTTTCTTTTCATGAAAAATAATGGAAAATCTCATGAGTTATTTAAATATTATCCTAGATCGAGCGTCCTTCCACAAAAGAACCTCGAGGAGGGATAATAAAGTTTGGAAGAACATATTTTAACCGATTAGCTAAATTTTATCTGTAACCTTATCAATAGTGTTACAATGACTAATCAGAAGTACAATCAAAAACTTGTTATTAGCTTTCAACATTTGTCTAGCTAGAGTAAAAAGGCACCAATAGCAAAAGGTTACTGAATTGACTTTAATAGACCAATATTTTTAAAAGAAATATAGAGTCAATAGCTAAATCAAAAACAACATTTGTAATTTCTAAATAAGTTGGTTCTTTGCACAAAGAATCGTTATTAGCTTGTGAAAGGACATTAGAAATGCTATGAAGATAACCTTGTATTGTAGAGTTACATAGACACCCATGAAATCTATTTTTTAGGTCATTAGTAATTTCTCTAGATATGGATTTCTTTAGAACCTGGAAGGGGTTAGTTGAGGGAGGGAAGTTATTTACCAAGGATGTTAGTGTCTCTGTTAGGAATGGGACTATGACACTTTTAGTTTCATTGTGGGCGTTGTACTATGGGCTTGATTATTCCATGAGATTAGGCCTAACATAGATTGTGGTTGAAATTAATAGTTCGTTGTTGTTGGGAGCTTCTTCATCATGCCAGATGGAGTACTAAGGTGGTCCAGCATGTTCAAAGATCGGCTTAACTGAGCGGTTGGTTGATGGCGTTGCCAGCCTTGCATTTAATTTTGATACACCCTTTACCGAAATTTCTGATGTTCCAGCTTCTATTATGAATATTTTAGTTACTGATGTAAGCTCCTCTATGGAGCATACCAACTCTTAATTCCTTTTGAATAAATTTTGGGCCTTGCCCACTTAGTGACCAAAAAACAAAAAGAGATTTTACAACAACTTATTTTTTCATATCTTATGATAAAAGAAATCTTTTTCATATCTCTCCGTCTATTTTTATACGTGGTATGTTTATATTTGTACAAGAACAATCTAAAATCTCACAAGAATCATGGAAGAGACCAATATGTCACGAAGCAATTCAAGATCCTAGCTAAGAACATAGTATATAGATTAATAGCACTTGGAAAGTTCTCTTGCCAAAAAATTATAAATTCTTCACAAATAGTTTTTTTAGTGTTTTGATGATGATGATGATAATCTCAAAATATTAAATATTTGATTTATATGAGTTTAAAATGATGCAACAAAAAAACTATATATAAACAAAACTAAAATCAGGCATGGACATTATATTCAAACGAGGCAAAGGTAAATCCAATTTATCACACATATCATTAGCGACGGAGAGAGAGAGAGAGGACATTTGATTATAAGGGTGTTAGTGCACAAAAATTCCGCCTTTAATGCACTAATTGAATGCTCCTTTCCTCTTCTGCTCCAAACTGTTTCCTTCAACCTGTAACCTGCAAAACAATGGACATAGGGGGCGAGGACCCCCTAATCCACCTCCGATGCCTAAGTCAAAAGAGCAGTTTGTCGAATTGAACGTCGAGGTACAACACGAAAGCGAGAGATCCAGCGAGTATGGATATTCCTTAACAGTCGAGCTAAGCGAATATTAGCCTGTTCAAGCTCTCAATAGGTGTGTTCAATAGCCTGAGCGAGTATCAGTCTATCAATCAATATGCAACCCGTGACTTTCCCTACACGGCGAAGACGTGAATTTATAATGGAAGAAGGAGAGGTTGGGGGCCGAAAATTATATCTATAAGGCCGAAAATTCTATCTTCCAAGGGCTGGTCAACTGCCTTAAAGCCCAATCAAGGAATATTCCACCCCTTCTCCAACTTTAATTCTACCTTTAATGAAAGTTAAAATTTTCCATTAAGTTGCATAACCACCATATTTAATATAATAGGAAAATAGATAAAAGATAATAAATACGTAATAATTTAAGAAATACCTTTATGTCGATAATGAAAATAATAATATGGTAGCTATGATTTTTTACCCGCTCATAAGTGCCCCACCTACGTCCGCGACCGAGGAATATGGGACCGCGACCGCGGCCTCGCTGGCCGCGATCGCGGTCTTTGCTGATCGAAGAATTTCCGCGATTTCAGCATTTGCTTCGTAGTTGACTTGCATTCCTTCGATCTTCTCATTAGTGTTTAGCAGCTCGGGACCGCGGCGGTTATCGGTGAATTCGATAACGCTAATGAGCAGTCGATTGGTCCTTTCAATCGCTAATTCACTGATGAGGCGCTTTTCTTGGATCTTTACAAAGAACGCTTTAGCCTAGCGATTTTTCCAAGGCTTGATAGCGGCAAGACTTCATTCGACTATGCTTTCTTTAATCCGCTTGTTCTCTCTTAAAGCGGAAGCTAGAGTGCGTATCAAGCACAATCTCATCTTTATTCTAGGCGGTGGTCGATGCCCCACTATCTTGATTGCTTTCGGGTTCAGCGACGCGCATCGCTGATTGATTTAATCAAACTGTGTAGCACTATGACCATTGATTCTGTCGCTTGATCCGAACCTCGCTGGCTTGCACGAAGAGTAACCAAGCTTTGAGGGTGAGGCCGGGTGACGGATTTGATCATCTTTGAGCAAGTTGTTGCTTGGTACATTTTAGGGTTTGATCCTTCAAGCGAATATCGGAGTTTCGCTTGATCACCCTATGAGTCTTGATTGTCCTCCGAGCGATGATCGGAGTTTGCCCTAGCGATTTTAGGGTTTTCGGATCTCAAAAAGCCATGCAATGATCGCCTGCTGACCGATCTGCGGTCGCGGTTTATCGGGTCGCGATCATGGACTCTCTGGCGGTCGATTTCGGTAGCCACACGAGCCCGATCGAGCGAATATTGATCGTCGCCGCTTGTGAGGGTCCCGGGTCCGCTCTAGAAAATTACCAACTTTTCCCTTGTTAGGTTTTGTTCGCTTTGATTGTGGTTGATTGTTGATTCACAATCAAGTTTTCAACTAAGGGCTGCCGGGCACGCACCCGGAGCCTAATCCGTCAATTGGTGGTTGATTACCAACCTTTGATGGGATTGGATTCGAGAAGGGGTTGGCAAGGTCGCTCCTTGCCCCCACTGCTATCGATTTCGCAGCGCACACTGCGATCAACACCAGTTATGATGATTCAATCATGATTTTGCTTAGGGTTCAAACAAATCCTAAAGCGGATCTCTTTTGTTGATTTTTGGGGACGCCTTTTGGCTAGAAAAAACCCAAAAAGCACAAATTTCTGGAGTCACAAATTTCCGGAGGGGCACTCCAGTCGAAAATCCGGAGTGCGCGAATTTCTGGAGGAGTAGTCCGGTGGGCCGCGATCGCGGACCCATAGGTCGCGACCGCGTTTTTGTTGGCCGCGGTACGCTGTTCCGCGGCCGCGGTTCGCTCGTTGAGGCTTCGCGATCGCCCCAGGGTTTCGAAAATTCGATTCTTTTTCTTCTAGGAACGATTACTCATGGATTTAATCCTCGTTCCCACAAACGGCGTCAATTGTTAGTGCACAAAAATTCCGCCTTCGATGCACTAATTCAATGCTTCTTTCCTCTTCCGCTCCAAACTGATTCCTTCAACCTATAACCTGCAAAACAATGGACATAGGGGGCGGGGACCCCCTAATCCACCTCCGATGCCTAACTCAAAAGAGCAGTTTGTCGAATTGAACGTCGAGGTACACAAGAAAGCGAGAGATCCAGCGAGTATGGATATTCCTGAACAGTCGAGCTAAGCGAATATTAGCCTGTTCAAGCTCTCAATAGGTGTGTTCAATAGCCTGAGCGAGTATCAGTCTATCAATCAATATGCAACTTGTGGCTTTCCCTACACGGCGAAGACGTGTATTTATAATGGAAGAAGGAGAGGTTGGGGGCCGAAAATTATATCTATAAGGTCGAAAATTCTATCTTCCAAGGGCTGGTCATCTGCCTTTAGGCCCAAGCAAGGAATATTCCACCCCTTCTCCAACTTTAATTCTATCTTTAATGAAATATAAAATTTTCTATTATGTTTTATAACCACCATATTTAATTTAATAGGAAAATAGATAAGGCGATTTTGCAGTAATACACCAACTAAAAATGTTTATTGCAAAAACGACCATGTTATACTTAAATAGCATTTGAATACCCACATGGGCATCTTTGCTATAAAATGAACATTAATAAATCTTTTTTTAAATAAATAAAAATTCCTTTTTTTGATTTATGAGTTTTAAAAGAAATATGAAAAACATATTGAAAATTATAAAAACGAGATTTACCCCCTACCATCGTGGTAACAATTGGCGGGAAATATTCCATAATTATGGAAGTTGTGATTTTCGATCATTATATTTTCACGTGGGAAATATTCCACGTGGGCATCTTTGGCGCTAACCTCCCTACAATCTTGGCGAAGATCACGTTAATATGGAAGTTGTGATTTTCATTATATTTTCTAAGAAATATTCCATAATTATTTTTCTTATTTATGGTCTTTCATAACTACCTGTTCATGAAATAGTTAACTGATGTCACCATGAAAATTCCATCCTGTCTTTCTATATAGTACAATCCTGTCATTATGTATGCTTTATCCTGTCAATATAATATCTTATATTTAAATCTTTTTTGATTTATGAGGTCGAGGGCTTTATCAGATTTGGCGGCATATGATGAGATTTTGGCGCTAAAAATTCCCTCCCATAATTAGTTACGTGGTGAAGATCACAAAAATATGGAAGTTATGATTTGGATAATATTTGCTCAACAATCTTCCTTAATTATTCTTCTTCTTTAACCGTCGCGTCTTCCATTAACATACCTCCTCCCACACTAAACCGTACATTGAAATTTCGCCATTAAACTCATCCCGCTGATATATCGGTCTTGATTCGGCCTATAATTTGCTCGATGGGTAAGTAGTTTTAATTAATTAGGTTTCATGTTATTATATGCGTGAATTATGTCGAACACTGATTATTTCAAGTCAAAACACTTTTTTTTTCATGCGTTTCCAATATTCTTTACTATGTAGTATGACCAAACTTTTATGGTCTTTCATTGCAATGAAATTTATTCGATTTCATAACAACCCTATCATGAAATAGTTAACATGACGTCACCATGAAAATACCATCCTGTCTTTCTATATCGTACATCTTGTCAATATGTATGGGTTATCCTGTCAACATAATATCTTATATTTACTATTGGTTTATTCGTATATTGTAGGGGATCAGAGTATTTGATGAAAGTGATAGTTGGTGGGGTATGGAGAAATAATGGAGATAAGTGGTATTACGAAGGAGATAGGAAAGCAAAAACCATGATGGTTGCGGATGATATCGGTTTTGCCAATTTAAAGAACAAAGTTACTGAAAAGATAGAGGTTGATGTTCAAATGTATGAATTGGAATTGAAGTATCTATCCCAAAAGGATGGAAATAATTTTCCACCATTTGATGTGTGTGATGATGACGACTTCAATGCGTACAGATTTCTTAACCTAAAGTCTGCTAGGGATGGTGTTTGGAGTATAGAACTTTATGCAAGTCTGATCCCTAAAGCGAGTTCATTTTCACATAAAGGTTGTGAGATAAATCTCGAAGCTACTGATGGGAAACATAGAGAAGATGAAGTAGATGTGAATGCAAGTGCACCGTTGTTTCAGAATGATAGGACCCTAGATGAAATCCTGGATGAGGATTGTAAAGACTTTACAATAATGGATGAAAAGATCTCTGATGAAGTAGACAGGAAACGAAAGAGAGAATCTGTAGAAACAAATGTGGTATCGCTAATCAGTGATGACGAAGATGAGATTGTGATATCTGCTACGAAGCGGCAAGGGCTCGATGTTGTCGTATTGGGTGATGATGATGAAGGGAATGGTCTTGGTTGTTCTAAATTAAATACTGATTATGTCTATGAATCAATTTCTCGGGATGGATCAATGGACTATGATTCCAAATTTCTTGATGCTGTAAATGAGGTCGAATCTAAATTTTTCAAAAGTGAACCCAAAAAAGCGGAATGGGATAAATTGGCGGTTGATGTTGTTAAGGAGAAGTCGCGCGCTAGAACTATTATAGTTACGGGAGATTATTTCGAGTCAAAACAGGAGCTCAAAGATGCAATGATGGAACTTTCAATGCGTGAGTATTTTCAAGTGGAAACCGTCAGGTCTGACAAGAGAACATATGTTGTGCGTTGTGCCATCGACAAGAACTGCACTTTTTTCTGTCGTGGGTCAGTCCTACCAAATTGTAGTTTGTGGTGTGTGCGAAAATTTGTAGGGACTCATAGCTGTGGTTTAAAGTTTAGACACGACTATAGCAAAGGGGCAACTGCCAATATGATTGCTGAGAAAATTTTGCCAAGGTATTGTGTTTAATCATAATGATATATTATATGAAAACTTTTTATAAGAAAAATACGTATCATATTTTTTCATCTTTGCAAGGTTTTCTGGTCGTAGTCAAGCCCCTAGAGCACGAGAGATACAAGCAACCATGCATGAAATGGGGATTGAAACAAGCTACTATAAGGCAAATAGAGCTCGCTTATTGGCTGAAGACAAGATACGAGGTAGCCCTGAGGAAAGTTATGCTCGACTTTTTGGTTGGATGGAAATGCTAAAGCAAAGAAATCCAGGACCCCATACTATGATTGTTAGAGAATCCAACCAAAGCTTCAAATACGCATTCTGGTCTTTAGGGGCTTGGATCAGGGTAGTCCCTCATTTGAAACAGGTAACTTCATATATATAACTGTTTTGGTATGAAAACATAAATGTATTATGGACAGGATAAATGATCTTGTATGACAGGATACTTGTTATTGTCTGACAGAATTATTTGTTATTGTGCTAAAGGAAAAAATGTTATTGCATGACAGGATTAATATAAATTCCTGACAAGATGCATGTTATTCACATCTACTTGTTGTCTATGTAATTGTTTCAGGTTATATCAGTTGATGGGGCTCATTTGTCTTCAAAGTACAAGGGACATCTCCTCCAAGCCTCGGCACAAGATGCAAATATAGGGATTTATCCTATTACATTTGCTGTGGTCGATAGTGAGAACGATGCATCTTGGTCATTCTTCTTCAAAGAGCTGCTGAATGTCGTTCCAGACAACCCTGAAGTAGTCATAATCTCTGACAGGCACGCAAGCATTGGTAAGGGTTTAAGAAGGAACTACATAGCCACAATCCATGGACACTGCATCTTTCACATCTACCAAAACTTCAAGGCCAAATTCGGTAGGGGAGACCTCTTAGATTTGTGGAATAGGGTTGTCAAGGCATATACAATCCAAGAATTCAACCATCAGTATGCAAAACTTTGCGAAGCATCTCCTAAGGTGGGTAAGTATGTGAAGGATGCGGGATTTGAGAAGTGGTCAAGGGCACATTTCCCTAGAAATCGATTCAACTTTATGACCACCAACAATGCTGAGACTCTAAATGGCCTTTGGAAAGAGGAACGTGGATGGCCTATTATTTCATTGTTTGATGAAATTTTATCGACCTTCTCTAAGTAGTCGTGTGAAAGGAGGCAATCAACGGCAAACTGGAACGAGGTGGTCACATTTGAGATATTGGCTAAGATTGATTCAAGGTATCTCAAGTCTGTAAGTATGACAGTGCGCAGGTTCAATCAATTTGAGGCAGAGGTAAGTGATGGTGCTGACAGGTACGAGGTCAATCTACAAAGCAAGACATGTGAGTGCAGGGTCTTTCAAATTAACAAATCCCATGCACCCATGCTCTTGCTTTTGCGAAAAAAATTGGGGTTGATGTTGGCGACCTTGTGAGTCCTGTGTACAAGAATGCCCAAATGAAAGAAGTATACAAGGAAAGTTTGCATCTCGTCCCACCGTTTCATCTGTGGACTGTCCCTCTCTCTGTTCTATGAACAAAGTGTCTACCACCAAATGTAAAGAGAGCTCCAGGAAGACCGAGGATAAATCGGTTTAAAGCACATTGGGAGAGAAATTGCGCTAAGGCTAAACGATGTGGAAAGTGCGGAAGGCTGGGACATACACACCGTACTGTGCAAGTCGTGCACCCATACCTTCAGCATCGACCTCATTGCCTTAAGTTAATATTCTCATATTGAAAACTATTTACTTAGGATATTTCTTAATTTTCGTAGTGGATATTTGTTTCTATTTTGTTTGAATTGAACACTTTTGGTTGTGTTTCCTATGACATTTCGTTGAATGAATTTAGTTTGGTTTAATGGATTTAGATTGGTTATAAGCCTTTGCTTAGTTTGCTGCTGTGTTTTGCTAAAAATCAGCAGTGGTTTGGCTAAAAATCAGCAATGGATTTGGCTAAAAATCAGCACTTTTATTGCATGAACAACAACTAGACTAAAAATCAGTATGTTTTGGCTAAAAATCAGCAGTGGTTTGGCTAAAAACCAGCATTGTTTTGGCTAAAAATTATATCGATTTATATGTTGCATGACAGGATGTAAAATGAGTGATTCATGATTTAAAATGTTGCATGACATGATTTATATCTTGCATTACAAGATTTATATGTTGCATGACAGGATGTAGGATGAGTGATTCATGATTTAAAATGTTGTGTTACATGATTTATATGTTGCACGACAGGATGTAAAATGAGTGATTCATGATTTAAAATGTTGCATGACATGATTTATATCTTGCATTACAGGATTTATATGTTGCATGACACGATGTAGGATGAGTGATTCATGATTTAAAATGTTGCATGACAGGATTTATATGTTGCATGACAGGATTTAAAATGAGTGATTCATGATTTAAAATGTTGCATGACAGGATTTAAAATGAGTGATTCTGTGGCATCATGACAAGAAAATTTTTAATTTTCCAAATATATCTAGAAATATTCATCCAAGTGTATCAATTGCCAAAAACAATGAGACCCCTGTTATACTTTTTAAGATACCGCTTAAACAACACAAATCCACCTACAATCATGAATTAGAATAAGGCAATCAAGCAGACAGTTTGCTGAAACACAAATCCACCTACAATCATAACTTAGAACAACACAAGTCCAATACGTTGACTGGCATCTTTCAGTTTGCTGAAACAACACAAATCCACCTAAAAATAAGGTATATAGAGCCTAACATAAATTCAGCGACTAATCAAGCAGATAGTCCACAATAACAGATTCATAACTTAGAATAACATTCCCAAGCATCCTGCAGATCAAATACCAGTATATAAGAAACGGGTGAAAAGAAAAACTCAAAGATGCCAAAAACAAGAGTGAAATCTAACAATATAACAAAAGAACTAGTGTAAACAAGAACGAGGCTATATTTGCATATGTAACATACCTTAAGAAGATCAAATACTTTTTCACATTTATATATTTGTTGAATGGTTGCACCTCGCTGTTGTAGTTTGTCAGGATGCACGCAAAGAGTAGCCTTTCGGTATGCTTTCTTTACAGCAGCAGAAGTTATGAGTTCTGTTATTGAAATTGGTTGCTATCCACTATCAGATCCAATGATCTGTCATCAAAGAAAACTTAATTCAAACTTCAAAGCCATTCTGCATCATTAAGCATGACAAATACAGTTGTACATGTGCCAAGAGGCAAAAAAAAATTGTTAGGAGAAATCCATATGTATATATCATTTCCTTCCACTTTCCTCGAAACGATTTGTGACACCCCTATACCTTATGACGTAAGCTTCGTAAAACTTATCTCTTATATAAAGAGATGATTCACATATAGCAACTATCCATATAAGCACAAAGCAGAAAGCAACAACCATAAATGGTTGCACACACACACACACATATAGGTAGTTACTTCTCATACTAAAACATCTGTCACTCTTAATTTATATTACCACTCATATGTCTATGATGCAAAATGAGGAGGAGAAGGTTGCATTGAGCTTCAGCCGGCCGACTTGTATGAATGTGACCTCTAAACGGACACACGTCAGAAAGTTCTAACTGAACCTGAAAAGTTATTTTGCGATTTACGTGAGTCGCATACTCAGTAAATATAAACCATCATCAATTATTTCACACAATACCAAGCAATTGGTCAATATACATATTCATACATATTATATATGTCATATATGAATTTACTATGCAAATGCAAATGCTGATGTTTCCGATTCTTTATTCTGTGAATTGTTCAAGCCTGAATCTGCCCCGGGTTTACTGTATATAGACTCTTATGGTCCCCTTTAACAAAGAAATCCGAAGATTTCTTGAATATTGACTCTTATGGTCTTGTATGATCCGTAGATCCTGTATGACCCGTAGGTCGCTTTAACAAAGAAATCCGAAGATTTCCTGAATTACAGTTCAGGGCAAGACAGTCATAGGTCCTTTTAATCTCATGCAATATGCTATGCAATCAAGTGCATCCTGTAACCATATATCATATGCCATCTGTTAACATACCTTTTGTGCAAACAACTCTGGAAATTTCAGAGCTATCACATCCATCCATATAATCCATATAACACATATGTCCATATAGCTCATATACCACATATAACGCATATATCCATATATTCATATTTCACATATATCACATAGGGTTGAATCTCCGGTCTATACTCACCTGTTTAGGACAGATACTAGATCTCTTCCTTTTCTCATTGACCACGGTCTATGACTTGTGCTTCTATATATAACCCAATGCAAATTAGGCTATTTACTCTTACAAATCCTAACCCCAAATGCAATAAAATGCCAGAATGCATTGTAACTTCTTGTGCATAATTCCAAATCCTTTAAAACTTGACATCGATAAACTATATATATAGAAGAACATTTTTCTAGTTCAAACTTTTCTGTAAAACTTGATCAAGGGTCTCCCTAATATCATTACAAAACGAAACCCTAAAATTACTCTGAAATCTTTTATCGAATATAAATCTGATATCGAAAACACTCTTTGAAAACTATAGATCAACTGATTTCTCAATCAAAAACCACTGTAGATCTAGATTTGGAAAAATTAGGAAAATCGAGATAAACCATTAACTAATTAAAAACTTACCAAATTACGCTTGTACTTTAGGATTAAAACCCGATAGAACAGATCTTGTACCAGATCCAACAAAAACAAACAAAATTAAACTCTTTCCTTTTTTTCTCCTCCTCTCTTTTTCTATGTATTCTCGTCATTTTTTTCCTTTCATTTCTTATGTTAAACTTTGAACATGAAAGCTCATGTATAAATATAAAATCCAAGGTCGGCTAAAAATCACAAAGTCGGCAAAAATTTGGTAAAACTACACTTTTCACCCTTAAATCTCCTTTACTACAAACTTTACCTTGAAATAATTATTAATTAACTTTTAGTTAAATTTTTTTTAAAATATAATAAACTTAATTAGAAAATAAATATCACATTTAAAAACTCACTATATATCATGCCAATATGCTATGCATATGCTACTAATCTTATATGAATGCAGAATGACGTATGCACTTTGGTCGGGGATGTTACACGATTCCTTCCACTTTCCTGATTGATGCCTTCATATGCAATTTATTTGGTGTTGTAATGGTAGAAAAATGACACAAAGTACACTTTTCAAGAAAATCAGACGTACATATTCTAATGTTGAGAGCAATGCAGGTAGGTTTCCTTCTTTTCCATTAGACCACCTCTTGATATCGGCTTCTAGTGTTTCAGAAAATCTCTGCAAATACAATCACATGTCATGTAATATGGGAAATAGAAAAACTATCTATTATTAGAATAATATTTCTCAGAAAATGGATATCATACATTCCTCTCTTCTTGCTCCCTTTGAGCAATAAGATCACGCATATTTTTTTCTGCAAGAGCCTTTGCCTGTAAATAAAACACAACAAGGTCAACAAATTGAAGTAGATGCAAAACTAAGGAAAAACCACTAGACCCCAAAAAATAAGTTACCAAACATACCACACGTTCATCCGTCCTCAACTGGGCTTTCTCCATAGCCCGTTCCCTAGCTTCTGCAGTAGCTCGTTCTACAGCATCACGTTCTGCCCTCAACTGGGCTTCCTTAGATACAATACCAATTGTGGGTTCCTTCATATCCAGGTTCTCAATGTTGGCAACCTCTTCACCCTTTTCCTTTACAAAATCAAGATCCACTTCCTGCATCAAAAATCATTTTTATAATTTACACAATATATTGGATATAAAAAAATATTTAACAAGTGCTTATTTCTGAGTGATAGAATAATCATTATGGGTGACAAAATATCATACCATATGTGCAGATTCTTTGACATTCTCTTCATCCCCACCCTGATCATCCCCTCCTTCCTCATCTTCATTTGATTCATCATTAATTTCTTCCCCTCCATCATTTTCTTCTTCCTCACGATCATCTTTCTTACTCTCTTCATCCCCACCCTGATCATCCCCTCCTTCCTCATCTTCATTTGCTTCATCATTAATTTCTTCCCCTCCATCATCATCATCTTCTTCTTCCTCACTCTCAACTTCATTACTCTCTTCTTCCTCACTCTCTTCTTCCACTCCTTCATCATCATCTTCTTCTTCCCCTTCTTCACTGTCCTCTTCTTCTTCATCTTCCTCACTATCTTCTTCTTCACTTGAGATATTTGATACATGTACTCTCTTCTTCTTTGTATTCCTCTCTTCTTCTTCATCTTCCTCACTATCTTCTTCTAATGCCGAGTCCTTCCCAACATTTTCAAGCTTTCTGAGTCTTTTCTCAAGACTGTGCATCTTTTGCATAATCCCCTCCTCCAAACTCTGTAGCATACTCTTCACTTCTCTCAAACCAGACAACACCTTTGTTGAATCATTAGAAGAAGTACTCGGGCAAGCATCTGGATCAGCTGGCTTCTTTCCTTTTACATTTGGAATGGATTTATTGACAATATTGTCAAAATGACCATCATCATCTTCATTAGCATAATAAGCATCCATCACAAGCATCTCCTCATAATGGTCTTCTGGATGCAATATTTGGTTAACTTTATTGGTTGTATCAGCTAAAGCAACGCCAAATATACTATGCTCTGGAGCATCCTCTGAAAACCAACGCATACCTCGCGGCCTTGCAGATGGTCTCAACACATTGGAATATTGTAAACCAAATGTTGGCACAACCTCATACACCCATATCTGTATTATTAAAAAAAATATGACAAAAGAGGTATTACAAAATAAAGTTATGATAAAAACATTATATTGAGCCACATTCAGTCATCAAACATTGTACATCCTGTCATCACACATTGTACATCCTGTCATCAAACCTTATATCTCCTGCACATCTTGACAAGATGACTACTTGCAATGACAAGATTGTCCATATATCATGACATGGTGTTATTGATCTTTCCTATTCTAAACCCAAATTAATAATTGATATGTTGTAAGGACTTAAAGTTTTTTGAACACTAAGAAGAAAAGAAATAGAAGACAATCAATCCTGTCATCACACATTTCACATCCTGTATTAGCCATGCCAGGATGATTGATTGCAATGATAGGATTGATTGTCATCACACATTTCACATACTGTATGGCCCATCACATCAAACAACTTAGGAAAGTTGATTTACCTGAAAAATTAGAGGCATTCCTTGTAGGGAGTATGGAATTCTGGGTACGGTGGACTTAAGTTTTGCCTTTTCCAAGGTCTTCATTCTAGATGACAATGTAGTTGTAAGACTTTTATGCAACTCCTCATAACCAGCCCTACCCCAAGGGTAATCATAGAAGTTATCCATGTTATCAAACAACTTAACATGTTCAGCCTTCACAAAACGCTTCTTATCAGCTCCAAGAATTACACCTTCCACTATCAACAGGAGTGCCATCTTCAATTTGTAGTTATCTGGATGTTTGTACTCTATGAACATATCAAACAAGATTTTGGACTGTGATTTTAGGAACACCAAAAAATCTTTTCATCACAGTATTGTCCCCATTGGTGCGCACATCAGGGATTTCTCCACATCCTAAACCAGAGATAAGAGCATAAGGGTAATCATAGAAGTTATCCATGTTATCAAACAACTTAACATGTTCAGCCTTCACAAAATGCTTCTTATCAGCTCCAAGAATTACACCTTCCACTATCAACAGGAGTGCCATCTTCAATTTGTAGTTATCTGGATGTTTGTACTCTATGAACATATCAAACAGATTTTGGACTGTGATTTTAGGAACACCAAAAAATCTTTTCATCACAGTATTGTCCCCATTGGTGCGCACATCAGGGATTTCTCCACATCCTAAACCAGAGATAAGAGCATACTCCTTTAGTGAAAACCTTAGCTCTTTGCCTCCAATTTCATACCAAGATTCCCACTTCTTTTGTGTCTCCAATTGTTTGTATATCACAGCATGTAGAGTTTGGCAAGAGTAGGAAACTTGTTGAGCCATTTTCACAATTCTACCAAAAGGCCCATCTAAAATTCTTTTCCAACTTGCAGGTGTGAGACTGTTCTCAATCTCTCGAAGATATGTAGTCCTTGAGTTGATATTTATCCCCCATACAAAGTCTGACCATTATAATACTTGTATCGTATCTGCAACCATTAAAATCAGGGCATTTGAGAGAATATCATGTCATTACTATAAGCTAAAATGTTATAACAAATAAATTCAGATTAGAAAAAAAAAACAAATGATATGCAATCATGAAACTTGACTCATCCTGTCACGAAGATGAATATATCCTGTCACATAAAATTATTATCTTGCATAATGACAACTTTATATCAAGTCAGTCCTAGTTGAAGTAGAAGAGATAGATAGTAAGTTTATTGATAGGACGAAAGTTAGTTGATTTACTTGCTCTAGTTAATGAAAGTTGACACCTTTATGTGATAAAAGCATAATCTTTATGTTTCATAGCGTTTGGCATGCATGATTATTGTTGTGGGGATACCTTTACCTTAGAATTCCTCTCTTACTTGATAAATTCCCTAGATTTAATTGATTTCTTGCGTAATAAGTTACAAAACTTGATACTGACTTTCTCCCTGCGGACGAACCTGACTCTGCTATACAACAACAGGGTCTTGATATAAATTTATTTGTTGTCAAGAAACCCTCTCAACAAATTGGCGCCATTGCCGGGGAGATTTCAATAGTGCCAAGTTTTGTTCTTTTTACGTTTTTTGGGACTCCGCCGAGTCGGTAACGACCCCTTAGGGTCGGGACCGACCCTGCTGGGCAACCCAGTTTCTTTGCTTTTTATGTTTAGTGTCTAGGTCATTGTCGAGTCGTTAACGACCCTCCCAGGGTCGGTAACAACCCTGTCGACAGGTAGTTGTTTCTTTCTTTTTAGTTTCGGTTTTTACGGGATCACTCCAGGCTCCTTACGGACCCTATCCAGGATCAGTACCGACCATCGTCGAGAACCCGTTTTTGCTTTTTGATTTTGTTTTTTGTTTTTGTTTTTGCTTACAGTGTATACCAGCTGAAGGACGCCGAGTTGTCTCTAATCCAATAAGTAGACCCTGAACTCGAGCCATGGCTACACATGAAGAACTAGCTAAGCAGATTGCTGAACTCAGTTTAGAGATAGAGGAGATCCAGAGAGAAAGGGAAATCATACCTACTGAGGCATATGAAGAAGCTAATTACATGTGGGGTCCATATAGGAACCAAGATGATACCTTTTATGCAGGGAGGAATTACAATCAGCCCACCTAGGGCAATTATGCATATGGCTAATGGAACCAACCTCCTCAACAAGACCAGTGGGTTCCACCTTACAGACCTCCAGGCCATCAGGAGCCACCATCATGGGTTCAAGGATTACAGGAAGGCATTAACGGCGTGACCAAAAAAGTTAACGAAGTGACCTACAAGGTTAACGAAGTTCAAGCCAACCTGAACCAACAAAATAAAAGATGGGGAGAGTTCGATATATGGAAGAAGAGTGTTGATTCCCAACTAGGGAACCTAGCTGCCCAGATTCTAAGACCCCAAGGGCATTTTCTGGGCCGATCCGAGGAAAACCCTAGAGGACAAATTGCAGCTATGCACCTCAAAAGTGGCAAGGAGTTGCCAGATCGAGCCAAGCCTAAAGACACTAAGCACGACAACGAAGATGATTCCCCGGTCAGGCTCGTTACCGACCCCAACAGGGTCGTTAACGAGGCTCCCCAGTTCGATAACGTGCCAGGTAAGTCTTCTGAACCAAACTCTGAGTTCGTTACCGACCCCACCATGGTCGGTACCGACCCTTCTGCACCAATCGACCCTCTAGTCGATTTGGTTGGGCCTCGATCCGGGCCTCTCTCTATCCCGAGTCCATCTAAAACTCTTCCTTTCCCGATTACGAAGTCTAATGATGTCACGGAAGGAAAGTTTAGACGGTTTGTTAAAATTCTTCAAGCGCTAAATATTTCAATTCCATTTACTGATACCCTTAATGAAATGCCTGCCTACGCTAAATTTTTGAAAGAGATTTTGAGCAGGAAAAGATCTATCTCAGAGCTGCATAATGAGGTCTATTCCATAAAGCTCCCTGAAAAACTCGGTGATCCATGTAAGTTTGCAATTTCAATAGGTATTGGGACTCACCGTTTTAAAGCTCTATGTGATCTAGGTGCCAGTGCTAGTTTATTACCATTATCTATCTGGACCAAGGTTAACATGGGACCACTAGAGCCTATTAAGATGAAACTCTACATGGCGGATGGATCTTTTGTAAAAGCAACTGGAGTCGTTGATGATGTTCCTGTCCGAATTGGAAAATTCTTTGTTCCAAACGACTTCATTGTGCTAGATATGCCTGAAGACCTTGTGGTGCCAATCATACTTGGTCGACCATTCTTAGCCACCGCAGGGGCACGAGTTGATGTGAAGAAGGGACTCCTCACATTTGACATTGGGGAGTAGAGGGTTGAGTTTCAATTCGATCCGGCAGTAAACGAAGTTGCTAGTTACCATACCGAAGAGCCTACCGACCCACCATGGGTCGGTACCGACCCTTCCCTGAGTACTGGAACAAAGCAATACAAGGAAAAGATGCCTACCGAGGAGCCTACCGATCCCCCATGGGTTGGTAACGACCCCTTCCTGAAAGAGTACGAAGCTAAAGATGGATCCAGGCACTATATCGAGCCACTTCCAAATCCAGCAGGGTCGTTAATGACACACATAGCCTCGGTAACGAACTCCTTTCTACTCGATCCTGGTGAGTTTTCTTGTTCTTATCCAATCAATTCTGGTCATGATCCTTTCTCTTATCCCGGTTCTATTTCATATCCTACTGTTAGTACTGTGAAGGAGTCGAAACCTCCTTGGTTTTCGGATTTTACTAACCCTGTTGTAGGGTTACCGAGCATATTGATTGATGATCGAGGACCAAATATTTTGGCGAGAAGCTATGATGTTTTTCAGGCTAAGTATGGGGTTTCTTATGATCCCTTCGATACTAGATGGAAGCCGCACTAGGTAAGCTAAGGTAAGTTCGTCGGGCTAACGACGTTAAAAAATAGCGCTTACGGGAGGCAACCCACTTTTTAGTTTTTGTTTTAGTTTTTGCTTTCTTAGATCTTTTTGCTAGCTTTCTTTTGACTTGTTTTTAGGTTAGATTAGTATAGTAGGATAGAAGTTCTTCTAAAGTGACTCAGGTACAAAGAAGAAGAAGAAGTGCTAAGAAGACGAAAATTAAGAAAATTCGGTGTACAAGCACGCAGGCTCGGTAACGACCCCCACAAGGTCGGTACCGACCTCCTCTACAGAATCGAAGAAAATTTCAGCAATACTCTTCCAGTGATCAATGGTTTCAAGACAGCTTAAGTTTTATTTTGTGAGTTCCCTTTTCCTTATTCTCTTTATTTCTATGTTTTAAACAGTGAGGACACTGTTTGGTTTAAGTATGGGGTATGGGAAAAGGTAACTCAGTTTTGTGTCAGTTTTTTGTTTGTCTTTGTTTGTGTTTTTAGGATTGATAATATTGCACTTAGATGTTCTATGATATGCTTTAACTTGCTTGATCATATAATTCCATAGCATGTTTGGAGAGCTTTGCCTGAATCATGTGTGAAAAATTTGTTTTTTATGTGGATATTTAGCATGTGATGAAATTGAGCACATATGATCTTAGGTAGAAGTGACTGAAATCCAACAAAATTGCTACCTTGTGAGTTATTTTTGGCCTTATAGGGAGAACATCAAAAATCCCTCTTCTTTTCTTGTGTGATTTACTCTCCTTATGCATATTATCTCTTGTCATTGCATGGTTATCTATTTCTTGAGACCTATAGGAGATATTAGTTCATTGCATGTGAAGTCAGATGATAGAGAACTTACTTTTCATAAGCCCTATTAATCCCTATCCACCTTTACATGATCCTTCTTTTTGACAGCCAAGTTGAGCCTTAAGCCTTTTTTTTCATAGCTCCACAAAATTATTCCCTAGCCGATATAAGCTTGACCCTATCCGGGGATTAGGACTTAGATTGGAGAGGTATGATGGTTTTGAGGAGTGAGATTGTTTGGTTCAAGTGTGGGGTAATATGGGTTGGGTAAAGTGAAAAGTCTTGTAGTTTATCATGTAAAATGAGTTTGGTTCCCTGAATGCACTTACAAAAGAAGTGGAAAGTTAAGAAAAAGAATGAGCAGACATCGTTACCGACTCTTCAGCTTCGATACCAACCTCCCACAGAAAAAAAAATGAAGATCATAAGGGAGGAAAAGAAAGTGAAGAAAAAGCTGAATAGTGAAAGTGTGCATGAGCCAAAATTTCCTTGTTGTTTGTAAGCAAGATTTGTGGGATATTAAAGGGTTGGAAGAAATGAGTGTGCATAATGTTTAAGTGAGTTTGGTATATTTTTATGGGATTTTTGATGTTATGTGTGAGTTTTTAGGAGTCTTTTGATTCCCGGATATTATTAGCACCACATAGCCAAAAATATTTCCACGCCTTATTGTTATTACCAAGCCCCATTACAACCCGGCCGAATGGAAGCTTCTATGAAGTTTTTCATTGAGCCTAAGTTCTCTTGCTGATTTTTATGTGTTTTGACATCTCTGGTGAAGAGTTTGGTGATATAAGTAACAATGACTATGTTGATTTTTGCATATTGGATTGAGTTGAGAGTTGTTATTTAAAGCCCAAACACATGAGAGTTGAGAGAAACACATATCCCTTGTGAGGTTGGATTCTTAGTTGCTTTTGCTTGAGGTTGCTCATATATGTGTGATGATGTTAGATTCACTTGTCTATCTATTTCTACTTGTGCTTTGATGTTGCTTTTTTATAAAGGCATTGACTTGATATATGTGATGATGGTTTTGGTTGATGTCTTTTTGATTGCTTGAGGACAAGCAAGTCTAAGTATGGGGTATTTTGATGTCCGCCTTTTTAGTCATGTTTTTAAGGTGTGTTTTTAGTGTGTTTGAGTCTTTTTCTTTAGTTTTGTGTTTTGTTTTGAGTCGTTTTTGTAAGTTTTTGTATTTTCTTGAGGTATGGAGTCTACATAAGATTTGGTGGTGTTTTGTAGGTTTTTAGAAGCTATTTGGAGCAATTTTTGAAGAAAGGAGCAAAGCTCTTGAAGATAGCACTCAAAGATGAAGTGTAGATGAGGATTAAGCGCTCAAGTAAAGTCATTAAAGATCAAGTTTGAGCTTGTAAAGAGATAGAGAATTTCGTTACAAGAACATAGGAAAAAGAATCGAGTCAAACGGAGTTGTAACGAATCCTCTACGCAAGTTTTACTCAAAGCTGTTCGAAGTGCTGAACAAGGTCGTTAACGAGGCACCGCGAGGAGCAGCGTGTCCGAGTCGGTGCTATTAATGGGCTTTTATCCTATTTCCTTTTATGTTATTAGATAGATAGAAGGGATATATTTTATTAGAAGATATTATTTCCTTATAGTTAGATTTAAGATAGATTTATTTCCTTAAAGATAGATTTAAGATAACATAGTTTCTCTATACATACACTTGTCCCCTCTTTAGTTTTCATATCATCCAAGTTAAGGGAGAGAGAGGAGGAGGAGGAGAAGAGAGAGGGGGGCGATTGAGAGGGGGAAGAGACGAGTTTGTGGAGAAGAACTATTGTTGTGGATTTGGTTGTAAGCTCTCTCTTTTATTTAATTCAATTGTTTGTTTTTAATTATGCTTTGTGAGTAGTCTTCCTCTCTAAGGTTGGGGTTGAACCCAACAATGGTTGTGCATGCTTGTTTATGATCATGTCTTGATTGTTTTTATTGCATGAATCTATTCTCTTGTTCTTAATCCTTGAAACGAAAGTTGAAGGGAATTTCTCATTCATAGTTGAAGCGAAAGCAGAAACCTTGAATCAGAATAGTCAAATTAGGGTTTTGAAGCGAAAGTAGATCAATCCTAGTTGAAGTAGAAGAGATAGATAGTAAGTTTATTGATAGGACGAAAGTTAGTTGATTTACTTGCTCTAGTTAACGAAAGTTGACACCTTTATGTGATAAAAGCATGATCTTTATGTTTCATAGCGTTTGGCATGCATGATTGTTGTTGTGAGGATACCTTTACCTTAGAATTCCTCTACTACTTGATAAATTCCCTAGATTTAATTGATTTCTTGCGTAATAAGTTACAAAACTTGATACTGACTTTCTCCCTGCGGACGAACCTGACTCTGCTATACAACAACGGGGTCTTGATATAAATTTATTTGTTGTGAAGAAACCCTCTCAACATATATGTCCAAATTCATTAACCTAATATAACATATAATCAAATATTCAGATCTATAGTATAGTATATCAAATAAGAATCTCGATGAAGAAAATCCAGATCTGAGAAATGGTGGAGCACTCAGGTAAGTGGCTGTCGTGGCCGACTACGATGGACGAGGGGTCGATTCATGCTCTTATCCTCAAGATGGTCGTCATCTTCGATCTCGTCGCTCACTCTACTGTGGAGATATGTGGAAGAGGTGCTGGGAGAAAGGACGCAAATCTGGGGTATTCATAATCGGTGAAATCCCGGTATCATCCCCTTCATTCTCATGTGATAAATTTGGTAGTGATTGATTTCTTTTTTCTGTGAATTGAACAATATTGGTATTTGAATTCAATTTGGTGATGTGTGCTAGCATATGAACACGATTTTGAATTTATAATTGCCAAATGGTTTTTTCTAGATTGACCGTGTTTGGGGCTAATGAAATTGCAAGTTTTCTGGTTTTTCTGGTACTTATACAAGATAAAATACAAAAGAAAGAAAATGAGAGAGAAAAATCAGATGGATGAGGCTCAAATGATAAATCATGATTTGGAATTGGATGTTTAAGCTGGTGGTCTTGATAATGTGAGTGAATACAGTTTGTAGTGTTGAGGTCTTGTGCTTGATCACATCCTTTTTTGCCTTGTTGAAACATGATGAGGGAACAAATGCAATAAGAGAGTTATTAGTTGTAGTGATGATTTTGTGTGCAATTGATGAGTAGTTTTTGTACCTCAAGTTTTAGGAAATATGCAATCAAGTTTCCTGGTTTTCTTAAGGCTGGGGAACTTTGAGTAGATTCATTTGTTAAAGCATTCCCATATGACCCTTCTTCTAGGCGAAGAGCTCATGTAATGGTATTAGTGTTATGGCATTGGTATGTATATGTTTACCATTGGCAAAAAAAAAAAAGTTTGACACTAACACATATAATGGTCAACAAGAACTAATTTCCTTTTAGTCTTTCTTTGCTTGGGAATCATCTCAAATAATTCAATTTGAATCACCTCAAACCCCAAAATTTAGGTTGTCATTGCCAAATCAAGTAAAGGATCATAAGGTGCTGTTTGTGTTTGTCAAACACATGAAATCAAAAGAAAATGCAGCACAACATAGTAAATTATAATTAGAAGCAATATCCATAGCCAAAACAAAATAAAATATAACGATAAAAGGGCTGTTACTGCCCATATAGTATCACAAAAAAAATCCAACTGCCTTCCTCCCAATAACCATTGTTCCATCAAAACAAGTTCCTCCCAGCAAAACCATAAAAAAAAAACAAGTCTTCCATCCATCCAAACCACCATCAAAGTCTTAAAATCAAACTTCAAACATATGAACAAAAAAACTTAAAACCGACGGATCCAACACCTTACCATTTCTTCTTAGACATCTTCTTCTTGTTTGTGGCATCCTCGAGCTGCGTCACCTCGTCCCTCATGTACTTCTCCAAAGCACGGTGCACAACCTTCCTTTTCTCTGTTATCCTCCTTCCAGTGTGTTTGGAGATTTGGGAAGCATGTTGAAGGAGCTCGCAGACGTTGTAAGACTGCTTCTTCCTCCCTAGACAGTAGGGACATTGGAACCTATTGATTTTGACAAAATCCTTGGGTAAATTAATTTTAATAAATAATATTATTTTATTATTTCAAAAATGGAACCTATTGATTTTTTGTCAATGCTAAGTAAAGCCTTGTTTTAATGAAATGCTTATTTTACTTACCACCTTGGTTAAAATAAATATAAACCCTAATCTTTATTAGTTTAGTATTTGAAATTTGGTACTTGCCATTATGATTTTTATGGTAGAAAATACTTTATGATTTTTTTCATGACTATTGAGGATCTTTCTACCAAAAACAAACATTAGTTTAGTATTCCAAATATGTTAATTTATGCATTTTTAGGGTGATTTTAAGCACTTTGAAGGAAGTTCCCACTATCATCATATACCATATCTCTAATTCGAAACAAAGGAACCAAAGAAAATATACGAGTATTGTACCAAAAAAAAGATAAGAATTAAGGGGAAACTTTCATTACAAAAAAAAGAAAGACAAAAAGCGATAAAAAAAGACAACAATATGCACTCGAGGAGTACATTTAGGGAATGAAAAAAAAAACACAACAACAACAAGACAACATAGAAGTGCATGTTTCCCCTAGCCTAGAATCCTAATCGAGATCGATTTTCGGTATTCCATCGTCATCAACTGGGATGCTCTTCTTCCTTGCGGACCTACGAGTCGCTTTGGACCCGCTCGGAGGTGTAGAGGCATCTAGTGGCATCATTCTTTCTGGTGTCACCTGGCCTCCGGTCCAGACTTGATGCTCTTGTTCGAAGAGCATCAGGAGATCCATCAAAGGTGGATCCTCCGCTAGGACCTTCCTTGTGTCTGTCGCGCCCTTGCGTAGAAGTCGACCATAGTACATGCTGGTTTAGATGGACAGGTTCTTAGCTGTTGATTGCGCCTACTCGTACATGGACAAGAGGCCAGTTTCAGATATTGGAGTGGCCGGCACTTCTTCAAGACACTGGTGGCAGCAAGTGGGGTTCTTGGGCTCTTTTCCGCCATTTTCGTTTTGTGGTAGTTGAGGGTTGAAGAGAAGTGAGAGGTTAGGAATATGGGATGACCAGAGCAATATTATGATGTGTATTTATAATAGAACGTTAAGTATCTCGACCAAACGTGGAATGTTAATGATGTCGACATAAAGAAAGGAACGTTTTAATGAACGAATAGGTTTAGGGTTTTTTGGGAAATTAAAATCGAAAATACCAACAATTTAATCTTGTGGTTCCGATGCATTGATTGTACTGTTTAAAGAAGAAAAACAAGATATTTAATTAAAAAAAAGCATGCTACAAAGGAGGATCCGAAAGGTTTATGACGATTTGGTTTGTAAGGCAAAAATCTAATCGGGATTATATCAATTCGAAATCTGAGATATGTTATCTAGGGGATATATTTGTAACATTCCAAATCCTAAACCCTAAATACGTATCGTTCAAATTTTGTTTTTGGTCAAATGTAATGTTCAAATTTGATTATCGGAACATATTTATCAATTCCAAACCCTAAACCCTAAACCATATATAAGGAAGCTTACCATAAAATGTCACCCTAATTGATCAATTGTTATTATAATGAGTTGTATAGAACATATAAAAATAAGTTAATTTACATATAGTTATATTTTCGTCATAGAATACTTTATGATTTTCATAATTTTTTTATGGAGTAAATAGTAAACAATTATTTGTTTTTTCGATTAAATGTTATAAAAATTATTATTTAAGGCCGACTATGGCCTTTTAGGGAACATTCAAATAATTAAAATATTTGAAATCCTTTTTTACATTCAAAATAATGTAACACTACTAGTAAGTATATAAAAATATATGTATGTATTTCGACAAAAAAAATAGGAGTATAAGATACTTAAAATAAGAGGTGAATGTAAAGTATGAGTAGGTTGATTTGATTATAATGATATATAATAGTATTTTATTTAATATCTTGATTTGATTATAATGATATATAATAGGATCGTCAAATCGGAACATTCAATGAAAAGATTATACATTATAAACGCTTTCTTATAGGAATGATCGATTCGAAAGGAATAAAACGCTTTCTTATACGAATGATCGATTCTAATGGAATATATCAAAATTTCATATAATAATGATCGATTCCAAAGGAATATAACGCTTTCGTATAAGAATGATCGAATCGAAAGGAATATAATGCTTTCTTACAGAATGATCGATTCTAAAGGAATATAACGCTTTCTTATAAGAATGATCGAATCGAAATGAATATATCGCTTTCTTATAAGAATGACCGATTCTAAATGAATGTAGCATTTTCTTATAAGAATGATCGATTCTAAATGAATGTAACACTTTGTTATAAGAATGATCGAATCGAAAGGAATATATCACGTTCTTATAGAATGCTCGAATTAAAAGGAATATAACCCTTTCTTATACAATGATCAATTCTTAAAGGAATATAACACTTTCTTATAAGAATGATGGATTCTAAATGAATGTAACACTTTGTTATAAGAATGATTGAATCGAAAGGAATATAACACTTTCTTATAGAATGATCGATTCTTAAAGGAATATAACGCTTTCTTATAAGAATGATCGATTCTAAATGAATGTAACACTTTGTTATAAGAATGATCGAATTGAAAGGAATATAAAATAATGATCGAATCGAAAGGAGTGTATCGCTTTCTTATAAGAATGACCGATTATAAATGAATGTAGCGCTTTGTTATGAGAATGTAGCGCTTTATTATGAGAATGACCGATTCTAAATGATATATCGCTTTTTCTTAAGAATGAACGACTCTAAATGAATGTAACGCGATTTCTTATTAGAATGATCGAATCGAAAGGAACATAGTGCGATTTCATATAAGAATGATCGATTCTAAAGGAATGTAACGATTTCATATAAGATCATAGAATATCCCCCTAATTCATCAATTGTTATTATAATGAATTGTATGGAACATATAAATTAATCTTGATATATTTATTCAATTAAATCCAACGCTTCGACTTTAATATAAAACAATAATGGTTCCTATAATAATCGATTGCCAATGCGGCACAATTGGTCCAGGTACGCGCATATGCTAGTGAGGTCTAGGGTTCGAAACGGGATGAGCGAAAGCCACCCGTTTTTTGTTTTTTTTCCCTCTCTTGATACCTTATATTTTTCAATCAGTAATGAGATCGACCAAAATCCAAAGAGCGTTAATTGCAATTGTGACTACACGGATATGGGAAATTTAAATCAAATTTAAATAGTAATTAATTACAATTGGGCATTCAATTAACGAGGCAATTATTGCACTGTTTTAATGCACAGTTGTGGTTGATGACGTTTATGTTGGTAAGGCAAAACCTTTTTTTTTTTGAGAGAGTAAGGCAAAACTTTAATCAATCTTATGGTAAACAAAATGCAACACGTACTAGTTCACTACTACTAACTTTAATCAATTTTTGAGCGAGTGAATGTAAACTTTAGAGATATATATCATTCATCATTAATTAGGTAAATAGAATACTATGATAAACAAATAATATTATTTTATTCGAGTTAATAATAATGAAATACTATGTATTCGTGCAATATCTTTCAAATGATGAATATTATGATATAAAAATAATATTATTGAAAGATTCTATAATAAACTTGATCGGATCGTTTCAACCATATAACGCGATGTCATATAAGAATGATCGAATTGAAAGGAATATAGCGCTTTCGTATAAGAATGATCGATTCTAAATGAATGTAACGATTTCATATAACAATGATCGATTATAAATGAATATAATGCTTTCTTATAAGAATGATCGAATCGAACAGAATATATCGCTTTCTTATAAGAATGACCGATTCTAAATGAATGTAGCAATTTATTATAAGAATGACCGCTTCTAAATGAATGTAGCGCTTTCTTATGAGAATGATCGATTCTAAATGAATATATCGCTTTCTTATAAGAATGAACGAATCTAAATGAATTTAACGAGATGATATATAAGAATGATCGAATCGAAAGGAATATGACGCTTTCTTATACGAATGATCGATACTAAATGAATATAACGCGATTTCATATAAGAATGACCGATTCTAAAGGAATGTAACGATTTCACATAAGAATTATCGATTCTAAATGAATATAACGCTTTATTATAAGAATGATCGAATCGAAAGTAATATAACGATTTCTTATAAGAATGATCGAATCGAAAGGAATATAACACTTTCTTGTAGAATGATCGATTGTAAATGAATATAACGCTTTCTTATACAATGATCGATTCTAAAGGAATATATTGCTTTCTTATAAGAATGACCGATTCTAAAGGAATGTAACGATTTGACATAAGGATGATCGATTCTAAATAAATATAACGCTTTCTTATAGAATGATCGATTCTAAAGGAATATATCGCTTTCTTATAAGAATGATCGAATCGATAGTAATATAACACTTTCTTATAGAATGATCGATTCTAAATGAATATAACGCTTTCTTATAGAATGATTGATTCTAAAGGAATATATCGTTTTCTTATAGGAATGATCGAATCGATAGGAATATAACACTTTCTTATAGAATGATCGATTGTAAATGAATATAGTGCTTTCTTATACAATGATCGATTCTAAAGGAATATATCGCTTTCTTATAAGAATGACCGATTCTAAATGAATGTAGCTCTTTCTTATGAGAATGACCGATTCTAAATGTATGTAGTGCTTTTTTATAAGAATGATCGAATCTATAGGAATATGAACGCTTTCTTATACAAATGATCGATACTAAATGAATATAACGCGATTTCATATAAGATCATAGAATGTCCCCCTAATTCATCAATTGTTATTATAATGAATTGTATAGAACATATAAATTAATCTTGATATATGCCTTCAATTAAATCCAACGTTTCAACTTTTATATAAAACAATAATGGTTCCTGTAATAATCGATTGCCAATGCGGCACAATTGGTCCATGTAATATTCGGGTTCGTTTTTCCATTCCGTCAGAAAAACAAGTTTCTTGATCTACAAACCATCGAGTTTTCTTGATCCGCAAACAATCCGGTTGGTTAATCCGGTTTGACCAATCACGTGTTTATATATATATGTATGACTAAATTCTGTCCTTTCAAAATTATACATGATCGTAATATTTGTTTTCCTTTAGTTAAATCCGGATTAACCAAATCTCAACCGACAGACACATCAAAATTCTTATCTCTAACCACTTATTATACCCCTTAACCTTATATATATATATATATATATATCCTCAGCCTTCATAAATTATTTACGTGATTTTGTTCTACCCCCTCGCTCAAATAAACCCTCGGTAGCCAATCTGAGATTTCCGAATCAAACGTTCTCCGCCTCGTCTCTGATCGTTCTTCCTTCCTCGCCGGTAAGTTCGTTTTCGCCGCTCCGATCGATCCCTTCTTAGTTCTCGTCCGCGCGGTTTCACAAACTGTTTCTCAGGTAACCTAATCCAGCGTTTTGAGATCCGGTCTCGATCGCCGCCGCCGTCAAGACCGCCACTGCGCGTTGCTCCGGCCAAACCTGCATCGTCGGTAAGCCCTCCGATCTTTTTCTCTCGTTTCTGGTGGAGGAGTTCCAAAGTTGGGTTAGGGGTAGGATAGGTGAGTCGGGTGCGAAGTTCACTGGTTAAACGGGGTGACTTTTGAACGCGAGTCGGTCTCCGATCGCTTGTAGGAGAGTGGCTGAAGAGTGCCATTCGAGAGTTCGGTGTACAGGTTCCATCATGGCACTAGATTAGATTTGTCAAAGGTCAACCGAACCTAGTGATCTAGTTTGACCCTGGATGAGTTGTTCTTCCTTTTATTAAAATGGGTTAACTAATAATATTAATTATAGATGTGTTAATTAAGGGTGTGTTCTTTCAAGGGATGAGCTCGATTTGACGATGGGGGTAAGTAATTGTTTTAGGCTGCAATTTTCGGTTTACATCAGAATTGTATATATATAATTTAGATAGCCATCTCTTTGTTTAATAAAAAAAAGGGGAGAGCTGCATGAACGAATGGGTGTTAGTAGATTAATTTGGAAATGAAGTAAAGTAAAACCAGTAGAGTTGTGTTTACAAGGGTCGTTAGTGTAGGGCGGATCATACCTATTGTAGTCTTACGCATTAATACTTCATTTATTTTTAGGAAATTGTTTCCGTTCGCGCTCTTAATTCCGTCTTCTACACAGGATTTCTAGTTTTGAGGTAAGTCGTTTTTCGACTTGCTCGGTTCTTCTCTATCCTGTTAGATTGCGTACCGTTATTGTAGGGCGGGTTTTGGGAACTAGTCCCGAATACCTTTTAAATTGTTTGAACTTCTTGAATTGTTGTGTGCGTAAAATGGTTTTGAACGTATTTTATCGGAAGGATATTTTTGGAACGTTTTCTCTGTGTTGGTACCGTTTCCGACACGGCCCATCGTAGCTGGCGTGGAGGAAGAGTTGGCTACTTTGACCCGTGTGACAGGGAAACCGTGCCCCTTCAAAACGAAAAGTATTATCTGTGTGTTTTTGGCAAGTGCTCCAGTGGAGGCTTAGCCCGGGGTTAGAAGGGAGATTGTGAAGTGGAGTGGGAGGGCCTGCCTCTGCACTCGGCGCGGTGATGAGCGCCTTGGTAGTCGGATTGTGGAAAAGGAGGAATTGTTGTGTTATGAGATTGTGATTGTGAATGCATATGTGGTTCTGTGTGACTGATTATAACTAATTTAGGTATTGGCCTTTAGAGATATGGTTGCGATTGAGGATTTGTATGCTGACTTTAGAAATGTTTTCGAAACGTTCTACAATTTCCGTATTCTATCTAGCCTGGTAGATTAGACGCTGACCCTTCGGGGAATATTTTTCAGTTCCAGGTATGAATCAGGGAGCCGTGCAGGAACCGAGGCCAGATGGCGGGCCGGAGCGGTAAAGAGCGCGTGTCATAGTGGGATGGGATTATTTTTACGATAGTTTAGTTGTGTTATTTTTAGGATGTTATTTTTATTAATATGTTAGAGTTGGTATTATGACTTTTCTTCTGTTTTCGTTGAATGATTTTATTGTTGGTGATGATTCGTCAGATTCAAGATATTTATAATTAGGTTTTCGGGAATTCATGCATAACTACGTTTTCTATATTTTTATAAAAGAAAGGTTGGATGTTTTTATTTCGTTTTCTCGCCGTGCCCGCGTTGCAAGATCCTAGAGTGTAGTTGTCAACCTATTTAATAGTACCTAGTAAGGTCTAGTTCTTAGTAGCACCCCGTCGGAAGTCGGGGTGTTACAGTCCAGGTACGCGCATATGTTAGTAAGGTCTAGGGTTCGAAACGAGGTGAGCGAAAGCCACCCGTTTTTCATTTTTTTCCCTCTCTTGAAGCCTTATTTTATACAGTGATAAAAAATGAGCTAGACCAAATCTGAAGAGCGTTAGTAGGCAATTGGGATTACCCGGATCTGGGGAATTTAAATCAAATTTAAATACTAATTAATTATAATTGGGAATTCATTTAATGAGGCAATGATTGCACTGTTTTAAAATAAAAAAAGCAGACTATAAGGATCGATGTTGATTTGTTATGTAAGACAAAACCATTTCCATTTTTTATCTTTCAAAATCTGAAGAAATCTCGTTATTTAGGTTAAAGGCAAGGAGTGCCCTTTTTGACATTTTTTCCATATAAGATCTAAATTATTAACAAATCAATTATATATATAAGATGATGAAAAAAATGTATATGAATAATATGATAAATTCTTATCCATGTTTTTAGAATATAGGATACAAATTCCCATTATTAAACAATCTTTTATTTTTGGATATGATAGATAGGAAGATCATTAAGATATTTTTATGCTATCATACTAATTCTAGAAAAAATACTTTTGCATATGTCAATTTTTAAATAAACAATAAAATTATTTTATAAAATCCCGTAACCTAAACCATACACCATAAATCCTTGATTATAATTACGAAACAGAGTTATAATATATGATTTTATGATGTGACCTAATTGATCAATTGATCTTAGTATGCATTTTCATAAGATGTTAGTATTTGACCGTAATTGATCAATTGATTGATCTTAGTATGTCAATCTAAAGATCTTAGTATGTGATGTATCAAAGTTAATATATAATCTACCATAAGATTGTATGTAACACTAATTGATCCTAGTTATACCATTATAAACCCTTAACCCTAATTGATCACTTGATCTTATTATGCGACTGTAAATATCTTAGCATGTGAATTTAATGTATGAAAGTTCATTATATAATCAACCATAAGATAGTATGTGACACTAATTGATCAATTCTTATTATTAATTAGGAGATACTTGATATGATTATAGTTTTTCTACATCTTTCCTTATTTTATGATCTCTTGGGTATCAAGTATGTTTGTATAGATAAACCCTTTAGTGCATCGATCTATAGAATCACAACAATTTTTTAAGGAAAGATATATAAAAATCTTATACATATTATCAATTATATCCTAATAGTTATTTACATTATATCCTAAATGTTTGTATAGTTATTTATTTTCTCACAAAACCCTATAGTATTATTTACATATAATATATATTTTATATCTTTTTTTTAAAATTTTCATATAGATATTGTAAAGTGATTGCGACATATCATTTCGACATATCTTTTTTTTAAATTTTCATATAGATAATGTAATATGAAATCAAATTGGTTATCTTATTCTTAATTGTCTCTTGCAATTCTCCAACACGCTCCAATGGGTCTAGGCTTTCTCTTAAACCAGGCTGCAAAAAGCAACGGTGGAACGACACCCTTTGATTGGGTTTGCAATTCTCAAGGCGTTCTAAAAAAGAGAGCATTGATGGGGTTGGTGGATTCAAGACACGTGCTAACCCAAGGTAATTGTGGGAGTTTTCTTTTAAAAATTGGGTGGGTTTATGTTTTGGTGGATGCAGTAACAATAGGGTGTTTCTTCTCCGATTAACCTTCTCCGACTACCCTTCTCCGATTACCCTTCTCCGACTACAGGTAAGTTACTTGACTGATATTAGAGCAACCCTAAAACTTGTTTGTACTTGCATTATTTCAATTGACTGAAAATCCCTTTCATTCCCCCTAAACCCTAACCGTAAATTAAAAAAAAAAGCTTTTTTTTTTAAAAATTGTTGTGTGTTCTTGCTTGGAATGCTGATTGCATGTTGTTATTTCTTGCTTTTCTTTAGTGTTATTGTTTTAATCACTTTATCCGATGATTGAGAATGAACTCGACAATGTGACTTTTTTTCATTTACTTAATTTCGTGTTTGTTCATGTTTGTAGTTGCTCCATTTTGTTGCATGAACTTAGATTCAGTCCTTTGAGCATCCCATCACATCTATAGATTTTTTTTGTATCTTTTGAGCTTTTTGTATCTTGTAGTGCAATAATTTTTTTTTGCTTGGTTGATTTTGAATTCAGTAAAAGACATGGATCTTCATGGTTCCTCATCAAGTACAAGATCTCCCCTAAGAGAAACACATGTGTATTGTAGATATCATCCACCATCAATTGCTTCGCTTAGGTGATGTGAGTTCATCGGCAATCGAGCCCTTGCATGCGCCGGCACAATCGAGCGCGCCCTTGCACTCGACACAACCGGCGCCGAGTCCTACCCTTGGCGCGCCCATGCAAGATTCCGACCTTGGCGCGCCTTGGCTTTTGAAGGATGGTGCCAAATCTTTGGGCATTTCTGATGGCGCCTTGTCCCATGACTCGAGTGAGGATTATAGCTTTAAAGACAAGCCCGTGGTGCATGATAAAGGGAAGTCTACATTTGGACAAACAACCAAGGCCGGTGTTCGAGGCGCTAGGAAGCCGAGTCAAGGAGCCATACCCTATCTTGTGCATATCACGCGAGCCCGAGCTAAAGCAATTCTTTTCCATATTCAAGAGGAGCTCATGGTTCGTAAGTTTCCGGAGGTTTACAAGGAAGAAGGGTGGAAGTCTCATTTAATCTAATGGTTCGACAAGTGACTATTTGACGGATAAGGACAATTAGTTTGTGCTTGGATTTTATGGGTTGTTTTTTGTAATTTCTCTAAGGTTGGTGGCTGGTAGGTGAGGCATGAAACCTAGGGTATAATTTCCCAAGCCTCCACTTTCCCTTGAGACTTGAACGATGAAATTGCTCTCTTTTTACTTGTTTTCAATCTAAGTTCTTTGTTTTATTTTTCGTTCAATCTCGTTGTTTGATCGTTGGTGAGTCATATCCGACGCTCTTTCAACCTAGTTTGTTGATCTTGGTGCGTAATATCCAAGATTCAACATCCATATCCAACAATCCATCAATCCACTTCCAATCGCTCCATCCAACGATCCATCTCCATCTCGGTGGAATTCTGCGCCACTCAAGTATATTCGCCATAACTTCTAAATTACACCTTATCTGGATCTGAAATTTTGAGGGGTTAAACTAGACTCAAATATCTAACTCTGGGATTTAGAATCACCCAATTCTGAGTCCGTACGAGGGAGATCTATGCTTTTTATCCTAGATGAAGTTCACTCACCGAGCTCCACCACCTTCGAACCAAGTGTAGATTTCTGTCCACTCTTCAGCGATCTCTTTGCACCACCATCTCCTCCATCGATCCGGACATCAAGTGGTATCAGAGCCATGCGAAGGTATCACCATCTAAACCTTGTTTCGAACTTGGTTGTCCACTTGTTGCAAGTATTACCTTGATCGTCTACCATCTTGTGTTGTGTGCGAGTGAACTATTCTGTCTTGCGTTTTTTGTGTCCAATTTCGACCTTGTTTATGGTTTGATTTAGGTCGAATTTTGAGTGTTTCCATGGATGAAAATCTGCACGAAATAATGGTGAAGAACACCAAAGGATTCTTGTTTGTTTGAGTAGTTGAAGGGTTGTCTTTACTCTTTGATTAATCCTTTCAATTAAGAGCTTGTTTGAATAATTTCTTGCTGAATTTTGTGCAAAAAAGCCAAGGGATTTGAGTGTCTAAAACCGTCCCTCTTGTTCATTGCATGCTTGTTGAGTGGTTCGGTGCTAGGATACGGGAACGACACCAAGACGGAACGTCTTGCTTGTTTGTTGTCTAATTCTCTTTGGAATATTTATAAGAAAAAGAAATCAGAAAAACCTTGCCGGAGGCGTAAAGCTAATAAGGGGCCAGGCACAGGAAAAGAAACGAGGCTAGAAAAACCTTGCCGGCGGCGTAAAGCTAATAAGGGGTCGGGCACGGAAAGAGTAGTCCAACTATGGAGCCTAGCAAAGGCCTAAATCTTTTCTTTACTTGATGCTTGATTGTTCTTGGTGTTTAGTAGCTTCCTAGTATTGTTCCTTTTTGACAAGTGTGTAGTGAGTAGTTCTCCTTGTTGTCTTCTGTTGTCCTTTCCTACTTGCAACTTGTCGGATTTCCATCTCGGGCAAGTCTTGGTGATTAATTCACGTGCACTCTATACCCTTGTTTTTCACATGGTTGCTAAGATGAAAAGTTTAGGTGACGAAAAAGACAAGCAACAGGTTGAAGAGAAGTCCTCTAACTCGATGGAAGCCATGTTGCTATCCATGCAACAATCCTTTCAATCTATGGAGACTTGTTTTGCCAATTTGGAGAGCCAAGTGCAAGGAAGGGATGACGGAACACGAGTACCTCAATCGGGAGCTCCACCAAGTGTATTACAAAGTGCCAACCGGGTGGAGTTGATGCAAGAAGAGGCCTCGACATCCTATGTGCCAAATACGGAGGCCCACGCCACACTCGGTTTGAGTACGTCCTTGGGGGCCATTCCTCCTTACGTTCCTCCCGCGAGCTTCCATAATCCACATTATGTGGCCAATTCCGGGGTAAGGCCTTCTTTTGCTACTTTTCCAAATAATATTCCTTTGGTTTCCACTAACGTTTCAAGTTATGTAGTTCCAAATTATCAAGAAGCCAATCCAACCGTGGCCACCAACTTTCCCGGACCAGCTTTGCACCTTCCTAGGCGCAGCCAACCCCCAGGAGTACCGGCGTACGGAGCCGCCGGACGACCTTGGCAAGGCGCGCCCGTGCATCACGAGGAGCGACCTCGAGACCCCCATCAAGGCATTAAGCTCAATGTGCCAACCTTTGCGGGGACGTCTGACGCCAATGCATGCCTTGATTGGCTTGCCAAAGTGGAGTCCATCTTTGATTTTTATGATATGATGACGCTCGGCGAGTGACCATGGCGGCCATACACTTCACCGACTTCGCTTATCATTGGTGGCTCGAGGACAAGGCCTTGAGGAGAACACGACGGATGCCTCAAATCAATACTTGGCAAGAGCTTAGAGAGGCCATAGAGGAGTGTTTCGTGCCTCAAGACTATACGGAAAGAATCCATGCAAAGTTGGAGCAAGTGAGCCAAAGAAACCGGTCTCCTGATGGCTCCTAGGGTGCCAACAAATCAGTTCAAGATGCCAGAGATTAGGAAGGAGTCGACTCCTCAATCACGGAAAGAGTTTCCTCCACGCCCAAGGCAAGAAGGAGGAGAGCGGGCTAGTGATTTGAAGTGCTTTAAGTGCCTTGGCCATGGGCACTATGCTAGGAATTGCCCCAACGAACGGAAGGTCCTTCTTACCGCCCAAGGGGAGTATGAATACGAGGATGAAGGGGCTGCGGAAGAGGAGGAGGAGAGCCCCGAGGTTGAAGAAGATGAGCTCTATGTCACCGCCGAGGATGGAGAATGTTTTGTGGTTTAACGAACGCTCTTCATGACGGAGAACACCACCACGCCTAGTCAATGGGAAGTTATCTTTCACACTCGCTGCAAAATCATGGATAAGGTATGTAGTGTGATTATTGATAGCAATTCATGTTGTAATATCATTAGTCAAGAGGTGGTGGATCGATATTCCTTGCATACTACTCCTCACCCTTTACCTTATCCCTTGTGTTGGTTGAACTCTAATGCCCCTATCCAAGTCAAGGAGAGGGCTCGTGTTTGTTTTTCTATAGGACCTTACAAGGATGAGGTGGAGTGTGATGTGGTTCCGATGACCGCTTGTCATCTACTTATGGGACCTCCTTGGCAATTCGACAAAGGAGCAATCCATGATGGCTTATCCAACGAGTACCACTTTCAAATGGAGGGGAAGAAGGTGACGTTGCACCCAATGACTCCCCATGAAATTATGTTGGATCACGCAGCTAAGGAGCAAAGAAGGAAGCATGCGCTTCGAGAGGGAAAGAAGGACAAGAAGCTAGACATAGGCGTCCCTTCTACGCCCTTGCTTTTGGCCAAACCGAAGGAGATTATTCACACATTCAAGGGAAGTGGCGTTTGTCTTTTACTTGTCTTTCAAGAATCTTATTTATCTTCCCAAGAATTAGTTGATCTTCCTCCTTCTATTTCTAATCTTTTGTAGGACTTTGAGGAGCTTTTCCAAGAAGAGGTGCCAAAGGGACTCCCACCACTAAGGGGAATAGAGCATCAAATTAATTTCGTTCCCGGCGCCACTCTACCAAACCGTCCAGTGTATCGAGCCAATCCCGAGGAGACTAAGGAGCTTCAAAGGCAAGTACAAGAGCTTCTAGATAAGGGATATGTGCCTGAGAGCCTCAACCCGTGTGTTGTTCCCGTCATTCTTGTGCCTAAGAAGGACGGCACATGGAGGATGTGCATTGATTGTCGGGCGATCAACAACATTACCATCAAGTATCGTCATCCGATTCCGAGGCTTGAGGATATGCTTGATGAGCTTCATGGAGCGAGTCTCTTCTCCAAAATTGATCTTAAAAGCGGATACCATCAAATAAGAATGAAGGAGGGAGATGAATGGAAGACGGCGTTCAGAACCAAGCAGGGCCTCTACGAGTGGTTGGTCATGCCTTTCGTATTGACCAACGCTCCTAGCACTTTCATGCTCTTGATGAACCACGTCCTTCATCCTTTTATTGGTAAGTTTGTGGTTGTGTACTTTGATGACATTTTAATTTACAGCCATGATTTACCATCCCATGTCGAGCACCTTAGGTAAGTGCTTGATGCTTTGAAATGGGAGCGCCTATTTGCTAACTTCAAGAAGTGCCACTTTTGTTCGGATCACGTGGTATTTCTTGGTTTTGTTGTGAGTAGGAATGGACTACAAGTGGATGAAGAGAAGGTGAAGGCGATTCAAGAATGGCCAACACCGACAACCATGACACAAGTCCGGAGCTTCCTTGAGTTAGCCGGATTCTACCGCCAGTTTGTCCGAGATTTTAGCACCTTGGCTGCACCCTTAACCTTTTTTACTAAGAAAAACATCCCATTTATTTGGGGAGAGGCGTAAGAAGAGGCATTTGCAACCCTTAAGGCTAAGTTGACACAAGCGTCGTTGTTGGCCCTTCCCGATTTTAGCAAGATGTTTGAGATAGAGTGTGATGCGTCGGTAATCGGGCTTGGAGGGGTACTTATGCAAGAAGGGAGGCCTATTGCTTACTATAGTGAGAATTTAGGTGGATCCGAGTTCAATTACCCCACGTATGACAAAGAGCTACTTGCTCTTGTCCGAGTTCTACGGGCGTGGGAGCATTATCTTTTGCCTCGGGAGTTTGTCATCCATTCCGATCATGAGGCGTTGAAGTACTTGAGAGGGCAAGAAAAATTGAACCGAAGGCATGCTAAATGGGTGGAGTTCATCGAGTCTTTCCCTTATGTCATCAAGCACAAGAAGGGCAAGGACAACGTCGTCGCCGACGCGTTGTCACGGAGGTATGCTCTTTTATCTTTACTAGATGCTCATTTACTTGGATTTTCTTTTATGAAGGAGTTATATGCTCATGATGCTGAATTTGCTGATATATTTCATGCTTGTTTGAAGGGGGAGTTGGGATCAATTCTACTTGCATGAGGGTATTCTTTTTAAGGGAACTCGATTATGTGTGCCTAGTGGGTTGGTTAGGCGTTTGCTAGTACAAGAGGCCCATGGTGGCGGCCTCATGGGACACTTTGGTGTCATGAAGACTTTCCATATGCTTAGGCAGCATTTTTATTGGCCTCACATGCTTAGGTCAGTAAGAAATTTTGTGCTTCATGTGTTGTATGTTTACATGCAAAGTCTAAGGTGCACCCTCACGGTTTGTATACCCCTTTGCCAATTCCTTGTGCACCATGGGAGGACATTTCTATGGACTTTATATTGGGATTACCTAGGACTAAAAGGGGTAGGGATTCCATTTTTGTGGTGGTTGACCGATTTTCTAAGATGGCACATTTTGTTGCTTGCCACAAAACCGATGATGCTACTAATGTTGCTACTTTGTTCTTTGATAATATTGTTCGGTTACATGGTGTCCCTAAGTCGATTTTTTTTGACCATGATGTCAAATTTTTTAGTTTCTTTTGGAAGACGCTTTGGTCCAAGTTAGGAACCAAGCTCTTATTTTATACTACTTGCCACCCGCAAACGGATGGACAAACCGAGGTCGTTAATCATACTCTTGGTGCCTTGTTGCGTTCTATTTTGAAAACTAACTTGCGCAGGTGGGAAGAGTGTCTTCCTTTCATTGAATTTGCTTACAACATGTCCGTTCATTCCGCTACAATGAAGACATCTTTTGAGGTGGTGTATGGGCGCAATCCCATTACACCACTTGATTTGGGGCCTTATGCCATTACCGATCGTGAGAGTTGTGAAGGGCGTGACCGAGCTGAGCATATTAAGCAGATTCATGATGATACTCGCCTTCAGTTGGAGAGGAGAACATTGCAATACAAGTGCCAAGCTGATAGAGGGCGCAAAGAGCTGATTTTTGAACCCGACGATCTTGTTTGGGTTCATTTGAGGAAGGAGAGGTTTCCCACTCTTCGGAATTCTAAGATTAAGCCGCGTGCGGATGGATCATTTCAGGTTTTGGAGTGCATCAACGACAATGCTTACAAGCTTGATCTTCCTCCGAGTTATGGCGTCCATGAGGTATTCAACATTGTCGATCTTGTTCCTTATTTTTCTAACGATGATGTTGAGTTTGAGAGGGATCCAGGTTCGTGGACGAGAACCCTTTTAAAGGGGAGGATGATTATGTGAGTTCATCGGCAATCTAACCAACAACCGAGCCCTTGCACGCGCCGGCACAATCGAACGCGCCCTTGCACTCGACACAACCGGTGCCGAGTCCTACCCTTGGCGTGCCCTTGCAATATTCCGACCTTGACGCGCCTTGGCTTTTGAAGGATGGTGCCAAATCTTCGGGAATTTCTGATGGCGCCTTGTCCCATGACTCGAGTGTGAATTATAGCTTTAAAGACAAGCCCGTTGTGCATGATAAAAGGAAGTCTACATTTGGACAAACAACCAAGGCCGGTGTTAGAGGCGCTAGGAAGCCGAGCCAAGGAGCCATGCCCTATCTTGGGCGTATCACGCGAGCCCGAGCTAAGCAATTCTTTGCCATATTCAAGAGGAGCTCATGGTTCGTAAGTTTCTGGAGGTTTACAAGGAAGAAGGGTGGAAGTCTCATTTTATCTAATGGTTCGACAAGTGACTATTTGACGGATAAGGACAATTAGTTTGTGCTTGGATTTTATGGGTTGTTTTTTGTAATTTCTCTAAGGTTGGTGGCTGGTAGGTGAGGCGTGAAACCTAGGGTATAATTTCGTGCCAAGCCTCCACTTTCCCTTGAGACTTGAACGATGAAATTGCTCTCTTTTTACTTGTTTTCAATCTAAGTTCTTTGTTTTGTTTTTCGTTCAATCTAATTGTTTGATCGTTGGTGAGTCATATCCGACGCTCTTTCAACCTAGTTTGTTGATCTTGGTGCATAATATCCAAGATTCAACATCCATATCCAACAATCCATCAATCCACTTCCAACGGCTCCATCCAACGATCCATCTCCATCTCGGTGGAATTCTGTACCACGCCAGTATATTCGCCATAACTTCTAAGTTAAACCTCATCTGGATCTGAAATTTTGAGGGGTTAAACTAGACTCAAAGGTCTAACTCTGGGCTTTGGAATCACCTAATTCTGAGTTCGGACGAGGGAGATCTACCCTTTTTATCCCAGATGAAATTCAGCCACCGAGCTCCACCACCTTCGAACCAAGTGAAGATTTCCGTCCACTCTTCGGCGATCTCTTTGCACCACCATATCCTCCATCGATCCGGACATCATTAGGGTTTTAGGGTCATCGAGAAAACCTAACAAATTGTTCTACAAATGTGACCAATTCAATTTTTTCCGATGGTATGACGAGTCAAATGGGGTAGGCGACGGTCAGGTTTCACGTACCTCTCAAACCCAAATTGCTTCTAGAGATGATATAGAAGAATTGAAGAAGTACTTTTTCATTGTCTCGCCAAAGTTGCGGTTGTAATGTACTTCATACTAGTGGTCATTGTGTTGCAGTAATAAGTACTATGAATATTTGTATGAATGTTGGTCATTTTTGTGTACTGCAAACAAATTCTCTAAACATTTGTTCTTAGTCCCGTTCATTATGATATCGTTTCTTTTGACGTAAACATTTTTTTCTTGGTCATTTTGTCAATGAAATTGATCATATGATAGTATATTGGGCTTTTGCAATTCAAAAAGCTTTCATAACATAAATGAACTGGTATCTTGTTGGGCTATAAAATAACCACACCATCCGATATTCAACAATTGCTTCATATCAAACAAAACATAAATACTATAGTTGTTGATGGCTGATGCCAAATGCAACATGCCAATGTTAATCCAAAATGTGATAATCGAAATGAAACACCGGGCTGACTTAGTATTTGCAGCAACAACATATATCCCAAGAGCTAGAACCTAAACCAAAACATCAAATCGACTAAGATAAAACTTGGAATGGAAAACTTGAAAACCATCTCTACTGATGATGGCCATATGTATAATAAAATACATCAGAAGCAAGATTGGAGCCTTGATGGATAATTTGAAATGGTGGTAAGTGTGGTGTTGGAACCTTCCATGAGAATAAGACAAATATTAGAAGTGAATTATAAGTAAGAGATGTTGGTACTTGTAAGTAGACAAATATGGAGCAAATTATAAGTAAAGCAACCCTTTTTAATAGTCGGTGGATGGGTTGGCCTTGTTGTTGTTGAGTTCATTTGCCACGTCTCCAATATTTAGGTGTGTCATTTCCAAATGTTTACCGTACGTTGCTAGCCTCCTCTATCACAGTATGATCATCGATAGCAGGACCTTTACCGTACGTTGTCCCAATGTTTCCAAGGGGTTCATAAGGTAGTCCCAAACGGTTACAAGCACGATGCACTTTGCCTAGAGCTCCCGTTACCATTAAACACAGCTCATCATTTGTCATTGAGTGGGTGGCAATGGCCTTGAAATCGGACTTCATGGACTCATACCTTGCCATCTCTTCCGGCTTCATCGAGTCCAAAGAATAGTAGGGAACCGGTATCTTCAAGTGCTCTCTTGGCAAGTCTTTCCTCCACCGATCGATTACATACTTTTAAGGAATAAACCTTACTTCCTCTACTATGTAGACGACAAGCGTGTGGCAACACATAATTCCCGTGAACTCAAACTTTTTGCAATCACACTTAACGTCACGTGTGTCGGGATCATAAGACACCTTAAATGTCCTAGGTTTGGGAACATTACCTGCCCACCATGGGACCATAATGTTATACACTTTGATTTTACCAACCTTTTTCAAGCCCTCCTTCGTTGCATGTGTAATATTTCTCACTTCGTCTTGAAATTCTTGTAACTTCTTCGTGGTATACACCTTTTGGAAGACACTCTCAAACTCATGCTTAGTACAACAATGGAGTGGCTTGTGTATGGAATCAAAGGATGCCTTATCCTCAGCCATGGCACGCTTGCCTATTGCCATTCCATATTGCTTCACAAACTCTTGTAGGGATGTGTTACCATTAACAAACCCTTTGAAAAAATAATTCATGCCCTCACTCCTTTGGGTAGTCGACATTTCAGCCCAAAAATCATTTTTGAAGTAAATTGGAACCCACTTTTTCCTATTATCGAACATGATCTTGCACCAATTACTTCTTTCGAGTCTACATTCAGAAACCCATTCCACCCTTTTTGCCTCAAATTCGACCACATTGTATGAGAAATGCAATACCTTATGCAATCCACTTGCAATGTGATTCCATCAACCGACATCTTTTATTTTCTCCAAGTGCTTCTTAGCATTTCTCCAAATGCAATACCTTGTTAGCACCGTCTATGTGTTGTATTGGGAAACACGTCAACAATGGCATTTTATGCAAGAAAAACTAAAGGAAAAAAATAGTTGGTTTGAATGATCAGATTTTTGCATTCTACATAAGATAAAGAAAGTTCATCACCATTATGCAAAAAACCAAACTGTCAAAGGTAATTATAGGATACTTACCCATAGCTTTGCATTGATCGGTTATTATGCCCTTTGGTGGTTTATTATTCATGCTTTTGAGCCAAGTTTTAAACAACCAAATGTAATTCTTGGCATCTTCACTCCCCAAAAATGCAGCCCCTAGCATAATTGATTGGCCATAGTGATTAACTCCTATGAACGAAGCAAACGGCATTCTGTATCTATTTTTGACATATGTGGCGTCGAAGGATATGACATCCCCAAAGTCTTTATAAGTTGCCCTAGCACGTCCACCAACCCAAAAAACATTCTTCAAAAAACATTTATCCGTTGTATCAAAACTGTAGAAGAAGTTTGAGGAGTTTGTCATCATTGTTTTAAAGTAATCTCTGATTGTAGCAAAATCTCCCTTCTCAAGTTTCAATCTTCTTTCCAAACTGATTGCATTCCTACAATCTCTCTCAGAAAAGGGGACTTTGTTATGACCCCCATATCTGGCCACAAAGGAGTTGTAGTTCTTCGCCACCGAAACACCAGCCCTATCATTATCCAACAATATAATCCTTTTCCCTCCACTTATGTGTCTATACCTAGGCATGAAAATTGACTTTTCTGGTTTATAGTCATGGTTGTGCTCAAGTTTTAGGGAGCTAATTCTCCACGAGGTTCTATCACCACACGCACATGCATTAACCGTAAATGGGCAACCACATCGAGTGCTACCTACATCTAGGGCTGTCCAACGAGTCAGTTGACCCGTAACCCGACCCGACCCACCCGCAATTTTACGGGTTACGGGTCAGGTTTTTTTAATATTACGGGTTACGGGTCGGGTTGCGGGTCGACCCGTCGGGTTTCGGGTTGACCCGTAATATTTAAAAAAAATAAAAAATATTATTCACTATTATTTATGTCTTGGGCCAAAACTAAAAAGTAACCCTAATTTCATTCCCACCTCCCCCAGCTGCCACTTCCTTCCCCCTTTCTTCTGATTTCTCGATCAACATTCACCGGCTTCCTTCCCCCTAATCATTCTGAGGCTTTTGAGCCCGAGCGTCCCCGGATCCACCTCACGCCGGCTCCACTTCACCAATTTAGGGTTGAGACCCACCGGTTCCACCTCACGTCGCCGGAATTGTGAGTCGAGCAGTCGAATCTCGAAGGCTTAGTGAGAAATCTATAAATCTGGTGAGAACTTCGTGAGTCGATCAGTCGAAACTCGAAGTCGATTGTCGTCGGCTCCTTCTCCGTTCTCTCCCACTCTCCTTTCTTTGATCTCCACCCTTCAAAGTTGGATGTTTTTTCTCAATAGTCGACGTCGGCCACAACCCCGAGGGGGAATTATGGCAAGGAAAGGAAGAGAACTGTTTGTACATTGGAGGAGGCAAGCAAGGAAGCAAATATTATTGGTTATTTTGTGATATTAATTGAAAGTATTCGTGTTGTATCTATCTAGGAATCGGATTTGCGATTCAGTGCTAGGAAAACGGGTTAAACGGGTCGACCCGTAACCCGACCCGTAAAACCCGTAACCCGTTTTGCGGGTTATGGGTCGGGTCACGGGTCAACATTATTTCTTTTACGGGTCGGGTCGGGTCGACCAGTTGGACAGCCCTGCCTACAACCTTTGCAGAATTTTTAGATGTCGTTTGACACTCACCTTCTTTAGAACATACTATCCTCAACCGTATATATTTAGCATACTAATCTGTGATACTCTCCATCTCGGCTTCATCTTCTTCATTGTTAACTCCTATTTTCCTCAAAGTAGAATTCCTAATTTATATTTCGAATCCCTTCGACCTGCCATAGTTATGCAAAAAATCGCATTAGCATTTGACACGAGTCGAAAGTCATCTCTTCAAAAGGCTCAGTGACATTCTCGGCTTCAACCTCTTGTTCTCCAACCACGTTTTCAAGATCTCCACCCACAGCAGCATCACCATTCTCAATTCCTCCGTCCACAACATAATCATTACTTCTTTCATCTAGATCTTCCACATCCTCTGCACTTGAATCATCATTGTCGTCTAATTCCATCAATGGAAACTCATCTTCATTTTAACCCTCCACAAAATCAGTATTCAAATCAAATAACCTTATCTTTGCATCCATTAAATCCTGCATTTCATATCATTACCATAGAAATCAATCAAAGTTTACCAAAAAAAAATAAAATCAATCAATTTTTGTGGAGTGCAATAAAATAGAAAAGCAATCAATTTTACACGGCACATTAAATTAGCAAAACACAAGACTTTAAAGATCGATGTTCTCAAGCATTAAAAATTACAAGACACATTAAATTAGCAACACACGAATTCGAAGTACCCACCTCAATGCGTTCTTCAAGTGAAACGTCAAGGGAAGATGTAGGGGAAGATGAACAGTCACTTAAAAGTCGGATTTCTTCAAGAGCTGTCTAATGTTAGATTGAAATATATCGGATAAAAAATTTTGTTATTGAAAATGTAATAGTAAGTTGGGCTTTATTTTAGATAGTGGGAAAAAATAGGCTGATAAGAATCGGGCTTTAAATTTTGATGTAGATTTGGCCCAATTCTAAAGCCCATTAAGTTGTGTCTACAAAGCTAATGAAGTGAGTCCATCCAACCCTATAGGTTTGGTTACATACCTGATTCATTAAACCTTTTTAAAAAATACATTTATTAAATGCGGGCCCACACTTCTCTAGTTTTATTATTATTATATTCATTGTGTCATGACATTTGTGTCATGCAATGACGCTCCGGATAGGAGAGTATCAATACTAACAACGAGGCTTAGTGATTGGTTTGGTGATATCATCGTAAAAAAATAAAGATATTAATGAGATAAGTCTACACATTGTAGTGTTTTTTTTGGTTAATTGGTTACGAGTTTCACTATAACCTCTTGTGTTTGATTCATTTTTTTTTTGGTAGAATGAGTTTGATTTTATTATGTTCTTACTTTAATATCCCGCTGCATTTTTGTAAGAAGTGAGCCAATTTCGTTTGCATACTCATGGACTACTAAACAATCAATTTCTTTTCTTAAGCACTAAAGATCCAACATTGGCTAGATTGAAAGGAGTACGTATTTATTAAAGTTAAGGATTACAAGTAGAAGTCCATCGGTGTACAACCACCCCTATTACATCCTCAAACATAATACTAGCCACCTCCAATGGAGGTTCAAAAAGAACATAAAACCCAGCAGGATAACAGTGGGCTTTGTTGGCCAAAAGGTCCGCAACCGGGTTGCCCTCGCGGAATGTGTGTCGAGACCGGATATCCAGTCTCTTCGAAATAAGCCTTGGAAGCGGAAGGCCAGGCTAGCTAGTAGATGAGAAGCTCTAAGCTGTGAGTTGATCAGTTGAAGTGCGAGTTGTGAATCGGATTCGAGGATGACTCGTCTACACCCTTTTTCCTAGGCCAGTTCCAAGCCCTTGTAGATTCCCCAAAGTTCTGCCGCCGGGACCGAGCACATTTAGATGTTATAGACAAAACCCGAAATCCACTTGCCGTCCTCATCACGCAGCAGACCACCTGCAGTTGCTCTACCACTCTCCTTGTTAAGTGACCCGTCTATGTTGACTTTAAACCACCCCGCTGCTGGGAGCTCCCAAGCTATGTGTCGAATGTCATGGGCCGGCCTTGTGATAGGTCCTTCCGTTTCAACATACGATTCATGAATCTCCCTTATTTTCCTTCTTAGAAAATTAGTCACATCAGGCGAACAAGGTTCATTCTTAAATATATGGTTGTTCCTCCATCGTCACAACTGATGTCCGCTTTTTAGGTAGGTTTTTAGTGTCTAGATATATTAGATTTAGTTGGTTTTAGTACTAGAGTTTTATGTTTTTGAGTCTTTTTGTTTTAGTTTTCGTATTTCCTTGAGATTCGGAAACTACGCATCTTTTATGTCTCTTTGTAGGAGTTTTGGAGCTTGAAAGAAGAATTTGGAGAATTGCAAGAGAAGATGAAGATTAAGCGCTCAAGTAAAGTTATTGAAGATCAAGTTTGAGCTTGGAAAGAGATAGAGGAATTCATTACAAGAACATAGGAAAAAGAATCGAGTCAAACGGAGTTGTAACGAATCTTCTACGCAAATTTTACTCAAGGTTGTTCGAACAAGCCCTCAGGAACGACCCTATGAGGGTCGTGCACGACCCTATTGGGGTCGTGCTAGACCCATGGAGATTACCAAGCCTCAGGACCGACCCCTAGGGGGGTCGTGCACGACCCACTTTGGGTCGTGCACGGCGCCGACTTTTGCCTTATTCCGAGATCTTTATGGATATATTCTATCTTTTATTTTAGGAAGTAGTTTTATCTTGTTTCCTAGTTTAATTAGGGCTCTTTTTCCTCTATAAAAAGGGGGGCTCTCTCTAGTTTTTATGATTCGTTCTTTGGGGGAGATTAAGGGGAAGACTTGAAGGACAAGTTGGGGAAATTTGTAAGACTTCTTAGTTTTAATTTGAATTGTGGTTTTAATTTGATCAAGTCTTCTTCTTTCTTTTCTATGAGTGAGTAGTCTTCTTAGATTCTAGGGTTGGGTGAAAACCCAACACAATCATGCATGTCTAAACTTGAATTCATGACTTGAATGCTTGAAAGATCATATCTATCTATCTTGTGTTAAATTCCTTTGCGAAAGTTGAGGCATGTCTTGCAATTAACCTAAAAGCGAAAGTGTAAAGTTGATTGCTTTGACTAGTTCTAATAGGATTATTTGCGACAGTTGATATTCCTAGGTTAAAAGATAGATAGAAAGTTGTTTAATTTGCGACATTTGATTAAATAACTTGAATTGTTTGCGACAATTGACTTTTCTATGATCTAGATTGCATGATAGTTGTGAATTCTCGTTAAAAGCATGTGTGATTGTTGTTGTGGTAGCCCTAGCCCTAGGATTTGCTTTTTATATTTGATTTAACTCATTAATTTGCATCGATCTCGACCCACCTAAGGTCGTGCTCGAGCCTAGCCCCTTCGTTTGTGTTCTTGTGTGTTTGTGCCCCTTCGTGTTTATTTTGCTTTTCATAGTTTATCAACTAATCTCTCAGCACTATTCTCATTCCCGTGGACGAACCTGACTCCGCTATACTCAGCGGGGTCTTGAATATAAATTTATTTGTTCAAGAAACCCTTCAACAAATTGGCGTCGTTGCCGGGGAGTGAGCAATAGTGCCTAGTTTAGTTGATATTTGGGGTTTGGGACTAGCCCTTAACCCTTTGTTTTTATTTAATTTTGTTTTCTTTGTTTTTGTTCGCAGTATATGCCATCTCGTTCTTCCCAGAGAACTCTTGAGATTGACTACTACAGCGAACCTTAGAGGTCCTTCCACCAACGTTTAAGAGAAAAGCGAGCAATGGCCGACGCTGAGGCTATGGCTCGACAAATGGAGGAACTCCGCGCTCAGATGCAGCGCATGCAAGCGGACAGAGACGCTGCAACTGCAGCTGCACGACAACTTCAAGCAGACCGAGATGCTCAGGCTGCAGCTGCGCAGCGACTTCAGGAGCAACTAGACGCTATCCCAAGGAATGCCAAGCAATACATGCACCCAGAACTGAGGGTGCCCGAGGCGGCGATAGTGCTCCCGGAGATCAACCGCACTTTTGAGATTAAATCTCATTTCATATCCTTAATCAAGCGTTCTCAATTTGAAGGGAAACCCACTGAATGTCCCATGGAACATATTAAGAACTTTACTGATTTATGTGACACCATTGCTGCTGACCGTGTCTCATTTGAATATGTTCTCTTGAAGGCTTTTAAGTGGTCTCTTGCAGGAAAAGCTTTGAGTTGGTTGGAGAGCTTGCCACCAAGATCTATTACAACGTGGAAGGCTTTGCATGATCTATTCATGACCAAGTTCTTTCCACCGGCAAAGACAACGGAGCTGAGGAAGCGCATCACCTCCTACCATCAACTCCCCAATGAGACGCTTGTGGAGACATGGGAACGATTTCAAGAGCTTCTACGCCAATGCCCTACTCATGGGCAACCTCCCTATGTTCTCCAAGAGATCTTCTTTCAAGGCATTAATGCGGCTACCAAGGATCGCATTAACCTTCACACTGATTGTGGGTTTATTGAGATGACTCCAGATGAGGCATGGGCGCTATTAAACAAGCTAACCAACTATGATGATATGTATGGAACCCAACAATCTAAGCCCACAGAGAGGAGGTTGTATGAACCACAATCCGAGGTGGTTGATCAGGATGTGAAAGTCCAATTCATGCAAGATGAAATCAATCGTCTGAAAAAGAAAGTAAGTTACTTTAATTCTTCTTCATCTTGTCAAGAATGCGGGTCTTCCGCCCATACTACTTCCAATTGCACTAACTTGCAGCAAGTGAGAGCCGCTGAGGCCTATGAGGCCAACTACATGAGAGGTTCCTATAGGAACCAAAACAATTATGCAGGGAGGAACAATGCTCAACCATTTTGGGGAAATTCCAATTATGACCAATTCAAGCAACCCCAACAAGAGCAACGTCCCCCTCCCTACCGTCCTCCGGGTTATCAAGAGCCACCATCATGGGTGCAAGGGCTGCAAGAAGGAATCAATGGCGTCCGAACCGAGATCAACGGAATCCAGAATGGGATCAATGAAGTCCGAGCTGAGGTCAATGGAGTACGAGCTGAGTTGAAAGGTGTTCATGCACGGTTGGGAGAATTTGAATCATGGAGAAAGAATGTCGATTCCCAACTTGGACAATTAGCTACTCAAATCCCGAGACCTCATGGACAACTCCCGGGCCGCCCTGAGGAGAATCCTAGAGGCCGAGCAAGTGATGGAGAAATCCGAGCCATGCAATTAAGGAGTGGCAAGGAGTTGCCCGAGCCAACCAAGCAAAAAGAGAAGGAACAAGCTTCAGGACCGACCCCCTTAGGGTCGTGCAAGACCCACTTAGGGTCATGCAAGACCCCCTTAGGGTCGTGCAAGACCCCCTTAGGGTCGTGCAAGACCCCCTTAGGGTCGTGCACGACCCCCCCAAGGGTCGTTCCTGAGGAGGCTATTAACGAGGAAGAAGAGGTGATCCCTCCAAGGGTCGATCTCGACCACCCTTTGTCAGGTAAGTCTTCTAACCCTTCTCTTTCCATTCAATCTCCATCTAAAGTACTTCCTTTCCCTTCTAAGAAACCCAAAGACTCAACGGAAGGTAAGTTCAAGCGCTTTGTTAAGTTGCTTCAAGGCTTAAATCTTTCCATTCCTTTCGCTGAGGCTTTGAATGAAATGCCTGCTTATACTAAATTCTTGAAGGAGATCTTATCTAGGAAGCGATCAATCTCAGAGCTGCATAATGAGGTCCATTCCATAAAGCTCCCTGAAAAACTCGGTGATCTAGGTAAGTTTGCAATTTCAATTGGTATTGGAACTCACCGTTTTAAAGCTCTATGTGATCTAGGTGCCAGTGCTAGTTTATTACCACTCTCTATCTGGACCAAGGCTAACATGGGACCGCTGGAACCCATCAATATGAGGCTATACATGGCGGACGGATCCTGCGTAAAAGCAACTGGAGTCGTTGAGGATGTCCCTGTTAAGGTTGGCAAATTTTTTGTCCCAAACGACTTCATTGTTCTAGACATGCCTGAAGACCCTGTGGTACCAATAATTCTTGGAAGACCATTCTTAGCCACCGCAGGGGCACGAGTTGATGTTAGAAAGGGGCTCCTCACATTCGATATTGGGGAGGAGAGGGTCGAGTTCCGTTTCAATCCCGATGTGAATGAGACCACTGCTGTAAAGAGCGTTAACGAAGGGACTACCGACCCTCCAGGGATCGGTAACGACCTTTTCCTAAGATCCGAAATGAGCAAATTCAAAGAGGTCACACCCACTAAGAAGCATAACGACCCCCCATGGTGGGTCGGTACCGACCATTCTCTGAAAAATCACAACGTTGTGGGTGACAGGCACGATACCGAGGCATTCCTTGATCCGGTGGGGTCAGTAACGACCCACATACCCTCGGTAACAACTCCTCCTCAAAGTAACAAAGGTAAGACTTCTTGTTTTTATCCAATTGATTCTGATCATGATCCTTTCTCCTATTCTCGTTCTATATTAGATCCTACTGTTAGTCATATGAAGGAGTCAAAACATCCTTGGTCTTCGGATTTTACTAACCCTATTGTAGGACTTCCAAGCACACTTGTGGATGATAGAGGACCAAATATCTCTGAGAGAAGCTTTGAAGCTTTTCCATCTAAGTATGGGGATTCCCATGATCCCGACATAGCTGGATGGAGGCCGCCTTGATGAGCTAAGATAAGTTGTCAAGCTAATGACATTAAACAAGCGCTTACGGGAGGCAACCCGCTCTTTAGTTAGTTTTATTATTTTTATTTTTATTTTATTTTATTTTGAGATTAGGTTCTTTTTCTAAACTTCCTTAGACTAGGATAGAATACTTTTGTTTGCAATAGAATTTTGTGGGATTTTTGCAGGGTCCTAAGCTTCAACCACTCCATCTTCACCATGATGAGCTCCATCTTCTCTCCAAGCTTCCAAGAGTTCTTTGTGAGTTTTCTTCTTCTTTTCTCTTTACTTTTTCATATCATTTTCATGCATGATGATATTGCATGATTTAAGTATGGGGTAGGGGAAGAAGAAACCTCACATAATGTGTATAATTGAGTCTTTTGTTTGTTTGTTTGTTAGTTTGTTTTATTAAGAAAAAAGCTTTGAAAAAAATTGAAAAAAAAATTGAAAAATGTCGAAAAATCCAAAAATATTTGTTTCTTTGTTTTAGGATAGAAGAATGCTCCATCTTAGATGTCCTATGATGAGAATTAATTTTCATGCTTATCATATAATTCCTTTGGCATATTTGGATAGTATAGCCTAAGTCTTGAGAAATTGCTTTTAACTGTGAAAATTGACTTGTGATGAAATTGAGCATATGTGTCTTGAGTTGAAGTAATTGCAATCCAACAAAAATTTTACCTAGTGAGGAATTTTGGCCATATAGGGAGAACATCAAAAATCCCTCTTCTTTTTTGTGTGTGATTTGCTCTCTTTATGCATTCATCTCTTGTTATTGATATGGTTATCTATTTCTTGAAGCCGCTATGAGATCGTTCATGCATGTTGATTATGATTAAGAACTTATTTTTCATAAGCCACTTTTTATCCTCTCTTTTGCCTACCTTTACATTATCCTCTTTTTGAAGCCAAGTTGAGCCTTAAGCCTTTTATTTTTAGCTCCAAAAAATTGTTCCCTAGCCAAGATAAGCTTGACCCTATCCGGGGATTAGGACTTAGTGTTGGTTTGTGATGGTTTTGCTGAGTGAGATTGCTTGGTTCAAGTGTGGGGTAATTATGGGTGGGGAAAAGTTTAAAAAAAATCTTGCAGTTTGTTATGTAAAAGGAGTTTGGTTCCCTGAATGCACTTGCAAAGAAAGAAAAAAAATCGGCCGATCTCCCATAAAAAAAATGAAAATCATAAGGGAGAAAAAGAAAGCAAAGTGTTGAAAGTGAATAATGTGCATGAGCCAGATTTCCTTAGTATATTGTAAGCAAGATAAGTTGGGATTTAAAAAGGTTAAAGAAATAAGTGAGTTTGAGCATAATGTTGAGAGAGTTTGGTACATGTTCTTTTATGAGAGTTTTGGCAATATGTGAGTTTTTAGGAGTCTTTGATTCCCGGATTTTATTAGCACCACATGGCCAAATATTTCCACCCCTTAATGTCTTTACCAAGCCCCATTACAACCCGGCCGAATGGAGTCTTCTATGAAGATTTCATTGAGCCTAAGTTCTTATGATGATTGATGTGTTTTGACTTCTCTAGGTAGAAAGATTGGTGATATAAGTCTCAATGATAAAGTTGATGTTGCATAAAGATTGAGTTGAGAGTTGATATTAATAGCCTAAACACATGAGAGATGAGTGAAACACATTAAAATCCCTTGTGAGGTTGGATTGTGATTGCTTTCGCTTGAGGCTCAAGCATAAGTGATGACGTTAAAATTACTTTTCTACTTTTTCACTTGTGTTTAAAATGTTTTGACAAGGGCTATGCTTGAAGATTATGTTATTGGTCTTGATTTTGCATGATTATTGCTTGAGGACAAGCAAGTCTAAGTATGGGGTGTTTTGATGTCCGCTTTTTAGGTAGGTTTTTAGTGTCTAGATAGATTAGATTTAGTTGGTTTTAGTACTAGAGTTTTATGTTTTTGAGTCTTTTTGTTTTAGTTTTCGTATTTCCTTGAGATTCGGAAACTACGCATCTTTTATGTCTCTTTGTAGGAGTTTTGGAGCTTGAAAGAAGAATTTGGAGAATTGCTAGAGAAGATGAAGATTAAGTGCTCAAGTAAAGTTATTGAAGATCAAGTTTGATCTTGGAAAGAGATAGATGAATTCGTTACAAGAACATAGGAAAAAGAATCGAGTCAAACGGAGTTGTAACGAATCTTCTACGCAAATTTTACTCAAGGTTGTTCGAACAAGCCCTCAGGAACGACCCTATGAGGGTCGTGCACGACCCTATTGGGGTCGTGCTAGACCCATGGAGATTACCAAGCCTCAGGACCGACCCCTAGGGGGGTCGTGCACGACTCACTTTGGGTCGTGCATGGCGCCGACTTTTGCCTTATTCCGAGATCTTTATGGATATATTCTATCTTTTATTTTAGGAAGTAGTTTTATCTTGTTTCCTAGTTTAATTAGGGCTCTTTTTCCTCTATAAAAAGGGGGGCTCTCTCTAGTTTTTATGATTCGTTCTTTGGGGGAGATTAAGGGGAAGACTTGAAGGACAAGTTGGGGAAATTTGTAAGACTTCTTAGTTTTAATTTGAATTGTGGTTTTAATTTGATCAAGTCTTCTTCTTTCTTTTCTATGAGTGAGTAGTCTTCTTAGATTCTAGGGTTGGGTGAAAACCCAACACAATCATGCATGTCTAAACTTGAATTCATGACTTGAATGCTTGAAAGATCATATCTATCTATCTTGTGTTAAATTCCTTTGCGAAAGTTGAGGCATGTCTTGCAATTAACCTAAAAGCGAAAGTGTAAAGTTGATTGCTTTGACTAGTTCTAATAGGATTATTTGCGACAGTTGATATTCCTAGGTTAAAAGATAGATAGAAAGTTGTTTAATTTGCGATAGTTGATTAAATAACTTGAATTGTTTGCGACAGTTGACTTTTCTATGATCTAGATTGCATGATAGTTGTGAATTCTCGTTAAAAGCATGTGTGATTGTTGTTGTGGTAGCCCTAGCCCTAGGATTTGCTTTTTATATTTGATTTAACTCATTAATTTGCATCGATCTCGACCCACCTAAGGTCGTGCTCGAGCCTAGCCCCTTCGTTTGTGTTCTTGTGTGTTTGTGCCCCTTCGTGTTTATTTTGCTTTTCATAGTTTATCAACTAATCTCTCAGCACTATTCTCATTCCCGTGGACGAACCTGACTCCGCTATACTCAGCGGGGTCTTGAATATGAATTTATTTGTTCAAGAAACCCTTCAACAACAACCACCACGTAACTATGGCGAAGGCTTCGGCATGGTTGTTACCTCCTTCAATCGAGAAAGACCCCATCAAGTTTCCATTCGCCCACTCATTGCCTTCAAGGTTGAAAAATTCAGTGATATGTGCGTCCGGTATAAGCTCTCTCCAGATAATACCATCCTTTGAGCAGTTCCTAAAAATATGAATCAATTCCTCGGGTTGTTCGCCACACATACTGCAAGTATCATCACTAGTTAAGTGGCGTCGCTTTCTTTCAGCATTTGTCTGTAGCCTTCCTTTTAGGGCCAACAAAAGAAAAGTCTTAATTCTTTCTGGAATTTTCAGTTTCCAGATTCTAACATACAAGCGTTGAAGATCTGCCCCCAAGATCGGACCTGAATCAGCCCGGATAAGCAAGCAGGCCGAGGCCACCGAGTACTCTCTCGATGTCGTGCCTTTCCAACTGAGAGTATCCGGGTATCCTGGTTCCTCCATCACACTAATTGTCGCTAGTTTCATTTTTGTTTGAGTGGGAATTAGGTCATTGAGAAGGTCCCAGTCCCATCCATACCCCGGTTTCCAGAAGTCCCGCGCTGCTTTATTTTTTAGTACATTCAGAATATTTCCAATGTAGAGTTGTTCCAGCATATTGGTGTCCAGCCATTTATCTTCCCAAAATTTTGTTGACCCACCATCTCCTATATTCCATTTACTCCCAAGAGGTAGGACCTCCACCACACTCTGCAGGATTCCTTTCCACATCGGCGAGGCTGGCGTCTTCCGACTTTGTCGCACATTGAGTCCTTCTATATTCAGCCCATATTTAGCCCCCATGATTTCACCCCACTTTCCAGCTCTTCCAGTGAGAAGCCGCCACCCCAATTTACCTAACGTCGCTTTATTCATCTCTCTTGTTGTTCGTAGCCCCATGCCTCCTAATTCTTTCGGGCTACACACCTCATTCCAACTCACAAGATGCATCTTGCGTGAACTCTAAGTGTCGCCCCAAATAAAAGATCTGCTCAGCTTATCAAAATCCTCACACACAACGGTCGGGAGTTTGATTGAGTTCATCGCATAGTACGGTAAGGTGCTAAGAACTGTTTTTGAAAGTGTTACGCGACCAGCAAATCTGAGCACCTTGTTTTTCCAGACAGAAAGTTTGGATTTTGCTTTTCCAATTAGGTCTTCAAAGGTTCTCTTCTGGACACGCTGATGCAGCACAGGCATGCCTAGATAGTTACCCAGATTTCTGGTTACCTTGATACCGCTTTCTTCCTCCATCCTCCTCACTATCTCCCTAGGAATTTTTTCCGAGACGAAAATCTTTGATTTGGCTACACTGACTCGCAACCCTGACCCTTTACAAAATTCCTCAAGAACTTCCTTAATCACCTTCATTTGTTGGATCGATGCCTCCGCAAAGAGGAGAATGTCATCGGCGAAGAAGTTGTGATAAATTTTTGGACCACCACGGCAAACCTGAATAGATTTCCAGAGTTTTTCCCTCACTGTTTTGAGAATGAGATGTTGTAATCTTTCCAACCAGAGTATAAACAAATAGCGAGATATGGGACCTCCTTGGCGGAGTCCTCTCTCGAGCTAAAATTCCTCCGTAGCTTCCCCATTCCATAGCAGCCTCATAATAGTGGTGGAGATGCACTTCTTGATCCAACTGATCCATATACTTGGCAGACCCGCATCCTCAAGAGTGTCCAATATAAACTCCAACCTCAGCTTGTCGTATGCCTTCTCGAGATCAAGCTTAATAATCATCCAACCCTTTCCACCTCTCTTTCTCTTCATCAAATGGATAATCTCTTGAAGGACAATGATGTTATCCGTGATTAGTCGACTTGGCAAGAAGTTGTTCTAGTGAGGGCCCACCAGTTTTTGCATCAAAGGTTGTAAGCGGTTGGCTAACACTTTAGTCATGATTTTGTATAGTACATTGCACAGTCCAATTGGTCTAACTTGACCCATATTTTCTGGATTGGAGACTTTCCCTATAAGAGAGATCAGTGTACTATTGGCGCCCTCAGGAAACTCAGAGGACAACAAGAAGTCTCTCACAAAAGAGCAAACTGCTTGTCCCACTGTCGTCCAACATCTCTTGTAGAAGATGGGTTGGAATCCGTCACTACCAGGAGCTTTATAAGGGCCCATTTCTTTAAGTGCTCGGGTCACTTCCTCCTCTTTTAACTGAGCCGTCAAGCTACTCTTTTCCGCCATGGACAGGACAGGGAAACCACCCCTCGGGAAGGCCGTAGTAGAAGCTTCACAAACTGGGATGGCATATAGAGATTTAAAATAGTGCACCGCGTGTCTTTCTAGTATAATCTGATTAGTAAGCCAATTGCCCTCACCATCTTTGAGTGATTTAACTCTGTTTTTCTGTCTCCGAATAACAGTGCTCGCATGGAAAAAAGAGGTATTTTTGTCTCCCAACCTCAACCAATCTTGTCTCGCTTTCTGAAACCAACTGATCTCCTCCTGATTAAGAACTTCATTAAGTTGATCCCTCAAATCATTTTCAAGATTCAACAGGTTCTGAGTAGTGTGTTGAGCTCTTTAGACCCCCTCGATTCTCTTGATCAACCTATTCTTTCTTACATAAATATTACCAAACACGGATTTGTTCCACTCAATAAGCTTGTTTTTGAGTTTGGTTAGTGCCACCGTAGGTATGGCAGAATGATCCCAATTTTCATTGAGCATCCGGGTGAAGTCCGGGTGAGTTAACCATATTGCTTCGAATCTAAGTTGTCTCCGCCCTTTCTCACCATGAATTGGTCTAGTGAGAGCAAGAATGAGGGGATTATGGTCTGAAGAGAGTCTTGGAAGGTGTCTGACATATGCTTCTTCCCATTTCAGCCTTCCCTGGACATTAGTGAACACCCTGTCGAGCCTTTTAGCAACCCTTGTACCAGCTGTAGTGCCTCTGCTCCAAGTAAACCTTTGCCCGTTACCTCCCAAGTCTATGAGATTACCTCTATTAACCCAGTCCGCAAATTTATTTGTGTCCGGTGACAGCACCATAGCCCCACCTTGTCTCTCATCAAGATTAAGAATGCTGTTAAAATCTCCTCCCACAAAGAGAGGGTCTGTGATGCTGTTAAAATATTTGTAATTTATAAAATATTATTATATGTTGTAAATATTAATATTCATATTTAATAATTTTAAATAATTTAATAGTGAAAATAATATTAAAAGCAACAATGCTATTGACGTCCCATTGGTCAACCTGAACCCGCACGATAACCTTCTATAACTCGACCTGATTAATAGGCCATTTTTTAGTGTTGCATAATTTCTGAGTTCTTGGCCACATTCTCCTTTTTTTGATAAAACACGCCCATCTATTCCTTTAAATCAAAAGATAGTGCATCGAAAAGTTCACTAGGGAAACTAAAAAAGTTTGTAAATAAAACTTGGCTCAAAGGAAACCATCTACTAAGCCAATTAACAGTCCCATTGGCCCTACGCTTATAGAACAACCAACGACACATAAAGAACTCTTAGCTAAGCTGCACAATGTGAGCAACTAAGGAACCTAGGCTCAACCTCGACAAAGCACCATGCGACAACTTGTTAATGAGCAACTAACAATCCAATTCGATATCGGCCCTTTGAAACCCTAAAGATCTAGCGATCTGTAGACCCCAGGGAATTGCCTCTGCCTCTGCCTCTTCCACCTTGGTGCCTGACTAGATTCTCCTAGAAACATAGAAGATGACCACACCTGCCGAATCCCTCACGATAACATCGGTACTGCAGTCTCGTCCTCGAACAGATGCATCGTAGTTGATCTTGATCCATCCACAACCTGGTTTCTTCCACGTCGATCGAAACATTAGCCTCCACCTTTTCCTTTGTAGTTCTCCACTATTCAATCGGCCCAAAATCCTACAAATCGTTCATCGCATCAGCAATGATCTCAACGGGTTCGTTTCTATTCCTTCAAAAAAGACTTTGTTTCGAGCTCATCAAATTCCATGAAGCATCATGGCCCAAGTGTCTTTCAGGTTCTCCCATAATAACAACATGATTCTATCTACCCAGACCACTACTGATTCCGAGCTACACCCATGCTCATCAATTTCTGTACCAAGCTCCAAACTCATCTCGCACGTGGACAACCCCCATAGAGCATGTATTCCCTACTTCGTTCTCCCACAAAAATCACACAAATCAGTCGGGGTAATCTTCCTCTTTGCCAAAGACTTCTTGCTTGGTTACACTTCCCTGCCTGCCCTCCAAAGAAAATTTCTATCCTTAGGGGAAACATTTCTTCGCTAAAGCTACTTCCAAAACCATATGGTCTCCTCCTCCTCCGATTATTCCCCACCCCCACTCATACTACATAATCTAAACAACCACATATGATACGCAAATCTGATTGTATATGTTCCATCTCGAGAGAAAGCCCACAGAGGCTGATTTTGGACCCTATAATCCACAAGATGAATGTACAACACGAACTCTGCATTGCATGGAGACAAATAACCTCGTACCAAATGCTCTCTACATCTCTGATCATCCTAAATTATAAGCTCCACAAACCTAAGATCATCATTGGCTCCATAGAAGTTCCCGACCGGCTTAAAACAAAAAGGTCTTGGCAACCACCTATCCTTCCAGACATTGACCTTGCAACCATTTCCTATTTTTCGAACAATACCACCCTCCAAAATATCTCTTGCTTTAAAAATGCTCCTCCAAGTTTAACTTGGAGCATGCCTAAGTGACACTTGCATGAAAGAAAAGTTAGTGTAGTACCTTGCTTTCAGCATCCGAGCAAGTAAAGAATCTGGGTCATATAACTGCCCCACCCTTGTTTTGCTAGAAGTGAAAGGTTAAAAATCTCCAAATCTCTAAAACCCAGTCCTCCCTCACTTTTCGACTTTCACATACGACCCTAACTCATCCAATGCACCCCTCGTTTCTCAATCGAATTACTCCACATGAAATCACACATCAATTTTTCAATCTATCTACATAAACCCATAGGTAGTAGAAAGCATGACATCATGTATGTAGGAACCGATTGAGCAACTGCCTTTAGACAAACTTCTTTTTCGGCCCTTGATATTGGTTTTCCCTCCAAGACCTAATTTATCTCCAAACCTTCTCCCTAACTTGATCGAAAATTACCCTCTTTGATCTCCCGATCATGATCAGTAAACCCAAATATCTTTCATGGTTATCGACCTCCTAGACGTTCAAAATTCCTTGGATTGCAAACTTCAGCCCCTCACAAATATTTTCACTGAACGACAACTCGAGTTTGCTAAGTTAACTTATTCGCCCAAAGCAGCTCCATTTTCATGGAGGATTTTGACAATTTCGTGCGCTTTTTGACAAGAAGCATTAGCAAACAAAATATTGTCATCAACAAAGAACAAGTAAGTCACCATAAATGTCCCTCTCTCTCACTGTCCCTCTCTCTCACCATAACTGTCCCACCCTTGTTTTGCTAGAAGTGCAAGGTTAAAAATCTCCAAATCTCTAAAACCCAGTCCTCCCTCACTTTTCGAATTTCCCATACGAGCCTAACTCATCGAATGCACCCCTCGTTTCTCAATTGAATTACTCCACGTGAAATCACACATCAATTTTTCAATCTCTCTACATAAACCCATAGGTAGAAGAAAGCATGACATCGTGTATGTAGGAACTAACTGAGCAACCGCCTTTAGAAAAACTTCTTTTCCGGCCCTTGATATTGGTTTTCCCTCCAAGACCTAATTTATCTCCAAACCTTCTCCTTGACTTGATCGAAAATTACCCTCTTTGATCTCCCGATCATGGTCGGTAAACCCAAAATATCTTTCAAGGTTATCGACCTCCTAGACGTTCAAAATTCCTTGGATTGCAAACTTCAGCCCCTCACAGATATTTTCACTGAACGACAACTCTGAGTTTGATACGTGATTGCCTCGGAATCCTCCTTGATAATCTCGTATATGACCCACACGATCCCGATCTTGCCTAGTAACCATGATTCAATCCTACAAAAGCTTTCAAATTTAGTTTACTTGTTGCACAAGGAATGACGAAACTGAATTGAATGAGGCGAGAAGAACACGAGTTTGAAAGATTGAAAGGCTCAATTTTGATAGTTCAATCAGATTGGCTCTAACGCTAAATCTGATTGATTAACTAGAATGATCTTTAAGAATCAATTCTAAAACAATCTCTATTGAACAAGTCAATGAATCAAATTAAACAAACAAGAGAAGTGAATTCGAGATTGGAGATTGAGAGATTGATGTTGATTGATCTTGGCTGGAAAACAATAGCTTCACACGTGTGTTTTTGGGCCCAAGAGATAGATTAAACCCAAATTGGTTTAATCTCTCTCAAGCTGATTTTATTAATGAAATTGCAAAGTATAAATAGTAGAATACAAAGCTATTCCTTAGAGAGCAAGCAAAGAGCATGGCCGGCCCTAGAGGGGTAGATTTGGCCTTTACTTGCATCCCAAGATATAATAAAATATCTATAACTATATCTATCTAGATTCCCTTAAATAAAATAAATCATGGCTGATTTATTTATTTAAGAAAATATCCTAACAAACTTAAAAGATAACAATAAAAGTATAACCAAGATATTTCATCCACTAACATAAGCCTATGGCCGAAATTATGCATAAATATAATATCTAGCTAAAGATAGAATAAAAGCTAAAGATAAGATTCCCGTAAGATTTGAACAGCTCTAAGTAAAACCCATGTTTCGGCCCTTTGCTGTTGGATTGAATTTGATGTAAACTACAAAGTTGTAGAAATTTTAATTATCTTTCCAACGCATACTTAACGGACTTGAGATGAATTTTCTAGCCCAAGTTATGACCAGTTTACTGAGCATTGTTTTCCACTTGACGGACTTCTTACTTTCCGAACTTTTGTAACTTGATTCTCTTCCTTGGAAGCCTTGAATGCCAATGGATGGATATTTTGAAGAGATAATATCAGATCCATGAACACTTTCTTGAACTTGAACGATCGAGACCTTGGGAAAGGTCTTGTTCCTGGCCTCCTAAACACCTTCTTTGCAAGCGTCTTCTTCATGGTCCTTTGATCGCTATCATTCTCCCCCACTTGACCTCGAATCGTCCTCGATTCGATGTTGTAGGTAAGATAAAGAGGAGAAATGTCTTGAAATGCTGGAGATACTAAAGGCACCATGGTTAGTAAAGAAGGTTTTGGAGCAAACATAGTTGGTGGAAGACATTGAATCATCTCTTGGACATTAAGGATCTCTTTGATTGAAACTCCATTTGAGATATCAACTTCTTCTTCCATGCTCTCATCTTGCATGTTTTCCTCAGCTAGAACCTTCTTTAAACTTTCATCCACAATATGGCATTGAGGAAGAAATGGGAGGTCACTTGATTCTTTAGAGGTCTCTATGTGGGCGGTAACTCTCTCTTCTTGAATTGATATTCCTGGTTTTGGTGAGTTAGAAACTCCCATTTCCTGCAACAAAGAGTTAGTATCTAAAACAATGGAAGAAGAGTTAGAATTGTACCTCATTTGACTAGAATGAGCCAAAGCCTCCTTAGTCAAGTCTAAAGACTCGTACTTGCGATTCAAGGATCGGATTGGAGCTCTCTTTTGGCAAGCGGGAGCACAAGCTTCTTTATAACGTCTATGCAACTCTTCATCAATTGTAACATAGATCTTTCGCATTACAAACTTCATTTGATCCCATGTTGTAATTGGAATCAAGCCTTGACGTCTTCTAGATTGACATATCCATAACCAAAAGGAACGGGCAGAACCAACAAAGTAGTTAGTCACCCATGGAAGGATATCCCATTCAGCATAGCCATAGTAGTCAAGGTAGTACTCAATATCTTGCTCCCATGCCAAGTAGTCCATACTCTCCAAAAAAAGGTTCAATCTTGGGAAATCTTTGTACCCTTGGAGTTTGTGGAATATCTATATAGGGATCACAACAATACATCTTAATCCTGAAAACAAAGCAATAAAACTAGAGAGTAGTGTGTTCCAAAAGCAAACCACAACAAACAATACCACACCTTAATCAAGCCAAAACTTGCCTCAATGCAATCCAATCAACTAATTCAGTTTTTTTGGGTTAAATTGAGGGAGTAAAGGGGTAGATGTGGTGTAGATATGATATACTAATGATAAATAAAGGAAATATCCAGTTCAAGCCAATAGCGAGTATGCAATAAGACAAGCAATGCAAATTATCCCTTTATAAGCTTCTAAACACATGCAATCTCTCAATTGACTCTATGCAAGTTAATAAAGCCAAATTTAAGCATGCAAGGACAGAAATATGGTGGGCTAAAGTGACTTTTATTTCGTCACTAATTTTCTTCAAAGTGATTTTTACTTAGCTAATTTTCTAGCAAGCAATCACTAGGGGTGAAAGTGGCTTGAAACTAGCTGAGGTAGATCACTTTTCTTTTCTGATTTTTTTTGACTTTATGCACAAACTATTCTTGTGCTAGAATGAAGAAACAAGCAAGGTAATGCAACTATGGAATGCAAAAACGAAATTAGGCAGAAACGACTAAACTGATATTTTTTTATCTAAGTGACTTTAAACTACCAATGAAACCAACTAGAAGCCAAATTAACAAAGGAGAAATAGGGTTGGTCGAATTTGATAGGATGCAATAGCAAAAATCAGCAAATATCCACAAGCAATATGAATCTCTATTGGTCATGCAACATGCAATAAAAACTCATAAAAATTGTAGGAAAGCAATTGCTAATCTCTATTGCAACTAAACTCAACCAATTCAACCAATAAACATGCAAAAATCCCTTAAAAATCTCCTAGGTCGTTAATTGCTTGGGAGGCAAGTAACAACAAAGAGTATTAGGGTTTAGGATGCTTCGGCTAGGATTAGGGTTTAAAGAAGGGTAGGGTTTGGCTCTAGGGTTTGGAGGGGTAGGGTTTCGGTTTAGGGTTTCGAACTAGGGTTAGGGTTTGGGTAGGGTTTCTCGAAAAACTAGGGTTAGGGTTTCGAGAAGGGGGTGGCGATTAGGGTGGGGTTGGTGGGGTTGGATTCGGACGGTGGTGGCGAGTGGTGCGGCTCTAGGGAGCGACACTAGTTCGTGGTGTAGGGTGGTGGTTCGAGGTGGAGGTGGCGGAAATATGGTGGTTGGTGAAGAAAAATTCAGCCTTTAGTCTAAAAAATTCTAGCTTTGGGTAAAGGTTGGATTTTTGGAATCAAAAACTGAATTAAATTGACTAGAAAGCAAATTAAGGAAAGAAGAAATTACTTGGCGAGACGCTGGAATACGATACCACTTGATATCTCGTGATATCGTTGGTCTCTGAGTACCACTTGATACGTGATTGCCTCGGAATCCTCCTTGATAATCTCGTATATGACCCACACGATCCCGATCTTGCCTAGTAACCTTGATTCAATCCTACAAAAGCTTTCAAATTTAGTTTACTTGTTGCGCAAGGAATGACGAAACTGAATTGAATGAGGCGAGAAGAACACGAGTTTGAAAGATTGAAAGGCTCAATTTTGATAGTTCAATCAGATTGGCTCTAACGCTAAATCTTATTGATTAACTAGAATGATCTTTAACAATCAATTCTAGAACAATCTCTATTGAACAAGTCAATGAATCAAATTAAACAAACAAGAGAAGTGAATTCGAGATTGGAGATTGCGAGATTGATGTTGATCGATCTTGGCTGGAAAACAATAGCTTCACACGTGTGTTTTTGGGCCCAAGAGATAGATTAAACCAATTTGGGTTTAATCTCTCTCAAGCTGATTTTTATTAATGAAATTGCAAAGTATAAATAGTAGAATACAAAGCTATTCCTTGGAGAGCAAGCAAAGAGCATGGCCGGCCCTAGAGGGGTAGAATTGGCCTTTACTTGCTTCCCAAGGTATAATAAAATATCTATAACTATATCTATCTAGATTCCCTTAAATAAAATAAATCATGGCTGATTTATTTATTTAAGAAAATATCCTAACAAATTTAAAACATAATAATAAAAGTATAACCAAGATATTTCAGCCACTAACATAAGCATATGGCCGAAATTATGCATAAATATAATATCTAGCTAAAGGTAGAATAAAAGCTAAAGATAAGATTCCCGTAAGATTTGAACAGCTCTCAGTAAAACCCATTTTTCTGCCCTTTTCTGTTGGATTCTGAATTTGATGTAAACCACAAAGTTGTAGAAATTTTAATTATCTTTCCAACGCATACTTAACGGACTTGAGATAAATTTTCTAGCCCAAGTTATGACCCGTTTACTGAGCATTGTTTTCCATTTGACGGACTTCTTACTTTCCGAACTTTTATAACTTGATTCTCTTCCTTGGAGGCCTTCAACGCCATGGATGGATATTTTGAAGAGATAATATCAGAACCATGAACACTTTCTTGAACTTGAATGCTCGAGACCTTGGGAAAGGTCTTGTTCTTGGCGTCCTAAACACCTTCTTTGCAAGCGTCTTCTTCATGGTCCTTTGATCGCTATCATTCTCCCCCACCTGACCTCGAATCGTCCTCGATTCGATGTTGTAGGTAAGATCAAGAGGAGAAATGTCGTGAAATGCTGGAGATACTAAAGGCACCATGGTTAGTAAAGAAGGTTTTGGAGCAAACATAGTTGGTGGAAGACATTGAATCATCTTTTGGACATTAAGGATCTCTTTGATTGAAACTCCATTTGAGACATCAACTTCTTCTTCCATGCTCTCATCTTGCATGTTTTCCTCAGCTAGAACCTCCTTTAAACTTTCATCCACAATATGGCATTGAGGAACAAATGGGAGGTCACTTGATTCTTTAGAGGTCTCTTGGCTATGTGGGGTGGTAACTCTCTCTCCTTGAATTGATATTCCTGGTTTTGGTGAGTTAGAAACTCCCATTTCCTGCAACAAAGAGTTAGTATCTAAAACAATGGAAGAAGAGTTAGAATTGTACCTCATTTGACTAGAATGAGCCAAAGCCTCCTTAGTCAAGTCTAAAGACTCGTACTTGCGATTCAAGGATCGGATTGGAGCTCTCTTTTGGCAAGCGGGAGCACAAGCTTCTTTATAATGTCTATGCAACTCTTTATCAATTGTAACATAGATCTTTCGCATTACAAACTTCATTTAATCCCATGTTGTAATTGGAATCAAGCCTTGACGTCTTCTAGATTGACATATCCATAACCAAAAGGAACGGGCAGAACCAACAAAGTAGTTAGTCACCCATGGAAGGATATCCCATTCAGCATAGCCATAGTAGTCAAGGTAGTACTCAATATCTTGCTCCCATGCCAAGTAATCATACGGTCCATACTCTCCAAAAAAAGGCTCAATCTTGGGAGATCTTTGTACCCTTGGAGTTGGTGGAATATCTTTATAGGGATCACACCAATACATCTTAATCCTGAAAACAAAGCAATAAAACGAGAGAGTAGTGTGTTCCAAAAGCAAACCACAACAAACAATACCACACCTTAATAAAGCCAAAACTTGCCTCCAAGCAATCCAATCAACTAATTCAGTTTTTTTGGGTTAAATTGAGGGAGTAAAGGGGTAGATATGGTGTAGATATGGTATACTAATGATAAATAAAGGATATATGAAGTTCAAACCAATAGCGAGTATTCAATAAGACAAGCAATGCAAATTATCCCTTTATAAGCTTCTAAACACATGCAATCTCTCAATTGACTCTATGCAAGTTAATAAAGTCAAATTTAAGCATGCAAGGACAGAAATATGGTGGGCTAAAGTGACTTTTATTTCGTCACTAATTTTCTTCAAAGTGATTTTTACTTAGCTAATTTTCTAGCAAGCAATCACTAGGGGTGAAAGTGGCTTGAAACTAGCTGGGGTAGATCACTTTTCTTTTCTGATTTTTTTTTTGACTTTATGCACAAACTATTGTTGTGCTAGAATGAAGAAACAAGCAAGGTAATGCAACTATGGAATGCAAAAACAAAATTCGGCAGAAACGAACAAACTGATATTTTTTTTATCTAAGTGACTTTAAACTACCAATGAAACCAACTAGAAGCCAAATTAACAAAGGAGAAATAGGGTTGGTCGAATTTGATAGGATGCAATAGCAAAAATCAGCAAATATCAACAAGCAATATGAATCTCTATTGATCATGCAACATGCAATAAAAACTCACAAAAATTGTAGGAAAGCAATTGCTAATCTCTATTGCAACTAAACTCAACCAATTCAGCCAATAAACATGCAAAAATCCCTTAAAAATCTCCTAGGTAGTTCATTGCTTGGGGGCAAGTAACAACAAAGAGGATTAGGGTTTAGGATGGTTCAGCTAGGGTTAGGGTTCGGAGAAGGGTAGGGTTTGGCTCTAGTGTTTGGAGGGGTAGGGTTTCGGTTTAGGGTTTCGAACTAGGGTTAGGGTTTGGGTAGGGCTTCTCGAAAAACTAGGGTTAGGGTTTCGAGAAGGGGGTGGCGATTAGGGTTTAGGGTGGTCCGATTGGGGTGGGGTTGGTGGGGTTGGATTCGGACGGTGGTGGCGAGTGGTGCGGCTCTAGGGAGCGACACTAGTTCGTGGTGTAGGGTGGTGGTTCGAGGTGGAGGTGGCGGAAATATGGTGGTTGGTGAAGAAAAATTCAGCCTTAAGTCTCAAAAATTCTAGCTTTGGGTAAAGGTTGGATTTTTGGAATCAAAAACTGAATTAAATTGACTAGAAAGCAAATTAAGGAAAGAAGAAATTACTTGGCGAGACGCTGGAATACGATACCACTTGATATCTCGTGATATCGTTGGTCTCTGAGTACCACTTGATACGTGATTGCCTCGGAATCCTCCTTGATAATCTCGTATATGACCCACACGATCCCGATCTTGCCTAGTAACCTTGATTCAATCCTACAAAAGCTTTCAAATTTAGTTTACTTGTTGCGCAAGGAATGACGAAACTGAATTGAATGAGGCGAGAAGAACACGAGTTTGAAAGATTGAAAGGCTCAATTTTGATAGTTCAATCAGATTGGCTCTAACGCTAAATCTTATTGATTAACTAGAATGATCTTTAACAATCAATTCTAGAACAATCTCTATTGAACAAGTCAATGAATCAAATTAAACAAACAAGAGAAGTGAATTCGAGATTGGAGATTGCGAGATTGATGTTGATCGATCTTGGCTGGAAAACAATAGCTTCACACGTGTGTTTTTGGGCCCAAGAGATAGATTAAACCAATTTGGGTTTAATCTCTCTCAAGCTGATTTTTATTAATGAAATTGCAAAGTATAAATAGTAGAATACAAAGCTATTTCTTGGAGAGCAAGCAAAGAGCATGGCCGGCCCTAGAGGGGTAGAATTGGCCTTTACTTGCTTCCCAAGATATAATAAAATATCTATAACTATATCTATCTAGATTCCCTTAAATAAAATAAATCATGGCTGATTTATTTATTTAAGAAAATATCCTAACAAACTTAAAAGATAACAATAAAAGTATAACCAAGATATTTCAGCCACTAACATAAGCCTATGGCGGAAATTATGCATAAATATAATATCTAGCTAAAGATAGAATAAAAGCTAAAGATAAGATTCGTGTAAGATTTGAATAGCTCTCAGTAAAACCCATTTTTCTGCCCTTTTCTGTTGGATTCTGAATTTGATGTAAACCACAAAGTTGTAGAAATTTTAATTATCTTTCTAACGCATACTTAACGGACTTGAGATGAATTTACTAGCCCAAGTTATGACCAGTTTACTGAGCATTATTTTTCATTTGACGGACTTCTTACTTTCCGAACTTTTGTAACTTGATTCTCTTCCTTGGAGGCCTTGAATGCCATGGATGGATATTTTGAAGAGATAATATCAGCTCCATGAACACTTTCTTTAACTTGAACGCTCGAGACCTTGGGAAAGGTCTTGTTCTTGGCCTCCTAAACACCTTCTTTGCAAGCGTCTTCTTCATGGTCCTTTGATCGCTATCAAAGTTTGCTAAGTTAACTTATTCGCCCAAAGCAGCTCCATTAATATGGAGGATTTTGACAATTCCGTGCACTTGTTAACGAGAAGGATTAGCAAATAAAATATTGTCATCAACAAAGAACAAGTAAGTCACCATAGGAGTCGATCTTGCAATCTTTATCCCTTTCCAAATGTCCCTCTCTCTCATTGTTTCTAATCAAAGACAAGAAGCCTTCTGCGCAATTCAAAAACAAATATGGAGAAAGTGGATCCCCCTGACTTAAGCCCCTTGAAGGAGTAAACACTGTAGACGGGCTACCATCCATAAGAACAGAGAAGGAAACACTCCTAACACATTGCATTATGAGGTAAATCCAATAGTCGCGGAAGCCTATCATTCTCATGATGTGTTCCAAAAACGGCCATTCAACCATTTCATACGCCTTTGCCATATCGAGTTTTAGCGCCATATAACCCTTTCTTCCTGGTCTCTTCTTCTTCATGTAATGAAAAATCTCAAAAGCAGCAAGCACATTGTCTGTGATAAGCCTCCCCGAGACAAAAGCACTCTGTGCATTTGAGATCACCTTATCCAACACTTTCTTCAACCTGTTCGCCAAGACTTTTCACATAATTTTTAAAGCACATTGTAGAGACTTATAGGCCTTAAATCCTTCATACGAAAAGGGTCAATAACTTTAGGAATAAGAGAGATAAAATTGTGATTAAATCCTTCAGGAAACTCAGATCTATTTAGGATATTAAGGACACAATACGTAAACTCAAACCCAATAGTATACCAATGATGTTGAAAAAAAAACGCTGACATGCCATCATGTCTAGGTGATTTCGTAGGGTGCATAGCAAAGAGAGTGAGATATATCTCATCGTCGGTAAATGGATGTGTGAGCTCAGAGTTATCCTCCACTGTCAATAAAGACGAGAGTCCTTAAGGAGCTGCATTTGAATGTGTGCTCAAATCGGTTTTAAACAGCCCCGTAAAATATTCTACCGCCACTCTCTCCTTATTCACCCTACTTTTTTACTCAATCCTATCATCATCAACCAAACGTCGAACCCTATTTAGTTTCTTCCTCCCGCTCACCTTGCTATGAATGTAGGTCGTATTACGATCACCCCATTTTAGATCATGCTCCTTTTCCCATTGAAACAATAGCATCTCCTCCTTAGCCATTAGATCACTTTGTTTTTTTTTCTTCAAAATTTGCCTTTTCCTTACCAGCTTCCCTGTCATTCCCATTTTATATAGCCTCATCAGCCTCTCCCTAACTAACCTCAACTTCTCAATCACATTACCAAACTCTTTTTTATTCCATTCCACCAACTCCTCCATACATCTCGACACCTTTCCCTTTACTCTGTCCTCTTTATTCTGTATACTCGGATTATTCTTCCACGAGTTCCCAACCACCGTTTGACAGCCATCATGCATAACCCACATTGCCTCAAAATAATTCGGCCGAAAGCCTCTCCCATCATCAAGACCGTCATCTCCCAAGGAAAACACCTCTGCCATGATTGGAACATGATTCGATCCTTTCCTCTCAAGATGCCCAACCCGCCCACTCAGAAACATACTTTTCTCACAGTTGTTCCCGAAACCATAATCCAACCTCTCTTGAATGAAATCCTCTTCAACTCAACCATTGTCCCACATGAACCTATCCCCCGATAATGCTAACTCTTATAACTCACAAAAATGTAGTTGTCTCCCTAAAAGCGAACATACCATCCCATTCCGGACGAGGCCCGCCATCCTTATCCTCCGGCCACATTCACCTTGATAGTTGGTACTTGGTATATCAAATACATGATGAATTTATGAAGTTCAAAATAAACAATAATCAATATATCTATTACTAATAACTAAAGCCGGAGCAATTTCTGCCACCACGTTGCGCCACATCACCCCTTTATTAAAATAATAATTTTAAATAGTTAATTATGCAAAAAAAAGTTATCTCCAAGTAAACATAACGATAAAATAATATTTGTAAAAATTTATTCCCAAATAAACATAAAAATAAAATAATATTAGTAGATTTGACCAATATAGATAAAAAAGGACATTATATTTATTATATTTGTAAGAGATAAGAAAAAGTATGTACACGTGATCACATATATATCTTAGAAATAAAAATAGTCATATCTATCTATAACTAATTAACTATATATTAAAGTTGTAACTTTTCTGGCCACCACATTAATATTGGCCCCACCTTTTATTAAAAACATTATTTATATTATTTTTTTCCAATTAAATTCCTTTCTATTTATTTATGTGGAAAAAATTGATTCAAATTTTAATTAAAAATAACGAAATTATTTTATCTTTATATTTTTATCAAGTTATTAAATTTTTTTTATCTTAAATCAAATTTTGATAAAAAAAAGTAAAAATTTTAAATATCTATATAATTAATTGCATAAATTAAATTTTTATACAAAAATTTTATATTATATTTTCCTTATTTTTCTTTTTGGATTGTTTATGTAAATATAGAAGATTTTTTATATTTAAAAAAATTCTATATTTTTTTATCCATTCTTATTAGTTATCTTTTTATTGAAAAGATTTGTAAAGAATTGAATTTTATTAATTTCTTTTAAGAATTTACATTATTTTTGGTTTTTTATTTTATTTTTGTATATTTACTTTATTAATATTATATTTATAATATGTCTAAAAATTGTTGATTCGTAGTCGTGCATGTCAATGTCTAGATAATTAGGTGCCTAAATTGAATTTTGATAAATAAAATATTATAAAATATTTTACTTAATTTCCTTTTTGGATTATTTATTTAAATATATAAGACTTTTTATCTTTAAATTTTTTTTATATTTTTTATATTTATTATCTTTTTCAATTTTTATTGAAAAGATTTTTAAAAGAATTAAATTTTATATAAATTTAAATTAATAAGTTTTATATTCTTATGTTAAGAAAGAAAAATATAAAATATAAAATTACGAAAAGTCAATTAAAGTAATGCTTTTATGGTTTTATTTTATAAGAATAAAAATTTACATAAAAATGAAGTTAAAATTAATATATTTTATTTTGTTATCTTTGGAAAGAAGATAAGTAAAGAAAATAAAAAATAAATTTTCATTATTATTGGAATAAATGATAAGATAAAAATATTTCCTTATCTATATTTCCTTTACATATAATAAGATAAGATTGTAGTCGTCAATTTTTAATATTTTTCTTTCTATATTGTTTAAGTTATCACAAATAAAAATAAAAAAGTACATTTGATATATTTTAATATCACTATTTTAAATAGCTATTTTAGTATAGGGTGATGTGATGCAATATGGTGGAGATATATTTTATCTTTATTTAAAATGTTAATTAATTATGTAAAATTACACATAATTCATATTTGAAAGATATTATCATTTATATGGCTATTTTTATTTCAAAGATATATATGTGATCATGTGTACATATTTTTCTTATTTTTTTTAATTTATCTTTTACAAATACAATAAATATAATGTATTTTTTTTTATCTATTTTGGTCAAATCTACTAATATTATTTTATCTTTATGTTTATTTGGAGATAAATTTTTACAAATATTATTTTATCTTTATGTTTAGTTGGCGATAACTTTTTTTGCATAATTAACTATTTAAAATTTTTATTTTAATAAAGGGGTGATGTGGCGCAACATGGTGGCAGAAATTGCTCCGGCTTTAGTTATTAATAATAGATAGATTAGTAATAGATTTTTTATAATAATATTTCTATCCATAACTATGACAAGTTTTTTAATTAATATGGACCATGTTTTTAATTGTAGATTTTATATTAAATTTTATATTTTCTTATATTAATTTTTAGTTTAAAATTTCTATCCATAAACATGTTGATCTTTTATACTAATTTCTATTAATAAGTATGGCTATTTTTTAATTAATTCAGTATGGATATGTTATGTCTTACAACAATATATTAAATTTCTATTCATAAGTATGTTAATTTTTTATATTACGGATACGAACATAAATAAATAAAAATTATTGATCCCTTACTATTAAAATGATTAATCGGGTAAGTTCTATTGAGTTTAGGTTTAGTCATTTCACATTTAAGTTGAGTACGGGTTGATGTAATTAAACTTTATGGATTGATTGCGCCAATTCATTATGGTTTTTCAGCGGGTTCGGATAAACCCTACGAGTTAAGAGCATCAACTTTTTTATAATTATTACATAAATATTACAAATAGCATTTTTTTAATAATAATATAATATTGGTACACATTTTAATAAAATATATTATTTTAATTTATAATTAAAATAATTATAGATTTAAAATTTAATTTACTTATTTACACTATTATTTTTTATTATATAAATTATAATACCTATATCATATTTAAATTAACATATTATAGATTTTATTTGGAAAAGTTCCCGGGCAAGGCCCGGGTCATCAACTAGTATCTTCTAAACCTGAAGCACTTTTGGGCAGATTCGTCATTAAGAATTTATATTACAGTCACCCTATTTTTAATAATGAATTTTCTAATTAATTATATATTATATAATTCAACCACCTTATGTAATTTCCAATTTTGTACACCCATCTTATTTAATAAATTTTTTTATCAATTTACTATGAGATTGTATAAATTTATATCTCTACCCGTTAGTTTTATCAATAGATAAGAATTTATATTCAAATCACCCTATTTTTAATAATGTTATTTTTCATAAATTATATATTAGGTCATTTATCCACCTTATCTTTAAAAATAATTATTTTTATTAATTTGATATGAGATTTATCATCCATATATTACGTTATCATATACTATATATTGTAAATTGTATATTAGGTTATTTTGATCTCTATATTCCTTATATAACACTATTTTTTAATTTTTAATTTACTACTTAAGTCAAATTGATTTTAAAGTATTCACCTTATCTTTAATAATATATTTTTTTATTAATTATACATTATATAATTTACACACTATATTTTTAATTATAAATATTTATCAATTTGATATGAGATTATTATCTCCTTATATTATGTAATTTTGATCTTACACGTATTTATTTATCATATACAAATACAATACATGTTCTCTATTTTTCCTTCTATTATATTATTTATTAATTTTTAATTTTCTATCTATATCAAATTCATTTTATAACTTGCACAAAATCTTGCACGGTATCATATACTATCATGTTATATTAATCTCTATCTTCATTATATTGTATTATTTTTAATTTTCTAATTTTCTATCTATATCTATATGTACGAGCACTCTATAGAATTAACTGACACAATTTTTTTTTCATCAAGGGTTTCTTTTTCTATATCATATGCGTCCATTCTCTCTTCTTCACCGCTCACTACAGGTTTCCATTCTGCTTAAACTTTTTAATGTTTTATTATCCTATCACAATTAAAATAGATATAAATTTTTATTCTTGATTTATTTTTATTTTAATCTTAATAGTTATTCTTAGTATCATAATTATTGTTATTATAGTATTCAATTACATGTACGCTTTGTAAATAAAATTCGTTACTTTTTCTTCCAGTTGAATCTAGACTACTATCAATTTTATTCGTGATCTGGATATGAAAAAAAAAGACAAATTGAAAGTTACATGTTCCATGCATACATATATGGTATGTTGTCAAATTTCATGATAAGACTGAAATTATTGGCAAAGAGATGGATGATCTTTTATGAGAAGGTTTTATTTCTTTACTTCAATTCATTATTTTACAAATTGTTTTCTTCTAATATGCTTTTACGTATAGTCAGTCGCTAACAAATTTTTACATATTAGAGAAGATGACACTTTCTTATTATCAAACTTTTCTTTAATCAATGTTGTTGGTTGTTTTCGTTCTACACATCTTCCTCACAAAATCCTTTTTTCAAGAGCACAAATGGCAAACCAATAGAATATAATTATATGCCACATACCGCTTTCGACTTTGTTAATTTTGATAAAACCAATAGGTGTTCTAAACCATGACCCATTTCAATTTTAGAGGAGGCAGTTTCCTTTAATAGTTTTCTTGGCCATGACTATCAACAAAAGTCAAGGGAAATCGCTTTCTCAAGTAGGCCTATACATTCCTAGACCAGTATTCACTCATGGACCATTATATGTTGTAGTATCTAAAGTGACTACAAAGATGGATTGAAAGTCTTAATATGTGATTCTGATGGTCAACCACAGATCGAGTACAATTGTTAATGTTGTTTATAAGGAATTTAGGCATTATAAATTTACTAGATTTCTAATTTACGCACATTATAATATATATTTCCTAAATAAATGTCTAAATTATTAAACTTTTAAATTTATTTATGCACCTTTATGAACATATACAAGATGAAATTGATGAATCCTCTATACCTTAGTTGATGGTGCGCGAAATAACCGCTAAAGAAACAAGATCAAAGTTTATATATTTTAAGTGTGAAGATGTTGCTCTTTAAATAATAATTAATGCGCAATGCAATCAAAGAAACGAGCACGATCATTGCACTTGCATATTGGGCTATGTATCCAAATCTCAGTTATAAACTACACTAGGCTTGTGCAATTTTGTACGAAGGCATACAAAATTGAAAGCTTGTTTTGGGCCTAAATACTCGAACGGCCCAAGCGGGGCATTCTCTTTGTTTAAAGCCCAATTGTGATACACGTGTGTGTGGGGCCAGGCTAAGCAATTCAAGCAAATGAGGTTCTCAGCACCTCAAATCCCAAATGGCAGCCTTTGTTGACTTTTCACAATTGGGCTTTAAACAAAGAGAATGCCCCGCTTGGGCCGTTCGAGTATTTAGGCCCAAAACAAGCTTTCAATTTTGTATGCCTTCGTACAAAATTGCACAAGCCTAGTGTAGTTTATAACTGAGATTTGGATACATAGCCCAATATACAAGTGCAATGATCGTGCTCGTTTCTTTGATTGCATTGCGCATTAATTATTATTTAAAGAGCAATATCTTCACACTTAAAATATATAAACTTTGATCTTGTTTCTTTAGCTGTTATTTCGCGCACCATCACAACCCCTTGGCTCGGAGTCCTCGTTCCACAAGGGCAACGAGACAATAAACAGGTGCACTAACCAGCATAAGATGTTTGCGCTCTTTTCGAGAGTTTGGACTTCGTCCATAGAGAGTTTGGACCTCGTCCATAAGAGAGTCTGGACCTCTTCTATAAGAGAGTCTGGACCTCGTCCATAAGAGTTTGGACCTTGTCCATAAGAGAATTTGGACCTCGTCCATAAGAGAGTTTGGACCTCGTCCATAGAGAATTTGGACCTCGTCCATAGAGAATTTGGACCTCGTCCATAAGAGAGTTTGGATCTCGTCCATAGAGAATTTGGACCTCGTCCATAGAGAATTTGGACCTCGTCCATAAGAGAGTTTGGACCTCGTCCATAGAGAATTTGGACCTCGTCCATAAGAGAGTTTGGACCTCGTCCATAGAGAGTTTGGACCTCGTCCATAAGAGAGTGTCCAACCCCAAGCGGGAAGGGAGGGGTCGATTAGCGCACTTTTCGAGAATCTCCAACCCCAAGCGGGAAGCGCGGGGTGGACTTCGCAACCTTAAACCGAGAATCTCCAACCCCAAGCGGGAAGCGAAGGGTGGATTTGAATTTCTTAAAACTGAGAATCTCCGACCCCCGCGGGAAGCGAGGGGTGGACCAGCGCATTTTTCGAGAATCTCCAACCTCAAGCGGGAAGCGAGGGGTGGACTAACGCACTTTTCGAGAATCTCCAACCCCAAGCGGGAAGCGAGGGGTGGATTGATTATTATAGAGGATTAGGAACTTTGTTCCAGCATGCGAGCATATACCGAGTATAAATAATTAGCGAGTCAAGTTTACAAGGCTTACCTCATTCCACGACTATGCAACGGTTGATTTTTGGAACGGAGGTTGTTTGGCCTCGTTGCGTTGCAAATAATTAATTTTGCAAAAGTTGCATGGCATGGGGGCAACATTCAATGATATATCATGTGGGCAACATCAAATTCCCTCTATTTCTCTTTATCTTCCCACTTTGCCTATTTGAATTAACATGGCCATGCCCAATTCCAGAACACATGCAAACCTCGTTTACTTGCCACGCCTTGCCTCGTTTAATATTTTCACGCCAAATGCATGTATAGCCATACGTATAATACAAGCCCTTCATGGCCTCAACCATCAATAATGGCATGCAGGAGTTAACCCCGAGGTGCGCGACGTAGCGCAGGCCATGGCCATGGAAGTTGCCATCACGGGGGAGGCCAAGATGCCAAGAGGATGACGATGATGGAGTCGCGGCGCACAACATCGCGTTGACCAGCCAAGAGGATGACGATGATGGAGTCGCGGCGCACAACATCGCGTTGACCAGCCAAGAGGATGACGATGTCGAGAGAGACACTCTCTCTTCTCTCTAGAAACCTCTCTCGGCCTCCAAGTCCATTTCCTTCCCCGGTGAGCTCCGGTGAGGGTTCACCTCACGTGACCCTCACCACCGCCCATGGTTGGCCTCCTCATGAGCCACCTCGGGCCGGAGCTCACCGGAGGACTTTGGATCTAGCCGCCGCACTTTCAAGCTAGGCACACTCGGTTCTCTCTCTCCCCGCCGTCCATACTCTCCAACCACCACCCTTGGCGTGGTGAAATGGTGTTCCTAGACCACCGGCGGATGGAAGCCCCCTTGGCCAACCTTGTTGCCATGGGAAAATGATGGGAGATGCTCTATCTCACCATTTTTTCAAGTTCAAGCTTCAATCTTGAAGGTCCAAGCCTATGAAGACTTTCGATGGTGTAAATGCTCTTATGGAGTATGAAAATGAAGAAACATGGCCATTCAAAGGAGGAAAACAAGATCCAAGCAAGGGAGAAGCTCAAAGTGCCCAAAATTCTTTCAAACTCCATTGGAGATGTCTTGGAGCTCACCTTGTTACAAGAGCTAGAAGAAGGTTCATGGAGAGCAACCTCAAAGATGAAGATGGACATGGAAAGAATGGAAAGAGGAGTGGAAACCATCACTAGGCGGTCCAAAGATGGAGTTTCATGGAAGATTTATGCAAGATCCAAGTCTTGATGAAGAAAGGGGCATCAACGCACATCTTGCCCTTTTCTCCATTGATTCGGCCTTTCTAGGTCTTCTAAGGAGACAAGAAGCAAAGAAGTTCCAAGATCCAAAGAAAGGGAGGAAAATGGGTTTGTTTGATGGAGATGGGCGTTTCCACCACCACACCACCACCCCCGGCAAGGGCGCCACCACCACCGCCGGTGCTTGAAGTTTGGCCGGCCACCACCTTGTCTTGGCCAAAGGGTCACATGCTAGGTCAAAGGTACATGGTTGGTCACATGTCTTGCATAAGGAAAAGGTGCTTTGGAAGATGATATGGAATCAAGCTAAAAGGGGAAAAGTCAAAGAAGGACCTTTGGAAGGGCAAGAGTTTGTCAACACCATTTTGAGTAATGTTTCTCTAGCCTTCACATGCTTCACTTTAGACTTCTTTTGACTATTCAAATTGAATTTTTAAACCAAGATAAATCCTTCTACCTTGTTTCACTAACAAGAATGTGGTCCCAACCTTGCCAAATAAGCCAACCCATAGCCACTTCACCACCGGCCCCACTTTGTTCCATTCTTGCCAAACCAAAACTCCACCTCATTTTTGGCCCCACCCATTTAAACCAAAGGTGCGCCCCACTTGCCTTATCAAAGGCGCGCCACACCCCCTCCCCCCTTGCTTTGTCGCTTGATCATGGGCTTGGCCCGGCCTCGGTTAGCACCGTTACGTCTTTAGGAGGGCCCCGAACCTCCATTGTCGGATGGTGCCAACTTCGCCGAGCCATACCCATGCCAAACTCTTGGCCAACACCCCATTTATCCAAAATGGCATGATCACCCCGATTTTTGTCCACCTTGAGACCAATCCATCCATGGCCCGGAAATGGCACCGACGCGTCTTTAGGAGGGCCCCGAACCTCCATTGGTAGTCGGTTCCGATTCCGTTGCGCCCCACCCATGCCAAGTCGCGCCCCACTCGTTTTTATCCAAAATGGCATGACCACCCTTGATTTTTGTTCACCTTGGGACCAATCCATTCATGGCCCGGAAATGACACCGGCACGCCTTTAGGAGGGCCCCGAACCTCCATTGGTAGTCGGTTCCGATTCCGTTGCGCCCCACCCATGCCAAGCCGCGCCCCACTCGTTTGTCTAGCCATTCGATCATGGGCATGGCCCGATCCCAAGGTTGAACCGCCACACCTTTAGGAGGGCCCCGAACCTCCAATGGCGAACCGGTTCCAATCTTGATGCGCCACACCCTTGCCAATCCCTTGGCCGACAATCCTTTTTTGTTAAACTTGGCATGTTGGAGATGGAAGATTTTTGAACCTCAAGATCAACTTGCATGGATGTCGGACAAAAGAAAGACTACAAGAAGCACCATGTAGAAGCGGCCACAAGGCGATCAACTAGGCCTACTAAGGCTACACCTTAGCGGCTCCTTGTATGGTTTTAGTTTGTCCTAGATCATGATGTATGTTATGTGCGCTTCATGTTTGTATGTGTTGTATGGTTTGTTTCATGCTCATGCTAGGTTCACTTTGTTAGATTGATGATGTTCTAGCGTAGCTTGGGTGGCCTACGTGCCTTCCCATTGCGCTTTGTTTATGTTTATGTTTTGACTACTCGGGGCATAGTATGGGAGGCCTACGCGCTTTCTCATGTATGCCCCGTTTAGGACTCGCTTGTATAGCCCCTCGGGGCTCATATTCTATTTATATACTCCGAATTTACCGCTCCTCCCCAAAAGGGGGGGCAAGCAAAAAAAAAGAGGATGACGATGTCGGCCTCGCGGCGCAACACCGCGTCGGGCGGTCATCGTGCTAGTCGGCCTTCCGAAATTCCCCCGACGCACCTCTTGCGACCATGGCTTGGGATTTTTGGACAACTAGCATGATGGCGGAGGGGCGACCTCGTAATCCCCGCGTGGAGTGAGCCAACCGGTGCCACCACCACCGTCTCGGGACCTCGGGTATGTATGCAAAGCAAGCGTAGCCTTAAGGAATAAACTCGAGGACCTCACTAGCTAGCAAAGGCGACACCGAGGTGGCTTTAAATGTCGACGCCGCAAGGTCCAAGCCAGCTTCGCGAACCCCCGGGTGACGGCAATGGAAACACCGCGTTGGCGAGGAAGAAGAAAGTGTGCGAACTCGCGCCGAGCACCGAAAAGTGATGGTGACGAGGCATAGGCGCGCGAACACCATGAAAGGATATGAACCGCGCCCCGGGGTCCGCACGCCGGCGGAGAGGGATACCTCGCACTTCTACAAACAAAAGCCAACCATGCATGGAACTTGGAGGGAGGGCCCACCCACAACTCTTTGACTGAGGATCCCGCTAGCTTATGCCGTGTCCACGCCAAAATACTTGCTTCGAAGAAGACCGCAGGGGGTCGGCCTCGCATGAAGATGATCATGGAGATCAACCCCACACCAGTACCTCGTTGCGGCCTGCCAACATCTAACCTCGCTAGCTAGGTTCCACGAGCACTTCAAACTTGTTGATGTCAAAACATCGCACGCCCCTCGAGAGTCACCGTACGGAGTAGGTGCCGCACGCGAAGAATACCGAGGAGATTGGTCTCGCATGAAAATTGCGCACCCCCTAGCGACACCTCGCATTCACCATGCTAAAAGACTGTGTTGATGTGGCAACCTCGCCCCGGACGCCGAGGAGATGGATACCTCGATCAGCTTGGAAGCCTCGCACATCCTTGCCCATGGGCCATGTCGTTCGACTTCATTGACGATGTCGAAGCCAAGCAAAGGTCCGCGCAGATGGGGATGGCCGCGCAAGATGGTGAGGTCGAATCGACCGACCCCATGCCGACAATAGCCACTGTGAACCTCGCCACTTGGAGCCGCACACGAAGAATGCGGTGCCTGGCCTTTGAAAGTTGGCCTTGATGCCCGACCGTGGAGGTTGGCCATGGCCGCCGGTTTGCCCTCACAAAGACCTCGCCCGCCTGCAAAAGACGAATTGGCCTTGCTAGCTAATTAATATAACTAGGCCTCGCGTATTTACCTTGGGGAGGGGGCGCGACTTGATTTTTACCCGAGAGTAGGACGGTTAGGGAGAGTTAATTCCCACAGACGGCGCCAGCGATGAAACCCGAAATAAACCGCACTATAAACGGGAATTAAATAAATACTAACTCTCGGGATTCGTACAACCGAACGGTTTTCGTACGTGGATTATTCCTCCTCCCCACCCCTCAGCCGGTTGTTTTTGTGCTCTTTACGAATAAAGTCTTTAGACTTTATACCGTTTATAGTGCGGTTTATTTCGGGTTTCATCATTAGTTTGGTGCTCTTTTTACTCTAATTAGGAAAGCATTAAAGAATCGTTAAAAAGTAACATTACATTGCAAAATTAAAAGAAAATAATTAATTAGCATAGAAAAAAAAGTATATATACTATATACAACGGTATGGAGTACAAAATAATTTAATACAAAATTAATTATTTTTTAAAACAAAAATATACAATATTAAAAAATTCAACAATTGAAAAAAAAAAGGTTCTTAACTAAATTTTATGTTTTTAGTTTTTACATACAATAATTGTTACAAAATAATTAATATTATTATTTTAAATAATTTGTATTCTAATAAATATATTTTATAAAAAATTATTATAAATTTTATTACAAAAGCTCCCGGGCAAGGCCCGGGTCATCAACTAGTTCGTTTTCTAAATTAACACAAAAAAATCTTTTTTTATAGTTTATCAAAAAAAAATTAGTAAACTTTTTTTTACCAATAGTAAACCTGTATCATGCGATTTAAAATGAAAGATTACAATTTTTTAAACAAAGAATTAACAGTCAGGATAAAAAAAACCTACTCTTTCTCGTGTTCATATACAATATACTAACTGGATGATACTTGTATGTTGTAAGTTGTAACTGAACACGATGCAAAAATAATACTCCATCCGTTAAGGTAAATTTGTCATTAAGTGTAGCTTAATGGAGAGTATTATATATACATTTTTTTTGTTTCGAAAAGTATACGGAAAAAATTAGTTAAAGCAAAGCGTGGGTTTATAGAAAGCTTGAAAAGATGGCGTCTGTGAATTTGTGGCGGTTTGGTCAAATTGCACACCTACCCCCTTCTCCTTGCATATAAAACCCCCACCCCCTTCTCTTTCTCCCTCAGCTTGGAGTTCAGAACTACAAGCTTTATAAATTTTCATTTCAACAATAGGAAAAAAAAAATTCGAAAAAAAAAATTCCAAAAGTTTTTCTCAATTTACAGCTAAACTCCTTAATCGGATTTAGTGAGCGGACGAGAAAGAAGCCCAAAATGCAGGCTGTTTCACCGCCACAGAGCGCACATCTCAAGCCTCTTATGACCCGTCCGAGTCCGCTCGGTAACAACCGAGTCGTCCCGAGTCGACTCACCGTGAAGTGCGTCAACAACTACCACCACATCTCGTCGTCCTTCCCCCTCGCCAACGGCTCGACGGTCGCCGCCGTGACCCGCGCCGACTGGCAGAGCTCCTGCGCCATCCTCTCAAGCAAGGTGGTCTCCCAGCAGCAGGACGCCTCCTCCGAGCCAATCGTCACCGTGAACGGCCACAAAACCCTAGATCTGGTCCCAATCGCGCAGGAGAATCTTCCGAAACCGCTCACCTCCGACCTCTCGCCGGCTCCGATGCACGGCTCCACCCTTCGAGTCGCCTACCAGGGCGTCCCCGGTGCATACTCCGAAGCCGCCGCCGGCAAGGCCTTCCCCGGCTGCGAAGCCATCCCCTGCGACCAGTTCGAGGTGGCGTTCCAGGCGGTGGAGCTCTGGATCGCCGATCGCGCCGTCCTCCCTGTCGAGAACTCCCTCGGCGGCTCGATCCACCGCAACTACGACCTCCTCCTCCGCCACCGCCTCCACATCGTAGGCGAGGTCCAGCTCCCCGTCCACCACTGCCTCCTCGCCCTCCCCGGCGTGCGCAAGGAGTACCTCACGCGCGTGATTTCACATCCCCAGGCGCTCGCGCAGTGCGAGCACACTCTCACCAAGCTCGGCCTCAATGTCACGCGCGAGGCCGTCGACGACACTGCCGGGGCGGCGGAGTACGTAGCGGCGAACAAACTCCGCGACACCGCCGCCATCGCCTCCGCACGCGCCGCCGATCTCTACGGCATGCAGATCCTGGCCGACGGGATCCAGGACGACTCCGGCAACGTGACGCGGTTCGTGATGCTGGCTCGCGAGCCGATCATACCGCGCACCGATCGGCCGTTCAAGACGAGCATCGTGTTCGCTCACGACAAGGAGGGGACCTCGGTGCTCTTCAAGGTGCTCTCGGCGTTCGCCTTCAGGAACATCTCTCTGACGAAGATCGAGAGCAGGCCCCATCGGAACCGCCCGATCAGGCTCGTGGACGACGCCAACGTCGGAACGGCGAAGCATTTCGAGTACCTCTTTTACGTCGACTTTGAAGCTTCCATGGCTGAAACGCGTGCGCAGAACGCGCTGGCTGAGATCCAGGAATTCACTTCCTTCTTGAGGGTTTTGGGAAGTTATCCCATGGACATGACGCCTTGGTGCCCCTCACGCGGAGATTAGCTTTTTTTTTTCTTTTGAATTTTATTTCCTGTTTCTTCTCTCCATTGTCCATAAAATTGGGACTCCATGAATGCCAAACAAAAAAGGGAAATTTAATTTATTAAGTATTTTTTCTTCTCTTTTTTAATGCCTTTTATCAAGAAATATTTGATATAATATATATTGTACATCCAAAATGGTGATATAGTAAGGGTGAAAAAAAGTGGATTTGTTATATATAGAAGCTCTGACAGAGTGATGTAAATGATAGAGGGTGAAATTGTCTCCTTGAACTAAAAGAGGCAAGTAGAGCCAATGGTGTGGATTGATTGTAACTTGTAAGAATGTATATGCAAGAACAGTTTGTGTTCTCATTTTAATGCTTCCTTTTTGTTTGTAAATGAATCCATAAGATCTACACATCCACAAGGAATTGGAATTGTTGATTGCTATCGTTCGTAACATTTTGTGAAGGTTATATAACTGATCTTTCCCATCATCGATGTTTCTTACCTGGTAAGGATTTATGGCTTTGGCTGGCATTAGGAGATGTTTGTTAGTACGTCGTGTTGGCAAACTTGGTATGACTTTTGCAGTGGAGCGTTGTTGGTGTCGTCAAGAAACATGTAAAGGTTGGTGTAATGTGAATGCTAATATATACAGTATATAATATGTAAGCTTGTTGACTGCTATTATTCAACATCAAGAACTTTAGGTTTGCCAAACTATATGCAGATTTAGCTGGTAGCTTAGTTTTGAATCCTTCTTGACGAGTTTCTTTTTTTATTTTTTCCTTTCTTAGTTTTTAAATAGAAATAGTTGTCCATGATCCCAACCACACAAATACTAATACATTTTTATCACCTTGGAAAATGAAGAACGACTTGTAAACAAATCTATCAGCCATTTTATTAATCTATATGGAAAATATATCGGATTTTGATTATCCTTTATTGGATCCCATTGCTGTATGTAAACAAAGTTATTGTTCGATCTTTTTCTTTATAAGGTAATTTCTAGATAATGTAGCATTAAAAAATAATTAAATTGTACTTTTTGTTAAATTATATCTATTTTACCATTCATGAGATTATAATTTTATAATAAAAAATCAACCTTCGAAAGATGTCCAACAAACACATAAATTACAAAATGAAATACTGATTCATCCATAGTTTTCTAAGCTTCAAACTAGATCCCACCTACCATCGCATCGTTTTCAAACACCTAAACTTTAGTTTTAAATTTATTTATATCACTTCAAAATTATATCCCACAATCTACTTGTCTTTGTAGAGTTGACACATACATTAAGAAAATTTTAAATTAGACAAAAATGCCCTTAATTAAATGTTTACTTTATGTATTGAAAATGAAAATGGAGCAAATTTAGTTCACTTTTTCATTAAAAAGGATTAAAGTGGGAAAATTGAATCCAAAATATGTAAAAGGACAAGTTCTTTTGAACAAAATTTTAAGTTTAAAAAAACAAGTAGACTTATACGGAGGGAGTAATTTTTATGTAGCTGTTATTTAAAATCTTTGGACTATAGTATGGCCAGAGGTGGCCATCCCCCCCCCCCCCCCCCCCCCCCCACCCCCCCAAAATATTCTTTAGTATTTTGTATTTTTTTGAAATTGAAAAAAATGTTGGTTATGTAAAAAAAAAGGCCCCTACAATGAGAAGGTTTGAGCTTCGCCCCTGAGCCTCAATAGCCCTTTTGGTATTTATAGATTATCTTGTTTCTATTGATAAACATTATAGTCTAAGATAATATATTTGTAATATCTTTACTTTATGATACTCCCTCCGTTCCAAAATAATTGTCGTTTTAGCTTTGGACACAAGGATTAAGAAAAACATTAACTAAACTCAAAAAGGTAAATTTTTTTATAAATTTTACCACTCATCACCTTTTTTCAACCAATGAATGAATAACATTAATTAATAAAAGCACATTTCAATAACAATTCTCATACCTCACTCCTAATCAATTGCCTAGAAAACGTAAAACGACTTATAAAATGGATCAAATTTGAAGTGCTAAAAAGACAATTAATTTGAATCGGAGGGAGCATTATCTTTATTTTAGGATATTTTTTGTATGATTAGTAATCTTAGTTAACAAGACACTATATCTAGCTAGGCTTACACACTTGTATTTATACTCTTCTATTATTAATAACATGACACACAAGTTTCATAAACCTTACTTTTATGGTATCAGCCTTTGGGCCTCCATATTCGAACTAAACACAACCCTAATTGTCTTCATGGCCGATTACTCTCTTCTTCTACCAAACAATCACCGATCGGATCATCCTTTTAAGGTGGTTCAATTCGGTAACATCATCAAACTTACCCGCACAAATTACCTTTCTTGAAAATCTCAAATTGAGGCTACACTTCATGGTTTTAGTCTATACAAATTCTTTGATGGATCATATCCAACACAATCTAAGATAATTTTGGACACCAATGCCTTGCAAGTCCTTAATCTTGCATTTCTAACTTGGGAGCGTCAATATCAAATCTTGTATGGAGCGCTACTTGGCATGTTAACCACCTCGGTGGCCAATCTCTTGACACAAATAGCCGACTCCAAAAACTTATGTAATGTGCTCAAACAAACTTATGCAATGACGTATCGAGGTCACAAAAAGCAAGTCAAGGCCAAAATCACCAATATTAAGAACGATCGATGTCTATTGCAAATTACATGCAAGGATAAAAGCATCAACGAATTTCCTTGCCTCTTTACAAGGTCCTTTCAATCAAGAGGACCTTATTGACTTCATTCTAAAAGGTCTCGATGAGGCCTACAAACCTATTGTTTATAGAGTCAACATACAAGACACATCTATCTCATTTGAAGAAAACTCCATGAAAAGCTTCTTGTCCAGGATGAGCTTAATACGAAAGTTGAAAGCACTTCACTCAAGTCTCTTGCTACCACCTTAAATGATCAAGCTAAAAGGCCAACAAGAGGAACAAAGCGCCTATGGCTCTGATGCATTAGCAACCGCAAAACCCTCCACCCCATCCTCCTCAAAATTGGTTCCCTAATGAAAACCAATACGGTCCTCAAAGACCCTAAAATTACCAAACTCCACCACCAGAAAACTACCAACAACCACCACCACAACAACAGAAGCCATTCAAAGGGCGTTGCTAATGGGGTCATAAAATTAGCCACATCATCACTCATTTTCTTGACTTCAAACAAGCCTTTCCTAATGCCTCTTTTCCTTCTTCTACACGGTTCCTTTCCCTGCCAAACCATAAGTCAATGTAGCCAACCAAAAACCAAGATCATGACTATTGACAATGTACAAGAGTTATCAACCTTAGTCCTATATTAAACCAACTAATATCGCACGAGAGCAAAAACATCAACATGACCAAGATGCATGGCAACATCAACAAAGTGAAATGCATTAGCAAAAAGACAACCATAAACAACATCATCACCACGCACAAGCCAAAAGACCATAAACCATGACAACAACATCAACATGCACCAGCAAGAAGACAACCAAAACTCAATGTGATAGCAGCAAAGCAATAATCAAAAAGCACTTAAGAGGACCTTATCCACCTCCGATGCCTAAGTCAGAAGAGCAATTGTCGATTGAACGTCGAGGTAAACGACAAGACTTGCGTGCGATCTCAACGAATATGAGGTGGTCATCATACATGGCGATGACATGTATTTATAATGGAGGAGAGGGAGAGAGAAGGTCGAAAACACTATCTCTAGGGGCGACCGATAATGCTCCGGGCCAAACAAGCGACTAATTGCTCCCCAATCCAAGTGGAAATTCTATCTTTCGACTAAGATAGAATCCTCCATCATAATAACCGCCATACTTAATTTTATAATAAAATACATAAAGATAAAAAAGCATAATAAATAAAAATACATTTATGGTAGATAATAGCGAAAATAATTATGACAATTAATTTTACCCGCTCACAAATGCACTACTTGAATGCTAGTTACGTTAGAACGCAACCAAGTCTCAAGTACTTTAGGACCTATTCAAAGTGGCCATGTGGATTAGTCGCCAGTTTCCCCTAGCGTGCGTGCGTATTCGTATATCCATGAGCGAATATCATCGGATCTTTTGCTCTTCTACATACGCGCATATGTCGAACTCCATTATTCCGATGAATTAACGTTGCATTCTTTTTTTTATGCAAGACTCAAACTAATGCAAAAATCGACTTTTATTAAAAATAAACGTGAATGACATGATCTTAAGGACATAACTAATGAAAGGCAAATAGAAACCTAAGGGCCTCATCAAAACCATGTGGGAAAAGAGTGTCCTATTTACATGCACTTCCTAATCCCGAGATCCCTGCGCAGGGGAATATGGGTAGTCGTGATCGAGCCCGCGCGGGCCGCGATCGCGGCTCTTCTCCTAAGGAGGGTCGCTCTCAACTTCGGGGCCGTAGTCGCGACCTAAGGATTCACAGTCACGGGCGATGATCCTTCGATCGCGACTCGCTGCCCCGCGGTCGCGGTTTTGCCTCAGAGAAGGAGCGATGATCTATGGACCGAACCCGCGGTCGCGACTATTTAGCCCGCGATCGCGGTTTTTAACCTGGTCCTTAATTCACTGCTCGTTTTTAACTCTCTGCATAAACTTTGTGTTATGGCGATTTCCCTTAGAGCACATATGCGCTTTCAGCTGGTTAGCTCAATCCCGAATTGTAGCGTCTTCATTCTTGTATGTTGTTCAGATTGTTTGAACGACGTCAATTTTCTTCTTTCTCGTCTCCCCTTGTTTTCTGGCTCATTTTCATCAATGTACTCGCGCAAGTACCCTTTTTGAACCAAGCTTTCAATGAACTTCTTAAAGGGATCACATTCCTCCGCCATATGCCCCCACATACATAAAATATTTCCGGCTTTGGAGATCATCTTCAGGACACTCATCTCGCACGGTATAACGGAAGTAATTCTCGTGCTTGATGTTTGGTAGAATCATGTAGATCGGGATGTTGAATGTCGTGTAAACCACTTTGGCTGGATCTTCTGATGAGTGCGCTTTTTGGCTAAAGTTCACGTTTGAAGGACGGTGTGGATTTGCGGTGGAGAGGGTGATTTCCTTTTAGTTTTGTACGTAATTAGGCTCTTCCAAGTGCACATATTGGTGGATGCACTCTTGAAGTTCAACAATGATGAAAGGGAGACGAAGTGTGAAGTCTTCCCTTAGCTTGCTCTCAAATGGGATTTGCCCTCTTAAAGGCAGAAATTGCAGTCATCTCATTACACCCATCGATCTCAACGTAGCACTCCATGAAACGATTGGTGAAGCGACGCTAGCTTTCGCCTTTCTCCTTCTTAAGGCCAAAGAGTGTGTCTAAAGACACCGCATCCTGGATGTTTGCTATGTATTGCCTCACGAAATCAGTGGCAAGTTGATCCAAAGACCGAATTGATCTTGGTTTCAAATTTTGGAACCACTTCAAGGAACCTTTCAATGCTACCTGGAAACATCTTGCGCATTGTGGCACCATCGGAAACCCATAAGGGCATCTTATGTGAAAAAGCAACTATGTGGCTTACGGAGTCCAAATCCCCATCATAAAGAGTGAATGAAGGTGGAGAGAACTTGGCCGGAGGCTTAGCGCACCGGATCCTCCTATGGAATGGTGTCGATTTCACCATAGCCACCTTATGCTCGGCTTGCTCTTGAGCCGATTGCAAGGTCTCACCTTGCGCTCTTAAAAGATCAAGCAACCTCCTTTCAGTGAACCTTAGTGCTCGAACTTCTCCTTCACACCTTTCATTGCTCTCACTTCGACATCGACTACGCTGTCTCTTCTTCTTACTGTCCCGGTCATGAGTTGACTTGGGTTTCTCAGATGGGTAATAGCGATCCTCGTCACGCTCACACGATTTCTCGCGCTGATCGCAGCGGTCGTGGTCGCGCCCCGCGACGATTTCCCTTGTTGTCCTAACTCTCCGAGTCAGCCAAGGTTGAGTCACTGGACTGAGGGTGGTCCGCGGCTCGGGACCTCTTACACGTGGGCGACTCATGACGCTTGTCTCTACGTCGACTTCTAGACGCTCTACGATCGCTTTTATAATCGACTTGCATCACTTCTGATTCGTCAGTGCTTGCCGGATTAGGACCACGACGGTTATCGGTGATTTCAATAGCGCTAGCGAGCCGTCGATTAGTCCTTTTGATTGCCAATTCGCTGACGTGGCGCTTACCCTGAACTTTATCCAAGGTATGTTTCAATTTTGTGATCTCTTCCAAGGCTTGGTCCAAGAGGGACTCTGCCTGAGCGTGCTTGCTTTGAATCTATTCATTCTCTCCTAAAACATAGTCTAAAGCATGGATGATCTCAAGGTGGGTCGGGTCGGGTTCGGTTTCAGGAAAGTTCAGTTTCAGGTAAGTTCGGATCCAGGTCAAATTCAAATATTTTGATAATCGGGTCAAATTGGGTTGGACCATTTCAGGTCGGGTGCTCAATTAATCGGGCAAAGTCTAGTTTTCAGGTCAATTTCGGTTGGGTTATTCGGTTTTTGGTCCAACTAAAATTGGGATAAGTCAGGTTTAGTTATATTTCGAGTTTAGACAGATTCGGGTGAGTTGGTTTCGGGTTTGTCGGATTTTAGATGAGTCGGATTTCGAGTTTGGCCAGATATCGGGTTAATCGGATTTCGGGTGAGCCAAATTTTGATTGAGACCATATATCGAATAATGATATTTGTAGTTTAATTACACTAGGGTGTAAATATTTAATGTAATATTTAAATTAAAAAAACATAATTATAATAAATATTCACTATTATTAATATTTTAAAACATAATGAACTGTTCAAATGATTTTGAATCGGATAACGTCTGTTTTTCGGATTGTTTCGGGTCGGGTAACTTCAGATTTTCGGATGGTTTCAGATCGGGTAACTTCGGATTTTCGGATGATTTCGGGTCAGGTGGAATCAGATATCGGGTTGCATCGGGCTAGTCTATTCATGTATAATCGGTTTCGGATTAATTTCGGGTTCGAACTTCTTTCGGATTCGGGCCAAATCAATTCCGGTCAAAGAAGTCTCGGATATACAGTTTTTATTCTTTTCGTGTGTCAGGTCGGGTTTGGAGTCAGACATGTTTGATAAGTTTCTTAGATCGGGTTAAATTTTGACAATCCTAATTGTGATCAAGACTTTATTCAAGGGTTGTTGAGACTTGAGACACGAGCAGAAGAGATGGGCCGACTTTAAAATATTATTAAATTTATATGTGGTGGTAGGTGAGATTTATGAAGAATTGATCAAGCTGCCAATTTCTCAAAGCTGCCAGCTGCCAATTTCTCAAAGTTTATGAATTATACATGACGTTTTTAAAACCTCCACATGATGTGCTTTAACGTTTGAACCAAACTGTTGCTGGAAGGATTACCGGGAGCTCTCAGTAAAAGCAGGATATAAAATTAGAAAAATAAAATTGCTCTAAATATATTAATTTTTTAAACGGTTGTGTTAGTGTACATTAACTTTTTCGAAATTTATAAAATATCATATAATTTGGGGTTGGGGTTGTTGCAGGGGCGGATGCACTCCATCCCCCACTGGGATTTTCAAAAAAAAATAATTAAAATTAATATAGTAAAAAGTAGGCTATTTGATATTCTCTCCGTTTATTCGTTCTATTTGTCATTCTAGACTTAATTGTTTGTTTAGTTTTATTTGTCCTTTTAGGTATTTTGTTCATAATTTTTCAATATTAGCTTTTGTATTTATCCAATCAAAAGCAAGACACATTAGACGTATCCACCATTTACCTTTTATTAATATAAATTTAATAGGGGGCAATTAGTAAGAATAAAACATGTCTTGCATTATATTTTTAGGACAAATAGAACTAAACGGAGGGAGTAAAAACTAGTTTATTTGGTCAGAAGAAAGCCAATTAATTTTACATATATATAAAATAAATTAAAATGGTTTTTTATACCGAAAATTACTAAATTTTATGAAAAAATACATAATTTTCTATATAATTTTTTTATATACAGAAAAATTAAAATTTTCCAATATTTTATAAAAAAATTATTGGTTTCGTCAGGAATTTTTCTATTGCCAAAAAACTACCCAAAGGAATTTAGCCCCCACTAGCGCAAATTCCTAGCTACGCCACTGGGTTGTTGTACACTCTACTTTCGAAGTGTCCAAAATTAACATAAAATTGTAGATTGACTTATTTTGTGATAAAAATATTCAATCCGTGTACAAACAAACTCCTAAAATTATAAGTCTTGTCCTTAATGGAATAAACCATTTTAAAATAATCATTTTAAATCTTTTCTACACTATTCTTAGTGAAAAAATATTTTTCTTATAAATAAATTTTCTTTATTTAAAAATATATTGGATAAGATTAATAACCTTTTGGGTAAAGTCCAAAGTAATAACATAGCCTTATAGGTTTGATTTTCACATTTATAAGAAAATAATGTCACTATTGTTATTATTTGGGTAACTTTAACTTCATAATTAACCACATAATAAGATTTTCATAACCCTTTTTATTATAAAACTTTTAATAGCTTATGTTTTAGCTAGCCCAACTTGTGTTTTGATTTATTTTTTTTAAACGGTAAGAATTAGGACTTCCCCTTTACGGGGGACGCCCTAGAGCATCGTTGCGGATGAGAGCTAAAAGCTCTGGATGATTCAGAATGTTGCCTAGCGGCAAGCTGTGACCCAACTTGGTAATTTTGTCGGCCACAACATTACAATTCCTGCTAATATGATTGATACAAACAATATCAAAGTATTGAAGAGATATCGATATATCTGAAACAATTATATCAGTGTCCCAAAGGCATTGACCTTGTTTCCTAACCGCATTAATAATTGTCAGATTATCACCCTCTATTTCCAGGTTTTTGATTCCCATGTTATGGGCATGTAATACACCTTCTCTCTAAGGGCCAATTCTTCAAGCAAATCCACAGAGACCGGACCATACTTTATAGTTCCTATGTGAATGAATTCCGCATTAGATCCCCGTATCACTATACTTGAAGACGCCGACTCATTATTAAGCTTATATCCATCCACGTTTAATTTATAAAAATTCATGGGGGCGGGGGGTTTCCAGTTTTGTTTTTTTATGTCTACCATCTCTCAAACTACGGTTGGGCCTCACCGGTTCCTCCTCGCTCCATTTTTTTGTTCCTTCCCATTCCAACATTTGAGCTTTTATATATTGTGCCAAATCCGGAATGAAATCATTAGGTGCCTGTTGAAACACAAGTTTTTTCCGTTGATGCCAAATTCCTAGTATCGAATTGTTGTAGAATTTGGCCAATTTTTGGGTTGATTTTGTTACAAATCTTGTGAGTATGTGGGCAATTGATAAGTAAGTGGCTAATGTCTTCATATGCACAATGACACATCAAACAACCTCCCGAGACTGGTACATGTTTCTCTCTAAGTCTTGATTTTGTAGGTAATCCATTGCCATCAATTTTCCATAAGAAATTTTTCACTTTGGGGAATGTATCAAGTTTCCATAACCAATTGTTTGAGATTAGGTTAATGTTTTTTATTTTTGTGATGTGGTCTATGGCCGAATATGTAGAAACTACCCATTTCTACTAGGTGCCCACTAAAGACGATCTTTGATATCATTTTTCGGCAAATTGACTTCCATAATTTTATCAATAATAGTTGGTGGTAATTGTTGATTGAGAGCACTAGTATTCCATGTTTTATCATTATACAAGAAGTCGGTAATTTTGTTGTCTAGATTATTCATATGCCCATTAACAACATAATTCTTCAGGGGCTCATTGAGAAGCCATCTATCTGACTAAAAGTTAATGGTTTTGCCATCACCTACTTGCCATCTAAGGCCTTCCTCAAAGGAAGGTTTGAGCCCTATCAATTTTCTCCATTGCCATAAAGTGTTCGATTTGAGTTTGTATGAAAATAAGTCCTCATTCCTAAGATATTTCTCCTTTATTATGCGTACCCATATGTTAGTTGGTTCTGCTAGAATTTTCCATAACAATTTCATTTGGAGTGCTTTGTTCACATGTTCTGTTTTTCTAATTCCCAACCCACCATGGGAATTGGACTTGCAAACTTTATCCCATCCAATCAGTGGTTTGTATGTTTGGCTTTTGTTCAAAAAGAAACTTCTATTTATTTTATCAAGCTCATTATGAACGTTCGTGGGTAGCATAAAACTTTGCATTAAGTAAATTGGTTTCGCTGCTAGGTTTGATCTGATAAGGATTGTTCTTCCTTCTTGGGAAAGTGAATTAGCCTTCCATTTACTTAATTGCTCTTTCGTTTTTCCAACTGTATTACTAAAAGTTTCCTTATTTACAACACCACTAACGATCGAACATCCCAAATTTTTTTCTAAATCCGTCATTGTTGTAATACATAAGGCTTGCTGTATTCGTTGTTTTTGTTGGTTTGATACAATTTTTGACGTATGGAAAGCTGATTTATGATAATTAACCTTTTGGCCTGAAATTGCACAATATTCATCAATTATATTTTTAACAGAGATACATGCCGATTGAGTTGCTTTTGAAAAAATTATTATATCATCCGCAAAGGATAAAAAGGGAATTTTTGTTCCTTCTCGCGCAAGAGCAAATCCAACGGTCTTGTTTGAGGTCATACAAACTTGTTGAAGTTTCCTTGCTAAAATTTATGCGCCTAAAATAAAAAGGTAGGGCGATAATGGGTCACCTTGTCTTAATCCACGCTCAGGAAAAAAAGGATCAATGGGTCCATTATTCACCAATACTGAAAAAGATACTATTTTCACACATTCTTTGATCCAACCTATGATTTTTATCTCAAATCCGAATTTTTCCAAAACACTAAACAAGAACTCCCAGTCTACTCTATCATATGCTTTCTCCATATCTAATTTTATAGCAACCCACCCATCTTTATTTTTTCTTCCTTTGAAAGAGTGAAAGATTTCGTGAGCAATTAGAATGTTATCCTGAATTGCTCTTTTGGCTACAAAAGCTCCTTGGAGGGGGTGGATGAGTTTTCCAAGAACCTTTTTTAATCGTTTCGTAATGATTTTAGCTATAATTTTATAGATTGTGGAACAGAGACTCATATGCCTATAATGGTTAGTTAAGTTCGGATTATCTATCTTGGGAAGTAAACAGATAAAAGTGTGGTTTACTTGTCTCAACATCATTCCCAAGTGAAAAAACATTTCACAGCTTTAATTACTGACGGACCCACAATGTCCCAATATGTTTTGTAGAATTCCGCAGACATCCCATCTGGACCAGGGGATTTGTCTGATCCAATGTTCATGAGTGCGTTCTTGATTTCAAGGTTCGAAACTGCTTTTGTTAATTCCTCATTTTCTGTATTTGTTATTTATTTGCTTATTAGGTTTAGATATTCACGTAGGAGTACTAAATTAATAGTTTTCTTACAATATCTTTTTTTGAAATCGTTTCGAATCTCATTTCAAATATTTGTCTCCCTCAAAGTTTGTGTACCATCGCTAGCCTTGATTTCCCTAATAATTTTCCTATTTCTTCTTCCAGTAGCAATCTTATGAAAGTAAACCGAGTTTGAATATGTGAGTTTAATATGTTTTATTTTTGCTCTTTGCTTCCAATATGTTTTATGATAATTTATTATACATTCTTTTTTTCCTATTAAACGTAGTTGTTTTTGTATTTTATCTGGCGAAGGGGTTATGTGGATTTGGTTTTGAATTTTTAAGAGGTCTTCTTCGATCACACGTAATTGCTCAAAAGTGTTACAAAAGGTTCTTTTGATTCCATTGCTTAGCGTGATTTTTAAATAATTTTGTTTTACTGCTTAGCGTGATTTTTAAATATTTTAGTTTTACTTACTAATTGGAACATAAATGATCCTTGAAAATCGACCCGCCAAGCTTGTTTAACTACATTTCTAAAATCTTTTCTCTGAATCCACATTTTTTCGAATTTGAAAGGATGAGCCTTTATTGTTTGTCCATTTGTTAGATCAATCGTAAATTTACAATTATCGGATGAAGAGAAAGCATAGTGCTGTGTAATGATTTCTGGGAACCATTGTAGCATTTGGTCACTGACTAGTGTTCTGTCAAGTTTTTCGTAAATGTTATGCTCTTTTGTCTTATTCTTTCTCCAGGTATATATACTTCACGTAGTAGGAATGTCCAAAAGATCACATTCATTTTTAAATTTTATAAGTCTTTCAAATCTAGCATGACCAGGCAACATTCCACCTTTCTTTTCACTTGAGTTCTGAATTTCATTAAGATCACCCATCATAATGACTGGAAGGTGTAAATTCTGTAGATATTGGGTTAATTGATCCCAAAAGCTATTTTTCTTGTTTTCTTGTGGTGGAGCATATACAAAACAAATTGCAATGATATAGTTTATCGCAAGATTTGTATATTTAAGGGTAACAAATCTCACTTCTTGATTAAGTACCTCAATTATTTCATTGTGCAGTTGATGTTCTTTCCACATCACACAAATTCCCCGGATCTACCCCTAGCAGGCGATAAAACTATGTTGTCGAAACCAGACCTTCTCCACTCTTGGTCCGAAGGCATTGTTTTAGTTTTAGTTTCCACAATAAACATTGATGGTGCGCGAAACAATGATGTGTGAACAGTAGGCACGAATAACGAGGTAAAAGTAATAAAAGCAAAATTCGGAGGAATTCCCCGATAGTTTTTCCGTACCCATCCAAAAAAGCGAGGTACCCAATCAGGCTAGTCCCAAGTCAGAGGAAGTGCGAAGACCAAACGTCGCACGTTCCCCACAAGAACGAGGTAGAAACGTCGCAACCTCTCAAACGAAGATGTCGTTCAGATGACGCGCTTCTAGAAGCAATGAGGATGAACCTTGCACACTCAAAAGCTGACACACCCGCCCCTCTTGACCACTCAAAAGCCACCTTATCCTCAACCAATAATCGACCACCTCTCTCTTGACCAATCAGATGGCCATATCCCGAACATCCCACATCAGATATTGATGAACCCCAAAGGTTGAAAGGGTCGAAAAACATCTCTAACTCAAGAACTATCTTGCTTGTTGAAGATCGACGTGTTGGAATAATCGTAAAGACCATGCTACAATCAAGAGAAGGTCAATAAAAAGACTTCAAGTCGCTCAAAGAAATCTCAAGTCTCAAAAGATCCTACAAGCCTCTTTGTAAGCTACGATCCCGGCATCATCAATAATATTCTGGCCTCGCTAAATAGATAGAAATTCTCAAGCTTGTAATAGATAAAAATCTCGCTAGCAGTTTGTAAGCGATAAAAATCTCGAATCTTGTAAAGAAGATCTTGGGCAGAATTCCGTTGTTGTAACCTCATTTGGAAATCATTAATAAAAGCAAGGGTTTGTCTCGTCGAATATATAATCCCGCTTCTTTTCTTTAGCGTCGGTTTATTTCAGGTTTCATTAATGGCGCCGTCTGTGGGAACTTCTTCATCCTAAGCAGTTTCCCCACAAGCACAAGCTGATAGCTTGTATTTAGGAGTAGATTAGGATGCATATTTGTGTTGGTTTTTGCATATTTTTAGTTGGTTTTAGCTTAGTTTCTAGGTTCTTAGGTTTTCTAGGAAATTCGGATTTTGCGCTTGTTTTGTTCGGTTTTGCAGATCTTTAGGTAAACAAGCATGAACAGGATGGATCTTAGATGATTATGGAGGATGAAGATGAAGCTTAAAGTGGTGCAAGTGAAGATTGGAAGAGCTAAGGTCCAAGAGCTTGAGGGATAAAAACGCTTAAACTCGGGCTATGCATTGGAGTCCTTGTTTTGACACCTCTATTTGCAATGCTTGTTTTGGGAGTTTCAGTGGTCGGATGGAGTGGAATTTGGTATCAATGGAAAGATAATTCAAATAGCTACAATTCATATTTTTACTCCGAGTCCAAATTCCAACTCAATGGGGGTCAATACATCCTATGAAGTATCACCTGAATGCTGAACCGAGGTAATTGCGCGGGTTAGCATGTAAAAGCGCGGCTGCGCATTATGATGTCAACCCGCGCAATTGGGATTTTACGCGGAGACATGGACCAACGACATTTGGGCTTTGCTATTGGGCTTGGTTGTTTATTTGTCCGAATATGTGCTTGTTAGTAGGGTTTTTGAGGGTTGTTTGAAGACATATTTAAACTCTTGTTAGTCTATCTTTATCATAACTTAGATCATAATTTTGGAGGCTAGGGTTTTTCTCTCTAGAGCAACCTTTGAACCTCTTGTAAGTTTTTCTTTAATTTAATTATGCATTGCTAAATTCATTGTGGTTGACTAGTTATTGAAATCATAGATTGCATATTATTGTGAGGTTTGATTGATTTTCAACAACTTCAATAGGTTTTATTCCCTGTGCTTACTTGAATCAGAATTATTCTAGGGTTTTGTTAGATTGGCCACCCAATAGAAATTCTAGGTTAATTTACAACTAATCTGATCAAGTCCCGTTCGGGATTGATTAGATAAAGTAGCAACTATAATTGTTTAGACCCGTTCGGGCTATTCAGTTGTAGAAGGGAATAAACCACATATAACTTGATTAGCTGTTTGTGTTGAGTATTTGTTTCTATCGATACTTTGAACTTAAATTTGTCGTTTAATTGAATCTAGACGTTGTTCTAGGTTGTTAGATGATTAGGATTGTTCAGACTGTTAGCTCTTTCAACTAAATATAAAGTTTTGGATAATAATCCACGATAGATTATTCAAGGGAATTGAGAATCAAGAGAATCGATGATCAATAAGCACATCTATGATGGATTTAACTAGTTGAACACGCTTTTCTCATATTTGTTAAACACAATCATACTTGCATTCATAGTTAGTTTTAATTTGCATCTTAGAATAGATAAACATTCACTAAACCCCCCATATTTACTTTACTTGGAACGCAAGTAAGAAAATAAATAAACGAGTCTCTGTGGGATCGACCCTTACTTACCATTCTACTAAGTTTGGTTAAGTTAGGTTCTTTGATTGGTATAACGAGCACCAAAAATACCTCATCACAAGCCATGACTTTCAATCTCACAAATGGCATGTCCAAACAACTTTTTCCCTCTCCACCCTGATAATATGCCCGAAACCTCGGAGTGGATGAATGGGGCACCTCAATCAGGTTGGCCGTTCGGGGTCCCTCCAGGGTGGGCGTATGCCGCCCCGCAAAATGCGTACCCTTTCCAAGGATACGTGAATCAATCTCCGGCTCCGCAAATCCATACCCATTTCCCTACCCGGGTTATAGGCAATATCAACAAGGCTTCGCCCCTTCGCCTGTCCGTGGCTATGCTCCTCCGTTAACCGAGCAAGGGCCTGGACAGCCCCATTCCGAGTATGTACCTGAGTACGTCCCCGGATATGTTCCGGGGCATGAAGCGTCGACCAACGACTCGTCAACGTAGAGGTCGGCCTGGGATCCCATGCAAATCTCAAGGTCTCACTCGTGACGTTCCCGGATACAACGTCCAGAGATGTCCGAAACCGCGGGGAATGTGGTGCAAAACTTGAAGTCGCGGTCGCGACGTCCTCCTATTGAGGCCGAAGGATTTTCACCTTTCATAGACGAGATCGAGAGCACCAGTTCGCTGTCCAGATGAATGTCAATTCATACAACGACGCGATTTTCTGCCGCGTTTTCCCAAACCAAGGTTTGTTTCTTCATTTGTCCAGTTGTGCGATGTATTTATCGCGCACTTTAGTGGCTTAAGGAAGCGCAAGAAGAACATGTGCGATCTTCGTGGTATTGAGAAGGGGGAAGACGAGGCTCTGGGTTCCTTCTTCATGAGGTTCACAACAGCGGTAGGCGTAGGCGCGGGACACTCTCATGGACAACCTATGTCACGAGGCGTTCAAGAATTATATTTTCCTGAAGTGTCCAAAGACATACGACAACCTGTGTACCCGGATCACCACTCAGGTGTATGCCGAGGATACCGCCAACCAAAGGTCTCGGCTGAGGACCGACAAGGAAATTGCGACCGAGGATAAAGGAAAAGAAAAGGTGGGTGTGCCCGCCGCCAAGGATGCGTATGTAACGCAAACCCAGAACCCCGTGAAATCCCAGCCATAGGCCAATCAGAACAACGCAAACAACAACAAAACAAGGGAAACAACGGCGAAGAGGATTCAAACTGTTTCGAGGGGAAGCATCGAGGGTACTGAGGAAAGGGTGGCCCCTTGTACAAACCAAAAGACAAAGGTAGAGGAAACCCCACCTCGGGAGCAAACAATGTGACGTAGGGCTAAAATCAATTGAGAACCAACAACATCGAGCAGCAGGCTCCCGCGTAGCAAGCACGATCCAGTCATGCCGCGACACCCGATGGTTTCATTTACACCATCTTTGGGGGTCCCTCATTAGCAAGCTTGAGCCAATCGAAGCGAAAGAGGTACGCGAGGGCCCTCCATCATGAGCCTTCGGTTTTCAATGTCGAGCAGTCTTCGAAGTCCCACGCGGGGCTGGCCTTCACATCCGAGGATGCTGAGGGTCTGCATATGCCGCACTCCGACCCATTGGTGGTGCACGCTCAGCTGGGCTCGAAGATGGTAAAGCGAGTTTTGGTAGACACAGGATCTTCCGTGGACATCATGTACTAGGTGCTTTCGAGAAATTAGGTATTCGGCCACATCCTTGAAGCCCTACGCCGGAAAAATAACGTCCTTCTCGGGCGACGAGGTCGATGTGGTGGACCTCATCGACCTTTGGATGATGCTGGGAGCAAGTTCGACGAGGCAAACCGAGATAGTAGAGTTCACCGAGTTGCGTTTACCCTCGGTATATAACGCGATCATCGGGAGAGTACCTTTGATGAAATTTCAAGCCGTGGTGTCCATGTACCACCTAAAGATGATATTCCCAGTTGAAGGCGGAGTTGGCGATGTCTAAGGCAACCAAGAGGAGGGTCGCGTATTTTACGTACCTCCACAAAGAAGAAGTGTCCCGTGTTTGAGTAGAGGCTCTCGAGAGCGATGATCTAGAGGTTTGGGACTTTGCGGTCCATGCCTCGCAGACCGAGAGAAGAGTCGTCACTCCCTTCAACACCGAGGTATAAAAGCTCTACCTAGGCGAATGTCTCTTTGGGGAATCAGCATTGTTGATGGAGTCCTTGCTTGCCGATTCCCGTGACGTATTCGCTTGGACCGTAAAAGACCTCCATGGAATCCCGCGGACGGTGGCCCAACATTCCTTGAACGTCGACGGTGCCACTCGTCCCGTGGTGCAGAGACGAAGAAAAACGAACCAGGAAAGGGCTGCCGGCCGCGGGGTTTGTTCGCGAGGTCCAGTACCCAAAGTGGTTGTCTAATGTCGTGCTGGTCAAGAAGGCCAGTGGAAAGTGGCGCATGTGCGTCGACTTCAAGGATCTGAACAAAGCCTGCCCCAAGGATAGCTACCCCCTACCATCAATCGACGAGCTGGTCAACTCCATAGCATGCCATGGGATCCTAAGCTTCCTCGATGCATACTTGGGGTATAACCAAGTCCTAATGGATCCACGAGATGAGGAGGAGACAACCTTCATCCCACAACGGCGGACCTATTGCTATAGGGTCATGCTATTTATCCTTAAGAATACGGGAGCCACTTTTCAACAGCTCGTGGACCGGAACTATAAAAATATTCTTGGGTGGAATGTGCCGACTTATGTCGACGACATCATGGTACAAAGGAAGACCCCGGAGGAGCATCTGGTTGATCTTGCCGAGGTCTTTGTGACACTCAGACGGAACCGGCTCAGCCTCAATCCCAAGAAGTGTGTGTTTAGTGTGTCGTCCTACAAGTTCCTAGGGTTCATGATCAGTGCGCGGGGAATAGATGTGAACCCCGCCAAAATTGAATCAATCCTCTCAATGCGGTCACCTCGGTCTCAGACCGAGGTACAACGACTCAATGGCGCTGTAAACTATCTGGGGAGATTTTGCTCTCGATTGACGGACATGTCTCTTCCTTTCTTCGCGACCTTAAAAAAGAATGAAAAGATCATCAGGGACGAAGAATTAGAGCTCCCCTTCTCTGGGCTAAAGGCATTTTTGTCAAAGCTACCCACGTTGGCGCGTCCGAAGGCAGGCAAAGACCTGCAACTATATATGGTTGTGAGTCCGAAGACGCTCAGCGCGATGTTGACAAGGGAGGCGGTGTACCCAGTCTACTTCGTCAGTCGCGTGCTCCAGCCAAGAAAGCAGCGATACTCCCAGGCGGAGAAAATGGCTTTGGTTGTGGTAACCGCCACGAGGCGGCTATGCCCTTACTTTCATGACCACCCCATCCAAGTTCTCCCTCTCCGCCAGATCCTCCATCAGCCTGCCCTTTCCGGGCGAATGACAAAGTGGGTGGTCGAGCTCTCCGAGTTCGACATTAGCTACCTACCAAGAACTGCGATGAAAGGGCAGGTCCTCGCCGACTTCATGATAGAGGTAACATTCCTCCAAACTGATGAAAGCGCGGAGGAGTGGAAGGTCTTCGTGGTTGGCGCGCAATGCGACGCTAGGGGTGGGGCTGATGTATTCCTTGTCGGGCCCACAATCGAGACGGAGTACTCCCTTAACTTCTCTTTCGATACCACCAATAACGAGGCCATGATCGCCGAGATAGAAATGGCGCTGCTTAGTGGGGCTCGCAAAATTAGGGTGTACACCGACTCTGAGCTAGTAGCGCGACAGTTAGGTGGACAATATGAGTCCAAGACTGGTTTCTTGCCCGCGTGCTGCGAAAAGGTCAAAGCCTTGGTGTCATGGTTAAAGACGTTTGTCGTGGAGTCCATTCTGCGCGCTGCCAACACGAAGGCCGACGCCCTAGCGAGCCTAGGGTCGGCCCTCCCTTTAGAAGTGGGCAATCGTGTTATGGTGGAAAAGAAACTTTCACGGAGTGTAACAAACGGGGTTTTTTCCGTCACGCTCAAAGATTGGATGGCTCCTATTATCTGGCCCACCCTCAGACAGGACACGAGGTACTATGTCCAGGCCTGCGATGGATGGCAGAGGCATGCCAACGTCCAGCATGCCCCCGCTACTACCTTGTGATCGATGCATGCACCCTACCCTTTCGCGATGTAGGGGATGGACATTCTGGGTCCTTTCCCGAAGGCCCCGGGGCAGGTGCAATACATATTAGTAATCGTGGATTACTTCACGAAATGGATCGAGGCGGAAGCAATGGCCAAGATCACGGGTGCCAAGGTTTGTTCCTTCCTTTGGAAAAACCTTGTATGTTGCTTTGGGGTTCCCATGACAATCATGACTAACCACGGTCCCCAGTTTGACTGTGAGGAAACACGAACTTTCTACTCCGAGCTTGGGATCATTGTCAAATTCTCTTCAGTCGCTCATGCCTAGTCAAATGGCCAAGTAGAAAACGTGAACGCGCGAATCCTGACAGACCTCAAAAAACGGCTGGGAACCGCGCAAGGACGTTGGGAGGAGCTCCGCCCCCTCGTCCTATGGACGTATCGAACCACTGCGAGATTGCTTTAACCTATGGGGTGGACATGGTGGTCCTGTCGAAACCTGGGTTCCTTCGACAAGGGTCTTCAATTTTGACAAAAAAGAAAATGAAGCCACACTAATGGTTGAGTTACAATTCAAGGATGAACTTCGCGAGGTTGTGGCCTTACGACGCATGGAATATAAGCGACGAGTCGCAGTGTACCACGACAAGAAAGTTAGTCCCCGGAGTTTGACCTCAAGAAATCTCGTTTTAAGGCGTACCGACGGAGGGAAGATAGACCCCAACTAGGAAGGACCATACCTCCTCGGAGATGAAGTCGCGCTCGACGCCTTTAAATTAAAAGATAGCGAGGTGCACTCTAACTAAAACTTGGAACGTCGCTCGACTCAAAAGGTACTATATGTAAATTTTCAAAATTCTCGTTGTCACCATATTTTGTGTATAAAGGGTGACGAATTATTTCAAATCGCTGTCTCAGTTTGGTGCACAAGCTATCCTCCCCAAGCTTCCCTCTTGGGGTTGGAAACACTCTTTTAAGATATTGCGATCACTTGGAGAAATCTCGAGTGATCGCCCCAAGCTAACCGCCCCCAAGCTCCCCGCTTGGGGTTGGAAACCTCGCCCTCAAGCTCCCCACATGGGGTTGGAAACCTCGCCTCCAAGCTCCACGCTTGGGGTTGAAAACAATCAATGCACGATCCGAGTGAGGCTCGGGATCGTTGCAAATAATAAAAAATAATCCATGCAAAATCCGAGAGAGGCTCGGGATCATCGAATACAGTAAAAAACAATCAATGTGCGATCTGAGCGAGGCTTGGGATCGTTGCATATAAACAAAAACAACCCATGCACGATCCGAGCGAGGTTCGGGATCGTCGCATACAATCAAAAAACAATCAATGCGCGATCCGAGCGAGGCTCGGGATTGCGGCATATAATCAAAAACAATCCATGCACGATCCAATCGAGGCTCGGGATCGTTGCATACAATCAAAAAACAATCAATGCGCGATGCGAGCGAGGCTCGATATCGTTGCATATAATAAAAAACAATCCATGCACGATCCGAGGGAGGCTCGAGAGCGTTGCATATAATCCAAAGCAATCCATGCACGATCTGAGCGAGGCTCGGGGTCGTCGCATACAATCAAAAACAATATATGCACGATCCGAGCGAGGCTTGGAATCGTTGCATATAATCAAAAACAATCCATGCAAAGAAAGAGCTCTCAGCAAAAAACGCTCTCTTCTAAAACTCTCCCAAGGGCGATTTCTCCGGCGAGCTTCCCTCTCCCTCCGACGCCCCTCCGGCGTGGGTCTCCTCACGAGACCTACGCTCACGCACTCGTGGTGGTAGCCTCTCGCGCCACCACCGAGTCGGAGGTCCCCTTCACCGCCGGTCCTTGCCTTTTTCTTTTCGCGCCCTCCCGTCTTCTCCTCCTCACCCCCAGTGTGCCACCACACCACCGGATAAATTTGGTGTCGCCGCTGCAAGTTTCGCCCCTCTCTTTGCTATGGTGGCTTGGCCACTTTGATTCACCATGGGCAAAAAGAAAAGAAATTCGGTTTCCCCCTCCCTAAAATCCAATAAAAAGTTTGATGATCCTAAGGTGATTGATCCCTTTGATGGCTTGGATAATCTTATGGAGGCATCCATGGCCAAGCATCTCCAAAAGAAGTGGAAGCAAAAGTCGCCACCGCTCGCTCCTACTTTCCTTCCTAGTCCTTCGAGGTCTACTATCGGCGACGTCCTCGAGTTTTCCTTAGCCAAGCAGTTCGAGGACGACTTCTTGGGTGGAGATGATGGTGAAGTTGTTGCCCACACAAGGGATGCCCTTTCGGATGAGGAGCTTGATGATTCGGAGTCTCCTTCGCATGGTGTCGCTAGATCCACCTTGCCGGAAAACCTAAGCCCGGCGTTCGATGACCAAACCAGCCATGGATCCGGCCCTTTGCCCATTAATGGCGCCATTAATGCGGCGGTGGTTGGTGCGCCGGCTGTCCTTTCCAAGGCCTTGCTTGGGAACGATGCATTAATGGATGTGTTGGCTCCCAAGAATAGCTTACCAACTCCACACCCACCAACTTTCCTCCTACTTCCAAGAACAGCGCATTAAATGTGCCTTTGACTTCCAATGCAGGCGCACCCTCACCTTTGCATGCTAACGGCTCCCTTGCCCCCGCACCTACCGATGTGGTTCCACCCGCCCATGGCTTACCTCTCGCCCCCGCTTTGGGACACAACGTCTCCGACGCTACTAGCTGTGGCACTAGCCATGGCACGGAAAATGCTAGGTCGTTGGGGCACGTTGGCACGAGCTCTGCCGGTGCCAGGCTTAATGCCCACGCCGCTCGTGGTACTCCTACGGATTCTCGACAAGGCACCGATGCTACACGCCCGAACGCATGGGCGAACAAGTCCAAGAAAATCTTCATGAATTCTGGACTCGGGGGCAAACTCACATACACTCCTCCGACGTCCGCTCGTGCCTCCATAAAAATCTCCGAAGGCCTCTCGAAGCAAGAGGTTTGGGGTTGGTCCTTGTTAGGCCAATATGTTGGCTTCTTCCCGGGTAATTTTTTGATCAAGGAGTTAGCTATGTCTTGGGGTGTCAAGTCACGGTTTCGAGTGGAAGAAGGCTGGATCTTTTTTCAGTTTGACAACGAGGTTGATCGAGACAAAGTGCTTCAAAACGGACCCTACTACATTCATGGTAAGCCTTTGATTCTCCAAAATATTCCCGATAAATTTGCTTTCAACCGTAGGAATATAGCCACTATTCCTCTTTGGGTTCGAATATATGGTCTTTCTCAAATTTTTTGGACCTATGATTTGATCGGCCGTGTTGCCTCATATATTGGCAAACCTTTATATGTGGATCCGGTCACCGATGGAAGAAAACGAGGATCGTATGCTAGGGTCTTGGTTGAGATAAATTTTGCCGAGAATATCACTAGGGAAGTTGGGATTGATTTTGATGATGGGACCTCGGTTGAATGCTCGTGCCTCATTGAAAACGAGCCATTATTTTGCAAAGGATGTTGTACCTTTGGTCATGCTTTAGATGATTGCACATTCAAGGAAAAACGCACCGATGTAGGTGTGAATGCTAGAAGGAAAGAAAAAATGGTCAAGTTTGTTGATAGGGTGGATACTATGCCAACAAACGATGGCGCGCCTCGTACTAATCATGCCTCGGCACGCCCCTTCCCGGATGCCCCTACCCCAACCGTGCCAAATCATTACCATCCTGCCCCGGCCCCAAGCCCTAGCCATTTGATCAACAACACCGTGGCCTCTCCCTCGGCTCCTTCCCCTTGCCAAGATGATCCATGCATAAACACTAAACCTAAAAGGAAGAAGAAGAAAAAGGGGTCGAAGAATAAGGTGGCTAGCTCCTTGGCCACCTCCCAAGGCCAAACATCAAATGAGTCCATCAACACCGATACTTGGCAAGAAGACAAGTCCTCCGGTTCATCCTTGGAAAATGGCACTCATGTTGATATTGAAAATGACTCCTTTGAAAGCTCTAGTGTTGGACTTGATGAGTCCGAAGGTTGTAAGTCTAATTCAAAAGCCACTAATGATTTAAGTGAAGATGCCGAGGTGCAAGATCAAGGAAGTCATTCGCTAACCAAGACAAAGAAGAAAAGGTCACCCACGAAGCGTTGCATCCTCCTCGGGCTCAAGGCGCGCCCCAAGTGGCCCTCGGATCACCCGGGCCGTGTCACTCGGAGCGTTGCCTGCGGCCAAGCCAAGCCCCCGGACCCTTAGCTTATGTCTTGGTTTTTGATTTATGTTTGGTGTTTGGTGATACTTTGATGTTGTAGATGGTGGGTTTGTTTGTTGTTTTGTTTGGTTGGATTGCTTGATGTTGGTTGTGTGCTAGGATGGCCTACGTGCCTTTCCTTTACGCTCGTTGTTTGTTTGGTTTGGTTTTGATTTTGGTTGCATGCTAGGAAGGCCTACGTGCCTTTCCTTAATGCTTTGCTTAGTTGGTTTCGGAAGCCTTCGCGCTTTCCTTGTTGTTTCTTGGACACTTGTGTGATTGTAACACCTCTTTTGAGGTGCATATTTACTTAGTCGAATTTACTGATCCCCTATTCGGGCATCAAAAAAAAAAAAACAATCCATGCACGATCCGAGCGAGGCTTGGGATCGTCGCACACAATCAAAAAACAGTCAATGCGGAAGAAAGAGCTCTCAGTAAAACGCTCTCTAGGAAGGCGACTCCAAGGGCGATTTTTGCTTGTCTTCTCCGGCGGCCTCCCTCTCCGACGCCTCTCCGGCGTGAGTCTCTTCACTATACTCACGTTCAAGCGCTCGTGGTGGTAGCCTCTCGCACCACCGCCGAGCCGGAGTTCGTCTTGCCACTGTCGGAGACCGCCCAACCCTCGTGCCCTCTCGTTTTCTCCAAAACCCTAATCTGCGCCGCCTCTTTATTCAACCTTGTTCGTGCCGCCAAACCTTCGTAATCCCTCTTGCCATGGTGGCCCGCTCTCTTTGAGTCACCATGGGCAAGAAGAAACGCAATTCCATCTCGCCCTCCCTCAAATCCAATAAAAAGTTTAATGATCCAAAGGTAATCGATGCCTTTTCGGGTTTGGATGCGTTTATGGAGGCCACCATGGCCGAACACCTTCAGCGAAGATGGAAGAAGAAGTCGGCCCCTTTAGCTGCACCCACGTTTCTGCCTACACCTTCGAAGTCCACTGTTGGCGAGATCCTCGAGTTCTCCTTGGCCAAACAATATGAGGATGGTTTCATGGGAGGTGACGATGATGAAGTTGCCGTCCATGCTAATGATATGCTATCGGATGATGATTCGGATGATCCGGAATTCCCTGCGCTTCGCTCCTCCGTTGAATCGCCATTGCAAGTCCTGGCCCGTGCCACCGTGTCGAACCCCAATGCCGAACCCCAATCGCCATCGCAAGTCCTAGCTCCGCGTGCCAACAATGATGCTGAGCCTACCGAGGATACTGAACCATCGCAGCGTGCCATCGCTGGCACCAACGCTGCCGTTGAAGCTGAAGGGTCGCATGAACCTGGACACTCCAATGCACCAGCCGACAGCGCTGAAGCCCAAACGTCTCGCTTGTCTCCTGCTGTTGGTGTGTTTGCCGCGCCGAGTCCCGAGACTGGATTCCCAACCGCTGCGACTGGTTCCTTCGTGCCTGCTAGTCCCCTGCCTGCTGAGCTGTATCCCGAGACTAGTACCCCAACCGATTCGTCTGGCAGCAACGCTCCTGGACTCTCCTTGCATTCGCCTACTGCTGGCCGCGGCTATGTCCATGGTACGATGAATAATGTCGCGCCTGGGCATGTTGGCGCGAGTAAAGCGGGCTCTTCTGCATATGTCAATGCTGTGAAGGCTGCCTTTCCGAAGTTTCAGCCCGGTGCCAAGGATCCCAGGGATTTTGCCAACGCGCCACGCCCGAATGCTTGGGCAAATAGGTCCAAAAAAGATTTTATGAATTCTAGCATTGGCGACAAGTTTACCTACACTAAGCCGACGTCTCCCCGTGTTTATATCAAGGTTTCCGAGGGTCTTTCGAAGCAAGAAGTTTGGGGTTGGTCATTACTTGGACAATATGTCGGTTTCTTTCCCGGAAATTTCTTGATCAAAGAGCTTGTCAAAACTTGAGGCGTCAAAGCCCGCTTTAGGGAAGAGGAAGGTTGGGTAATTTTCCAATTTGACTCCGAAGAAGATCGCGACAAAGTGCTTCGTGGAGGGTCCTACTTCATTCATGGTAAACCCTTGATTCTCCAAATCGTCGTAATATTGCTACTATCCCTCTTTGGGTCCGATTCTATGGCTTGTCCCAAATTTTTTGGACTTACGACTTAATTGGCCATGTGGCTACCTATGTTGACAAACCACTCTATGTGGATCCGGTAACTGACGGAAGAAAAAGAGGCTCGTATGCTAGAGTCCTTGTCGAAATTAATTTTGCCGAGGACATTACTAGAGAAGTTGGGGTGGATTTTGATGATGGCTGCTCGGTTGAATGCTCGTGCCTCATTGAAAATGAGCCATTGTTTTGAAAAGATTGTTGTACTTTTGGCCATGCTAGTGAGGAATGCAAATTCAAGGAAAAACGCACCGATGTTGGTGTGATGCAAGAAGAAAAGAGAAATTGGTTAAGTTTGTTGATGGTGAAGATGCAAGGCTGGCCAACAAAGGGCCGTTGACAAATGATAATGGTGCTGCCAGACCGTCACATGGCGCGCCGCTGGCCAAGGCCTCTTGGACTGCCGATTGCATCAATGCCACACCGCCACACAATGACACGCCTAAGGCTTCCTCCAATGCCGTGGCTGCTTCAGCTAACAGTGGTAAGTCTCCGATGGAATCCCTGCCACCCATGGCTGGCCATGGTCTTCAAGGCTCGTCTCCAGCTCATGAAAATCCAAAGAAGAAAGCCAAAGCAAAGAAGAGCAAAAAGAAGAAGCAAACCTTGAATGATTCGGCCAATGCTCGTGACAAGACTCATGTCGGTAAATCCTACAATGACAACATTTCTACTTCAAGTTCGGATTTTGATTCTTTGGACACTTTTGAGAGCAATTCGGTTGGTAGTTCAAAAAATGGAGAGACGAGTTCCGAGGTGAGTAATTCGAGCTCCAAAGCTTCTGGTGAGTCTAGAGAGGATAATGAGCTCGAGATGCAAGATCAAGACAACCACTCGTTGGCCAAGGAAAAGAAGAAAAGGTCCCCCTCGAAGCGATGCACCGTTCTCGCTCTCAAGGCGCACGCCAAGTGGCCCGTGGATCCCTCGGGCCGCATCACTAGGAGCGTGGTACGCAGCCACACGCGACCTCCGGACCCTTAGTTCCATTTAGGTTGTTGTTTGGTTTGTTTGCATGTTGTTGCTTTGATGTTGTTCGAACGCTTAGTTGATTTGTTGTTTGCGTGCTAGGAAGGCCTACGTGTTTGTCCTTAACTCTTGTTGTTTGTTTGGTTCGGAGGGCCTTCGTGCCCTCCTTAGTTGCTTTTGGATCTTTGCTTGCTTGTAACACCTCTTTGAGGTGCATATTTACTTAATCGAATTTACCGCTTCACAGCAAAAAAAAAAAAACAATCAATGCGTGATACGCTCTATTTAGTATAGGTTAACTCTTGTATTTTAGGTATGATTTGAGTGTGTTTAGGTTAGTTTTGTGCATATTTGTCATATGAAGACCGAAGACACGATTTGAAGAATTGCAAGAGTTTTGAAGACAGGTGTTGATTTGGAGTTGTTTTGATGCCATTTTCTTGTGACACATCGTTCGAGAGCTACGGTGATCGGATGAAGCTAAATTTGGTATCATTGGAAAGCTAACTCGAAGAGATACAATTCATATTTTTACGGCGAGTTCAAATTCCAAATCTAAGTGGGTCAAAACCACCTCTGAAGTTGACACCAGTAAGCTGTCAGATAAATCCGCGCTCGCGGATGGAAACCGTGCCCGCGGTTGTCCGAGGATCCGCGGCCGAGGGAGATCACTTGATCCGCGCTCGCGGTCGTGGTTGGCCTTTTATCCAACATGCCGATTTCGTCTTATTTTATCTCTTATCTATTATTATATCTTTTAGTTTTTCGGGATTTATTTCTACTATTTAAGTTAGTTTCGGTTCTTAGTTCGACATTCTAGCACACTTTCAGAGATTATTCCAGTTTTTAGTTTTATTATGGAGAACTAATTTCCCTTGGAGTTTGTTTGATCAAGGAACCCTTTTTATGTATTTCGTGAGATTCTGGTAACTTTTCTATCCCTTGGTTAATATCAAAACTCTTGTTTTTATTTATATGATCTATGTTTGATTTTATGAGCCTGATCAACTTGTTTGATTGACTTAGATCTACTGTTTGGATTAGTTTGAGTGTTGTTTGTGCAATCTTATTTATCCTTGAAACAACTCTTTTCTAGGACCATGGACTAGAATTGAGAAAGAGTGTTTGATTGTTATTTTATGCATGAGACTCGTAGCTTGATTGCATGATTTAATATCCTTCTATCCTTAATACTTTGCATGATTTGAATTAAGCGTTCTTGTTCATATCATAATTTCCCTTGGACCGTGTACAAGCGCAAATCTTTTATAAGAATTGGAATTAACCTGAGAATTAATAGAAAAGTGGATGAATTGATGATCGAATGATTAAAAAGGTGGAATTGATTGAATGAACTCTGTTTTTCCTTAATTGATTTATTACTTGAATTTATTTGCTTGCCTAAATCGCAAAACCCCTGTCTTATTTCCTGCTGATTATTCAAAATCCGGATTCTCCTGGGTTCGACCCCTTGCTTGCTTACTATACTAGTTAGTAGAATAGGATTATTTATTTTTGATCTTGGCACGAGGACTTTAGCCGAGTCAAATTTTGGCGCCGTTACCGGGGAATCGGTTTTTAATTTTCTGTTTAATCGGCGTTTCTGACGAATCCGCGCTCGCGGCCCACAACCGCGCCCGCGGCTGATCTGCTCCCTCGGTTTATTTCTGTGCCCGCGGCTAACCCGCGTCCTCGGTTTTAAACCGCTCTTGCGGTTTCTGTTTGTCCAGAAATCCTAAATCCTCCTGTGTAGACCTATCTTACGGTCTACACTTGTATATACTAATGTCTGCGTTTAGGCTTTGTCAGTTGCAGGATGAACCCTTTCATGAGTACTTCACTAGGTGCCAAAAACTATTGCTTGATCTCTCTGTTTGGGGGTTACACGTAGGGCTTGATGATGCTTGCCATCACATCTTTATTGGGATGACTCTTGAGTCCCAACTAAGGATGTATCGCGAGAGCGATGGACAATACGTCGTTTGGAAACCCATCGACCGATGGGATTTCTTTTGTTATATCCGATCCAAAGAGATCGAGATGCAGAAATTGGAGAACCAAATTGATGAACAAAGAAAACTAGAGGAGATGTTGGCCATAAAGACGGAAATTCTCGAAGATCAACCAACAGATCCCCCTGAAGAGCCAGTTCCATCCTTTCCAGAGGCACCCATAGACCTTTCATTGGATGAAGAGATGGATGATCATATTCATATGATGACAGAGGAGGAATATTTCCTTAAGTTTGACAGCTCCTGGAATGATGACGATGACCCTGATGACTCGAAGAAAGAGCTAGATGATGATAAGGAGATTGCCCTTCCACCTAAGGAGATGTCTATGTCTCCCGCCATGGAGTCCTTTGTTATGATCCATCATGATCCCTGTATCCTTCCCTCTTCTCCCTTACTTTCTGTTGAAATTTGTTTGCTTGTTATGTCTGCAAAAGGTTCTAAGTATGATAGTTTACCTAGTGATTTCTCAAATTTTAAGGGTGGTAGTGCTAACATGAAAATCATTACTCCTGATTTATATTTTGAAAAACTACCTCATTCTTTCAACTGGTTCTATCCTAAACCTGCTAACAATGATTTTTCTAGTGGGTTTGATAAACTGAAACGGTGTCTGAATGCTATATTATTTAGTTTCAAGTTATCATTGTGCTATATTTGCCTGCATTACAGTTGTTCGCAGGATTTTGATAGACTTCGCAGGGCTTTGACGATGTTTGAGTCTTGAGATAATAAGAGACGTCGGGCCAAACGACGTTAAACAAAGGCGCTGCTTGGGAGGCAACCCGAGGTAAGTTTTTCTTTTCTTTTAATTTTAATTTTATCTTTTTAGTTTATTTTTAGTTTTAGTATTCGTTTTGGTTTTGTCGGTCTAACTTGCAGGTATAATTTTTTTCCATCAAAAAGAAGCAAACCCGAGGCGAGGACGAGCCCGCGGCTCAAACCGCGCCCGCAGCCCTGAACCGCGCTCGCGGTTCAGCCTGGCGGAATTAAAATTTTGTTTTTTTTGGAAAAAAATAAAAAATAAAAAAAAATATAAAAGGTTTTCGGGTGAAACCCCCGAGATAAATCAGGAAAAAAAAGAGAGAAAAAAAGGACTGTTCTTCCATATTCTACCATCACCCATCAATCTATTTTTCTATATCTTTCCATGTCTAGTTCCTTGGAATTGTTAGTTACTATTATCAGGTTCCATCCCATTGTGGTGATTACGCGTCTGCACCATCTTTGCGGTATAGTTCAAGTATGGGGGTGCTACCGTCGTCAGAGTTTTTATTATTTTGAGGAGTCTAGTTCATTCTCATTGGAGACGTCATATTGTGTGGATTTGGTTGCTGAGTTGTAAAGACGACGTTCGTTGTTTGTTCCCAAACGAATCAGTTTGTTCCTGAGTTTGGTGCTTATAATTCCGGGAGTTCATTCCTCTCTTCTTTCGTATGTGAGTCTTCTGATTTTCCTCTTCTATGCTTAGTTCCTTTCTCTTTACTTCATTGAGGACAATGAAGGATTTAAGTATGGGGGAGGAAGTACTCACTACGCTTATCATAGATAGTTGCATTTCAGTTTATTTTTCGTTATTTTTATGGGATTTTTGTTCCATGTTTGGTATAGAGAAAAGTTTAAAAAAACGAAGAAAAAAAATAAAAAAGCCGTAAAAAAATAGAAAAAAGGCATAAAAATCCTAGGATGAGCTGAAAGCCCGAAAGGGCGGCTCAGGTAATAAGCAGGTAACCCGGACCAGCATTAGGTTGCGGTGATATGAGGTTTATGAGAGATGTGAGTATTTGTGAGCACACCTAAAGAAAAATGAAAAGAGTGATTAGGTGAAAACCCGAAAGGGCGCTTAAGTAGAATGAGTGGTAAAATCAGAGTGTTTAGGATCATATTCTACTTTGGGGTCTGAGGATTACGCTTTAGATGTTGGGTAGATCCTTGGTTGCTCTACACTTTTTAGAGCTTGAGTGTTATATGTATTCTGTGAGGTGTGTGATTTGAGCTTTCATGTCTTTGCTCATTATTTCTCTACTTGGGTTCAGGTTCATGAGGTGAGCGATTTTTGTCTTCCCTTGTACTATGTTGTAAACCTGGATAGAATTTATTGTTAGATTTATTTTGAGCTTACTCGAGGACGAGCAAGGGTTAAGTATGGGGGAATTTGATACGCTCTATTTAATATAGGTTAACTCTTGTATTTTAGGTATGATTTGACTGTGTTTAGGTTAGTTTTGAGCATAATTGTCATATGAAGACCGAAGACACGATTTGAAGAATTGCAAGAGTTTTGAAGACAAGTGTTGATTTGGAGTTGTTTTGACGTCATTTTCTTGTGACGCATCGTTCTTGATCTACGGTGATCGGATTAAGCTGAATTTGGTATCATTGGAAAGCTAACTCGAAGAGCTACAATTCATATTTTTACGGAGAGTTCAAATTCCAACTCTAAGTGGGTCAAAACCACCTCCGAATTTGACACCAGTAAGCTGTCAGATAAATCCATGCTCGCGGATGGAAACCGCGCCCGCGGTTGTCCGAGGATCAGTGGCCGAGGGAGATCACTTGATCCGCGCTCGCGGTTTGGTTCCGTGCTCACGGTTGGCCTTTTATCCAAGACGCCGACTTCGTCTTATTTTATCTCTTATCTATTATTATATCTTTTAGTTTTTCGGGATGTATTTCTACTATTTAAGTTAGTTTCGGTTCTTAGTTCGACATTCTAGCACACTTTCAGTGATTATTCCAGTTTTTAGTTTTATTATGGAGAATTAATTTCCCTTGGAGTTTGTTTGATCAATGAACCCTTTTTATGTATTTCATGAGATTCTGGTAACTTTTCTATCCCTTGGTTAATATCAAAACTCTTGTTTTTATTTATATGATATATGTTTGATTTTGTGGGCCTGCTCAACTTGTTTGATTGACTTAGATCTACTATTTGGATTAGTTTGATTGTTGTCTATGCAATCTTATTTATCCTTGAAACAACTCTTTTCTAGGACCGTGGACTTGAATTGTGAAAGAGTGTTTGATTGTTATTTTATATATGAGACTCGTAGCTTGATTGCGTGATTTAATATCCTTCTATCCTTAATACTTTGCATGATTTGAATTAAGCGTTCTTGTTCATATCATAATTTGGCTTGGACCGTGGACAAGCGGAAATCTTTTATAAGGATTGGAATTAACATGGGAATTAATAGTAAAGTGGATGAATTGATGATCGAATGATTAAAAAGGTGGAATTGATTGAATAAACTCTACTTTCCTTCCATTGATATAATCCCAAATATTATTTGTTTGATTGTTTGTTTGCTTAAACTTCCAAAAAACCATGTCTTGTTTCCTGCTGATTATTCAAAATCCCGATTCTCTTGGGTTCAACCCCTTGCTTGCTTACTATATTAGTTAGTAGAATAGGGTTATTTATTTTTTGATCTTGGCAACAACGACTTTAGCCGTGTCAAATTTTGGCGCCGTTGCCGGGATTTTGAATTTCAGTACGCTTATCATAGATAGTTGCATTTCAGTTTATTTTTCAATATTTTTATGGGATTTTTGTTCCATGTTTTGTATAGAGAAAAGTTTAAAAAAAGAAGAAAAAAAATAAAAAATCCATAAAAAAATAGAAAAAAGGCATAAAAATCCTAGGATGAGCTAAAAACCCGAAAGGGCAGCTCATGTAATATGCAAGTAACCCGGACCAGCATTAGGCTGGGGTAATATGAGGTTTATGAGAGATGTGAGTATTTGTGAGCACACCTAAAGAAAAATGAAAAGAGTGATTAGGTGAAAACCCGAAAGGGCGCCTAAGTAGAATGAGTGGTAAAATCAGAGTGTTTAGGATCATATTCTACTTTGGGGTCTGAGGATTACACTTTAGATGTTGGGTAGATCCTAGGTTGCTCTACACTTTTTAGAGCTTGAGTGTTATATGTATTCTGTGCCGTGTGTGATTTGAGCTTTCATGTCTTTGGTCATTATTTCTCTACTTGGGTTCGGGTTCGTGAGGTGAGCGATTTTTGTCTTCCCTTGTACTATGTTGTAAACCTGGATAGAATTTATTGTTAGATTTATTTTGAGCTTACTCGAGGACGAGCAAGGGTTAAGTATGGGGGAATTTGATACGCTCTATTTAATATAGGTTAACTCTTGTATTTTAGGTATGATTTGACTGTGTTTAGGTTAGTTTTGAGCATAATTGTCATATGAAGACCGAAGACACGATTTGAAGAATTGCAAGAGTTTTGAAGACAAGTGTTGATTTGGAGTTGTTTTGACGTCATTTTCTTGTGACGCATCGTTCTTGATCTACGGTGATCGGATTAAGCTGAATTTGGTATCATTGGAAAGCTAACTCGAAGAGCTACAATTCATATTTTTACGGAGAGTTCAAATTCCAACTCTAAGTGGGTCAAAACCACCTCCGAATTTGACACCAGTAAGTTGTCAGATAAATCCACGTTCGCGGATGGAAACCGCGCCCGCGGTTGTCCGAGGATCAGTGGCCGAGGGAGATCACTTGATCCGCGCTCGCGGTTTGGTTCCGCGCTCACGGTTGGCCTTTTATCCAAGACGCCGACTTCGTCTTATTTTATCTCTTATCTCTTATTATATCTTTTAGTTTTTCGGGATGTATTTCTACTATTTAAGTTAGTTTCGGTTCTTAGTTCGACATTCTAGCACACTTTCAGTGATTATTCCAGTTTTTAGTTTTATTATGGAGAATTAATTTCCCTTGGAGTTTGTTTGATCAATTAACCCTTTTTATGTATTTCATGAGATTCTGGTAACTTTTCTATCCCTTGGTTAATATCAAAACTCTTGTTTTTATTTATATGATATATGTTTGATTTTGTGAGCCTGCTCAACTGGTTTGATTGACTTAGATCTACTATTTGGATTAGTTTGATTGTTATCTATGCAATCTTATTTATCCTTGAAACAACTCTTTTCTAGGACCGTGGACTTGAATTGTGAAAGAGTGTTTGATTGTTATTTTATATATGAGACTCGTAGCTTGATTGCATGATTTAATATCCTTCTATCGTTAATACTTTGCATGATTTGAATTAAGCGTTCTTGTTCATATCATAATTTGGCTTGGACCGTGGACAAGCGGAAATCTTTTATAAGGATTGGAATTAACATGGCAATTAATAGTAAAGTGGATGAATTGATGATCGAATGATTAAAAAGGTGGAATTGATTGAATAAACTCTACTTTCCTTCCATTGATATAATCCCAAATATTATTTGTTTGATTGTTTGTTTGCTTAAACTTCCAAAAAACCATGTCTTGTTTCCTGCTGATTATTCAAAATCCCGATTCTCTTGGGTTCAACCCCTTGCTTGCTTACTATATTAGTTAGTAGAATAGGGTTATTTATTTTTTGATCTTGGCAACAACGACTTTAGCCGTGTCAAATTTTGGCGCCGTTGCCGGGATTTTGAATTTCAGTACGTTTATCATAGATAGTTGCATTTCAGTTTATTTTTCAATATTTTTATGGGATTTTTGTTCCATGTTTTGTATAGAGAAAAGTTTAAAAAAAAGAAGAAAAAAAATAAAAAATCCATAAAAAAATAGAAAAAAGGCATAAAAATCCTAGGATGAGCTAAAAACCCGAAAGGGCAGCTCATGTAATATGCAGGTAACCTGGACCAGCATTAGGCTGGGGTAATATGAGGTTTATGAGAGATGTGAGTATTTGTGAGCACACCTAAAGAAAAATGAAAAGAGTGATTAGGTGAAAACCCGAAAGGGCGCCTAAGTAGAATGAGTGGTAAAATCAGAGTGTTTAGGATCATATTCTACTTTGGGGTCTGGGGATTACACTTTAGATGTTGGGTAGATCCTAGGTTGCTCTACACTTTTTAGAGCTTGAGTGTTATATGTATTCTGTGCCGTGTGTGATTTGAGCTTTCATGTCTTTGCTCATTATTTCTCAACTTGGGTTCGGGTTCGTGAGGTGAGTGATTTTTGTCTTCCCTTGTACTATGTTGTAAACCTTGATAGGATTTATTGTTAGATTTATTTTAAGCTTACTCGAGGACGAGCAAGGTTTAAGTATTGGGGAATTTGATACGCTCTATTTAGTATATGTTAACTCTTGTATTTTAGGTATGATTTGAGTGTGTTTAGATTAGTTTTGAGCATAATTGTCATATGAAGACCGAAGACACGATTTGAAGAATTGCAAGAGTTTTGAAGACAAGTGTTGATTTGGAGTCGTTTTGACGCCATTTTCTTGTGACGCATCGTTCGGGAGCTACGGTGATCGGATGAAGCTGAATTTGGTATCATTGGAAAGCTAACTTGAAGAGCTACTATTCAAATTTTTACGGCGAGTTCAAATTCCAACTCTAAGTGGGTCAAAACCACCTCCGAAGTTGACACCAGTAAGCTGTCAAATAAATCCGCGCTCGCGGATGGAAACCGCGCCCGCGGTTGTCCGAGGATCCGCGGCCGAGGGAGATCACTTGATCCACGCTCGTGGTTTGATTCCGCGCTCGCGGTTGGCCTTTTATCCAAGACGCCGACTTCGTCTTATTTTATCTCTTATCTATTATTATATCTTTTAGTTTTTCGGGATTTATTTCTACTATTTAAGTTAGTTTGGGTTCTTAGTTCGACATTCTAGCACACTTTCAGAGATTATTCCAGTTTTTAGTTTTATTATGGAGAACTAATTTCCCTTGGAGTTTGTTTGATCAAGGAACCCTTTTTATGTATTTCGTGAGATTCTGGTAACTTTTCTATCCCTTGGTTAATATCAAAACTCTTGTTTTTATTTATATCAAAACTCTTATTTTTATATAAATAAAAACTCTTGTTTTTATTTATTTGATCTATGTTTGATTTTATGAGCCTGATCAACTTGTTTGATTGACTTAGATCTAATGTTTGGATTAGTTTGATTGTTGTCCGTGCAACCTTATTTATCCTTGAAACAACTCTTTTCTAGGACCGTGGACTAGAATTGAGAAAGAGTGTTTGATTGTTATTTTATGCATGAGACTCGTAGCTTGATTGCATGATTTAATATCCTTCTATCCTTAATACTTTGCATGATTTGAATTAAGTGTTCTTGTTCATATCATAATTTCACTTGGACCGTGGACAAGCGGAAATCTTTTATATGGATTGGAATTTACCTGGGAATTAATAGAAAAGTGGATGAATTGATGATCGAATGATGAAAAAAGTGGAATTGATTGAATGAACTCTGTTTTTCCTTAATAAATTTATTACTTGAATTTATTTGCTTTCCTGAATTCCAAAACCCCTGTCTTGTTTCCTGCTGATTATTCGAAATCCCGATTCTCTTGGGTTCGACCCCTTGCTTGCTTACTATATTAGTTAGTAGAATAGGGTTATTTATTTTTGATCTTGGCACGCCGACTTTAGCCGAGTCAATGCGCGATCCGAGGGAGGCTCGGGATCGTGGCTTATAATAAAAAACAATCCATGCACGATTCGAGCGAGGCTCGAGATCGTTGCATATAATGAAAATAATCCATGCGCGATCTGAGCGAGGCTCGGGATTGTTTCATATAATAAAAAACAATCCATGCAGTAGTAGTGATCCTTCCTTGAGAGAAACTCTCCCTTCTCTCTAGGATTCCAACCGCCCACCTACTCTCCTTTCTACCGGTTCTCTTGATCCGGCGAGGGCTCACCTCACGTGACCCTTGCCCAAAGCACTCGGCGACTTCCTCACGAGCCGCCGATGTGCCGGAGCCAACTAGTGGTCCGTGGGTTCGCCGGCCTAGTGCACACACAAGCCACCTCTCGTCCGCTCTTTCTCTACTCGCCCTCTCTCCCACCTCCCTCCTTCACCAAAGCTCACAGCCACCACCCCATTTTCACTAGTGTTTGCGGCCACCTAGTAGCACCGGCCTTAGGCCGAGCCTTTGGCCATGGGAAAGAAAAATAAAGACTCCTCTGCACCAACTAGCAAAGGGGAGGTGAAAAAGCTCAAGGGAAAGTCGGCCATGGTGTCAACCCATGGAGAAGTTCAAGATGGGAAAGTTCAAACTAGCAACACAACCAAGCCCTCCACCGTAGGGGAGCTTATGGATTTGATAATGGCAAACGAGGAGGAGTATGAAGCTTGGATGAGCAACAAGCCATTTGACTATGGTGAAGATGCATCCTCGGATGAGGAAACGGAAAACGCCCATCGGCGCAACATGGAGATGCTCATGGCTCTTAGGCGCATGGAGGAAGCTTTAATGGGCAAAGAATCTTGTGGAAATGGTGAAGAAGATCTAGAAAACTATGAAGTGGCAACCCACTCAAGATTCACCTTGTCCGATGAAGAGGAAAAAGAGTTTGATGACTATCTTGGAACACTTCCGGCGCGCCCGAGCCAAATGTCAACAAGGGAAGCGCACCCATCCAAGCAAGCCAACATCACCCTCAAAAAGGGCTTCTTGAATGCAAAAAACAAAAAGGGGTCCAAGGAAGGTGCCAATCCACCACCGCCGACCTTGGTGGCACCACCGCCGGAGCATGGCATGGCCGGCCACCATCTCTTGGCCTTGGAGTCAAATGTTAGTCAAAGCTCCAAGGTGGAGTCACATGTCTTGCCCAAGGAAAAAGTAGCTTTGGGAGAAGGAAATGGATGCAAGCCAAAAGAGGCAAAGTCAAATTTGCAACTTTTTGAAAAGGAAGAGGTTGTCACAACCAAATCGAGTAATGTTTCCTTACACTCTTCACATGTGATTTCTAAGCCTTGTTTTATCCTTTCAAGTCAAAAGCCAAACCAAGACCCATCACTTTCTACCTTGTCTTCCAACAAGGAGATGGACCCACCTTTGCCAACCTTGCCAACCCACCTTGCCACATCACCCTCGGCCCCACCATTTCAAATTGTTGAAACACAAAGCCATGCCTTGCCTTCAGCCGCCAAAATGCCCTTGATCACACCAAATGCTCTAGCCAAGGGTGCGCCCCAACCTCTAGCCGAGCCATTTCCCCCCTTGGTTCGGGTTGCTAACCCCCACTATGATCACCTTGGCCGCTCCATTCGTCCATCCCTTGAACCGGACCCAACCCTTGAGACCGATACACCACACTCCCCGTCACCAACGCTACCCTTGCACCCATTGGCCGTTCCAATCCTTCGATCACCCTCACAACCTCAAGTGTCGACGCGCCCCAACCACTAGCCGAGCCAAACTCCCACCCACAAAACTCGAACCCAGCGTCGCCACGCCCTGATCACATCACCCTTAAAGCGCGTGCCAAGGCCCTTACCACCAACAAGGAGTGGCGCCCAATCCCAACCAAGGCGCGCCAAAACCAAGCCAACCCTTTTCCCGGCGCGCCCAAGGATCACATTGGCACAAGTGCCGCGGGCCCACAATCCTACACGGCTGCTCTTGGCACCCATGGAACTGGACCGAATGCTTGGGCAAATAATCCGAAAAAATTCTTCATGAATTTCGGCCTTGGAGGAAAGCTAACTTACACTCCCCCACCTCCAACCGAGTGGCCATCAAATGCTCGGAAGGGCTTCCAAAGCAAGTTGTTTGGGGTTGGTCTGTCCTTGGCCAATATGTTGACCACCACCCCGGGCATTTTCTAATTAACGAGATGATCAAATCATGGGGTGTGCGGGCTAGATATCATGAAGAAGAAGAGTGGTATATCTTCAAATTTGAGTACGAGGAGGACCAAGAGAAGGTGCTCAAGGGAGGCCCATACTTCATCCATGGAAAACCCTTCCTCCTTAAGCACATACCGGACAAGTTTGCTTTCAACCACAAGGATATTGCCACAATTCCTCTTTGGGTGCGCATGTATGGGATTTCAAGTCAATATTGTTCTCCCGAGGTGCTAGGTCGAGTGGCATCACAAGTGGGCAAGCCTTTGTACATGGATCCCGTCACGGATGGGAGGAAAGGAGGTGCGTACGCTCGAATCCTAGTTGAAATCAATATTGCTCATGATGTGGTTCGAGCCCTACCTTGTGGAGAACGAGCCCTACCTTGTGGAGTCACTTGAGTGTACCTACCTTGTGGAGAATGAGCCCTTGTATTGCAAGGGTTGTTGCTCGTTTGGTCACGATGATGAAGGTTGTAGTTTCAAGGGTAAGAAAGAGGGTGTGGGGGCAAAGGCTCGGAGAACCTCACAAGTAGCGAAGGGTCGAGACTGAAACAAAGACGCACCGGCCGAGCATGATGTTGCCTCGGCCATGGTTTTGGACAAAACCATGGGACCCTATAGCAGCCCCAAGGAGAGCCCCCTCGTTCCACCACAAGTTATCTTGGCACCTATCATAGAGAAGCCCAAACACAAGAGGATCGAAAAGGTTGTAGAAGAGCTCCAAAGCCACTTGACAAGTAGTGCATCCTCTACATGAGAAAGTGAAAGCGTAGCCACCACTTTTGATTCCTCGAGCAAGGAAGATGTAAGTGCGAGAGAAGAGAAGGAAGAGGACGAAGGAAGTGTGGCCAAGATTGTCGAAGAGGAAGAAGGAACCACCGAAGAAGAACCTCAAGATAACCAAGGATGGGTGCCGGTCAAGAGAAGGACAAGAAGGTCACCAAAGCCAAAATGCCCGGTCCTAGCCCTTACGGCACGACCTAAATAGCCCGACATCCCGCCCGGGAGGACTACACAACGCTCGACTAGGGTGGCCAAGATGCCTCCTTCGCATGATCACAAGCGAGCAATGATGTAATATGTGCTAGAAGTTATGTATGTTTAGGCTCTTGTTGTTTTAGTTTTGTAAGCCTTTGAGCTCTTCCTTGTGGTCTGTTTTTAGCATAGTATGGAAAGCCTACGTGCTTGTCCATGTATGCCCTAGCTTTGAACTTATCCTTGTACTAGCCCCACGAGGCTCATATTGTACACTTAATACGAATTTACTTTACACCAAATAAAAAACAATCCATGCACGATCCGAGTGAGGCTCGGGATCGTCGAATACAATAAAAAAACAATCAATGCGCGATCCGAGTGAGGCTCGCGATCATTTCATATAATAAAAAATAATCTATGCACGATCCTTGCGAGGCTCGAGATCGTCGCATACAATCAAAAAATAATCAATGCACGATCCGTGGCATAGAATAAAAAACAATCCATGCATGATCCGATCGAGGCTCGGGATCTTTGCATACAATCAATAAACAATCAATGCACGATCCGAGCGAGGCTCGGGATCGTTGCATATAATAAAAAACAATCCATGCACGATCCGAGCGAGGCTCGAGATCGTCGCATACAATAAAAAATAATCCATGCACGATCCGAGCGAGGCTCGGGATCATTGCATATAATAAAACAAAATCCATGCACGATTCGAGAGAGGCTCGGGATCGTCACATACAATCAAAAACAATCCATGCATGATCCGTGCGAGGCCAAATAGGGCTTCACTGCTCTTAGTACTATAGAGCCAACTTGAACAATTAGAACTTGATCCGCCTTTAAGTGTGGCCAGTTTTTAGCTATACATACATTTTCACAAAGAAATTTTCCAAGACTTATTTTTGTGGAAGTCTCTTCACAAGAATTGTGGTGAAGACAATACCAATTCAATTTGAACGAATTCAAAATACTGTTACTAACCGGATCGGGATTATAAACCTTCCTATTTTCATCGATTAAATAATATTTCATTAATCGAAAAGTTTGTTTTAAATTGTCAAGTTGCAAATAGTTAGTTACCAAGATCTGATTATGAGTTATTAAACGGCAAAAAGAAAAAAATTAGCAATTTGAAGGGCTGTTCCAAACGGACCTGACAAATTCCTAATTGAAATTAGTGGGTCGGGTTCGTTGTAATATTTTAGACCCTTGAATGGGACCATTCGAAAACAATTGGCTGATGACAAAATGAGAAAAGATTCGCATTCCTTTGTTCTATTCAACAACATACGAACAGTTTCATAATTTTGGCTAAAAGGTTGTTGAAGTCTTATTTTTGTTGTTTTTGAATAAATAGAAAAAGGGGGATTCATACGATATGATCCATTATCAAAAAGCAATCCTGAATCTGATGGATCGTTCCTTTTCCCGATATACAAAATAGTGGATTTCACTAAATCGATTTTTAGGAAATTTTGAATCATACCATTTGTCTTTACTTCAACAAAGGAGGCACGCACATCTTCAATAGACACACTTTTTTTTGTCTTGGTCCCAATTCAATAAAGGAAATTCCCCGAATTGGCTGGCCACTTCCATAAAGGATATAATTGACATCGGTATCGTTGCATATAATCAAAAACAATCCATGCATGATTCGAGCGAGGCTCGGGACGTCACATACAATCAAAAAACAATCAATGCGCGATCCAAGCGATGCTCGAGATCGTGGCATATAATCAAAAACAATCCATGCACGACCCGAGCAAGGCTCGGGATTGTTGCATACTATCAAAAAACAATCCATGCACGATCCGAGCGAGGCTCGGGATCGTTGCATATAATACAAAACAATCCATGCGCGATCCGAGCGAGGCTTGGGATAGTTTCATATAATAAAAAACAATCCTTGCACGATCCGAGCGAGATTCGGGATTGTTGCATATAATAAAAAACAATCCATGCACGATCCGAGCGAGGCTCGGGATCATTGCATATAATCAAAAACAATCCATGCACGATCCGAGCGAGGCTCGGGATCGTTGCTTATAATAAAAAACAATCCATGCACAATCCGAGCAAGGCTCCGGATCGTCGCATACAATCAAAAAACAATCTATGCGCATAGTAGTGCCTTCCTCTAGTGAGAGAAACTCTCTCCTCTCTCTAGAAACTCATCCGGCACCAAGCTCACCTCCCACCACCGGCGTGCTCCGGTGGGGGCTCACCTCACGTGGCCCTTGTCCACCGCCCATGGTTGGCATCCTCACGAACCACCCCGGGCCGGAGCTCACCGGAGAGCTTGGTTCCAAGTTGGCGACACTCACGTTTTGGCACACCACCTTGCTCTCTCTCTCGGTCAAGTTTCTAACGCTCCACCACCTACCGACCACCACTCTCTTTGCTCATGGTGGAGCGACCACTATTGAGTCAAAACTTTCAGTTAGGTTACACCGGATGGTCACCGTCTACCGGATCCTGACTGCTCACCGGATGCCCTGCAGCACCAACGAGATCCCTTTATTTTCACGATTTCTTGTAACCTATTTGACCAGATCGTGTTCAGCATTTCAAAGGCCTATTTTCCAAGGTTTGTTACTCATTAACCTCCCAACGTGGAAGACCCATTCAAAGCCTATTTTTTATGGGCAAGTTATCCATCATCTCCCATTTACTTTTAGCTATATAAAAGGGTTATTTCAGCCATGTAAAGGGAACAACGACTCATTCTCATCCACACATTGTAATCCTCTCTCAATCTCATTTGTAATCAGCCCTTGTAACTGATATTACTCGAAAATCTCTTAGCATCCGAACGACTTTCTTCGGGATCCTGGATCCTGGACACCAGACGCTGGCCAGATTGTAATCTCAAGTTTATCATTAATTAAAGGAGATAAGCAATTCTTCTTTATTTATGTTGTGTTTACATCTAGTTTGATTTATATATTCATTACTTTCGTTCTTATTTACATTCGTTTATCTCACAACAGGGTTCATCCGTATCATTTCTAAAGATCTTACGACTCTTTTGCTATTATAATTTTTGTTTTATAAATTCCTCATGAATACAATCACTAACTTGAGCGTCGGAGGGTCGTTGGGGAAACCCACGACCATCTCTCCTAGATATTCGATTTTACCTTGCAGAAAATCCAAAGGACAAAAGCAATATCCACTTGCGAGAATTCAAGATAAATGTATAGGCGTCACTCGCCGAAATCTAATGTACAAACAGATTAGGATTCTCGATTCCTGATGCTAGCCAGTGGGCATCTTTCGCTAAAAACACACTAGCAAACGGGCATTTCCTGCTAGAGAACGGCAACCAACAGGCATCTTTCGCCAGAATAATCAAGGCAGGGAACTTTTCTCCCAGACACCAGACATCCGTACAACAGGCAGACGCCAGATAGTCGACAGCCAACGTCACGACACTACAGAAATTCGGACAAAATTCGTCAGATGCGCGCCTCAAGACAAGTTAGACTCGAGCGGGCAGGGGCTCGAGGTATCCCTTGAGTCACCCGTACGCCAGCTTGAACCTTCCTATTGTCGAAGCCATAGCTATGCACATCTACCGACTAGCGAAAAGCTTTCTGCAGGGGTTTCTTGCTCATTCAAGCCTCCAGCTTTTGGAGCACAAGCCCTCGACTCTCGAGGCACAATCCTCCGGCTTCTAGAGCACAAGCCCCCAGCTCCTGGGGTATGCGCCCTCATCTTATGAGGCACCATGTTCTCCACGTCATGCTTCACAACAAGATATATGACGACTACCGCTGACGGAAGCTTTTACGCACGTGGTGAAATTCATCTCGTCCATCTCCTCACGTCAATGTCCAAGATGAATTTGGGGTATTGTTGAGCCCAATACTTTCAGTTAGGTTACACCGGATGGTCACTGTCTACCGGATCCTGACTGCTCACCGGATGCCCTGCAACACCAACGAGATCCCTTGATATTTGGATTTCTTGTAACCTATTTGACCAGATCGTGTTCAGCATTTCAATGGCCTATTTTCCAAGGGTTGTTACCCATTAACCTCCCAATGTGGAAGATGTTGAAGGAGGGTTTCTGACAACAAATAATTTATAAGTCAAGACCCCGCTGTGTATAGCGAAGTCAGGATCGTTCCACAGGAAGCAAGGTTGTTCGTTTATCGACTACTAAAAAGCAAACAAAATCAAACAAAAACACACAAGCAGCCTCGTTAACGACATTGTCAGGGTCGTTAATGAACCACCGTAAACAAAAGACTCAAACTAACGACCTAACAAGTTCGTACCGAGCCAAGTAACTCAGCAACGAATTTCACTTAAGAACAATCAAATAAAAACAAAGATCTAGGACTAGGGACACCTCAACATAGCCAAGCATATAAACTCGTAAGAAGAATAGATCATGCCTTTAAATAGATAGATTTATCAACTTTCGTTAATCATGAAGCAAATTAACCTACTTTCGCAACTTAACTTACTTAATTGTTTGTTTTGGATCTAAAGCTTGAAACTTTCGTATTCAAACAATATCAACCTTCAAGTTACTAACTTTCTCTTTCAATCAAGTTAAAAACTCAAATTACCTCAACTTTCATCTCGGTATAAACACGACAAACAATCTCAATAATGGATAAAAGACATTCAATACACAATCTTACTAATATCGAACCGAAATACTCGATCAACGAAGTCGGTAACTCTCGTCCACCGACCCGACGACTCAACTCCGATCCTCTC